>CM041782.1:275167213-276412524 GCA_023374045.1 Limonium bicolor | reverse complement strand
TTTCCATCGTGGTTATTTGTGACCACTTGTAGGGAGCTTCAAGAATCATCCAACCCTGATGTGATCAGCATCAATGTTGAACTATCCTTCCACCCCAATTTGTGTTCGGCTTCCCTTGATCGCATGCAAATCAAGTTCCACCTCCCACTTCATTTTCGAACATCAACTAATACACTCATTTGCCATTTTCTATCTTTTAGTTTTTCTAGTCATAGTCACTACATCTCCAAGGATAGAACTCTGTCTATCAGTCATCTCCATTCGCTTTAATCCAGTTACCTAGGGAATCCTATTCTCACTAGGTTCTATGTCGGTTTCATACCCTTTCATAGATCACTATATTGTACATATACATATATTTTATCAAAATACCACACACAGTTTAACATTTAGTATCATATGAACATATACTGTCGGGGTTTTAGTTCTCCGGGAGTTTCTTTACTCCCACACTTGTACTCTCACACACAACTGTTGCCAAAATAAACACATTCATCACAATGGTACACATTCATCACAATGGTATTCGCATCTTCTGTGCGTAATTACCACAATTAAACCATGAATGAATGTGTATGTTTATGTAACACACACACCATTCATCAAAACAAATTATTTTGTGCTATGCACACCATAGTTCACGTTCACTTGTACGGTAATAAACACTGAGTGGTTTTGCGCTCTACCCCCCTTAAAAGGGATTACGCCCACGTAATCAATCACTTACTCACTGTGCTATAACATTCTACCGTCGTGAAGTGTTTAATCCCCACGCGGTTTATTATACAATGTGTTCTGGTTGAGGATCTTAGCCATATTGGCGGTTTAGTCCCTAACCAAGAGTTCTCTTTAGAGTTTATTTAATTCATAACCAGTTTCGATTCTGGCCTGTGAAACTTCTAGGCGTTACTAATTAGCCATTCACTCATATTCACAACGCACATCCAACACTTGGATCGCTGGCTCACTAGTTTCTGCTATGCGATTCTTGGTAATCTAGAACTTAGTTGTTCATACATTATTCCTACTGTATTGTACATTCCTGATTATCACCCTTATCTAGGTAATAACGGTTTCTCAACCGACACGTGGTATTTCTTACCATGCGCGAACTCGGTGAGTTTCAACTTTCTATGCATTTCCATGATAACTTACTGTACTCACCCTGATTTACTTGATTTCTTCCGACTTACTGTCGGTTAAATTTGAGCCACTACTTAACATGTAGTATTCGCTCAGTCATTTTCAACAACTGTGGTATATTCCATACCAATATTTAACATACTGTGTAACTATAGTCACTTATTGTGAATCAAGTATCCTTCCATTGATACGACCTTGCATTTCATATGCTTCGGTCTTTATCCTGTTATAATTCTCTTTATACTTCTACCACAATTGACATTTCCCGAATTTCTAACTATCCCTCTCGATCATTATTGCACAGAGCAATACCAAAACACTCAGTCATACAGAGTGCAGAGGTGTAAACTCTTGACAGTAAATCTCTTATGCGTTTGCGAGGGATTCACACAGTATTCCTTATCACATAGTATCAAGTACTGGCTTGCTGCCCAGTCTGTATGTCATCACTTATCTTACATGTTCATTGTGTCTAATTCATAACTGTGCTTGTTGGCCATTTTATTATTTAATAATACTCATGCAACGGTCGCTTACTGCGCATCGTGCGGTTACTCATTGTATAACATCAATTCACACTACATCAGCTATTATATTAGCTTCCGCCATTACACTGTGTTTCGCCATTTATTTGGCTGATTACTGGGTACTCTATTCTTCGGGTCTTTATGCTCCTTGAGCGTTGCTCATTACACATTTAGCATCACACACCTCTGGTGGTTGCTATTCGACATTTTACCCTTCGGTCTCCACAACTGGTGCGAACACTCCTTTTCGTACTTTTCCTACTCACATCATTCCTGGGTATTAACAATATGGTCAACCCTTAACATATTCCCTGAACATAATCCATACCACTACCGCTCCGGCGGTTTCTCGATCCTAAGAGGTGTCCCCACTCTTTAAGTAGTGGTTTGTTATCCGCTTTTATTACTTATATAACATATAACTTTCGTAGTCAACAAAATTCACTTATGACATTTTACTTGTGGCTTATAAGCCCTATTGCCTCGAGCTCCGCTCATTATAGGCCGTTCACATTCATTTACTGCTTCGAACAATATTACACGGTTTGCAGGTTGTACTTGGCTCCATGACAAGGTCGTTATGCCTTTCATGGGGTGTCCCTTCAAGGATGTCAGAGTTCCTCCTGACGCCTTAAGATTAAACTGGGTGTTAGTTTCAATCTTTGCGTTTCTGTCACGTTATTCCGTTCAACCACTGTTGATCCAAACACCCCTTTCCGGATAGCTCCTGGGTGTTACTAGGTTATGCCATTACATCTGGCTTTCCATTATGAGTACATTTAATTAACTGCATTTCCTTTCATTCTTGACTGGGTCAAATATTCTCTTTAGTGAGACTGATATCTCTCGTGATCATCTTGGGAGTCTCATCCCGATCGTTGTACATTAAGGTATCCATAGTAGGCATCTGTCTCACCATATTTAGGCCGGGTACTCTCCAGCTATTACATTCATCCCTCAGGATTCTTAAGACATATTCCATGTTCTTATTTACCAACTAGTGCACTTCGCACTTGTTCACCTTTAGACATTTCCTTAAAATAAATTCACTGATTCTTGTAGTCTTATTGACCTTACTGGTTTCTTTACTTCTACCATTCTTGGTAATTTTTTTTACTTTGTCTGACTTTTACTTCGGTCCGTAGTACGGAGTCGACTACTTCCCGTG
This sequence comes from Limonium bicolor, assembly GCA_023374045.1. Classification (NCBI taxonomy): domain Eukaryota; kingdom Viridiplantae; phylum Streptophyta; class Magnoliopsida; order Caryophyllales; family Plumbaginaceae; genus Limonium; species Limonium bicolor. The sequence continues at coordinate 276,409,686 of CM041782.1, read as the reverse complement.
TTTCAGACTCCACTCGTATACATATGTGGGGTATCCTGTTGATACATTGCTACTTACCCGGTTAACCTATAAGAAGGTCTGCCAGGCCCACAAGCTCCTATCGGAGTGCGGTCATCCCACAATTCAGTTGGTACACTCGTAGTGTCCGTCACGCGCCTAGGTGAAGTATTCTGTTGTAAACTCCCTTATATTATCCTGTGATAATATGCATTCCGTGCTTCTTGATCTTAATCAAGGGAAGGTTTATTCACTATTGTATTTGTTTTTTTTATGGTCTCCATCCATTCCCTCGGGTTGCTACCCTTGGGTTTACCGGTTTCCCTCCGGTTATTTAAAGGTCACTGGGTATAACTTACCTACCATGTGGTACTGAGGCCGGTGTAGGTCTTCTGGTTTGGTTTCAAGGAAGGTTGGAAATAAATGGGTTTGAAAGAAAATTTGGTTTGGAAAAAGGTTTTGAAGATGAATTTAAGTCTAAAAGATTAATTCTCGTGGCTTCACAACTTTTCCTTGCTTTAGCCAAGTCTAGCTTCTTGCTGACTGGTGTACTTCCAATTGCAGAGGTCGGGCTGCTAAGCCCTTCCACAACTATGCTGGTCTCACTTAACTTCACTGTACTTTACTAAGTACCTGTAGTTGTTTTAAGTTTCCCGTACAGCCTTGTTATAGCGGCACTTGCCATGGCAAGTGCGCCATGCTAACTGGCTACTGGTCCAATAAACATTGGTTGCGGTATTGTTTCCGCTTACTCTGACATTAGTGGCCTTGCTGGCCCTTACTTGATCTCACAGTCTTAACAATAAATCCTCTGGGTTTTTCTCACTATTTCCACATGGTGACCATTAACTAGGGTGTTTCCCATTCTGGGAGACCCCTTTTCTTGGTATTACATCCTCCTCATACTACGTTGTAGTTCCTTAATCGGTTGGTATACCGTTGGTGTATTAGTTAACATTGTAGTCCCGTAGACACTTGTCTCGGGTTTCATTTTCTCACTTCTTGCCTGTTGCACGCTTGCTGCCTTGCAAGCTGGTTGCTCTCGACTGCTCAGCATGTCGATCCAGGTTGCTGGAAATTCTATTCTCTTTTACACAAGATTCTTCACTTTAGCTACCTCATGCGGCAGTCATTGTTATAATGGGAACCGTCTTCGGGATTCACACCCTTCGGAATCTACCGTATGACAGGCTCTCCGTACTTATAAGGACATTTAAATACAGCCAGATCGGGTATCCCCGAGTAAGAGAGGACTTTCCTCTCTCTGGCGTTCTTTCCCAAGTTGTAACCAGGGATTGTGGAGGGTGGGATGTATATGGTAGATTTCCAATTTTCACTGGTCCTCCTAACTAGCGTATCTCTCACGCTATCACTCATCCCTTAACCCACATGTACTGAAGTCCTAACTCGGTACTTCCTAAGCTCGGTAATTCAGTCATCAGAGCGACACTTCGCTCTGATACCACTTTTTGTAACACCCCAACATGCAACAACATACTTAACATTAAACTGCAGCGGAAAATACACATCATCACATAACTTAACTCATCGGTGTTACACGCCGTTAACCACCCACGTGGCTAACAAGGCTAACATTTACACAACTGTTGTAACACCCCATCCAAAGCCTATCGTGGTTATCGCAATCTGAACACTTAATCGAATACGTCGCAGCGGAAATAAACAACACCTGGACCTTGCCACGGTCTGATCGTTAGAATATACCGGCTTAAATGCTTACAATACTTATCCAAAATACTTATCCAGCTTAAACATCAACATTCATAATCCACAACCAACCGAGTACTAGTATCTTAAACATAATCCCAAACTTACATCAGTTTAATATAAACAGTCGGGTGCACAGGCGCAACCCGAACTCAAAATAAATGTCCCACCCTAAGACTAACCGCTCCTACTCTCGTAGTGCGTCCTCATGGGCCTCTTACCTGCAAGTGTAAAAATAGCCCCCGAGGGGGTCAGCACGAATGCTGGTACACCCTCTCATGGCCCCCAAGCTAACGGGGCTACGACGACTAATTGTCGATAGCATGGAAATTGATTACATACACAAGCATAATATGAAGTGCAATAACAATAACCACAGATGAACATATATAGTTCACAACAATGAACGACTCAAGCGTTCCCTTAACAAGTGGGTTAGTAACCCCCTCCTTAGTCCTCATTTCCTTAATCTCAGTTCCTTACCTTACCTTAATCTTAATCTCAATCTTAATCTCAGTATACAAACCTTCCTGGAAGGGATTGGTTGTAGCTTAATTCGAACCTGGGATTTAGGTGATCCCACCGCACCATCTTAATGCCACCTACTCTGGACGGGAGTCCAGCGTAGCTGAGCCGGCAACCGGCCCTAGGCTACAAGTCCGAAGACAAGTCCTTAAGCGGAGGGCGGATCTGATTCAGATACCGTCCCCCTTTTTCCTTAGCATGCATGACCGGAGATCGGTCCCGGGTTTCCTCACTCAAGTTCCAGTTAGTAGACATCTTAGACACCATGTGCTAGCTAAGCCTTAACGGGCATTAACCAACAACCATCAAACTTAACTCTTATTCTTAACTCAGTAGTACTAAACTTGGTTAGTAACCATCTCAGTCTCGCGGGTTAGTGTAAAGGCAACACAAACACAACGAGAATAAATATAACCGGTTGCATGCTTTATCTTATTTAAGTCATAGCAAGTAAACAGATAGCACACAAGCCGAGGGACACCTCGTTAGCAAGCAGGTCACAAGAAGGACTGTACCGTTCACCGTCGATCGTTGTTTGTTTAACCTTCTTCGGGGTCCCAATTCACAAACCTATAACATTCATTCATTTTTAGGTCATTAGTTATTTGCACCTTACTTAACTCACTTAGTCTCTAAGATCCCATTTAATACCTCTCAAGTCTTTGCCACTTAGCTTACAACTTAACTTTAAACATTAAAACTTATACTTAATCTTAACTTAATTCCTTAAGTTCTTAGTGTCCCAATCATTACCACCCTACCAAAGGTATACCTTATTACCTAGTACCATTCTTAGAATTTAAAATTTCTTTTTTTTTTTAAGTGTTAAGGGCCGTCCGACCCACCGTCCGACCCACCCTCTGGGTCGGACCATTCCAGTAACTTTCGGGTTTGGAAAACCCTACATGTCCGACCCATGTCCGACCCAACCAACTGGGTCGGACCATTACAGAAACTTTCCGTCTTCTAAAACCTCTCATGTCCGACCCACGTCCGACCCAACCTTCTGGGTCGGACCATTCCAGAAACTTATTTGCCCTTTGAAAATCACCCGTCCGACCCATGTCCGACCCAACCTTCTGGGTCGGACCATTCCAGAAACTTTTCCTGGCGTTAAACAGAGGCCGTCCGACCCAAATTTGGGTCGGACCCCTGGGTCGGACGCCACTAAATCATGCCCAAACTTTGCCAAATCTTTTCTAAACCTTTCCTCAAGCCATCCAATATGTCCTAACATCATTTAGACTCTTAAACCCACCTTAGAGCATCCTCCAAACACATTAAATCATTCACCAAGTTTCACCTTAATCATTATACATTTTCCTTGTAATAATGCCACACTTGTAATGCTTTCCTCTAGGTTTCTAGGTGGTGGTTCATACCTAATGTAACCACTATGCCAAATGTTTTCCTCACCACTATAACATCATCTCCCAAGCATCTTTCACTATCTAAAACTCTCTTAAGCATTTACTTAAAGTTCCTTAACAAGTTTAAACTTCCATCATCAACATTATTTCCTTCCTAGTTGTGCACCAACATTTACCTAAGTCCTAAACACTCAAATACATTCTCTTGATTCCTAAATCTTCCATGGTGATACCTAAGTCATTATAAGTCATTAAAACACCTTAACTTCACCCTTTTTCATCAAGACAACCTATAGAATTCCTAGTACTTCCTTAGTCATTAAATTCCCTTAGAATATCTTAAACACTTAAACTCTCCTTTAAATTTTGCCATGGGTTCTCTAGTATATAGTACTTCCTAACACATGGTTTTTCTCCATCAAACAACCAATACCACACAAATTCTCATCACAACACCTTACACAATCTACACTAAAACTTCACCACATCATCATGTAGCTTAAACTCAAAATGCTTGGCACTTAGGCCCTTAAATGACAATAATCTTAACCACTGAATTTCCACATATATTTGCCTTCAACCTGCGAATACACTCAACAAGGCTCCCATTGAAATAAAATGCTTCTTGTACTTCACCTTATATTCTTAAACTATCTCTTTTCTCATTTGCTCCTTAGTCACAAGTTCACAAGTATAGTCATTGTTTCTCCTAGGTTTAATACACCTTCCCAATATAAACTCTACACTAAACTCATCATATACCTAATCCATTCCCTTAAACAACAGACATCTTAAGGTAAGTAATTTACCTTGTTTTCTCACAAGCTTAAAAGCTTTTCTCCTTAGGTTTTCTTTGTTCAATCTCGGTCACCAATGTGTTCTCCTTGCCAATGTTCTAACCAATATCCAATGACTCCAATGAGTACTAGATAACACATTAACCCTAAGGAACAAACCCTAGGTTAAAAATGTTTTAAGGTATTAATGTGATTGTTTTACCTTGGTTTCTCAAGACAACTTGGTATGAAGCAAGAAGGACCTCCTCTCTCCTTTGAAGAGTAGAAACAAGCTAGAACAAGGCATAAACATGGAGTCCCATGAGTATATTTTTCGGACATGTGAAGAAAATGGTGGAAACCTAGATTTTCTTACACTTTCTTTACCTTAAGAGAATGGAGATGCCAATGGAGTCTCCAAACTTGAATTTCCTCCTCTAATGGTGGTTTGACTTGGCACCAAAATGAAGCTCTTGAAGTTTTGAAAAGATAGAAAGAGCTTGAGCTAACTAAGAAGAATATGTATTTTGTTTTGGATTTGGAGCTAAAATGAGCAAGTTGTGCAAGAGAAGGTGGAGCTTTCATGGAGAGGAGCTTCACGTTAATGGAGAAGAGAAAGAGAGCAAGAAACCGTGGGAAACAAGGGAGAATGAAGAAGTGAGGAGAGAGGTAAGTAAAATGTGATATTTATCTTAAAAGGTGAATAGTGTTTTTACTTTATAACTTACTTTTTTGCTTTCTCTTTACTTAGCTAGATAAGTGTGGTGAGTCACACTTAAAAAACCGGCCCCCTTTTATGAATGAGGGTAATTAAGTCTTTGTTGACCAAATGTCTCACTTATATAGACTTATGTTATAAACTAGCTTAATTAATTCACTATTCATCAAAAACAAGGCACATTGTTGTGAAATTTTTGATTTCCCATTGATATAGACCTCCAAATGTGATACTATATAGTACACATATTAATTAAAGAGTAATGATGGACATTTAGCCATTCAAAACTCATTTACAAGACAATTTTTCAAAAACGTGCTTTAAGACTCCTTAAAGCACATTTTGTGTTTTAACTTGTTTTCAAGCTTGGTTTTCTTTGGTAATTGACTTAAAATGACCATTAGGATATTACTAAGGTCTTAGACAATATTTGGGTACTCTCCCAAGTCTCTCCAAGCTTAGAGCACGTTTTTGTCAAAACTGCTCTTTTGGTGTTTCCTTATATTTTCTTTGATTAGAAATGTTTCTTAATGTTTCTAAGGCATTATTTAGCCTCCTTATATCTTAGTTTATCATTTAAACACCATATCTAAGTTTGGGGTATTTCAATCTACCCCCCTTAAAAGAACTTTGTCCTCAAAGTTCACACATGTGCTTAACCATTCACGGTACACATTCTCTTAATCTTAATACCACATCTTATATTCACATTCATACATCTCAAGACTCAAAGGTCAATCTCAAATACAATACATAAGTATATATAACTCAAACTTACACCGAAGTGTAGCAACTTACACAAATTCACATCTTAAACAACCAAACAAACGACAAACATGATCGTTTCCTAACTCAAAAGCGAGGAAGCTCTACCCCCCTTAAAAAGGGGTACGCCCCGTACCCTATACAGACGATCTAGTCAGTAAATAAAGAAGGGTACTTCGCCCTCATCTTATCCTCTAATTCCCACGTGGCCTCTTCGACATCCTGGTTAGACCAGAGAACCTTCACCAGTCGCACTGACTTGTGGCGAGTGTCCCTAGTCTTACTGTCCAAGATTCTCTGAGGAGTCTCCACGGATCTCATATTTGGCTAAAGTCAACCTCTCAGGTTCTAACACATGGGAGGGGTGGTGCATGTATTTCTTTAGCTGTGAAACATGAAAAACATCATGCACTTTACCCAGCTCAGCAGGTAAATTCAACCTGTAAGCAACCGGGCCCACCCGCTCCGTAATCTCATAAGGACCAACAAATTTCGGGCTTAACTTGCCCTTCTGCCCAAACCTGAATACACCCTTCATCGGTGATACTCGCAGAAATACCCGGTCGCCCACTGCGAACTCCAGGTCCCGTCGTCGAACATCAGCATACGACTTCTGCCTATCTTGAGCAGCTTTCATGTTCTCCCTGATTTGCTGAACTTCAGCCTTAACTTGTTCTAAGTACTCTGGTCCTATAATGACCGTCTCACTCGACTCATCCCAGCAGAGCGGTGTACGACATGGTCTACCGTACAACGCTTGAAAAGGTGCCATCTTGATCGAAGCGTGATAGCTGTTGTTGTATGAAAACTCGATCAGATGCAATCTGTCAATCCAACTGCCCTGGAAGTCTAAGGCACATGCTCTCAGCATGTCCTCGAGTGTCTGAATAGTACGCTCAGTCTGACCATCTGTCTGAGGATGGAACGCGGTACTCAGTTTGAGTTCTGTACCCAACGCTTCTCTGGTAGCTCTCCAGTACCTCGAAAGGAATCTGGTATCTCTATCTGACACTATGGTCTTTGGTATGCCGTGATGTCTCATGATTTCTTTCTCAAATAACTCAGCTAATTTGGTCACCTTCCAAGTATCCTTCATCGGTATGAATCGGGCTACTTTGGTAAGGCGATCCACCACCACCCATATCATGTTGAGACCTCCCCTAGCAGGTGGAAGCCCAACTACGAAGTCCATGGAGATATCATGGAACTTCCACTCCGGAACTGGCATCGACTGTACCATTCCGCCCGGTCGTCGGTGCTCGAATTTCACCTTCTGGCATGTGAGACACCTCAAGACGAACTCGGTAACATCTGTCTTCATCCCCGACCACCAGAAGTATCTCTTCATGTCTTTATACATTTTAGAGGCTCCCGGATGGATGGAAACTGAAGAACAGTGTGATTCTCTAAGTATACGGTCTTTCAGATCCGTGTTGCCTCGTGGTATGCATAATCGGCCCTTAAGTCTGATCAGATCATCATCATGAAGTCTGAAGTCGTATTTCTGACTCTCAAAGGTACCATCTGTCAGCTTCTGTCTGACTCTCTCATATACTCATCTGTCCTCTGAGCCTCTCGCACCTCATCAACCAAGCTGGAGAAAGAAACTAGCGAATGGAGTGAGTGTGCTCGACGGCTCAGGGCATCTGCTACAACATTGGCCTTCCCTTCTTTGTATTGGAGGTCAATGTCATAGTCTTTCAGAAACTCTAACCATCTCCTCTGTCGAAGATTTAACTCCTTCTGAGTGAATATGTATTTCAAACTCTTTGATCGGTGTAGATCGTGACACTAACCCCATATAAGTAGTGGCGCCATATCTTCAACGAAGACTACAGCTCCCAGCTCTAAATCATGTGTGGGGTAGTTCTCCTCATGTTTCTTCAACTGGCGTGAGGCATATGCCACCACCTTGCCATGTTGCATGAGCACGCAACCCAGCCCTCTGCCGGATGCATCACAATAAACCTCAAAGCCCTCTGTACCGTCTGGAATGGTCAGTACCGGTGCAGTGGTCAGTGAGTCCTTCAAGCGCTGAAATGATCTCTCACAGTCATCTGTCCACAGAAATGGTGCATCCTTCTTCATCAGACTGGTCATCGGCTTCGCGACCTTGCTGAAATCTCTAACAAACCTCCTGTAGTAACCTGCCAGACCGAGAAAGCTCCGGATGTCGGTAACAGTCTTCGGCCTTGGCCAGGTACGTACGGCATCAATCTTTGCTGGATCCACTGCGATCCCAGCATCTGAGATGACATGACCTAGGAAAGAGACCTGGTCAAGCCAAAACTCACACTTGGAGAACTTAGCATATAGCTGGTTCTCCCTCAGTATTTCCAATACCCTCCTCAGATGTTCCTCATGCTCAACCTTAGACTTTGAATATATCAGAATGTCATCAATAAAAACCACAACCGACTTGTCCAGCTGCTCCCGGAACAAGCGGTTCATCAGATCCATAAACTTCGCCGGTGCGTTCGACAAACCGAACGGCATCACTGTAAACTCATAGTGGCCGTATCGTGTCCGGAATGCCGTCTTCTCAATATCTCCCTCCTTAATGGCTATCTGATGATACCCCGATCTGAGATCAATCTTGGAAAACACAGATGCTCCCTTCAACTGATCGAACAGATCGTCAATGCGGGGTAGTGGGTACTTATTCTTCACTGTCACTGCATTCAGCTCTCTGTAGTCGATGCAGAGGCGGAGACTACCATCCTTCTTCTTCACGAAGAGGACTGGCGCTCCCCATGGTGACACACTTGGTCTAATGAATCCTTATCCAACAAATCTTTCAATTGTTCTTTTAACTCAGTCATTTCTGCCGGAGCCATACGGTATGGTGCTTTGGCTATCGGTCCGGTACCAGGTAGCAGCTCAATGGTGAACTCTACCTCCCGAGTGGGTGGCATGCCGGGCAGTTCCCGTGGAATAAGTCGGGGAACTCCGACACTACCGGTAAGTCGGGGTCGAACTCAGGGTCTCTCTCTATGTCCTGTACATAGCAGAGGTATACTTCTTCCTTTCTCCTTAATCTCTATGCATTGCCATGGCGGTGATGATCTTAGTCGAAGGCTCTCTGGGCCTCTGGCGGTATGATATTGTTACCCCAGACGGACTCCTGAGCAGCAATCTATGCTCGGCGCAGAGGATACGTCCCTTGTGCCGCTCCAACCAGTTCATCCCGAAGATAACATCAAATCCTAGCTTACTGAACTCAATGAAACTGACTGGGAAGTCTTCCCCCTTAATTCTGATGGTGGCTCCTCGGTAGTAACGAGTGCAACGAACCTTCTCCTTAGACGGGAGCGTAACCGTGAAGTCGGGTAGCTCATCAGCGTCTAGCCCCAACCTGCTCGCAAATGATGCAGAGACAAAGGTATGCGAGGCCCCTGAGTCGAAGAGAACTGATGCCTCAATCCCATTGATCGGAAAGGTGCCGGTGAGGATAGTACCGCTGCGTCGGCCTGTGCCTCTGTGAGTATGCTTAGTGCACCTTCCGTACCGAGCCATAACCTATTGTGTTCACAAGCTCCATGAGTATTGGCTGGTATAACAGAGCGATTCAATTATAATGACAACACTGTTATTTTATTCATGACCATCTGTTTACAACATGTGCTTCAATCTTACATCCCATTTCTCATCTCATTCTAACATTACATGACTAATATTGTCTAAAGGTTAGGTTCAATCTTACTGGTCTCATATGCGTCGCATTGATTACTGCTGACGGTGCTGTATTCAGCTTGATTCTCTTAATTCCATGGTATAACATCCTTGACTCTCCTCCCAGAATTAACACATCACCTGACTTAAGTACTATCTTATCTGCACGGTCCGCACGCTTCTGCTCGCCGTATAAAAACTCCGCATCATCTCCAATGGACCAAGACACTACGGGTACCCCTCTTTCGAGAGACTCCGTTGTCTCGTCCTTATCCTGGTGTAGTCCCAGTTTCCCATCTTTTTCGTAGAAGTTTACAATGCAAATGTCTGGCTGGATGTCTGGAATCGGTTCAGCTTCCAACTGCTGAGCGATTTCCATGACTTGTGTAATAACTGGATGGAACTCTTCGGGTATTCCCGGTGGTGAGACTCCATCTTTCTCCCTTGTGGTTTGGTAACTCTTGGCATACGGATTCCAATCCATGCCCAAGCTCATCATCTTTAATTTCATCCTTGCTCCCCCTGGGTACTCCGGTGTGTAAAAACCTCCCGGTCCCATTCCTAGTTGATTGCATCTCCTGATGATGGCTATTTGTGCTTTAGGTGTCAGGTATCCCCTTAATAGAATCATACCTGGGCGGATAACCTGACATTGTTCGGATGGAAAGTGTGTGGTTTCGATGTCGGTGTGCTCCGGGTTAGATGTAGACGGTATAGGGTAGCAGATGTTGAATCTTCCTAAAGTGGTAGTAGGTTATGTCTTACTTAAATTCTAATCTCATCTTATTTTTACTTACTCATTTATTTCACCAACATGCATGATAATGCGGTAAGCAGGTAGTTTTTTACTAAATGGTTATAGTGGTACCTGGCCTCGATGAGGGCTCAGGCTCATCGTCCCGGTCCACCATGTGTAGAGTGGGCCCCGTCTTCTGGGTCACCCGTGGGTTCTTGTCCGCCGGCTGCTGCACTTTCCTCTGACCGTCAGATCCAGCTCCCTGATCGGTCTTGCCCTTGCCCCTGGTGTCGGCCCTATAGGCTCTGCTAGCAGGATTCCGGTAACACTCGTAAGCTCAATGTCCATACACTCCGCAGAAGTTGCACTCCACCTTGTTTCCCTTACAGTCGAGCCCGGGGTGGTCCTTGTGACACCATCTACAGATGAAGCGTCGCTGGTAGCCACCACTGGCTCCCCTCTCAGTCTCAGATCCTGATGATTCACATTGTCAATTCTCACATCTCAAACGGTTACTAATTTATTTCTTAACTCATTCAATATCAATTCCTTACCCTTTGGCGCCTTAGAGCGCAGGGGTGTAGCTGCAATAGCGTATGTCAGCTTCAATGGCTCTTCCGAAGCCTTCTCCTTTTCCTCCTTCCCTTTCGGGTTCTGATTTTTCTGGGCCTGAGGCTGGTACTTTTGTTTCTTGTACCCTCCTTGCCCTTGACTTTCTGAGCTCTTCCCAGCACTCTTCCTCTTTGCATTCTCCTCGTCCCTCAGCTGGACGGTAATCTCAACCTTAGCAGCGGCATGATAGCACTCCTGCTTTTCCATAGTATTAGTCTCACTTATTTCTCATAATCTAAATCTTATTCATCACTTACTCAAATCTCAATCGTTCTTATTACCTGCAAGGTAGTGTAACTCGTCGGCCCCATGCCGTAGCGGAGTCGATGGCTAAGCCCGCCATAGAAGCGGTCCACCAAGATCTGGTCAGAATACCCTAGACCTGGCAGAAGACGGAGCAAGGCAGTGAACTCTGAGTAATACTCGTCCACTATCATCTTGTCTGACTGCTTAAGCGCATCTAACTGCAAGCGCTTCTTCGTCTGGACATGGGCGGGGTAGTACTTTGCTCGTAGCAAGGCGGTGTACTGCTCCCAGCCGAACTCTGGATTGGCCACATGCTCGGCCCTCACCAGCTTCCACCAATCGCCTGCCGCCCCCTTCAGGTAGAAAGCAGCTAAGCGCACCTTGATCCCAGCAGGGACATCAAGGGTCTCGAAGGCGGTCTCCAGCTCGGAGATGTACGCCTCAAGCTTGGCGGGATCGGTCTCCCCCTTAAAATGCGCGGGTCGAAGATCTGCTAGACTCTTCACCCAGTTCGGTTCCCTAGGTTGTGGCGGTGGAGGTGGTGCACCCACACCAGGCTGATAGCCCATGTGCCCTAAAGCGGCAGCTACGATCTCTGCGATCGTCTGCCCTCCAGGTATCCCTGAAGTATCCTCACCCCGGTCGCGACCTCGGCCTCCTCTAGGGCGTCCTGCCATCTGAACAAGCATAACTTACATTAGATTCGTACTCACCATTGTTTGGTTAGTAAATTTATAACGTCCGTAGACGGTAAAGACAATCCACACTTATTAGTGGTCATCTGACTCTACTCACTCTAACTTCCACACCCTTAACCCAACGCTTATTCCTTAACTTATATCCTAACTCGGTGGTTACTCATGTCCGGTATTTCTTGATCAGAGCGTAACTACGCTCTGATACCACTTTTTGTAACACCCCATCCAAAGCCTATCGTGGTTATCGCAATCTGAATACTTAATCGAATACGTCGCAGCGGAAATAAACAACACCTGGACCTTGCCACGGTCTGATCGTTAGAATATACCGGCTTAAATGCTTACAATACTTATCCAAAAATACTTATCCAGCTTAAACATCAACATTCATAACACCACAACCAACCGAGTACTAGTATCTTAAACATAATCCCAAACTTACATCAGTTTAATATAAACAGTCGGGTGCACAGGCGCAACCCGAACTCAAAATAAATGTCCCACCCTAAGACTAACCGCTCCTACTCTCGTAGTGCGTCCTCATGGGCCTCTTACCTGCAAGTGTAAAAATAGCCCCGAGGGGGTCAGCACGAATGCTGGTACACCCTCTCATGGCCCCCAAGCTAACGGGCTACGACGACTAATTGTCGATAGCATGGAAATTGATTACATACACAAGCATAATATGAAGTGCAATAACAATAACCACAGATGAACATATATAGTTCACAGTCAATGAACGACTCAAGCGTTCCCTTAACAAGTGGGTTAGTAACCCCCTCCTTAGTCCTCATTTCCTTAATCTCAGTTCCTTACCTTACCTTAATCTTAATCTCAATCTTAATCTTAATATACAAACCTCTCCTGGAAGAGATTGGTTGTAGCTTAATTCAAACCTGGGATTTAGGTGATCCCACCGCACCAACTTAATGCCACCTACTCTAGACGGGAGTCCAGCGTAGCTGAGCCGGCAACCGGCCCTAGGCAACAAGTCCGAAGACAAGTCCTTAAGCGGAGGGCGGATCTGATTCAGATACCGTCCCCCTTTTTCCTTAGCATGCATGACCGGAGATCGGTCCCGGGTTTCCTCACTCAAGTTCCAGTTAGTAGACATCTTTGACACCATGTGCTAGCTAAGCCGTAACGGGCATTAACCAACAATCATCAAACTCAACTCTTATTCTTAACTCAGTAGGTACTAAACTTGGTTAGTAGCCATCTCAGGTCTCGCGGGTTAGTGTAAAGGCAACACAAACACAACGAGAATAAATATAACCGGTTGCATGCTTTATCTTATTTAAGTCATAGCAAGTAAACAGATAGCACACAAGCCGAGGGACACCTCGTTAGCAAGCAGGTCACAAGAAGGACTGTACCGTTCCGTCGATCGTTGTTTGTTTAACCTTCTTCGGGGTCCCAATTCACAAACCTATAACATTCATTCATTTTTAGGTCATTAGTTATTTGTACCTTCTTAACTCACTTAGTCTCTAAAGATTCCCATTTAATACCCTCTTAAGTCTTTGCCACTTAGCTTACAACCTTAACTTTAAACATTAAAACTTATACTTAATGTTAACTTAATTCCTTAAGTTCTTAGTGTCCCAATCATTACCACCCTACCGAAGGTATACCTTATTACCTAGTACCATTCTTAGAATTTAAAATTTCTCTTTTTTTTTTTTTTAAGTGTTAAGGGCCGTCCGACCCACCGTCCGACCCACCCTCTGGGTCGGACCATTCCAGTAACTTTCGGGTTTGGAAAACCCTACCTGTCCGACCCATGTCCGACCCAACCAACTGGGTCGGACCATTACAGAAACTTTCCGTCTTCTAAAACCTCTCATGTCCGACCCACGTCCGACCCAACCTTCTGGGTCGGACCATTCCAGAAACTTATTTGCCCTTTGAAAAATCACCCGTCCGACCCATGTCCGACCCAACCTTCTGGGTCGGACCATTCCAGAAACTTTTCCTGGCGTTAAATAGAGGCCGTCCGACCCAAATTTGGGTCGGACCCCTGGGTCGGACGCCACTAAATCATGCCCAAACTTTTCCAAATCTTTTCTAAACCTTTCCTCAAGCCATCCAATATGTCCTAACATCATTTAGACTCTTAAACCCACCTTAGAGCATCCTCCAAACACATTAAATCATTCACCAAGTTTTACCTTAATCATTATACATTTTCCTTGTAATAATGCCACACTTGTAATGCTTTCCTCTAGGTTTCTAGGTGGTGGTTCATTCCTAATGTAACCACTATGCCAAATGTTTTCCTCACCACTATAACATCATTTCCCAAGCATCTTTCACTATCTAAAACTCTCTTAAGCATTTACTTAAAGTTCCTTAACAAGTTTAAACTTCCATCATCAACACATTATTTCCTTCCTAGTTGTGCACCAACATTTACCTAAGTCCTAAACACTCAAATACATTCTCTTGATTCCTAAATCTTCCATGGTGATACCTAAGTCATTATAAGTCATTAAAACACCTTAACTTCACCCTTTTTCATCAAGACAACCTATAGAACTTTCGTAGTACTTCCTTAGTCATTAAATTCCCTTAGAATATCTTAAACACTTAAACTCTCCTTTAAATTTTGCCATAGGTTCTCTAGTATATAGTACTTCCTAACACATGGTTTTTCTCCATCAAACAACCAATACCACACAAATTCTCATCACAACACCTTAACACACAATCTACACTAAAACTTCACCACATCATCATGTATAGCTTAAACTCAAAATGCTTGGCACTTAGGCCCTTAAATGACAATAATCTTAACCACTGAATTTCCACATATATTTGCCTTCAACCTGCGAATACACTCAACAAGGCTCCCATTGAAATAAAATGCCTCTTGTACTTCACCTTTATATTCTTAAACTATCTCTTTTCTCATTTGCTCCTTAGTCACAAGTTCACAAGTATAGTCATTGTTTCTCCTAGGTTTAATAGCACCTTCCCAATATAAACTCTACACTAAACTCATCATATACCTAGATCCCATTCCCTTAAACAACAAGACATCTTAAGGTAAGTAATTTACCTTGTTTTCTCACAAGCTTAAAAGCTTTTCTCCTTAGGTTTTTCTTTGTTCAATCTCGGTCACCAATGTGTGTCTCCTTGCCAATGTTCTAACCAATATCCAATGACTCCAATGAGTACTAGATAACACATTAACCCTAAGGAACAAACCCTAGGTTAAAAATATGTTTTAAGGTATTAATGTGATTGTTTTACCTTGGTTTCTCAAGACAACTTGGATGTGAAGCAAGAAGGACCTCCTCTCTCCTTTGAAGAGTAGAAACAAGCTAGAACAAGGCATAAACATGGAGTCCCATGAGCACTAATTTTCGGACATGTGAAGAAAATGGTGGAAACCTAGATTTTCTTACACTTTCTTTACCTTAAGAGAATGGAGATGCCAATGGAGTCTCCAAACTTGAATTTCCTCCTCTAATGGTGGTTTGACTTGGCACCAAAATGAAGCTCTTGAAGTTTTGAAAAGATAGAAAGGAGTAGCTTGAGCTAACTAAGAAGAATATGTATTTTGTTTTGGATTTGGAGCTAAAATGAGCAAGTTGTGTGCAAGAGAAGGTGGAGCTAGCATGGAGAGGAGCTTCACGTTAATGGAGAAGAGAAAGAGAGCAAGAAACCGTGGGAAACAAGGGAGAATGAAGAAGTGAGGAGAGAGGTAAGTAAAATGTGATATTTATCTTAAAAGGTGAATAGTGTTTTTACTTTATAACTTACTTGTTTTTGCTTTCTCTTTACTTAGCTAGATAAGTGTGGTGAGTCACACTTAAAAAAAACCGGCCCCCTTTTATGAATGAGGGTAATTAAGTCTTTGTTGACCAAATGTCTCACTTATATAGACTTATGTTATAAACTAGCTTAATTAATTCACTATTCATCAAAAACAAGGCACATTGTTGTGAAATTTTTGATTTCCCATTGATATAGACCTCCAAATGTGATACTATATAGTACACATATTAATTAAAGAGTAATGATGGACATTTAGCCATTCAAAACTCATTTATAAGACAATTTTTCAAAAACGTGCTTTAAGACTCCTTAAAGCACATTTTGTGTTTTAACTTGTTTTCAAGCTTGGTTTTCTTTGGTAATTGACTTAAAATGACCATTAGGATATTACTAAGGTCTTAGAACAATATTTGGGCACTCTCCCAAGTCTCTCCAAGCTTAGAGCACGTTTTTGTCAAAACTGCTCTTTTGGTGTTTCCTTATATATTCTTTGATTAGAAATGTTTCTTATTGTTTCTAAGGCATTATTTAGCCTCCTTATATCTTAGTTTATCATTTAAACACCATATCTAAGTTTGGGGTATTTCAACTGTATCGGTCTGATGGACTAGATCCCCGAGCAACTACACATTACTGTCCCCTTTATCAACACCAACATTCATTATACAAATACCTTCCAACTGTACCGAGTATTTACAACTAATGCCGAGAACAATTTCGGTCTTACTACACCTACAGGTTACAAGTGATTACATCAATTACCCGTACGCAACAACTACCCCGTCCTACTCTCGAACGGCTCCAGCTCCTTGTACCTGAAATAGAAAAGGAAAGAAAGGGTGGCCCCCCAGGGGCTCAGCACCTTTGCTGGTATGGTAATCCCACAGCCCACATGCTACCGGGCCACGCACAACTATTTGTCGTCTTAGCATGCAGTTGATTACATTTAAATCAAGCATGTGAAACATAAACTCACAACACGATACATTTCACCCCAATGGGCTTAACAAATACAACTCATTTATACTTAACCAATCACTCTTTGAGTTCTTCAACCCTATAGTATTTCTCCTCTAACGGAGCTATTACCTTAACAGACGACATTTACCCACTATCGGGTTTCCACAAACGTCCCTTTTACATACTAGGAATCATATCCATGATCCTCATATTTCACTTCTAAGCAACATATAACAACACATCACAATAACTTTGCAACATACAAATAACACATACATAACGGGTACGGATCTCTTAGGAACCGGCCCAAACATAGTTAATACACTGGTGAGCCTAGAGAATGATATCACCCCATGTTAAGCTCGTTATAACAAAACTCATTACCGCCCTAATAGTCGGACGAGTAACTTACCTAAAGATGGATCGGATTTAGTGACCCGAACTCACCACACAAACACATGTTCCCCCTAAACCGATCGTAAGTCAGAATAGCTAAGCTTTGGGATAAGCTAATGGGAGATCATAACCCGTGAGGGAAACAACCATAACAGAGAGAAGGGTAAAGCTAAAAAGGATACCCACTCCCAAACAACGCGCGACCGGCCAAACCGGATTCCTCACTACTATTAGTACATACTTACTTTTAGTTATTAGTTAGAACTCCACTACGGAGTCTATCGTACCTACACACCATACAGTATCACTCTTGGGTTAAACACACAAGGGAGATCCCTACATTCACATACACATACCACACATTTAACTCACGCATAGCCGTGGTTAGAACGCCCCATGGTTCGGGTCGTTTAATCCGAATACCAAACTCTTATGTGATCCTAGACTCAGTTAGTTAAGGTTTAACACTTTCGAGGTTAAATGGTATCGGGAACTAGGTGTGCCACATAAATGAATTACTATAATCTCATTACATGTTTTATCTTACAAGGTGGCAAACACACAGAAAAACACATTGCCATACAAGCCGGTGTAATCCGGTAGGACACAGGTTGCAAGAAAACCATACCTGTCACCAACGTCCACTCTAACGTGTCGTCTTAAGTTTCTTGAACAGTTCTTGAACAACTGGCAACATGACATTTACTTTTATCAACATCGGGGTAACATGTTTGTTTAAAGTCTAACGCTCATAACTTACCCTCGTTAACTAGTTAAACAACTTGACATTTTTAACTTGTTTTACTTTCACATTTTATTACAACTTTCCACCCACTTGGTTGTCTTTATATCACATCTAACATGTCCTTAACATCCTTACAACATCATTACTTATCAATCCCCATCTTTACACATCATTTTTATACCTTAAACAACATTTTTAGAGTGGTCCGGGACTTGGTCCTTACCTTAAGTCCCGGATCAACACTTACACAAACTCACGGTATGTTTTGATAGGGTGGTCCGGGACCTTGTACTCACCCTAAGTCCCGGACCAAGACAGTCTTGCACTCTCGGCTACATTTAACAGGGTGGTCCGGGACTTCATACAGGTCCTAAGTCCCGGACCAGTCTAGGCAAAAAAACTCTCGGGTGATTTAAGGAGGGTGGTCCGGGTCCTTGTACAAGACCCAAGTCCCGGACCTAAAACTATGTAAAACTCTCGGCCTATTTTGCACCCCTGGTCCGGGACATGACCCATGACTTAGGTCCCGCACCCAACCTACAGAATCGATGTACTTGCAATTTTTCAAGTCCTGCTGCTTAAGTTCTTTACACCCATCACATGTATAAACTTCCCAGTACACTCTTATACTCAAAACTTCACCAAATATACACCACATTACAACATAGTGCACAATTTAAATTGTATAGCACTTAGGCTCTTAAAATGCATAAATCTTAAACACTGAATTTCCCACAATATATTTGCCTTTGACCTGCAAATACACACAACAATACATATGTCCTTTACTAGTCTCTTTGAGAACATTTTTCTAAGTCATTTACCATTGGCTCTTTAGGTAGTTTCAATAGACAACGTAAGTTCATTTTCAAAGGAATTATAAGCTATTTTTGGTTAGCATAATTACCTCCTTTCCTCACAAGCTCTTTCTTGTTTCAGAAATCTTAGATCTTGGAGAGAGTTTGGACACTTGTCAAGAGAGGACTCCACCCAGTCCTTGAATGGTTGGTATGAAGCTAGAACAAGGCGACATAAGGACACCATTTAAGGTAATTTTCGGACAGCACAAAACATGGAGGAACATCATTTTTCTTTGAGTTTCCTTACCTTGAAGCAAAGGAGAATAATAATACGTGAAAAGATGAGCTCAAGCTCCTTCCATGGAGATTCCTCTTGGCACCAAAATGGAGCTCTTGAAGATTTGAAAGGACTAAGTTGAAGAGCTTGATGAGACTAAGAGATTGGTGGTCTTAGTTTTTGATTTGGACAAGTGAGCTAGAAGTTACAAGGATTTGAAGGTGGTGTCTGGTGCTGTGCTGCTTCAACCGTGAAAGAGAGCAAGGAGATGGGCTACATGAGACAGCAAGGAGGAAATGGGATACGTTGAAATTGAGCAAATGAATGAATGAAGAGGATTCACTGATTGCAAATGCTTTTGAAGATATTAATTGTTTACTAAAAGTAAATAGTAACTTAGCTATATTACTTATTTACTTGTTTGCTCATTAATTGATAAGGGTGGTGACTCACCTTTATGAACACCGGCCCCCATCTGTTATAAGGGGTTACCCAGTCCTTATTGATCAATTAAATTACATATGTTGACATATGTTACAAACTAGCTTATCTTAGTTACTATTCATAAAAGCAAGACACATAAAAGTGAAATTTTTTATTTCCCATTGATTTAAACTTCCAAATGTGATACTAAGTAGTACACATATTAATTAAAGAGTAATGATGGACATTTATCCATTCAAAACCCATTTACAAGACAATTGTTTTCAAAAACGTGCTTTAAGACTCCTTAAAGCACATTTTGTGTTTTAACTTGTTTCCAAGCTCGGTTTTCTTTGATAATTGATTTAATAGGCTCATTAATATATAAGTAAGGTCTTGGTAAGTTCATCAAGCCTTAATCAAAATTATCCCAAGCTTAGAGCATACTTTGTCCTTATTGCCTTTTAGGCAATTAATTGTATTTACTATTTATTAAATTGTTTACTAATATTTCTGAGACTCTTTTTAGTCTTAATAATTTATTATTTAATGTTTAAACAACTTATTAAGGTTTGGGGTATTTCATAAGGTGTTCCAAGTAATGATTAGCTAAGGAACTCATAAAGCTAAATGTCTTTTATTCTTACTGGTTTATAGTTTTTGATTTACAATTACTCTCTCATTAGGATCTGGACTAGATCTTGTTAATTAAACCTTTCATTAGGCCCATTTCATTTAATCCAGAATGATTAAGAGTTTTAACCTGAGAGTGGCCCAAACTCTCGTTAAATTGTTTAAGTGGGCTTTTTGGAGTCCATGGATTTAGGCCCAGTAGGATTAGCCCAAATCTGCGTTACGTTTTCGCTACTTGATTAAATTTTCTAGAAAGGATTTCTGCGAGGTTCCAAACGTGCAACCTCGATCTAGTTCCGGGCTTGACTTAACCATTTACGCTATTGAATTTGTATGTCTTAAGTGTACATTTTAACTTAATTCAATTACTTACTCTTGAACATAGGTTTATGAAATACCCCAAATCTTGGTATGTTGTTTAAATGTTAAAATAAGGTATCTAAAGGCTAAAAAGTGCCTTAGGAACATCAGTGCATAGTTTAAACCATAGTTAAAACGCAATAAAACACTGAGACACGGTTCGAGCAAAAACATGCTCTAAGCTTGGAGTAAACTTGGTTAGGACCCAAAGAGCCTACCAAGATTTGATAATATTTAATTATGATTCTATAAGGCTAATTAAGTCCTTAGGAAACCTTGGTGGACAATGAAACCAAGCAAAACACAAATAAATACCTTAAGGTCAATATGGGCTAAAATGTGCTCTAAGCTTGGGATAAATTTGTATAAGACCTAATGGTCATATCTATACCTTATAAATATGTTAATGAACATATTAAATCATTTACCAAAGAAAACCAAGCTTGAAAACAAGTTAAAACACAAAATGTGCTTTAAGGAGTCTTAAAGCACGTTTTTGAAAAATTGTCTTGTAAATGAGTTTTGAATGACTAAATGTCCATCATTACTCTTTAATTAACATGTGTACTATATAGTATCATATTTGGAATCTATATCAATGGGAAATCAAAAATTTCACAAATATGTGCCTTAGTTAGTGAATAGTGCTCAAATAGTGCTAGTTTTGACTTAAGTCAACTCTAATTAGTTAAATGGTCAACAAAGACCATAAATATCCTTATGATGGAAGGGGGCACGGTTTTTGGAGTGTGAGTCATCAACTTGGCTAGCAAACTAAAGAAAAGAAAAAGAAAAGTAAGCAAAAGTTACTATTTACCTTTTACAACATAAATATCTTAACTAAAGGCTAACTCTCACCTCTCTCTTTTTTCCTTCACTCCCAAACGTATTCATCCATCTCCCTTCTCAATCTCGTTTTTGCTACAGCAAGTAGACTTCTCCATCTTCAAATCCTTGTAACTCCTAGTTCCATGATCCAAATTCAATTTCAAGACCATATTTGTGCTAGTTGGAGCAAGCTCTTCATTTCCCTCTTTTCAAATCTTCAAGAACTCAATTTCGGTGCCATGGAGATTCACCATTGATGGAGCTTGAGCTTATATTTCTACATATTATTGATCTCCTTTGCTTCTAGGTAAGGAATCTCAAAGAAAAATCATGTTTCCTCCATGTTTTTACCTTGACCGAAAATCACCATTAATGGTGCTCATTGTGTTACTTTGTTCTAGCTCCATTTGAATCTTTCAAGGACTTGGTGGAGTCCTCTCTTGATAGATATTCCAATTCCCTTCAAAGACCAAGGTAAAAAACTATCTTAATGCTCTTTGAAACAATGTAAACCTAGGGTTTACAATGAGATGAAGCATAAAGCTTATATACTCATTTCAATGTTGGTATATTGTTTAGTAGTGACAAGGAATCAAATACCTTACCGGTTTTATAAGGAAACAAGAAAGAAGTTTGGGTGGAAAAAGAGGTAAATATACTAACCTAATGTGGTTTAATGCCTTAGGAGAAATGAGCTTATAATGCTTGTTAAAACTACCTAAAGAGCAAATGGTGAATGACTTAGTAAAGTGTTCTCAAGGAGACTAGTAAAAGAACATATGTCTTGGTGTATGTATTTGCAGGTCAATGTTGTGCACTATATTGTGATGTAGTGTAATTTGGTAAATGTTGTGTGTGAGAATACTCTTGCTGGTTTTAGGTGTTCTTGAATGGAATAAGGTAAAAACCTAAGTGTTTGGATGTTAGAATATACAAGAGAAGCTATGGCAAAATTTAGATGATGAACAAAGGAGTTCATGTGTTGTAATGAGATTTTATGACCTAGAGGATGCTAGGAATGGTTAAGTGTGAAGATGGTGAATTAAGGTGTTCTTAAGTGTTAAGATGCCTTGGGCATAATTTTGGAGGATTTAGAAATCAAATGAGTGTTTTATACACACCAAAGTTATGATATGTGAAGTATTAAGTCTTGTTAAAGTTTAGGTAAACAAAGGAAAAGTAATGCCTTGTGAAGGTCTAAGTGTAAACTTGTGGATATAGAAGGAGTTGTGTAATGGAGGTGTTTGTGAGGAATGATGCTTGGAGTAGATGTGATGGTGGTGAGAAAACATTTTAGTTAGTTGTTATCATAAGTATAAACCACCACTTAGGAACTTAGGGAAAAACATTACAAGTGTTAGGAATTTTGCAAGAATTTGAGTGAATGATCAAGGAGCTTGATGGTGGGTCAACTAATGAGTTTAATGGATGATTTAAGAGGGTGTTTAAGTGCCCAAATGGTGTTAAACATATAAGGGAACTTGTGGAGGAGTTTGGAATAAGATAGGCATTTTTAGGAGAGTTTCTGCAGCCGACCTACCCAGGGGACCCACCCCAGTCTGGGTCGGTCGGGCTGAAACTGTGAAGTTGGATGTTCTCTGCAGCCGACCTACCCAGGGGGTGGGTCGGTCGGTGGGTCGGTCGGACCTTAAAAAAAAAAAATTAATTTTAAGAATGTTAAGTGGTATTAGTGGGATGCCATTAAGAGAGTATTGATGATTAGAAAAAATAATTATAAAAGGACTTAAGAGATTAAGTTAAGTAAGATGATTTAAATGTTTAAGGTTATAAAATGAAATGTAATGAGGGGATTGTTAGGTAATGATGTTATAAGGTTGTTTAAGACATATTAGGTGGGTTATAATGACGATCAAGTAGGTGAACAGTTGTATTAGAATGTGAAAGTAAAATAAGTTAAAATGTGAAGTTATTTAACTAAGTTAACGGGGAAAAGTTATAAGCATTAGACTTTAAACAATCATGTTACCCCGATGTTAATAAAAGTACATGTAATATTATCAGTTGTTCGAGAATTGCTCGAGGAACATAAGTGGACATGATAGAGTGGACTCCGGTGACAGGTATGGTTTTCTTGCAACCTGTGTCCTACCGGATTACACCGGCTTGTATGCCAATATGTTTTTCTGAGTGTTTGCCACCTTGTAAGAAAAATATGTAATGAGTTTATAGTAATTCATTTATGTGGCGCTTTTAATCTCCGATACCGTTTAACCTCAAATAAGTGTTAAACCTTAGCTAACTAGAACTAGGAACACATGAGTGATCGGTATTCGGAGTTAACGACCCAAACCTTGGGAACGTTCTAACCACGGCTATGTGTGAGTTAGTTGGATATCGTTGTTGTATGCAAGTGTGTGAACCTCCCTTGTGTGCTTAACTCGGTCATGATACCGTATGGTGTGTGGATGTGGTAGGCTCCATAATGGATCTCTAACTACTTATTTATAAGTATATGTACTAATGGGGGTGAGGAGTCCGGTTGTTCCGGCCACGCGTGTGATGGACGGGAGTCGATGTCATATCCGGTTCGGCTCTCTTGGTGTATGTATAGGTTGTATTCCAATTTGGTTTCTACCTTCCCTTAGCTTATCCAAAGCTATTACTGACTCACGTCGGGCCACAGGGGCATACGAATGTTATTTCGGTGTGCTTGGGATTACTATATCCGACACACCTTGGGTTTAAGTTAACCGTTCGATATAACTGGACGGTAACGAGGTTGGTAACGAGCTTAGCATGAGATTGGCAATAATCTCTAGGCTCACTATATATAACTATGGTGGAAGGTTCCTTGTGTGAACCGATCTTATGGTGTTTGTTGTTATTGTGCTAAGCAATTTCCCTTGCTATGCTATGGTATGTATACGTTAGGTGTTTAAAATGAATGCGATGTTGTCATGTGTACGCCGAAACAAGAAAGGTTTTGTTATGTTTTGTTATGTGAGGAATGAGATATGTTGTAGGATATGGAGTGTGTGGATCATGGAAATGAATCCCAGTTTGTGACAAGAGGCGTTTAAGGATAACCCGATTAATGGGTACGTGTCGTTCATTAAGGAAGTAGCTCCGTTTTAGAGGAGAGCCACTCTAAGGTTTAAGGAATCCTTGGATGATTTGTTAAGTGTGGATGTGTTGGTTATATGTTGAGCCCTATTGTTGGGTGTATGCAAAGTGTGGTGTGTTTATGGGTTGTATGCATGATTTAAATATAATCAACTGCATGCTAAGACGACAATTAGTTGTGCGTGGCCCGGTAGCATGTGGGCTGCGGGATTACCATACCAGCAAAGGTGCTGAGCCCCTTGGGGGCCACCCTTTCTCTCCTTTTCTATTTCAGGTACAAGGAGCTGGAAGCCGTTCGAGAGTAGGACGGGGGTAGATGTTTATACATGGGCCAGCCATTTAAATGGCGTATGCATTGTAGGCGTAGTAAGACCGAAATTGTTATCGGCAGTAGTTTGTAAATACTCGGTACAGTTGGAAGGTGTATGTTGTTTCTATTGTTAATGGAAGGGTCAGTAATGTGTAGTCGCTCGGGAATCTAGTCCATCAGACCGGTACAATGTATATGTAATAGCCTTGTTAGCCACGTGGGTGGTTAACGCATGTAACACCAACGAGTTAAGTAATGTGATGAAGTCTGTTTTTCCGCTGCAGTTTATTGTAAGTGTGTTAATGTTGGATGGGGTGTTACAAAAAGTGGTATCAAAAAGTGGTATCAGAGCGAAGTGTCGCTCTGATGACTGAATTACCGAGCTTAGGAAGTACCGAGTTAGGATTTAAGTACTTTGGGTTAAGGGTTGATGATAGCGTGAGAGATACGCTAGATAGGAATCTACCCCAGGTGAATACTGGAAACCTACAGTAATCCTTCCCACCCTCCACAATCCCTGTTTTATAACTTGGGAAAGGACGCTAGAGAGATGGAAGTCCACTCTTACTCGGGAATACCCGATCTGGCTGCTATTAAATACCTTTAAAGTACGGAAGACCTGTCATACGGTAGATCCCGAAAACTGGGAATCCCGGAGACGGTTTCCATCTAAACAGTGTTAACCGCATTTCATAGCGAGGAATGAAGCATTTGGTGTATAAGAGAATAGAATTTCCGGCAACCTGGGTCGACATGCCGAGCAGTCGAGAATAACCAGCTTGCAACGCACTAATCGTGCAACAGGCAAGAAGTGGATTAATAAAACCCGAGACGAGTGTCTACGGGACCACAGTGGATAAATAATACACCAACGGTATACCAACCGACAAGGGAACTACAACGTAGTGCCCAAATACGTGGAACGGGCTACAAAGAGAATACAATACTAAGAAAAAGGGGTCTCCCAGAATAGGAAACACCCTAGTTAATGAATATCATGTGAAGACAGTGAGAAGTCACCTAGGAGAGTTATTACCAAGACAGTAAGATCAGTGAGGGCCAACAAGGCCACTGATGACAGTGCGGGTAAAGACAATACCCCAACCGGTATGTGTTAAACCGATAGCCAGCTAGCATGGCGCACTTGCCATAGCAAGTGCTGCTATAACAGGGCTGTTCGGGAAATTTATAACCACTACGAAGTACTTGGTAAAGTACCATGAAGTTAAGTGAGATCATTATAACAGTGGAAAGGCCCGTTAGCCTAACCCCCGTAATTGTAAATACACCAGTCAGCAAGAAGCTAGACTTGGTTAAGGTAAGAAGATGTTGTGAAACCATGAAAATTTTCTTTCAAACTCAGATTTACTCAAACCCTTTTTCTTTTCAAAACCAGATTTTCTTTCAAACCAACACTTCTTTCCAACCTTCTTTTAAACCAAACCAGTAAAACCAAGGGCAGTTGATAAAGATACAACACGGATAAACTTTCCCTCGATTAAGTTCGGGAAGCAAGGAATGAATATTGTCACGGGACAATATAAGGGAGTTGACAACAGAATACTTCACCTAGGCGTGTGACGGACACTACGAGTGTACCAACTGTAATGTGGGACGACCGCACTCCGATAGGAGCTTGTGGGCCTGACAGACCTACCTATGGGTTAGTTGGGTAAGTAGTAATGTATCAGTATGGTACCCCACATATGTATACAAGTAGAGTCCGAAACACGGGAAGTAGTTGACTCCGTACTACGGTCAGCAGTGTGAGTTAAACAAGAGCGACGCATTACCATGAATGGTTGAAGTAAAGAAACCTGGTCAAGTTAACGAGACTAAAGGAATTAGCGAATTCATTTCAAGGAAATGTATAGAGTCAAGAAGTGCAAAGAGCACGGACTGTTATGTAAAGACATCACATATGACTTGAGAAGTCTCAGGGATAAGACATGATAGCAGAAACGAATACCCAACTAAAAACGTAAGAAGACGTAGTTACTGAATGTACCCATGAGTGCAACCAGATGTAATGGCATATGTTAGTAACACCCAGGAGCAATCCTTGAGGGGTGTTTGGATTAAACATTGTTAGATGGAGCAATATAACAGAAACACAAGATTTGGAACAATTACCCGGATTAAACACTGAAGGTAAACCCACTTAACAGTAGGACCCTAAGTTGCCAAAGAGATAACTTGGAAGGAATCGTGACAGTAAGGCTTATAAGCCATAACAACAACTTGTGTTATGTAAATTTGATCGGTTGCAGAAGTATATGTTACACAAGGAAATAGAGCGGAGAACGAACCACTGCATTAAGAGTGGGGATACCTCTCGATATTGTGAAACCGCAGGAGCGCTAGTTAGGTGAACCAAGTTCAAGAGCTATGTCAGGGATTAACCATGTGGTTATTACCCTAGAATGATTTGAATAACAATAATACGAAAAGAAATGTTTGTACCAGTTTGTAGAAAGGAAGAGTGATAAGTTTGATAGCAACCACCATAGGTGTGATGCTAAATTAGTAGCGAACAACGCTCAAGGAACATAAAGGCTCGAAAAATAGTGTATTCAAAAATCAGCCAAATAAGTGGCCAAACCCAGTGTAATGGCGGAAGATAATATAATAGCGGATACAGTATAAGTTGATGTTGTATAATGAAAGAGGATACGGTGTGCAATAAGCGACCGTTGTATAAGTATTGCTAAGTGATGGTATGACAAATAAGCAGAGTTGTGAGTTAACCCCAGTGGAGATACAACAGTAAATGATAGCAAACGAACCGAACAGTAAGCCGGTGACAAGTATTATGTAATAAGAATTTCAGTAAAACACAGTGTAAATTCCTATCGCAATCGCATGAGAGATTTACTGTCAAGGGTTTACGCCTCTGCACTCTGTATGACTGAGTGTTTTGGTATTGCACTTGCGCGGTAATGATCGAGTGGGATAGCCAGGAATCAGAAGCATGGTAATTGTGGAGGAATAATGTTGTAATGGCCGATGCATAGGAAATGCAAGGTCATACCAATGGAAGAGTACTTGTACGAAACCAAAGGTGGAGGTATGGTTAAGAATAAGTGATAACAGTGGCACTAAATGCCAAATATCGGTATGGAATATACCCTAAATGTTGTAATTAGCTGAGAGAGCACTACACACTAGGTAGTAGCTCAATCTCAACCGACAGTAAGTCGGTAGAAGCAAGTCAATCATTGTGAATTACATAGTAGTTTACGCTGTAAGCAATTGGAGAAGTGAATGGAAAGTTTTGAAACTCACCGAATTCGCTCAGGGTAAGAGATACCATGCGTCGGTTGAGAAACCATTATTACCTGGATGAGGGTAATACATTGGAGATGTACAATACAGTAACAGTAACAAATGGGCCAAACTAGCTCTATAATTATCAGAGTTGTGCAACAGAGGCCAGTGAGCCCATGCATCAGATACCGAATATACATTGTGAATATGAATAATTGGCTAGTTATCAATGCCTAGAAGCCTCACAGCCAGGACCAAACTGGTTATGAGTTAGATAGACTCCAATGAGAATTCTTGGTTTAGGGACTAAACCGCCAATATGGTTAAGATCCTCTAACCAGAACGCATTGTATACAAGACCGCGTGGAAGTTAAAACACTTCACGACGGCAGAACATTTAAAGCCAATGTTCAGTGATTGATTACGTGGGCGTAATCCCTTTTAAGGGGGGTAGAGCGCAAGCCACTTAGTGTGTTTTACCGTACAAGTGTACGTGAACTATGTTGTGCATAGCACAAAAATGATTTGTTATGATGGTTGGCGCGTGTGTTATATAAACATACGCATTCATTCATGGTTAAATTGTGGTAATTGCGCACAAAAGATGCGAATGCCATTGTGATAGGTGTGTGTATTTTGTTAACAGTTGTGTGTGAAGGTACAAGTGTAAGGGAGTAAAGAAACTCCCGGGGAACTAAAACCCCGACGGTGTATAAATGTAAACCGTGTATTGTATTTTGATAAAAAAATATGTATATATACACAGTGTTATGATTTATGAAGGGGTATAAGACCGACATAGAACCTAGTGAGAATTAAATTCCCTAGGTAACTTGAATTAAGTTGGATTTGGGTGATGATTGATAGACGGAGTTCTATCCCTTGGAGATGTAATGATTATGACTAGAAGGATTTAAAGATAGAAAATGGGATACGCTTGAATTAGTTGTTGGTTGAAAAAGAAGTGGGAGGTGAAACTTGATTATCATGAGATCAAGGGAAGCCGAACACAAATTGGGGTGGAAAGATAGT
Organism: Limonium bicolor; assembly: GCA_023374045.1. Lineage (NCBI taxonomy): Eukaryota > Viridiplantae > Streptophyta > Magnoliopsida > Caryophyllales > Plumbaginaceae > Limonium > Limonium bicolor. The sequence continues at coordinate 276,380,945 of CM041782.1, read as the reverse complement.
TCAACACTGATGCTGATCACATCAGGGTTGGATGACTCTTGAAGCTCCCTGTAAGTGGTCACAAACAACCATGTTAAGAAAAATATAAGAGCATAAATTGGACTTGGAGTTGTGTGTGTTTTTCAAAAGGATTTTTAATTGGTGTTTTCAAACAATCGATTAATATTTTGAATAAAAGATCTTCTTATACTTAACCTAGTAAAGAATATTTTTGTAGTACTTGCTCACGAGCTGAACGTATGAGCCTTTGTCTTCGGACCGGTGACATGAGAAGTATATATGTTAAAAATTAAGTGAATGTCTTGATCTCCCAAAGGAACGGGGACCAGAAGGTGTCCATCGCGACCGGGTTCTACGATCACTGTGTATATGTACTCAACGTGGGATTCGAACCCATGGAGAGATGGAAAAGGTATTTCTGTTTGATATACATGCTAAGACATGTTGTGTGGTATAAGTAATAAATATTATTTTAGACCTTGAGTTCTAATGTGGATGGGTTCTGAATTGATTGTGTTACCCGGGCCTACGAGTCCAAATGTGGTTATGTCACCCAGACCTAAGAGTCTGAGGGATATTATGTAAGTGCAAGTGTGGTGTAGGTACCCGGACCATTAAGTCCGAGGTTACCATGTGAGTATGATATTTTATGTATAATGTGGATATGTTGCCCGGACCATTAAGTCCGAGGTTGGATGTAAAGAGTGTTTGGTAATGGAAGTTAATTTCGAAGGTAATTCTCGTATTCTAATCCAATGATGCGAGGAAGTGTGAACTTCGAGGACGAAGTTCTTTTAAGGGGGGTAGATTGAAATACCCCAAATCTTGGTATGTTGTTTAAATGTTAAAATAAGGTATCTAAAGGCTAAAAAGTGCCTTAGGAACATCAGTGCATAGTTTAAACCATAGTTAAAACGCAATAAAACACTGAGACACGGTTCGAGCAAAAACATGCTCTAAGCTTGGAGTAAACTTGGTTAGGACCCAAAGAGCCTACCAAGATTTGATAATATTTAATTATGATTCTATAAGGCTAATTAAGTCCTTAGGAAACCTTGGTGGACAATGAAACCAAACAAAACACAAATAAATACCTTAAGGTCAATATGGGCTAAAATGTGCTCTAAGCTTGGGATAAATTTGTATAAGACCTAATGGTCATATCTATACCTTATAAATATGTTAATGAACATATTAAATCATTTACCAAAGAAAACCAAGCTTGAAAACAAGTTAAAACACAAAATGTGCTTTAAGGAGTCTTAAAGCACGTTTTTGAAAAATTGTCTTGTAAATGAGTTTTGAATGACTAAATGTCCATCATTACTCTTTAATTAACATGTGTACTATATAGTATCACATTTGGAAGTCTATATCAATGGGAAATCAAAAATTTCACAAATATGTGCCTTAGTTAGTGAATAGTGCTCAAATAGTGCTAGTTTTGACTTAAGTCAACTCTAATTAGTTAAATGGTCAACAAAGACCATAAATATCCTTATGATGGAAGGGGGCACGGTTTTTGGAGTGTGAGTCGTCACACTTGGCTAGCAACTAAAGAAAAGAAAAAGAAAAGTAAGCAAAAGTTACTATTTACCTTTTACAACATAAATATCTTAACTAAAGGCTAACATCTCACCTCCTCTCTTTATTTCCTTCACTCACCAACGTATTCATCTTCATCCTCCCTTCTCAATCTCGTTTTTGCTACAGCAAGTAGACTTCTCCATCTTCAAATCCTTGTAACTCCTAGTTCCATGATCCAAATTCAATTTCAAGACCATATTTGTGCTAGTTGGAGCAAGCTCTTCATTTCCCTCTTTTCAAATCTTCAAGAACTCAATTTAGGTGCCATGGAGATTCACCATTTATGGAGCTTGAGCTTATATTTCTACATATTATTGATCTCCTTTGCTTCTAGGTAAGGAATCTCAAAGAAAAATCATGTTTCCTCCATGTTTTTACCTTGACCGAAAATCACCATTAATGGTGCTCATTGTGTTGCTTTGTTCTAGCTCCATTTGAATCTTTCAAGGACTTGGTGGAGTCCTCTCTTGATAGATATTCCAATTCCCTTCAAAGACCAAGGTAAAACAACTATCTTAATGCTCTTTGAAACAATGTAAACCAGGGTTTACAATGAGATGAAGCATAAAGCTTATATACTCATTTCAATGTTGGTATTGTTTAGTAGTGACAAGGAATCAAATACCTTACCGGTTTTATAAGGAAACAAGAAAGAAGTTTGGGTGGAAAGAGGTAAATATACTAACCTAATGTGGTTTAATGCCTTAGGAGAAATGAGCTTATAATGCTTGTTAAAACTACCTAAAGAGCAAATGGTGAATGACTTAGTAAAGTGATCTCAAGGAGACTAGTAAAAGAACATATGTCTTGGTGTATGTATTTGCAGGTCAAAGGCATATATATTGTGGAAATTCAGTGTTTAAGGTTTATGCAATTTAAAGGCCTAAGAGCCATGTTATTTAAGGGCCTAAGTGCCAAGCAATTTAAATTGTGCACTATATTGTGATGTAGTGTAATTGGTAAATGTTGTGTGTGAGAATACTCTTGGTGGTTTTAGGTGTTCTTGAATGGAATAAGGTAAAACCTAAGTGTTTGGATGTTAGAATATACAAGAGAAGCTATGGCAAAATTTAGTTGATGAACAAAGGAGTTCATGTGTTGTAATGAGATTTATGACCTTGAGGATGCTAGGAATGGTTAAGTGTGAAGATGGTGAATTAAGGGTTCTTAAGTGTTAAGATGCCTTGGGCATAATTTTGGAGGATTTAGAAATCAAATGAGTGTTTATTACACACCAAAGTTATGATATGTGAAGTATTAAGTCTTGTTAAAGGTTAGGTAAACAAAGGAAAAGTAATGCCTTGTGAAGGTCTAAGTGTAAACTTGTGGATATAGAAGGAGTTGTGTAATGGAGGTGTTTGTGAGGAATGATGCTTGGAGTAGATGTGATGGTGGTGAGAAAACATTTTAGTTAGTGTTATCATAAGTATAAACCACCACTTAGGAACTTAGGGAAAAACATTACAAGTGTTAGGAATTTTGCAAGAATTTGAGTGAATGATCAAGGAGCTTGATGGTGGGTCAACTAATGAGTTAATGGATGATTTAAGAGGGTGTTTAAGTGCCCAAATGGTGTTAGAACATATAAGGGAACTTGTGGAGGAGTTTGGAATAAGATAAGCATTTTTAGGAGATTTCTGCAGCCGACCTACCAGGGGACCCACCCCAGTCTGGGTCGGTTGGGCTGAAACTGTGAAGTTGGATGTTCTCTGCAGCCGATACCCAGGGGGGGTCGGTCGGTGGGTCGGTCGGTCGGACCTTAAAAAAAAAAAATTAATTAATTTTAAGAATGTTTAAGTGGTATTAGTGGGATGCCATTAAGAGAGTATTGATGATTAGAAAAAAATAATATAAAAGGACTTAAGAGATTAAGTTAAGTAAGATGATTTAAATGTTTAAGGTTATAAAATGAAATGTAATGAGGGGATTGTTAGGTAATGAGTTATAAGGTTGTTTAAGACATATTAGGTGGGTTATAATGACGATCAAGTAGGTGAACAGTTGTATTAGAATGTGAAAGTAAAATAAGTTAAAATGTGAAGTTATTTAACTAAGTTAACGGGGGGAAAGTTATAAGCATTAGACTTTAAACAATCATGTTACCCCGATGTTAATAAAAGTACATGTAATATTATCAGTTGTTCGAGAATTGCTCGAGGAACATAAGTGGACATGATAGAGTGGACTCCGGTGACAGGTATGGTTTTCTTGCAACCTGTGTCCTACCGGATTACACCGGCTTGTATGCCAATATGTTTTTCTGAGTGTTTGCCCCTTGTAAGATAAAAATATGTAATGAGTTTATAGTAATTCATTTATGTGGCGCTTTTAATCTCCGATACCGTTTAACTCAAATAAGTGTTAAACCTTAGCTAACTAGAACTAGGAACACATGAGTGATCGGTATTCGGAGTTAACGACCCAAACCTTGGGAACGTTCTAACCACGGCTATGTGTGAGTTAGTTGGATATCGTTGTGTATGCAAGTGTGTGAACCTCCCTTGTGTGCTTAACTCGGTCATGATACCGTATGGTGTGGATGTGGTAGGCTCCATAATGGATCTCTAACTACTTATTTATAAGTATATATGTACTAATGGGGGTGAGGAGTCCGGTTGTTCTGGCCACGCGTTGTGATGGACGGGAGTCGATGTCATATCCGGTTCGGCTCTCTTGGTGTATGTATAGGTTGTATTCCAATTTGGTTTCTACCTTCCCTTAGCTTATCCAAAGCTAGTTACTGACTCACGTCGGGCCACAGGGGCATACGAATGTTATTTCGGTGTGCTTGGGATTACTATATCCGACACACCCTGGGTTTAAGTTAACCGTTCGATATAACTGGACGGTAACGAGGTTGGTAACGAGCTTAGCATGAGATTGGCAATAATCTCTAGGCTCACTATATATACTATGGTGGAAGGTTCCTTGTGTGAACCGATCTTATGGTGTTTTGTTGTTATTGTGCTAAGCAATTTCCCCTGCTATGCTATGACATGTATACGTTAGGTGTTTAAAATGAATGCGATGTTGTCATGTGTACGCCGAAACAAGAAAGGTTTTGTTATGTTGTGTTATGTGAGGAATGAGATATGTTGTAGGATATGGAGTGTGTGGATCATGGAAATGAATCCCAGTTTGTGACAAGAGGCGTTTAAGGATAACCCGATTAATGGTACGTGTCGTTCATTAAGGAAGTAGCTCCGTTTTAGAGGAGAGCCACTCTAAGGTTTAAGGAATCCTTGGATGATTTGTTAAGTGGGATGTGTTGTGTTATATTTGAGCCCTATTTTAGGGGTATGCAAAGTGTGGTGTGTTTATGGTTTTATGCATGATTACATATAATCACGCATGCTAAGAAAGACACAATTAGTTGTGCGTGGCCCGGTAGCATGTTGGGGCTGCGGATTACCATACCAGCAAAGGTGCTGAGCCCCTTGGGGGCCACCCTTTCTCTCCTTTTCTATTTCAGGTACAAGTAGCTTGAGCCGTTCGAGGAGTAGGACTGGGTAGATGTTTATAACATGGGCAGCCATTAAATGGCGTATGCATTGTAGGCGTAGTAAGACCGAAATTGTTATCGGCAGTAGTTGTAAATACGCGTACAGTTGGAGGTGTATGTTGTTTCTATTGTTTAATGGAAGGGTCAGTAATGTGTAGCGTCGCTCGGAATCTAGTCCATCAGACGGTACAATGTATAGTAATGCCTGTAGCCACGTGGTGGTTACGGCATGTAACACCAACGAGTTTAAGTAATGTGATGCAGTCTGTTTTTCCGCTGCAGTTTATTGTAAGTGTGTTAATGTTGGATGGGGTGTTACAGTTTAGCTTAATTAAACTTTTAAGTTACACTTGACTAATTTACTTTATACCTAATTAAGGTTTAGGATATGTATTTCCCCTATAGTCCACCTAGATGTCACGTTAACATTAATATTTTTAATTGTTATGTATGAATTAGATTACTGTAATTTTTCCCTCTTATTATATTCCCATAATTTATTGTTATTTCTTTTTTTACTCTTATGTACATATATTAGGTTTTATTCAAGATTTCTTTATGTAGTTTTATTTCATTTAATTACTCTTATTAACTTGTATCACATCTACATCCAATATATGATTCATAATATAAAGTATTTCCCTTAGTAACATTAGTTATTAGCTTCCCTAATATATGTATTAACATAAAAGTAGGTAAATTTAAATTCCTTGTTTTAACCTAAATATCTTTTATTTCTTTATTTCCTCAAGATTTATACCTAAGATATTATTACATTCTGTATTAATTGTTAGTTTGGCCCTCTGTAACACCCCTACCATTAATACAGTGCTTACCGTCCAATTTCCTTACATATCAGATACACGCAGCGGATATATGCTTACATACAATGGGTGATACAATGCCGTTAGTCACCCACGTGACTAACAAGGCTACTACTTCTACATACAGCATCGTCTGATGGACCGGAATCCCAGTACTACAAGTCTACATACATTCTCCGTTTACCAAACTACTACAATCTTCATTCAATACAATACTCCAAGTACAACACAGTATAATCTACATACCGAGTTTACTAGTTCCTTATACAAGTAATACCTCTTCCAGTTCATACCTACTCACTAAGAGACTACCTACTACCCATTCCTCACTACTACATTACTTTCTAAATACAAGGGGTGTGCTAGTTAATACACTCTACATTCTGCTACTACTATCCAATGTAGTCACCGGTCTCGTGCCTTGACCACGTTCGCTTCGGGTACCTGCACACTAAAAATGTCCCCAAAGGGGTCAGCTTTCGCCGAGCATGATAACCGCATACCCCGCGTACTAGTGAGGGTACGCCGACCACTTGGTCGAATACATGCGGTTGATTTCATTCAAACATACATGCATACATGCTCTTATACACAATACAACCATACTTACGCAAGGCATACATACATACACTACATTACATACAAGGAATACAATAAACCATCCAATACATACTTACCTTCTTCCGAATACACATACTCATTACATACACAATATACAATTCTTGTTAGCTTCATTGGTCCACCCGGTTATCGGGTGGAGATTACTCTTTTCTCGTTACTTCTTACTACATACTCATACTCATACTTACTTACGGATCCATACTTACTTACTCTTACTCTTACTCAAGTTAAGTCGTCGGGACCTCCGGCCCTGGGGACTACACCGTCCCACCTCCGGGATTTCTTGACTCACCAATCCGGGATGCTACCCATTTAAGGGATTTGGGCCGCGGACCAGTTTAAGAGTCAGGATTTGCAGCCAACCTCTTGTGACTCCGCATCCTCACGCGTGGCCGAAGCTATATCGGACTTGTACTCATTCCAATTTACTCACTTAAGTTAGGATTAGATAGTTAGGAATTAGCACAAGTCACATCCAAGCCACAATAATACAAGACACATATACACATACATACGAGTACAATACATTACACAGTACAATACGAGGTTCGAATACCATTCATCATCATTCATATATTTCATGAATTATACAAACTAGTGCTCAAGACAATAAATATCAGCACACATAAGTCAAGCACAGGTAAGTGCAATATAGTCCGATTCATGCATTTATCTTATTTAGGTGGTCAAATAAGCACACAAATCGGGGTAACCAAATTAGGATACAGGGCATGAAGAAATCATACCGTTCACCGTTGTACTTGTATCCAACTTTCCTCCGGTGTTCACAATCCAAGTCCTATAACATACATGTGATCGAGTGGTTAATTCCCTATGGGTAACCCAACACGTTTCATCCTTTATTTTCCCCAATGTACCATTACTAGTTCCTTAGATTTCATACTCAATTCCAAAATCATTTACTTCACATCATTTCCTAAGCCATTTTCTTAGGTTCTTATGTGTATATTTTTTCTCCTTACCATCATTATTCTCCCTATGGTTTACTGCTTAAGCCCAAATTTTTTTTTTTTTTTTTTTTTTTTCCGGACCTCCCCTGTGGGCGGTCCCTAGGGGCGGTCCGAGACTGAAGCCATTTACGCTGCGAGATTCCAGTACTGGACCTCCCACAGGGCGGTCCGTAGGGGCGGTCCGAGACAGAAACCAATTTTTTTTTTTTTTTTTTTTATCTTCTGTGCACTGGACCTCCCCTGTGGGGCGGTCCCTAGGGGCGGTCCGTGACAGAAACGAATTCGTCCAGCTGAATTCGACTATGGACCGCCCCTGGGCGGTCCACAACAGACCCGTTTTTAAAAGTGTTTTTCTACTCATTCTGGACTCCAAATTCACCCCAATTTTTTTCTACTTATTCCACACTTTTCCACATGTTTCCTACATGTTGAACACCTCAAAACACTCTTTAATCATGATCTAAACTCTTACTCATTTCTACATTCACTTACACAATTTTTCATCACTTCTTCCCAACACTTGCATCAGTTTTCATTCTCCCTTTCTACAACAGATTTTGTTTCCTCTCTCTATGCTACAGATTTTTCACTCAACTTCTAACCTCCATTACTTCCTCAACTAATGCTACTCCTAGTACCCAAATACATTCATCGTTGTTTCCTATTATATCCCACTAACAAATCATACCCAAATCTGTTACAACAATGATTTTTCATCTAGTTTCTAACACACTAAGTGTTCTATTCCTAGGTAAATTTCGCCATAGTCTCCCTTGTATTTTTATACACTCACCACATGGTTTTTCATCCATACCTATATTTTCTCACCTGTTTTCAACAACCAAAATTACAAGCTCCCATATACAATACCAATACCAAAACAACACTTAAAATTCCTGCACACTACTCATCATTCCCAATCCGTTTTCAATGAGTTTTACATATCTTTTAAGGGCTTAAAATATTCATATCCTCTTACACATTACACTACTAGTACATTACCACTTCCAATACTCATTTCAATCTTCCAAAAACTGTTACATACACATATATACCAAGCTACACAAAAAGCATTCTTACCTTGTTTCTCCTTCTAGTTCCTTTTCTCTCTTCTTGTTTCTTCCTTCTCTCTCTCTACTACCGGTTTTGGTATTCAACAAATCTAATATTATCACCCACACGAATACACCATTCAATACTAAAAATTAACCCTAACATTATTTAAGTTTTTAATATGGGTTTTAGGGTTTGGAAAATTCCTACCTTCCAAGGGTAAGTGCTGTTTGGAATGGTTCAAGAACAAGCTTTCCTCTCCTCCAACAAAGCCAAAATCGGCTAGAATACAAGGGGAACCAAACAAGGGTTTAGCTCAAATTTCGTGTGCCCCATTAGGCTAGAAAAACAATGGAGTTTTGAGAATATTTTTACCTTAAAAGAACAAGGAGAACAAGGGCCTTCTAATGGTGGTCTTGAAGCTCCAAATGGGACATACCCATGAAAACGAAAATTGTTGTATTCGGATTTTGAAAAGAGAATAGTGTTCTCCTTGGTGAGAGGAACACAACGGTACCGTTTTTGTAATTTTTGGAAAGTATTGGGTCTTGTACAAGAGGAAGAAGGTGGGAGCTTCCATGGCTTTGTGAAATCGCCATTACCAGAGCTTGGGAGGGAGATGAGTTCAGAGAAATTGGAGGGAGAGAGTGTGTAGTACGTGAGAGAGAGGTGGGAGTATATGAGAGAGTGTTTTTGTTTACTTTTTGCTTTTGTTTATTTATTTGTTGTCTTGTAGTGTCTAAAAGTAATTCAAAGGGAGGGGGAGGGTGTGCTTCACGAGACACACACTCACACATTCAGATTTTTACATTTTTATTTGCAAATGGGACACATTAACTTGTTCTTATTACGGTTTGCACCCCACAAGTTCCCGTTTTTGACAGTTTTTACTAATCTCCTGTTTTCTTGATTTTATTGGTTCTAACGCTTCACTAATATTTATTAATGATTATTTAGTTGACCAAATTGTTACGAGTCTATTTGACCCGCTTAAAGACACGTTTTCCCGGTTACCTCGAAAAACGTGCTTCAAGGTTCGTTAGTGATTTTAATCCATTTTAAGGATCCGTTTTCTTCGGGATTTGTTCCCTAATATTTATTTAGGCTTAATTAAGCCTTTAGAATCCTTATATTACGCTGACCGAGGTTTCGTACCTCCTATGGTTATTTAACGCTTATTTAGCGTTTTACGCTTTTTAAGCGTTTCTTTATTTCTTTTGGATTTATTTTTCTTTACCAATATTACTTAAGCATTATTAGGCTCTTAATTACCTATTAGGATAATTTAATCGCCATATTTAAGGTCGGGGTATTTCAATCTACCCCCCTTAAGAACTTTGTCCTCAAAGTTGTTCGAGGTTATGGGTTTACAATGCTTACTCATTCTTACATGTCTAATACCGCGGTCATACATTCTTCCTCCTTACTAATTCCCAAATCCATTACTCAAGGTTTCTCCTTTCCCTATCATACCATTGTACAATACTTACTCCAATCCATATTACTATCAACCATCCGGTTCCTCATTACAACATTTATACGTACATACAGTGCAAAGCTATCCCCAAAGCAATGCAATACACATCACAATCCCGCAGGCACTCAGGTCATCTCGACACAGGACTCCTCTATGTCCCGCTGCCCTTGGAACAATACAACATGTTACCTACTGTTATTCCCGGTATAAGCTTCTAACAATTACTTACTCTCCAGTCTAAGAAAATGTCTTTTACAACTACTAATTAGAAATCTTCCTAAAGCATACAACTCCAAATTCCAATTTGTATTCATTACTTCTATCCTATGTGTGATTCTTGTGACCACTTGAGGGGAGCTTCAAGAATCATTCGACCCTGATGTGATCAGCATCAGTGTTGAACTATCTTTCCACCCCAATTTGTGTTTGGTTTCCCTTGATCTGATCAGGATCAAGTTCGACTTCCCACATCAGTTTCAAACAAGCAAATAATTTAGTTGTTTTCATTTTCTATCTTTTTACCCTTTCTAGTCGTGATACAATTTCATACATCTCCAAAGGATGGAATCAATCCATCAATCATCCTCACTCTACTTCCCAAATGGTTTACTCCATGGTTCAATCCTAATGCTCATTTCATCAACCTTCACTACTTCCATCCATTACTCACCATCATCTCCTATATTCTAACTAAGGAATACTACACTTATAAGATTTAGTTGACTTCAATTGTTTCAACTATTTTACTTACGATTCCACTACTCATAAGCTTCATTCATCTACTATCCTCATTCATTTCGTACTACTTCTTCAAAGGTTACAATACTTGTGGAGCTCCGTCCACTACTCATTACTTTTCTTTTACTAATACTCTTACACTGGTGTTACAAGATAGGTACATTCCTCCTATGGTATTTGCATGTTTAATGCCTAGTTACCATAATTACAATATGAATGAGTACTTATGTTTGTTTAACATAGTACCAATCATCAATTTGATTCTCATTTGTGCTATGCACATAACGGTTTAAGTGTTTTATTCATAAAACTTGCATTAAGCGGTTTTCACTCTACCCCCTTAAAAGGGATTACGCCCACGTAATCTACCATATATTATTGTTAAACATTGGTTTAATCAGTCCGGGCAAACTGAAGCGTTTAGCTTCACTACGGTATACTATAGAATATGCTCTGGTCAAAGGGTCTTAACCATACCAACGGTTTAGTCTTTGCACCAAGAGTTCCCATATGAGTTTATTTAACTCGTCATTAATTCGGTTCTAGCCTATTAGGCTTCAAGGCATTAATAGCCATTGTATTATACTCACTAGGTATATTGTCTCCTAGCTAGGGCCCACTAGCTTCTGCTGCGCGACCCTGATAGCTTGGGTTACTTACCCTTCGTGTTATCATTAATGTGCTATACATCACCTTCTCATCCGTCTATTATGGGAATAAGGTTTACTAAACAACTGCGGTATTCTTTTACCGTGTTTGAACTCAACGAGTTAAGATTTATAACCAGCTCTCTGGTAATCTACTGCACATGCTATTCGTGCTTCCACGATTATTCGTTAAGCTCCTCCGACTTATTGACGGGCGGGGTTAAGTCACTACTTAGTTGTAGTACTTTTCCGTTGTCAATAGCTTCTGAATTATGCCAGTTCTCCTGGTTCAGTACAAGTGTTCTTTACTTGTATGACCTTGCATTGATATGCGTCGGTCCTAGTGACTTTCTTAAGTCTCCTTTCGCCTTTTATTCCATTGGAATTCACATCTGTGACTGTTAGTGTGTGTTACACTCTTCGTGCTTCTTTGGCCTTAGGCCGCACGGTTTGTTGCTAAGCTTGCTTAGCTGGCTTATGCCGTGTTTGTGGTGAAAGGAAGGATTTACTACGGTTTACATTCTCCATATCCCTAACCATCTCATTAGATCATTAGCTGAACAAGTGCAATGCCAAAACACTCAGTCATACAGAGTGCAGAGGCGTAAACGCTTGACAGTAAGTCACTTATGTGATAGGAAGGAATATTTTTGGGTGTCATCTCATACTTATACTCCGTGTTATTGCTTAACTACTTCCTCATAGCGGTCGCTTATTGCGCACCGTATTCTTACTCATTGTACAACATTGCTTTTACTGTTTCTGTTACTGTGGTAGTTCCTTTTTTCTTAGTGACATTGTCATTGTCACCATTTCCTTATGGTGTAAATACACTAGGAGTTTCCTGTGTTTGTGTGTATGACAGTTGTCGTAGCATACGGCAATCTTATTATCTTCCCAATGTGGAGGTGTCTTATTCCACTTAGGTTTTATGTGTAGGTTAACTTACCTCACATTCTATCATCGTTTGTGATACAATTTACCAAGTATTTGGTTGACCAAGGATAAAGCAATTTACCGGTTTACAAGCTCTCTTGAGCGTTGGTCATTCGTGATGTGCAACGTGCACTCACATTGATTGTTTTTGACAATTACTGTCCTCCCAAAGCTGAGCATTGGTTTAGGCTCTGGCTGTGTAGTTTTGCTTGTATGTATATTACCAGGACATCCCACGAAACTTCAAGGGTTTTCTGGTCCTGTTCTCCAATTGGAGGGTATTCTATCACTGACAAGTGAAGGTTCTTGTTGAGGGGTTTGTCTCCACTCATAGGTCTAATGACAAGGTTTGCTATGTTGGTGTTTACGCAATGGTCCACCACATGTTTGGGTGTATATGGAGTATGCTTACTCCCTTAAGTCGTAATGGTTTGGAAATCTCATTTCCTTATCCCATCATCCCTTGGCAATATCTATTGCGTGGTTTTATTGTTATAGTAGATGGAAGCCTTTTCTAAGGGTTCACATCATCTCCGCATTAGTGGTCTTTGGTTAACGAGGGGTACCTTCCCTTGGGTTTCCCGTAGTGTTCAAGTGTGGACTAGGCCAATGTTGGCATTATCATGACTCTTATGCCTCTGTGCTACCATTGCTACAGAAGGCATGGCGGTAATTAAGAACTCCGTCCACTGTATACTAGGCTGATGCCCTAGTGACAGTGACATTGAGTTGGCCATTACTCCAAGCCACTCAGGATGTTGGGTTTGAATTTAAGGTCTAGTTGTTGATTCCTTATCGTATGAGGCAATATTTCTTGCAAGTCTTGTTAGTAATGGTGTGGGTTTTGCAACCGTTTAAGGTTACACAACGCATCAGGTTTATGGCTTTAGAGCCATATTGCTGCAAGCTATGCTCTTTGCAAGCTGCTTATACACGTTTCCACTCCTTGTATACCGTCATAGGTTGGAGGTATTATTGGGCTCTATGGTAAGTCGTGACATCACGCTTCCGTTCATAGGAGACCCTTTAGGTAATCTGATGTTAATAGGTGTCTCTCAATATCTTAGGGCATTTCCTGTTAAGTGAAATCCCTTCGGGTCCCAACCGAGTGTTCGTTCTAACCTTCGTGCTTTTATCATGTCGCTGTTGTTCGACTGTTGTCCATCTAGTCACCCTCAAGGATTGCTCCTGGGTGTTGTTAATTTATGTCGTTACTTCCGGCTGATGGTTATGATATGTTGTCCACTGTACCATCGTGTGGTATCGTTCTTGAGTTGTCCCTTTTTGGGTCATGACATCTCCCGTCCTTGGGTAGACTGTTTATGCTTGTTCCTAGTACTTGAGACTAGGTTTGAACATCCTCTCCGATTATGGATTGTGCTTCGTAGTAATTTTGTGATTGCTCTTGGGAATTCCGCCCCGTTTGTTGAGTATTGTTAGGTTCACGTTAAGCATTCGCCTTAATGTGTTTAGGCTGGGCATTCCATCCAGCTGTCAGGTAATTGCTTGGATTATTTGAGACATATCCGATGTCTATACTTATAGCATGTGCTCTTTGCACTTCCTAGTTCTTATTCCTCATCTTCAGATGGATTCTCTGAGTTCCTTTATGCTTGATCCTCTGAGGTGTCCAGCTGTCTTGTGTTGAACTTACTGATGGTCCGTAGAACGGAGTTGACTACTTCCCGTGTGTCATACACTACATGTATACATACGTGGGGTACCATGCTGATACGTTACCACTTACCCAACTATATGTCGGGCCCACAAGCTCCTTCGGAGTGCGGTTGTCCCACATCCCGTAACGGGTATACTCGTAGTGTTCGTCACACGCCTAGGTGGAGTATTTGTTGCCAACTCCTCTTGTATCATCCTATGATACTCACCATAATGCTGTTGATCTGGTTTTAAAATCCAAGGTTTTTAAAAGAGGGTTGTGGTTTTGAAAAGAAAATTTTGGGTTTTAAAACAATGGTTCGGTGTTAAAAGGAATCTCCCATGGCATAGCCATGTTTGAGGTCTTGACCAAGTCTAGCTTCTCGCTGACTGGTATGTACTAAGTACAGCGGTCGGGCCGTTAGGCCTTTCCAAGGTTCCATACGTCTGGTTGTTAGGATGTGTGATCCTGTGGTTGTTTCGTTACAGTCACCGTACATTACTATGTACTTGTGACGTGTTAGTGTCCCTTTACATATCTTTGTCTTTACTGCACTTGCCGTGGCAAGTGCGTGGTACTGGTGGTTTTTGGGTAATCTTATACCAATCTTGGTAGGGTTTCCATTTGTGTTCATTAGTCTTGTTGGCGATTCTCTCGATCTTATTGATCTATAATTGATGTACTCGCTCCTTTAGGTAGCTTCTTGGTGGTCTAGACATGGTTGTCGTAGATCTGGGTACTCCTCCACTCCTTGGAGGTTCCCGTCCTATTTGGTTTAGTTGTTCCTTGTTGCTTGTTCCCACACATTTGTGGTGGTTACTGAGCTTACCTTGTTTAGGCACTACTCTTGTAGTCCTATCGGATTATATCCCGTGGATGTTCTTGTAGCTGTGTAAGCTATGCTGGCCAGGTATTGTAACCTTAATGGCGTCGTAGTTTTGGAGTTAACCGCTTCCGACTATGTCCTTAGTCAGCTAGCATACCGTTGGTGGTATTATTTGAATGCTACAGCCCCGTAGACTTATGTCTTGGGTTTTGTTACAGTTCCCTTTTTCCGCTCTGTTATGCTTAGTGCTTCTTTTCCTGCTGCTGGTTGGTTAGCCAGGTTCTGCGACTGCTAAGCATGTCGCCCCATGTTGTTGCATGTTGTAGTCTCCTTATGGTTGGAGTTCTCATTCTACCGCCATTAAGTGCGGGTATTGTTGTTCAACCGGGTTCCATTTCCGGATTTTCCAGTTCGCGGAATCTACGGTGTGTCGAGTTCTTGTTTACCGTGTGATTGCTTCACAATTGCCAGATCGGGTTTCCCCGAGTATGAGAAGACTTTTCTTCTCTCTGGCGTCCTTTCCCAAGTTATACAGTGGGGTTTGCGGCGGGCGGGACTGGTATTGTAGGTATCCGGTACTCGCCGGGAGTTCCTAACTAGCATCTCTCTAATGCTATCACTCAGCCCATAGCCCTAAGCTTCTAATTCCTAACTCGGTATTCCTAAACTCGGTATTTCCAGTCATCAGAGCGATACTTCGCTCTGATACCACTTTTTGTAACACCCCTACCATTAATACAGTGCTTACCGTCCAATTTCCTTACATATCAGATACACGCAGCGGATATATGCTTACATACAATGGGTGATACAATGCCGTTAGTCACCCACGTGACTAACAAGGCTACTACTTCTACATACAGCATCGGTCTGATGGACCGGAATCCCGAGTACTACAAGTCTACAATACATTCTCCGTTTACCAAATACTACTACAATCTTCATTCAATACAATACTCCAAGTACAACACAGTATAATCTACATACCGAGTTTACTAGGTTCCTTATACAAGTATAATACCTCTTCCAGTTCATACCTACTCACTAAGAGACTACCTACTACCCATTCCTCACTACTACATTACTTTCTAAATACAAGGGGTGTGCTAGTTAATACACCTCTACATTCTGCTACTACTATCCAATGTAGTCACCGGTCTCGTGCCTTGACCACGTTCGCTTCGGGTACCTGCACACTAAAAATGTCCCCCGAAGGGGTCAGCTTTCGCCGAGCATGATAACCGCATACCCCGCGTACTAGTGAGGGTACGCCGACCACTTGGTCGAATACATGCGGTTGATTTCATTCAAACATACATGCATACATGCTCTTATACACAATACAACCATACTTACGCAAGGCATACATACATACACTACATTACATACAAGGAATACAATAAACCATCCAATACATACTTACCTTCTTCCGAATACACATACTCATTACATACACAATATACAATTCTTGTTAGCTTCATTGGTCCACCCGGGTTAATCGGGTGGAGATTACTCTTTTACTCGTTACTTCATACACATACATACTCATACTCATACTTACTTACGGATCCATACTTACTTACTCTTACTCTTACTCAAGTTAAGTCGTCGGGACCTCCGGCCCTGGGGACTACACCGTCCCACCTCCGGGATTTACTTGACTCACCAATCCGGGATGCTACCCATTTAAGGGATTTGGGCCGCGGACCAGTTTAAGAGTCAGGATTTGCAGCCAACCTCTTGTGACTCCGCATCCTCACGCGTGGCCGAAGCTATATCGGACTTGTACTCATTCCAATTTACTCACTTAAGTTAGGAGTTAGATAGTTAGGAATTAGCACAAGTCAACATCCAAGCCACAATAATACAATACACTATACACATACATACGAGGTACAATACATTACACAAGTACAATACGAGGTTCGAATACCATTCATCATCATTCATATATTTCATGAATTATACAAACTAGTGCTCAAGACAATAAATATCAAGCACAACATAAGTCAAGCACAGGTAAGTGCAATATAGTCCGATTCATGCATTTATCTTATTTAGGTGGTCAAATAAGCACACAAATCGGGGTAACCAAATTAGGATACAGGGCATGAAGAAATCATACCGTTCACCGTTGTACTTGTATCCAACTTTCCTCCGGTGTTCACAATCCAAGTCCTATAACATACATGTGATCGAGTGGTTAATTCCCTATGGGTAACCCAACACGTTTCATCCTTTATGTTTCCCAATGTACCATTACTAGTTCCTTAGATTTCATACTCAATTCCAAAATCATTTACTTCACATCATTTCCTAAGCTCATTTTCTTAGGTTCTTATGTGTATATTATTTTCTCCTTACCATCATTATTCTCCCTATGGTTTACTGCTTAAGCCCAAATTTTTTTTTTTTTTTTTTTTTTTTGTCCGGACCTCCCCTGTGGGGCGGTCCCTAGGGGCGGTCCGAGACTGAAGCCATTTACGCTGCGAGATTCCAGTACTGGACCTCCCCACAGGGGCGGTCCGTAGGGGCGGTCCGAGACAGAAACCAATTTTTTTTTTTTTTTTTTATCTTCTGTGCACTGGACCTCCCCTGTGGGGCGGTCCCTAGGGGCGGTCCGTGACAGAAACGAATTCGTCCAGCTGAATTCGACTATGGACCTCCCCATAGGGGCGGTCCATAGGGGCGGTCCACAACAGACCCTGTTTTTAAAAGTGTTTTTCTACTCATTCTGGACTCCAAATTCACCCCAATTTTTTTCTACTTATTCCACAATCTTTCCACATGTTTCCTACATGTTTGAACACCTCAAAACACTCTTTAATCATGATCTAAACTCCTTACTCATTTCTACATTCACTTACACAATTTTTCATCACTTCTTCCCAACACTTGCATCAGTTTTCATTCTCCCTTTGCTACAGATTTTGTTTCCTCTTCTATGCTACAGATTTTTCACTCAACTTCTAACCTCCATTACTTCCTCAACTAATGCTACTCCTAGTACCCAAAATACATTCATTCGTTTCCTAGTTATATCCCACTAACAAATCATACCCAAATCTGTTACAACATGAGTTTTTCATCTAGTTTCTAACACACTAAGTGTTCTATTCCTAGGTAAATTTCGCCATAGTCTCCCTTGTATTTTTATACACTCACCACATGGTTTTTCATCCATACCTATATTTTCTCACCTGTTTTCAACAACCAAAATATACAAGGTCCCATATACAATACCAATACCAAAACAACACTTAAAATTCCTGCACACTACTCATCATTCCCAATCCGTTTTCAATGAGTTTTACATATCTTTTAAGGGCTTAAAATATTCATATCCTCTTACACATTACACTACTAGTACATTACCACTTCCAATACTCATTTCAATCTTCCAAAAACTGTTACATACACATATATACCAAGCTACACAAAAGAGCATTCTTACCTTGTTTCTCCTTCTAGTTCCTTTTCTCCTTCTTGTTTCTTCCTTCTCTCTCTCTACCGGTTTTGGTATTCAACAAATCTAATATTATCACCCACACACGAATACACCATTCAATACTAAAAATTAACCCTAACATTATTTAAGTTTTTAATATGGGTTTTAGGGTTTGGAAAATTCCTTACCTTCCAAGGGTGTAAGTGCTGTTTGGAATGGTTCAAGAACAAGCTTTCCTCTCCTCCAACAAAGCCAAAATCGGCTAGAATACAAGGGGAACCAAACAAGGGTTTAGCTCAAATTCGTTTTGCCCATTAGGCTAGAAAAACAATGGAGTTTTGAGAATATTTTTACCTTAAAAGAACAAGGAGAACAAGGGCCTTCTAATGGTGGTCTTGAAGCTCCAAATGGGACATACCCATGAAAACGAAAATTGTTGTATTCGGATTTTGAAAAGAGAATAGTGTTCTCCTTGGTGAGAGGAACACAACGGTACCGTTTTTGTAATTTTTGGACAAGTATTGGGTCTTGTACAAGAGGAAGAAGGTGGGAGCTTCCATGGCTTTGTGAAATCGCCATTACCAGAGCTTGGGAGGGAGATGAGTTCAGAGAAATTGGAGGGAGAGAGTGTGTAGTACGTGAGAGAGAGGTGGGAGTATGTGAGAGAGTGTTTTTGTTTACTTTTTGCTTTTGTTTATTTATTTGTGTCTTGTAGTGTCTAAAAGTAATTCAAAGGGAGGGGGAGGGTGTGCTTCACGAGACACACACTCACACATTCAGATTTTTACATTTTTATTTGCAAATGGGACACATTAACTTGTTCTTATTACGGTTTGCACCCCACAAGTTCCCGTTTTTGACAGTTTTTACTAATCTCCTGTTTTCTTGATTTTATTGGTTCTAACGCTTCACTAATATTTATTAATGATTATTTAGTTGACCAAAATTGTTACGAGTCTATTTGACCCGCTTAAAGACACGTTTTCCCGGTTACCTCGAAAAACGTGCTTCAAGGTTCGTTAGTGATTTTAATCCATTTTAAGGATCCGTTTTCTTCGGGATTTGTTCCCTAATATTTATTTAGGCTTAATTAAGCCTTTAGAATCCTTATATTACGCTGACCGAGGTTTCGTACCTCCTATGGTTATTTAACGCTTATTTAGCGTTTTACGCTTTTTAAGCGTTTCTTTATTTCTTTTGGATTTATTTTTCTTTACCAATATTACTTAAGCATTATTAGGCTCTTAATTACCTATTAGGATAATTTAATCGCCATATTTAAGGTCGGGGTATTTCACCCTCCTATATTATTTCCAACCCATAAAGTTTGTTAGCCAACTATACTTTAATTTCTGTTACATTAAAAACCTTGTATTATGAGGTAACTTATGAAAAATTACAGAAACACAATTTTTAGACCCATTTACTCTTGTCTAAAAATTCCCAAATTTAATATATAGTAACTATGGTATTTTAGACATAATTTATTTCATAAAAATATCTTTTTAAATTATCTAAATAATTCCGTAATACTCAGAACTTACAAAAATTATAACTTACGTTTAAAACCTCAAAACCCATATTAATATATTTGAAAATAAACTATAGTTTATAAGGAATCTGTGATTAAAATTTCAAGTTAAAATACAATAGGGAAAGTCATTAAATAAATTCAACAAATTAGAGTTTTATTCTGGGATTTATATTACTTAATCATCTACGTTATAATCTCGGCCGTCCGTTTCTCCTAACTACAATCGGACGGCCCAGATTTGTCGAGTTCATCAGGAAACCCCTGTCTTCTCAAACTAACGAGTGTGATAATTACTTACTCCCTTCATTATATTCTATTTGTAATTTTATTATCATGTTATCTAAACTATATTACTAGGTTAAAGTTTTTATATATATATATACTATTATTATTATTTTACCCATTGATCTCCTACATATTCTAACCCTTATCATATTAATTCTAATCCAACATACCACCAAATCATATCCTAAGTTTCCTAACATTTATCAATTAGTCCGTTCCAATTTACCGACTTAATTGCTACATTCTTTATTCTCATATTGCTAGTTTATTATTCGTTTCATCCTATTTCCTTAAGCTTAGTTATACATATGTTTATATATTTAAAATATTAAAATTATCAACCTTCCCCGCTACTTAATAACTAATTACCTACACTCTATCCATTTATTCCCTTTTTGTTTAACAATCTAATTCACCCTTGAACCTAGGGATTCATCGACCCATTATTAACTTATAAAAGTTTATTAAATAATTTAGCAGTACCACCTAATCTTCAATTCCCATATTACTATTCTTTTACTCAATTCCTTTTATTTCCTCAACCTCAAATATATAAATATGTACTTTACATTATAACATCATCTAGCTGTTTGATAACTAATTATTAAGTTCTCCTTTAATCTCTCCCACCAACCACCATCCTAGAATATTAATTTTCCAACAAAATTAACTACATAATATTTAAATCCCAAATTACTAACCCCTCCTTAAAACACTTAACATTTCTTTATGTATTACTCCTCTAAACAAATCTCCCATCTTGACTTATTACTTAATAAACTGTTAATTTAACCAACCACTTATTTACTATTTTTAATCCCTTAATTTTCTTAAGGACAGGTATATACATATATATGTTTTATATCCTGAATTATTTCTTGTAAAACGATTTCTTTTTTTTTAAAAAAATATTATTATTTATTTTCCACCCTAAAATCTCAATTAGTTTCATTTGGTAACAAGTACCCAAATTTTCTTAAATTCCTTATCAGCACCAATTATTGTCGTGACTACTAGCACCATAAAACTATTAATTTAGAAATTGAAAATCTAATTTCCTTTCAATAATCCTTTTCTTTTACACTTCTTTTAACAAATTAACAGTTTTTGATTTAATAAATTTTATCCCTAACATAATTGACAATTTAGTACTGTATGGTTTAACTCATAAGTATAATTATATTATCTCTTTCTTTGCACTTAGTTTTTTTTTATTACGATTGAATCTAAAATGATAACTCAAGTAATTTAACTAACTAGATTTTACTCAAATTAGCCCCACCTATCAAAACCATAAAATTCTCAACTTACACAAATAATAGCAATTTATATTTAATTACTCAACTACTTTTTACCTACCCAACCACAGGTTAGCTATTCAAAAATCTAATTAACCACCTAATTTCTTATACGCTTAATACAACCATTTTTATTCTTATTTTCTTTTCTTGTATGCTTTTACCTTTGTTTCACGTGACGGGAAGAAATCTGCTGCTATTGTTGTAATTGATGAGAGAATTATGATATTGTTTATATATGTTTATTGTTTCATTCACCAGTACAACAGAAGAACAGTATTTTCTGCAACCTAAAGCACTCCAACTTTGTTTTGGGGAAGAGTAGAGACAAAAGAATAGACTGTATATTACCGGTTCTAGGATGAACTGCTCCAGTATTCTTTAGTCTGGTGAAGATGCAGTTCCAGTGATTTATTTCAGCATCAAGAATTGAAGAGGGGATTTCTCACTACTGCAGCTGATTCAAAAAGAGAAATGAAGAGCTGTTCTTAGCCGCTCTTCACTCTGGTATGTGATTCGATTCATGTGGCGTGATCGTAGGAATTCAGATTCTACTGAATTACCAGAAAGAAGAAGATAGATTAGATTGTTACCGATTATGGAATTGATTGTTTTCTGCCCCCTCTCCCATCTGGTGTACAAGATGCAGCAATCACCAACAAAGATTGAACAGAACGGAGGGCATGTATTCTTCCCGATTTCACTATGGTGTACAAGGTGTAGTTTTAATGAAGAGATTATCCTTGTTTACCGACTGGGATTTGATAACGAAGGGAGGCATATGTATTGAGAATGAAGATGTGCTAGAGCAGATTGGGTTGTACAGGTACCGTGTAGAGAAAGATGGTGGTTGCCAAAAATTGTCGTGAAGAGAATGGGGTGACACATAGATGCAGTACAAATATTTTCCCTTGTCACCCGTTACGTGAGTGAGTGAAGAGAATATAAAAGAAAAGGGGAGATGTATGAATTTTCCTTCGTCAGTTTGTGAATGAAGAGAATATGTAGCAGAGAAAAGCAACGTTGGGTATATATGTTCCAGTTTCCAGCCTGTTCATTTATGCTTCAGTCGCCAGTAAAGAGAGGAAAAAGAAATGTTGAATATATAACCGTAATTGGAGAGGAAATGCAAAGAGGCTGGACATATTTTTTTTTTTTGCTAAGTTATAACCGTGAGTGAATGTAAATAAAATGAAGGGATATTGTAACTTGAGGGAAAAGGATGTGAAAGAAAGAGTTTTATTATAAATGAATAGAATACAAGGAGGAGGAAAATGAAGAGAGACTATTAATTTGAGTCATTTAAATGTTCAAAATTTATGTTAGCTTGTTAAATAACCTCTCAATCTTCCTCGTAATAATTTATGTGTCATTTCATGTAATAATATATATTACATGTTACACCTTTTTATTGAATAATTTACTCCTTTTAAATGATCCCCTAAATTTAGAATTTCATGTTAGGTTTGATAAATCTTTTTAGACTATATATTTATTTTTATAAATATAATTGAGGTTCTTTGAAACCTTAATTCATGTAAGTATTTACTTAATTCATTATTGCAACATATTAGCCTTATATAATTAGACCTTAATTATATTTATAATTATTATGGATATTTCAACTATGATATTATCTTGACTTTTATGATCTAAATCAATGTTCCAAATATTTCTAAAATCTTTTATAATATAATTGGAGTGTCTTGAAAATTTTCCAAGATTTATTGACTTATAAATCTTACTATTAAATTCATAATACCATAATTTAATATATTATAGTATTATTTAGGGTTCAATAAAGGAAATCCCCTAAATTAATTTAGATTAATTTATGGGGTATTTCAGTCTACCCCCTTAAAAGAAACTTCGTCTCGAAGTTTAAAACCAACTAATAGCTACTCACACCGCTTCGGGTGTGCTGGCAAGAATTCCAAGATGTCCATCCAATAATAATTCCAAATGTAATTCCATACAAATCCATACCAAATGTAATTCCTTACCAATCCATACCAATCCTTTATTTCCATCCTTTTCCATTTCCAAATTCCACTCAAGATTACTCAAGATCAAACAAACTAAACCAAGATATTTCATCACTCAACATCAAACCAAACCAAGATATTTCATAGATAGAAATCAAGAATCACACCATGTAAAAAAATCAAGTACATACATACACCTCTCCATCACTCTACTAATAAAACAAATAGGGCATAATCTGGATGAGGTGACGAAGGAAGAGTATGCACTACCCCTCCCCTTAAAAGAGCTAAGGTACGCCCTCGTACCGCTACTAACGAGAACCCATTGAAGGCAAGAATATAGGGAAATATCATGTGAATAGGTGTGGGTACTTCACTCTCATGGAGTCCTCAGTCTCCCAAGTAGTGTCCTCAACCCCATTATTTAAGTAAGTAGTTCAATCCTAGAACAACATCTAGTTATTAGGTTGAGTAAACAACTTAGTGAATTTTAAGCATAACTAAATTAATGAGTTATGCTAGTACCAGGTATGTGTGTAGATCTATATAATATTTAATGGTCTAATACCAGGTAATGTTGGTTATTTCAGGTTGGAGGTTGTTGTAGTTGCTTAGTTACCATTTAAGCTACAGGTTGAAGGTGTGTGTATATCTTTGTATTATTGACTAAACATGTATGATTATTAAAATGTTAGTTAATGATGAACTATACAGTTTATAATATAACTAACTATATCTTTAAGAAATAATAATTTTTGTGTAACGAATTACCTCTCCACCTAGGGTTAGGTGGGTGTATATCTATATGTTATTTAATAGTATGATAATGTCAAATTGTTCCAGGCTGAAGTTTATCGTGGTTTGTTAGTTACCATTCAAGATAGAGAATAACATACTACTCTTAGGTTGTAATATAACTGACTATATATCCCTGATTGACTAGGATTATCAAGATGTTAGTTAGTGACAGAATACACAGATTATATTATAACTATCTACTTGTTTAAGAAATAATAATTCATGTATAATACACTATTACTAACTTATATTATGATACTCCATTTAAAAACTTCTTGCTTAATGTAATTCTCAAGGTAACTATGTATATTGCGTAATAAATTACTCCCCTTTTTTTATCAAGATTAGGAAGTTTCAAGGATCACCCAACCTTGACATGGCCAGTGCCAAAGTTGAATTACCTCTCAACCCCATTTTGTGTCCAGTATCCCTTGATCTGGCCAGGACCAAGTTCAACCTTCCACCAGGATTACCAAATTCATAAAGCGTCAAATACATACTTACCAGATTTTTCAATTATTACTTTCTAGTAGATAACCATGAAAATTCCAAATAACCCTTCCTAAAATCCTAAAGATTTACCTTTACTCTCAATGAACATAATCCATCAACAACTAAGTTTTGATCCTGAAACCTGTGGGTTATGGATCCATCACTAATCCATTATCTTTTAATTCTTTTCCTATGGATTTTGTAACCTTTAGGTTATCTCACGTATTTGATCCTTAATAATATATTACACACTTTTTATTTCCAAGTTATCACCTTAGGCATGATTCTCTATCATCCTTTATTAGAAAATTAGAAAGATTTGTAATACTACACCATGACTAATACAGTAATCATGCTAT
Organism: Limonium bicolor; assembly: GCA_023374045.1. NCBI lineage: Eukaryota > Viridiplantae > Streptophyta > Magnoliopsida > Caryophyllales > Plumbaginaceae > Limonium > Limonium bicolor. The sequence continues at coordinate 276,355,907 of CM041782.1, read as the reverse complement.
TTCCAAAGACCTGGTTCCACGTTTACATTTCCTATAAAGTACTCAAACCAAGTGCGGTTTGACTCCATGTCGTGTCAATATCAATGATAGTCATTTTGAGTATCTAAATATTCACAGTACATTTCAACCCAATTATATATATATATATATTTAAGGTCCCACACAACGCCCTATAATTCCTTTGATTCTATAAAGACAAACCGTCTTAGTAGTAGAGGTGTGAAATTTTATAACGTTCTAAGGACAGTGCATAGATGGAGTGATCATAAATACGTGAAGTAATGTAAAAGCAAGTAAAGTGAAGTATGTGGTAAGGGTAACGTGCCTTTCTGGAATCCTCACTTCCCAATTCTACCCCGATTCCCCAACTTTAAGTGCACCTATATTCTAAGTAATTCACTCGGCTTGTTTTCTCGGGTTCAGAGCGTAACTACGCTCTGATACCAATTTCTGTAACGCCCCTATTTAACATAAATGCAGCGGAAATAAAATACTAAGGCGATTACAGATCATCGGGTTCCAAATACCCGGCACCAAACCTCACAAACTACAACTTATAATATTACAAATGCTACGGTCTGAACTCGAGAAAACATAATAAGAGCAAGATATAAAAACTCTCCACAATTCCCATTCCCATCCCAATCACTCATACTCTTCGTGGCCACCGGTATAACAATTCGTACCTGCAAGATGAAACCAAGCAGCCCACCCCGGGAGGGGTGAGTTAGTTCCCTGGAATGGAACTGGTACAACTCTCCAAAACAAAAGTTTAAAACATAACTCTTGAAATAAACAATAACTTGAAGTCAAATGCTTAATTCAAAAACAGAAGAACAAGGCATATCAAAATCACCAAGTCAAAGGTAACAAGATGAGGAGTAAAAATAAATAACAGAAAGGTAAAGTTAGTCAATCAAAATCACACCATGTGTTAGTGAACAACCATTGTTTAAGTTAGATCCAATTCCAGTTAGGAGTAGAAAGACTCGGGTAGTCACATGGACTAGGAATGAATGAGTGATAACCAAGAACCAGCAACTCAAGAGTGGAATATGATCAATGGCCAAATACGTCCTTTTAGGACAGGGGATATACAGCCCCTCGCTGTTAACTACGTCCGATTGGACAGGGGATATACAGCCCCTCGCTGTTCACAACGTCCGATTGACAGGGGATATACAGCCCCTCGCTGTTTACCGATGAAGATGTGCGCACATCACAACCAAGACTCAGCTCATGGATGAAACAATATCCAGGGTCAAAAGAAGCATTTACCAAGATTGACATTTCCCATATTTCCACTAGATCATTAACTGCACCAGAGCGATACCAAAACACTCAGTCCTACAGAGTGTAGAGGCTAAAACCCCAGGCAGATAATATCTAGTGAAACAACCAGATAGAAGGAACCAATAACCATGCAAGTTGTACATTCAAGGCTCAGTTAGTCACATCAAGCTGAGTTAGTCATACAAATAGTTTCCCTTTGGAAATTCATTTCAGCTCAGTTAGCGTTTCCCAAAACATTCCATAAAGTCTGTTAGCAAAAGTATCTGAGTAGGAGAAATCGTACCTGGTAGGAGCAGTAGTAGTAACCAACTTGAAAGTGCGAACTTCCACTAACAACCTATAATTAAGGTGTTCCAAGTACTGATTAGCTAAGGAACTCATAAAGCTAAATGTCTTTTATTCTTACTGGTTTATAGTTTCTGATTTACAATTACTCTCTCATTAGGATCTGGGCTAGATCTTGTTAATTAAACCTTTCATTAGGCCCATTTCATTTAATCCAGAATGATTAAGAGTTTTAACCTGAGAGTGGCCCAAACTCTCGTTGAATTGTTTAAGTGGGCTTTTTGGAGTCCGTGGATTTAGGCCCCAGTAGGATTAGCCCAAATCCGCGTTACGTTTTCGCTACTTGATTAAATTTTCTAGAAAGGATTTCTGCGAGGTTTCAAACGCGCAACCTCGATCTAGTTCCGGGCTTGACTTAACCATTTACGCTATTGAATTTGTATGTCTTAAGTGTACATTTTAACTTAATTCAATTACTTACTCTTGAACATAGGTTTAGCTTAATTAAACTTTTAAGTTACACTTGACTAATTTACTTTAATACCTAATTAAGGTTTAGGATATGTATTTCCCCTAATAGTCCACCTAGATGTCACGTTAACATTTAATATTTTAATTGTTATGTATGAATTAGATTTACTGTAATTTTTCCCTCTTATTATATTTCCCATAAGGTATGTTATTTCTTTATTTACTCTTAATGTACATATATTAGGATTTATTCAAGATATTCTTTATGTAGTTTTATTTTATTTAATTACTCTTATTAACTTGTATACACATCTACATCCAATATATGATTCATAATATAAAGTATTTCCCTTAGTTAAAATTAGTATATTAGCTTCCCTAATATATGTAGTTAACATAAAAGTAGGTAAATTTAAATTCCTTGTTTTACCCTAAGATAATCTTTTATTTCTTTATTTGAACTCAAGAGTTTATACCTAAGATATTTAATAACATTCTGTATTAATTGTTAGTTTGGCCCTCCTATATTATTTCCAACCCATAAAGTTTGTTAGCCAACTATACTTTAATTTCTGTTACATTAAAAACCTTGTATTATGAGGTAACTTATGAAAAATTTCAGAAACACAATTTTTAGACCCATTTACTCTTGTCTAAAAATTCCTAAATTTAATATATAGTAACTATGGTATTTTAGACATATTATAAAAAATTTATTTCATAAAAATATCTTTTTAAATTATCTAAATAATTCCGTAATACTCAGAACTTACAAAAATTATAACTTACGTTTAAAACCTCAAAACCCATATTAATTTACTTGAAAATAAACTGTAGTTTATAAGGAATCTGTGATTAAAATTTCAAGTTAAAATACAATAGGGAAAGTCATTAAATAAATTCAACAAATTAGAGTTTTTTTCTGGGATTTATATTACTTAATCATCTACGTTATAATCTCGGCCGTCCGTTTCTCCTAACTACAATCGGATGACCCAGATTTGTCGAGTTCATCAGGAAACCCCTGTCTTCTCAAACTAACGAGCGTGATAATTACTTACTCCCTCCATTATATTCTATTTGTAATTTTATTATCATGTTATCCAAACTATATTACTAGGTTAAAGTTTTTATTTTTATATATAATATATTATTATTATTTTACCCATTGATCTGCTACATATTCTAACCCTTATCATATTAATTCTAATCCAACATACACCAAATCATATCCTAAGTTTCCTAACATTTATCAATTAGTCCGTTCCAATTTACCGACTTAATTGCTACATTTTATTCTCATATTGCTAGTATTATTCATTTCATCCTATTTCCTTAAGCTTAGTTATACATATGTTTATATATTTAAAATATTAAAATTATCAACCTTCCCCGCTACTTAATAACTAATTACCTACACTCTATCCATTTATTCCCTTTTTGTTTATGTAACACCCCTACCATTAATGTTGTGCTTACCGTCCAATCTCCTTACACATTAGATACACGCAGCGGATACATACTTACATAATGAGGGTGATACAAAGCCGTTAGTCACCCACGTGACTAATAAGGCTACTGCTACTACATACAGCATCGGTCTGATGGACCGGAATCCCGAGTGTTACATATCTACCATATATACTCCGTATACCAATAAATGTTACAATCTTCCATTCGATACAATACTTCAAGTACAGTACAATATAATCCGCATACCGAGTTTACTAAGATCCTTATACAAGTATAATGCCTCTTCCAAGTTCATACATACTCACTAAGAGTCTACATCTACCCATTCCTCACAACTACTTACTTTCTAAGTACAAGGTTGTGTCGCTGGTCTCTTACCTTGAGCACATCCGCTTCGGGTACCTGCACACTAAAAACGTTCCCCCTAGGGGGTCAGCTTTCGCTGCGCATGATAACCGCATACCCCGCGTACTAGTGAGGTGAAATACCCCAAAGCTTAATATATTGTTTAAACACCTAAATATGGTATATTAAGACTAAAAAGAGTCTTAGAAACATTAGTGAACAAATTTAAACAAACGAAAACACAAAATGTGCTTTAAAGTCAATAAGAGCCAAAATGTGCTCTAAGCTTGGGATAAACTTGGTTAAGACCTAATGAACTTACCAAGACCTCATTTATACACTAATGAACATATTAAACCAATTACCAAAGAAAACCAAGCTTGAAAACAAGTTTAAACACAAAATGTGCTTTAAGGAGTCCTAAAGCACATTTTTGAAAAATTGTCTTGTAAATGAGTTTTGAGTGGCTAGATGTCCATCATTACTCTTAAATATATATGTGTACTATATAATATCACATTTGGATGTCTATATCAATGGGAAATCAAAAATTTCACTTCTATGTGCCTTGTTTTCATGAATAGTGATTTTTATAAGCTATTTTGTAACATATGTTGTATAAGTAACTAAATTGACAAATAAAGACTATAATACCCTCACATTACTACTGGGGGCCGGTTTTTAAGTGTGGTGACTCACCACTCTTTTGTTAACATATTAAGTGAATAAGGAAAACTAATTAAACTTACTTTTACTTTATTACTACATATATCTTCAAAAAGTAATTCTATCTCATTCTCTCATTTCCTTCCTTGTTCACACGGCTCCACACCCTCTTCAACCTCTCTTCTTCCTTCTCTTCCACCGTAATATCACACCACCTCCATTAAACCTCTTCTTTGATCTCTTGTAAAATCTAGCTCACTTGTCCAAATCAAAAACAAACACCACCAATCTCTTTCTCTCATCAAGCTCTTCATTCCTATCTTCTTAAAATTCCAAGACCACCATTTCGGTGCCAAGGAGTTCCACCATTGAAGGAGCTTGAGCTTGTATTTTTACATATTGTTACTCTCCTTTGCTTCTAGGTAAGGAATCTCAAATAAAAACTTCATTTCCTTCATGTTTTTGTTGTAACCGAAAATACATATTGAAGGAGCTTTTTGTGTGACTTTGTTCTAGCTTCATTCCAACTCTTCATGGACTAGGTGGAGTCCTCTTGTTAGATATTCAAACTCTCTTCAAAGAGCAAGGTAAAACAACTACATTGATGTTTTGAAACAATGTAAAATTAGGGTTTACAATGAGATGAAGCTTATAGCTTGAATACTCATTATAATGTTTGTATATTGTTTAGAACTTGTCAAAGAATCAAATACCCTACCGGTTTTTAAAGGAAACAAGAAAGAAGTTATTTGGGAAAAAGAGGTAAATCTACTAACCTAATGTTGTTTAATGCCTTAGGAGAAATGAGCTTATAATGCTTGTTAAAACTACCTAAAGAGCAAATGGTGAATGACTTAGTAAAGTGTTCTCAAGAGCTTAGTAAAAGGCATATGTGTTGTTGAGTGTATTTGCAGGTCAAAGGCAAATATATTGTGGAAATTCAGTGTTTATGATTTATGCATCTTAAGGGCTTAAGAGCCATGCATTTTAAGGGTATAAGTGCCATGCAATTTAAATTATGCACTATATTGTAATGTAGTGTGAATTTGGTGAAGTTGTGTATGAGAGTGTTCTTGGTGATTCTAGGTGTTCTTGTGTGTTTAATGGAGAAAACAAAGTGTTTAGGCTTAGTAATGTTCTAGGGGAATCCATGTCAAAATTTAGGTAAGAAGCAAGAAGTTCTAAGTGTTTACCTAAGGTTTGGTGAGTTAGAGGTGTTAGGAAATGACTAGGTGTTTTACAAGAGAAGATATAGTGTCTTAAGTGTTCTAGAGTGTAACAAGGACTTGGCAAGTTCGTTCGGGCTAAATTTTCAAAGGGAAGAAACTCTCGGGAATAGACCGAACATGCGACCGAACTTACAAGGTCGGTCGGAGTAGAAAATTTTGACGGAAATGTGTTCTGGAATCGACCGAACTTGGGCAAGTTCGGTCGGTAGGGGTCGTCGGACCAAAACTTGTAAAAAAAAAAACAGAAAAGAATGTGACTTATGTAGTTAACCCTAGGGGGGTATAATGAAGGTAACCTAGGGTAAGATAGACATTAAAACATGTCATACAATCATGTTAAATACTTAGTAAGTTTGAAGTTAAATAAATAATTAACAGACGTTATTAACTATGTATAGGAGTGACCTACGGAGGAAACCAAACGAGGCAAGGACCAAGGTATGGTTTTCTTGCAGTCTGTTGACTACCGGTTTACACCGGCTTGTGTGTTGTATGTTTTTCTGTGTGTTTATGACGTTATAAGATTTAAACATGTAATGAGTTTACAGTTGTTCATATTATTGTGATGTTATGTTGTGACTCATTTCCCTCGCGTGTGTCTAACATGACTTACCACCTATTGTGTATTGGTTGTTAAGTTCCACTATGAACTTCTAACAAGTGTTAACTGGGAAGTGAGGAATCCGGTTGTCCGGTCATGCATGTAAGTTAAGAGTAGATATCTGAATCAGATTCGACTCTTATGTTGTTAAGACGGTTCTCCATAATTTGGCGTTCGATCTCCCGCTAGCTTCTTCCAAAGCTTACATATTCTGACTTATGATCGGTTTAGTGGGAACATGTGTTTGTGTGGTGTGTTCGGGTCACTAAATCCGAACCATCTGTGACTTAAGTTACTTGTTCGACTAACAGAACGGTAATGAGTGTGTGTAACGAGCTTAACATGAGGGTGAATCATTCTCTAGGCTCTTGTGATATTTGACCCTTGTGGTTTGTTATTGTGGAACGAAGTTCCACCGTGTATGTGATGTTGTGCTGTGCACTATTGATGCTATGCCACATGTTATGTTATGTTATGTTATGTTATGTTATGTTATGTTATGTATATAAATGAATGCCATGTTATCATGACAATTAGTTGCACGTATCCCGGTAGCCGATGGGCTGCGCGTTAACCATACCAGCCAAGGGTTGCTGACCCCCTCGGGGGATCCATATTTCTTATACTGCAGGATGAGGATCGAAGAAGCTGAAATACCCCAAACCTAAGTATGCTAAGTGAACATCAAATTAGGATGTAGTAAGGCTAAAATATGCCTTAGAAAGATTGGTAGACAATTTTAAACTAAGGAAAACACAAGAAAATGCCTTAAGGGCAATTAGGGCAAAAATGTGCTCTAAGCTTGGAGAGACTTGGGTGAGTACCCAAATATCATGATAAGACCTTAGTAATATCCTAATGGTCATTTTAAATCAATTAGCAAAGAAAACCAAGCTTGAAAACAAGTTAAAACACAAAAAGTGCTTTAAGAAGTCTTAAAGCACATTTTTGAGAAATTGTCTTAGAATTGAGTTTTGATTGGCTAAATGTCCATCATTACTCTTTAATCAACATGTGTACTAATTAGTATCACATTAGGAGGTCTAAATCAATGGGAAATCAAAAATTTCCCGATTATGTGCCTTGATTAGTGAATAGTAACTATTTAGTGACTAGTTTAAGTTTTAATCAATATAAGTCAATTAATTGGTCAACAAAGACCATGTTAGCCTTATATTAAGAGGGTGGCTGGTTTTTATGTGGGGAGTCACCACATGAGTCATCAAATGAGAAAGGAAAAGAAGAGATAAGTAAAGAAGTTACTATTTGCTTTATTAAAGCAAATATCTTATATTAGCTCATTTTCTCCTCTTTCCTCCATTTCTCTCTTTCACCCACGGTTTCTTCTCTTCTCTCTGTTCCAAAACCGAGAGTGTTGCTTCTCCATGGTTCTCCATCTTCAATAACTTGCCAAATACAACTCCAAGCTCCAAATCCAAAACAAATTGCATATTTGTCTTAGTTAGGTCAAGACCTATCTTTCTATCTTTTCATATCTTTCAAAGCTCCATTTTGGTGCCATGAGAAAACTCCATTGATGGGGTAAAATCAAGTTTGAAGAGTTCATTAGCTTCTCCATTCTCTTAAGGTGAAGAATATGTAAGAAAAATCAAGTTTCCACCATTTCTTCTACATGGCCGAAAATTTCTACTCATGGGGCCTTGTTTTTATGCCTTGTTCTAGCTTGATTTATTCACCAAGGACTAGTGGATGTCCTATTTCATTCAATGCCAAAGTCTACCTTGAGACTTCAAAGGTAATCATCCACTTTTATGCCTTAGAACACATTTCTAACCTAGGTTTTAATTCCTTGAGGTTAGTGCATGTTTAGTACTTATATGAGTCCTTGAATGTTGATTAGAACATTGGCAAGGGGAATTTAAGTGGTGGCCGAGATCTATGCAAGAAGAAGGTCTAAGGAGGAGATTAAGATAAGCTTGAGAAAACAAGGTAAAATGCTTACCTAATGGTGGTTTAAGATTAAGGAATGAGTTTTAGATAAGTACCAATGTGGCTTAGAGCTTAGATTGTGTATTGGGTTATATAACCTAAGAAAAAGAACTTAAACAAGCTTATGAACTTGTGATTAAGGAGCTAATGAGAATGAGTTAGTAATATAAGTTTAAGGTGGATTTTAGGAGCATTATAACTACTATGAGATTGATGAGTGTATTTGCAGGTTGAAAGCTTATATATGTGGGAAATTCAGTGTTTAAGTTTAAGTCATTTAAGGGCCTAAGAGCCATGTCATTTAAGAGCCTTAGTGCTATGCAATTTAAGATTATTGCAATATATTGAATTTGTTATGAATGAGTTGGTTTGGGTGATGAGATATGATGAGAAAGAACTTGAGGTGTGTGAGATGGTTAAATGAGGAAAAATAATGTGTTTGGGCATGCTATGATGCTAGAGGTGCTATGGCAAAATTTGAGTAGAAAATAAGTGTTTAGGTGATGGTGGTGAATTAATATGACCTAGGATTTACTAGGAGTCATTATAAAGAATTTGAGTGGAAATGAGTTAATTAAGGAGTTCTTAAGGATGAGAATGACCTAGAATGGTCTATGAGGAAGTTAGAGTTTAGGTGGGTGTATTGAACACACCAAAGTCATGGTATGAGGAATGGTAAGACTTGTGCATAAGTTTTAAGGAGAAGGTGTATAATGCTTAAGATGATTTAGGTGAGAACTTGGGAATATATCAATGAGAGTTTTGAGAACCTTGTGTAAGTGTGATGATGTTAGTGGTGGACTAGTAAGGTTTAGTTGAATGGTAATGTGCGGACTTGGGTGGTGGAAGTGAAAATGGTAGGAGAATGTTGTAAGTCGTCAAGGAAATGACTAGTAACGTATAAGAGGTTATGATCATGAGAATGGTGAGTAAGTTGCATAAAAGAAGTGGGAATGTCTAAGGAGGGCGTTGCATGGTTAAGGTAAATGAAGAACAATGTCGAGGTATTAAGGTAATGGAAAGAAAGGTATAGGTATGCTTAAGAGTTTAAGAGTGATGAGTAACAAGTGAAAAGAAGAGAAATTGTGCATGGACATGCAAGATAACCTTGGAAGGTTTAACAAGCAAAGATGGAGTGCAATGATGTTAAGGAGGAGTTATATGGGTTGAAAAGAAACACCTTGGATGGTAGAAGTTTTTAGTAAGGTTACAAGTTAGTAATGTAAGGAATTATATGATAAGTGTTAGGAGTGTTTGTAAGAATCGAGCAAATGATTGAGAAGATCTTTGGAAGTTGTTTTAATGAGTTTGGTGGAGGTTATAAGGTGTGTTTGATGTGCCAAATGATGTTAGAACACATTAGGAGGCTTGAGGAAAAATTTGGAGAAGGTTTGACAATGTATGGGAAGTTTCTGCAGCCGACCTACCCAGGGGACCGACCCCAGTCTGGGTCGGTCGGGCTGAAACTGTGAAGTTTGATGTTCTCTGCAGCCGACCTACCCAGGGGTGGGTCGGTCGGTGGGTCGGTCGGACCATAAAAAAAAAAAAAAAAAAAAGAAAGGAAAGAAACCCTAAGAGAGTTTAGTGGTATTAATGGTACCCCATTAAGGGGGCAAAGATGATTAGAGGCATAAAGACTTAAGGGATTAAGTTAAGTTAAGTATAAACTTGAAAGTTTAAGATTAAGTTTGTAAGATTAAGTTGTAATACTTAAGAGGTGTTAGGTGGGGATCATTAAGGAATTAAGTAAGTTGAACAAGTTAAGCAAGTCATAGTAAGTTAAGTGATTAACAACCTAAAACTGAATGAATGTTTTAGGACTTGGGAGTTTGGACTCCGGAAGAGAGTAAGCAGCCGAACGACCAACGGTGAACGGTACAGTTCTCTTGTGACCTGCTTGCTAACGAGGTGTCCCTCGGCTTGTGTGCTATTGTTTTTGTGTGCTCACTAAACAAGATAAAGCATGCAACCGGAATATATTATATATATTGTATTGTTGTGTGATGTTTGAAAACTAACACAAACATACCGTGAGAACTTACTAACCAATGCTTAGTAAGGAATTGAGTGAGACTAAGGAACGCCCCCTAATGAGGGACGATATAAACCGAAAGAGGTTAACCAACAAACATGGTCTTGAGACTACTACTAACTGGAACATGAGTGAGGAAACCCGGGACCGATCTCCGGTCATGCATGCTAAGGAAAGGGGGTCGGTATCTATAGCAGATTCGACTTCCGATTAAGGACTAGTCCTCGGACTAGTAGCCTTGGGTCGGTTGACCGGCTCGGCGATATTGGACATCCAGTCCAAGGTAGGTGGCTTTAAGATGGCGTGGGGGGATCAAGCCTACATCCCCAACAATTTAAGAATGTTGTTTATTGCTGGTAAGTGTCCTGCTGCTGGCTAGGGTTAACCAAGCCCTACAAAAATAAACAACGAACTAAGGGCTAACCTGTTCCCAATGAGAGAACGGTTGGCATACTTAAGTTAAGATTAAGATAAGTTACAATCATTCCTTTTTAAAGGATGATTTGTATTGTTAAGATTAAGATTAAGTTAAGATTAAGATAAGTTACAATCATTCCTTTTTAAAGGATGATTTGTATTGTTAAGATTAAGATTAAGTTAAGATTAAGATTAAGTTAAGGTTAAGATGAGTTGCAACCATTTCTCTTTAAAGGATGGTTTGTATAATTAAGATTAAGATAAGTGACATCCACTCCTTATTAAAGGATGGTTGTTTCTAAGATTAAGATAAGACTAAGATTGAGGTGAGATAAGGTTGGACTAAGATTAAGAGGGAACATTACTTAAGGAGTTAAATAACTAACTCTCTAATTAAGGGAACGCATTTAAGTCGTTCATTGTGTGTGAACTTGATTGTTCATATCTGAGTTGTTGTTTACTGCACTTACTATTATGTTGTGCATCTAATCAACCTCCATGCTATCGACAATTAGTCGTCGTAGCCACGTTAGCTTGGGGGCCATGAGGGGATCGTACCAGCATTCGTGCTGACCCCCTTTGGGGGCTGTTTTTACTACACAGGTACATCAGGAAGCGGCCGTCGCAAGAGTAAGAAGAGGGTACAAGTGTTAAGGATTAAGTGTGACCTACGAGTTGTGCATGTACACTCGTATGGCAATTGAGTTAGTAAGATGTATAGGTTGTGAGAGGATTGTAAGAAGGTTATGTAAATGGTTAAGGTTGTCAGACCGTGGCAAGGTCCTGGATTGTAAAGAATTCCGCTGTGACATGTTTATATATATACTGTTAAGTTGCGAGACCACATTTGGATTGAGTTGGGGTGTTACAAAAAGTGGTATCAGAGCGTAGTCACGCTCTGAAGACAAGAAATACCGAACTTAGGAGGATATTGAGGCTGAGATTGAGTTATGGGTTAAGGGTTGAGAGATAGAGTGTGAGTTGCGTTAGCCAGGACTCCCGGTGTTTACCGGATATCCATAGTACCTAGGCCCGCCCTCCACATCCCTAACCCTAAATATGTGGAACAAATGCCAGAGAGAAGAAAGCCTTCTCTTACTCGGGAAACCCGATCTGGCAGTTAGCTAACAATAAGCAGTACGAGGAACATCTTGTTGCACAACAGTTATGGAGAACTGGGAGATTTTAAATGGAGCGCATCAACAGAGAAACAGGCGCTACCTATGGAATACTATCAGTAAAGGAACGGTAATTACCGGCAACATGGGTCGACATGCTACGCAGTCGAAATAACCCGCAATACCAATGATAAGAAAAGCACTACGCGTGCAATAGATAAGGAAATGATAAGAGGCATGAATACCGGACAGCGGTCCGAGTGAGCATGACAATGGGATAATACAAAGCGTGAGGATTGAAATTACTGGAAAGTCCAGTTAGAAACGGGAACTCCAAACCCCATACAATGAGGAAGGTTACAAAACCTGGCCAACATAATGCGGACGACGATAGAAACTCATACAAGTTGTATACCGGAATAGGACTACAATGTAGTGCCTAAAGGAAAACCATTGCCTAGTAACCACAACAAAACATGTGGAGACAGGAGGGAGGATTAAGACATAAGAAAATGTTAAGGGGTTCCCTCAGAAAGAGGAACGCCCTGATAAATGACAGTACTGTCAAACAACAAGGAAACTGCCGGATGGTCGGTTATCCAAAATAAGAGATTATTGAAGGAGTCCCGAGGACTACCAATTACATGGAAATTAGAAGGGAGTATCACTACCGATGTACCTTGTACCAATAACCCATCCTGCTTGGCGCACTTGCCATAGCAAGTGCTACCACGGTTAAGCCACACGAAAAGCCATCAAGGCGAAATAGGAGAACACTACAGTTGAAACGCATATTAATACCGGATTGTAAATCCATAAGAACAGAAAAATAAGACCTTGGAAAGGCCCGACGGCCTGACCATGATGAGATGAGGTAACACACCAGTCAGCCGGGAGCGGAACTTGGACAAAGTATACAACGGTATAACCCACTACAACAACAACAGACAGTGTGGTAAGAACACCAAACCCGGATCTCAAGGAGGAACCTAGGAGATCACTCAAAAATTCGAGCAAAAGCACTACTTAAGTAACAACATACATGGAATGTATCAAGAGATACAATAAAGGCAGTCGACTGAACGACTTCCAACAAGGATGGGATAAGACTCCCAGATGGATCACTAAGAATACCAGTAATAAACATTCTTCAATGAAGATGTTGGAAAACCCAGAAAACAAGGGTAAAAGATAATAAACGTAAGTTACGACCTACTGAGGATTAAAGACGTACAACCCTGGAAAAAGGAAAGCTCAGAGGACTACCCCCACAGAGTGGGCATAGTCGAGCCGATCAAACTGAAGAATGACAGTTAATACTGTTGGTTTAACTCATTAACACCCAAGTATGATTGATCATCAACGGGTGGCGTAGTCAACGGTAGTTGAACGAAGCGTTGAGATAGAAGTATAAGATGCCAGGATGATATCCAACTTGGACACCGTAAGGCAAACGCCTAATACGAACTTATCCTTAATTGCCAAAAGACATAAGTCTAGTAAAATGACAGTATTGTCAAAGACATTAAGTAACCTCAGATCACCTGAACAACTTCCATAGCAGGAAGCAGGATGTAACAACTTACCATAAAACCCGATACCACATTTAGTATGTAACCTAATGATTGATGGTGTTCCAAGGGACCAGAAGTTTATGAGGATAACCTACAGATGAGTAAGAGTACAAATAATGAACTGAGACATTAAGCATTAAGAGCCTACGAGCCAAGGATGTTAACCACATCAGAGCCCGAGGCGCAGTAAATTATAAGAGAGCTTGTTTAAGCCACGAAGGGACTACAATTTGTAGATATGAACGGTTACCAAACCTATAACTTAGATTGTGAAGAACATTACCAAGAAAGGGTACCAATGAGAATATTGAGATAATGCTAAGGACAGGAGCGGAGAACGAACCATGCCTTTTAGGGTGGGGATACCTCTCCTTGTTGTGAGGCCATGAGTGGGAATGAACCCCTCAAAAAGGGCTTTCACTTATTAGAGATGAAATACACTTTATTTAGAAAATGGAAACTATGAACCTTGAGATTTCCTTGAAATATATCAGATACACTTGAGTAATAAGGAAGGTTGCACAGATAGACCCCATATCCAACCCCCAGGATGTAAGAATTAGTAATTGTCAGAGATAAACATTGTGACTGCACATTATGGCACGTCAATTAATCAATGCTCAGAGGAGCTTGTGAATCAGCGGATGACTTCTTCAGTAACCAGTCAAACTACATGGTAGATAACATCGTTAAGGATGAAAGAAAGCGAGAGAAATTAGCCTACTTACGAATCTGAGATTGGAATAGAACACCTTCATATCAAGAGTCAACTATTTTACAACACGGTACGACAACCGCCAATACCAGAATGAGAGAACTCCCAGTGTATTTACACCAAGAAGGGATTGATTATAAGGTAAGACATTAGAATAAGTGAATAAGAGGTTGCACCATCAATGGGCAACATGGTAAGGGCCAACTACCACGGTAGTAGTGGTCGTGAGTACAATAGTTAGAAAGGTGGATTAAGTCATGGTGCGCGATAAGGCGACCATTATGAATGAGCCGTCAAATATTGACACTGAGGCAATTAGATTTATGAGTTAAGACCAGTATAAGTAAGAAAATAAGATGGTAGACGAACTGAGCATTGATGCCAGTAGTCTGGACCTAGTTAGGTAAGATTTTACAGGAAACACACTACCCATTCCTTAAGGAACTGGAAGTGCATTCCTAGTAGCATAAATATGAGGAACAAGATAAGAGGCTCTACGAAGAGACCTCAATTATTAAGAGACCGAATCACGACGGAATACAGAAAGGAGCTGGAGTATACCATAACCAAGGACACAGTAAATGGACTTCCCTTGATTAACTTCAAGAAGAACAATAAATGTTATTATGGAACGATAAAAGAGGAGATCGACAATAGAATACTTCATAATTAGCAATAGCTAAACGTGTGACGGACACTATGAGTTTACTAAAACGAGACGTGGGACGACTGCACCCCACAGGGGCTTGCAGGCCTGACACGCTCATTTATGAGTTAGTTGGGTAAGTAGTAATGTACCAGTAAGGTACCCCATGCATGTAGACGAGTAGTGTAAGGAACACGGGAGGTAGTCGACTCCGTACCACGGACAACGACGCAAGATCACACAAGAGCAGCTACTACCACAAACAGTCAAGGGAAGAATTCAGTGGAACCAGTAACGCAAGGGAATCAGAGAACAAATAATTAAGGACTATGAAGTGCGAAGAGCACGAATTGTTAAGTACAGACATTGAACATGCCTTAAGATGTAAGAGATTAAGACTGTAAAGCGCATTATGCACTAAACAGTAGTTTCAGACTAAGAATCATCCTCGGACCAAAGGTCAGTTGGAGAGAACAACTTAGACATTCGAGGAAACACTAAGAGTATGAACATAAGATCTTCCAGGAGAATGGATAGACGAGCTACAACTCATCAAGGCCGTGTATATATAAAGATAACACGTGTCCATTGAGAGACCAATATTCCTAAACTGTAAGGACGCAGAAGGATATACAATACTATAAAAAGATAAGTGAGGCAGTTAAGCCTAAGAACATCAGAGTGGTGCAGCGGAAGCTAGCAGATCACTACCTTTGAGCTTAGACCAAACTAAGTTAAGGAAACGGTATAAGTACCGTTAAGAATCCTCGATACAGAGACTAAGTCATTTCTGATCGAATTATAAATAAGATAGGTGACGTGGAAGCTAGAATGCTTGGTGAGAATTAGACATCTTGAACTTATGTTCAAAGATGATGTAACGCTGATTACGTGGGCGTAATCCATTTTAAGGGGGTGGGTAGAGCGAAAACCGCTTAGCGTATGTTTGTGTACTGAGTACATAAACTACGGTGTGCATAGCACAAAATAATTTGAGAATATGTTTTACATAAACATTTTGAGGTAAATCATGGTTATTGCACACGGAAGATGTGAATACCATACATATTAAGTACCTATCTTGTTAACTCCGGTGTGAGTACAAGCTAAGAGAATTAAGGAAGAGGATTAAGGAGACTTAAGAAATTTAAGAAATAAGAATATATGAGGTATGAGTCGATATGAGACTGTGTGTGAGATAAGAATAAGATAACACTATGAGATATCATTTGATATGAGCATGAGTTAGGACATAGTAATGCTGTGTGGTATGAGACAGTGGAAGTTGGTATGAGACTGATATAGAATTTAGTAGGAATTTAAGTCTTGAGGTAATTACCAAGAAATGAATTGGGAATGTTTGATGGAATGAGTCCACACTTTGGAGATGTATTGATTATGATTAGAAGAACTAAAAAGATAGAAAATTGGACATTAGTGAATTATCTGATGTTTGAAAATGACGTGGGAGGTGGAACTTGATTTTCTAGGGATCAAGGGAAACCGAACACAAATTGGAGTGGAAGGATGGTTCTACACTGATGCTGATCACGTCAGGGTAGGATTATTCCTGAAACTCCCTACTAGTGGTCACAATTAAATCACACTAAGGATAGAGGCCTTAGGATAAAATGGAATTGGAGTTGATTGTATTTTAATTAGAGGAATTATTCCTCACATGACCTCGTAAAAAGGATTACCTTTTTACTGAGTCTCGCCCATGAAGTCGAGGACGCACGAGCCTTTGTCTTCGGACCGGTGACATGGGGAGAGCAGCGTGTTTGTATTCTGGCCCATGGTGACGAGGACGAATGAGCCATTGTCTACGGACCGGTGACATGGGAGAATACGTTGGAAGTTATGTGAATGTTTTAATCATCAAAAAGGAACAAAAGGAATTTTAAGTGCTACACATGCTTAAGCATGTTGTGTGATATTTAAGTATAAGAATATGGTGGATCCAATGAGATTAAGTATACATAAGTATGATCTATATGATCTAAGGAATGAGGTAAGACATGTATTCTAATGAGATAAGATGCATGGGAACTTTGAGGACAAAGTTCTTTTAAGGGGGGTAGATTGAAATACCCCAAACCTAAGTATGCTAAGTGAACATCAAATTAGGATGTAGTAAGGCTAAAATATGCCTTAGAAAGATTGGTAGACAATTTTAAACTAAGGAAAACACAAGAAAATGCCTTAAGGGCAATTAGGGCAAAAATGTGCTCTAAGCTTGGAGAGACTTGGGTGAGTACCCAAATATCATGATAAGACCTTAGTAATATCCTAATGGTCATTTTAAATCAATTAGCAAAGAAAACCAAGCTTGAAAACAAGTTAAAACACAAAAAGTGCTTTAAGAAGTCTTAAAGCACATTTTTGAGAAATTGTCTTAGAATTGAGTTTTGATTGGCTAAATGTCCATCATTACTCTTTAATCAACATGTGTACTAATTAGTATCACATTAGGAGGTCTAAATCAATGGGAAATCAAAAATTTCCCGATTATGTGCCTTGATTAGTGAATAGTAACTATTTAGTGACTAGTTTAAGTTTTAATCAATATAAGTCAATTAATTGGTCAACAAAGACCATGTTAGCCTTATATTAAGAGGGTGGCCGGTTTTTATGTGGGGAGTCACCACATGAGTCATCAAATGAGAAAGGAAAAGAAGAGATAAGTAAAGAAGTTACTATTTGCTTTATTAAAGCAAAATATCTTATATTAGCTCACTTTTCTCCTCTTTCCTCCATTTCTCTCTTTCACCCACGGTTTCTTCTTCTTCTCTCTGTTCCAAAACCGAGAGTGTTGCTGCTTTTCTCCATGGTTCTCCTCAATAACTTGCCAATACAACGCCAAGCTCCAATCCAAAACAATTTGCATATTTGTCTTAGTTTAGGTCAAGACCTATCTTTCTATCTTTTCATATCTTTCAAAGCGCCATTTTGGTGCCATGAGAAAAAACTCCATTGATGGGGTAAAAGCAAGTTTGAAGAGTTCATTAGCTTCTCCCCATTCTCTAGGTGAAGAATATGTAAGAAATCAAGTTTCCTCCATTCCCTCCACCATTCTTCTACATGGCCGAAAATTTCTACTCATGGGGCCTTGTTTTATCCTTGTTCTAGCTTGATTTATTCACCAAGACAGTGGAATGTCTATTTCATTCAATGCCAAATCTACCTTGAGATTCAAAGGTAATCCTCCACTTTTTGCCTTAGAACACATTTCTAACCTAGGTTTTAATTCCTTGAGGTTAGTGCATTGTTTAGTACTTATATGAGTCCTTGAATGTTGATTAGAACATTGGCAAGGGGAATTTAAGTGGTGGCCGAGATCTAATCAAGAAGAAGGTCTACGGAAGGAAGATTAAGATAAGCTTGAGAAAACAAGGTAAAATGCTTACCTAATGTGGTTTAAGATTAGGAATGAGTTTTAGATAAGTCCAATGTGGCTATAGCTTAGATTGTGTATGGTTATATACCTAAAAACAAACTTAAACAAGCTATGAACTTGTGATTAATGAGCTAATGAGAATGAGTTATAATATAAGTTTAAGGTTATTTTGGATTAGCATTATCCAGTACTACGTAGGATTGATGAGTGTATTGCAGGTTGACAGCTTATATATGTGGGAATTCATTTTTAAGTTTAAGTCATTTAAGGGCTAAAGAGCCATGTCATTTAAGAGCCTTAGTGCTATGCAATTAAGATTATTGCAATTATTGAATTTGTTGAATGTAGTTGGTTTGGGTGATGAGATTGGCTGAAAGAAGAACTTGAGGTGTGTGAGATGTTAAATGAGGAAAAATAATGTGTTTGGGCATGCTATGATGCTAGAGGTGCTATGGCAAAATTTGAGTAGAAAATAAGTGTTTAGGTGATGTGGAGATTAATAGACCTAGGATTTACTAGGTCATTATAAAGAATTTGAGTGGAAATGAGTTAATTAAGGAGTTCTTAAGGATGAGAATGACCTAGAATGGTCTATGAGGAAGTTAGAGTTTAGGTGGGTGTATTGAACACACCAAAGTCATGGTATGAGGAATGTAAGACTTGTGCATAAGTTTTAAGGAAGGTGTATAATGCTTAAGATGATTTAGGTGAGAACTTGGGAATATATCAATGAGAGTTTTGAGAACCTTGTGTAGTTGATGATGTTATGTGGTGGACTAGTAAGGTTTAGTTGAATGGTAATGTGCGGACTTGGGTGGGGAAGTGAAAATGGTAGGAGAATGTTGTGTAAGTCGTCAAGTAAATGACTAGTAACGTATAAGAGTTATGATCATGAGAATGGTGAGTAAGTTGCATAAAAGAAGTGGAATGTCTAAGGAGGGCGTTGCATGGTTAAGGTAAATGAGAACAGTCGAGGTATTAAGGTAAGGGAAAGAAAGGTATAGGTATGCTTAAGATTTAAGAGTGATGAGTAACAATGAAAAGAAGAGAAATGTGCATGGACATGCAAGATAACCTTGGAAGGTTTAACCGCAAAGATGGAGTGCAATGATGTTAAGGAGGAGTTATATGGGTTGAAAAGAAACACCTTGGATGTAGAGTTTTTAGTAAGGTTACAAGTTAGTAATGTAAGGAATTTATATGATAAGTGTTAGGAGTGTTTGTAAGAATCGAGCAAATGATTGAGAAGATCTTTGGAAGTTGTTTTAATGAGTTTGGTGGAGGTTATAAGGTGTGTTTGATGTGCCAAATGATGTAGAACACATTAGGAGGCTTGAGGAAAAATTTGGAGAAGGGTTTGACAATGTATGGGAAGTTTCTGCAGCCGACCTACCCAGGGACCGACCCCAGTCTGGGTCGGTCGGGCTGAAAATGTGAAGTTTGATGTTCTCTGCAGCCGACCTACCCAGGGGTGGGTCGGTCGTGGGTCGGTCGGCCACAGAAAGGAAAACCCTAAGATTTAGTGGTATTACTGGTACCCCATTAAGGGGGCAAAGATTAGAGGCATAAGACTTAAGGGATTAGTTAAGTTAAGTATAAACTTGAAAGTTTAAGATTAAGTTTGTAAGATTAAGTTAATACTTAAGAGTTGGTTAGTGTGGGGATCATTAAGGAATTAAGTAAGTTGAACAAGTTAAGCAAGTCATAGTAAGTTAGTGATTAACAACCTAAAACTGAATGAATGTTTTAGGACTTGGGAGTTTGGACTCCGGAAGAGAGTAAGCAGCCGAACGACCAACGGTGACGGTACAGTTCTCTTTGACCTGCTTGCTAACGGGTGTCCCTCGGCTTGTGTGCTATTTGTTTTGTGTGCTCACTAAACAAGATAAAGCATGCAACCGGAATATATTATATATATATTGTATTGTTGTGTGATGTTTGAAAACTAACACAACATACCGTGAGAACTTACTAACCAATGCTTAGTAAGGAATTGAGTGAGACTAAGGAACGCCCCCTAATGAGGGACGATATAAACCGAAAGAGGTTAACCAACAAACATGGTCTTGAGACTACTACTAACTGGAACATGAGTGAGGAAACCCGGGACCGATCTCCGGTCATGCATGCTAAGGAAAGGGGGTCGGTATCTATAGCAGATTCGACTTCCGATTAAGGACTAGTCCTCGGACTAGTAGCCTTGTCGGTTGACCGGCTCGGCGATATTGGACATCCAGTCCAAGGTAGGTGGCTTTAAGATGGCGTGGGGGATCAAGCCTACATCCCCAACAATTTAAGAATGTTGTTTTTGCTGGTAAGTGTCCTGCTGCTGGCTAGGGTTAACCAAGCCCTACAAAAATAAACAACGAACTAAGGGCTAACCTGTTCCCAATGAGAGAACGGTTGCATACTTAAGTTAAGATTAAGATAAGTTACAATCATTCCTTTTTAAAGGATGATTTGTATTGTTAAGATTAAGATTAAGTTAAGATTAAGATAAGTTACAATCATTCCTTTTTAAAGGATGATTTGTTGATAAGATTAAGATTAAGTTGAGATTAAGATTAAGTTAAGGTTAATGAGTTGCAACCATTCCTCTTTAAAGGATGGTTTGTATAATTAAATAGATAAGTGACATCCACTCCTTATTAAAGGATGGTTTTTCTAAGATTAATATAGACTAAGATGAGGTGAGATAAGGACTAAGATTAAGAGGGAACATTACTTAAGGAGTTAAATAACTAACTCTCTAATTAAGGGAACGCATTTAAGTCGTTCATTGTGTGTGAACTTGATTGTTCATATCTGAGTTGTTGTTTACTGCACTTACTATTATGTTGTGCATCTAATCAACCTCCATGCTATCGACAATTAGTCGTCGGTAGCCACGTTGCTTGGGGGCCATGAGGGGATCGTACCAGCATTCGTGCTGACCCCCTTTGGGGGCTGTTTTTTACTACACAGGTACATCAGGAAGCGGTCGTCGCAAGCGTAAGAAGAGGATACAGCTGTTAAGGGTTTAGTGTGGCCTACGAGTTGTGCATGTACACTCGTATGGCAATCTGAGTTAGTAAGATGTATAGGATGTGAGGGGGTTATAAGAAGGTTATGTAAATGGTTAAGGTTGTTAGACTAATGTTCGGTATATTCTGTAGTCAGACCGTGGCAAGGTCCTGGATTGTAAAGAATTCCGCTGTGACATGTTTATATATATACTGTTAAGTTGCGGGACCACATTTGGATTGAGTTGGGGTGTTACAGCGGAGTGGCTTTAGATCCTAGGATGCAGGTTTACTTTTGAGTACTTTTGGATGTTGGGCCGGGATGCGCCTGTGCTCCCGTGGCGTGTTATATATTTGGTTGCGACAGTTTACAGTGATGTTTAACAGTGAAGGATGTATGTAGTACTCGGTATTGTATATAATGTATTTCTGGTTTAGTTTATGCTCGGGAGTCTGATCATCAGACCGGTACACTCGTATTTATTCTGCCTTGTCAACCACGTGGGTGGTTGACGGCGTTGTAGCACCGAGGCGTTAGTTGCTGTTTAGTTATTTATTTCCGCTGCGATTTCGTTTAGTGTCATGTGCGTAGTAGGGGTGTTACAAAAAGTGGTATCAGAGCGAAGTATCGCTCTGATGACTAGAATACCGAGCTTAGGAATATACCGAGTTAGGAAACCTAACTACAGTTACTTCAGTGAACATTATCAGAAGGTTAACCACTAACTAAGTGTGGAGATACCTTATTGTCGGGAAGCGTTACAATCGTTGGACCGATAAGTGTGCAAGCATATTGCTAATGAATATTCATGTGAATACAGATGGCAGGTAGACCGCGTGGTAGAGGCCGCGGAAGTGGTACCGGTAATGTGGGTGACCAGGGCGAGAATACTACGGCCCAGGTTATGGCTGAGGCTGTAGCAGCCGCTGTAGCCCAGATGGTACCCCAGCTTGTAGCTGCGATACAGCAGGGGCAGATGCCCGGAGTTCAACCACCACCGCCACCGCCACGAGAGACCAATTGGGTCAAGGCATTGGCAGACCTGAGACCCCCTTCATTTCATGGGGAGACCGACCCAGGTAAGCTGGAGGCGTACATCTCCGAGTTGGAGACCGCCTACGAGACCTTGGCTGTACCTGCAGAGGCTAAGGTCCGTCTTGCCGCTTACTATCTGAAGGGTTCGGCACAGAACTGGTGGAAGCTTGTGAGAGAGGACCGGATGGCGGATCCTCAGTTTGGATGGAGGGAGTACACGGCTCTACTGCGAGCCAAATACTACCCTGTGCACGTTCAAGAGGCCAAGCGCTTGGAGCTGGATAGTCTGAGGCAGGGGGACAAGGTGTCGGTTGATGAGTATTACACTGCATTCACCGGCCTTATCCACCTGTTACCGGACCTGGGATACTCGAACCGGGTGCTGGTAAACCGTTTTACAACGGTCTCAGCCACCGTCTTCGCTATGGGATGGGGCCAGCTGAGTATACTACCTTGCAGGTAATTTAAATAAAGAGTGATGTGAATATGTGTAGTCTACAAGTGAGTATTAATGTGAGTTTGTGAGTATGTATTGCGGGGCATGACTGACCATCCTAAATTCAGGAGTGCTATCATGCCGCTGCTAAGGTGGAGATCACCGTCCGTCTGAGGGACGAGGAGAATGCGCACAAGCGCAAGGCCACGAGCGAGGGCCAGAGTCCGCAAGGGTACGGGGGAGGAAAGAAGAAGAAGAAACCTTATCCCCAGCCCCAGAAGAGTCAGCACCAGGGTGATAAGGGCCAAGCCCAAACCACCACAGCTGAGGAGCCACTGAAGCTCACATATGCTTATGCGGCGATGCCCCTACGCTCTTACCCACCTAATGGGTAATTATTTAATCTTGTGTGATAAGTTGAAGTGTATGTTGATAGGTTGTGAGACAAGTATTGATTGTGTGTTGTGATAGCAGCTAGCACGGGCTCTGGACCGGAGCGCCACTATTACTGTAAGTGGTGCAATGGAGACCACCCCGGCAAGGACTGCAAGGGAAATGAGGTGCAGTGTCGCTACTGCGAGAAGTGGGGTCACCGTGACCACGAGTGTTACCGGAACCCCAACAGCAGAGTTAACAAGCCCAGAGGGCAGTGGAAGGGTAAGGCCACAGCAGCTATTGATGGCCCGAAGACGGCTAACCAGCCACCCACAGATCAGAGGCACACTGATTCCCAGAAGGGGAAGGGGTCGGGACCTAGCAAGGCCGCCCTGAATGTGGTGGACCGGTCTGAGGCACCAGGGCCCTCTTCTAGACCAGGTACCGCCTAAACTGTTGAATGTAATAAGTGATTGCATGCCGCATTTCATGCATGTGTGTATTAATGAGTCCAAGCGTATTATCATGTAAGTAAAGAGTTAAAGTATAGTGTGAAAGACACCTAATTAAATAATTCTAAACTTAAAGGAACCTTCAATATATGTTATCCAATCCCACCCACACCAAACCCTGAAGAAACCACCATCAACGTCACCGACTTTCCAATGGAGCAATGTCAGGTTATCCAGCCAGGTATGATACTCTTAAATGGATACCTGACACCGGAAGCACAAATCCATGTCATCAGACGATGCGACGAACTTGGAGCTAAACCTGGAGGTTTCTGTACACCCGAATATCCGAACGGATCAAAAATGCAATTGAAGATGATGTGCATGGGTAAGGACTGGAACCCTTACACCAAGTCATATCAAGAAGTGCGAGCTGAAGATGGAGCAACAGTACCAAGTATACCTGAGGAGTTCCGTGCGGTCGTTGATCACGCCGTGGGAATTGCTCAACAAGTTGAAACGGATTCAATTCCAAATGTGAAAGCAGATTTGTGTATTGTGAACTTCTACCAGAAAGGTGGACGGTTAGGTTTACACCAAGATAAGGACGAGTCACCCGAGTCTCTAAGTAAGGGAGTACCGTGGTGTCTTGGTCCATTGGTGATACCGCAGTGTTTGTGTATGGCGAGCAGAAGCGTGCTGATCTCGCAAGGAAGTTATTACTAAAGTCAGGAGATGTGTTAGTCAGGGTGGGCAGTCAAGGATGCTATACCATGGCATCAGGAAGATCAAACTGAATACCGCACCGTCGGCAGTGATCAATGTCACACACATGAAACCCGAACGTTTGAATTTGACCTTCAGACAATTCTAAAGCCTTGTATAATTCTGGAATGTGTTAAGCCAGTATATGTTAAGGAAGTTATGTATGTGTTAAGTTATATCAACCATGTAACCATGTTGTAAGAGAAAGTGTTAATGAATAAAGTGGAGTTATTGAAGTATATCAACCGTGTTGTTACCCAGTACTTATTAGTTTGCCAATGAATTAGGCCGTGCACTCGGAACGGGAGGTACACTGAGTGTCTGCAATGAGGCAGAAGCCGGCAAGAGCGGCACAATCCTCACCGTTACACTTCCAGTGAATGGCGTGGATGCATCGATCTTGTTCGACTCTGGAGCCTCACACACATTTATTTCGCTATCTTTTGCGAAGAGGCTGGGGTTAGATGGAGATGAGATGCCAGACTTCTTGGTCACTCTCCCATCGAAAGAGCGGATCAGGTGTACCCGCTACCACCGAGATGCTGTTGTACAAATCAGAGGTGAAGAGTTTCCGATCGACTTGATAGAGTTTGACGGACTTGGATTTGATGTGATTGTCGGGATGAACTGGTTGGAGCGGTACAAGGGTAGAATCCTGTGTGCCGAGCATCGACTGCTTCTTCGGAGTCCATCTGGGGTTACCATATCATACCGCCAGAGGCCCAGGGAGCCTTCGACTCAGATCATCACCGCCATGGCCATGTATCGTGAGTTACGACGAGGGAGTGATGTATACCTCTGCTATGTCCAGGACATAGAGAGAGACCCTGAGTTTAGCCCAGATGTGCCGGTAGTGTCGGAGTTCCCTAATGTGTTTCCTAAGGAACTGCCGGGCATGCCGCCAGCACGAGAGGTTGAGTTTGAGATCGACTTAGTTCTGGGCACTGGACCCATTGCGAAGGCACCTTATCGTATGACTCCAGCAGAGATGACAGAGCTCAAGGAGCAGTTGAGAGACCTACTTGACAAGGGCTTTATCCGCCCTAGTGTTTCACCATGGGGAGCGCCGGTTCTCTTCGTGAAGAAGAAGGACGGTAGCCTCCGCCTGTGTATTGATTATCGGGAGCTGAATGCTGTTACGGTGAAGAACCGTTACCCTTTACTACGCATCGATGATCTATTTGATCAGCTGAGAGGAGCATCAGTATTCTCCAAGATAGACCTACGTTCCGGATACCACCAGATTGCCATCCGTGACAGTGATATCGAAAAGACAGCTTTCAGAACGAGGTATGGGCATTATGAGTTCACAGTTATGCCGTTTGGCTTATCAAATGCACCAACTAAGTTCGTGGACTTAATGAACCGCTTGTTCCAAGATCAGTTGGACAAGTCTGTGGTAGTCTTCATCGATGATATTCTTGTGTATTCTAAATCAAGAGGTGAGCACGAAAGCCACCTGAGAAATGTGTTACAAACATTGAGGAGGAATCTGTTGTATGCAAAGTTTTCGAAATGTGAATTTTGGTTGAACCAAGTGTCCTTTCTTGGACATGTAATTTCTGAGGCCGGGATCGCTGTTGATCCGGCAAAGATAGATGCAGTGCGCACCTGGCCTAGGCCGAAGACAGTCACTGATATCAGGAGCTTCCTCGGTCTAGCAGGTTATTATAGGAGGTTTGTGAAGGACTTCTCCAGTGTCTTGAAACCGATGACTTCCTTGATGAAGAAGGATGCACCATTCGAGTGGACAGTCGACTGTGAGAGTTCTTTCACGAGTCTCAAGGATGCTCTGACATCTGCACCAGTCCTGACTATACCAACGGTCCAGATGGTTTTGAGGTCTACTGCGACGCAACAGGTAGAGGTATGGGTTGTGTATTGATGCAACACGGGAAGGTCGTAGCATATGCCTCCCGACAGCTGAAGAAGCATGAGGAGAACTACCCTACCCACGACTTAGAATTGGGTGCCATTGTCTTCGCATTGAAGATATGGCGACATTATTTGTATGGGGTAAGTGTGACAATCTATTCTGACCACAAAAGCTTAAAGTACTTGTTCACTCAGAAAGAGTTGAACATGAGGCAAAGAAGGTGGGTTGAATTTCTGAATGACTACGATATTAATTTGCAATATAAAGAGGGTAAGGCAAATGTGGTAGCTGACGCATTGAGTCGCCGAGCACACTCTCTCCATTCGCTAGTCTCTCATACTGGCTTGGTTGAAGAGGTGCGGAGTGCTCAGATGACGGATCAGTATATGCTGGAGATCCGGCAGAAGCTTATTGACGGCACATTCGAGGGTCAGAAGTACGACTTCAGACTCCACGATGATGACCTGATTAGGCTGAATGGCCGATTGTGTATACCTAGGAGTAGCGCTGAATTGAAGGAGCGCATATTGAGTGAGTCCCATTGTTCTACTACTTCGATTCACCCCGGAGCTTCAAAGATGTATAAGAGTATGAAAAGGTATTTTTGGTGGACTGGAATGAAGAAAGATGTAAGTGATTATGTGTTGAGGTGTCTCACTTGCCAGAAGGTCAAGTTTGAGCACCGACGGCCTGGTGGTATGGTACAGCCAATGCCAGTACCTGAGTGGAAGTTCCATGATATTTCCATGGACTTCGTAGTAGGGCTTCCGCCTACAAGGGGAGGTCTGAATATGATATGGGTTGTAGTTGACCGACTGACCAAGGTGGCCCGATTCATTCCGATGAAGGACACCTGGAAAGTGGCAAGATTGGCAGAACTCTTTGATAAAGAAATTGTAAGACATCATGGTGTACCGAAAACGATTGTATCTGACAGAGATACCAGATTCTTATCCAGATATTGGAAGTCTACACGAGAGGCATTGGGTACTGAACTGAAATTGAGTACAGCGTTTCACCCACAGACCGATGGTCAGAGTGAGCGCACCATTCAGACACTTGAGGATATGCTACGTGCTTGTGCACTTGACTTTCAGACCAGCTGGATTGATAAGTTACATCTGATCGAGTTTAGTTACAACAACAGTTATCATGCATCGATCAAGATGTCTCCTTCCAGGCCTTGTACGGTAGACCATGCCGCACGCCATTATGCTGGGATGAGTCGAGTGAGACGGTCATTATAGGACCAGAGTATCTTGAACAAGTCCAGGCAGAAGTTCGCCAGATCCGGGCTAACATGAAGGCAGCTCAGGATAGACAGAAGTCGTACGCAGATGTGCTCAGACGTGACCTGGAGTTCGCCGTGGGCGATCAGGTATTTTTGAGAGTATCCCCCATGAAGGGAGTATTTCGTTTTGGCCAGAAGGGCAAGTTGAGCCCAAAGTATGTGGGGCCTTATGTTGTGACGGAGCGGATCGGCCCGGTAGCCTATAGACTAGACCTACCCGCCGAGCTGGGCAAGGTACATGATGTATTTCATGTGTCCCAGTTGAAGAAGTATATGTCTCATCCGTCTCATGTGCTTCAGCCCGAAAGGCTAACCTTAGAGCCGACCATGCGATCAGTGGAGACTCCGGTACGGATTCTGGATACTAAGACTCGAGACACTCGCCATAAGTCTGTGAGACTGGTGAAAGTTCTTTGGTCTAACCAGGACGTTGAGGAGGCCACTTGGGAGCTGGAAGATAAAATGAAGGCGAAGTACCCGTCATTGTTTACTTCTTAGTCCTTATGTGTATAGGGTACGGGGCGTACCCCTTTTAAGGGGGGTAGAGCCGTTTCGGTTATGTGTGTACGACGTGTATTTGAATACATCGTCTATGTTATGTTGTTATGTTACAGACCGTTGTGTCTGAATGATGTGAATGATTTTGTATGGACCTTGTGTCCAATGTTATGTAAGTATGTTGTTAATGATGTATGGAAGTATTGTTTATAAGTATTCCCGTGTTCTAATATTTAGGATATGTGGAAGTATGAACTTTAAGGGCAAAGTTCTTTTAAGGGGGGTAGATTGAAATACCCCAAACCTTAATATATTGTTTAAACACCTAAATATGGTATATTAAGACTAAAAAGAGTCTTAGAAACATTAGTGAACAAATTTAAACAAAAGAAAACACAAAATGTGCTTTAAAGTCAATAAGAGCCAAAAATGTGCTCTAAGCTTGGGATAAACTTGGTTAAGACCTAATGAACTTACCAAGACCTCATTTATACACTAATGAACATATTAAACCAATTACCAAAGAAAACCAAGCTTGAAAACAAGTTTAAACACAAAATGTGCTTTAAGGAGTCCTAAAGCACATTTTTGAAAAATTGTCTTGTAAATGAGTTTTGAGTGGCTAGATGTCCATCATTACTCTTAAATATATATGTGTACTATATAATATCACATTTGGATGTCTATATCAATGGGAAATCAAAAATTTCACTTCTATGTGCCTTGTTTTCATGAATAGTGATTTTTATAAGCTATTTTGTAACATATGTTGTATAAGTAACTAAATTGACAAATAAAGACTATAATACCTCACATTACTATTGGGGGCCGGTTTTTAAGTGTGGTGACTCACCACTCTTTTGTTAACATATTAAGTGAATAAGGAAAACTAATTAAACTTACTTTTACTTTATTACTACAAATATCTTCAAAAAGTAATTCTATCTCATTCTCTCATTTCCTTCCTTGTTCACACGGCTCCACACTCTCTTCAACCTCTCTTCTTCCTTCTCTTCCACGGTAATATCACACCACCTCCATTAAACCTCTTCTTTGATCTCTTGTAAAATCTAGCTCACTTGTCCAAATCAAAAACAAACACCACCAATCTCTTTCTCTCATCAAGCTCTTCATTCCTATCTTCTTAAAATTCCAAGACCACCATTTCGGTGCCAAGGAGTTCCACCATTGAAGGAGCTTGAGCTTGTATTTTTACATATTGTTACTCTCCTTTGCTTCTAGGTAAGGAATCTCAAATAAAAACTTCATTTCCTTCATGTTTTTGTTGTAACCGAAAATACATATTGAAGGAGCTTTTTGTGTGACTTTGTTCTAGCTTCATTCCAACTCTTCATGGACTAGGTGGAGTCCTCTCTTGTTAGATATTCAAACTCTCTTCAAAGAGCAAGGTAAAACAACTACATTGATGTTTTGAAACAATGTAAAATTAGGGTTTACAATGAGATGAAGCTTATAGCTTGAATACTCATTATAATGTTTGTATATTGTTTAAAACTTGTCAAAGAATCAAATACCCTACCGGTTTTTAAAGGAAACAAGAAAGAAGTTATTTGGGAAAAAGAGGTAAATCTACTAACCTAATGTTGTTTAATGCCTTAGGAGAAATGAGCTTATAATGCTTGTTAAAACTACCTAAAGAGCAAATGGTGAATGACTTAGTAAAGTGTTCTCAAGAGCTTAGTAAAAGGCATATGTGTTGTTGAGTGTATTTGCAGGTCAAAGGCAAATATATTGTGGAAATTCAGTGTTTATGATTTATGCATCTTAAGGGCCTAAGAGCCATGCATTTTAAGGGCCTAAGTGCCATGCAATTTAAATTATGCACTATATTGTAATGTAGTGTGAATTTGGTGAAGTTGTGTATGAGAGTGTTCTTGGTGATTCTAGGTGTTCTTGTGTGTTTAATGGAGAAAACAAAGTGTTTAGGCTAGTAATGTTCTAGGGGAATCCATGTCAAAATTTAGGTAAGAAGCAAGAAGTTCTAAGTGTTTACCTAAGGTTTGGTGAGTTAGAGGTGTTAGGAAATGACTAGGTGTTTTACAAGAGAAGATATAGTGTCTTAAGTGTTCTAGAGTGTAACAAGGACTTGGCAAGTTCGGTCGGGCTAAATTTTCAAAGGGAAGAAACTCTCGGGAATAGACCGAACATGCGACCGAACTTACAAGGTCGGTCGGAGTAGAAAATTTTGACGGAAATGTGTTCTGGAATCGACCGAACTTGGGCAAGTTCGGTCGGTAGGGTCGGTCGGACCAAAACTTGTAAAAAAAAAAACAGAAAAGAATGTGACTTATGTAGTTAACCCTAGGGGGGTATAATGAAGGTAACCTAGGGTAAGATAGACATTAAAACATGTCATACAATCATGTTAAATACTTAGTAAGTTTGAAGTTAAATAAATAATTAACCGACGTTATTAACTATGTATAGGAGTGACCTACGGAGGAAACCAAACGAGGCAAGGACCAAGGTATGGTTTTCTTGCAGTCTGTTGCCTACCGGTTTACACCGGCTTGTGTGTTGTATGTTTTTCTGTGTGTTTATGACGTTATAAGATTTAAACATGTAATGAGTTTACAATTGTTCATATTATTGTGATGTTATGTTGTGACTCATTTCCCTCGTGTGTGTCTAACATGACTTACCACCTATTGTGTATTGGTTGTTAAGTTCCACTATGAACTTCTAACAAGTGTTAACTGGGAAGTGAGGAATCCGGTTGTCCGGTCATGCATGTAAGTTAAGAGTAGATATCTGAATCAGATTCGACTCTTATGTTGTTAAGATGGTTCTCCATAATTTGGCGTTCGATCTCCCGCTAGCTTCTTCCAAAGCTTACCTATTCTGACTTATGATCGGTTTAGTGGGATCATGTGTTTGTGTGGTGTGTTCGGGTCACTAAATCCGAACCATCTGTGACTTAAGTTACTTGTTCGACTAACAGAACGGTAATGAGTGTGTGTAACGAGCTTAACATGAGGGTGAATCATTCTCTAGGCTCTTGTGATATTTGACCCTTGTGGTTTGTTATTGTGGAACGAAGTTCCACCGTGTATGTGATGTTGTGCTGTGCACTATTGATGCTATGCCACATGTTATGTTATGTTATGTTATGTATATAAATGAATGCCATGTTATCATGACAATTAGTTGCGTGTATCCCGGTAGCCGATGGGCTACGCGTTAACCATACCAGCCAAGGGTTGCTGACCCCCTCGGGGGATCCATATTTCTTATACTGCAGGATGAGGATCGAAGAAGCGGAGTGGCTTTAGATCCTAGGATGCAGGTTTACTTTTGAGTACTTTTGGATGTTGGCCCGGATGCGCCTGTGCTCCCGTGGCGTGTTATATATTTGGTTGCGACAGTTTACAGTGATGTTTAACAGTGAAGGATGTATGTAGTACTCGGTATTGTATATAATGTATTTCTGGTTTAGTTTATGCTCGGGAGTCTGATCATCAGACCGGTACACTCGTATTTATTCTGCCTTGTCAACCACGTGGGTGGTTGACGGCGTTGTAGCACCGAGGCGTTAGTTGCTGTTTAGTTATTTATTTCCGCTGCGATTTCGTTTAGTGTCATGTGCGTAGTAGGGGTGTTACATGAGGGTACGCCGACCACTTGGTCGAATACATGCAGTTCATTTTCATACAAACATACATGCATACATGCTCTTATACACAATATTACAGTACATTACGCAAACATACACACGTACATACAATTCATTATATACAAGAAATACAATACAACCATCCAATACATACTTACCTTCTTCCGATTTACACATACACATTACATACACAATATACAATACTTATTAGCTTCATTGGTCCACCCGGGTTAATCGGGTGGAGATTACTCTTTTACTTGTTACTCATACATACGCATACATACTCATACTCATACTTACGGATCCATACTTACTTACTCTTACTCTTACTCAAGTTAAGTCGTCGGGACCTCCGGCCCTGGGGACTACTCCGACCCACCTACGGGATTTACTTGACTCACCAATCCGGGATGCTACCCATTTAAGGGATTTGGGCCGCGGACCAGTTTAAGAGTCAGGAATTGCAGCCAACCTCTTGTGACTCCGCATCCTCACGCGTGGCCGAAGCTATATCGGACTTCTACTCATTCCGGTTTACTCACTTAAGTTAGGAGTTAGGTAGTTAGGAATTAGCAGAAGTCATTCATTCAAGCCACATTAATACAATACAAGGCTCGTATACACATCCATACAAAATACAGTGCAATATACGAGTACACTACAAAATACAAGACACAGCATCATCTCATAGTTCAGATTAAAAAACAACTATGTTCAGGCAAATATATCAAGAACAATATAAACAAGCACAAGTAAGTGCAAGATAATCCGATTCATGCATTTATCTTATTTAGGTGATCAAGTAAGCACACAAATCGGGGTAACCAGATTAGGATACAGGGCATGAAGAAATCATACCTTTCACCGTTGTACTTGTATCCCAACGTTCCTCCGGTGTTCACAAATCAAGTTCCTATGATATACATATAATCGAATGATTACTCTAACTATCATGAACTCAATTCGATTACTCTTACATTCCCTCATTCATACTTACTAAGTCTTTACATTCTTTACACTTATGTTTCATTTACTTTCTTTTCATTACTTATCCATGGTTTACTTACATGTATATACATATGTGTAGGTGGGTATACATATATATATATATACATACTAGTTATAACCCTATAGTTTTTTTTTTGTAAGTTATGGGTCGTCCGACCCACCGTCCGACCCAGCCCTGGGTCGGACCATTCCAGTAGATTACCGTTCTCTGAAATTCTCCCCGTCTGACCCAGCACTATTCCGTCCGACCCATACCCTCTGGGTCGGACCATTCCAGATTGTTTTGGGTCTGTTGTCCAAGCCCTGTCCGACCCACGTCCGACTCACCCTCTGGGTCGGACGGAGTCAGAAACTTCGATAACATATTTTTTTGCATGTCCGACCCACGTCCGACTCACGGCCCTGGGTCGGACCGTTCCAGAAAGATTTATTTTCGTTGCTTAAGACATGTCCGACCCAGCGTCCGATCCAGGCTGTGGGTCGGACGGTAGCAGGACATTGCTACAGACCTTATTTTTCTTTCCCATTTTCACCCATTGCTTCCCCAATCTTCCTACATACATCCTAACATGTTTTAATACCATTTAAACATTCTAAATCACCTTAATTCATCCACCAAATCCATTACTAAATCCATCAAACAACTTACACAATTCCCTCACTTATCTTCCAACACTTGTAGCAGTTTTTGTTATACTTATGCTACAGATTTTAAAACTCAATCCTCACATCCAATACTTCTACTACCAATACCATCACTAGCATCCCAAATTCATTTCCAAGCCATTACATTACCTATACCCAAGTCCAACTCTCCTCTTACCAAATCTTGCACA
This sequence comes from Limonium bicolor, assembly GCA_023374045.1. Classification (NCBI taxonomy): domain Eukaryota; kingdom Viridiplantae; phylum Streptophyta; class Magnoliopsida; order Caryophyllales; family Plumbaginaceae; genus Limonium; species Limonium bicolor. The sequence goes on along the minus strand of CM041782.1, from coordinate 276,322,486 downwards.
CTATTTCTTCTTAGTTCTACAATGCAATTTAATACCTCCTTGCTACAGATTTTGGTTCCCATCTCCTCCATACATAATTTCCTCTCCTAATGCCATTTCCAATGCCTACAATGCATTGCCTCTCCTCTTCAAGTCCAACACTCACTCCCAAGGTCAAGTACATAAATCCTCCTAGTTTCTCCAATGCCATTCAACAATTCTTGCTACAGATTTTATATCCTTTCATTCTCTTACCACAACTACTACTCCATAGTCATTAAACACCTCTACTAACTCCAATACACACCTTGGTTTTCCCATTCACCAACTCATCCATACATATACATATTCCTACCAAAATTTCGCCATAGTTCCTCTACTTTTCTTACTTGGCCACCCATACCAATTCTCACCAAATTCATTCCTAATCTAGCCACACCCTTAGAAGGGTCCTACCAGCAATCAATACAAATATAAATCCATCCCAATACACCAATACTCCATCAAGTATCAATACTAATACATATACACAACCATTTGGCTCCAAGGCCTACAATTCACATACTATTGCACAATTACTCAAAATTCCACAATTACATTACTAATACATTATTTTGGGTTCTTTAGGTTGGTTCAACCATTCCCATTACTCTAATGCACTAAAATTTAACATTAGTAAAGAGCTCTTACCTTGAGCTTTAAATTCCTTCTTTCTTTCTCATTTCTCCTTCTTCTTCCTTTCTTGCCCAAATCGGCCATGTGGGGAATGGAGTTGCCAAACTCCATTCCCATCACCCAATGAACACAAAACACTACAATTAATATACTAACCCTTAAATTAAAGCCAATTCATTGAAGTGTTTGAAATGAAATTTCTAGGGTTTACCTTTGGAGAGTTTTAGAAGGGGTTTTAGCCCTTGGTTCAAGAAGGTGAATCCACCACCATTGTAAGGTTGATATTATGCTCAAAAGAGAGAGAGAAAATGGAGTGTTACAAGGAGTTAAAATCGGTTATAAAGGAGATGGTGAAAACATGAGTTTTTCATGTAGATTTTTACCTTGTTGGAAAGAGGAGACTCCAAGCTCCATAATGGTGTGCTTTTCTCTTCAAATGGGGAAAACCCATGGAGATGAAACTCATCCTTTTCTAATTTTGAAAAGAGGGAATGATAGAGGAGGATGAGGGGATTACAAATATGTAATTATTTTTGTGATTGGAGCTCAAATGGAGGTAGAGCATGGGAGAGAAGATGGAGAAGCCATGGTTGTAATGGGGAGCTCAAAATCGCCAGCACCACAGGGAGTAAGGGAGAGAAATCGGTGGGGAAGAGAGGAGATAGGAGAGGGATGAGTGAAATGAGAGGTGAGAGAAACTTAAGTTGCTTTTTGCTTTATGTACTTTGCTTCCTTTTTCTTTCTTTCTTTACTTACTTAATGAGTGTGTGAGGGGCTGAATTAATAGCTAAAACCGGCCCCCTATATTACTACTAGTTGGAGCGTTTTTTGTCTTTTACAAAAACGCTCGTTATTTTACCCGGTTTAGGTACTGTTCACTAACCGGGCCCGTTTTCTGGAATTTTCCCGTTTCTTTATTTTTATTAACTATTAAGCTCCCATAAATGCTTAATAATTATTATTTAATGATTTATAATTTTTACGGGTCCGTTTGACCACTTAACGTCACGTTTTCAGGTTTTCTCGAAAAACGTGCTCTAAAGCTCCATTAGCGTTTTAATACGTTATTTGGATCCGTTTTCTTCGGGAGTTGTTCCCATATATTATTTAGGTCTTATTACACCTTTAGAATCCATATAATACTCTAACCGAGGTCTCATACCTCCTGTGGTTGTTTAACGCTTATTTAGCGTTTTCCGCTTTTTGAGCGTTTATTTATTTCTTTTGGATTTATTTTTCCTTACCAGTATTAACTAGTACCATTAGGCCCTTAAATACGTATTAGATTAATTTTAATCCTTATGTTTAAGTTTGGGGTATTTCAGTTTAACAATCTAATTCACCCTTGAACCTAGGGATTCATCGACCCATTATTAACTTATAAAAGTTTATTAAATAATTTAGCAGTACCACCTAATCTTCAATTCCCATATTACTATTCTTTTACTCAATTCCTTTTATTTCCTCAACCTCAAATATATAAATATGTACTTTACATTATAACATCATCTAGCCGCTTGATAACTAATTATTAAGTTCTCCTATAATCTCTCCCACTAACCACCATCCTAGAATATTAATTTTCCAACAAAATTAACTACATAAATATTTAAATCCCAAATTACTAACCCCTCTTTAAAACACTTAACATTTCTTTATGTATTACTCCTCTAAACAAATCTCCCATCTTGACTTATTACTTAATAAACTGTTAATTTAACCAACCACTTATTTACTATTTTTAATCCCTAATTTTTTTTAACTTAATTTTTTACTTATTAATCCCTTAATTTTCTTAAGGACAGGTATATACATATATATGTTTTATATCCTAAATTATTTCTTGTAAAACGATTTCTTTTTTTTTAAAAAAATATTATTATTTATTTTCCACCCTAAAATCTCAATTAGTTTCATTTGGTAACAAGTACCCAAATTTTCTTAAATTCCTTATCAGCACCAATTATTGTCGTGACTACTAGCACCATAAAACTATTAATTTAGAAATTGAAAATCTAATTTCCTTTCAATAATCCTTTTCTTTTACACTTCTTTTAACAAATTAACAGTTTTTGATTTAATAAATTTTATCCCTAACATAATTGACAATTTAGTACTGTATGGTTTAACTCATAAGTATAATTATATTATCTCTTTCTTTGCACTTAGTTTTTTTTTTACGATTGAATCTAAAATGATAACTCAAGTAATTTAACTAACTAGATTTTACTCAAATTAGCCCCACCTATCAAAACCATAAAATTCTTAACTTACACAAATAATAGCAATTTATATTTAATTACTCAACTACTTTTTACCTACCCAACCACAGGTTAGCTATTCAAAAATCTAATTAACCACCTAATTTCTTATACGCTTAATACAACCATTTTTATTCTTATTTTCTTTTCTTGTATGCTTTTACCTTTGTTTCACGTGACGAAGGGAAATCTGCTGCTATTGTTGTAATTGATGAGAGAATTATGATACTGTTTATATATGTTTATTGTTTCATTCACCAGTACAACAAAAGAACAGTATTTTCTGCAACCAAAAGCACTCCAACTTTGTTTTAGGGAAGAGTAGAGACAAAAGAATAGAGACTGTATATTACCGGTTCTAGGATGAACTGCTCCAGTATTCTTTAGTCTGGTGAATGAGATGCAGTTCCAGTGATTTATTTCAGCATCAAAAATTGAAGAGGGGATTTCTCACTATTGCGGCTGATTCAAAAAGAGAAATGAAGAGCTGTTCTTAGCCGCTCTTCACTCTGGTATGTGATTCGATTCATGTGGCGTGATCATAGGAATTCAGATTCTACTGAATTACCAGAAAGAAGAAGATAGATTAGATTGTTACCGATTATGGAATTGATTGTTTTCTGCCCCCCTCTCCCATCTGGTGTACAAGATGCAGCAATCACCAACAAAGATTGAACAGAACGGAGGGCATGTATTCTTCCCGATTTCACTATGGTGTACAAGGTGTAGTTTTAATGAAGAGATTATCCTTGTTTACCGACTGGGATTTGATAACGAAGGGAGGCATATGTATTGAGAATGAAGATGTGCTAGAGCATTGGGTTGTACAGGTACCGTGTAGAGAAAGATGGTGGTTGCCAAAAATTGTCATGAAGAGAATGGGGTGACACATAGATGCAGTACAAATATTTTCCCTTGTCACTGAGTGAGTGAAGAGAATATAAAAGAAAAGGGGAGGTGTATGAATTTTCCTTCGTCAGTTTGTGAATGAAGAGAATATGTAGCAGAGAAAAGCAACGTTGGGTATATATGTTCCAGTTTCCAGCCTGTTCATTTATGCTTCAGTCGCCAGTAAAGAGAGGAAAAAGAAATGTTGAATATATAACCGTAATTGGAGAGGAAATGCAAAGAGGCTGGACATATTTTTTTTGCTAAGTTATAACCGTGAGTGAATGTAAATAAAATGAAGGGATATTGTAACTTGAGGGAAAAGGATGTGAAAGAGAGAGTTTTATTATAAATGAATAGAATACAAGGAGGAGGAAAATGAAGAGAGACTATTAATTTGAGTCATTTAAATGTTCAAAATTTATGTTAGCTTTTTAAATAACCTCTCAATCTTCCTCGTAATAATTTATGTGTCATTTCATGTAATAATATATATTACATGTTACACCGATTTTTATTGAATAATTTACTCCTTTTAAATGATCCCCTAAATTTAGAATTTCATGTTAGGTTTGATAAATCTTTTTAGACTATATATTTATTTTTATAAATATAATTGAGGTTCTTTGAAACCTTAATTCATGTAAGTATTTACTTAATTCATTATTGCAACATATTAGCCTTATATAATTAGACCTTAATTATATTTATAATTATTATGGATATTTCAACTATGATATTATCTTGACATTAATGATCTAAATCAATGTTCCAAATATTTCTAAAATCTTTTATAATATAATTGGAGTGTCTTGAAAATTTTCCAAGATTTATTGACTTATAAATCTTACTATTAAATTCATAATACCATAATTTAATATATTATAGTATTATTTAGGGTTCAATAAAGGAAATCCCCTAAATTAATTTAGATTAATTTATGGGGTATTTCAGTCTACCCCCCTTAAAAGAAACTTCGTCTCGAAGTTTAAAACCAACTAATAGCTACTCACACCGCTTCGGGTGTGCTGGCAAGAATTCCAAGATGTCCATCCAGTAATAATTCCAAATGTAATTCCATACAAATCCATACCAAATGTAATTCCTTACCAATCCATACCAATCCTTTATTTCCATCCTTTTCCATTTCTAAATTCCACTCAAGATTACTCAAGATCAAACTAAACCAAGATATTTCATCACTCAACATCAAACCAAACCAAGATATTTCATAGATAGAAATCAAGAATCACACCATGTAAAAAAATCAAGTACATACATACACCTCTCCATCACTCTACTAATAAAACAAATAGGGCATAATCTGGATGAGGTGACGAAGGAAGAGTATGCACTACCCCTCCCCCTTAAAAGAGCTAAGGTACACCCTCGTACCGCTACTGACGAGAACCCATTGAGGCAGAATATAGGGAAATACATGTGAATAGGTGTGGGTACTTCACTCTCATGGAGTCCTCAGTCTCCCAAGTAGCGTCCTCACCCCATTATTTTAAGTAAGTAGTTCATCCTAGAACAACTTCTAGTTATTAGGTTGAGTAAACAACTTAGTGAATTTAGCACAACTAAATTAATGAGTTATGCTAGTACCAGGTATGTGTGTAGATCTATATAATATTTAATGGTCTAATACCAGGTAATGTTGGTTTATTTCAGGTTGGAGGTTGTTGTAGTTGCTTAGTTACCATTTAAGCTACAGGTTGAAGGTGTGTGTATATCTTTGTATTATTGACTAAACATGTATGATTATTAAAATGTTAGTTAATGATGAACTATACAGTTTATAATATAACTAACTCTTTAAGAAATAATTTTTTGTGTAACGAATTACCTCTTCACCTAGGGTTAGGTGGGTGTATATCTATATGTTATTAATAGTATGATAATGTCAAATTGTTCCAGGCTGAAGTTTATCGTGGTTTGTTAGTTACCATTCAAGATAGAGAATAACATACTACTCTTAGGTTGTAATATAACTGACTATATATCCCTGATTGACTAGGATTATCAAGATGTTAGTTAGTGACAGAATACACTGATTATATTATAACTATCTACTTGTTTAAGAAATAATAAATTCATGTATAATACACTATTACTAACTTATATTATGATACTCCATTTAAAAACTTCTCTTGCTTAATGTAATTCTCAAGGTAACTATGTATATTGCGTAATAAATTACTCCCCCTTTTTTTATCAAGATTTAGGAAGTTTCAAGGATCACCCAACCTTGACATGGCCAGTGTCAAAGTTGAATTACCACTCTCACCCCATTTTGTGTCCAGTATCCCTTGATCTGGCCAGGACCAAGTTCAACCTTCCACCAGGATTACCAAATTCATAAAGCGTCAAATACATACTTACCAGATTTTTCAATTATTACTTTCTAGTAGATAACCATGAAAATTCCAAATAACCCTTCCTGAAATCCTAAAGATTTACCTTTACTCTCAATGAACATAATCCATCAACAACTAAGTTTTGATCCTGAAACCTGTGGGTTATGGATCCATCACTAATCCATTATCTTTTAATTCTTTTCCTATGGATTTTGTAACCTTTAGGTTATCTCACGTATTTGATCCTTAATAATGTATTACACTTTTTATTTCCAAGTTATCACCTTAGGCATGATTCTCTATCATCCTTTATTAGAAAATTAGAAAGATTTGTAATACTACACCATGACTAATACAATAATCATGCTATTTCCAAAGACCTGGTTCCACGTTTACATTTCCTATAAAGTACTCAAACCAAGTGCGGTTTGACTCCATGTCGTGTCAATATTAATGATAGTCATTTTGAGTATCTAAATATTCACAGTACATTTCAACCCAATTATATATATATATATATATATATAATATATATATATATAGATATATATAGGTCCCACACAACGCCCTATAATTTCCTTTGATTCTATAAAGGCAAACCGTCTTAGTAGTAGAGGTGTGAAATTTTATAACGTTCTAAGGACAGTGCTGAAATACCCCGTAATTAAAAATAGTGATTAATTAGGCTAATAAGTAATTTATAGGCTTAATTAAGTATAAATAATCATGAGGGAACAAATCCCGAAGAAAACGGATCCTTAAAACGGATTAAAATCACTAACGAACCTTAAAGCGCGTTTTTCGAGGTAACCAGGAAAACGTGTCTTTAAGCGGGTCAAATAGACTCGTAACAATTTTGGTCAACTAAATAATCATTAATAAATATTAGTGAAGCTTTAGGACCAATAGAATCAATAAAACGAGAGATTAGTAAAAACTGTCAAAAACGGGAAGTTGTGGGGTCGAAATATAAATAACACAAACTTATGTGTCCACTTTTAAAATAAAAGTGAAAATTGTGTGTGTGGGCTGTACTAATCGATGGGCTCCCCCTCTCTCACACTCTCTCACACACTCACTCTCTTATTTACAAACAAACAAAAATAATAAACAACCCCCACTCACCTTTATTCTCTCTCTCCTCCATTTCACTCCCTCTCTCACGTGAACCCATCCCCCTCACTCTCTCTTTTCTCCTCTCTTCTTCCCCATGCGATTTCCATGGTGTTTTGAAGCAAACCCACAAAACTCCACTTCTCTCCTCTTGTAACTCCCTCAAATCTCTTCCAAAAATTATAAAAATACCACCATTGGAATCCTCTCATCAAGAGCTACACTTCCATCTTTCCAAAAATCGAAAAGGAACATTTTCGTTTTTATGGGTATGCCCCATTTGGAGCTTCAAGACCACCATTAGAAGGCCCTCCTTCTCCTTGTTCTATTGAGGTAAAAATATCCTTAAAAACCCCATCTTTTTCTAGCCTCAAAGGCAAAACGAAAATCTAGCTAAACACTTGTTTGGTTCTCTTGTTCTATAGCCGATTTTGGTATTCTTGAAGGGGTTGAAAGTTTGTTCTTGAGCTATCCCAAACAGCACTTGTGCCTTGGAAGGTAAAATAATTTCTAAACCCTAAAACCTACATTAGAGCTTGAATAATGGTTAGGGTTAGTTTTAGTATTAAAATGGTGTATTGAAATGTATATATAAATGGTTGTAGTGTTAGAGGAATTGAGATTTACAAACCGGTAGAGAGAGAAGGAAGAAAGAAGTAAGAAGAAGAAAAGAAAGTCTAGAAGAAGGAAACAAGGTAATTAAGCTCATCTTTGTATAGCTTTGTAAATGAGTATGTAACAGATTTTTAGAAATGAAAATGTGTATTGTAAAATGGTAATGTATTAGTAGTGTAATGTGTGGGAGAATATAAGTATTTTGAAACCTTAAAAGACATTTTAAAACTTGTCAAAACAGATTGGGAATGAGAAGTAGTGTGCAAGAATTTTTAGTAGTGTATAGCATTTGGAAATTGTGTATGAAGGCTTGTATATTGATGTCTATTGAAACAGGTGAAATAAGTGTTGAATTGTGAACTAGAATATGGGGTGAGAGTGTAAAAATATAGGGGAGACCATGGCAAAATTTACCTAGGAATAGAACACTTAGTGAATTAGAAACTAGGTGACTAATGTGAGTGTGTAACAGATTTTGATGAAGGAAGATAGAGGGTAAGTTGAGAGAGATAGTTAATGTAGTTATAATGTATTAGAGGTGCTAGAAATGCCAATAGAAGAGGGAGATGTAGAATAGGAGTGTAAGTGTTAAAATCTGTAGCATAATACAACAAGAGAAGAAACTAGGTGAGTGTTGAAAAGAAACTTGGAAAATTGTGTGAGTGAATTAGTATAGAATTGTGTAAGGAGTTAAGGAGTGAACTAGGGTGTATTAAGAGGTTTAATTAGTGTTAAAACATGTGGGGTTAAGTGTAGGAACAATGGGGAAGTAATGGGTAAAAGAGAGGACTGAAAACAGGAATAAAAATGCAAATACTGGGTCGGACCGAACTTGCGACCGGATTTGCAAGTTCGGTCGAGCCCAGATTTACAAAGACGGGAAAGCTTCTGGAATCGACCGGACTTGCGACCGGACTTGCGACTGGACTTTCAAGTTCGGTCGGACCAGGAAAATTCTCCCGTTTGTAACCTACTGGAATCGACCGGACTTGCGACCGGACTTGCGACCGGACTTGCAAGTTCGGTCGAGCCAGAAAAATTCCCCGATGAAACCTTCTGGGATGGACTGAACTTGCGACCGGACATGCAAGTTCGGTCGGCCAGAAAAATTCCCGTAATGCAAGCTACTGGAATGGACCGAACTTGCGACCGGACTTGCAAGTTCGGTCGGGCCAGGAAAATTCGGTAATGTGAGCTACTGGAATGGACCGGACTTGCAAGGTCGGTCGCAAGTCGGGTGCAAGTCAAAAAATAAAAACAATTATTTAAATTATATATATATATGATACATGTATGTAAAGCATGCCAATATAGTAGGAAAGTAAAAACTTAAGGTCAATGAAAAATAGGTGAGTAAAGAGTAAGTGTAAGAAGTATAAGGACATATTAAGTATGAGTTAAATTAAAGATAGTTATATTAATCATTCAATTGTATGTATATAATAGGATTTGATTTGTGACACCGGAAGACATTCGGAACACGTACAACGGTGAACGGTATGGATTCCTCATGCCCCGTATGCTATCTTGGTTACTCTGATTTGTGTGTTGTGTGCTAATTGATCACCAAATAAGATAAATGCACGAATCGGAGTTAATATGCATACTTGTGAATATGTAGTGTTGTATGTTGTGAATATTTTCTTAAATCTTAGTTTGAATAATTCATGAAATGTATGGATGATAATGAATGTGTGTATGTATGATGTACTGTACCGTGACCGTTTATTATTGTGTTTGGACTTCTAACTTATTCCTAACAAGCTAACCATTCTAACTTAAATTGGTAATTAAATTGGAATGAGTAGAAGTCCGATATAGTTTCGGCCACGCGTGAGGATGCGGAGTCACGAGAGGTTGGCTCCAATTCCTGACTCTTAAACTGGTCCGCGGCCCAAATCCCTTAAGTGGGTAGCATCCCGGATTGGGTGAGTCAAGTAAATCCCGGAGGTGGGACGGCGTAGTCCCCAGGGCCGGAGGTCCCGACGACTTAACTTGAGTATGAGTAAGTAAGTAAGAATGAGTAAGTAAAGTAAATGAAAGTAAGTAGTAAGTGTAGTAAGAAAAAGTAAGAAATGAGTAAAAGAGTAAAAGCATTCCGATTAACCCGGATGCATAATTTGGCTAACCTTGTGAAGGTAAGTATTGTGAGCATTATTGTATTGTTGCCTTGGAATGAATAATGTACTGTGAATGAATGTATGTTGTATGCAAGCATGTATGTGTGAAATAAATGAACAGCATGTTTAGTGGACGTCAAATAGTCGGCGTGCCCTAGCTAGCACGCGGTATATGCGGAGTTTATACGCAGCGTTTGCTGAGCCCCTTGGGGCACCATTTTTACTACACGCAGGTACTCGCGAAGGATGAAGATGTGAAGACTTAGTTTCATTTCTTTTATCTTCTTTTTGGAATGTAAACATTGAATTATGATGGTGTACTGAGTAGTACATGGCTATAGCTTTTGAGTAGCCGGTGTACCATGGGGTACACCTTTTTGGATATAGAAAGGGTGGTGAATCGGTATAGATGAGTAGGTTATTAAACTCATTCTTTTGGTAAAGTGGAAAGGGTTGTAATTGACATACTTTAATACTCGGTGATCCAGGATGTAAGTATTTGGCATATGGTATTTTGGTAAGTAATTTAGTAGCTCGGTATACTATGATCATCAGACCGTGACTGTAAGTAAGGTAAGCCTAGCTAGCCGTATGGGCGGTTAGCGGCGTTGTACCACCCGCCGTAGTAAGTAGTAATATTTCCGCTGCGAACTCGTAGGATTAACAGGACGATTAGACGGTAAGCATGGGATTAACGGTTGGGGTGTTACAAAAAGTGGTATCAGAGTGTAGTAACACTCTGATGTCGTTAGTTACCGAGCATAGGGGATTACCGAGTTAGGATTTCAACCGTCTTAAGACGGATACTTAGAAACCTAACTAGGAGCTACCGTTGCTAACAACGGATACCCTTGACGTTCTTAGGAACGATACCTTGTTTTAATCCAAGACCTTTGAGTCATATCTTGCAGAGCCTAATGTAACTGCTAAATGTTCAGATGTCAGGAAGAGGTCCAGGTCACCCTAGAGGAGGGGGCAATGACGGACCCGGCGCGCAGACGATAGCTGAGATCGTCGCCGCCACGGTAGCACAGATGCTACCACAAGTAATCCAAGCCGTGCAACAAACTCAACAGAACCAACAAACTCAAGCGGGCCAATCCCTCCCCCGCCACCCAGAGAAGCGAACTGGGTAAAAGCTGTAGCGGAACTCTGCCCTCCCTGCTTTAGGGGCGAGAGTGACCCAGCTAAGCTCAAAGCCTATATCTCCGAGATGGAGACGGCATTCGATACCCTCGAAGCTCCTGCTGGAGTTTGAGTCAGAGTTGCTGCTTATTATCTGAAGGATGCTGCGATGGATTGGTGGAAGCTAATCAAGCATGAGCACGTCAGCGACCCCACATTCGATTGGGAGTCCTTTGCATCACTCCTCCGATCCAAGTACTACCCGGAGCACGTGAAAACAAAGAAAAGGCTAGAATTAGATGCCTTGAAGATGACAGACAAGATGTCTATGGATGAGTACTACCGCACCTTCACCTCCATCCTCCGTCTCCTCCCTGATCTAGGATACACCGGCCAGGTGTTGGTCGATCGCTTCTATGGCGGTCTGAGCCATCGCCTTCGGTAAGGTATGGGCTACACGAGATTTACCTCCCTTGAGGTAAATATCAGTTAACCCTTAGTATCATCTCAATTCCTTGAATTCCTTGAACCTTTTCCTCATCCTTTCTTAAGCAAGAATCCCGGCTAATACCTGAGATTTCAGGAGTGTTATCACGCGGCCTCTCGCGTTGAAATCACTTGCCAATTAAGGGATGAAGAGACCGCGCTGAAGCGCAAAGCCAACAACAAAAACACCAGTACTGAGGAGCAGAACCAGGGGAAGAGCTGGAAAAAGAAGAAGGGAATTTCTTTCAGCAATCCCAAAAGAAATCCCTAGGTGAGAGCAGTGCCCATGCTGAGCAGGGCAAACCAGTTGAGCTTCTTCAGCTTGGTTATTCTGCACCGGTGGCAGCAAAGCCACTGAGATCACACCCACCAAAGGGTAAACTTCTATCCCTAAATCGTAAATGTACAAGTAATGTATCTAGTATATCCACGCACACATGTGCTAACCCTCTAAACCTCAGGTTCTAGCTCCGGTTCCGCCAAAACCTTCTCCGATGGCCGCGCCTATGTGTGCAGGAAGTGCAATCAGGACTATCCCAGCAAGGATTGCTATGGGAGAGATATCAAATGCTACAATTGCCATAAGCTAGGACACACAGCCAACAAATGCCCAGAGAATGGGAAGTCAAAGGGGAACTACCAAAGATAGGCAGAGGGAAGGCAAGGAGGCTGCATCTGGCGATGCACCGACCCAGCAGGCACCACAGGGACAGGGATCCCGGGGACCTCCGAGGGGTGCACCTCAGAGGCAGCCTGTCCTTCATGTGATTGAGCGTGATGGGTCCGGTTCTAAGTCCGGCCCAGGTAATAATCTAAACCTTTAATCCTTGAAGTAGCATGTCTAAGTAGTAGAGTAACTGTATGAGTGAATGCATGAGTAAATAAAATGAAGTGTGTATTAAGCATGAAAAGAAGTAGTTGAAACTAGTACTCACCGTAGACGAAATTTGTAACCATAGGAAGCTTTAGAATCTACTACCCGATACCGGTAAACTTGAATCAAGAAGAGATCGACATCACCAACCACGACTACACCAACGAACAGTGTCAGGTCATCCGACCAGGTATGATCTCATTAAAGGGATACCTGACACCCGAACCACAATCTCAATCATCCGACGATGCAACGAGCTAGGAACGGGTCAAGGTGGATTTTATACACCCGAATTCCCCGGTGGAGCGAAGATGAAGCTAAAAATGATGTGCTTGGGAAAGGACTGGAATCCTTATACCAAGACATACCAGGAGACACGAACACAAGATGGAGCGACGCCACCGACAATACCACCAGAGTTTCAGACACCTGTCACACAAGCAGTAGAACTTGCACGACAATGCGAACATGAACCGATCCCCGCACTTGAAGCGGACCTCTGTATCGTCAACTTCTACGAGAAAGAAGGACGACTTGGGTTACACCAAGACAAGGACGAGACAGCGGAATCTCTTGAACAAGGAGTGCCCGTAGTGTCTTGGTCCATTGGTGATGACGCCGTATTCCTGTATAGCGAGCAGAAGCGTGTGGACCTCGCACAGAAACTGGTATTGAGATCAGGAGATGTCCTAATCATGGGTGGAAACTCTAGGATGCTGTATCACGGGATCAACAAGATCAAGTTGAATACGGCACCACCGGCAATAATCAATGCCACACACATGAAACCAGGACGCCTGAACCTTACCTTTAGAAAGTATTAAATTCATAGTATCATGTAATGTTTAGTAACGTGTATTAGAGACACGGCATGTATGATGGTTGGTTTATCAATAAAGAGCAGTGTTGATTTAATTCCACTTGTGTCCACCATCAATACTTATCCAATTGTGAATCCAATAGGTTGTGGACTCGGTACCGAAGGTAACCTGAGCATCCTCACCGAAGCACAAGCCGGCAGAAGCGGCACCATCTTAACGGGAACTTCCCAGTAAATGGCATTGATGCCAATGTGTTATTCGACTCCGGCGCCTCTCACACCTTCGTATCACCATCTTTCGTGAAGAGGTTGAAGCTAGATGCGGATGAGCTACCGAACTTCATGGTTACTCTCCCATCGAAGGAGCGAGTAAAGTGCACCAAGTATTATCAATCAGCCACAATCCAAATCAAAGGTGAATCGTTTCCCATTTCCTTCATCAAATTCAATGGATTGGGATTCGACTTAATCATCGGAATGAATTGGTTGGAGCGGCACAAGGGTAGAATCCTCTGCGCTGAGCATCGTTTGCTGCTCAAGAGTCCTTCTGGGGTTACTGTATCTTACCGCCAGAGACCGAGAGAGCCTTCGACCACACTTATATCTGCTATGGCTATGTACCGGGAGCTCAGAAAGGGCCAAGAAGTATATCTGTGTTATGTACAAGACCTGGAGAGAGATCCAGAGTTCAGTGAAGATGTACCGATTGTATCCGAATTTCCCGATGTATTCCCTAAGGAGCTACCCGGTATGCCACCTCGAGAGCAGTGGAATTTGAAATTGATCTATTGCCAGGTACCGGTCCCATTGCTAGGGCACCGTACCGCATGGCACCTGCAGAAATGACCGAACTAAAAGAGCAGTTAAGAGACCTTCTAGACAAAGGGTTTATACGCCCGAGCGTATCACCCTGGGGAGCACCGGTCCTCTTGTGAAGAAGAAGGACGGTAGTCTCCGACTATGTATTGACTACCGCGAGCTGAATGCGGTCACAGTCAAAAATAAAAATACCCATTGCCACGCATCGACGACCTATTCGACCAGCTGAAAGGAGCATCAGTCTTCTCCAAGATTGACCTCCGTTCGGGGTATCATCAAATCGCTATCAAAGAGCAAGACATCGAGAAAACGGCATTCCGTACCAGATATGGCCACTATGAATTCACAGTGATGCCATTCGGTTTGTCAAATGCACCAGCTAAATTCATGGACCTCATGAACCGTCTTTTAGTGAGCAGTTGGACACTTCAGTGGTTGTCTTCATCGACGACATACTTGTATATTCCAAATCAGCAGAGGAACATGAAACTCATTTGAGGAAAGTGCTTGAGACACTGCGCGAGAACCAGCTGTATGCGAAGTTCTCCAAATGCGAGTTTTGGCTTGATCAGGTATCATTCCTTGGTCATGTCATCTCGAGCGCAGGTATCTCAGTTGACCCTTCTAAGATAGAAGCTGTACGATCATGGCCTAGACCCAAGACTGTTACCGACATTAGGAGCTTTCTTGGTCTAGCCGGTTACTACCGGAGATTTGTAAAGGACTTCTCAAAAGTCGCTAAGCCCATGACTACAATGATGAAGAAAGATGCACCGTTTGTATGGACCGACGAGTGCGAGTTATCATTTCAGATCCTTAAGGACTCATTGACCTCAGCGCCCGTCCTTACTCTTCCAGAGGGCACAAAGGGATTTGAGGTGTATTGTGATGCATCAGGCAAAAGAATGGGATGCGTACTCATGCAGCATGGCAAGGTTGTTGCTTATGCCTCCCGCCAACTGAAAAAGCATGAGGAGAATTACCCGACTCACGACTTAGAGTTAGGAGCCATTGTCTTCGCCTTGAAGATATGGCAACACTATCTCTATGGGGTAAGCATCACCATCTACTCCGATCATAAGAGCTTACAGTATGTATTCACACAGAAAGAACTGAACTTGAGACAGAGAAGATGGATGGAATTTCTTTCAGACTACGACATCAACTTGCAGTATAAGGAAGGGAAGGCAAACATTGTAGCCGACGCCCTGAGCCGTCGAGCACACTCGCTCCATTCGCTACTCGCTCTTCTAGCTTGGTTGACGAGGTGCGAGATGCTCAGTTGAGCGACCCTTACCTAACCGAAATCAGACAAAAGATCGAGAACGGTACGTTTGAGAAGAAGAAGTATGACTTCAAGCTACATGAAGATGGTTTGATTCGGTTGAATGGCAGGCTATGCGTCCCCCGAAGCAATGCTGAGCTAAGGGATCGCATCCTGCGAGAGTCACACTGTTCCACATTGTCAGTCCATCCGGGAGCCTCCAAGATGTACAAAGACATGAAGAGGTACTTCTGGTGGTCTGGAATGAAATCAGATGTGACGGAATTTTTATTGAGATGCTTAACATGCCAAAAGGTGAAATTTGAACATCGTAGACCGGGCGGAATGGTACAATCGATGCCAGTTCCGGAGTGGAAATTTCATGATATCTCCATGGATTTTGTGTGTAGGACTTCCACCTGCTAGGCGAGGACTCAACATGATCTGGGTTGTAGTCGATCGCCTTACCAAGGTCGCCAGATTCATACCGATGAAGGACACCTGGAAGGTAGTAAAGCTAGCTGAGCTATTTGACAAGGAGATTATCAGACATCACGGAGTCCCTAAGACTATAGTATCTGACCGCGACACCAGATTTCTTTCGAGATACTGGAGAGCTACAAGGGAAGCGTTGGGTACAGAACTGAAGTTGAGTACCGCCTTCCATCCTCAGACCGACGGTCAGACAGAAAGGACCATCCAGACACTGGAGGACATGCTTCGGGCATGTGCCTTAGACTTTCAGGGGAGTTGGTTAGATAAGCTTCATCTTATCGAGTTCTCGTATAATAATAGCTATCACGCCTCGATTAAGATGTCGCCTTTCCAAGCTCTATACGGTAGACCTTGCCGTACACCCTTGTGTTGGGATGAGTCAAGTGAAGTGGTCATAATAGGACCGGAGTATCTTGAGCAAGTGCAAGCTGAAGTGCAGCAGATTAGAGCTAACATGAAGGCAGCCCAAGATAGACAGAAATCCTATGCGGATGTGAGACGACGCGACCTTGAGTTCGCCGTGGGCGACCAAGTGTTCTTGCGAGTTTCACCTATGAAGGGTGTCTTCTGTTTTGGTCAGAAGGGCAAGCTAAGCCCAAAGTTTGTAGGGCCGTACACTATCACCGAAAGAGTTGGATCCGTAGCCTACAGGTTAGCACTACCTGAGGACTTGGGACGTGTCCATGACGTATTTCATGTGTCACAACTCAAGAAGTACATTGCTGATCCTTCTCATGTGCTAGAGCCCGAGAGACTCTCCATTGAACCGACAATGAGATATGTTGAAACCCCAGTGAGAATCCTGGATAGGAAGACCAGAGACACTCGCCATAAGTCTATACGAATGGTGAAGGTCCTATGGTCAAACCATGATGTCGAAGAAGTGACATGGGAATTGGATGATGTCATGAAGGCTAAGTACCCACAGCTGTTCATAGACTAGATAGTCGAGTATTTAGCAATACGGGTACGGGTCGTACCCCTTTTAAGGGGGTAGAGCCCTTTTGCTTTTGCATTGCTTCGGGGGGTAAGCATTGCATAGTGTGTAGGTATTGTAATAGATTTTTGTATGGCACATGTAGTGTAAGTGAATTTGGTATGTGTATGTATGTGTAATGTGTAGTGTATGAATGTACTTGTACGATGTGTGATGGATGTGTAATGTGTATTGTGAATGGTAATGATGTATTGCGTATTGTGGAATGGTATGAATGGAAATGTTGGATTGTGTATGTGAATTATGTATGATGCTTGAAGTGTGTATGTTTGCAATGTGGAATGGAGTGAACACCTCATAGGTGGTAGTAAGACACATTAGTGCAATTGGTTTGCCTAATGAGTAGAATTACCTAAACCATTAACTTTGAGGGCAAAGTTCTTAAGGGGGGTTGATTGAAATATCCGTAATTAAAAATAGTGATTAATTAGGCTAATAAGTAATTTATTTAGAGGCTTAATTAAGTATAAATAATCATGAGGGAACAAATCCCGAAGAAAACGGATCCT
The DNA here is from genome assembly GCA_023374045.1 of Limonium bicolor. Classification (NCBI taxonomy): domain Eukaryota; kingdom Viridiplantae; phylum Streptophyta; class Magnoliopsida; order Caryophyllales; family Plumbaginaceae; genus Limonium; species Limonium bicolor. Next base: position 276,305,086 of record CM041782.1, on the reverse strand, counting down.
TAAAACGGATTAAAATCACTGTAGGATCGGGTGGCTAACTCAAACCAATCAAAGGTGTGAGTCTAAGGATTGGTTTGACTCAATCAGCCTTCTTAACTGAGAGGCACTCTGTGAGGTAGAGGCACTCAATCGAATTAACTAAGCTAATGATGCGGAAGACTTTTGCGGTAATTGTAGCGAAACAATAAAAGGGAAGAAGGACTCTGTGGAACTCAGTAAGATACACAAATAAGCTATTTCATTTCCTGGTCAAACAAAACAACTTACAGATGCCCACTAAGTAGAAAGGATCTACTTAGCGGTTTTCACTCACTTACCCAACACACTCTCTAATCAGAACAATGGTAAGTGTAATGAAACTAGGAACTTCCTAGGTAGAGTCTATCTTAAGGTGCTAACTAACTTGGTACGTATTCTCTCTCCTTTTTGATTTACAATGCGATTCTCTTTCTCTCTCTAAGCTCTGAAATAATCCTCGATGAAAGCACACAGGAAACTGACTATTACACATTTTATTTATACTCTAAGCACAACAGCAGGTCGAAGGAGTTAGTTCCAAGAATACCGGAACTAACTTAGTGGGCAACTCCCAACGGCTCTGAAGTGGTCTTCTTGCTTGGGCCGCGATCTTCGGATGTTGAGGAAGACCTTCATGACCGTTGTGGCACTTAAGGTGTTCCGAGTTGACTCCTGATTTTCCGTAACCGCACGAGAGAGTCTGTGAGGTCTTCTTGTTGTTGTGTCGGACTCTATCGAAGAGGCTCACTCTTTGTGTCTGTCAAGTGATGATTGACTCTGTCGCGGTGAAAGGCTATCTCTGCAACACCTCGATGTCCCAACAATTTCCCCCTTGTTGCTGATGATAGCAAACCTTCGTGAATCCCGATGGAGTCAATCCTGAAAATAAAAACACAAGGACTAGGGGAACCGACCCTGTCAAAGTTCCCCCTTAATAGCAGCAGTAGCAACTAAATTCAAGGACTCTATTTAGGTTCCCCCTTGATCGGAGAGGGACTTCAGGCAAGCAGACGATAAATAAGCAGTGTAATAGGCAGGATAGTATATAAGGCAGTCAAAAAACACTAGACCACATGGTCCAGCAGCGCAATCCAAAAAGCAGTTTAAACAAGCAACAGAATAACCCGTACACCAGACGGGATTCACCGCTTCCCCCTTTTGCTTTCATCATAGGGGAAGCCCACAGTATCACAGAGTCAGTCAAAGTATTCACACAAAAAACCATTAAAAAGTGTTTAGAACTTAAAAACGACCTAAGTTCTAACACTACACAACCACGTCATTCTAAGGGTTTGGGGTTAGGGTGGATTGGATGTCAAGGAGGTGGTCCTGCAAGGCCGCCACTGTCGTCTCTATTCCGGCGAGTCGGTCCATCATCCGCGTCTGGCCCTGAATCAGCTCGGCTGCATGTGTGATGAGGCGCTCTACTTTCTCCAGGAGGGGTAGTAGTGATGCTTGAGGTACTGCCTCTTGAGAAGTAGATGTCCCCGCCGTCGTTGGAGTAGATGGTGGGGGCAGCAGCTTTGATTTGTCGATTGAGGTCAGCCGATTCAGATACCGCAGGTTGATGGTGTCTGCTTCCTCGATGGGCTCTAGCGTCGAAGTCGCCAAGGGTACCTGAAAGAATTGGAATATGCGAGGCCACCAGAACACGTACCCCAAGGAGTGTTTTCGGGGTGTCGACTGACTGGGCGAGGTGATGGAGAATTATGTGTGCCAGATTGATAGAGTGACGATTGATGATGCAGTACATAATTGTTAGGTCCAAGCAGTTGACCATAAGGTTTCCTTCTTTTCGTGGGACAATATTTTTGATGACCAAAATATGGAGGAGTTGGTGTAAGATGGAGAGATCACCACGGGGTATGGGGCGAGCCAATCTTTTTCTTGGAGGAGAAAAAGCGATAGATTTTGTTTTGTGGTACCCCGGGGATCTCAAGAAGGATTCCTTTTTCATAGAATGACAGGCCAGTGGTAGGGACACCAAAAATTTTGGACAATTTTGCAAGATCAAAAAAGATTGGGGTGGAATTAACAACAGACTGTGCAGCACCGTTACAGATGACAAGGTTTTGGAAGAAGTCGACAGACTCTGTGGGATACCACTCTGTAATCTCGCAGAAGAGGTGTTTCCACCCCTGAATTTCTAGCATAGTGACTAACTCCCCTAAGTTGGAAGACAGAGCCCAAGAAAAGTCGAGGAACTTACCCCTGACGATATTACGTTCCGAGGCAGGGTCACCGAGCATGTGCCGTTGAGTGAATGGGTCTACCTTCACACTCCGTCGATGCGGTTTTGGTGGTTTTTGATCTTTGGCGGAGGTAGCACCAGTAGAGGCATCGTGACTGGCTGTGGGCAGTTCTTGGATGGGAGACGATTCACCGGAACCGGAGGAGACATGTTGGCCCCTGACAGAGGAACGGAGGATTCTTTTTGCTGTGGGTCGGGTTGAGGTTTGGCCTTTTCGCTTGCGGGTTTTGGTTTGGGTGGAGGTTGTTGTGGTGGTGTTGCGGATTTAGCGGGTGATGCTGGTGGGGTGGTGTAGGAGATTTGGTCGGTGGTTTGCTGGCATGGGCTTGTGGCTGATCAGTTGGATGATTTTCGGCGGGAGGGTTGTCAGCTTGTGGGGTTGGGGATGGTGGTAGGATTTGGATTGGGGTAACTTCCTCAATGTCGGTGTCAAGAATCTCTGTTCTTGCAGCAGATGGCGGTGTTTGATGGGTGGATGGGTCACGGGTGTCAGGTGGTGGTGTGGAGGAGTGTGTGGGCGACGAAGTAGCGGTGGTTTTAGTGGGAGATGTAGTGGTGGTGGTGGTGAGTGTAGGTGGATTAGGGTTTGCCATCGCTTGTAGATACGCCTGAAGGCGAATGGGATCGGCGAAAATATCGGCTGGGATGTTGATTCCAGAGAAGTTGATGCCGGCCATTTGGAAGTTGAAGGAAGCTCGGGTGTAAAGAGAGTTGGAGTGAGAGAGAAGGAGTGGACGGGTGATAGATATAAGGCTGGAAGTGGCAGATTTCGTGTGTCAGGTGCGATAAATGTGGCGACATCATGGTAGGGTGAGATTAAGGGCGACAATTTAGGCGGGTTAGGTGCGGATGGATGACGTGGATAGTAGCGCTAGAGTAGTAGGCGTGCTAAGTAATAAAACACATTTCACTGATTCAAGTGCAAACAAAGACAGACTCTATGAGACATGAGAGAGTACCTGCTGAAGATTGCGGTAGGGGCAAGGAGATGCGACCGTCTAGGTAGACGGAGTCAATCCGATTGCTGATCGCAGTGCTTCGAATCGCTGTAGACAATGGTTTAGTAAAAAATCTGCAAGTTGATCTTCTGTGGGCACAAAGTCAAGTTGGATAAGCTTTTTCTCGACACAGTCTTTCAAGAAGTGAAAACGTATTTCGATGTGTTTGGTTCTTGAGTGTTGGACTGGGTTTTCAGATATTTTGATTGTGCTTTTGTTGTCACAAAAGATTGAGATTTGTTCTTGGGTGACATGATAGTCTTGAAGTTGTTGTTTCATCCAAAGGAGTTGGGAGCAACATGCTGCAGCAGAGAAATACTCTGCCTCCGCTGTAGACAATGCTACGGAGTTTTGTTTTTTGGAGGACCATGAAACAAGGCAAAGACCCAAGAACTGTGCATTACCTGAAGTACTCTTTCGATCTTGGAGAGAACCAGCCCAATCAGAGTCACTATATCTAGATAAAGTAAAAGTAGGAGATCGTGGATACCATAGATAGAGTGTACTTGTACCTTTAAGATAGGAAAGAGATAGACTGAGGATGAGAGAATTTGGATGTAAGACTGCGGATGCGACTGCTGAACGTGCTGGAAGCGAGCACAAGACAGACTGAGGGAAGAATATCTGGGCGACTGGCAGTCAGGTACAAGAGAGACCCTATCATTCCTTATATTCGGTGGCATTGACTCCGACTCCGTCATCATCGGGATGCAGTTTGGCAGATGTACAGCTTGGTGTGGACATACTCTTGGCATTTTTGAGGTTGTATTTAGCAAGGAGTTCCTTGATGTACTTTTGTTGATGAATCTTGATCCCGTCCCTTTCCTGTTCAATTTGTAATCCTAAGAAGAACTTGAGCTCACCTAACTCATTCATGGAAAACTCTTGCTTCATAAGGTTAGCAAAATGGTCGCAGAGGGTGTTACTGGTAGAACCATAAATAATATCATCAACATAGATCTGTACAAGGAGTAAGTCATGTGATGAATGTAGAATGAAGAGTTTTATCTACATTACCTCGAGAGAAACCATTTTGCAATAGATATGTAGACAGTCTTTCAAACCAGGCGCGTGGAGCCTGTTTCAGTCCGTAAAGGGCCTTACACAGTTTGTAAACGTAGTCGGGATGGACGGAGTCTGTGAACCCTGGAGGTCGTTCGACGTAGACTTCTCTATCAATGTAGCCGTGAAGGAAGGCTGTCTTAACATCCATTTGATATAATTGGAAACCTTTGTAAGCAGCAAACGCAATGAACATGCAAATTGCTTCAAGACGAGCTACTGGAGCGAAGGTTTCATCATAATCAATCCCTTCTTCTTGATTGTAGCCCTGAACGACTAATCGAGCTTTATTCCTGAAAACTTGGCCTGCAGTATCAAGTTTATTACGAAAGACCCAACGAGTACCAATGGCTTGTTGATGCGTGGGGCGAGGAACTAACTCCCAGACAGCATGTCGCTGGATGGAAATTGAGTTCCTCCTGCATAGCAGTAACCCAATCACTATCAAGGAGTGCTTCTTTGACATTTCTTGGTTCAGTACTAGGCAGAAACGCACCAAAGGCACAGAGATTTTGCATAGCTTGTAGGCGTGTTTGAACACCGGTGTTTGGGTCTGTAATGATGTTTTCAGGAGGGTGAGCTGGCGACGTGAAGCAGGAGGGGGGTGTGCCTTTGTCAGAGGAGTCAAAATTCAAGTTTTTTGGTAAGGGTGTCTCTAGGTTATTGTCTGAGTCAGTAGATTCTGATGAATTGTTTTTGTTTGCTGGGGAATCATAAGGAGTGATGGAGTGGGACTCAGGGAGTCTTCCTATTGGTACAGTGATGAAGTGTGGATCGGTGAGAAAATCATCGGGGGCAAAATCAAGTTGATCAGAAGATGAGCCAACGTTGTGGGACTCATCGAACTTGACATGTGGGCTTTCTTCTAAACATTGAGTTCTCAGATTGATAACACGATAAGCTTTGCTTTTAGAAGAATAGCCAAGAAAAATACCTTCATCACTTTTAGGAGAGAACTTACCCAAGTTGTCCTTACCATTATTGTGAATAAAGCACTTACATCCGAAACGCCTGAGGTGTATAAGACTTGGTTTACGTTGACGGAGTAGTTCATAGGGTGTTTGTGAAGGAATGGATGAATCAACGCACGATTTAACACATAGCAAGCTGTGTTAACGGCTTCTGCCCAATAAGATGGAGTGAGTTGACTGTCAATGAGCATGGTGTGAGCCATTTCTACCAAGGTTCTATTCTTGCGTTCAACTACTCCGTTTTGTTCTGGAGTACGTGCTGATGATATTTGGTGATCCACTCCGTTGTCCCTGCAAAACTCATCAAATGACTTGTTGCAGAATTCAGTACCCTGGTCCGTTCTCAGGGTTTTTAGAGTAAATGAAAATTTATTAACAAGCATTTTATGGATTTTGGCAAACTCCGTAAAAGTTTCATCTTTGGTATATAAGAAAATGACCCAGGTCCACCTGTAATAGTCATCAACTATGACCAGGATGTACCTCTTACCGCTTCTGCTTTGTGTACGCATGGGGCCAACAAGATCCATGTGTAGTAGTTCTAGTGGAGAGCTAGTAGAGAGAGTAGGCTTACTTTTGAAGGAGGACCGGGTGTGTTTACCTTTTACACATGCTTCACAGATAGAGTCTGTGTCAAAGGTGGTGTCTGGTAAACCGATCACCAAGTCCTTGCTTTTGAGTTTGTTCAACAGCCTATGATTTGCGTGGCCAAGTCTGGAGTGCCACAGCAGTGAGTTTTTGGAATGCACATTGAGACAGACTTGGTCGTCTGGGTTAATGGAGTTTAAGCACATTTTGTAGAGATTGCCTTCTCTACGTCCCACAGCTTTTAGTGAACATGTACGCTCATCATAAACCTTACAATCCGAAGAAGAGAAAAGTACCAAATTGAATCTATCACAAATTTGAGAGATGCTTAATAAACTATGCTGGAGTCCAGTGACCAGATGGACTCCATCAATTTAAATTTTGAGGGGTTACCTACGGATCCAACTCCCACGATTTCACCCTGGTTGTTGTTTCCAAAAGTAACCTTACCTCCTTGGTAGGATGAAAGCGAATTGAATTGATTTGGATCTCCAGTCATGTGACGAGAGCATCCATTGTCCAAGTACCAGCTGTCTCCATTCGCCTTCACCTACAAAAGAACAGATCATTTGTTAGATTTGGGAACCCAGATGTACTTGGGTTCCCTTTTCGAGCCAGACTGTTTCAATTTTTCTCGTGCTTCAAGTATCATTTTAACACGTTTGACATTAAAAGAGAGATCTCTGTTCAGTTTATCGCATGCACTGTCCCGATGTCCAAGACTCCCGCAGTAGCCACAAATTTTGGTTGGTGAAAGATTGACGTATTTCTGTTGTCCTTTCCACCAAGAATCGAATTTTTCTTTCTCTTGATATCGTTGTGCTCTGTTGTCGGATTTGGACAATTCTTTGGAATGTCGAACTTACCTTTGTGCCACTTGGGCGTGGATTGAGTGGATCGAACTCCGGATTGTAGATTTACAATCTGGTGAGAGAGTTGTTCTACCTTGGAACGAAGAGTATCTCGATCTTGGCTAATTTCTTTGATTTTGGAGTTGGCCCACTCAGGTAATTCGGATGAGGTGACTTGTTTGATAAACTTGTCTGGCTTAAGGGAAAGAGCGTGCTCCTTTTCTTTCAGTCTTTGAGTGAGATTTTTGATAGTGGTGTTTAGGGATATGTTTTGGATTCAGAGGCATTAAGATCATTTTGAAGAGAACAGCACTTATCAGTAAAAATGGTAAGGTCTTGTTTGAGGGAGTCGATCAGGGTGAGAGACTCTTTCTGGTCACCCTGTTTAAACTGAGTGCATTCTAAGGTATCATGAAGTTCCTTTTGAAGGGAATCAACATGACACCTTGATTCTTGTATATCTAACCTGAGAGAACAAGAGATGTTTTGTGTTCCTCAGCTTCATCTCTTAATGCATACATAAGACTTTGAGATTTCGAGTTCCTCAGATAGCTCGGCTATCTTACTGGTGAGACTTGCTTTGAGGGAGTTGTTCTCGGAGACAATTTTAGCAATTAAAGTCATAAATCCCATGGGGGTAATACGATAAAGGTCTGTTTCAAGATGGGAGCGGGTTACCTCATTGTCGGGGATCATGGACTCCGTCGTATCGTGTGCCATGAGACATACTAAGTCGCTGGACTCTGTGTCTGGGTCGTCGGAGTCTGAATCACCCAGCCAACAGCTGCCATCAGCGATCTCCCTTGAGATTTTCCATACTGGTTCTTGAGTAAAGGACAGTCCTTCTTGAAGTGACTAGTGACCGGGCTTATTGCAGTTGAAACAAGTGACAAAATTGAAAACTTGTTTAGAGGTGTTCGAGAACGACCGACTCTGTCGATTAGGTTGGTTACGCATGAATTTTCGGAAGTTCTTGACTATGGAGACAAAGTCCTTCATAGTCTCAGCCTCACTTTCCTCAACAATAATGTCCACCAGTTCAGCCTTAGCTTGTCTGATTTGAGTATCAGCAACATAGGCTCCTTCTTGAGTTAACTGAGTCGAATTAACCTGCAAGGCTTGGTCATTCAAAGGGGTAGTCTTACTAGAAGAGGAGAAGAAGTATTACCACACTTCTTTCGAACATTCTTCTTATATTTATCTACGGATTGTAGATAGGAACCTAGGTCTTGACAACTCCATTTGGATAAGTCCTTGCATGCTTTGGTAGAGATTACCATTTCTGCCCACTCTTCTCTCAGACTGTCCAGCAATTTGTGCAAGACGCTCTCTCTATCTGGTAGGATGCTAACTTCCTGCATAGTAGTGGTTAGTAAATAGAAACGATCAAGCACTTCTTCCAGAGACTCACCGGGTTTTGCAGAAAATTTTCATAGTCCATTCGAAGTTCTTGAGCTTTGCATTTCTTTAGTTCAGTGACTCCTTCGTGAGTTTCTTGAAGGAGTGTCCAAATCTCATTAGCGGACTTACAGTGATTTACTCTCCTTTGTTCTGGGATGGACAAGCAAGTGTATATTGCGCGTGATGCTTGACGATTCAGCTCGTACCTCTTGCGATCTGCAGCAGTCCATGTGGATCGGTCTGGATTGACTACAAGATCTCCTCCAGTGACTATTTCCCAAAGCTCGGAGTTGACAGACTCGATGTGTTGCTCGATCTCGTTTTTCCAGTGGTCGTAGTTGGTGGAGGTGAGTCTGGGATGCTCGAAGTGCATTTTGTTGTTTTGATTGGCGAAGAGGTCTGCCATTGCTTCGTTGATTGTATGTTAGCCTAAACAAAGCTCTGATACCACGTGTAGGATCGGGTGGCTAACTCAAATCAATCAAAGGTGTGAGTCTAAGGATTGGTTTGACTCAATCAGCCTTCTTAACTGAGAGGCACTCTGTGAGGTAGAGGCACTCAATCGAATTAACTAAGCTAATGATGCGGAAGACTTTTGCGGTAATTGTAGCGAAACAATAAAAGGGAAGAAGGACTCTGTGGAACTCAGCAAGATACACAAATAAGCTATTTCATTTCCTGGTCAAACAAAACAACTTACAGATGCCCACTAAGTAGAAAGGATCTACTTAGCGGTTTTCACTCACTTACCCAACACACTCTCTAATCAGAACAATGGTAAGTGTAATGAAACTAGGAACTTCCTAGGTAGAGTCTATCTTAAGGTGCTAACTAACTTGGTACGTATTATCTCTCCTTTTTGATTTACAATGCGATTCTCTTTCTCTCTCTAAGCTCTGAAATAATCCTCGATGAAAGCACACAGGAAACTGACTATTACACATTTTATTTATACTCTAAGCACAACAGCAGGTCGAAGGAGTTAGTTCCGAGAATACTGGAACTAACTTAGTGGGCAACTCCCAACGGCTCTGAAGTGGTCTTCTTGCTTGGGCCGCGATCTTTGGATGTTGAGGAAGACCTTCATGACCGTTGTGGCACTTAAGGTGTTCCGAGTTGACTCCTGATTTTCCGCAACCGCACGAGAGAGTTGTGAGGTCTTCTTTGTTGCGTCGGACTCTATCGAAGAGGCTCACTCTTTGTGTCTGTCAAGTGATGATTGACTCTGTCGCGGTGTGAAAGGCTATCTCTGCAACACCTCGATGTCCCAACAATCACTAACGAACCTTAAAGCGCATTTTTCGAGGTAACCGGGAAAACGTGTCTTTAAGCGGGTCAAATAGACTCGTAACAATTTTGGTCAACTAAATAATCATTAATAAATATTAGTGAAGCTTTAGGACCAATAGAATCAATAAATCGAGAGATTAGTAAAAACTATCAGAAACGGGAAGTTGTGGGGTAGAAATATAAATAACACAAACTTATGTGTCCACTTTTAAAATAAAAGTGAAAATTGTGTGTGTGTGGGCTGTACTAATCGATGGGCTCCCCTCTCTCACACTCTCTTACACACTCACTCTCTTATTTACAAACAAAAAAAAATAATAAACAACCCCCACTCACCTTTATTCTCTCTCTCCTCCATTTCACTCCCTCTCTCACGTGAACCCATCCCCTCACTCTCTTTCTCTCCTCTCTTCTTCCCCATGCGATTTCCATGGTGTTTTGAAGCAAACCCACAAAACTCCACTTCTCTCCTCTTGTAGCTCCCTCAAATCTCTTCCAAAAATTATAAAAATACCACCATTGGAATCCTCTCATCAAGAGCTACACTTCCATCTTTCCAAAAATCGAAAAGGAACATTTTCGTTTATGGGTATGCCCCATTTGGAGCTTCAAGACCACCATTAGAAGGCCCTCCTTCTCCTTGTTCTATTGAGGTAAAAATATCCTTAAAAACCCCATCTTTTTCTAGCCTCAAAGGCAAAACGAAAATCTAGGTAAACACTTGTTTGGTTCTCTTGTTCTATAGCCGATTTTGGCATTCTTGAAGCGGTTTGAAAGTTTGTTCTTGAGCTATCCCAAACAGCACTTGTGCCTTGGAAGGTAAAATACTTCTAAACCCTAAAACCTACATTAGAGCTTGAATAATGGTTATGGTTAGTTTTAGTATTAAAATGGTGTATTGAAATGTATATATAAATGGTTGTAGTGTTAGAGGAATTGAGATTTACAAACCGGTAGAGAGAGAAGGAAGAAAGAAGCAAGAAGAAGAAAAGAAAGTCTAGAAGAAGGAAACAAGGTAATTAAGCTCATCTTTGTATAGCTTTGTAAATGAGTATGTAACAGATTTTTAGAAATGAAAATGTGTATTGTAAAATGGTAATGTATTAGTAGTGCAATGTGGGGAGAATATAAGTATTTTGAAACCTTAAAAGACATTTTAAAACTTGTCAAAACAGATTGGGAATGAGAAGTAGTGTGCAGGAATTTTTAGTAGTGTATAGCATTTGGAAATTGTGTATGAAGGCTTGTATATTGATGTCTATTGAAACAGGTGAAATAAGTGTTGAATTGTGAACTAGAATATGGGGTGAGAGTGTAAAAATATAGGGGAGACCATGGCAAAATTTACCTAGGAATAGAACACTTAGTGAACTAGAAACTAGGTGACTAATGTGAGTGTGTAACAGATTTTGATTAAGGAAGATAGAGGGTAAGTTGAGAGAGATAGTTAATGTAGTTATAATATATTAGAGGTGCTAGAAATGCCAATAGAAGAGGGAGATGTAGAAGAGGAGTGTAAGTGTTCAAATCAGTAGCATAATACAACTAGAGAAGAAACTAGGTGAGTGTTGAAAAGAAACTAGGAAAATTGTGTGAGTGAATTAGTATAGAATTGTGTAAGGAGTTAAGGAGTGAACTAGGGTGTATTAAGAGGTTTAATTAGTGTTAAAACATGTGGGGTTAAGTGTAGGAACAATGGGGAAGTAATGGGTAAAAGAGAGGACTGAAAACAGGAATAAAAATGCAAATACTGGGCCGGACCGAACTTGCGACCGGACTTGCAAGTTCGGTCGAGCCCAGATTTACAAAGACGGGAAAGCTTCTGGAATCGACCGGACTTGCGACCGGACTTGCAAGTTCGGTCGGACCAGGAAAATTCTCCCGTCTGTAACCTACTGGAATCGACCGGACTTGCGACCGGACTTGCAAGTTCGGTCGAGCCAGAAAAATTCCCCGATGAAACCTTCTGGGATGGACCGAACTTGCGACCGGACATGCAAGTTCGGTCGGGCAGAAAAATTCCCGTAATGCAAGCTACTGGAATGGACCGAACTTGCGACCGGACTTGCAAGTTCGGTCGGGCAGGAAAATTCGGTAATGTGAGCTACTGGAATGGACCGGACTTGCAAGATCGGTCGCAAGTCCGGTTCGCAAGTCCGGTCCAGTCAAAAAAAAAATTATTTAAAATTATATATATATATATGTACATGTATGTAAGCATGCCAATATTAAGTAGGAAAGTAAAACTTAAGGTAATGAAAAATAGGTGAGTAAAGAGTAAGTGTTAGAAGTATAAGGACATATTAAGTATGAGTTAAATTAACGATAGTTAGATTAATCATTCAATTGTATGTATATAATAGGATTTGATTTGTGACACCGGAAGACATTCGGAAACACGTACAACGGTGAATGGTATGGATTCCTCATGCCCCGTATGCTATCTTGGTTACTCTGATTTGTGTGTTGTGTGCTAATTGATCACCAAATAAGATAAATGCACGAATCGGAGTTAATATGCATACTTGTGAATATGTAGTGTTGTATGTTGTGAATATTTTCTTAAATCTTAGTTTGAATAATTCATGAAATGTATGGATGATAATGAATGTGTGTATGTATGATGTACTGTACCGTGACCGTTTATTATTGTGTTTGGACTTCTAACTTATTCCTAACAAGCTAACCATTCTAACTTAAATTGGTAATTAAATTGGAATGAGTAGAAGTCCGATATAGTTTCGGCCACGCGTGAGGATGCGGAGTCACGAGAGGTTGGCTCCAATTCCTGACTCTTAAACTGGTCCGCGGCCCAAATCCCTTAAGTGGGTAGCATCCCGGATTGGTGAGTCAAGTAAATCCCGGAGGTGGGACGGTGTAGTCCCCAGGGCCGGAGGTCCCGACGACTTAACTTGAGTATGAGTAAGTAAGTAAGAATGAGTAAGTAAAGTAAATGAAAGTAAGTAAGTGTAAGTAAGAAAAAGTAATAAATGAGTAAAAGAGTAAAAGCATTCCGATTAACCCAGATGCATAATTTGGCTAACCTTGTGAAGGTAAGTATTGTGAGCATTATTGTATTGTTGCCTTGGAATGAATAATGTATTGTGAATGAATGTATGTTGTATGCAAGCATGCATGTGTGAAATAAATGAACAACATGTTTAGTGGACGTCAAATAGTCGGCGTGCCCTAGCTAGCACGCGGTATATGCGGAGTTTATACGCAGCGTTTGCTGAGCCCCTTGGGGCACCATTTTTACTACACGCAGGTACTCGCGAAGGATAAGATGTGAAGACTTAGTTTCATTTCTTTTATCTTCTTTTGGAATGTAAACATTGAATTATGATGGTGTACTGAGTAGTACATGGCTATAGCTTTTGAGTAGCCGGTGTACCATGGGGTACACCTTTTTGGATATAGAAAGGGGTGGTGAATCGGTATAGATGAGTAGGTGATTAAACTCATTCTTTTGGTAAATTGGAAAGGGTTGTAATTGAACATACTTTAAATACTCGGTGATCCAGGATGTAAGTATTTGGCATATGGTATTTTGGTAAGTAATTTAGTAGCTCGGTATACTATGATCATCAGACCGTGACTGTAAGTAAGGTAAGCCTAGCTAGCCGTATGGGCGGTTAGCGGCGTTGTACCACCCGCCGTAGTAAGTAGTAATATTTCCGCTGCGAACTCGTAGGATTAACAGGACGATTAGACGGTAAGCATGGGATTAATGGTTGGGGTGTTACAAGTGCATAGATGGAGTGATCATAAATACGTGAAGTAATGTAAAAGCAAGTAAAGTGAAGTATGTGGTAAGAGTAACGTGCCTTTCTGGAATCCTCACTTCCCAATTCTACCCCGATTCCCCAATTTTAAGTGCACCTATATTCTAAGTAATTCACTCGGCTTGTTTCCCGGGTTCAGAGCGTAACTACGCTCTGATACCAATTTCTGTAACGCCCCTATTTAACATAAATGCAGCGGAAATAAAATACTAAGGCGATTACAGATCATCGGGTTCCAAATACCCGGCACCAAACCTCACAAACTACAACTTATAATATTACAAATGCTACGGTCTGAACTCAAGAAAACATAATAAGAGCAAGATATAAAAACTCTCCACAATTCCTATTCCCATCCCAATCACTCATACTCTTCGTGGCGACCTGTATAACAATTCGTACCTGCAAGATGAAACCAAGCAGCCCACCCCGGGAGGGGTGAGTCAGTTCCCTGGAATGGAACTGGTACAACTCTCCAAAACAAAAGTTTAAAACATAACTCTTGAAATAAACAATAACTTGAAGTCAAATGCTTAATTCAAAAACAGAAGAACAAGGCATATCAAAATCACCAAGTCAAAGGTAACAAGATGAGGAGTAAAAATAAATAACAGAAAGGTAAAGATAGTCAATCAAAATCACACCATGTGTTGGTGAACAACCATTGTTTAAGTTAGATCCAATTCCAGTTAGGAGTAGAAAGACTCGGGTAGTCACATGGACTAGGAATGAATGAGTGATAACCAAGAACCAGCAACTCAGAGTGGAATATGATCAATGGCCAAATACGTCCTTTTAGGACAGGGGATATACAGCCCCTCGCTGTTAACTACGATTGGATAGGGGATATACAGCCCCTCGCTGTTCACAACGTCCGATTGGACAGGGGATATACAGCCCCTCGCTGTTTACCGATGAAGATGTGCGCACATCACAACCAAGACTCAGCTCATGGATGAAACAATATCCAGGGTCAAAAGAAGCATTTACCAAGATTGACATTTCCCATATTTCCACTAGATCATTAACTGCACCAGAGCGATACCAAAACACTCAGTCCTACAGAGTGTAGAGGCTAAAACCCCAGGCAGATAATATCTAGTGAAACAACCAGATAGAAGGAACCAATAACCATGCAAGTTGTACATTCAAGGCTCAGTTAGTCACATCAAGCTGAGTTAGTCATACAAATAGTTTCCCTTTGGAAATTCATTTCAACTCAGTTAGTGTTTCCAAAACATTCCATAAAGTCTGTTAGCAAAAGTATCTGAGTAGGAGAAATCGTACCTGGTAGGAGCAGTAGTAGTAGTAACTAACTTGAAAGTGCGAACTTCCACTAACAACCTATAATTAAGGTGTTCCAAGTACTGATTAGCTAAGGAACTCATAAAGCTAAATGTCTTTTATTCTTACTGGTTTATAGTTTCTGATTTACAATTACTCTCTCATTAGGATCTGGGCTAGATCTTGTTAATTAAACCTTTCATTAGGCCCATTTCATTTAATCCAGAATGATTAAGAGTTTTAACCTGAGAGTGGCCCAAACTCTCGTTGAATTGTTTAAGTGGGCTTTTTGGAGTCCATGGATTTAGGCCCAGTAGGATTAGCCCAAATCCGCATTACGTTTTCGCTACTTGATTAAATTTTCTAGAAAGGATTTCTGCGAGGTTTCAAACGCGCAACCTCGATCTAGTTCCGGGCTTGACTTAACCATTTACGCTATTGAATTTGTATGTCTTAAGTGTACATTTTAACTTAATTCAATTACTTACTCTTGAACATAGGTTTAGCTTAATTAAACTTTTAAGTTACACTTGACTAATTTACTTTAATACCTAATTAAGGTTTAGGATATCTATTTCCCCTAATAGTCCACCTAGATGTCACGTTAACATTTAATATTTTAATTGTTATGTATGAACTAGATTTACTGTAATTTTTCCCTCTTATTATATTTCCCATAAGGTATGTTATTTCTTTTATTTACTCTTAATGTACATATATTAGGATTTATTCAAGATATTCTTTATGTAGTTTTATTTTATTTAATTACTCTTATTAACTTGTATACACATCTACATCCAATATATGATTCATAATATAAAGTATTTCCCTGAGTTAAAATTAGTATATTAGCTTCCCTAATATATGTAGTTAACATAAAAGTGGTAAATTTAAATTCCTTGTTTTAACCTAAGATAATCTTTTATTTCTTATTTCAACTCAAGAGTTTATACCTAAGATATTTATTAACATTCTGTATTAATTGTTAGTTTGGCCCTCCTATATTATTTCCAACCCATAAAGTTTGTTAGCCAACTATACTTTAATTTCTGTTACATTAAAAACCTTGTATTATGAGGTAACTTATGAAAAATTTCAGAAACACAATTTTTAGACCCATTTACACTTGTCTAAAAATTCCCAAATTTAATATATAGTAACTATGGTATTTTAGACATATTATAAAAAATTTATTTCATAAAAATATCTTTTTAAATTATCTAAATAATTCCGTAATACTCAGAACTTACAAAAATTATAACTTACGTTTAAAACCTCAAAACCCATATTAATATACTTGAAAATAAACTATAGTTTATAAGGAATCTGTGTTTAAAATTTCAAGTTAAAATACAATAGGGAAAGTCATTAAATAAATTCAACAAATTAGAGTTTTATTCTGGGATTTATATTACTTAATCATCTACGTTATAATCTCGGCCGTCCGTTTCTCCTAACTACAATCGGATGGCCCAGATTTGTCGAGTTCATCAGGAAACCCCTGTCTTCTCAAACTAACGAGTGTGATAATTACTTACTCCCTTCATTATATTCTATTTGTAATTTTATTATCATGTTATCTAAACTATATTACTAGGTTAAAGTTTTATATATATATATACTATTATTATTATTTTACCCATTGATCTCCTACATATTCTAACCCTTATCATATTAATTCTAATCCAACATACCACCAAATTATATCCTAAGTTTCCTAACATTTATCAATTAGTCCGTTCCAATTTACCGACTTAATTGCTACATTCTTTATTCAAATATTGCTAGTTTATTATTCGTTTCATCCTATTTCCTTAAGCTTAGTTATACATATGTTTATATATTTAAAATATTAAAATTATCAACCTTCCCCGCTACTTAATAACTAATTACCTACACTCTATCCATTTATTCCCTTTTTGTTTAACAATCTAATTCACCCTTGAACCTAGGGATTCATCGACCCATTATTAACTTATAAAAGTTTATTAAATAATTTAGCAGTACCACCTATTCTTCAATTCCCATATTACTATTCTTTTACTCAATTCCTTTTATTTCCTCAACCTCAAATATATAAATATGTACTTTACATTATAACATCATCTAGCCGCTTGATAACTAATTATTAAGTTCTCCTTTAATCTCTCCCACTAACCACCATCCTAGAATATTAATTTTCCAACAAAATTAACTACATAAAATATTAAATCCCAAATTACTAACCCCTCTTTAAAACACTTAACATTTCTTTATGTATTACTCCTCTAAACAAATCTCCCATCTTGACTTATTACTTAATAAACTGTTAATTTAACCAACCACTTATTTAGTATTTTTAATCCCTGATTTTTTTAACTTAATTTTTACTTATTAATCCCTTAATTTTCTTAAGGACAGGTATATACATATATATGTTTTATATCCTGAATTATTTCTTGTAAAACGATTTCTTTTTTTTTAAAAAAAAATTATTATTTATTTTCCACCCTAAAATCTCAATTAGTTTCATTTGGTAACAAGTACCCAAATTTTCTTAAATTCCTTATCAGCACCAATTATTGTCGTGACTACTAGCACCATAAAACTATTAATTTAGAAATTGAAAATCTAATTTCCTTTCAATAATCCTTTCTTTTACACTTCCTTTAACAAATTAACAGTTTTTGATTTAATAAATTTTATCCCTAACATAATTGACAATTTAGTACTGTATGGTTTAACTCATAAGTATAATTATATTATCTTTCTTTGCACTTAGTTTTTTTTTTATTACGATTGAATCTAAAATGATAACTCAAGTAATTTAACTAACTAGATTTTACTCAAATTAGCCCCACCTATCAAAACCATAAAATTCTCAACTTACACAAATAATAGCAATTTATATTTAATTACTCAACTACTTTTTACCTACCCAACCACAGGTTAGCTATTTAAAAATCTAATTAACCACCTAATTTCTTATACGCTTAATACAACCATTTTTATTCTTATTTTCTTTTCTTGTATGCTTTTACCTTTGTTTCACGTGACGCGAAGAAATCTGCTGCTATTGTTGTAATTGATGAGAGAATTATGATACTGTTTATATATGTTTATTGTTTCATTCACTAGTACAACAGAAGAACAGTATTTTCTGCAACCAAAAGCACTCCAACTTTGTTTAGGGAAGAGTAGAGATAAAAGAATAGAGACTGTATATACCGGTTCTAGGATGAATTGCTCCAGTATTCTTTAGTCTGGTGAACGAGATGCAGTTCTAGTGATTTATTTCAGCATCAAGAATTGAAGAGGGGATTTCTCACTACTGCAGCTGATTCAAAAAGAGAAATGAAGAGCTTTTCTTAGCCGCTCTTCACTCTGGTATGTCATTCGATTCATGTGGCGTGATCGTAGGAATTCAGATTCTACTGAATTACCAGAAAGAAGAAGATAGATTAGATTGTTACCGATTATGGAATTGATTGTTTTCTGCCCCCTCTCCCATCTGGTGTACAAGATGCAGCAATCACCAACAAAGATTGAACAGAACGGAGGGCATGTATTCTTCCCGATTTCACTATGGTGTACAAGGTGTAGTTTTAATGAAGAGATTATCCTTGTTTACCGACTGGGATTTGATAACGAAGGGAGGCATATGTATTGAGAATGAAGATGTGCTAGAGCAGATTGGGTTGTACAGGTACCGTGTAGAGAAAGATGGTGGTTGCCAAAAATTGTCGTGAAGAGAATGGGTGACACATAGATGCAGTACAAATATTTCCCTTGTCACCCGTTACGTGAGTGAGTGAAGAGAATATAAAAGAAAAGGGGAGATGCATGAATTTTCCTTCGTCAGTTTGTGAATGAAGAGAATATGTAGCAGAGAAAAGCAACGTTGGGTATATATGTTCCAGTTTCCAGCCTGTTCATTTATGCTTCAGTCGCCAGTAAAGAGAGGAAAAAGAAATGTTGAATATATAACCGTAATTGGAGAGGAAATGCAAAGAGGCTGGACATATTTTTTTTTGCTAAGTTATAACCGTGAGTGAATGTAAATAAAATGAAGGGATATTGTAACTTGAGGGAAAAGGATGTGAAAGAGAGAGTTTTATTATAAATGAATAGAATACAAGGAGGAGGAAAATGAGAGAGAAGACTATTAATTTGAGTCATTTAAATGTTCAAAATTTATGTTAGCTTGTTAAATAACCTCTCAATCTTCCTCGTAATAATTTATGTGTCATTTCATGTAATAATATATATTACATGTTACACCGATTCTTTATTGAATAATGTACTCCTTTTAAATGATCCCCTAAATTTAGAATTTCATGTTAGGTTTGATAAATCTTTTAGACTATATATTTATTTTTATAAATATAATTGAGGTTCTTTGAAACCTTAATTCATGTAAGTATTTACTTAATTCATTATTGCAACATATTAGCCTTATATAATTAGACCTTAATTATATTTATAATTATTATGGATATTTCAACTATGATATTATCTTGACTTTTATGATCTAAATCAATGTTCCAAATATTTCTAAAATCTTTTATAATATAATTGGAGTGTCTTGAAAATTTCCAAGATTTATCGACTTATAAATCTTACTATTAAATTCATAATACCATAATTTAATATATTATAGTATTATTTAGGGTTCAATAAAGGAAATCCCCTAAATTAATTTAGATTAATTTATGGGGTATTTCACCAAATGGTTAACCAACTGAATTAACATGTAAATATGAAGATTATGAGTGAATGAACTCATAGAAATCAGAAGAAGAAAACCGGATGGAGAATAGAAATCCTTAAGGTATGTTTTTTACCTTATAATGTAAATTTTGGAAACCTTGGTCCCAAAACTTGCTTCAGCCGAGAATGATTGTTGTTCAAGGTTTAAAATGCTGAGAATGAGCCATGGAAAGTGATAGATCATGAGCTCCATGTGTAGGTAATGAAGAGATGAAGAAAAAGAGCTAAAATAAGCCTTAAACCATTACCTTAGGTGCAAATGGGATTGATTTGCCTTGAATACTCAAGAAAACAGCTTGAGAGGGTTTGGAAGTGCTGATGGCTTGGCTGGAATGGGACAAGAGGAAAGAGAAAAAAGAAAATGAGTTTTAATGAATGAAAAGTAAGAAATGAAATAGTAAATGGTGATTCACCAAATTGGCTAGATATTTTTATTAAAGCTTAATGTTCTGTCCTCCTTGCTCCATGCTGCTGACCTCATATGGATATAGATGAGTCATTCATTGACCATTGACTATACTTAGTCAATTTTGCTTAAAAATGCACTATTTGGATTACTATTCACAATTGAGTGCCATATTTCTGATTTTTTTTTGAAATCTTGGATTTAGACCTTCTAATGTGGTACATCATAGTACATTAGTATAACAATGTCTAATCCAATGCCTAACACCACTCAAAACCCACTCAGAAAGTCAATTTTCTCAAAAACGTGCTTTAAGAAATTTTAAAGCACATTTTGTGTTAGAACATGTTTTAGAGCTTGGTTTCTTTTGAGAATGGTTTTATAATGTTCATTACTTCATTATAACACTTAGGAATCCACTTTGGATCCTATTTGAGGTCATACAATCTCTATGGTGTCTTAAAGCACATTTTTAGCTTTACCGATCTTAAGGCATGTTTTGCCTTGTTGAGATCTTTAGATTGTTCTCCAATGGTATTCAGATGTTTATTAACCATCTTAGGTCATTAATAGATCATTTAATTATTTTTTAAGGTTAGGGGTATTTCAATCTACCCCCCTTAAAAAGGCTTCGTCCCAAAGTCCTTATTCATAATCAGTTCACCTAAGGAATCCAGTTCTACTAAGTAATCTGAAATACCCCAAACTTAGATATGGTTTTAAATGATAAACTAAGATACAAGGAGGCTAAATAATGCCTTAGAAACATTAAGAAACATTTCTAATCAAAGAAAATATAAAGAAACACCAAAAAGAGCAGTTTAAGCAAAAACGTGCTCTAAGCTTGGAGAGACATGGGAGAGTACCCAAATATTGTTCTAAGACCTTAGTAATATCCTAATGGTCATTTTAAGTCAATTACCAAAGAAAACCAAGCTTGAAAACAAGTTAAAACACAAAATGTGCTTTAAGGAGTCTTAAAGCACGTTTTTGAAAAATTGTCTTATAAATGAGTTTTGAATGGCTAAATGTCCATCATTACTCTTTAATTAATATGTGTACTATATAGTATCACATTTGGAGGTCTATATCAATGGGAAATCAAAAATTTCACAACAATGTGCCTTGTTTTTGATGAATAGTGAATTTATTAAGCTAGTTTATAACATAAGTCTATATAAGTGAGACATTTGGTCAACAAAGACTAAACTACCCTCATTCACTAAAGGGGGCCGGTTTTTTTTAAGTGTGACTCACCACACTTATCTAGCTAAGTAAAGAGAAAGCAAAATAAGTAAGTTATAAAGCATAAAGTACTATTCACCTTTTAAGATAAATATCACATTTTGCTTACCTCTCTCCTCACTTCTTCATTCTTCCTTGTCTCACACGATTTCTTGCTCTCTTTCTCTTCTCCATTAACGTGAAGCTCCTCTCCATGCTAGCTCCACCTTCTCTTGCACACATCTTGCTCATTTTAGCTCCAAATCCAAAACAAAATACATATTCTTCTTAGTTAGCTCAAGCTCCTCCTTTCTATCTTTTCAAAACTCCAAGAGCTTCATTTTGGTGCCAAGTCAAACCACCATTAGAGGAGGAATTCAAGTTTGGAGACTCCATTGGCATCTCCATTCTCTTAAGGTAAAGAAAGTGTAAGAAAATCTAGGTTTCCACCATTTTCTTCACCATAACCGAAAATATATACTCATGGGACTCCATGTTTATGCCTTTTTTTTTTTGATCAGGGGGCTACATAAGTAGCTATGTAACCATAATATGGTTATATCAGCTAAGGTTTACAACCCCGCCAAAACATAACAAGAAAAAACTAGAAATAAAATAAGCTTTGGGTGCAGCAACAAGAATAAACTAAAATAAAATAAACTTTGGGAGCAGCATCAATCTCCCAATCTTAGATTATGTCTAGGACATACCACCCTTACCGTTTCCTGGCCATATGAGTTTCAGAGCCCGTATTTCTTCTTTCTTTGTGTCGGTGCATTTAGGTGCCTTGAATGTTGTGATAAAACTTTCCCTGAGCTCATCTTTTTAAGGTTGGTTTACTTCCACCCCTTCTTAGAATACGATCAATGTTCGCCAGGGATTTGCTTGGATACGGATAGTTAACACGAAGACGTTGTCCATATTTAAAACATTTTCTTGCTTCCGCTGATGGCCTACACCTTGGTTGCTTGGATTTTCTGCTTCGAGGATGTTGATGAATTGATTTTTTAGGGACAGTAGCTTCTGGAGAGAGCTCGACATGTAGATCAATTTTTCTATCGATTGTCCCATCACCGGGTAGGTCTACCATTATTTGGTATAATAGGTGACCCGAAACGTTTATCCTGGTCATCCTCCTCCTCACTAGAGCAAGACGAACTAGTTGGGCTATGCGAACTAGAAATCTCGTGAATTGAATTTGCAAAATTTCCATTTTTTGCATCATGAAGAGAATGTGCCGAGGGGGTGCAATAATTTGTCGCCACCTTTTGGACATTGGGACTCATGGGATTAATATTTCCTGACCAACAATTAAAGGTGCTGGCTTCTGTTTGTATTTCAATATCTCACCCCACATATTAAATTGATTGTTGCGTCCCGACAACAATGATGACTTTTCCAGGCCACCGTTATTTCCAAAGCAACCCCAAGTAGAATAATTTTTGAATTCTTCCCATAATTGCACGACATCACGGATAATTTGAACAGTCGCGTCAAAAAGCACCGTTTGACTTGGCTGGGAGTTTCTGAAAGTGATTGCTGGTCCTCAGCCGCATGCGGTTGCTCCGGCGAACCTGGGCTGTCTTGAACGTTCTCCTGGGCGTGTTGCGCTAGTTCTTCAGACCAGAATTCGATGATTCCAACTTTAGTGATTATTCCTCCCACTTCGACTGGAATTTCCTCGTTGATAATTGACCTCTTCCTTGTAACCAGTTGAGCATGTGCCTCTAGAAAGGTCGGGAGTCGTTGCATATTCGTGGATATTTTTGTGACTACTCCCAGATGCCTTGTGATCTGATGAATAGCATTTTCTGACCATGCTTGGACAGGTATGCCCCGGATTGCAATAGATGTGGTTCTAGTGTCTAGCTGGTCTGATTGATGCCATTTCTTCTTGTTCCATCCTTGTTCATCCAGTTCCAAGAAGCTGCCAGCCTTATCATGTGATTTGAAGATTATCACATATTTAGTAACAGAGAGGCATACGACTTCCTCTGTGTGATTTGCCCATTCCTTCAATCTCTTTTTATTTCTTGAACGCACGTCTGCCGGTTAGTGTAATTATCACACCTCTTTCCAGTTTTTCTATTATGGTGATTGAGGGGTCCAAGCTAATATGACCTAGACAGTACGTATCTCTTATCTCTTGCTTGCGTGGAGGACAGTGGCTCTGGTTGCCTAGGCTGTGCTTGTGGTGCCTCCCATTGTGGTCCGGTTTGTTGCCTTGGTACCCAGCGGGAATGCGGTGGCGGGATTTCCAGTGTGGGCTCGCCATATTGCAGTTTGGGTTCTGAGTTGGTTACCATCCACTACCAAACCGTTTGTTTCTTTAATAGCCTCATCTGCCTCCGTTTTGGATCTATATTCCACAAAACCATACCTCGTTTTAGAACGGATCCTTGGGGTTTTAGGTAGCCGGAGGCCAACTATCTGTCCGAATCTGTCGAAAATCCTCCATATTGTTCCTGATCTAGATTGCTGATTGATGTTGTCTATAAACACCGTTGCTCCTGGGACAGATCTTATACCCGTTTCTGGAATAGATCTTACACCAGCTTCTGGGATCGGTCTTTGGGTTGCCATCTGGTTTCTTTCTGCTGAGCAGCGGTTAAAGGTGGCTGGTGGAATCATTGCTGGTTGTGCGGCGGTGGTGGGGGAAGGGCTGGGAGGAGAGAGGAGAGAGCATGTTGTTATTTGGAACCAAACTCTTAGATCAATATTTTCAAATTTCTGTTCGAGTCAGGTGATGTATTAATTTCTGTTCTTGCACACATCTTGCTCATTTTAGCTCCAAATCCAAAACAAAATACATATTCTTCTTAGTTAGCTCAAGCTCCTCCTTTCTATCTTTTCAAAACTCCAAGAGCTTCATTTTGGTGCCAAGTCAAACCACCATTAGAGGAGGAAATTCAAGTTTGGAGACTCCATTGGCATCTCCATTCTCTTAAGGTAAAGAAAGTGTAAGAAAATCTAGGTTTCCACCATTTTCTTCACATAACCGAAATATATACTCATGGGACTCCATGTTTATGCCTTGTTCTAGCTTGTTTCTACTCTTCAAAGGAGAGAGGAGTCCTTCTTGCTTCACATCCAAGTTGTCTTGAGAAACCAAGGTAAAACAATCACATTAATACCTTAAAACATATTTTTAAACCTAGGGTTTATTCCTTAGGGTTAATGTGTTATCTAGTACTCATTGGAGTCATTGGATATTGGTTAGAACTTTGGCAAGGAGAATCACATTGGTGACCGGGATTGAACAAAGAAAACCTAAGGAGAAAAGCTTTTAAGCTTGTGAGAAAAAAAGGTAAATTACTTACCTTAAGGTGTTTTGTTGTTTAAGGGAATGAGATGTGGGTATATGATGAGTTTAGTGTAGAGTTTGTATTGGGAAGGTGCTATAAAACCTAGGAGAAACAATGACTATTCTTGTGAACTTGTGACTAAGGAGCAAATGAGAAAAGAGATAGTTTAAGAATATACAAGAAGCATTTTATTTCAATGGGAGCCTTGTTGAGTGTATTCGCAGGTTGAAGGCGTATATATGTGGAAATTCAGTGGTTAAGATTATTGTCATTTAAGGGCCTAAGTGCCAAGCATTTTAAGTTTAAGCATTATATGATGATGTGGTGAAGTTTTAGTGTAAATTGGGTGTTAAGGTGTTGTGATGAGAATTTGTGTGGTATTGGTTGTTTTGATGGAGAAAAACCATGCGTTAGGAGGTACTATATACTAGAGAACCCATGGCAAAATTTAAAGGAGAGTTTAAGTGTTTGAGATATCCTAAGGGAATTTAATGACTAAGGAAGTGCTAGGAATGTTCTATAGGTTGTCTTGATGAAAAAGGGTGAAGTTAAGGTGTTTTAATGATTTATAATGACTTAGGTATCACCATGGAAGATTTAGGAATCAAGAGAATGTATTTGAGTATTTAGGACTTAGGCAATGTTGGTGCACAACTAGGAAGGAAATAAAGTGATGATGATGGAAGTTTAAACTTGTTAAGGAACTTTAAGTAAATGCTTAAAAAGAGTTTTAGATAGTGAGGGATGCTTGGGAGATGATGTTATAGTGGTGAAGAAAACATTTGGCATAGTGGTTACATTAGGTATGAACCACCACCTAGAAACCTAGGGGAAAACATTACAAGTGTTAGCATTATTACAATGAAAATGCATAATGACTAAGGTGGATCTTGGTGGATGATTTAAGGTATTTTAAGGAGGGCTTAAGGTGTATTTGAGGTGCCAAATGAGGTTATAATATTAAGATATATGAGGAGAAGTTTGGAGTTGAAAAAGAATTTAGAAACAAGTTTTTGGAGCCGACCGGCCTTAGGACCGGACTTGCAAGGTCGGTCGGGCTCTGTTACACTACCGAAAAATGTTTCTGGAATCGACCGGACTTGGGGACCGGACATACAAGTCCGGTCGGGCTTGTGTTTTGTGAGGGAAAATGTTTCTGGAATGGACCGGACATGGGACCGGACTTGTCAAGTCCGGTCGGCATGAATTTTGTACGGTTATAAGTCTCTGGAATCGACCGGACATAGGACCGGGCATGTAAGTCCGGTCGGAGTGAATTTTCCAACGGTAAAAGGGTACTGGAATGGACCGGACTTGGCAAGTCCGGTCGGTAAGTCCGGTCGAGCCTAAAAAAAAAAAAAAAGAAATTTCAAATTCTAAGAATGGTAATGGGTAATGAGGTATGCCTTGGTAGGGTAGTAATGATTGGGACCCTAAGAACTTAAGGAATTAAGTTAGATTAAGTATAAGTTTTAATGTTTAAAGTTAAGTTTGTAAGCTAAGTGATAAGGACTTGAGAGGTTATTGAATGGAAGTACTTAGGAACTAAGTGAGTTAAGTAAGGTGCAAACAACTAATAACCTAAAAATGAATGAATGTTTTAGGTTTGTGAGTTGGGACCCCGACGAAGATTAGTCAAACAACGATCGACGGTGAACGGTACAATCCTTCTTGTGATCTGCTTGCTAACGAGGTGTCCCTCGGCTTGTGTGCTATCTGTTTAATTGTTATGACTAAAATAAGATAAAGCATGCAACCGGTTATATTGTTCTCGTTGTGATTGTGTTCTATTTACACTAACCCGCGAGACTTGAGTTTGTTACTAACCAAGTTTAGTACTTACTAAGTTAAGAATAAGAGTTAAGTTTTGTGTGGTTGTTGGTTAATGCCCGTTAAGGCTTAGCTAGCATTTGGTGTATAAGATGTCTACTAACTGGAACTTGAGTGAGGAAACCCGGGACCGATCTCCGGTCATGCATGCTAAGGAAAAAGGGGGACGGTATCTGAATCAGATCCACCCTCCGCTTAAGGACTTGTCTTCGGACTTGTAGCCTAGGGCCGGTTGCCGGCTCAGCTACGCTGGACTCCCGTCCAGAGTAGGTGGCATTAAGATGGTGCGGTGGGATCACCTAAATCCCAGGTTCGAATTAAGCTACAACCAATCCCTTCCCGGAAAGGTTTGTA
The DNA here is from genome assembly GCA_023374045.1 of Limonium bicolor. Lineage (NCBI taxonomy): Eukaryota > Viridiplantae > Streptophyta > Magnoliopsida > Caryophyllales > Plumbaginaceae > Limonium > Limonium bicolor. The sequence goes on along the minus strand of CM041782.1, from coordinate 276,278,719 downwards.
TACTGAGATTAAGATTAAGATTGAGATTAAGATTAAGGTAAGGTAAGGAACTGAGATTAAGGAAATGAGGATTAAGGAGGGGGTTACTAACCCACTTGATAAGGGGACGCTTGAGTCGTTCATTGTTTGTGAACTATATATGTTCATCTGTGGTTATTGTTATTGCACTTCATATTATGCTTGTGTATGTAATCAATTTCCATGCTATCGACAATTAGTCGTCGTAGCCCCGTTAGCTTGGGGGCCATGAGATGGTGTACGAGCATTCGTGCTGACCCCCTCGGGGGCTATTTTTACACTTGCAGGGAAGAGGCCCATGAGGACGCACTACGAGAGTAGGAGCGGTTAGACTTAGGTTGGGACATTTATTTTGAGTTCGGGTTGCACCTGTGCACCCGACTGCTTATATTAAACTGTTGTAAGTTTGAGATTACTTTGAGATACTAGTACTCGGTTGGTTTGGTGGGATTGTGAATGTTGATGCTCTGAGATGGATAAGTATTTGGTTAAGAATTGTAAGTATTTAAGCGGTATATTTCTACGATCAGACCGTGGCAAGGTCCAAGTGTTGTTTATTTCCGCTGCGACGTTTCGATTAAGTGTTCAGATTGCGATAACCACGATAGGCTTTGGATGGGGTGTTACAAAAAGTGGTATCAGAGCCAGACCCAGGTCGGTGTGCCAGTGGGCCTTGAGGGCGCTGGGCTCCCAAGGGGAGTGGAGTGTATACCCTTGAGGTTTACCTCCGACATCGATTGGAGGGGAGAACGAACCACTTCTTATATGGGTGGGGATACCTCTCCTTGTTGTGAGGCCTTTTGGGGCTAGGAAACCCCAGGAACAAAACCGTGCGGCTTGAGTGCCAAAGCGGACAATATCACAACAGTGGGATATTGGGCTGTTACAGTTGGTATCAGAGCGTAGTTACGCTCTGATCAAGAAATACCGGACATAAGTAACCACCGAGTTAGGATATAAGTTAAGGAGTAAGTATTGGGTTAAGGGTGTGAGAAGTTAGAGTGAGTAGAGTCAGATGACCACTAATAAGTGTGGATTGTCTTTACCGTCTACGGACGTTATAAATTTACTAACCAAACAATGGTGAGTACGAATCTAATGTAAGTTATGCTTGTTCAGATGGCAGGACGCCCTAGAGGAGGCCGAGGTCGCGGCCGGGGTGAGGATATTCCAGGGATACCTGGAGGGCAGACGATCGCAGAGATCGTAGCTGCCGCTTTAGGGCACATGGGCTATCAGCCTGGTGTGGGTGCACCACCCCCACCGCCACAACTTAGGGAACCAAACTGGGTGAAGAGTCTGTCAGATCTTCGACCCGCTCATTTTAAGGGGGAGACCGATCCCGCCAAGCTTGAGGCGTACATCTCCGAGCTGGAGACCGCCTTCGAGACCCTTGATGTCCCTGCTGGGATCAAGGTGCGCTTAGCTGCTTTCTACCTGAAGGGGGCGGCGGGCGATTGGTGGAAGCTGGTGAGGGCCGAGCATGTGGCCAATCCAGAGTTCGACTGGGAGCAGTACACCGCCTTGCTACGGGCAAAGTACTACCCCGCCCATGTCCAGACGAAGAAGCGCTTGCAGTTTGGATGCGCTTAAGCAGTCGGACAAGATGACAGTGGACGAGTATTACTCAGAGTTCACTGCCTTGCTCCGTCTTCTGCCGGGTCTAGGGTATTCTGACCAGATCTTGGTGGACCGCTTCTATGGCGGGCTTAGCCATCGACTCCGCTACGGCATGGGGCCGACGAGTTACACTACCTTGCAGGTAATAAGAACGATTGAAATTTGAGTAAGTGGTGAATAAGATTTAGATTATGAGAGATAAGTGTGACTAATACTATGGAAAAGCAGGAGTGCTATCATGCCGCTGCTAAGGTTGAGATTACCGTCCAGCTGAGGGACGAGGAGAATGCTAAGAGGAAGAGTGCTGGTAAAGCTCAGAGAGTCAAGGGCAAGGAGGGTACAAGAAACAAAAGTACCAGCCTCAGGCCCAGAAGAATCAGAACCCGAAAGGGAAGGAGGAAAAGGAGAAGGCTTCGGAAGAGCCATTGAAGCGGACTTACGCTATTGCAGCTACACCCCTGCGCTCTAAGGCGCCAAAGGGTAAGAAATTGATATTGAATGAGTTAAGAAATAAATTAGTACCGTTTGAGATATGAGAATTGACAATGTGAATCATCAGGATCTGAGACTGAGAGGGGAGCCGGTGGTGGCTACCAGCGACGCTTCATTGTAGGTGGTGTCACAAGGACCACCCGGGCTCGACTGTAAGGGAAACAAAGTGGAGTGCAACTTCTGCGGAGTGTATGGACACCGGGCATACGAGTGTTACCGGAACCCTGCTAGCAGAGCCTACAGGCCCGACACCAGGGGCAAGGGCAAGACCGATCAGGGAGCTGGATCTGACGGTCAGAGGAAAGTGCAGCAGCCGGCGGACAAGAACCCACGGGCGACCCAGAAGACGGGGCCCACTCTACACATGGTGGACCGGGACGATGAGCCTGAGCCCTCATCGAGGCCAGGTACCACTATAACCATTTAGTAGTAAAACTACCTGCTTACCCCATTATCATGCATGTTTGGTGAATAATGAGTTAAGTAAGAATAAGATGAGATTAGAACATAAGTAAGACATAACCTACTACCACTACCACTTAGGAAGATTCAACATCTGCTACCCCATACCATCTACATCTAACCCGGAGCACACCGACATCGAAACCATACACTTTCCAACCGAACAATGTCAGGTTATCCGCCCAGGTATGATTTTATTAAGGGGATACCTGACACCCGAGAAGCAAATAGCCATCATCAGGAGGTGCAATCAACTAGGAATGGGACCGGGAGGTTTTTACACACCGGAGTACCCAGGGGGAGCAAAGATGAAATTAAAGATGATGAGCTTGGGCAAGGATTGGAATCCGTATGCCAAGAATTACCAAACCACAAGGGAGCAAGATGGAGTCTCACCACCGGGAATACCCGAAGAGTTCCATCCAGTTATTACACAAGTCGTGGAAATCGCTCAGCAGTTGGAGGCTGAACCGATTCCAGACATCCAGCCAGACATTTGCATTGTAAACTTCTACGAAAAAGATGGGAAACTGGGACTACACCAGGATAAGGACGAGACAACGGAGTCTCTCGAAAGAGGGATACCCGTAGTGTCTTGGTCCATTGGAGATGATGCGGAATTTTTATACGGCGAGCAGAAGCGTGCGGACCGTGCAGATAAGATAGTACTTAAGTCAGGTGATGTATTAATTTTGGGAGGAGAATCAAGGATGTTGTACCATGGGATTAAGAGAATCAAGCTGAATACAGCACCGTCAGCAGTAATCAATGCGACGCATATGAGACCAGGAAGATTAAACCTAACCTTTAGACAATATTAGCCATGTAATGTTAGAATGAGATGAGAAATGAGATGTAAGATTGAAGCACATGTTGTAAACAGGATGGTCATAATAAAATAACAGTGTTGTTCATATAAATTGTTACGACTCTTGTTATACCATCAATACTCATGGAGCTTGTGAACACAATTAGGTTATGGACTCGGTACGGAAGGTGCACTAAGCATACTCACAGAGGCACAGGCCGACGCTAGCGGTACTATCCTCACCGGCACCTTTCCGATCAATGGGATTGAGGCATCAGTTCTCTTCGACTCAGGGGCCTCGCATACCTTTGTCTCTGCATCATTTGCGAGCAGGTTGGGGCTAGACGCTGATGAGCTACCCGACTTCACGGTTACGCTCCCGTCTAAGGAGAAGGTTCGTTGCACTCGTTACTACCGAGGAGCCACCATCAGAATTAAGGGGGAAGACTTCCCAGTCAGTTTCATTGAGTTCAGTAAGCTAGGATTTGATGTTATCTTCGGGATGAACTGGTTGGAGCGGCACAAGGGACGTATCCTCTGCGCCGAGCATAGATGCTGCTCAGGAGTCCGTCTGGGGTAACAATATCATACCGCCAGAGGCCCAGGGAGCCTTCGACTAAGATCATCACCGCCATGGCAATGCATAGAGAATTAAGGAGAAAGGAAGAAGTATACCTCTGCTATGTACAGGACATAGAGAGAGACCCTGAGTTCGACCCCGACTTACCGGTAGTGTCGGAGTTCCCCGACTTATTTCCACGGGAACTGCCCGCATGCCACCCACTCGGGAGGTAGAGTTCACCATTGAGCTGCTACCTGGTACCGGACCGATAGCCAAAGCACCATAACGTATGGCTCCGGCAGAAATGACTGAGTTAAAAGAACAATGAAAGATTTGTTGGATAAAGGATTCATTAGACCAAGTGTGTCACCATGGGGAGCGCCAGTCCTCTTCGTGAAGAAGAAGGATGGTAGTCTCCGCCTCTGCATCGACTACAGAGAGCTGAATGCAGTGACAGTGAAGAATAAGTACCCACTACCCCGCATTGACGATCTGTTCGATCAGTTGAAGGGAGCATCTGTGTTTTCCAAGATTGATCTCAGATCGGGGTATCATCAGATAGCCATTAAGGAGGGAGATATTGAGAAGACGGCATTCCGGACACGATACGGCCACTATGAGTTTACAGTGATGCCGTTCGGTTTGTCGAACGCACCGGCGAAGTTTATGGATCTGATGAACCGCTTGTTCCGGGAGCAGCTGGACAAGTCGGTTGTGGGTTTTATTGATGACATTCTGATATATTCAAAGTCTAAGGTTGAGCATGAGGAACATTTGAGGAGGGTGTTGGAAATATTAAGGAGAACCAGCTATATGCTAAGTTCTCCAAGTGTGAGTTTTGGCTTGACCAGGTCTCTTTCCTAGGTCATGTCATCTCAGATGCTGGGATCGCAGTGGATCCAGCAAAGATTGATGCCGTACGTACCTGGCCAAGGCCGAAGACTGTTACCGACATCCGGAGCTTTCTCGGTCTGGCAGGTTACTACAGGAGATTTGTTAGAGATTTCAGCAAGGTCGCAAAGCCGATGACCAGTCTGATGAAGAAAGATGCACCATTTCTGTGGACAGTGACTGTGAGAGATCATTTCAGCGCTTAAAGGACTCACTGACCACTGCACCGGTACTGACCATTCCAGACGGTACAGAGGGCTTTGAGGTTTATTGTGATGCATCCGGCAGAGGGCTGGGTTGCGTGCTCATGCAACATGGCAAGGTGGTGGCATATGCCTCACGCCAGTTGAAGAAACATGAGGAAACTACCCCACACATGATTTAGAGCTGGGAGCTGTAGTCTTCGCTTTGAAGATATGGCGCCACTACTTATACGGGGTTAGTGTCACGATCTACACCGATCATAAAAGTTTGAAATACATATTCACTCAGAAGGAGTTAAATCTTCGACAGAGGAGATGGTTAGAATTTCTGAAGGACTATGACATTGACCTCCAATACAAAGAAGGGAAGGCCAATGTTGTAGCAGATGCCCTGAGCCGTCGAGCACACTCACTCCATTCGCTAGTTTCTTTCTCCAGCTTGGTTGATGAGGTGCGAGAGGCTCAGAGGACTGATGAGTATATGAGAGAGAGGTCAGACAGAAGCTGACAGATGGTACCTTTGAGAGTCAGAAATACGACTTCAGACTTCATGATGATGATCTGATCAGACTTAAGGGCCGATTATGCATACCACGAGGTAACACGGATCTGAAAGACCGTATACTTAGAGAATCACACTGTTCTTCAGTTTCCATCCATCCGGGAGCCTCTAAAATGTATAAAGACATGAAGAGATACTTCTGGTGGTCGGGGATGAAGACAGATGTTACCGAGTTCGTCTTGAGGTGTCTCACATGCCAGAAGGTGAAATTCGAGCACAGACGACCGGGCGGAATGGTACAGTCGATGCCAGTTCCGGAGTGGAAGTTCCATGATATCTCCATGGACTTCGTAGTTGGGCTTCCACCTGCTAGGGGAGGTCTCAACATGATATGGGTGGTGGTGGATCGCCTTACCAAAGTAGCCCGATTCATACCGATGAAGGATACTTGGAAGGTGACCAAATTAGCTGAGTTATTTGAGAAAGAAATCATGAGGCATCATGGCACACCAAAGACCATAGTGTCAGATAGAGATACCAGATTCCTTTCGAGGTACTGGAGAGCTACCAGAGAAGCGTTGGGTACAGAACTCAAACGAGTACCGCGTTCCATCCTCAGACAGATGGTCAGACTGAGCGTACTATTCAGACACTCGAGGACATGCTGAGAGCATGTGCCTTAGACTTCCAGGGCAGTTGGATTGACAGATTGCATCTGATCGAGTTTTCATACAACAACAGCTATCACGCTTCGATCAAGATGGCACCTTTTCAAGCGTTGTACGGTAGACCATGTCGTACACCGCTCTGCTGGGATGAGTCGAGTGAGACGGTCATTATAGGACCAGAGTACTTAGAACAAGTTAAGGCTGAAGTTCAGCAAATCAGGGAGAACATGAAAGCTGCTCAAGATAGGCAGAAGTCGTATGCTGATGTTCGACGACGGGACCTGGAGTTCGCAGTGGGCGACCGGTATTTCTGCGAGTATCACCGATGAAGGGTGTATTCAGGTTTGGGCAGAAGGGCAAGTTAAGCCCGAAATTTGTTGGTCCTTATGAGATTACGGAGCGGGTGGGCCCGGTTGCTTACAGGTTGAATTTACCTGCTGAGCTGGGTAAAGTGCATGATGTTTTTCATGTTTCACAGCTAAAGAAATACATGCACCACCCCTCCCATGTGTTAGAACCTGAGAGGTTGACTTTAGAACCAAATATGAGATCCGTGGAGACTCCTCAGAGAATCTTGGACAGTAAGACTAGGGACACTCGCCACAAGTCAGTGCGACTGGTGAAGGTTCTCTGGTCTAACCAGGATGTCGAAGAGGCCACGTGGGAATTAGAGGATAAGATGAGGGCGAAGTACCCTTCTTTATTTACTGACTAGATCGTCTGTATAGGGTACGGGGCGTACCCCTTTTTAAGGGGGGTAGAGCTTCCTCGCTTTTGAGTTAGGAAACGATCATGTTTGTCGTTTGTTTGGTTGTTTAAGATGTGGATTTGTGTAAGTTGCTACACTTCGGTGTAAGTTTGAGTTATGTATAATACTTATGTATTGTATTTGAGATTGACCTTGAGTCTTGAGATGTATGAATGTGAATATAAGATGTGGTATTAAGATTAAGAGAAATGTGTACCGTGAATGGTTAAGCACATGTGTGAACTTTGAGGACAAAGTTCTTTTAGGGGGGTAGATTGAAATACCCCAAACTTAGATATGGTGTTTAAATGATAAACTAAGATATAAGGAGGCTAAATAATGCCTTAGAAACATTAAGAAACATTTCTAATCAAAGAAAATATAAGGAAACACCAAAAAAGCAGTTTAAGCAAAAACGTGCTCTAAGCTTGGAGAGACATGGGAGAGTACCCAAATATTGTTCTAAGACCTTAGTAATATCCTAATGGTCATTTTAAGTCAATTACCAAAGAAAACCAAGCTTGAAAACAAGTTAAAACACAAAATGTGCTTTAAGGAGTCTTAAAGCACGTTTTTGAAAAATTGTCTTGTAAATGAGTTTTGAATGGCTAAATGTCCATCATTACTCTTTAATTAATATGTGTACTATATAGTATCACATTTGGAGGTCTATATCAATGGGAAATCAAAAATTTCACAACAATGTGCCTTGTTTTTGATGAATAGTGAATTTATTAAGCTAGTTTATAACATAAGTCTATATAAGTGAGACATTTGGTCAACAAACACTAAACTACCCTCATTCACTAAAGGGGGCCGGTTTTTTTAAGTGTGACTCACCACACTTATCTAGCTAAGTAAAGAAAAGCAAATAAGTAAGTTATAAAGCATAAAGTACTATTCACCTTTTAAGATAAATATCACATTTTGCTTACCTCTCTCCTCACTTCTTCATTCTTCCTTGTCTCACACGATTTCTTGCTCTCTTTCTCTTCTCCATTAACGTGAAGCTCCTCTCCATGCTAGCTCCACCTTCTCTTGCACACATCTTGCTCATTTTAGCTCCAAATCCAAAACAAAATACATATTCTTCTTAGTTAGCTCAAGCTCCTCCTTTCTATCTTTTCAAAACTTCAAGAGCTTCATTTTGGTGCCAAGTCAAACCACCATTAGAGGAGGAAATTCAAGTTTGGAGACTCCATTGGCATCTCCATTCTCTTAAGGTAAAGAAAGTGTAAGAAAATCTAGGTTTCCACCATTTTCTTCACATAACCGAAAATATATACTCATGGGACTCCATGTTTATGCCTTGTTCTAGCTTGTTTCTACTCTTCAAAGGAGAGAGGGAGGTCCTTCTTGCTTCACATCCAAGTTTCTTGAGAAACCAAGGTAAAACAATCACATTAATACCTTAAAACATATTTTTAAACCTAGGGTTTTTCCTTAGGGTTAATGTGTTATCTAGTACTCATTGGAGTCATTGGATATTGGTTAGAACTTTGGCAAGGAGAATCACATTGGTGACCGAGATTGAACAAAGAAAACCTAAGGAGAAAAGCTTTTAAGCTTGTGAGAAAACAAGGTAAATTACTTACCTTAAGGTGTTTTGTTGTTTAAGGGAATGAGATGTGGGTATATGATGAGTTTAGTGTAGAGTTTGTATTGGGAAGGTGCTATAAAAACCTAGGAGAAACAATGACTATTCTTGTGAACTTGTGACTAAGGAGCAAATGAGAAAAGAGATAGTTTAAGAATATAAAGGTGAAGTACAAGAAGCATTTTATTTCAATGGGAGCCTTGTTGAGTGTATTCGCAGGTTGAAGGCATATATATGTGGAAATTCAGTGGTTAAGATTATTGTCATTTAAGGGCCTAAGTGCCAAGCATTTTAAGTTTAAGCATTATATGATGATGTGGTGAAGTTTTAGTGTAAATTGGGTGTTAAGGTGTTGTGATGAGAATTTGTGTGGTATTGGTTGTTTGATGGAGAAAAACCATGTGTTAGGAGGTACTATATACTAGAGAACCCATGGCAAAATTTAAAGGAGAGTTTAAGTGTTTGAGATATCCTAAGGGAATTTAATGACTAAGGGTGCTAGGAATGTTCTATAGGTTGTCTTGATGAAAAAGGGTGAAGTTAAGGTGTTTTAATGATTTATATGACTTAGGTATCACCATGGAAGATTTAGGAATCAAGAGAATGTATTTGAGTATTTAGGACTTAGGCAAATGTTGGTGCACAACTAGGAAGGAAATAATGTGATGATGATGGAAGTTTAAACTTGTTAAGGAACTTTAAGTAAATGCTTAAAAGAGTTTTAGATAGTGAGGGATGCTTGGGAGATGATGTTATAGTGGTGAAGAAAACATTTGGCATAGTGGTTACATTAGGTATGAACCACCACCTAGAAACCTAGGGAAAACATTACAAGTGTTAGCATTATTACAAGGAAAATGCATAATGACTAAGGTGGATCTTGGTGGATGATTTAAGGTATTTTAAGGAGGGCTTAAGGTGTATTTGAGGTGCCCAAATGAGTTATAACATATTAGATATATGAGGAGAAGTTTGGAGTTGAAAAAGAATTTAGAAACAAGTTTTTGGAGCCGACCGGCCTTAGGACCGGACTTGCAAGGTCGGTCGGGCTCTGTTACACTACCGGAAAATGTTTCTGGAATCGACCGGACTTGGGGACCGGACATACAAGTCCGGTCGGGCTTGTGTTTTGTGAGGGAAAATGTTTCTGGAATGGACCGGACATGGGACCGGACTTGTCAAGTCCGGTCGGCATGAATTTTGTACGGTTTTAAGTCTCTGGAATCGACCGACATAGGACCGGCATGTAAGTCCGGTCGGAGTGAATTTTCAACGGTAAAAGGGTACTGGAATGGACCGGACTTGGCAAGTCCGGTCGGTAAGTCCGGTCGAGAAAAACAAAAAAAAAAAAAAAGAAATTTCAAATTCTAAGAATGGTAATGGGTAATGAGGTATGCCCTTGGTAGGGTAGTAATGATTGGGACCCTAAGAACTTAAGGAATTAAGTTAAGATTAAGTATAAGTTTAATGTTTAAAGTTAAGTTTGTAAGCTAAGTGATAAGACTTGAGAGGTTATGAATGGAAGTCCTTAGGAACTAAGTGAGTTAAGTAAGGTGCAAATAACTAATAACCTAAAAATGAATGAATGTTTTAGGTTTGTGAGTTGGGACCCCGAAGAAGATTAGTCAAACAACGATCGACGGTGAACGGTACAATCCTTCTTGTGACCTGCTTGCTAACGAGGTGTCCCTCGGCTGTGTGCTATCTGTTTAATTGCTATGACTAAAAAAGATAAAGCATGCAACCGGTTATATTGTTCTCGTTGTGATTGTGTTATATTTACACTAACCCGCGAGACTTGATTTGTTACTAACCAAGTTTAGTACTTACTGAGTTAAGAATAAGAGTTAAGTTTGTGGTTGTTGGTTAATGCCCGTTAAGGCTTAGCTAGCACATGGTGTATAAGATGTCTACTAACTGGAACTTGAGTGAGGAAACCCGGGACCGATCTCCGGTCATGCATGCTAAGGAAAAGGGGACGGTATCTGAATCAGATCCGCCCTCCGCTTAAGGACTTGTCTTCGGACTTGTAGCCTAGGGCCGGTTGCCGGCTCAGCTACGCTGGACTCCCGTCCAGAGTAGGTGGCATTAAGATGGTGCGGTGGGATCACCTAAATCCCAGGTTCGAATTAAGCTACAACCAATCCCTTCCAGGAAAGGTTTGTATACTGAGATTAAGATTAAGATTGAGATTAAGATTAAGGTAAGGTAAGGAACTGAGATTAAGGAAATGAGGACTAAGGAGGGGGTTACTAACCCACTTGATAAGGGAACGCTTGAGTCGTTCATTGTTTGTGAACTATATATGTTCATCTGTGGTTATTGTTATTGCACTTCATATTATGCTTGTGTATGTAATCAATTTCCATGCTATCGACAATTAGTCGTCGTAGCCCCGTTAGCTTGGGGGCCATGAGAGGGTGTACCAGCATTCGTGCTGACCCCCTCGGGGGCTATTTTTACACTTGCAGGTAAGAGGCCCATGAGGACGCACTACGAGAGTAGGAGCGGTTAGACTTAGGTGGGGACATTTATTTTGAGTTCGGGTTGCGCCTGTGCACCCGACTGCTTATATTAAACTGTTGTAAGTTTGAGATTACTTTGAGATACTAGTACTCGGTTGGTTGGGGTGGGATGATGTTGTTAATTTGAGTTGAGATGGATATATTTGGTTAAGTATTGTAAGTATTTAAGCCGGTATATTCTAACGATCAGACCGTGGCAAGGTCCAAGTGTTGTTTATTTCCGCTGCGACGTTTCGATTAAGTGTTCAGATTGCGATAACCACGATAGGCTTTGGATGGGGTGTTACATAATCACAGACAGATCATCACTAGGAGTACATCCCACTACGTTCAGACCTAGTTATATGTATCACATTTGATACATACAGCATTAATCTCATTCCATATAGTCAGATCATACACATTCATTTATAAACAGCACTAAACAAGGTGGCAAAACTCATTCATACAACACACACTAGACAAGGTGCAAAAACTAACAGAGTACTTAAAGGTGTTTTGCAAGGGATGCTCCATGCACCCTATCTACATGTAGTATCTCCGTGAGAATACTCCACATCACACTCCACATTATCTGTGCACTATATTTAGTGATGGCAAATCAGGGGAATTAGTTTAAAGACCAGGAGGACTTGACGATCCCCAACCCAATGCTAACCATTCTACTACCCCTGGACACACACCAGTTTTAATAATAAGGCACTGCGTCCATGGCTCCTCGATAGTATCACCTAATTTCCTATCACCCGCAGACCACCGGTCTAATGACAAAGGGCTCTGCGGTCCACGGCTCTTTGCGTGATGTCACTCGCAGACACACCGGTCTAATATCGAAGGACTCCACGGTCCACGGCTCTTCGAGTGACGCCCTAAATTCCAATTTCTATTCATATCTGTGTCCACTTGTAGGAAGTTCCGAGAGTCATTCAACCCCGACGTGGTCAGCGTCAGTGTTGAACTATCTCTCATCTCAATTTGTGTTCGGTTTCCCTTGACCTGACCAGGATCAAGTTCAACTTCCCACGTCAATTTCAATCAATTAATTGTTTTATTCATTTCTAATCTTATTCCCTCTTGATATTTGCCACCTTGTGTTCATAGATACACAAGTCAATTAGTGTAATTAATCTAATCATTGGCATATAGGATCATGCATCCTAACCATGTACCAAGTTCTCTTGACTTATAATTATTCATACAACTCCTAGAGGTTTTAACTCCACTAGGTTACACATCGGTCTCATGCTGATTCACTCATCGCATTTCAATAATCGGTGTCATACCGAGTCACAAATCATATAGTATGTAGCTTTCTACTCCTTTTATTTGAAATCTCCCATTGGAGGTACCAGATAGACCTACTTGAACTCTCAACCGGAGCTAACAAGCTAGGCGTTTATGTGTTTAATGTTCGCAGCGTTTGCATAAATAATCGGAAATAGGATAAGAACACTCTATCTGTTCTCCCTTTCCTATTCGCCTCAACTAATGCGAACTAAAATATATATATGTTCATACACATAATACATCACAATATTACCTCAAGTATAACACAATCATAATACTGTACTCTACGTACAATAATAGTTTGCAGCATGTGTACCATGCGCTACATACTCCTACGTACGGTATATTTTAAGCGTGTGAAATCGCTCTACCCCCCTTAAAAATGATTACGCCCACGTAATCTACGAATATATCATCTTGAAGTAATAAGTTCAAGATGTTCCACTTCAGTGGAATTATTCGTGCACTAATGTGCTACATATTACATTACCCCTTCTCTCTAGGGTCGGACTTTAGCCCCCCAGGCTATACTGCCTATCTCGGTTAGGTGTATGTATGTTCATATACGGTTTGATCGGGAGATGTAAACACATCATTGTTTTCCCAACCTGCTAGGTATTTCGACTAGCTTTTTATTCAGTCACACTAACCTCTATACATGCTCATGGTATATTCCCAAGAGTTCATGCCATCCTACCGAACTAACCTTCGGTGTAAGGGTTGTCGAGTAATGCTCTAGCACCTAGTGCTTGCAGTAATTTCCCTAAAATGTCAAGACGCGTCTGATATGCACAACTAACTGGCGCCTCATGACTCCATGTTATTTCCTTCTGGGATGAGTTCGTTCCTTTGGTACCTTGTAGGTCCTCTTTTGTTGGTGTGAACTCGTATCCCTCGTGTGCTGGTATTTTACTACCCACACCTATGGTTCATCCCTACACTCAATTAGGGGAATCCATTGGTTTATCTGATCTTCCACGTTCTACTTCTCACCAACATAGTTTGGTTAACAGCTATTATAATGGTCGCTTTGTTGCACAGCATGTACCAGTCGATTGGACGGTTATCCGATATTGCGGTTTGCATGGAGTATCTAATCTCCAGCTTAGAGTATCTCTTGTAATGCTCGCTTTTGCCCTTCGTCTGTTGCAAACATACAATACGACTGTGGGTTTTAGCTTGGCGTTCATTTTCTGTTCAACCCTAATTGGTACTAACATACTAATGTTTTATGGCTTGAGCATGTGGTTATTGTTGTTTAATGCAATATCATCGCAGCGCCGTCAGCGCATGATATAACTCTCTCTATACCCCCTTTTTGGGTCATCTATAATATTACAAAGGTTTCTCTAATATAACTTCCTACGATACCACATTCCTCTTCTCATTCATGGGTTCACCTTGCCATTACTAAAATCTCCAAAACTTGTGTTCTAACTCCTCCATTGTGGAGTTGCGACCTTATGTCATTTTATTATCAAGCTATCCTTGATATTTTCCTAACCTTGTTAGTTTGACTGAGATCTCTCTCGTCAATTCATGGTTTACCTAGTCAGGATTCCATTCACTGACTTAGACACAGAGTTGATTACCTCCTGGGTCCTTACACTACTCGTTTACATACATGGGGTACCATACTGATACATTACTACTTACCCAACTAACTTAACGTAAGTTTTGTCAGGCCCACAAGCTCCTAGGAGTGTGGTCCTCCCATGTCTTGTTTAGTGCACTCGTAGTGTTCTTACCCGGTGGTTATCATACTCTTAGTCCCGGTAATTTATGTTGAAGTAACTATGCTGCCCATTCTTAACCTTTAATTTCAGAATGGCCTTAGAGGGTTCTCTGGGTTCCTTTATTAATGTATATTTTCTTACCTTCTCTAAGATAGGTGTTTGCGACTTATCGCCCTAATACTGGTTTCCACATGCTCGTCATCTGGTATCTGTGAATGGGGATCAGTAACTACTTACTATCTCTCCCGTTCACTCTTAGGCTGTTTACGCCTTCAGATATGAGTTTTCAGTTCTCGAACTCCACACAATCCATTGGGTTACACCCTCTAGTGTAATCTGGACTCCATGATAAGGGTTGACACATCGTGTTTCCCCTGCCTTATGGTAGTCCCTCTTTAGCCTGATATTAATCAGTATTTGTGTTCATCACCTTTGTTCTCCTAGTTTTGGGTCATTTTGGTGGTACTAAGGGTATCCTTCCGTAGGCCTATGCCATACGATATTCAGGCTCAGTGCTTATTCTGATAGTTAAATTATTGCTGGTCTTTCTATTTAATTTTAATCCCAGCTGGTTCTAATACTTTCCCCTAGGGTTACAATTGGATACCCAAAACTTAGTGGATTCCGCTAATCATCGCTCTACATTGTGTAGTCCTTACTCTTATTCAACTCATATTTCCTCCATCCTCTTTGAGGTAACGGTATCTTCCGTCCTCAGGCAAATTCACTGTTCAGTTAATATCCACTGCCCTCCGTACGGGAGTCTAGCAGTATAATGGGTTCACAACACCCCCGGTGTGTGTGGTGTGGGCACAACGTCGGCCCCTTTATTGTACGTTCGCATCTGCCTAATCTTTCTTACAACTACAAAATAGTTTGTCATAACAGCACTTGTCTATTATTTTCCCCAAACACTATATACACCTGAGCCGTTCTCTTCGGCCAAATCAGGATGCCCAACTCCAAACTTGGACGGGGTAAGCAAGTTCAGCACTCATTGGATCCCAAATACCATGTCCACATCACTTGTTACCCTCACTCGAGTTATAAGCTGGCGTTACTCAGCTTGGTTAGGTTTAATTTAAAATCTTGGCTTGTATAGCACACTTCTTGCCCTCTGGCAATGTTCAATGGTAGTGGTTTAACCACAAGTGTCGCGCACTCCCTAAATATGGTTATGCTGGTCCTGAAGACTCGACACTCCCCACCGGTAATGATTGACGTTTAATGTCCATACCGGTACTGGGGTTAGGCTTGCAGGCACTAATTACCGTTGTTCTCATTTACTCCCCTTTCCATACTCTACTAAATGGTGTATTATTTTCAGGTTTAATGGTCAGACTGGCTAGGTCTTGCCGAGGTTTATCGACCTCCAACCCAAGGGTTTCATAACCCTGCCTTTAAGAAGGCCATGTCCTGCTTCATTGCATTACGGACTTACATAAAAGTTAGTGTTTATTGGTAACCGCCTGGACCACTCGGTCATTTAGGGATAGTTTACCATCGCTGCACTTGCTGTAGCAAGTGCACAAAGCAGGTTGAAATTTAGTACTTTGGTTAATGTGGCACTTGCAGTGGCAAGTGCGCCATGCAGACTGAGCCACCGGTACGGTGTGTCAGTGCAGTGCTATTCCCTGATCGGGTTCCTGTCCTGTCAAAAGTTCTTATTCAAATAAATACAGTCTCACTCCCGCACTCGTTCCCCAAGTTTACCGTGGTAGTAAGGTCTCACTCCCCTCTCGAGGCGTTGCATGATAGCAACTTAGCGAGTTGTGTTTTTCTATCCGCTCTCATGCACGTCAGGCCATCATGAACCTTCAGTGTTGCATAGTTATAGTTACTACTCGCTTCGAGTGAGACTTCTAAGAGGTCATCCATTCCGTCTGTTGCATATCGCTTAAACTAATCGTTACACGTCGTTCCCACCTCCTTCCCCCCAAGCGCACTAATCGGTGCTTTCCTGGATGTAAAACGGGGTTTGCCTTGCTTATAGCAAGCTAGCCCCATTAGTCTACAGGAATTATCTCCTCAACCTCGGTTTAATATTCATCTCGTACTCGTATGGTAGACACCACGCCATTACCAGGACCCCCGGTCATAAACATTACTTCAAAACACAAAGTCTTATTTCCTAGATTAACATGATTCTCATAGCATCCACATCGGGTCTTCCCGATCAGGAGAGTTATCTCTGTGGTGCTTCTCATTTCATTGCCTCTATAGATAGTACTCGAGGTACGGCTGCGGCGGGTGAGGTACCATTGAAAATTTCCCGGGATGCTCTCCCATCAAGTGCGACCGTTCATACCGTCTTCGCGTTACTTTGGGGTTGCGGACCTTCAACCACCTTCCGTTGTGCCGGTTCTTCCTTAGTACTATTACCCAGACCTCTCCCTGACTATGTCAAGAAGGACGGGTTAGACCTTTACCCTTCTAATACCGTAGTCTTGGTCGTTTAATATTGAAGTGCCTCCACAGCTATGGTGTGCAAGGCTTAAGCATTGCATCAACCCCGCGAGGTCACGTATCCTCACCACGTTTCCCGTATTCCCAAAACCTATGCTCACTGTATAAATCCTACTATCTCTTGTCATTAGAGCGGTACTCCGCTCTGATACCACTTTTGTAACACCCCTACTCTAATCGGCTCCTAACCATCTTACTTAACATTGTAATCGCAGCGGTAATCTAGACAAATGAACTACTGGTGTCACCGTTCTCACTCGCCCATACGAATGATAACGTGCTTACTGATATATATTTAAATACGAAACGATTTCCCACAGTGACAACAAGAGATAGATCTAACATTCCCAAACCAATATAAAACACATTCATAGTGAGCATTCTAAGTATCCCAATCCTATACACGTTTCTAAGTTCGTATCAAAATGTAACAGTGCATATTTAAACAACTGTAACTAAACTACACAGCGCGTCCCGCTCTTTGTCGACACCGGAAGCTGCATACCTGCAAAATGTTTGTTTGTGGTATGGAATCAGCCCTTGCTGAGTATGTTACTACATGACTGTCATGCCCCCTCGGACCCATAGTTAATTGGTCGAGAGCATGCAATTCATTTTCATGCAAGTAGTTTAATATAAAAATTGTAAAGCAACAACATATATTGCAGTAACTCAAATAACAAGCAAGCCCCCGGCTTCACACATCGCATCGCAGTATACCACTGAAAGCGTTACAACACTTATATGAGTACAGAGACTCCATTCCAACAAACACTAGATAGTTCATAATTGAGTACGACGACTCACTCGACCAAACAATCCACAATACAGACAGAAATACAATGACTCAATCAAACCAATTCACAACACACAATATGAGCACAATGACTCGTTTCAACAAATCCACCAACATACAACACATAACCACAAAGCATAACCACTGAGCAACAAGGCGAAACAACGAGAATTATAAACAAGTATAATTTCCCGTCTTTGGCATACAAGCCCAAATAATGTTCGCCTAATGTACGAGCTAATATAGTCGTTCGTAATTGTTCAGTCATGCCTAATGACAACGTCTCGTTAGAACGACGCGTCTCTAAGTTACCCATCTCCTATAGCGGGTCACCCACGGCAGTAGCCACTCCAGCGGTAGAGTCTCCGACCGACGAACCATCTGTAGTCCGTTGGAAATTTATCCAGATACTTACGGATGCCCACACTACATCCTAGTATCGTTAGATGATCACAATACATAGTAAGAGCCACATCCTCTTGATTAACTTATCTATATCATCGCATCGTTTTACCATTTTTCCTAACACACAAACTAAGGTCGTTAGTCCAATCCTGAGTATGTCGACTCGGGATCCAGTGTTAGATACGAGAGCGGCGTTAAGAAGGCCAATGCTCCGTATATAAGTCTCAGATAACATATATATATATATATATATATATATATATATATATATATATATATATATATATATGTATATGCCTTATTATCCTAATGCTACAACGTTTTACTTACGTTCCTTATATTACACATATAAGATAGCATCATTGCTGCTAGTTCGTTTTATAATATGTTCATATATACGAACGGTACTGTTATCGTTCAACAATAATAATAATAATAAAGCAGCATTAATACACAACTCAAGCATATTAATTCACACAAGCAGACATTCAATCATAACACAGATTTTCACACAATGTCTGAACTGAGGAAATCCTCAGAGACAATCAAGCCACATAAATAACATACCGTGCACCGGGATTATAAGACCGTGGAGTATGAATCAGCTAAAATCTCTGGCGATCCTCGAGATGCCTCTAACAATCTATTAATATGCATCACACAATACATCAGCATCTCATACCAACAATACACTACGGCACCTCGTACCGTTACTAGTCCCTCCCGGTTTATTCCCCGTCATTAACTAACAACGTTTGTCGGGTTTTCGGTTTAACTCGGGATTTGGAAAAACGTTATATTACATGCGTAGTCTCGTCTCGTATATTAATATACTTAAAGTTAAACTTTGTTATCGCATGTAATTCAATATACTCTTGTATATTATATAGTTTGTTTCTATATTGCATGTATAATTCTTAATCATATATTATACATTTCACCTTAGTATTCATTTCCCTAAGGTTAGTTTTTCCAAGTTTAATGTAGTATAATTCATATGTAAAAGTACCTTGGATTATATAAATCCTTATTATTTCATGTATACTCCTAACATTAGAATTTCCATATCTAATGTTTGTAATTCTTTTCTCTTTATCTTATATCATTTTAATTATGATAATATATGGTTATTGAACCATATTATATTTTTCCACACCATAACATATATTTATTTATATACATGTATTATGGGACCATTATTATATGGTAAATCTTTATAATATAATCATTCTCTTTTAATGAATATTTCTTTCATTATAAATGTTATAACCTTAATAACATTGAAAACCATATTATAAATTTTTATTCTAAAATCCCACTATTTCCGAACAACACCCTTGTACTCTATTATTTACAAAATCCACCACATAATTTATATAATTTTATATTATAGTTATATAACATATATTATGACATTTATGTCATTAAAACAATTGTAACCTATAGTTATAAATTGTTATAAAATACCAAATAGTCCTTATTCTTCGCGGTTTTTTATCATATTCCACTATACTTCCATAAGTTACAAATCAACTCCAAATTATATTCCATTGTCACACTTATAATATATACCTTATATTATAATCCTTAAACCTTAATATAATTATAATCTATGGTTATAAAGTCCCAAAATAACTGAACAGACCCTAGGCCTGTTTCAAATTAATTTCTAACCCTCCAACTTTCCATATTCACTAAATAACCCCATTTTATAACATATAGTTTCTAATGTCATTAAAACTATATATTATACATATATCTTAATAAAACCTTATATATAACTCCAAAAATTACCAAACTATACCAAAAGGTTATAAATATCATTCCTAACCTTATACTTTCCATATTTACAGTTCCTACCACAAATGTTACCCATATGTAACAATGATATAAAATATCATATATTATACTTATATAATCCATATTAACTCCAAATTTAACCAAATAAATTCCTAAAAATTCCTAAAGACCCATAGGTGTATAAAATACCATTTTACACCCCAAACTTTTGGTAATCTCACATATACCCATATGTTATGTAATTTTTACATTTAAATACATAACTTAGTATAATTTGATAATTAAATTAATAAATCATCAAATCTGGTCAAAGTCTTTTGCTTGGTCAATGTTTGACTTCCAAACATCATTTTGACCCCACTTTCTCAGTAATTACATAGATTACCCCAAACTTTCCAATATTTGCAATTTCACCCCAAAACTTTATAAAATCTTATAATTTTTATTTAAATACATTTTAAATCCCAATTTTTGGCTATATTCACCTACAACCCTCTAATGTTTGTTTATTTACGGCTTTGACCCCGTACTTAATAGTAAGTACATAAATTAAAGTAAATAAGCTTTTAACTTTAATAAAATGGCCTAATGACATGGCCTTATTACAACTTTGCTTTAACATAAAATTACACATAAAATAGCTCAAATTATACTATAAGCTCTCGGCCTTGCTGTAGCTTAATTATTTTTCCACATAATGTCATAATTTGACCATTATGTTAATTAAATCACTTAAATGACTAGCTTAATTTTTCTTTGTCATTTTTTCCATACTTAGGTTAAAATCACCCACATAAATACCTCCACTCTTGGCACATAATTTATATATGCTAAGAAATCATAAAATCATAAGTTTAAGGTGTTTATACCTTGATTTATGCACTTAAAGCCCTAATATCCATTCGGCAGCTTGGAGGAAAAATCACCACAGCACTCACACATGTTTAACACACCAAAATAATATATGGTTACACTCCAAGCATGAGCTTACCATAAAGAACAATTAAATGTAAGATTTAAGGCAAAAATCACCTTAAAAATGCAAGGTAGTCTCCAAAGGGTTTCGGCCTGAATTAAACACACCACATGGTGTTAAATTCACCATAAATACATGGGGAATAGATAGACAACAACAAGCTGCTATGGTAATAGGTTTTACCTTGGCAAAATGCCTTAAAGAATGATATTTCCTTTGATTTTCGGCCACCCTTGCTCCAAATGGTTAACCAAGTGAATTAACATGTAAATATGAAGATTATGAGTGAATAAACTCATAGAAATCAGAAGACGAAAACCGGATGGAGAATAGAAATCCTTAAGGTATGTTTTTACCTTATAATGTAAATTTTGGAAACCTTGGTCCCAAAACTTGCTTCAGCCGAGAATGATTGTTGTTCAAGGTTTAAAATGCTGAGAATGAGCCATGGAAAGTGATAGATCATGAGCTCCATGTGTAGGTAATGAAGAGATGAAGAAAAAGAGCTAAAATAAGCCTTAAGCCATTACCTTAGGTGCAAATGGGATTGATTTGCCTTGAATACTCAAGAACACAGCTTGAGAGGGTTTGGAAGTGCTGATGGCTCAGCTGGAATGGGACAAGAGGAAAGAGAAAGAAAGAAAATGAGTTTTAATGAATGAAAAGTAAGAAATGGAATAGTAAATGGTGATTCACCAAATTGGCTAGATATTTGTATTAAAGCTTAATGTTCTGTCCTCCTTGCTCCATGCTGCCGACCTCATATGGATATAGATGAGTCAATCATTGACCATTGACTATGCTTAGTCAATTTTGCTAAAAATGCACTATTTGGATTACTATTCACAAATGAGTGCCATATTTCTGATTTTTTTTTGAAATATTGGATTTAGACCTTCTAATGTGGTATATTATAGTACATTAGTATAACAATGTCTAATCCAATGCCTAACACCACTCAAAACCCACTCAGAAAGTCAATTTTCTCAAAAACGTGTTTTAAGGAATTTTAAAGCACATTTTGTGTTAGAACATGTTTTAGAGCTTGGTTTCCTTTGAGAATGGTTTTATAATGTTCATTACTTCATTATAACACTTAGGAATCCACTTTGGACCCTATTTGAGGTCATACAATCTTTATGGTGTCTTAAAGCACATTTTTGGCTTTACCGATCTTAAGGCATGTTTTGCCTTGTTGAGATCTTTAGATTGTTCCCCAATGGTATTTAGATGTTTATTAACCATCTTAGATCATTAATATATCATTTAATTTTGTTTTTAAGGTTAGGGGTATTTCAGTGTATGTATGTATGTATGTATGAATTCGTTTGATAATATATATATATGTATACCTCCTTATGATTTCAGTTCATGTTGTATCATTTAGATACCGAACATTGTATCGCTTAGATACTGATTGAATCATAGAGATGGAATGTGGAATGTTATGGACACCTCGGGGAGGTTGTCAGGGCTTGTAGAATTGATAGGAAATGACGTCAACGCCATAATTGAGGGCTATGTGCGATATAAGCACAACACATTATGTGTGAATGTTACATCACATAGATGTGCATTATGGGTTATATGGGTAGTTGGTATAAACTATTCGAGAAAGATGACTTCGGGACGAAGTCTCTTTTAAGGGGGTAGAATGAAATACCCCTAACTAATTAAACATTGATTAAACATATAATCAATTAAATTAAGGCCTAAACATACCTTAAAAACAAATTAAACACAACAAAGTTTGTCAGAAAGCAAAAATTACACCTTTTGAACTTTTGGGGTAAAAATATGCTCAAGTGAACTCATTACGACCTAAAATTTTTTCCTAACCATTATAACCCATAAATAAACCCAATGAAAAAATTATCAAAGAAAACCAAGTTCAGAAACTTCTTAGAACACAAAATGTTCTCTAAGCTTCCTTAAAGCATATTTTTGTGAGATTGTCTTCAAAATGAGTTTTGTTTGATTTTAGGGTCTTGAATACCCGTAAATATACTAATGTGACATAATGTACCACATTTGAATACCTAATTCAAAGTTTTTCAAAAAAATCAGAAATATGTGCTATGGTTTGTGAATAGTAACCAAATAATGCAAAAATAACACTTAATCTCCTAATCTAGTCAATGGTCAACACATATCCTTTGACCTTGACCATCCATTGCCGTTTAATTAGTGTTGTTCATTTAGCATGTGGCCGGACTCAAAACAAATAAATATGACTCACAAAAGTAACTTTATTAAAGTAATATAAGTATCATTTTATAACATTAATTAAGTAAACCCATCTTTTCCCACTTGACTACCTATTTCTGCCATCTCTTAGAGCTTTCTTCAGCTTTAGGAAACCCTCCTAAATATCTAAGGATGAGGCACATTTAAAATTTCCTAAAGTATGATCTCATGCCCTTTATAAGCTAAAAACTTTTCTTTTAGCTCATTACCTTAGTTCTCTTAGCCGTAAGAAAGTCCAACCCTCTCTTTACTGCCTGCATAACCGAGAGCTTCCACTAACTTCCATGGTCAGCATCTCACGCTCTAGGTAAGCTCTTATGACATAAGTATACTTATTCTCTTATCCAGCAACCTAGTCCAAGTTGGTGTATGAAGTAGAAGGGTTTTCGGTTGAAAATCAGTTTAGAAAGGGAAGTAAAGCCTAACAACTCCTTAAAGTATAAAATCATGCATGAAGCTACCTAATCTCTTCTTCTCCATTTTCGGTTGTGTTTTCTAGTTTTCCCTAGCTT
This sequence comes from Limonium bicolor, assembly GCA_023374045.1. Classification (NCBI taxonomy): domain Eukaryota; kingdom Viridiplantae; phylum Streptophyta; class Magnoliopsida; order Caryophyllales; family Plumbaginaceae; genus Limonium; species Limonium bicolor. The sequence continues at coordinate 276,255,398 of CM041782.1, read as the reverse complement.
ATTCCTTTGTCCTCTTCATGTAAAAATAATGGAGAACATCCAAGCCTTAAGAGGTAGCACGATCCAAGCATGGTACCCCATTTTGACCACTTTGGGTAAAGAACTTTTACCATTATTTCTTCTTGTTTCTACCGGTTATATATGCTGGGTTAAATGGTGTTTTTAACACCTTCCTTTGTCGTTAAAAACCAGGCGGAAAAAGCCCTTGCAAACCCTAAGAAACTAAGGTAAGGATCATGCCTTACCAAAGCTTAAACTAACCTTTAATGACCCTTATTTCATATGGCTGATATATGCTCCTTTCTTTGCATGAAATGCTGGCGAAAACATCTTGGAATCATGGAAATATTCTATACAAAAATGTGGGAATCAGATCCAAGTACAAACCTTAGCAAAGTGAGCATTTTACTCTCTAATGGTATATATTAACTAAGCGTATGTGATTTAATATTTCAAAAACTAACTAAACCTTGTGTTTAAATTAGGCCGAGAGTGTAGGAGCAGTTTGGTGAATTTTGTGACTCAAAACTAGGTAAGGAAACCTTACCTAATGTTATATTATGATTTTATAAAATTCTGTTACAAATAAATATCAGCCGTGGGGTTTAATGGTGTTAAATAGCTTAATTATGTATTAAAGTGCTTTATAACATTTTTGGTTAGTTAGTATTTAAATGAACTATAAGGGCAAGGAAATAATTTAAAGGGTTAAAACATAATTTATACAAATATCTAGGTAAGTATAAGAAAAGTCGTGACATAACTATGTCATTTGGGACATTTATGTGTAATTTTATTCGATGTTAAGTTGTGGGATCGGCTGGCTGACTCAAACCAACTCAAGGTGTGAGTCTAAGAGTTGGTTTGACTCAATCAATCTTTTTAAGGGTAAGAAACACTTTGGGACGTAGAGGCACTCAATCAAAATGGTTAAACTAAGTGTGCGGAATACTTAAAGAGACTGAATTGAATTAATGTTTGAAAGATAGACAGACTCTGTGGAACTCAGCAAGACACACAAATAAGCTATTTTATTCTCTGGTCAAAACAAAATAACTTATAAATGCCCAATAAGTAGAAGAGATCTACTTAGCGTCTTTTCACTCACTCACCCAATACACTTTCTGATCAACTCAATGGTAAGTGTAGCAAAACTAGGATCTTCCTAGGCAGAGTCTATCTAGATGCGCTAACTGGTTAGGTACGTATTCTCTCTCTCTGACTTACAAAGATAATTTCTCTCTCACTGTAATCTCTATAATGTTTCTCAGTAAAAGCATAAATGAAACTAGCTACTACAAAGCTTATTTATACTGGTACTAGAAGCAACAGGTTGAGAGAGTTAGTTCCAAAATTGTCGAAACTAACTTAGTGGGCAACGTCCTCAGGTAGTCTTCTGACTTGGGCCGCAAACTTTGGATGCGACTAGGGTGGTTGTGCAGAGTGGATTTATCGTGAGTTATTAGCACAGGTGAAATTGATAAAAGAAAGAAATTAATACTCAAAATATCCGTCGGGCTGCAAATTAAAACCCGGTCGCAGTAGTATAGAAGACAGAAGCGGCCGGGGTCAAACCGTGGACTTATAGCGAGATAAAATAGTTCCTAAGCTTGTCACAAAAGGGGGGAAGTTAATTGACTTGTTTTAGAGAAAATATTAAGCAGATTAGAAAACTGAGTGCAGATGAATTAAATGGAACTCCGGGTTCAGGTTTTATATAATCTGATTAATTATGCTATCTCTACCGGTTTAATATATTAGTTTGGCAAAAATTCCTGTTATTATCCTAAGGACTAAGTCATAGACCCTTAAGAACTCGTTTACCAGAAAATGCTCGGTCTAATCAAGGTTCGAGCAATACTATGTAAACGGACGTTAAATTCAAGGAATTATAATTGCATCTGTAAATACTAACTTATTAAATCATAATAAGTTTTCTCCAGATTTACGGCTTAATTAACCTGTCTATTTATCACCTGGTCTGATCAAAATAGACTTAGGAAAGCATTTTAATAAATTCATGTAATTTATTAAAATGGTGAGAGAAAACCTTTAAGCGTAACAAACTGTATTTATTTTAACCGGTAGAAATATTGATTACATAATTAAACAAACCATAATTTAAACCTTTGCCCGGAGCAAATCCTCCTTAGCCTGACATATTAACTGGTAATAAGTCAGACAGAGGTTGGACGTAATAATAACACGGAGACGTGAATAGTGAATGGAGAAATGAAGAGATCGAAGAGTGGAACATGTACGTAGGTTATTGTAAGTGGAATGAGTGAATTGGAGAGTTTGAGATCTGTGGACTGAATGGTGCGTGGTGATGTACGAGAGTATTTCACTGGAAGAGAATGAGATGAGATGAGCGTGAGTGATTTTCTGGTTTTCTCCGTGCACTCGTACAAGGTTGTAGGGAATGGTTATTTATAGAAGAAATGAAGAGGTAGTCTTCCGTAGATATTTGCAGTTGATTGCCTACTTGAGTGCTTCATTGATTGAAGCATTGATTGCTTCATTTATTGCAGGGGACAGGAGCTGGAGACACGTGAGCGAAATAAGGTAGGCGACGGCGGGAGTAGATAGATAAGGCGAGTTGCAGACGGCGCGAAGAAGAAACTGTTTCGGGCGTCTTTTAGTCTTGACCGCGTGTGTGTCCGCCTCTCATTTTCATGCGGTTGCATGAGTTGCATGGGTCACGTCCGCTTCGCTACTCCTCACGTCCGCCTTGGAATCAAGCGGTTCCGCCCGCACCTCTCTTCCGCCTGTACAACCGCCTTAAATATAGGCGGTTCTTTGATGTATGTCCGCCTGAACAATAGGCGGTTAGGTGGTGGTGGTGTCCGCCTGGTTTATAGGCGGTTGCATGGCTTGGTGGTGTCCGCCTTATATTGGGGCGGTTGCCCATGCGGACACAATGTGCGTGACCTATTTTCCTTCGAACTTTGACCGGCTCTAGATTCTTCATTTGGACTCCGTTTTCTGAGCCGTTTGCGTCAATGCGTTCGTCTCTTCGTCTACTTCACTTCCAGCTTGGTTTTCCTCATGTTAAACCAATAATTTTGTGAGATAAACAATAAAACATAAACTAGAGGAAAACTAACCGAAGTGGAGAAATGAGCAAGAAAAGTGCTAATATTATACATGAAATACACCTATAAAACATGCTCATTTGGACACTTATCACACCCCCACACTTATCTTTTTGCTTGTCCTCAAGCAAAACCATGTACTTAAGCAAGTAGGAAATGCTCAATACTAACAAATATTATTATGAAGGGTAGGATAAAAAAGTCAATAGTTCATGATCTTTATAACTTATTGAGGAGTGTGAAAAATTATCTGCTGGTGGCATAGGTGTACTCAGGGTAAAAACAAAATATAGAGTTTCGGGGTATGATCTAAGGTACTTCAATGTTTCTTTTGTTTAGGTGACTCCGGGAACTTTTACCATGGCCAACATCTCTCAAGAATGGGCATTTAGAAGAAAACAAAAGGAAAAATAGATTTATGCATTTGTTTCACTTTTGCATAAGAGATGAGAAAATATAGGTATCACGCCTTTGTATTCAAGAACACTCATCTCTCTTTTGTTGGTTACCAATGGTGTCTCGCAAGTCCTTTATTTTTTGTATTCTTCTTCTTTTTTTTAAAACAGAGAAATACCCCTTAGCAATCCCTAAGAGAGAAGACAGAAAGAAACCCTGAGCAATAAAATCCAACCATTTGCAGATTATTTGGTCACACCGCATATAAAATGCTCCTCAAAAGTAATCAAATGAAAATTTTTTAAAATTTGTACCATTTATCCCACAATTCATAATGGTATTTGTTTTTACAGAGAACAACCTACATTAGCAGGGTACATAATTTTTTTTTTTTGAACAAATGCAAGGTAAGCAGAAGATAAGCAGAGAGATTTAACAATTTAAGCATAAAATGACCTGAAAAGGCTCTTCCCCCACACTTAAGCTTAAGCAATGCCCTCATTGCGTAGATGAACTAAAATTAATAAGGCATGCAATTAGTAAAGGGAAGAGTGTACTCCCCAGATTTCATAGAGTGTGTAGAGCTCCCCCACACTTGAGTGTTGCTGTGGAATGTCATGAATTGAACCTGTAAAGAATATTCTACACAGCGAGAAGAACTCAAGTGAAGCCTGCATTTTATTATAACAAATAAAAGGGAAATATAGTACAAAAAAGAAAACAACATTAAATTAAATGAAAGATAAAAGATAGATAGTGGGTTGCCTCCCACCAAGCTGCCCGGGTTTAACGTCTCTAGCTAGACGTATTTGACCAAGCTTTAGTTTGGAGAAGAGTTCGAGGGCGAATTGTCCTGCTGTTCTTGGACAAAATAAGTTGCAGATAGGTCACTTGAAATATTAGAATGAGAATTATACCTTTTAAGACGTGCTCCGTTGACCTTGAAAGTTTCGCCTTGTTTGTTCTGGAGTTCAAAGGCACCGTACGGAGTCACACTAACAATTTGGAAAGGGCCGGCCCAATGAGACTTGAGTTTCCCAGGGAAGATCCTTAATCTAGAGTTATACAGGAACCCAATCACCAATTTCGAAGTCCTTCTTCATGATCATCCTGTCGTGGAACTTCTTGGTGCGCTCTTTATAGATCTTTGCATTCTGGTAAGCCTGATCTCTCAGCTCTTCTAATTCAGATAGCTGGAATTTTCTTCTCTCTCCGCAGAAACCATGTCAAAGTTTAGGGCCTTGATTGCCCAATATGCCTTATGCTCCATCTCTACAGGAAGGTGGCATGCTTTCCCAAAGACCAGCTTAAAAGGAGACATCCCGATGGGAGTCTTGAATGCAGTGCGGTAAGCCCAAAGCGCATCGTCCAGCTTAAGTGCCCAATCCTTTCGTGATGAGTTAACCGTCTTCTGGAGGATCCATTTTAACTCACGGTTGGAAACTTCTGCTTGGCCGTTTGTCTGGGGGTGATAAGGTAAAGCTACCTTGTGACGTACCCCGTACTTAACCATAAGCGCTTCGAATAAACGGTTGCAGAAGTGAGATCCACCATCACTGATAATAATTCTGGGCACGCCGAAACGGGTAAAGATGTGCTTTTTGAGGAACCTGGTTACTGTCTTTGCATCGGCATGATGACACGGTATAGCTTCTACCCACTTTGACACGTAATCAACTGCCACTAGAACATATTCGTGGCCCTGCGAGGAAGGGAACGGTCCCATGAAATCAATGCCCCAACAATCAAAGAGCTCTACTTCTAGTATCCCTTGTTGTGGCATCTCATGTCTCCTGGATGTGTTACCCATTTTCTGGCAATTATCACATTGTTTACAGAATTGGTACACATCTTTATGAAGGGTCGGCCAATAAAATCCTGAGGCCAGGATCTTAGCTGCGGTCCTTGTGGGTCCATGGTGACCTCCGGCTTCCCGTGAGTGACAAAAATGTATGACGCTTGAAACCTCTTCTTCCGGGAGACATCGTCAAATCAACCCATCAGCACTAACTCGGAACAAGTACGGGTCCTCCCAGAAATAATGCCTTGAGTCAGAAAGAAATTTCTTCTTCTGGGAGTAGGATAGATCATAGGGTACTGTTCCAGAGACTAAATAATTGGCCAGGTCCGCGTACCATGGCTCCTGTACTTTGGTGATGGAGAAGACAGTCTCATCGGGGAAGAATTCGTTGATAGGCACACTATCCGTAGGAGTCACCAACCTAGAGAGGTGGTCAGCGACGACATTCAATTTCCCGCTCTTATCTTTGACTTCGATGTCAAACTCTTGAAGTAGAAGAATCCAGCGCAATAAGCGAGGCTTGGCTTCTTGTTTTGTAAATAAGTATTTGAGAGCGGAGTGGTCGTGTGCACGATGACTTTGCTTCCCCATAAGTATATCTGAACTTATCGAGGGAGAAAACTATAGCCAGAAGTTCTTTTTGGTGGTCGTATAGTTTTTCTGGGCGTCGTTTAGTGTTCTGCTAGCATAAGCGATCACTCTCAAGATTTTCTCTTTTTTCTGGCATAGAGCTGCCCCCACGGCGTAGTCACTTGCGTCACACATGATCTCAAAAGGAAGAGACCAATCAGGTGGTATGACAACAGGTGCTGACACCAATTTTTGTGTTATAGTTTGGAAAGCAGCTGAACACCTTTCATCAAAATGAAACGGGGCATCTTTCTGTAGCAGGTCGGTCAATGGTTTGCTGATTTTGGAGAAGTCCTGAATAAACCGCCGATAAAATCCTGCATGCCCTAGAAACGCTCGTATATCTCGAACTGTAGTTGGTGCTGGTAACTTCTCGATAACCTCTACCTTGGCTTTATCCACCTCTATTCCTTTTGCTGATATTTTATGTCCAAGGACGATCCCGTCCTTGACCATAAAATGACATTTCTCCCAGTTTAAAACGAGATTCGTATCCTCACACCGTCTTAGGATTAAATCAAGTTGTGCCAAGCATTTGTCGAAACTAGAGCCATAGACTGAGAAGTCGTCCATGAAGACTTCTATGCTCTGCTCGATGAAGTCAGCAAATATTGCTTGCATACATCTCTGGAAGGTAGCAGGGGCATTGCATAGACCGAAAGGCATTCGTCGGTATGCAAAGGTACCGTAAGGACAAGTGAAGGTTGTCTTGTCCTGGTCCTCAGGTGCGATTGGTATTTGAAAATAACCCGAGAACCCATCTAGAAAACAGTAGTACTCTTGCCCTGCTAGTCGTTCCAACATCTGGTCGATAAAGGGGAGAGGGAAATGATCCTTCCTGGTGGCCAAGTTCAAACGCCGATAGTCAATACACATGCGCCATCTTGTAATCTTTCTTTGAGGGATAGTCTCTCCCTTTCATTAATAACAGCTTCGATGCCCCCCTTCTTAGGGACAACTTGAACAGGACTGACCCATGGACTGTCAGAAATTGGATAAATGATGTCCGCGTCAAGGAGTTTCAGAACCTCCTTTCGAACTACCTCCTTGAGGTTAGGGTTTAGCCGGCGTTGAGGTTGTCGGATAGGCTTGTAGTTTTCCTCCATGTAAATATGGTGCGTGCAATAGGAGGGATCAATTCCTTTGATATCAGCGATAGTCCACCCGATTGCTGTCTTGTGCTTCTTTAGTACCTCGAGTAACCTCGTTTCCTCCCCGGAATTCAGAGAAGAGGAAATAATGACAGGCAAATGGTCATTTTCAGCTAGGAAGGCATACTTGAGGTTAGAGGGTATTTCTTTAAGCTCGAGTTCAGGTGGTTGTTCTACTGATGGAATTGATTTTTGAGGTTTTCTGTCGAGTTCTTCGATTTGTGGTCGGAACGCTTGATAACCAGCCCTTCCTTTCTCTACGTACGCCAGCATGGCGTTAACTTCTGGATCCTCCACCTTTTCTTCTAGAGAAGTAAATAATACTCGCTCTAGCGGTTCAGTTTCAACTTCCTGGATGGAAGATGGAGAATATATGTCCTCATCTGTAGCAAAATCGCCTTCCTCCTCCTCATCATCTGTGAATCCCACTGTCTTAGCATGAGGAGAAAAGCTTGAGCTTTTCTTCATCATTTTTTGCATGTCAAATTCAATCGTTTCATCCTCGTACCGAAGAGTGATTTTTCCATCATGGACGTCAATGATGGCTTTGGCGGTACTCAGCAACGGTCAACCTAGAATCAGGGGAACGTCAACATCATCATCCATTTCTAGAATGACGAAATCAGCTGGAAAGATGAAGCGAGAAACTCCAACTACCAGATCCCGGACTATGCCCATGGGCTTGATCTCTGATCTGTCTGCTAGTTGGAGTTTGAAAGGAACCGGTTGTTATAACCCGTACAATTTGTACCTTATATTATATCTGCTACAACGTTGTTCTAAAGTTGGATTAAAAATCCCTTGCCATCAGTTGGGACACCGGCGGCATTGTTTTAATTACAGAGGGCAAGGAGGTCCATCTATTAAAACAATTAAGGTAATTGTTTTTATTAGTTAATAAGGATGGGAACCTTATTTAATTTAGCCTTCTAATTATTTTTCTTCACGACAGTTCAATTCAGTCAGATCGTGAGGAGCGTTCTCTATCGTGGTGCTAAGCGGCAGTTTCTCTCTCTTTTCCTTCTCTCTCGATCTTTCCCCTCTGTTGAAGATTCCGGTCCTACTGCTGCAATCAGATTGGTGATCTTCGTTGCGGTATGGTTTCCTCTTCGTTTTCAGGTTGGTATTACAGAACCGGTCTCCGTTGTATCATCTGTTCTTGTTCCAGTTTCTGATTGAGGGTTTTTGATTGTGTTCGAATCAGTGGCCGTTGGTTGCGCGCAAGTTGGGATTCCTCTGCAGAGTATTTCGTCTGGTCTCGATTCCAGGTTTGTGATGCAGAGAGTTATACAGTTTTGGAGTTTCCAAGTCTAGGTTTCCTTCGAATGTTTTCTGATTTCTGGGCTTGATTGTGGAATTCAGTGGCTGTTGGTCTGTATCGGATTGTGCTCTGCGTGGATTGTGCCTGCGGTTTCAGATCGTTGTTCTTCTTCTGCTAATTGAGGTAGGTGGTTACTCGATTCAGTTTGGAAGTTCAGCCATGGGGTGTTGCAAGGATTGTTGTGGTTTGTGTGTGTGGTTTCTATCAGCGTTTTGTTGTGATTTGAAATGGCTAAACCCCCATGGTTTCCTGTTTAATGTCTGATTTGGTGTGTGTGCTTCATTGGCATTTTGAGGCATTGATTTGTGTTGTTCTTCTGCTCTGTTCGTCTTCTGGAAATTGCATTTTTCGCACTGTCCGAACTTCCGTCCGAGCTTTGAAGTTCGGACAGTGCGTTTCTGCCTTTCTGATTTGCGAGTTCGGGGTATGTCCGAACATCTGTCCGAACTTGGATGTTCGGACACACCCTCAAGTCTTCTCTCTGATTTAAAGTTCGACCTGTGTCCGAACTTCGAAGTCCGGACACAAGGTCGGACCTTCCGCGTGTTCTTCCGTAAAACCTGTCCGAACATCCGTCCGAACTTGGATGTTCGGACATTCTGAATTCCTCTATCTGATTTCAACTCGACTTGTGTCCGAACATCGATGTCCGGACACAAGTTCGGACATTTGGCTTTCTCTGGTTTCTGAGTCTCGACTTGTGTCCGAACTTCGACGTCCGGACACAAGTTCGGACACCCCTCTGTTTTCAACATAACTTCTTCGTTTGAACTCCGATTTGAGTGCCGTTTGCGGCGTTGGTTTCCTTATGTTCTGTGCTACTGATTTATGAGTGTTTTGGCATATTTAAATGCAACTTTGCTTCTGTTTAAGCAACCTTTCTGTTTTGGGACATTACACATTGTTTCTGAGCCGTGAATGGCTGGGTCGAGCTATTCCGTGGTATACCATGTAGACGTCGTTCTGAGTGTGGGTCATTCCCTTCTGTTCTGTGGGGTTGACGAACCCTTTGGCTCTTTCGAGTCATTTCTGCGTTGCCGAGAGACCTGGTATGGTCTATGGGTCTTCGACCCTTCTGAGTGTGTGCATTGTGTTTTGTCCCCTTTCTGTTTAAGTGCTCTGACTGTTTCTGAAATGGGAACCCTTTGTGTTTCACTCTGCTTCTGTTTCTGAAAGCTTCTGACTATTTGAGAATTGTGCATAAGATGTTTATCTTCTCTTCTTCTGATTTCAATTGTTTTGAGCGACCTTGCTGATGACGGTCGCTGCTTACTGGGCATAGTTGTGTGCTCATTCCCCTACTTCTAACATTTTTGCAGATTGATCAGCGAGGGTCATCTTGAGTTCTGGAGCTGTAGTGCTTAGCTCATTTGACTGTTTAAACTTCTGTTATGACGTTGTAGCCTTCGGGCCTTCCTCTGTTTTGAGTTTCTGATTCGGATATGTATTTGGAATCCGTTTACTTCCGCTGTATTTGAATACTTTGGTTTACAATGTTAAGTGAACTCTGTTTTGGGCCTTTATTGTTTTTGATCGTTTAGAGCCTTGCGTTATTGGTAGTAATACGCGGCGTGTAATACCCTTAACTCTTAGGCCGGTTTTAGGGGTGTTACACCGGTTGCATTTCTCCTCCTTTTACTTTCAAGAAGGTGGAATATGGCATGATATTAATGCTGGCTCCTAGGTCGCATAGACCACTTCCACAGTCCACCCCGCCTATAAAACACGGGATCACGGGATTTCCCGGATCTGTTTGTTTGAGAGGGAGTGCTCGAAGAAGGGCTGCAGAGCATTCCTCTGTGAGGTGCACTGTTTCTTTCCCAGGTTTCTTTTTCTTCTTCGTTAAGAGATCCTTTAGAAATTTGGCGTAATTAGGCATCTCTTGCAAAGCATCAAGTATAGGTATGTCAAGAGTCAGTTTCTTGAAAATACTCAAGAACTTGGAGAATTGCTCGTCGAGGTGTTTCTTTTTCATTCTGTTTGGGAACGGGAGTTCATTGTTTTTATGAGTGGAAGTTGGGATGTCGATGGTAACTCGAGATGGAGGTGGAGTAACAGGAGTAGGAACTTGGATTTCTGAGGGAGGTGAAGTTGGTTTGGTGGTTTCATCAACATTGATGTAGGAATCTTCAAGATTTTCTTTTTCTTTTCCTTTGCTGGTGGCAAGTTCCCTTCCACTCCTTAAAGAGACTGCACACAAGTTTGTTGATTGTAATGTGCCATCGTCTATAAGGATTGAATTTGCTTGTTCCTTCGGATTGGGATTAGTCTGTGAAGGGAATTGACCAGGTGGTCTTTGTTGAGTAAGTAACTGTTGAATCTGAGATTGCAAGGCTTTTTGGTCTTTGCGCAGAGCTGCGACCTCTTCTTGCGTATCTCGGGATTTACCCATCATCGCCTTAAACATCTCCTGCATCTGAGACATATCAGACTCAGGATTCGAAGGAGGTGGAGCTGGTCGGCTCGATGAAGCTTCATTGCCATTAGGCTGTTGTTGATATTGCCTTGGGCCTCCTTGGAAATTGGATTGAGGTCTGTAATTTTGGGATGTTTGTAGGGTATGTGGGTTCTGGATATTTCCGGTGTTTGAGTAGCTAAGATTGGATTGCATGTTACGTTGCCATGGTTGTCTGTATCCTGAATTGTTGGTGATGTAGTTTGCTTCCTCCGCTGCTTTCATTTCTTGTAGTTGGGGGCATTGATCATAATCATGAGGCCCGCATCATTGCGTACAAGAATTAGTTGGAGATGGTTGGGATTGAGGAGCATAGCCTGGAGGGGTAGTAGGTGTTCGGGAAATCATCGACTTAGCTTGCTGAGGGAAGGAATTCATAGCCATCTGTTCAACCACTTTCTGCAAAGTACTGACTTTTGTTGCCTGCTGAGCATTGCTCTCCATGAGTTGCTCATGGCTTCTCATGAGCTGGTCGAACTTGTTATCACTCTCCCCAACATGGTATAATCCTGGAGTACCGCTCCTTGATCCACCGGAGGCCCAGTCTCTAATTTCCTCACAGAGAGACTCCATGCTGTTCAGAAATTGTGCTCCCGGCTTTTTCAGAACGTCAGCCCCTAACGAAGATAACACCATTGTTCTGCACGGACCGATCAAGCCCTTGTAGAACAATTGTGATACTTGTTCCTTCGTCAGATCGTGGTGAGGACAAGTGAGTAGTAGACCTTTGAAACGGTCCCAAGTTTCACAAATATTCTCCGACCCTGGTTGCTTGAAATTTTAAATTTCAGCAATCATCTCCAAAGTTCGGCTCGGAGGTAGGAATTTGTCGTAGAACTTGGTGGCCATGTCGTCCCAGGTACCAATGGTACTCGGTGTTAGGCTATGATACCACTTGCTCGTGTTTCCCGTCAGGCTGTGTGGGAATAGCGACAATCTTGCATATTGAAGTACTGCGTCGGTTGCAGTAAGACTGTTGGCGTGTTGCAAGAACTTTGTAACATGTAACAGGGCTTCATCCGGACTGGTGCCATCAAACATGCCCAACTCCATCACACATCGAATCTGATGATATGGCTTCATCTTCTGCCACTCATCGTATTCAGATGGGCTGAGGTGAGGAAGGATGATAGTAGGCTGTTGTCCTTGGTTAGACGGCCTGTTGATATTTCGAACCGTTGCTGGTGTAGCTGCCATGTTAGCTTCCGGGTCAGAATCTATCACTATGGTGGTATTTTGTTGAGTTCGTCTCTGCCTTAGGGTACGCAGAAAGGTTCTCTCGATCTCTGGATTATAACCAACCGTGTGATTATTAATATTTTCTGGGAGGCTATTTGACCTGGTAAAAGGCATTCACCACTCAAAACAGAGAAAAGAACTGGTTATACGTTAGAATAATAAAAATGTTAGGAATTAGTAGACAGAAATTTAAAGTTAGTAGTTAGGGACAATGGAAAGAAATGACAATGGAACGAAATGACAATGGAACGAAATGACTGGAAATTTTAAGTTAGTAGTTAGAGACAATGGAATATTAAAGGACAATGGAAATGAAATGACAATGGAAAGAAATAACAATAATAATAAGATGTCAGAAGTCCGAAGTCCGAAGTCCAAAGTTAGATGTCCAAGTCAGATCAGGAGTCCGATGTCCGAATTTAGATTATTATAAGTTAATATTGACAGATTATTATAATATAACAGGTGAATTAACCGGGGCTTAGGGACTAGATTAAATCAAGTCCCCGGCAACGACGCCATTTTGCAGAGTGGATTTATCATGAGTTATTAGCACATGTGAAATTGATAAAAGAAAGAAATTAATACTCAAAATATCCGTCGGGCTGCAAATTAAAACCCGGTCGCAGTAGTATAGAAGACAGAAGCGGCCGGGGTCAAACCGTGGGACTTATAGCGAGATAAAATAGTTCCTAAGCTTGTCACAAAGGGGGAAGTTAATTGACTTGTTTTAGGGAAAATATTAAGCAGATTAGAAAACTGAGTGCAGATGAATTAAATGGAACTCCGGGTTCAGGTTTTTATAATCGGATTAATTATGCTATCTCTACCGGTTTAATATATTAGTTTGGCAAAAATTCCTGTTATTATCCTAAGGACTAAGTCATAGACCCTTAAGAACTCGTTTACCAGAAAATGCTCGGTCTAATCAAGGTTCGAGCATACTATGTAACGGACGTTAAATTCGAGGAATTATAATTGCATCTGTAAATACTAACTTATTAAATCATAATAACTTTTCTCCAGATTTACGCTTAATTAACCTGTCTATTTATCACTGGTCTGATCAAAATAGACTTAGGAAGCATTTTAAAAATTCATGTAATTTATTAAAATGGTGAGAGAAAACCTTTAAGCGTAACAAACTGTATTTATTTTAACCGGTAGAAATATTGATTACATAATTAAACAAACCATAATTTAAACCTTTGCCTGGAGCAAATCCTCCTTAGCCTGACATATTAACTGGTAATAAGTGAGACAGAGGTTGGACGTAATAATAACACGGAGACGTGAATGGTGAATGGAGAAATGAAGAGATCGAAGAGTGGAACATGTACGTAGGTTATTGTAAGTGGAATGAGTGAATTGGAGAGTTTGAGATCTGTGGACTGAATGGTGCGTGGTGATGTACGGAGTATTTCACTGGAAGAGAATGAGATGAGATGAGCGTGAGTGATTTTCTGGTTTTCTCTGTGCACTCGTACAAGGTTGTAGGGAATGGTTATTTATAGAAGAAATGAAGAGGTAGTCTCCCGTAGATATTTGCAGTTGATTGCCTACTTGAGTGCTTCATTGATTGAAGCATTGATTGCTTCATTTATTGCAGGGGACAGGACTGGAGACGCGTGAACGAAATAAGGTAGGCGACGGCGGGAGTAGATAGATAAGGCGAGTTGCAGACGGCGCGAAGAAGAAAACTGTTTCGGCGTCTTTTAGTCTTGACCGCGTGTGTGTCCGCCTCTCATTTTCATGCGGTTGCATGAGTTGCATGGGTCACGTCCGCTTCGCTACTCCTCACGTCCGCCTTGGAATCAAGCGGTTCCGCCCGCACCTCTCTTCCGCCTGTACAACCGCCTTAAATATAGGCGGTTCATTGATGTATGTCCGCCTGAACAATAGGCGGTTTGGTGGTGGTGGTGTCCGCCTGGTTTATAGGCGGTTGCATGGCTTGGTGGTGTCCGCCTTATATTGGGGCGGTTGCCCATGCGGACACAATGTGCGTGACCTATTTTCCTTCGAAATTTGACCGGCTCTAGATTCTTCATTTGGACTCCGTTTTCTGAGCCGTTTGCGTCAATGCGTTCGTCTCTTCGTCTACTTCACTTCCAGCTTGGTTTTCCTCATGTTAAACCAATAATTTTGTGAGATAAACAATAAAACATAAACTAGAGGAAAACTAACCGAAGTGGAGAAATGAGCAAGAAAAGTGCTAATATTATACATGAAATACACCTATAAAACATGCTCATTTGGACACTTATCAGGTTGCACGACCGTTGGAGCGTTGAAAGATTCACGATTCCATTCCTTTGTATTCGCAACAGCATGGAAGAGTCTGTGATGTTTCCTTAGTTGGGCGGACTCACTTGTAGTAGTTCGTTCTTTGTGTTTGGCCGAGGGCGATTGACTCTGTCGAGGTGATTGGCTATCTCTACAACACTTTGATGTCTCAACAGTTTCCCCCTTGTTGCTGATGATAGCAAACCTCCGTGAAGCCCGATTGAGTCAATCCTGAAATAAGAACAAAAACACAAAGGACTAGGGGAACTGACCCTGTCGAAGTTCCCCCTTAATAACAGCATTGGAGTCCAGAGACTCCATTGTGGTTCCCCCTTAATCGTAGAGGGACTCCAAGCAAGTAACATAGCAGATAGTAAGTAGGCATTTTAACAGGCATAATAAGGCATAATATTGGAAGCAGTTAAAGCACTAGACCACACAGTCTAGCAGCAAGAATTCGAAAGCAGTTCAAAAAACAGCAAAAGAGTCACCCGTACACCAGACGGGATTCACCGCTTCCCCCTTTTGCTTTCATCAGAGGGAAGCCCATCAGTCACACAGAGTTAATCAGAATATTCACAAATAAACCAGTAAACAATGTTTAGAACTTAAAACAGCCTAAGTCCTAACACTACGCACACACACACCATAGCTAAGGGTCGGGGTTGGGGTTAATGGTAGCTTGAATGTTAAGGAGGTGGTCCTGCATAGCCGTCACAGCCGTCTCAATCCCAGTGAGTTTGTCCATCATCCGCGAGTGGCTCTAAGTCAGCTATGCAGCCTGTGCGAGGAGTCACTCTTTCTCCAATATTTGTAGAAGAGTGTAGTGAGGGACTACCTCTAGAGAAGTCGAAGGACCCGCCGTCGTTGGAGTTAATGGTGGGGGCAGCAGCGTGGATTTGTCGATGGAGGTAAGCCGATTCAGATAGCGGAGATTGATGGTGTCTGCCTCCTCGATGGACTCCAGTGTGGATGTCGCCATGGGTACCTAAAAGAATTTTAGAATGCGGGGCAGCCAGAACACATACCCTAAGGAGTGTTTTGGGGTATCGACGGACTGGGCCAAATGATGGAGTATAATGTGGACCAGATTGAGTGGGTGACGGTTTACGATGTAGTACAAGATGGTGAGGTCCAAACAGTTGACCGTTAGATTTCCTTCTCTTCTAGGGACGATATTTTTTATGACAAGGATGTGTAGGAGTTGGTGGAGTATGGAAAAGTCACCTCGGGGGATTAGGGAACCCACTTTTTTCTTGGAAGAGAAAAAATGGTAGAGTTTGTTTTGTAGGACCCCGGGGATTTCTGGAAGGACTCCTTTTTCATAGCAGGACAGACCAGTATGAGGGAGTCCAAGAATTTTTGACAGCTTCTTAAGATCGAAAAAAACGGGAGTAGAGTTGACAAAGGACTGTGTGACACCGTTTCAAATGACAAGATTTTGATAGAAGTCAACAGACTCTTGAGGATACCACTCATTTATCTCACAGTAAAGATGTTTCCATCCCTGAACTTCTAGCATTGTGACTAACTCCCCCATATTTGAAGATAGAGCCCAAGATAAATCTAGAAACTTACCCCTGACAATATTTCGCTCTGCAGCAAGATCATAGAGAATCTAGCGTTGGGAGAAGGGGTCTATCTTAGTGCTTCGACGCTGCGGCTTGGGCGGCTTCTGTATTCTGGTGAAGGAGGCGCCAGTGGATGTGTCGTGGCTGTTGGTGGGCAACTCTTGGACTGTGGGAGACTCACCGGAACCTGAGGAGGCTGGTTGGGCCTTGACTGATGATCTTAGGACGCATTTGGCTGTGGGACGGGTTATGGTTTGAGCTTTACGTTTTCTAGGTTTTGGAATCTGAGATGGGGGAGGAGTTGGGGTTGCAGATTTTTCATGAGATTCTTGTGGGGTTGGTGTTGGATATTTTTTGGGTGGAGCTTGCGGTGGGTCAGTGGCTTGGGTAACGAAGGTAGGGTTTCGTTGATGAGGTGGTGGAGATGGTGGTTTGGCGGCGGATAGGGGTGTTGGTTTGTGGGAAGTGTCATGGGTGGAATGCGGTGGTGTGGCAGAGTGTGTGGGGGATGGGGTGGCCGTGGTTTTCGTGGGAGAGTGAGTAGTGGTGGTGGTGAGTGGGGATGGATTGGGGTTTGCCATGGACTGAAGATACACTTGAAGGCGGAGAGGATGTTGGAAAATTTCGGTCGGGATGTTGATGCCGTTAAAGTTAATGCCCGCCATTTGAAATTTGTTTTAGCTCTAGGTGTAAAGGGAATGTGAGTGAGAGAGATGGAGTAGGGTGATAGGTGATATAAAGGCGGAAGTGACTAGTGGAAGTTGCAGAGATTTCGTATGTCAGGCGAGAAAAATCAGGGGGCGCGAGATCAAGGGCGTAGATTTAGGCGGAACGGGTGTGGATAGGTGATGTTGATGTGTAGCGCTAGGTGCATAGAGGCGTTTAGCAAGGAAAAACACAATTCACAGACTCAAGTGCAAACAGAGATAGACTCAGTGAGATATAAGGGAGTACCTACTGATGATTGTGGTAGGGGCAAGGAGATGCGACCGTCTAGGTAGACGGAGTCAACCCAATTGCTGATCGAAGTGCTTTAAATCATGCTGTGGATAGGGGTTTAGTGAAGATATCTGCAAGTTAATCTTCTGTGGGCACAAAGTCAAGTTGAATGAGCTTTTTCTCGACGCAGTCTTTCAAGAAGTGAAAACGGATTTCAATATGTTTAGTTCTTGAGTGTTGGACTAGGTTTTCGGATATTTTGATTGTGCTTTTGTTGTCACAAAAGATTAGGAACTGTTCTTGGGTAACATGATAATCTTGAAGTTGTTGTTTCATCCAAAGAAGTTGGGAGCAACAGGCCACAGCAGAGACATACTCTGCCTCCGCTGTGGAGAGTGCGACAGAGTTTTGTTTTTTGGAGGACCATGAAAAGAGACAAAGACCCAAGAACTGTGCATTACCTGAAGTACTCTTTCGATCTTGGAGGGAACCAGCCCAATCAGAGTCACTGTAGCCAGATAAAGTAAAAGTAGGAGATCAAGGATACCATAGATAGAGTGTACTTGTACCTTTAAGGTATCGAATGATACGTTTGATCGCTTTGAGGTGAGACTGTTTTGGTGCTGCCTGGAAGCGGGCACAAAGGCAGACTACGTGGAGAATATCAGGGCGACTGGCAGTGTAACACCCCTACTACACACTTAACAACGAACTGAATTCGCAGCGGAAATAAACAACTAGAACAATAACTAAACGGGTTGGTGCTACACGCCGTTAGCCAGCCACGTGGCTAACTAGGGAGAATACATACAAATTGTACCGGTCTGATGATCAGACTCCCGAGCATAGAACTTAAAACCATAAATACATAATCAACAATACTGAGTATTAATATTTACATCCATAACTGTATAACTGTCAAAACACCGCCAATGTAATAAGAACGGAACCACAATATACCGCCACGGGAGCACATGCGCATCCCGGGTCCGAACATCCAAACCATCAAAAGTATTTCATAAACCTAGAATCTAGAGCCACTCCGCCTCTTCGATCCTCTTCCAGTTACATAGGAAAAACAATATGGTGCCCCAAAGGGGCTCAGCAACTCATAGCTGGCATGGCTAACGTGCAGCCCATCGACTACCGGGATACACGCAACCAATTGTCATGATAACATGGCATTGATTTTAAACAAACAATTTACATAACATAGCAATAAGAATTGCATCACAACAAACCCACATAACATAACAAGTATGGTTCTCTTTAGGAACCGAACCAAAACATAGTCAATTTACCTGGTGAGCCTAGAGATTGTTGCCAAACTCATGCTAAGCTCGTTACACAACTCGTTACCATCCGGTTAGATGAACGGTTAACTTAACCCATAGGTGTGTCGGATATAGTCATCCAAGCACGCCGAACAAACATAGTATGCCCCTGAGCCCGACGTGAGTCAGTAAAATAGCCTTGAATAAGCTAAAGGGAAGGTTGAAACCAAAAAGGGAAAACAACCATAACATATAAAGAGAATCAAACCGGTTAAGACATCGACTCCCACACTCACATGCGTGGCCGGAACGACCGGACTCCTAACTTCCTCCGTTAGCACTTGTTAGAAACCCCATCATTGGAACTTAATAAGTTAATTCACAAGCAAGTGTTTAGGTCTAGTTAGACACACACAAGGGTAATGAGACATAACTCACCATCACAATAATATTAACAACTGTAAACTTATTTCATGACTTAAGTCTTACAAGGTCATAAACACACAGAAAATCAAACAACACACAAGCCGGTGTAAACCGGTAGACAACAGACTGCAAGAAAACCATACCTAGGTCCCTGCTTCGATTGGTTTCAACCGTAGGCAACTCCTATACATAATTAATAATGTCGGTTAATTAACTTACTCAACTTACAATTTCTAAGTGTTTACATGTTTTCATGACATGTTTTTATTCCTTAATCTTACACTTATTTATCTTTATTATACATACTAGGGTCTACTACATAACTCTCATTCTCTTTCTTAAATTTAAAGAATTTTTATTTTTTTTTAAGTTCTGGTCTGGACCACCCCACTGGGGAGGTCCCAGGGGCGGTCCACAACAAAATCACCCACGCCTGCAACAAACAACTGGACCTCCCCACAGGGGAGGTCCACAACAGAATCTCCCACGCCTGCAGCAAACAACTGGACCTCCCCACAGGGGCGGTCCCTAGGGGCGGTCCACTGCAGAACCAATTTTCTAAGGTGGTTTTCTCCACTTTTTGAACTCCAAATTCATCCCAATTTTTCTTAATCATTCCACATGTTTTCCCACATGTTTTAACACCTTTTTGACACACTAAAACCCTCTCTAATCACTCCATAAATTTCCCAAACATTTACTCAAACCTTACCAAATCCTTAACACTTAGAACATTTTTTTCTTACACTTGTAACTTGTATTCTTACCTAAAACTTCACCTAACTAAAGTATTCCCTCACTACCATATAACCACCCCTTTAAACATCATTTGCACTACAACCATCCCCTTTACACAAACTTCCTAGGTCCTTCCCACAAGCTCTTATTTTTAAACCTTCACAAGGCATTACTCTTCCATTGCTCACCAAACTTTGCACAAGACTAAAACACACTCTTACCACTACTTTGGTATGCTTACAATCACCCATTTGATTCTCTAAACTTCCATGAACAATGCCCAAGTCATTCTCATACTTATGAACACCTAACTTCCCTTTCTTTCACCAAATTAACCCTTAACAATTCCTAGTGAAACCTAGGTCACCAAACTTCATTAAAACACCTAAACTTCTTATTTTCTACTCCAATTTTGACATTGCACTGTTAGTATTTCCTTACACACAAAACACAAGGTTTCTCACCTTTGAACACTCAAGAACACTTATTCACACAAAAATGTTCTTTACACACAACTAAGCCTTAAACTACACTACATAACAATATAGTGCATAATTTAAATTGCTTGGCACTTAGGCCCTTATATTGCATGGCTCTTAGGCCCTAAATTGCATAAACCTTAAACACTGAATTTCCCACATAATATATGCCTTTGACCTGCGAATACATACCACAACACATATTTCTTTTAATAAACCCTTGTGAGTATTTTTTTCTAGCTCATTTACCATTGGCTCCTTAAGTAGTTTAGTAAGCATTTTAAAGCTCAATTTTCCTAAGGCACATTAGGTTAGGTTATTTACCTCTTTTCCTTCCAAACTCCTTTCTTGTTTCCTTGAATTGAAAATTAGCAAGGAACTTGATCACTTGTCAATCTTCTATCCATACACAAGTAAAGGTAATGAGCATTAAGCTTCATACTTATACTCATTGATAAACCTTAGGTTATATAATGTCTTAAAACACATAAGTGAATGTTTTACCTTAGAATTGAATAGGAATTGGATCAAGTAGCAAGAGAGGACTCCACCTAGTCCTTTGAAGATTGGAATGAGCTAAGAATGAGCAAAAGAAAACACCATGAAGAAGGTGATTTCAGTCACTTATGAAAACAAGAGGAAATAAAGTTTTTCTTTGAGTTTCCTTACCTTGAAGCAAAAGAGAACAATAAGGTGTGAAAAGATGAGCTCAAGCTCCTTCCATGGTGATTTATCTTGGCACCGAAATGGAGGTTTTGGAGTTTTGAAAAGACAAGATTGTAGAGCTTGACTAAACTAAGAGAATGGTGGTCTTAAAATTATTTTTGGAGCATGGAGCTAGGAGATTTAGACAATCAAAGATGGAGGTGGTATATGTGCTGTAGCAAAACCGTGAATGGAGAAGAGAGGAAGGATGAAGATGGTGGGAATTCAAGAGGGAAATGAAAAGTGAGGTGAGAGGTTATTTTGTTAAGATATTATAAGTAAAAGGTGAATAGTGAATTTACTTACTTTTGCTTTCTTCTTTATTTACCTAGCTAAGCGTGGTGAGTCACACTTAAAAACCGGCCCCCTTGGTCAAATGAGGTACATTGTGGTCTTTTTTGACCATTTAGTTGACTTACATTGACTAATGTCTTAAACTAGCACTATTTGGTTACTATTCACTAAACAAGGCACATAATTGTGAAATTTTTGATTTCCCATTGATTTAGACTTCCTAATGTGATACTAAGTAGTACACATGTTGATTAAAGAGTAATGATGGACATTTATCCACTCAAAACCCATTTACAAGACAATTTTTCAAAAATGTGCTTTAAGACTCCTTAAAGCACATTTTGTGTTTTAACTTGTTTTCAAGCTTGGTTTTCTTTGGTAACTGATTTAATATGTTAAGTAACATGTAAATAAGATCTTGGTAGGCTCTTAGAGTCTAAACCAAGGTTATCCCAAGCTTAGAGCACATTTTTGCTCTAATTGCCTTTATGGTATTTTATAGTGTTTTCTATGGTTTAAATTGTTCACTAATGTTTCTAAGGCACTTTTTAGCCTTATTATACCATATTTTAGTGTTTAAAAAACATATAAAGGTTTGGGGTATTTCAATCTACCCCCCTTAAAAGAACTTTGTCCCCAAAGTTCACTACACAATTTCCATCTTAGAACACAAGGATCACTTATTAAAACAACACTTCCATACAGACATTCTTTACATGAATCGGACACAAAGTCCCGGTAACAAAACATCACTTAGACACTAAGGTCTACAACACCACAACATAGGCAATGCACTATAATGCATGCCGAACATACATAACCGAAATGGCTCTAGCCCCCTTAAAAAAGGGGTACGCCCCGTACCCTATACATACAAATACTAAGAAGTAAACAACGACAGGTACTTCACCTTCATCTTATCTTCCAGCTCCCAAGTGGCCTCCTCAACGTCCTAGTTAGACTAGAGGACCTTCACTAGTCTCACAGACTTATGGCGAGTGTCTCGAGTCTTAGTGTCCAGAATCCGTACGGGAGTCTCCACTGATCGCATGGTCGGCTCTAATGTTAGCCTTTCAGGCCAAAGTACATGAGACATATATTTCTTCAACTGGGACACATGAAATACATCATGTACCTTGCCCAGCTCAGCAGGTAAATCTAGCATGTAAGCTACCGGGTCTATCCGCTCTGTCACAACATAAGGCCCCACATATTTTGGGCTCAACTTGCCTTTCTGGCCAAAACGAAACACTCCCTTCATGGGGGATGCTCTAAGAAATACCTGATCCCCCACGGCGAACTCCAGGTCATGTCTGCGCACATCGGTGTATGATTTCTGCCTATCATGAGTTGTCTTCATGTTGGCTCAAATCTGACGTACTTCGGCTTGTACTTGCTCCAGATACTCTGGTCCTATGATGACCGTCTCACTCGACTCATCCCAGCATAATGGCGTGCGGCATGGTCTACCGTACAAGGCCTGGAAGGGAGACATCTTGATCGAAGCATGGTAACTATTGTTGTAGCTAAACTGAATCAGATGTAACCTATCAATCCAGCTGGTCTGAAAGTCAAGTGCACATGCACGTAACATATCCTCAAGTGTCTGGATGGTGCGCTCACTTTGACCATCTGTCTGTGGGTGGAACACTGTACTTAGCTTCAACTCGGTACCAAGCGCTTCCCGTGTAGTTCTTCAGTACCTCGAGAGGAATCTGGTATCCCTATTAGACACGATAGTCTTCCGTACCCCATGGTGCCTTACAATCTCTCGGTCGAAGAGATCTGCTAGCCTTGCCACTTTCCAAGTGTCTTTCATCGGTATGAATCTGGCCACCTTGGTCAGTCGGTCAACAACGACCCAAATCATATTCAGACCTCCCCTTGTAGGCGGAAGCCCTACTACGAAGACCATGGAGATATCATGAAACTTCCACTCAGGCACTGGCATTGGCTGTACCATACCACCAGGCCGTCGGTGCTCAAACTTGACCTTCTGACAAGTGAGACACCTTACCACATAATCATTCACATCCTTTTTCATACCAGTCCACCAAAAATATCTTTTCATATCCTTATACATTTTTGAAGGTCCGGGGTGAATCGAAGTCGTAGAACAGTGGGATTCACTCAATATGCGCTCTTTCAGCTCAGCGCTACTCCTCGGAATACATAGTTGGCCATTCAACCTAATCAGGTCATCATCGTGGAGTCGGAAATCATACTTCTGACCCTCGAATGTGCCATCAATAAGCTTCTGCCTGATCTCTAACATATACTGATCCGTCATCTGAGCAATCCACACCTCTTCAACCAAGCTAGTATGAGAGACTAGCGAATGGAGAGAGTGTGCTCGGTGACTCAGTGCGTCAGCTACCACATTTGCCTTACCCTCTTTATACTGCAGGTTGATGTCATAATCGTTTAGAAACTCGACCCACCTTCTTTGTCTCATGTTCAACTCCTTCTGAGTGAACAAGTACTTCAAACTCTTGTGATCTGAATAAATTATCACGTTTACCCCATACAAATGATGTCGCCATATCTTCAGTGCGAAGACAATGGCACCCAATTCTAAGTCGTGGGTAGGGTAGTTCTCTTCATGCTTCTTCAGCTGTCGGGAGGCGTATGCTACGACCTTCCCATGTTGCATCAATACACAACCCATACCTCTAACCGGATGCGTCGCAGTAGACCTCAAAACCATCTGTACCGTCTAGTATAGTCAGGACTGGTGCAGATGTCAGAGCATCCTTGAGACTCTAAAAAGAACTCTCACAGTCGACTGTCCACTCGAATGGTGCATCCTTCTTCATCAAGGAAGTCATCGGCTTCGAGACACTGGAGAAGTCCTTTACAAACCTCCTGTAATATCCTGCCAGACCGAGGAAGCTCCGAATGTCGGTAACTGTCTTCGGCCTAGGCCAGGTGCGCACTGCATCTATATTGGCCGGATCAACAGCGATCCCAGCCTCAGAAATAACATGACCAAGGAATGAAACTTGGTTTAGCTAGAATTCACACTTAGAGAATTTGGCATACAACTGATTCTGTCTCAATGTCTGCAACACACTTCTCAGGTGGCTTTCATGCTCACCTTTCGATTTCAAATACACAAGGATATCGTCGATGAAGACTACTACCGACTTGTCCAACTGGTCTCGGAACAAGCGGTTCATTAAATCCATGAACTTGGCTGGTGCATTGGATAACCCAAACGACATAACCGTAAACTCATAGTGACCGTATCTGGTTCTGAAAGCGGTCTTCTCAATGTCACCCTCTCGAATGGCTATCTGATGGTAACCAGATCGTAAGTCAATCTTGGAGAACACTGATGCTCCTTTCAACTGGTCAAATAAATCGTCAATACGGGGTAAAAGATAACGGTTCTTCACCGTAACTGCATTCAGCTCTCTGTAGTCGATGCAAGGCGGAGACTACCGTCCTTCTTCTTCACGAAGAGGACCGGCGCTCCCCATGGTGAAACGCTCGGGCGAATAAATCCCTTGTCGAGTAGGTCTCTCAGCTGCTCCTTGAGCTCTGTATTTCAGCTGGAGCCATACGGTAGGGTGCCTTCACTATTGGTCCGGTTCCTGGCACCAATTCAATCACAAACTCAACTTCCCGTGCCGGCGGCATGCCTGGCAGTTCCTTAGGAAAAACATCAGGAAACTCCGACACTACCGGCACATCTAGGCTAAACTCTGGATCTCTCTCTATGTCCTGGACATAGCAGAGGTATACATCACTCCCCTTTCGTAACTCCCGGCATATACACATAGCGGAGATAAGCTAAGTCAAAGGCTCCCTGGGCCTCTGGCGGTATGAGATAGTAACCCCATTCGGACTCTGAAGAAGTAGTCGATGTTCGGCACATAGTATTCCACCCTTGTACCGCTCCAACCAGTTCATCCCCAAAACAACATCAAACCCAAGTCCGTCGAACTCTATCATGTCGATCGGAAACTTTTCATCTCTGATTCGTACAATAGCACCTCGGTGATAGCGGGTACACTTGATCTGTTCTCTCGACGGGAGAGTGACTAGGAAGTCAGGCATCTTTTCACTGTCTAACCCCAGCCTCTTCGCAAATGAAAGTGAAACAAACGTATGTGAGGCTCCAGAGTCGAACAAGGTCGATGCGTCCATGCCATTGACTGGAAAGGTACCGGTGAGGATGGTGCTGCTCTTGCCGGCTTCAGCCTCATTACACACTCCCAGTATACCTCCCTTTCCGAGTGCACCGTCTAATACAGTTCACAAACTCGTAAGTACATAGTAACAACATGGTTGATATACTCCAAAACAACGTCTCTTTATTCATTAACACATTCTTTACGCCATAGGTCGGTTCACACTGTCAACATATCTAACATATACATAACATCCTTAAAATACAACTGGCTTCATCCACTACATGGTTAAACAAGGCTTAAAACTGCCGAAATGTCAAATTTAAACGTCCTGGCTTCATGTGTGT
The DNA here is from genome assembly GCA_023374045.1 of Limonium bicolor. Lineage (NCBI taxonomy): Eukaryota > Viridiplantae > Streptophyta > Magnoliopsida > Caryophyllales > Plumbaginaceae > Limonium > Limonium bicolor. Next base: position 276,230,118 of record CM041782.1, on the reverse strand, counting down.
GGCATTGACTATCGTCGAAGGTGCGGTATTCAATTTGATCTTCTTGATACCGTGATATATCATCCTTGACTGCCCACCCATGATTAACACATCGCCTGACTTCAACACTAACTTCTTTGTGAGATCAGCACGCTTCTGCTCGCCATATACAAATACTGCGGTATCACCAATGGACCAAGACACCACGGGTACACCCTTACTCAGAGACTCGGGTGTTTCGTCCCTCATCTTGGTGTAGACCTAACCGTCCACCTTTCTGGTAGAAGTTCACAATACACAAATCTGCTTTAACACTCGGGATTGGCTGCGATTCAACTTGCTGAGCAATTCCCACGGCGTGGTTAACGACCGCAAGGAACTTCTCAGGTATTTTTGGTACGGTTGCTCCGTCTTCAGCTCGCACATCCTGATATGTCTTGGTGTAAGGGTTCCAGTCCTTACCCATGCACATCATCTTCAACTTCATCTTTGATCCGCTCGGGTATTCAGGTGTGTAGAAACCTCCAGGGGCTGCTCCCAGTTCGTCACATCATCGGATGATGTGGATTTGTGCTTCCGGTGTCAGGTATCCATTTAACAATATCATACCTAGCTGGATAACCTGAGATTGCTTCATTGGGAAATCGGTGATGCTGATGGTGGTTTCTTCAGGGTTTGGTGTGGGTGGGATTGGATAGCAAATATTGAAGGTTCCTAAAGTTTAGAATTATCTAACTTAGGTAAATTAGACATTATACTTTAACTTTTCACTCACATGGTTGTTCATTTAGACTTGCTAACACTCATGCATGAAATGCGGTAAGCAGTCAATTATTTCACTCGTCGGTTAAGGTAGTACCTGGTCTAGAAGAGGGTCCTATAGCCTCAGACCGGTCTACCACATTCAGGGCGACCTTTCCGGATCCCGACCACTTCCCCTTCTGGGAGTTCATGTTCCCCTTATCAGAGGATTGCTGGTTAGTCGCTTTCGGGCCTTCGGTGGTCGCGGCGGCCTTACCCTTCCATTGCCCCTTTGGCCTGTAGTTCCTGCCATTGGTTCTGGTAGCACTCGTAGTCGCGGTGCCCCATCTTCAGGCAGTAACGACACTGCACATCGTTTCCCTTGCAGTCCTTGCTGGGGTGGTCTCCATTGCACCACTTATAGTAATAGTGGCGCTCCGGTCCAGAGCCGGTGCTAGCTGCTATAACATTACACTATCAGTACACACTTCATAACACATTAACACACATTTAAACTTGGTACACAGATTCGGTAGTTACCCTTGGGCGGGTGAGAGCGTATGGGCTTTGTCACATAGGCATATGTGAGCTGCAGTGGCTCCTCAGCAGTGATGGTCTGGGCTTGGCCTTTGCCACCCTATTGCTGGCCCTTCTGGGACTGGGGATAAGGTTTCTTCTTCTTCCCTCCCCTGTACCCTTGGGTGACCTGACCCTCGCTCGAAGCCTTGCGCTTATGCGCATTCTCCTCGTCCCTCAGACGGACGGTGATCTCTACTATTGCAGCGGCATGATAACACTCCTATATTTAGGGTGTTAGTTATGCCCCGCCAATCACCTCATAGTCACATTCACACATTATACATACTAATTCACATCACACTGTTGTTCCATTACCTGCAAGGTAGTATATCCGGTTGGCACCATTCCGTAGCGTAGGCTGTAGCTGAGACTCTTGTAAAAATGGTTTACCAGAATCCGGTCTGAGTAACCCAGATCTGGTAGCAGGTGGATAAAGCCGATGAAGGCGGTGTAGTACTCGTCTACCGACATCTTATCCCTCTGCCTCAGGCTGTCCAGCTCAAGGCGCTTCGCCTCTTGCACATGTATCGGGTAGTACTTGGCTCGCAGCAGAACCGTGTACTCCCTCCACTGAAAGGTAGGATCAACAACTCTGCCCTCCCGTACCAGCTTCCACCAACTCTGTGCCGAACCCTTCAGGTAGTAAGCGGCAAGACGGACCTTGACCTAATCAGGCACATTCAAGGTCTCGTAGGTGGTCTCAATCTCGGAGATGTATGCCTCCAACTTACTAGGGTCGGTCTCCCCACTGAACGACGGGGGTCTCAAATCAGCCAACGCCTTGACCCAGTTGGTCTCTCGTGGCGGTGGCGGTGGTGGTTGAACTTCGGGCTGTTGCCCCTGCTGCATCGTAGCTACTAACTGTGGGACCATCTGGGCTACGGCGGCCGCTACAGCGTCGGCCATGACTTGTGCCGTAGTATTCTCTCCCTGGTTCCCGGTATCACCAATGCCGCGCCCGCGGCCTCTACCACGTGGTCTACCTGACATCTGAATTCACACGAACATTCATTAGCATTATGCTTGTACACTTATCGGTTCCGACGGTTGTAACATCTTCCCGACAATTTATATTTCCACACTTAGTTAGTGGTTAACCTTTCCATAACTGCTCACTTTAGTAACTATTGCTAGATTTCCTAACTCGGTATATTCCTAAGCTCGGTATTCTAGTCATCAGAGCGATACTTCGCTCTGATACCACTTTTTGTAACACCCCTACTACACACTTAACAACGAACTGAATTCGCAGCGGAAATAAACAATTAGAACAATAACTAAACGGGTTGGTGCTACACGTCGTTAGCCACCCACGTGGCTAACAAGGCAGAATACATACAAATTGTACCGGTCTGATGATCAGACTCCCGAGCATAGAACTAAAAACCATAAATACATACTCAATGATACCGAGTATATATATTTACATTCATAACTGTATAACTGTCAAAATGCCGCCACTGTAATAAGAACGGAACCACAATATACCGCCACGGGAGCATAGGCGCATCCCGGGTCCGAACATCCAAACCATCAAAAGTATTTCATAAACCTAGAATCTAGAGCCACTCCGCCTCTTTGATCCTCATCCTGCAACATTGGAAAAACAATATGGTGCCCCAAAGGGGCTCAGCAACTCATGGCTGGCATGGCTAACGTGCAGCCCATCGACTACCGGGATACACGCAACCAATTGTCATGATAACATGACATTGATTTTAAAAAAACAATTTACATAACATTGCAATAAGAATTGCATCACAACAAACCCACATAACATAACAAGTACGGTTCTCTTTAGGAACCGAACCAAAACATAGTCAATTTACCCAGTGAGCCTAGAGATTGCTGCCAAACTCATGCTAAGCTCGTTACATAACTCGTTACCGTCCGGTTAGATGAACGGATAACTTAACCCATAGGTGTGTCGGATATAGTAATCCAAGCACGCCGAACAAACATAGTATGCCCCTGAGCCCGACGTGAGTCAGTAAAATAGCCTTGGGTAAGCTAAAGGGAAGGTTGAAACCAAAAAGGGAAACAACCATAACATACAAAGAGAATCGAACCGGTTATGACATCGACTCCCATACTCACACGCGTGGCCGGAACGACCGGACTCCTCACTTCCCCCGTTAGCACTTGTTAGAAACCCCATCATTGGAACTTAATAAGTTAATTCACCAGCAAGTGTTTAGGTCTAGTTAGACACACACAGGGGTAATGAGACATAACTCACCATCACAATAATATTAACAACTGTAAACTCATTTCATGACTTCAGTGTTACAAGGTCATAAACAAATAGAAAATCAAACAACACACAAGCCGGTGTAAACCGGTAGACAACAGACTGCAAGAAAACCATACCTTGGTCCCTGCTTCAATTGGTTTCCACTGTAGGCAACTCCTATACATAATTATTTATGTCAGTTAATTAACTTCTTCTCACTTTCAATTTACTAATGTTTACATGTTTTTTTCCTTATCTTACACTTATTTACTTTATTATACATACTAGGTCTACTACATACTCCTTCTCTTCTTAAATTTAATGAATTTTTTTTTTAAGTTCTGGTCTCGACCGCCCCCCACTGGAGGTCCCAGGGTGGTCCACAACAGAATCTCCCACGCCTGCAGCAAACAACTGGACCTCCCCCCAGGGGCGGTCCCTAGGGGCGGTCCACTGCAGAACCCAATTTTCTAAGGTGTTTTTCCTCCTCTTTTTGAACTCCAAATTCATCCCCATTTTTCCTAATTATTCCACATGTTTTAACCTTTTTGACACACTAAAACCCTCTCAATCACTCCTAAATTTCCCAAACATTTACTCAAACCTAACCAAATCCTTAACACTTAGAATATTTTTTCTTACACTTGTAACTTGTATTCTTGCCTAAACTTCACCTAACCAAGTATTCCCTCACTACCATATAACCCCCCTTTAAACATCATTTGCACTACAACCATCCCCTTTACACAAACTTCCTTGGTCCTTCCCACAAGCTCTTATTTTTTAAACCTTCACAAGGCATTACTCTTCCATTGCTCACCAAACTTTGCACAAGACTAAAACACACTCTTACCACTACTTTGGTATGCTTACAATCACCCATTTGATTCTCTAAACTTCCATGAACAATGCCAAGTCATTCTCATACTTATGAACACCTAACTTCCCTTTCTTTCACCAAATCAACCCTTAACAATTCCCAGTGAAACCTAGGTCACCAAACATCATTAAAACACCTAAACTTCTTATTTTCTACTCCAATATTGACATAGCTCTGTTATATTTCCTTACACACAAAACACAAGGTTTTCTCTCACCTTTGAACACTCAAGAACACTTATTCACACAAAATGTTCTTTACACACACTAGCCTTAACTACACTACATAACAATATAGTGCATAATTTAAATTGCTTGGCATTTGGCGTTTAAATTCCATAATCCTTAAACACTGAATTTCCCACATAATATATGCCTTTGACCTGCGAATACATACAACAACACATATCTTTTAATAACCCTGGTGATATTTTTTTTCTAGCTCATTTACCATTGGCTCCTTAGTAGTTTAGTAAGCATTTTTAAAGCTCAATTTTCCTAAGCACATTTGGTTAGGTTATTTACCTCTTTTCCTTCCAAAACTTCTTTCTGTTTCCTTGAATTGAAAATTAGCAAGGAACTTGATCACTGTCAATCTTCTATCCATACAAAAAAAGTAAAGGTAGACATTAAGCTTCATGATTATACTCATTGATAAACCTTAGGTTATATACTGTCTTAAAACACATAAGTGAATGTTTTACCCAGAATTAAAATTGGAATTGGATTCAAGTAGCAAGAGAGGACTCCCCTAGTCCTTTGAATATTGGAATAAGCTAAGAATGAGCAAAAGAAACACACATGAAGAAGGTGATTTCGGTCACTTATGAAACAAGAGGAATGAAGTTTTTCTTTGAGTTTCTTTACCTTGAAGCAAGAACATAGGTATGAAAATATGAGCTCAAGCTCCTTCCACGGTGATTTCTCTTGGCACCGAAATGGAGGTTTTGGAGTTTTGAAAAGACAAGATTGTAGAGCTTGACTAAACTAAGAGAATAGTGGTCTTGGAATTATTTTTGGAGCATGGAGCTAGGAGATATAGACAATCAAAGATGGAGGTGGTATATGTGCTGTAGCAAAACCGTGAATGGAGAAGAGAGGAAAGATGAAGACGGTGGGAATTCAAGAGGGAAATGAAAAGTGAGGTGAGAGGTTACTTTGTTAAGATATTATAAGTAAAAGGTGAATAGTGAATTTACTTACTTTTGCTTTCTTCTTTATTTACCTAGCTAAGTGTGGTGAGTCACACTTAAAAACCGGCCCCCTTGGTCAAATGAGGTACATTGTGGTCTTTGTTGACCATTTAGTTGACTTACATTGACTAATGTCTTAAACTAGCACTATTTGGTTACTATTCACTAGACAAGGCACATAATTGTGAAAATTTTGATTTCCCATTGATTTAGACTTCCTAATGTGATACTAAGTAGTACACATGTTGATTAAAGAGTAATGATGGACATTTAGCAACTCAAAACCCATTTACAAGACAATTTTTCAAAAATGTGCTTTAAGACTCCTTATAGCACATTTTGTGTTTTAACTTGTTTTCAAGCTTGGTTTTCTTTGGTAACTGATTTAATATGTTCATTAACATGTAAATAAGGTCTTGGTAGGCTCTTAGAGTCTAAACCAAGGTCATCCCAAGCTTAGAGCACATTTTTGCTCTAATTGCCTTTATGGTATTTTATAGTGTTTTCTATGGTTTAAATTGTTCACTAATGTTTCGAAGGCACTTTTTAGCCTTATATACCATATTTTAGTGTTTAAAAAACATATAAAGGTTTGGGGTATTTCAGGCAGTCAGGTACAAGAGGGACCTTATCATTCCTTTATACTCTAGGCATTGACACCGACTCCGTCGTCATCTAGATGAAGTTTGGTAGATGTGCAGCTTGGTATTGACATTCTTTTGACATTGGTGAGATTGTACTTGTCAAGGAGTTCCTGGATGTACTTTTGTTGATGAATTTTAATCCCTTCCTTTTCCTGTTGAACTTGTAGTCTTAAGAAGAACTTTAGCTCACCTAACTCATTCATGGAAAATTCTTGCATAATAAGGTTAGCCAAATGATCACAAAGGGTATTACTCGTAGAACCATAAATAATATCATCAACATAAATCTATACAAGAAGTAAGTCATGTGATGAATGGAGAATGAAAAGTGTTTTATCTACGTTACCCCTAGAGAAGCCATTTTACAAGAGATATGTAGAGAGTCTTTCATACCAAGCTTGCGGAGCCTGTTTCAGTCTGTAAAGGGCCTTACACAGCTTGTAGACGTAGTCGGGATGGACGGAGTCTGTGAACCCGGGAGTTGCTCGACATAGACTTCTCTATCAATATAGCCATGAAGAAAGGCTGTCTTGACATCCATTTGATATAATGTGAAACCTTTGAATGCAGCAAACGATTAACATGCGAATTGCATCAAGACGAGCTACAGGTGTGAAGGCTTCATCATAATCAATCCCTTTCTCTTGATTGTAGCCCTGAACAACCAACCGAGCTTTATTCCTGAAAACTTGTCCTGCATCATCCAGTTTATTACGAAAGACCCAATGAGTACCAATGGTTGGTTGATGTGTGGGTCGGGGAACTAACTCCCAGACAGCATGTCTTTGGAGAGAAGTTAGCTCCTCCTGCATAGCAGTGACCCAATCACTATCAAGAAGTGCCTCTTTGACATTTCGTGGTTCGGTGCTTGAAAGAAAGGCGCCAAAGGCACATAGGTTTTGCATAGCTTGAAAGCGTGTTTGAACACCTCAGTTTGAGTTGGATATTATGTTTTCAGGAGGGTGAGCCGATTTATGTTGGAACTGTCAATGTGAAGCAGGAGGGGGTGTGTCTTTGTTAGAGGAATCAAAGTTCAAGTTTTGAGGCAAGGGTGTTTCAGAGTTATTGTTAGAGTCAGTGGAGTCAGATGTATTATTTTTCTTTCCTAGAGAGTCATCAGGTGTGATGGATTGGGAATCTTGGAATCTACCTATGGGGACCGTGATAAAGTGTGGATCAGTGAGGAAATAGTCTGGAGCAAAGTCAAGTTGATCAGAAGATGAGCCAACATTGTGAGACTCATCGAACCTGACATGGGGACTCTCTTCTAAACATTGAGATCTCAGATTAATAACGCGATAAGCTTTGCTTTTAGAAGAGTCGCTAAGAAATATACCTTCATTACTTTTAGGAGAGAACTTACCCAAGTTGTCCTTACCATTATTGTGGATATAACACTTACACCCGAAACGCCTGAGATGAATGATATTTGGTTTACGTTGACAGAGTAGTTCGTAGGGTGTCTTGTGAAGAAATGGGTGGATCAAGGCACGATTTAACACATAGCATGCTGAATTAATAGCCTCTGCCCAGTATGATGGAGTTAGTTGACTGTCAATAAGCATGGTACACGCCATTTCAACCAAGGTTCTATTCTTTCATTCAACGACTCCGTTCCGTTCCGGAGTGCGGGCGGATGAGACTTGGTGATCAACTCCGTTGTCCCTGCAAAACTCATCAAATGACTTGTTGCAAAATTCAGTGCCCTGGTCTGTTCTCAGGGTTTTTAACGTAAATGAGAATTTGTTGACAAGCACTTTATGGAGTTTGGCAAACTCCGTAAAAGTTTCATCCTTAGTAGACAAAAGGATGACCGAAGTCCACCTAGGATAGTCATTGTAACACCCCTACGGGTAACCACACCATTAACTCCTAACCCGTCACCTTTATGAATACACAAACAGAGGAAATTCTAACACAACCGGGGGTGAAACAATGTCGTTAGTCACCCACGTGACTAACAAGGCCAATCCAACTCAACTACAACAATTAAATACAATATCAGTCTGATGGGTATTGTACCAAGTACACTATACAAACAATACTTCCATACCTAATCAAATCATAAGTCAAATACAACCTTTAATTCCACAATATACCAATGCAACAACCATTCAACACTATACCGAGTATCTATTACAATTCCCAAACTTATTGACCACATGTCAGTCTTACAATTCCACAATACAACCCAAATACAATTCTCAAACAGCTACCCATATTTATTACAACCCCGTCCTACTCTCGAACGGTCGATTGGCTTCAATGTTCCTGTAAAATAAAAACGATGCCCCTAGGGGCTCAGCAAAATTGCTGCATATGACTTCCGCATACCCCTCGTACTAGCGAGGGTACGCCGACAAATTGGTCGAGAGCATGCGATTCATTTTATTTCAATCAACATGCATACAACATACATTATATATGTACATTCACAATCAAAGTTCAAGGAAGAACACAAATACTAACACACACATCAAGAGGTTAGTTTACTTTGTTGTATTCTTAGGCTTTGAGGGTTACACCTCACTATGCCTCAATTATTTCTACATTGTCACCCACTCACTAGGGTTACTCTTACTCAAATTCTCTTGCTCTCAATCTCAACTCATTACTCAATTACAGCTCAATGCTCTCGAGTTCTCAATCCATACTCATTACTCAAGGATATATGTTAAGTCATTCTCATGACCTCCGGGCAGGGTCATACACAAGACCCACCACCGGGCTTACAAATACAAAATGGGCTATGCATTTAGCTCCTCAAGTCCACCAATGTCCAGTTCTCTACCGGACTACTCAAATTCCCAAACTCCTTTCTCGGAGTCATTTCACAATCTCAAGGATTAGCCTAGAAGTATCTCTCTCGATAACATCTAATGGCTTAGGGAATTCTCAATGTCTAGTATTCTAAGATTTAGGGTTTTACCCAACTTATTGAATACTTTCATGTTCGGGACATTATTCATATTAGTCGGTTCCTCTCATTGGGGTTCGACTATTTCTCAAAGGGGTTTGGTGATCCCTTGCCATGCTTTACTTTACTCAAGGTTCATATGTGAACAGTTATCAATCCTCTAGTTTGAGGTTACTCATATTCTTCCACTATTATTTATTGTGTGGATTAAATCAATTCGGTTCTCTAACCGTTATCGGGAGGTTACTACTCCCGTATGCTTTCTCACGTTCTAGTGCGTTCGTAGGTTTATATTACCATGTATTGGTTTGATAGTTGTAGTGTGTTTCCACCATTTATTTAGTTTGCAACATGACTCTTTCTACGAGTCTCTAATCACTCAAGACTCAACTATCAGCCGCACTACAATAGACAATCACATGCAAGCAACTCATTCACCATTTATCCATTTCATGAATTATACAAACTTTAGTTTAAATTCAATCCGACAAATAACAACACAATACAAGAACTAATAAGTGCACACAATCCGATTCGTGAATTAATCTTGTTAGGTGATCACACAATCAAACAAACACACAAATCGGGTAACCAAGTTAGGATACAGAGCATGAGGAAATCATACCTTTCACCAGGGTTAACTTTACCGGGTGTTCTCACGTTCCTTAGTTCACCCTTGTTCCTCATGTCTTACTCTTGATAGCACTATTTACATGTCAAATGGTTTAATTAATATTAAGGCGTTACGGTACGTACATAATTGCTACTCCCGTACTTACCCCGTTATCCCGTTATTTCGGTTTAACTTAGTGTACTTAAACTCACAACTTTCTCAATCACTTCCAACCTTTGTTTATACTTCTTAGGACCTTTAAAGGTCACCAAACAACTCCTAAAAAACTCCTAAAATCAATACCATTCAATCCCCCATCTTCTAGGCACTTTAAAACACATTCTGTGCATTTTTTGGGGGTGGTCCGGGACCAGGTCTAGCGCAAGGTCCCGGACCAATACAGAAATCAACTTTCGGCTCAATTTTACAACTGGTCCGGGACTCGGTCCTGGACTTAAGTCCCGGACCAATTCCTTCATTCATTCTCGGCATGTTTTTTGATGCGGTCCGGGACTTGGTACATATCCTAAGTCCCGGACCCTGCTAAAAACTGCTATTAAGGTACTTTTTAAGCCCCAAACCCACCCTTAAATCACACTCAAAATTTCCCTAATCTTTTCACAAGTTTTGTACATAATTAAACACCTTAAAACATGCACTAAATCACTCTACATCATTGGTTAAATCCACTACCCAATTCTTGCTCAATTTCAACAAATTCAATTTCCACATTCTTGCTTTTTGCACACTTGTGCATTTCTACTTCTTTTTGATAATTCCTACCTCTTACCAACCTTACCAAATCACCTAATGACCATTCCCAATCATTCTCATACCTTTGCACTTCTAAAACCTAAGTCCAACTCTCAATTCTTAAGCCTTGCACACTAGCTCTTTTTCCTAGTTTTTCCAATGCATTTCAATACCTATTTGCTACAGATTTTTACCTCCTTTCCTCTAGTTCTCCAAATGCCATTTCAATGCTATCACTCAACTCTAAACAACACTAAAAACACCTAGGTTCTCCAATACACTAAGTCATCTTTAAACACTTGTTTCCCACCGAAATTTCGCCATAACCTCCCCATAAACCTAGCATGTCCAAATTCACCATTCTCACCAAATTTTCTTTCCTAATCTAGCCACACTCTTACAAGGGTCCTACCAGCGTTCAATATCAATCCAAAATTTCACCAAATTACAATATAGCTCCAAAATCTTAATAAACCACAATATAACCACAAACTCAAATCATTTGGCTCCAAGGCCCTCAATTCAAACCACAATCCACAATTTCCCTCAACTTCAAACAAATACTTTATTTCACATAATTTGGGTTCATTATTTAATTTAACCCATCCCAATTTCCAAAGCAATCAAAACAAAGTTTAAGGTAGATTTCTTACCTTAATTTACAAGTCTCTCCTTAATTCTCCTCTTGCTCCTCCTCTTCTCATATTTGGTCAAGTGGGGATGGAGTTGCCAAACTCCATCCCAACATTCAAGAAACACAAAAGTGCATTGAATTAATTCTCTAAACCCTTAGGAAACTCTAAATCAATTTAAGTGCTTAAAACACAAGGTTAGGGTTTACCTTTTGGAGCCTTTTAAGAGGGGCTTTCACCCTTGAATCAAAAGGGTTATTCCACCACCATTGGAGGGTTGAATTGAAGCTCAAAAACAATGAGAAGACAAGGTATCAAAAGAGGGGAAAAATCGGTCACCAAAGGAGAAGGAAGAAAACGAGTTTTTCTTGAAGATTTTTACCTTAGGAGAGAGAGGCGGCTCCAAGCAACTCATTGATGCCATTTTCTCTTCAAATGGGGAAAATCCATGGAGGCCAACTTCATCCTTTTGTAATTTTAAAAAGAGAGAATGATAGAGGATGATGAGAGGAAGAATAATATGTAATTATTTTGGTGATTGGAGCTTTAATGAAGCTTGGGCATAAGCTAGAAGGTGAAGTAGCCATGGAAGGAGAGGAAGAAAATCGGCTGCCATGGGGAAGAAGAAGAGAATGGCTGGGATGAAACATGAGAGGAAAGAGAGGGGAAAAAGAGAAATGAGGAAGGAGAGAGAGTATTCTACTTTTTATACTTTTTCCTTTCTTTCTTTTTCTTTCCTTTCTTTCTTTACTAGTTTAGTGTGTGAGTGTGTGAGAGGGGCTGTCTCACTAATTAAAACCGGCCCACATATATATGTAAGCTGGAGCATTTTTCGTCTTTTACAGAAAACGCTCGTTATTTTACCCAGTTTTAGCACTATTCACTTACCGGGACCGTTTTCCGGAATTTTCTCGTTTCTTTAATTTCAATGGTCTCAAGCTTCCATTAATGTTTATTTATAGTTATGTGATGAACTATAATTTTTACGGGTTCATTTGACCACTTAAAGTCACGTTTTTGGGTTTTTTCAAAAAATGCGCTAAAGCTTTATTAGCATTTTAATACATTATTTGGATCAGTTTTCTTCGGGAATTGTTCCCATATATTATTTAGGCCTTATTAAGCCTTTAAAATTCATTTAATACTCTTTTTGAGGTCGTATTCCTCTTAGGGTCACTTAACTCTCAATTAGCGTTTTTCACTTTCTAAACATTTTTCTTGTTTCTTTTGGATTTATTCTTTTTACCAAAATTCATTAGGCACTAATAGGCCCTCAATATCATATTAGAGTAATTTAATCACCCTAATTAAGTTCAGGGTATTTCAACCTACCCCCCTTAAAGAACTTTGCCCATAAAGTTAGTGAGTCTAAGATTGTTAGTCACCAAGGTACTCAATGCTAAGGTTATACTCTTTGTATAACCTGTCAGACTCTAATGACTGACTGAATACATACCATACATTCACACAACATGTCAAGCATGCATAGCAACTAAAAATATCATTGTCCAATCTCTCAATGGGGGTCCATCCGCCAACAATTAGGCACTAAGTCCTCCCGCATATCGAGTGATCCCTCAGGTACCGTTCACGTTTGAACACTTACGCTCTCTGGTTCACGGCCGTCATGACATTGAGCACTTACTCTTTCTGGCTCTACGGTCCTTTGGTTCTGATCAAATTCATTCGCACCTCTAGAGAATCCTAAGGCTCCAAAGTGGGTACTCTTCCCTGACCGGACTACTCATATCCGACGGCCCTTGTACAAATACAAAACACACACTACAAACGTCCTACAGGTCACTTAGTACCCTTGCTCGTCCATTGTAGTGGTTTCAAAGCTATTCATCACTTCCACCGACTCACAACCAGCTTCACCTCCATGGTTTCAACCGGATACCCGTGCCTATCAATGGAAGATTCACTAGCGCCCGTGGGAGCGGTTTCAAAACCGATCCTCATTCTCAAGTTTGAAGGAATTCATTTGTGCCAAAACCAATTTGGAAATTCATTTTGAAAAACTTCAATGCAACTCCAAATTCCAATTTATGTTAGTTTCACCTATTACTAGTGTGATTACTTGTGGCCACTTGTAAGGAGCTTCAAGAGTCATTCAACCCAATGTGATCAGCATTGGTGTTGAACTATCCATCCACCCCACTTTGGTGTTCGGTTTCCCTTGATCGCTAGCAAACCAAGTTCCACTTCCCACCCCAATTCACCCAATCAAATAGTCAATCATTAACTTCATTTTCTATCTTCTTAATCTTTCTAGTCATAATCATACAACCATACATTTACCAATTTCTAGAATCCATTTATTCGCTTACTACTCATCTCATCCATATTACTTACTTGCCATCTCATCAATTATTACTCAACCTGTCTTCAACTACTATACCCAAGGATTTTAAAAGTTAGTTCCCCAATTAGTTCTTCTATCCTCAAATCGTTCACAAGTCAAGTCAATTTCTATCCTCAAATTATTCACACATACAATCAAATCAAGTTACCTAGGGGACTCACTTCCCACTAGGTTCAACATCGGTTTCATACCGATTTATACTCCTCAAACATACTCATTTCCCAAATTATTACCAATTAGGGTTCTCATTCCCCATGGAGTTTCTCTACTCCATTCACCTTAATTCTCTCACAATCAATACTCCTTTCCACTTCAATCTCACAAATACTCAAGTTTACACAATGAGTGGATACAAATGTTTATGTAACATAGGTACCAATCACCAAAACAAATTCTTTTGCGCTATGCGCATTGTAGTTGACACACTTTCACGTAAAACATACATTTTGCGATTTTCGCTCTACCCCCCTTAAAAAGGGATTACGCCCACGTAATCTACCATGTGTCAACATTGGACATTGGTTTAAGGTGTTCAGCCGTCATGGAGTGTTCTAACTTCCATGCGATCTTCTATACGATGTATTCCGGTTAAGGGTCATAACCAATTTACTGGTTTAGTCCATGCACCAAGAATTCTCATCAGAGTTTGTTTAAATCTTAACCGGGTTCGGTTCTAGCCTTAGAGGCTTCAAGGTGTTGATAATTATCCATTCATTCACTAGGTGTATCTGTAACACCCCGTCCAAAGCAAATCGTGGTTGTCGCAAAACTTAACACTTAATCGAATTCGTCACAGCGGAAATAACAAACATCGGGACCTTGCCACGGTCTGATCGCTAGAATATACCGGCCTTATCAATTTAAAACACTTATCCAAAATAAACAACCGACCAAAACACCACCAACCAAAATACCACCAACCAACCGAGTTTAAGTATTTAAGTCATAGTCACAAACTTACATCAGTTTCGATATAACTAGACGGGAGCACAAGCGCAACCCGTACTCAAAATAAACAACCCATCCTAAGTCTAACCGCTCCTACTCTCGTGGTGTGACTTCATGGGCCTCTTACCTGCAAGTGTAAAAACAGACCCCAAAGGGGGTCAGCACGAATGCTGGTACGACCCTCTCGTGGCCCCCAAGCTAACGGGGATACGACGACTAATTGTCGATAGCATGGAAATTGATTAGAAACACAATCATGATATGAAGTGCTATAAACAACAATCCACAGATTAACATACATAGTTCACACACAATGAACGACACAAGCATTCCCTTATCAAGCGGGTTAGTAACCACCTCCTTAGTCCAAATTTCCTTAACCTCTGTTCTCCTTAACTCACCTCACACTAGTACAAAAAACGTCTATTTCGGCGCCCCTATTTCAGCGGTTGTAGATAAAACCGCCGAAATAGGAGCCCGAGATGTATGCGGTCTGTAAAGAAGGGGTCTATTTCGGCGGTTCCTTACACGAAACCGCCGAAATAGGTGTTTCTATTTTTCTTTTTTTTAATTTAATCATCTATTTCGGCGGTTCTTTGTTAGGAACCGCCGAAATAGGTCTCTTTAATTTTTTTTATTATTAAATATGGCCTATTTCGGCGGTTTCTAACAAAGAACCGACTAAATAGGTCGTTTTAATTAACCCCCCCCAGCCCGACCCGACGCAATTACGGTTTCATTAACCTAAATTAACCCCTCTTCTCTCTGTTCTTAGCGGCAATTTGGTAACCCCCGACGCTACCACCACCTACTGCCGTCGACCGCCCTCCTCCTCCCGCCTTCGCCGGACGTCGCGCCGCCGGTGGTTGTCGCGTCGGTGGTGTCGCCGCCCTCCTCCCGCCCAGCAAATAGACGCGCCACGTTGAGTAACTTGCCCTAACTTTCATTTTCGGTTTTGTTCAATTAATTGTTAATGTGTTGTTATAATTGATAGATTGTTGTCACATTGTGATTGTGGATGCTGATATTTATTGTGTGTGTGAAATCTTTGCAAGTTTTGGTTGTTAAACTAATAAATTTATGTATGCACACAAGGTGTTTGACGAAATGTCCGAGTGAATTTTTTTGCTGTTTTTGGCCCTTCTTTTAAGTATAGTTAGGTTAGCTTATTTGGGCTAGATTTATTATGCTTATATATGAGGTGGAACAATGTTTGAGCATTATTTGTGCTTATAATTATAAGCTAATTATAAACATTGTAAGCAACATAGTTTTGCGCCCTCAATTCATATTTATTCTGCGTCTGCGTTGCCTCTGTAGAGATTGGTATTGCTACACGCGTCTCGCACGCCCGATTGAGAATAAGGGCTGAAAACAATTCATTTAGGAACCGGTAAAGTTTTTTTAATTTAACTCTTCATTCTCTTCACTCACTGTAAATTTGCAACCTAACTGCATATGAGAAACAAACACAACTACTAAGTTTCTCTTGTGTCTATACGTATTTGTGTCTCTACAGATAAATACTTAAGAAGCTTCTTTACCATTTCATGGTAGATTGAAAGCGGAGCGGAGAACAATTCATTTCGAACCGGTAATATAATCTAACTTATCAAGTAACACCCCATCCAACAACAAACACATAACAACAATCTACAGTGGAATACACACCTCATCAAATAACTTAACTCGTTGGTGTTACACGCCGTTAACCACCCACGTGGCTAACAAGGCTATTACATAAACATTGTACCGGTCTGATGGACTAGATTCCCGAGCGACTACACATTATTATCCCTTTCCATTAAAAAATAAAACATACACATACCTTCCAACAGTGCCGAGTATTTACAAACTGATGCCGATAACAACTTCGGTCTTACTACACCTACTGTATATATTTAACTTACATGATTACCCATGTACAATGTCTACCCCGTCCTACTCTCGAACGGCTTCCAGCTCTCTATACCTGAAATAGGAAAAGAAGAGAAAGGGTGGCCCCCAAGGGGCTCAGCACCTTTGCTGGTATGGTAATCCCGCAGCCCACATGCTACCGGGCCACGCACAACTAATTGTCGTCTTAGCATGCGATTGATTATATTTAAATCATGCATGCAACTGTAAACACACAACACATAACATTTCGCCTCAACGGGCTCAACAAACGGATAATACATCCTTATTTAATAAGTCACTCACGGTATTCATTAACCCTAGAGTGTTCCTCCTCTAATGGAGCTACTTCCTTAATAGACGACAACTACCCAATAATCGGGTTATCCTTAAACGCCTCATATCACAAACTGGAATTCATTTCCATGATCCACACATCCATATTTTATAATATATAATATTCCTCGCATAACAAAACATAAAAACACCCTTCACGTTTCCACGTGCACATGATAACATCGCAATAGGAATTGCTTTGCAACAACATCACATAACATAACGGGAACGGTCCTCTTAGGAACCGACCTAAATAAAGTTAATTCACTGGTGAGCCTAGAGAATGGTGTCACCCTCATGGTAAGCTCGTTATACAACAACAACAACACTCATTACCGTCCTAATAGTCGGACGAGTAACTTAAGTTAAGATGGTTCGGGTTTGGAGGCCCGAACACACACAAACACATGTTTCCCCCTAAACCGATCTTAAGTCAGAATAGCTAAGCTTTGGAATAAGCTAATGGGAGATCATAACCCGTGAGGGAAACAACCATAACAAAGAGAAGGGTAAGGCTAAGAAGGATACCCTCTCCCAAACAACGCGCGCGACCGGCCAAACCGGATTCCTCACCACTGTTAGTACATACTTACTTTAGATATTAGTTAGAACCCCACTATGGAGTCTATCATAACTAACACCATACAGTATTACAACTGGGTTAAACACACAAGGGAGATCCCTACATTCACATACACATATCACACAATTAACACACGCATAGCCGTGGTTAGTACGTCCCGTGGTTCGGGTCGTTTACTCCGAATACCGAACTCTCATGTGATCCTAGACTCAGTTAACTAAGGTTAACACTTCCGAGGTTAAATGGTATCGGAGTTGTACACGCCACATAAATGAATTACTGTAAACTCATTACATGTTTAATCTTACAACGTGGCAAACATACCGAAAACACATTGGCATACAAGCCGGTGTAATCCGGTAGGACACAGGTTGCAAGAAAACCATACCTGTCACCGGAGTCCACTTTATCATGTCCACTTATGTTCCTCGAGCAATTCTCGAACAAACTGATACATTACATATACTTTTATTAACATCGGGGTAACATGATTGTTTAAAGTCTAATGCTTATAACTTATCCCCGTTAATTTAGTTATATAACTTCACATTTTAACTTGTTTTACTTTTACATTTTAATCCAACTTTCCACCTACTTAATTGTCCTTATAAATCACCTAACATGTCTTAAACAAACTTATAACATCATTACTAATCAATCCCCATCATTACATATCATTTTATAACCTTAACATTTAAATCATCTCACTTAACTTAATCTCTCAAGTCCATATATATTTATCTTTCTAACCATCAATACTCTCTTAATGGCATACCACTAATACCACTTAACATTCTTAAAATTAATTTTTTTTTAAGGTCCGTCCGACCCACCGACCGACCCACCCCCTGGGTTGGTCGGCTGCAGAGAACATCCAAATTCACAGTTTCAGCCCGACCGACCCAGACTGGGGTCGGTCCCCTGGGTAGGTCGGCTGCAGAAACTCTCCTAAAAATGCCTATCTTATTCCAAACTCCTCCACAAGTTCCCTTATATGTTCTAACACCATTTGGGCACTTAAACACCCTCTTAAATCACCCATTAAACTCATTAGTTGACCCACCATCAAGCTCCTTGATCATTCACTCAAATTCTTGCAAAATTCCCAACACTTGCAATGTTTTTCCCTAAGTTCCTAAGTGGTGGTTTATACTTATGATAACAACTAACTAAAATGTTTTCTCACCACCATCACATCTACTCCAAGCGTCATTCCTCACAAACACCTCCATTACACAACTCCTTCTATATCCACAAGTTTACACTTAGACCTTCACAAGGCATTACTTTTCCTTTGTTTACCTAAACTTTAACAAGACTTAATACTTCACATATCATAACTTTGGTGTGTATAAAACACTCATTTGATTTCTAAATCCTCCAAGATTATGCCCAAGGCATCTTAACACTTAAGAACACCTTAATTCACCATCTTCACACTTAACCATTCCTAGCACCTTCTAGGTCATAAAATCTCATTACTACACATAAACTCCTTTGTTCATCGACTAAATTTCGCCATGGGTTCTCTTGTATCACCTTACACCAAAACGCATAGTATTTCACCTTTTGACAACCAAGACATTCATCTTCTCAACAATGCTCTTTACACACAAGTAAACCTTTAAACTACACTACATCACAATATAGTGCATAAACTTAAATTGCTTGGCACTTAGGCCCTTAAATAACATTGCTCTTAGGCCCTTAAATTGCATAAACCATAAACACTGAATTTCCCACATTATATTTGCCTTTGACCTGCAATTACACCCAACAATACATATGCCCTTAATAAACTCCTTGAGAGCATTTTGCTAACTCATTTACCATTAGCTCTTTAGGTATTTTATTAGGCAAATCAAGCTCCATTTTCCTAGGCATTTAAACCACATTAGGTTAACACATTTACCTCTTTTCTTTCAAGACTTCCCACTTGTTTTTCTTTGTTCTTCCTTGATAGAAAATCGGCAAGGGCTTTTATCACTTGTCAATCTTCTAATCAATACACATATAAGGGTAATGAGCATTAAGTTTAATACTCCAACTCATAGTTAAACCCTAGGTTTACTTAAGTGTCTAAAAACACTAAAATTTGATGATTACCTTTGGAATTTGAAAGAGAGCTTGGACAAGTGGCAATATAGGACTCCTCCTAGCCCTTTGAAGTTTGAATTAAGCTAAGAAGAGAGCAAGGTAATGCACCATTGTAAGGTGATTTTTCTGTTATACAAGGAAATGAAAGGAAACTTGGTTTTTCTTTGATTTTCCTTACCTTGAAGCATAAGAGAATGGCAAGGCATGAAACTATGAGCTCAAGCTCCTTCAATGGTGAATCTCCAAGGCACCAAAATTGAGTTCTTGAAGATTTGAAAAGAGGGAAATGAAGAGCTTGCTCCAACTAGAAGAATGGTAGTCTTGAAATTGAATTTGGATCATGGAGTCATGAGTTACAAGCATTCAAAGATGGAGAATTGGTACTTGCTGTAGCAAAACGAGATGGAGAAGGGAGGATGGAGATAAGTGACGGTGGGAGCAAGGAGAAATGAAGGAAAAGTGAGGAGAGAGGTAAGCTTTGGAGATATTTATGTTTTAAGGCAAAAAGTAACCTTTTACTTACTTTTCTTTCTTTCTTTTAATTGGCTGACTTGGTATGGTGACTCACCCTCTAAAAACCGTGCCCCCTTTAATATATAACATATATATGGCCTTTGTTGACCAATTTAATTACTTATAACAACATATGTTACAAACTAGCTTATTTTAGTTACTATTCACTAAAACAAGGCACATAGATGTGAAATTTTTGATTTCCAATTGATATAGACTTCCAAATGTGATACTATATAGTACACATGTTAATTAAAGAGTAATGATGGACATTTAGCCATTCAAAACTCATTTACAGGACAATTTTTCAAAAACGTGCTTTAAAACGTGCTTTAAGACTCCTTAAAGCACTTTTTGTGTTTTAACTTGTTTTCAAGCTTGGTTTTCTTTGGTAATTGACTTAATATGTTCATTAACATATTTATAAGGTATAGGCATGACCATTAGGTCTTATACAAATTTATCCCAAGCTTAGCGCACATTTTTGCCCATATTGACTTTAAGGAATTTATTTGTGTTTTGTATGGTTTAATTGTCTACCAAGGTTTACTAAGGACTTAATTAGCCTTAATAAATCATAATTGAATATTATTAAGTCTTGGTAGGCTCATTGAGTCCTAACCAAGTTCACTCCAAGCTTAGAGCATGTTTTTGCTCAAGCTGTGTCTTAGTGCCTTATTTCACTCTACTATGGTTTAAATTGTTCACTGATGTTTCTAAGGCACTTTTTAGCCTTTACATACCATAGTTTAAATGTTTAACAACATATCAAGGTTTGGGGTATTTCAATCTACCCCCCTTAAAAGAACTTCGTCCTCGAAGTTCACACTTCCCACACATCATTTGGTTTAGAACGCAGGAAACACTTGGAAATAAACTTCCATAATCAAACGTACTTTACATCACAACCTCGGACTTAATGGTCTGGGTAACATATTCACATAGGTACATAACATAACATAACATAACATACTTACATGATAACCTCGGACTCAATGGTCCGGGTATCTTAACAATATTTGCACATACATAACAACCCTTAGACTCTCTCGTCTTGGGTAACATAACAACCTTTAGACACATAGGTCTATGTAACACAACACATTTAGACTCATAGGTCTTGATAACATACACTTTTGGAACTCAAGGTCAAAATAACATTTATTACACATACCACACAACATGTCATAGCATGTATAACAATCAAAAATATCTTTGATATACACTATGATCCCGCAGAACCCGGTCGCGATGGACACCTTCCGTCCCCGTGCCTTTGGGAGATCAAAACAATCACTTAAATTTGAAATTTTTTTTGTGAGGTTAAGTAAGAAAACTTTAATTATGTAAAGTATTTATCGGCGCTTTATAAATACCAATCCAAAATCCTTTTTGAAAACACATACAACTCCAAGTCCAACTTATGCTCTTTGCTTCTTTTCTTAGCGTGGTTATTTGTGACCACTTATAGGGAGCTTCAAGAATCATCCAACCCTGATGTGATCAGCATCAATGTTGAACTATCCTTCCACCCCAAATTTGTGTTCGGCTTCCCTTGATCGCATGCAAATCAAGTTCCACCTCCCACTTCATTTTCAAGCATCAAATAAATCACTCATTTCCAATTTTCTATCTTTTTAATCATTCTAATCATGATCATAACATCTCCAAGGGATAGAACTTCGTCTATCAGTTATTTCCATACACTTTAATATTGTTACCTAGGGAATCTTATTCTCACTAGGTTCTATGTTGGTTTCATAACCTTTCATGAATCACTATATAGTATATATATACACATATATTTTATCAAAATACAACACACGGTTTCACATTTATACACTGTCGGGGTTTTAGTTCCCCGTGAGTTTCTCTACTCCCCACACTTGTACTATCACACACAACTGTTAACAAATAAACACACTTATCACAATGGTATTCGCATCTTCTGTGCGCAATTACCACAATTAAACCATGAATGAATGCGTATGTTTACGTAACACACACCAATCATCAAAACAAATTATTTTGTGCTATGCACAACATAGGTCACGTACATTTGTACGGTAATACACACTAAGTGGTTTTGCGCTCTACCCCCCTTAAAAGGGATTACGCCCACGTAATCAATCACTAAACATCGATTTAAAAATGTTCTGCCGTCGTGAAGTGTTTTAACTTCCACGCAGTCTATTACACAATGGATTCTGATTAGAGGATCTTAACCATATTGGCGGTTTAGTTCCTAAACCAAGAATTCTCATTGGAGTTTGTTCAAACTCTTAGTTGGTTTCGATTCTGGCCTGTTAGGCTTCTAGGCATTAATAATTAGCCATTCACTCATGTTCACCATGTACATTCAACACTTGAATCACTGGCTCACTAGTTTCTGCTGCAAAACTCCAATAACTGTAGAGCTTAATTGCCCCATTTGTTATTCTTACTGTATTGTACATCTCCCATATATCACCTTTATCTTGGTAATAATGATTTCTCAGCCGACGCGTGGTATCTCTTACCGTGAGCGAATTCGGTGAGTTATAAATTTTCTATCCACTTCCATAACAATTTACTATGTATACAGCTATGTATTTCACAATGATTGACTTGTTCCCCTTCCGACTTACTGTCGGTTGAGATTGAGCTACTAGCTAGTGTGTAGTGCTCTCTCATCTATTTACAACATTTGGGGTATATTCCATACCGATATTTGGCAGTTAGTGCTACTGTAGTCACTTACTGTTAATCATGTCTCCACATTTGGTTATGTACAAGTACTCTTTTATTGGTGCGGCCTTGCATTTCCTATGCATCGGCCATTATAACATTATTCCTCCACAATTAACATGTTTCCAATTTCTAGCTATCCCACATGATCATTACTGCGCAAGTGCAATACCAAAACACTCAGTCATACAGAGTGCAGAGGCGTAAACTCTTGACAGTAAATCCCTTATGCGATTGCAGTAGGAATTCACACTGTGTTTCATTGAGATTCCGATCTCGTAATACTGGCTACTGGCTTACTGCCGAGTTTTTTTATCATCACTTACCTTGCATTACCACTGAATTTAATTCATAACTGCCCTTATCTGCCATATCATTATTTAACAACACTTATACAACGGTCGCTTGCTACGTACCGTGCTCTTATTTATTGTATAACAATAACTTACATGGTATTTACTGTCACATTAACTTCCACACATATACTTACATTATTCGTAATATGGTTCGCCATTCATTTGGATGACTACTGAATACTCCTTGAGCGTTGATCACTCGAGTTACAAACCGACGTTATTCAGCTCGGTGTTTCACTTCATACACACATACTACTAAACTAACTGCTCTCAAATAATAATAATATTGTCCATCCTTAACATATTTCTTGAGCTTGGTTCACATAACTACCGCTCCAGCGGTTTCACAGCATCGAGAGGTATCCCCACTCTTAATGCAGTGGTTCGTTCTCCACTCTATTCACTTATATAACATAAACTTTTGCAATCAATCTAATTTACATAACATATTTTATTTGTGGCCTATATGCCTTATTTGCCTTGAGTTGTGCTCATTGTAGGCTGTCCACACACATGTACTTCTCTGTACAACATTACATGGTTAGAGGTTGTACTGGGCTCCATGACAAGGTCGTTGCATTCCGTTTCCTTTCATGGGATGCCCCTTAGGATTGTCAGTCCGTCTCCTGACAACTTATGTCTAAACTGGGTGTTAATTTCAACCCTTGTGTTTCTGTCATGCATTTCGTTCAACTATTGTTGATGCAAGCACCCTTCAAGGATTGTTCCAGGGTGTTGTTAAGTTATGCCTTTACATCAGGTTCACACTTATTGGTATACTCAGTTAGCCACGCCGTTTGCGTTCTTAACTGGATTATTATCTCCTTCTGTGAAGATCAACATTTCCTGGTAGTGTAGGTACTCATTCTGGGAGTTTCATCCCGTTCATTGCACATTAATGTGTCCACATTAGGCATCTGCCTTGTCATGTATAAGCTGGGTCACTGTTCCAGCCATAATGTTTATCCCTGAGGATCCTTACGACATATGCTATGTCTTTACATGACAGTCAGTGCACTTCGCACCTCCTGACTCTTAAACATTTCCTTGAACGGAATTCATTAATTCCTTTAGTCTAGTTAACTTAACTGAGTTCCTTAACTTCAACCATTCATGGTAGTCCTTAGTTCTTGTTTGACTTATACTGCTGACCGTAGTACGGAGTCGACTACTTCCCGTGTTCCGGACTCTACTTGTATACATATGTGGGGTACCCTACTGATACATTACTACTTACCCAACTAACCCATAAGTAGGTCTGTCAGGCCCACAAGCTCCTATCGGAGTGCGGTCGTCCCACATTACAGTCGGTACACTCGTAGTGTCCGTCACACGCCTAGGTGAAGTATTCTGTTGTCAACTCCCTTATATTGTCCCGTGACAATATTCATTCCGTGCTTCCCGAACATAATCGAGGGAAAGTTTATCCATTGTTGAATTCTTATCAACTTCCCTTGGTTTTACTGGTTTGGTTTAGAAGAAGGCTAGAAATAAATATTGGTTTGAAAGAAAATCTGGTTTTGAAAGGAAAGAGTTTGAAATAAATCTGAGTTTAAAGAAAAATTCTCATGGTTTTACAATGCCTTCTTGCCTTAACCAAATCTAGCTTCTTGCTGACTGGTATACTTCCAATTACAGAGGTTAGGCTGTTAAGCCCTTCCATGGTTATAATGATCTCACTTAACTTCATGGTACTTTACCAAGTACTTCGTAGTGGTTATAAATTTCCCGAACAGCCCTGTTATAGCAGCACTTGCTAAGGCAAGTGCGCCATGCTAACTTGCTACCGGTTTAACACATACCGGTTGTGGTATTGTTTTTACCCGCACTGTCATCAGTGGCCTTGTTGGCCCTCACTGATCTTACTGTCTTGATAATAACTCCTCTAGGTGACTTCTCACTGTCTTCACATGATAATCATCAACTAGGGTGTTTCCCATTCTGGGAGACCCCCTTTTCTTTTGTATTGTTTCCTCTTCGTAGCCCGTTCCACGTATTTGTCGTGGTTACTGAGACTTGTCTCTTGTTTGGGCACTACATTGTAGTTCCTTTGTCGGTTGGTGTACCGTTGGTGTATCATTTAACTACTATGGTCCCGTAGACACTCGTCTCGGGTTTTATTAATCCACTTCTTGCCTGTTGCACGGTCAGTGCGTTGCAAGCTGGTTATCCTCGACTGCTCGGCATGTCGACCCAGGTTGCCGGAAATTCTATTCTCTATACACTGATTCTTCACTCTTCGCTATGAAATGCGGTTAACACTGTTTAGGTGGGAACCGTCTCCGGGATTGCCAGTTTTCGGGATCTACCATATGACAGGTTCTCCATACCTTTAGAGGTACTTAATAACAGCTAGATCGGGTATTCCCGAGTATGAGAGGACTTTCATCTCCCTGGCGTTGTTTCCCAAGTTATAAAATAGGGTTTGTGGAGGGCGGGAAAGATATAGTAGGTTTCCAGTACACACTGGTAATACCTAACTAGCGTATCTCTCACGCTATCACTCAACCCTTAGCCCAAAGTACTAAAATCCTAATTCGGTACTTCCTAAGCTTGGTAATTCAGTCATCAGAGCGATACTTCGCTCTGATACCACTTTTTGTAACACCCCATCCAACAACAAACACATAACAACAATCTGCAGTGGAATACACACCTCATCAAATAACTTAACTCATTGGTGTTACACGCCGTTAACCACCCACGTGGCTAACAAGGCTATTACATAAACATTGTACCAGTCTGATGGACTAGATTCCCGAGCGACTACACATTATTATCCCTTTCCATTAAAAAACAAAACATACACATACCTTCCAACAGTACCGAGTATTTACAAACTGATGCCGATAACAACTTTGGTCTTACTACACCTACTGTATATATTTAACTTACATGATTACCCATGTACAATGTCTACCCCGTCCTACTCTCGAACGGCTTCCAGCTCTCTGTACCTGAAATAGGAAAAGAAGATAAAGGGTGGCCCCCAAGGGGCTCAGCACCTTTGCTGGTATGGTAATCCCGCAGCCCACATGCTACCGGGCCACGCACAACTAATTGTCGTCTTAGCATGCGATTGATTATTTTAAATCATTCATGCAACTGTAAACACACACACATAACCTTTCCCGCCTCAACGGGCTCAAACAAACGGATAATACACTTATTTAATAAGTCACTCACGGTTTCATTATCCCTAGAGGGTTCCTCCTCTAATGGAGATTAATAGACGACAACTACCCAATAATCGGGTTATCCTTAAACGCCTCATATCACAAACTGGAATTCATTTCCATGATCCACACACTCCATATTTATAATATATAATATTCCTCGCATAACAAAACATAAAAACACCCTTCACGTTTCCACGTGCACATGATAACATCGCAATAGGAATCGCTTTGCAACAACATCACATAACATAACGGGAACGGTCCTCTTAGGAACCGACCTAAATATAGTTAATTCACTGGTGAGCCTAGAGAATGGTGTCACCCTCATGGTAAGCTCGTTATACAACAACAACAACACTCATTACCGTCCTAATAGTCGGACGAGTAACTTAAGTTAAGATGGTTCGGGTTTGGAGGCCCGAACACACCACACAAACACATGTTTCCCCCTAAAACGATCTTAAGTTAGAATAGCTCAGCTTTGGAATAAGCTAATGGGAGATCATAACCCGTGAGGGAAACAACCATAACAAAGAGAAGGGTAAGGCTAAGAAGGATACCCACTCCCAAACAACGCGCGACCGGCCAAACCGGATTCCTCACCACT
This sequence comes from Limonium bicolor, assembly GCA_023374045.1. Classification (NCBI taxonomy): domain Eukaryota; kingdom Viridiplantae; phylum Streptophyta; class Magnoliopsida; order Caryophyllales; family Plumbaginaceae; genus Limonium; species Limonium bicolor. The sequence goes on along the minus strand of CM041782.1, from coordinate 276,203,348 downwards.
GTTAGTACATACTTACTTTAGATATTAGTTAGAACCCCACTATGGAGTCTATCATAACTACACACCATACAGTATTACAACTGGGTTAAACACACAAGGGAGATCCCTACATTCACATACACATATCACACAATTAACACACGCATAGCCGTGGTTAGTACGTCCCATGGTTCGGGTCGTTTACTCCGAATACCGAACTCTCATGTGATCCTAGACTCAGTTAACTAAGGTTAACACTTCCGAGGTTAAATGGTATCGGAGTTGTACACGCCACATAAATGAATTACTGTAAAATCATTACATGTTTAATCTTACAACGTGGCAAACATACAGAAAACACATTGGCATACAAGCCGGTGTAATCCGGTAGGACACAGGTTGCAAGAAAACCATACCTGTCACCGGAGTCCACTTTATCATGTCCACTTATGTTCCTCAAGCAATTCTCGAACAACTGATAACATTACATGTTTTATTAACATCGGGGTAACAAGATTGTTTAAAGTCTAATGCTTATAACTTATCCCCGTTAATTAGATATAACTTCACATTTTAACTTGTTTTACTTTTACATTTTAATCCACACCTACTTAATTGTCCTTATAACTCACCTAACATGTCTTAAACAACCTTATAACATCATTACTAATCAATCCCATCATTACATATCATTTTATAACCTTAACATTTAAATCATCTCACTTAACTTAATCTCTCAAGTCCATAATAATCTTTTAACCATCAATACTCTCAATGGCATACCACTAATACCACTTAACATTTTAAAATTAATTTTTTTTTTAAGGTCCGACCGACCACCGACCGACCCACCCCCTGGGTAGGTCGGCTGCAGAGAACATCCAAATTCACAGTTTTAGCCCGACCGACCCAGACTGGGGTCGGTCCCCTGGTAGGTCGGCTGCAGAAATCTCCTAAAAATGCCTATCTTATTCCAAACTCCTCCACAAGTTCCCTTATATGTTCTAACACCATTGGGCACTTAAACACCCTCTTAAATCATCCATTAAACTCATTAGTTGACCCACCATCAAGCTCCTTGATCATTCACTCAAATTCTTGCAAAATTCCTAACACTTGCAATGTTTTTCCCTAAGTTCCTAAGTGGTGGTTTATCTTATGATAACAACTAACTAAAATGTTTTCTCACCACCATCACATCTACTCCAAGCGTCATTCCTCACAAACACCTCCATTACACAACTCCTTCTATATCCACAAGTTTACACTTAGACCTTCACAAGGCATTACTTTTCCTTTGTTTACCTAAACTTTAACAAGACTTAATACTTCACATATCATAACTTTGGTGTGTATAAAACACTCATTTGATTTCTAAATCCTCCAAGATTATGCCCAAGGCATCTTAACACTTAAGAACACCTTAATTCACCATATTCACACTTAACCATTCCTAGCACCTTCTAGGTCATAAAATCTCATTACTACACATAAACTCCTTTGTTTATCGAGTAAATTTCGCCATGGGTTCTCTTGTATCACCTTACACCAAAACACATAGTCTTTCACCTTTTGACAACCAAGACATTCATCTTCTAAACAATGCTCTTTACACACAAGTAAACATTTAAACTACACTGCATCACAATATAGTGCATAAACTTAAATTCTTGGCACTTAGGCCCTTAAATAACATGGCTCTTAGGCCCTTAAATTTCATAAACCATAAACACTGAATTTCCCACATTATATTTGCCTTTGACCTGCAATTACACCCAACAATACATATGCCCTTAATAAACTCCTTGAGAGAATTTTGCTAACTCATTTACCATTAGCTCTTTAGGTTATGTTATTAAGCAAATCAAGCTCCATTTTCCTAGGCATTTAAACCACATTAGGTTATCACATTTACCTCTTTTATTTCAAGACTTCCCACTTGTTTTTCTTTGTTCTTCCTTGATAGAAAATCGGCAAGGGCTTATATCACTTGTCAATCTTCTAATCAATACACATATAAGGGTAATGAGCATTAAGTTTAATACTCCAACTCATAGTTAAACCCTAGGTTTACATAAGTGTCTAAAAACACTAAAATTTGATGATTACCTTTGGAATTTGAAAGAGAGCTTGGACAAGTGGCAATATAGGACTCCTCCTAGCCCTTTGAAGTTTGAATTAAGCTAAGAAGAGAGCAAGGTAATGCACCATTGTAAGGTGATTTTTCGGTTATACAAGGAAATGAAAGGAAACTTGGTTTTTCTTTGATTTTCCTTACCTTGAAGCATAAGAGAATGGCAAGGCATGAAAATATGAGCTCAAGCTCCTTCAATGGTGAATCTCCATGGCACCAAAATTGAGTTCTTGAAGATTTGAAAAGAGGGAAATGAAGAGCTTGCTCCAACTAGAAGAATGGTAGTCTTGAAATTGAATTTGGATCATGGAGTCATGAGTTACAAGCATTCAAAGATGGAGAATTGGTACTTGCTGTAGCAAAACGAGATGGAGAAGGGAGGATGGAGATAAGTGACGGTGGGAGCAAGGAGAAATGAAGGAAAAGTGAGATAGAGGTAAGCTTTGGAGATATTTATGTTTTAAGGCAAAAAGTAACCTTTTACTTACTTTTCTTTCTTTCTTTTAATTGGCTGACTTGGTATGGTGACTCACCCTCTAAAAACCGTGCCCCCTTTAATATATAACATATATATGGCCTTTGTTGACCAATTTAATTACTTATAACAACATATGTTACAAACTAGCTTATTTTAGTTACTATTCACTAAAATAAGGCACATAGATGTGAAATTTTTGATTTCCCATTGATATAGACTTCCAAATGTGATACTATATAGTACACATGTTAATTAAAGAGTAATGATGGACATTTAGCCATTCAAAACTCATTTACAGGACAATTTTTCAAAAACGTGCTTTAAGACTCCTTAAAGCACTTTTTGTGTTTTAACTTGTTTTCAAGCTTGGTTTTCTTTGGTAATTGATTTAATATGTTCATTAACATATTTATAAGGTATAGGCATGACCATTAGGTCTTATACAAATTTATCCCAAGCTTAGCGCACATTTTTGCCCATATTGACTTTAAGGCATTTATTTGTGTTTTGTTTGGTTTAATTGTCTACCAAGGTTTCCTAAGGACTTAATTAGCCTTAATAAATCATAATTGAATATTATTAAGTCTTGGTAGGCTCTTTGGGTCCTAACCAAGTTCACTCCAAGCTTAGAGCATGTTTTTGCTCAAGCTGTGTCTTAGTGCCTTATTGCACTCTACTATGGTTTAAATTGTTCACTGATGTTTCTAAGGCACTTTTTAGCCTTTACATACCATAGTTTAAATGTTTAACAACATATCAAGGTTTGGGGTATTTCATATCATTTTTCTCTTTTGTACTTTGTATTTGATTTCCACAAATTATTGGAATTTCGTTTGATGAATAAATTTGGTATGTATTAGTTTTGTTTATGATAGAAATTTGTGTTGTTGAATAATTGGTGAATGCTTAATAATAGGCATGGTTGTGTTTTTTTTACTTTGTATTTGATTTCCACAAATTATTAAAATTTGGTTTGATGGATAAAGTTGGTATTAGTTTGATTTGTGATGGAAATTTGTGTTGATGAATGGTTGGTGAATGCTTAATAATAAGCATGGGATAGGTAAAATTATGCAAAAGTCATGCCGTTTTTTTTTAAATCTCTTCGTAATTAATATTGTTTGATGTATGTGTATATGTCTAACAATATCTAATTTTTTTTATCAGGTCTCACTACATTCAAGTCCGTGAATCACCTCTCTTGTTTCCCGCCTTCTTCCATTACTGTTGCACTTTCCTCCTCTGTGCACAAGTAAGTAACTAAACCTTATTTTTTGTTTAATTAATGTTATGATTATATAAGTGCTAGTACATAATTTAGCTTCATTCCTATTTGTTGATGCATTTTTTTGTAATTTATTTTTTGTTGCTCCCTGCAGACATATCAGAAGTGGTATTGCTGCATCTCTCGCACAGAAGCCTACCTCTCAGGCACCAGTCTCCCCTGTCCATAAATCCTTAAAAAACAAGTACGTATTTTAACTCTCGATTTGTTAATCTCTAAACCGGTTTGAACTTATACAGTGGAGAATTGAAATGTTGATTTGATGATCTGAATTTGCAATTGGTTTTCAGTTAGCTAGTAAAGAATTGATTTATTTTAATTGTTGGTTGCTGCCATTGTTGGAATGTTTGTGGTTGTGATGACTTTGGTGAGTGCTGAATAATAAGCACGGGATGTGTACAATTATGCAAAGGTCATGCCGAATTTTTTGTAGAAAAAGTATTCGTAATATTGTTTTAAACACCGGTTTCTGTTTTAGAAGTGCAACAATTTCTTAAATTTAAAATGCTAGTTTATTTTGTGTTTGCAACCTTAGAGTTAGGCTAGACTAATTGACAATCATCCCAGTCATGCTCCATTAAGAAATAAACATGTGCAACTTAATACAGCCATATTCTACAAAGGCTCTAACTCACACCTGTGATCTGTTGCACATATAGTATGGAGCGTGACTGGATGTATGGTGATAGAGGCGAACATTTTGACAAAATGCTGAAAGAGTTTTGCAAAGCTGCAGTGCAACACAAGGACAGGACAAAGGCGGAGAAAATTCCATGTCCTTGTGTTGATTGTGGTGTGGTTAGACATTATTCAAGCATCAACGTCGTACAATTCCATGTGAAGACCCGTGGTTTCATGCCACATTATACAAAATGGATTTTTCATGGAGAACTGTTGAAGATAATGCTTCATCTTCCTACAGTCACGATCGGTGTAACTCAAGAACCGAGCAGACATTCGATACTACTAACGAGTCAGAACTCCCAAGCGCTTCCGGAGTCAATGTTGACAGTGAGTCGACTTATCATGATGAACAAATTGACGAGATGCTTATAACGTTGAGGATAACTTTGTCGACCGGCCGGATGAGTATCAAAGGTTGTTGGACGCATCCAAAACGGCGTTGTATCCTACTTGCACTAAGTACACGAAATTGACAGCTATATTGAATTTGTTCAACCTGAAGGGAAGATATGGATTGAGTGACAAAGGTTTCACGGCATTCCTCGAGCTGATTCATGATATGCTACCGGATGAGAACGGTCTCCCTACACCACGTATGAGGCAAAGAAATGGGTGTGTCCAATGGGAGTAGAGTACAAAAAAATTCACGCGTGTCCAAACAACTGTGTGTTGTACAGGGGTGAATACGAACATCTGGACAATTGCCCGAAATGTTCGTTGTCCCGGTATAAGCATAAAGATGGTGAGTACTCCTCCGTTCAGAAAAAAAGCCCTCCAGCAAAACTGTTTGGTATTTGCCGATTATACCCAGATTCAAACGGTTGTTTGCGAATCCGAAAGATGCAAAGAACTTACGATGGCATGCGGAGGGTAGAAAGAGTGATGAGAAACTAAGACATCCAGCAGATGGGCCTCAGTGGAGAAACATCAATAGACGGTACAAAGAACATTTCGGACATGAAGATAGGAATCTGAGGCTTGGGTTATGTACTGATGGAATGAACCCGTACGGCACATTGAGTAGTCAACACAGTACATGGCCTGTTCTGCTAGTGATCTACAATTTGCCCTCATGGTTGTGTATGAAACGAAAGTACATCATGTTATCTCTGATATCTGGTCCCAAGCAGCCAGGTAATAGCATTGATGTGTACCTTGCCCCTCTGATCGACGATCTGAAGCTATTGTGGAATGAGGGGACCGTGGTATATGATGCTTATGCAAGAGAGAATTTCACGCTCAAGGCTTTGTTGTTCTGTACCGTCAATGACTTCCCTGCGTATGGGAACTTGTCCGGTTACACGGTTAAAGGAACATTTGCATGTCCCATATGCGAGGAAGACACTTGTTCGGACCGTTTAAAACATTGTGGGAAGAATGTTTATATGTGTCATCGACGTCTTCTCCCCGAAGATCACCCTTATCGAGTAACGAAGAGAAAGTTGTTCAATGGTCAAGCCGAAACTCGTGTGGCCCGTCTACCTCTGAGCTCTGAGGAAGTGTACGAAAAGGTTAAGGACATTGCAAATGTATTTGGAAACACATCAAAACCGGCGAAAAACATTTGGAAAAAGTGTTCTATCTTTTGGGAACTACCTTATTGGCGTCATCTTTCTGTGAGACACTGCTTAGACATCATGCACATTGTGAAGAACGTTGGTGAGGCAGTGAGTGGGACTTTACTCAATATACCCGGCAAAAAAAGACGGATTGAAAATCAGAAAGGACATGCAAACCATGGGTATACGAAAGGAGTTACACCCACAAGAGAATGGGAAACGAATCTACCTACCTCCTGCATGCTACACGCTCTCAAAGGCTGAAAAGATTAGTTTCTGCAAATGTCTGCACTCGGTAAAAGTACCGTCTGGGTACTCTTCAAACTGGAAGAACATTGTATCGATGAAGGATTTAAAACTTTTAGGCATGAAATCTCACGATTATCATGTACTGATGTTACATCTTCTTCCGGTCGCAATTCGAGGGATATTGCCATCTGATGTCAGAAATGCTTTAACTCGGTTATGTTTCTTTTTCAACGCTGTTTGCTCCAAGGCAATTGACGTAACCTCTCTAGATGATCTACAACGTGAAATTGTTATCACATTATGTCAACTTGAGATGTATTTCCCACCATCTTTCTTTGATATAATGGTACATCTAATTGTGCACATCGTTCGAGAGATACAGTTCTGTGGTCCGGTATACTTACGGTACATGTACCCTTTTGAACGGTACATGGGTATTCTGAAAAGTAGAATGAAGAATAGGTATCGACCAGAGGGGAGCATTGTTGAAGCAACAGTGACTGAGGAAGTCACGGATTTGTGACCGATTATTTGAGTGAGGCAGAGTCTATTGGTATCCCAAAACCACGACACTATGGCAGGTTTAAGGGTAAAGGTGTTATTGGTAGAAAGATCGTGCAAGTTTCGCGTCTACTTATTCATCAAGCACATTTGTTTGTCTTACAACATCTTGAGGTTGTTGAACCTTATTTGGAAACCCATATGGTTGAGTTAAGGCATCAAAATCCTTTGAAACCACATTTGGCTGACAAAGGAACAAAACCGAGTTTTTATCCAATGGTTCAAAGATCATGTGTTGACATTAGCATCATCAGATCCAGAAGCTGTAAGCGAAGAGATCAGATGTTTGGCAATCGGACCTGAAACTAATATTACATCATTTGAGGGGTATGATATTAGTGGGTATACATACTACACTGCACGCCAAGATGCCAAATCGATAAACCAGAATAGTGGGGTAAAAATTGAAGCTGCTGCCACTGAGTACCACAGCGGTAACCGATCTCAACCAGTTAGTAAATTGGTATTATGGTGTCATCGAGGACATCTGGGAACTAGACTATGACATTGATTCCTTTCTGTTGTTCCGGTGCAAGTGGGTGGACAACCGACGCGGGTACCAAAATGATGGAGGGCTTACCAGTTGATCTTTCACGGTTACACGGTTATAATGATGATCAATTTGTTCTGGGAAAGGATTGCGAACAAGTGTGGTATGTTGAGGATCTGAAAGACTGCAGATGGTCTGTTGTTCTTCCAGGAAGAAGGCCGGTTGTAATCGAAAATGAAAATGAGGATAACGATGAAAATGGGACTGTAGAGGAAACATCCTTGTTTCCTACTGGATTACCGGATTCGATTGATGATACCGAAAACGATTTGCTCTACGCACGATCAGACCATGATGAGGGTGTTTGGGTAGAAAATATGAAATGATTTATGTTTTTGTACGTGTCAGGTAATGTTGTTAGTAGAATGTAGACTGTAATGTCATCTTAACTGTTATTGTTATGCATCATAGTATTTATGTTATGAGTTTATCTGATGAAAATGCTTTATTTTTTTGCAGTGGATGATCACCCTATGGATGACCCCATTGGACGGCTTCTCGACTGGAGAACCTGAGCCACAGCAGAATAGACCAAGTAAGCGGGTCACAAGAGGAGGAAAGAAGAAGAAGGACCAGTTAGCAGTACACGAGACTGAGGCTGGCCCTTCACAGCAGACCGAAGAGGAGTCAGTTGTCCCACCAGAGGCGAAGAAGCAAAAGAAGAGAGGTGCAACACGTGGGCTGAAGGCTAACAAGGGCCCTCCTACAAAACCGGTGGACTTCAATCAGTTCAACCAACCCCATGGAAATTGGAAGAATGACTTCACCGCTTACGGTAGCCATTTGGTGAAGTCATTTGCAACATAAACCACAACTGGAAGCAAGTGCCTCAATCATTGAAGGATACTATGTTTCAGCGTCTTCAGGTAAATCTCTACATTATTACTATGATCTTTTGTGAAATAATAGAACATTTATGTTTACTTTACTAACTGAATGATCATGTACGTAGTCTCGTTCTCCGTGGATCCCGCACTTAAAAAGGATGTGCTATCAGCGATGTCGAAACAGTTCCGGGACCACAAGAATAAGTTGGCTGACAAGTCATCTACAAGATGCCTACTCCAGAAGATCCAGATGCCAGATCATGGTGGAGACGGTGAGAGACCACCATGGGAGGTTTACGAGGGCATAACAGAAGAGCAATGGTACAATTTGTTGAGACGTCACACACCGGAGTTCCAGGTGCACTTTATTGTCATACATACATAAATTAATCTTAATTTCTTATGTTTTTTTGTGTTCAATTTCACTTAACATGATCCCATTAATTTATGCAGGCTCTCCGTGCGCAACAACAAGCAAATGCTAAGAAGAATCTGTACCCTCACCACTTAGGTGGAAAAAGTATTGCTCAAAGGGTACCAGAATGGGAGCAAAAGGGATATCTGCCCACGGATGGCTCATTGGATGCCAGTGGCAGAAGAATGAAAGTGTGGGAGTTAAGCCCATTCCGAAGAACTCTACTCCCGAAAATCCTCAATACGATGAAGCCACGAGAGCAGTTATTGCTCAAATGGTAAGTGATATCATTTCATTTTAGTCAAACTGTTCATTTCATTTGTATATGAACTTATGTTAAACTAATAACTGTATTTGTGTGTTGTATTAGGGTGAATTAAGCTCTCAGCTCACCCAGGGCACCTGGACCTCACAGAGGAATGATGATCCTCTTACACGCGCTCTTGGTAAGAAGGATCATCCAGGTCGTGCCATTGGGTTTGGTGGGCACGTTGGTATCCGCCAGGCATTTGGCGTACCCGGGTCCAGAATCAGCCAGGGAAAGTCGATTAGCTACGAGGAGCACCTGAGAGCGTTGGCTGAGATGGAGCAGAGGATTACTCAGAACGTCGACGAGAGGATCGCTCAGGCTATCAAGGCTTCAGCCACAGCAGCATGAAGCCAAGAGGTTTCTCGACCACCAGTTGAGTCACCCATTCAGCAGCAGAGTGCACCGGTAGTGAGAAGTAGTGTCCACTCGGCTGATCCGTTTCCCTATGCATCTCTAAAGGTTAGACTAACATTTCAATTGAGTACATGACGATTAGATTTTTCACTTGATCACTAATATCATCATAGAAGAATTCTCAATTTTTATCTAAACAAGTTCCACATAACACTCAGGCACCCACTGAGTGCCATCTGTTTTTACAAATTGGAGTAGAAGAGGTCATGGTTGCATGGGGAAAACTTTTCCCCTCTCTTCCAAGTGATATTGTGCACGGTGAACCACTCCGACATTACCATGCACGAGTGCTTCTGGACGAATTTGTTGCAGAGCATGCTGACGTCGGTTTACCGGTGCCGATCACAAAGACCTACCTTGCGTTCGCACAAACTGCGACAGTGCAGTGGCCTGCACGATTGGTCAGACTCCCTGGGCAGGTATTACTCTTAACCGTTGCTATTATTGGTGTACCACCTTGCATCCATATACTTAATTAGACTAATATCATAGGATATGAGCCGACCGAAGACTGATAAGGGCAAAGGAAAAAGAATTGCTGCACCTGTGCAATCAAAGGCATCCACAAATTTTGTGCTTAGACCTGCTTTGGTGGAGAAAGAATATTGGCCGGCTTGTCGACTAATATGCAGATTCTGCATTCTCGTTGTTGCTGCTACCACCTGATTGTGATTCCCTCACTGTGGAAGATCCCGAGCGGATATTTCACTATATAGTTCAAGGAGAAGATATACATCGATTTGGGATGTATATGTCCGACTTCGAGGAGTGCTTCAGGAGGGATTGGTTGAATGTGTCGATTATCAAGTCGGCCGCCATGTGAGTGACTTCTACCTTTTATATTTGAATTCATTGATTGGTGATGAATTAGATGTTTGAATAAAAAGTTAATGACTAATGATATTGCCTCATAGGTGGGTGCATGATAAGGCGATCAATGTCTATGAAGATCAGATTGGATTCCTGTGTCCTGCTATGTGCAGTGAAGTCCAGATGACAAGTGATATGGAAGGCCTTATGCAATATATGACGAATGCCCTCTTGAATGTTCTAACAAGTCATTTATTATGCTGCCATATCATTCAGGGTATGATATTTGACTATTTCTCTTAGTATTATCTAAAACATATAGTTTGTGTTAGTTGCTTAATGATTTCAACACATTGTGTAATTTGTGGACAGTCGACATTGGTCATTGCTTGTGCTGGTGATGTTGAAGCACCCACGAATCTTGCAATTTGACTCACTTGGTACGGTGCCAAGAGACCGAAGATCTCCACCGCAATACTGGGGTAATTAGTTTGTTATCGTAAACAACAATTATTATTACTTAACATTAACTGTTTCATAACTTGCTACTGATGCTTAAAACTATATATTGCTGATGTATATAGTTCCATGAGAGCTGCATTATCTCCAGTATAAACAATGAAGAGTAACATCCCTTGGAACACTGTCAAGGTACTCTATTAATTGATAAATTTGTGTGATAATGTTTAAACTTGTTTATAACTGTCAATATGTGCGTTTGTATAGTGTCCGGTGCAGCCTGGGGGTTCAGAATGTGGATACTATGTCATGAGATTCATGAGTGACATAGTAGGAGCGGCGAACCTTTTACCAGAGCACTCGTTAGACAAGGTAACATTCTTTGAAAGTTTCAGTTATGCTCTTTACATGTTGTTAGACTTGTACGTTTTAGATTAATGTTCATTTTTTTTCAAGGCTTACGAAGAAGTGTTCAAAGGTGGTCAGTATGATGATGCTCAAATTGTTGAGATGCTTGAGGAATGGTCGGAGTTCGTCTGCACAAGTTTAATGAATTGATGATCATGAAGATGTTTTGTGAACTTTTTCGAGTATGTAATTGTAACTCTGTACACTTGTGGATGGTGTAATGGTAGATTTGAATTGTAATGTGTTTTTTATTTGTAATGAAAGTGTGAATAAGTGTAATTGCATTGGTTTTGTTAACTCTCAAATTGGTGTGTCGTTGGTATTAATTGGGAGCTTTTATAACTTTTTAAAGTGTGCTGGAGCTCCCTGTATGGATGAAGCTTTATTACAGGTCTCATTGAACCAAATGCGGTGATATATATATATATATATATATATAAGTGGGATGGAAAAAAACAAAAAAAAATACCCCTATCTCGGCGGTTCTTAGAGAACAACCGCCGAGATAGACCCATGGGATTGACCGATGCTGAGATTGACCATGAGTCTATCTCGGCGGTTCTTAGAGAGCAACCACCGAGATAGACTCATGGTCAATCTCAGCATCGGTCAATCCCATGGGTCCATCTCGGCGGTTGTTCTCTAAGAACCGCTGAGATAGGTACACCTATTTCGGCGGTGCTCATTTCGGCGGTTGTGAACCGCCAAAATAGGACCCTTGGAACCGCCGAAATAGGCCTTTTTTCTACTAGTGTCAGTCTTAACCTTATCTCAATCTCAGTATACAAACCGTTCCTAGAATGGTAATGGTTGTAGATTAACTTAAACTTAGGATTTAGGTGATCCTACCGCACCATCTTAATGCCACTTACCTTGGACGGGAGTCCAGTGTAGCTGAGCCGTCAACCGACCCTAGGCAACAAGTCCGAAGACAAGTCCTTAAGCGAAGGGCGGATCTGATTCAGATACCATCCCCCTTTCCTTAGCATGCATGACCGGAGTCAGTCCCGGGTTCCTCACTCAAGTTCCAGTTAGTAAAAATCTTACACACTATGTGTTAGTTAAACCTTAACGGGTATTAACCAACAGTTACCAATACTTAACTTATATCCTTAACTCAGTAAGTACTAAACTTAGTTAGTAACATTCTCAAGTCTTGTGGGTTAGTGTAAAGAAAACACATTCACAACGAGAACAAGTATAACTGGTTGCATGCTTTATCTTGTCTTAGTCATAGCAAATAAACAGATAGCACACAAGCCGAGGGACACCTCGTTAGCAAGCAGGTCACAAGAAAGACTATACCGTTCACCGTCGACTGTCGTTTGTTTAACCTTCTCCGGTGTCCCAATTCAAAGACCTAAAACATTCATTCATTTTTAGGCCATTAGTTACTTGCACCTTACTCAACTCATTTAGTCCCTAAGAATTCCCATCCAATACCCTCTTAAGTCCTTACCACCTAACCTTATAAACTTAACTTTAAACATTAAGGTTTATACTTAACTTAACTTAATTCCTTAGGTTCTTAGGTTCCTAATCATTATTACCCTACCAATGGCATACCTCTTTACCAATTAACATATTTAGAATTTAAAATTTCTTTTTTTTTGTTTTTGGCTCGACCGATCTTACCGACCGACCTTACCCAAGGTCGGTCCATTCCAGGACGCATTATCGTTTGAAAATTTTACCCCGACCGACCTTGCAAGTCCGGTCCCCAAGGTCGGTCCATTCCCGAGAGTTTGGTCGATTCCAGAGACCAATTCCCGTATAAAATTCTAGGCATGACCGACCTTGTAAGTCCGGTCCCAAGGTCGGTCCATTCCAGAGACTTAATTCGTACACAAAATACAAGCCCGACCGAATTTGTAAGTCCGGTCCCTAAGTTCAGTCGGTTCCAGAAACTCTTTCCGGTAGTGTAAACTGAGCTCGACCGACCTTGCAGGTCCGGTCCCCAAGGTCGGTCGGCTCCAGAACCTTGTTTCTAAATTCCCATTTGACTCCAAACTTCTCCTCTTACATCCTAGTATATTCTAACCTCATTTGGGCACCTTAAATACACCTTAAGCCTTCCACTAAACACATTAGATCACTCACCAACATCCACCTTAGTCATTATGCATTTTCCTTGTAATCATGCCAACACTTGTATTGTTTTTCACTAGGTTTCTAGGTGGTGGTTCATACCTAATATAAACACTATGCCAAATGCTTCCTCACCACTATAACATCATCCCCCAAGCATCTTTCACCATCTAAAACTCCTTTATGCAACTACTTAAAGTTTCTACACAAGTTTATGCCTCCTTCTACCCACATTATTTATTTTCTACTAGTTTACCAATGTTTACCTAAGTCCTAAATACACTAGTACATTCATTTGATTCCTAAATCCTCCACGATCATGTCTAGGTCATTCTAACTCATTATAAACCTTAAACTCACCCTTGATGATTTTCATCAAGACAACCTCTAAAACTTCCTAGTACTACCTTGGTCATGAAGTCTCCTTAACACATCCTAAACACTTAGGTTCTTCTCTAAATTTTGCCATGGGTTCTCTAGTACATTATTACACCAAAACATTTAGTTTTTCACCATCATATAGATATCAACATTCAAACTCTCGTTAAACCTTCTTAACACACATCCTACACCAAAACTACACTACATCACAATATAGTGCATGAACTTAAATTGCTTGGCACTTAGGCCCTTAAATGACTTGGCTCTTAGGCCCTTAAATGCGTAAATCTTAAACACTGAATTTCCTCAATATATACAGCCTTTGACCTGCAAATACACACAACAAGGCTCCCATTGCAATTTAAATGCTCTTTTAATTCACCTTGACATTCTTAAACTATCTCCTTTTCTCATTTGCTCCTTAGTCACAAGTTCACAAGTATAATCATTGTTCTTTCTCCTAGGTTTTATAACCCCTTTCCCCCAATGTAAACTCTACACTAACTCATCACATATCTAAATCCCATTCCCTTAATCAACAAAACACCTTAAGGTAAGTAATTTACCTTGTTCTTTTACAAGCTCACAAACTTTCCTCCTTAGACTTTTTCCTTGAACAATCTCGGTCACCAACCAAATTCTCCTTGCCAATGTTCTAACCAATATTCAATGACTCCAATGAGTACTAAACAGCACACTAACCCTAAGGAATAAAAACCTAGGTTAAAATGTGTTTTAAGGCATTAAATTGATTGTTTTACCTTGGTTTCTCAAGACAAGCTTGGATATGAAGCAAGAAGGACCTCCTTTATCCTTTGGAGAGTAGACAATAAGCTAGAACAAGGCATAAACATGAAGTCCCATGAGTACAAATTTTCGGACAAGGGAAGAAATGGTGGGAACTTGATTTTTCTTACATATTCTTTACCTTAAAAGAATGGAGAAGCTAATGGAGTCTCCAAGCTTGAGTTTCCTCCTCTAATGGTGGTTTGCCTTGGCTCCAAAATGAGGCTCTTGAAGTTTTGAAAAGATAGAAAGGAAGAGCTTGAGCTAACTAAGAGATATATGTACTTGGTTTTGATTTTGGAGCTTAAATGAGCAAGATGTGGGCAAAAGAAGATGGAGCTAGCATGGAGGTTGCTTCTTACGTGAGAGAGAAGAAAGAGAGCAAAGGAAATCGATGGGAAAGATGAAGAATGAAGAAAGGAGGAGAGAGATGGCATATAAGATATTTGATTCCTTAAAAGCAAATAGTAACCACTTACATTTCTCTTTTTCTTCTAACATTAATTGGCTACTCTTGGTGACTCACACCCTTAGAAAACCGGCCCCCTCCTTAATTAGGCTGGTCATGGTCTTGTTTGACCAATTAATTAGACTTAATTGATTAAAGGCTAAACTAGGCACTATTTGGTTACTATTCACAAATTAGTGCACATATTTGTGAAATTTTTGATTTCCCATTGATTTAGACTTCCTAATGTGATACTAATTATTACAAAAGTTAATTAAGGGTAATAATGGGCATTTAGCCACTTAAAACCCCTTTCTAAGACAATTTTTCAAAAATGTGCTTTAAGAGTCCTTAAAACACAATTTGTGTTTTAACTTGTTTTTAAGCTTAATTTTCTTTGATAATTGGCTTAAAATGACCATTAAGGTATTACTAAGGTCTTAGAATGATATTTGGGTGCTCACCCAAGTCTCTCCAAGCTTATAGCACGTTTTTGGCTTAAACTGCTCTTTTGGTGTTTCCTTGTGTTTTCTTTGATTAAAATGGTTTCTTAATGTTTCTAAGGCATTCTTTAGCCTTCTTATATCTTAGTTTATCACTTAAACACCATATCTAAGTTTGGGGTATTTCAATCTACCCCCCTTAAAAGAACTTTGTCCCCAAAGTTCACATATATGCTTAACCATTCACAGTACTCAATTCTCTTAATATTAACAGCACATCTTATATTCACATTCACACATCTCAAGACTCAAAGGTCAATCACAAATACAATAAATAAGTATTATACATATCTCAAACTTATCACCAAAGTGTAGCAACTTACACAAAATCACATCTTACACAACCAAACAAACGACAAACATGTTCGTTTCCTAACTCAAAAGCGAGGAAGCTCTACCCCCCTTAAAAAGGGGTACGCCCCGTACCCTATACAGACGATCTAGTCAGTAAACAATGAAGGGTACTTCGATCTCATCTTATCCTCTAACTCCCACGTGGCCTCTTCGGCATCCTGGTTAGACCAGAGAACCTTCACCAGTCGCACTGACTTATGGCGAGTGTCCCTAGTCTTACTGTCCAAGATTCTCTGAGGAGTCTCCACGGATCTCATATTCGGTTCTAAAGTCAATCTCTCAGGTTCTAACACATGGGAGGGGTGGTGCATGTATTTCTTTAGCTGTGAAACATGAAAAACATCATGCACTTTACCCAGTTCAGCAGGTAAATTCAACCTGTAGGCAACCGGGCCCACCCGCTCCGTAATCTCATAAGGACCAACAAACTTCGGGCTTAATTTGCCCTTCTGCCCAAATTTGAATACACCCTTCATTGATGAAACTCGTAGAAATACCCGGTCGCCCACTGCGAACTCGAGGTCTCATCGTCGAACATCACCATACGACTTCTGCCTATCTTGAGCAGCTTTCATGTTCTCCCTGATTTGCTGAACTTCAACCTTAACTTGTTCTAAATACTCTGGTCCTATAATGACCGCCTCACTCGACTCATCCCAGCAGAGCGGTGTACGACATGGTCTACCGTACAACGCTTGAAAAGGTGCCATCTTGATCGAAGCGTGATAGCTGTTGTTGTATGAAAACTCGATCAGATGCAATTTGTCAATCCAACTGCCCTGGAAGTCTAAGGCACATGCCCTCAGCATGTCCTCGAGTGTCTGAATAGTACGCTCAGTCTGACCATCTGTCTGAGGATGGAACGCAGTACTCAGCTTCAGTTCTGTACCCAACGCTTCTTTGGTAGCTCTCCAGTACCTCGAAAGGAATCTGGTATCTCTATCTGACACTATGGTCTTTGGTATCCCGTGATATCTCATGATTTCTCTCTCAAACAACTCAGCTAATTTGGTCACCTTCCAAGTATCCTTCATCGGTATGAATCGGGCTACTTTGGTAAGGCGATCCACTACAACCCATATCATGTTGAGACCTCCCCTTGCAGGTGGGAGTCCAACTACAAAGTCCATGGAGATATCATGGAACTTCCACTCCGGAACTGGCATCGACTGTACCATTCCGCCTGGTCTTCGGTGCTCGAATTTTACCTTCTGGCATGTGAGACACCTCAAGACGAACTCGGTAACATCTGTCTTCATCCCCGACCACCAGAAGTATCTCTTCATGTCTTTATACATCTTAGAGGCTCCCGGATGGATGGAAACTGAAGAACAGTGTGATTCCCTAAGTATATGGTCTTTCAGATCCGTGTTGCCCCGTGGTATGCATAACCGGCCCTTAAGTCTGATCAGATCATCGTCGTGAAGTCTGAAGTCATATTTCTGACCCTCAAAAGTACCATCTGTCAGCTTCTGTCTGACCTCTCTCATATACTCAACCAAGCTGGAGAAAGAAACTAGCGAATGGAGTGAGTGTGCTCGGCGGCTCAGGGCGTCCGCTACAACATTGGCCTTTTCCTCTTTGTATTGGAGGTCAATGTCATAGTCTTTCAAGAATTCCAACCATCTCCTCTGTCTGAGATTCAACTCCTTCTGAGTAAATATGTATCTTAAGCTCTTATGATCGGTGTAGATCGTCACACTTACCCCGTATAAGTAGTGGCGCCATATCTTCAAAGCGAAGACTACAGCTCCCAGCTCCAAATCATGTGTGGGGTAGTTCTCCTCATGTTTCTTCAACTGGCGTGAGGCATATGCCACCACCTTGCCATGTTGCATGAGCACGCAACCCAGCCCTCTGCCGGATGCATCGCAGTAAACCTCAAAGCCCTCTGTACCGTCTGGAATGGTCAGAACCGGTGTAGTGGTCAGTGAGTCATTCAAACTCTGAAATGATCTCTCACAGTCAGCCGTCCATAAGAACGGTGCATCTTTCTTCATCAGACTGGTCATCGGTTTCGCGACCTTACTGAAATCCCTAACAAACCTCCGGTAATAACCTGCCAGACCGAGAAAGCTCCAGATGTCGGTAACAGTCTTCGGTCTTGGCCAAGTACGCACGGCATCAACCTTTGCTGGATCCACTGAGATCCTAGCATCTGAGATGACATGACCTAGGAAAGAGACCTGGTCAAGCCAAAACTCACACTTGGAGAACTTAGCATATAGCTGGTTCGACCTCAATATCTCCAATACTCTCCTCAAGTGTTCCTCATGCTCAGTCTTCGATTTTGAATATATCAAAATATCATCAACAAACACCACAACCGACTTGTCTAGCTGATCCCGGAACAAGCGGTTCATCAGATCCATAAACTTCACCGGTGCGTTCGACAAACCAAACGGCATCACCGTAAACTCATAGTGGCCGTATCGTGTCCAGAATGCCGTTTTCTCAATATCTCCCTCCTTAATGGCTATCTGATGATACCCCGATCTGAGATCAATCTTGGAAAACACAGATGCTCCCTTCAACTGATCAAACAGATCATCAATGCGGGGTAGTGGGTACTTATTCTTGACTGTCACTGCATTCAACTCTCTGTAGTCGATGCAGAGGCGGAGACTACCATCCTTCTTCTTCACGAAGAGAACTGACGCTCCCCATGGTGAGACACTGGGTCTTATGAACCCTTTGTCTAACAAGTCCTTCAGTTGTTCCTTTAACTCAATCATTTCTGCCGGAGCCATGCGGTATGGTGCCTTGGCTATTGGTCTAGTACCAGGTAGCAGCTCGATGGTGAAATCTACCTCCCGAGTGGGTGGCATGCCGGGCAGTTCCCGTGGAAATAGATCGGGGAACTCCGACACTACCGGTAAGTCGGGGTCGAACTCGGGGTCTCTCTCTATGTCTTGTATATAGTAGAGGTACACTTCTTCCTTTCTCCTTAACTCCTTATACATTGCCATGGCGGTGATGATCTTAGTCGAAGGCTCTCTGGGCCTCTGGCGGTATGATATTGTTACCCCAGACGGGCTCCTGAGCAGCAATCTATGCTCGGCGCAGAGGATACAACCCTTATGCCGCTCCAACCAGTTCATCCCGAAGATAACATCAAATCCCAACTCCCTGAACTCAATAAAACTGACTGGGAAGTCTTCCCCCTTAATTCTAACAATGGCTCCTCGGTAGTAGCGAGTGCAACGAACCTTCTCCTTAGACGGGAGCATAACCGTGAAGTCGGGTAGCTCATCAGCGTCTAGCCCCAACCTTCTCGCAAAAGATGCCGAGACAAAGGTATGCGAGGCCCCTGAGTCGAAGAGAACTGATGCCTCAATCCCATTAATCGGAAAGGTGCCAGTGAAGATAGTACTGCTGGCGTTGGCCTGTGCCTCTGTAAGTATGCTTAGCGCACCTTCCGTACCAAGTCCATGACCTAATTGTATTCATAAGCTTCATGAGTATTGATGGTATAATAAGAGTCGTAACAATTTATATGAACAACACTGTTATTTTATTCATAACCATCCTGTTTACAACATGTGCTTTAATCTTACATCTCATTCCTCATCTCTTACTAAAAACGTTACATAGCTAGTATTGTCTAAAGGTTAGGTTTAACCGTCCTGGTTTCATATGCGTCGCATTAATCACTGCTGATGGTGCTGTATTCAGCTTTATTCTCTTAATCCCATGGTATAACATCCTTGACTCTCCTCCCATAACTAATACATCCCCTGACTTAAGTATTAACTTATTCGCACGGTCCGCACGCTTCTGCTCGCCGTACAAAAATTCAGCGTCATCTCCTATGGACCAAGACACTACGGGTATCCCTCGTTCGAGAGACTCTGTTGTCTCGTCCTTGTCCTGATGTAGTCCAAGTCGCCCATCTTTCTCGTAGAAGTTTACAATGCAAATGTCCGCCTGTATGTCTGGAATCGGTTCAGCATCCAACTGCTGAGCGACTACCATGACTTGTGTAATAACCGGATGGAACTCTTTGGGTATTCCCGGTGGTGAGACTCCATCTTGTATCTTCGTGGTTTGGTAGGTCTTGGCATGCGGATTCCAATCCTTGCCTAAGCTCATCATTTTTAATTTCATCCTTGCTCCCCCTGGGTACTCCGGTGTATAAAAACCTCCCGGTCCCATTCCTAGCTGATTGCATTTCCTGATGATGGCTATTTGCGCTTCGGGTGTCAGCTATCCCCTTAATAAAATCATACCTGGGCGAATAACCTGACATTGTTCGGTTGGAAAGTCTATGGTTTTGATGTCGGTGTACTCCGGGTTAGGTGTAGAAGGCATTAGATAGTAGATGTTGAAGCTTCCTAAAGTGGTAGTAGGTCATATCTTGCTTATGTTCTAATCTTATCTTATTCTCACTTAACTCAATTATTCACCAAACATGCATGTAATGCGATAAGCAGGCAATTTTATTACTAAGTGGTTATAGCGGTACCTGTCCTCGATGAGGGTTCAGGCTCATTGTCCCGGTCCACCATGTGTAGTGTGGCTCCCGTCTTCTGGGTCACCCGTGGGTTCTTGTCTGCAGCTTGCTGCACCCTTCTCTGACCGTCGGATCCAGCTCCCTGATCGGTCTTACCCTTGCCCTTCATCTCGGGCCTAAAGGCTCTGCTAGCGGGGTTCCGGAAGCACTTGTATGCTCGGTGTCCGTATACCCCACAGTAATTGCACTCCACCTTGTTCCCCTTGCAATCGAGCCCGGGGTGGTCCTTGTGACACCACTGACAGATGTAGCGTCGCTGGTAGCCACCACTAGCTCCCCTTTCAGTCTCAGATCCTGATCTTTCATAATATTAGTACTCATACCTCAAACAGTTGCTAATTGTCTCTTAACTCACTCAACACTAATTTGCCTTACCCTTTGGCGCCCTAGAGCGCAGGGGCTTAGCTGCATAAGCATATGTCAACTTCAGTGGCTCTTCCGGAGCCTTCTCCTTTTCCTCCTTCCCTTTTTGGTTCTGACTTTTCTGGGCTTGAGGTTGGTACTTCTGTTTCTTGTACCCACCTTGGCCTTGGTTCTCCGTGCTCTTACCGGCACTCTTCCTCTTAGCATTCTCCTCGTCCCTCAGCTGGACGGTTATCTCAACCTTAGCAGCGGCATGATAGCACTCCTGCTTTCCACAGTATTAGTCACTCTTATTTTTCATAATCTAAATCTTTCTTATTTACTTACTCATATCTCAACCATTCTCATTACCTGCAAGATAGTATAACTCATCGGCCCCATGCCGTAGCGGATTCGATGGCTAAGCCCGCCATAGAAGCGGTCCACCAGTATCTGGTCCGAATATCCAAGACCTGGCAGAAGACGGAGCAAGGCGGTGAACTCTGAGTAATACTCGTCCACCGTCATCTTGTCGGTCTGCTTAAGCGCATCCAACTGCAAGCGCTTCTTCGTCTGGACATGGGCGGGGTAGTACTTTACTCGTAGCAATGTGGTGTACTGCTCCCAGCCGAACTCTGGATTGGCCACATGCTCGGCCCTCACCAGCTTCCACCAATCGCCTGCCACCCCCTTCAGGTAGAACGCAGCTAGACGCACCTTGATCCCAGCAGGGACGTCAAGGGTCTCGAAGGCGGTCTCCAGCTTGGAGATATACGCCTCAAGCTTGGCGGGATCGGTCTCCCCCTTAAAATGTGCGGGTCGAAGGTCTGCAAGGCTCTTCACCCAATTCGGCTCCCGGGGTTGTGGCGGTGGAGGTGGTGCACCCACACCAGGCTGATAGCCCATGTGCCCTAAGGCGGCAGCTACGATCTCTGTGATCGTCTGCCCCTCCGGTATCTCAGTCTCGTCGCCTCGACCACGGCCTCGGCCTCTCCTTCCTGACATCTGAACAACCATAACTCACATTAGATTCGTATCCACCACTGTTTCGGTAAACGAATTTATAACGTCCGTACACGGTAAAGATGATCCACACTTATTAGTGGTCATCTGAATCTACTCACACTAACAACTCACACCCATAACCCGTCACTTATTTCTTAACTTATATCCTAACTCGGTGGTTCCTTATGTCCGGTATTTCTTGATCAGAGCGTAACTACGCTCTGATACCACTTTTTGTAACACCCCGTCCAAAGCCAATCGTGGTTGTCGCAAAACTTAACACTTAATCGAATTCGTCACAGCGGAAATAACAAACACCGGGACCTTGCCACGGTTTGATCGCTAGAATATACCGGCCTTATCAATTTACAACACTTATCCAAAATAAACAACCGACCAAAACATCACCAACCAAAATACCACCAACCAACCGAGTTTAAGTATCTAAGTCATAGTCACAAACTTACATCAGTTTCGATATAACCAGAAGGGAGCACAAGCGCAACCCGTACTCAAAATAAACAACCTATCCTAAGTCTAACCGCTCCTACTCTCGTGGTGTGACTTCATGGGCCTCTTACCTGCAAGTGTAAAAACAGCCCCCAAAGGGGGTCAGCACAAATGCTGGTACGACCCTCTCGTGGCCCCCAAGCTAACGGGGCTACGACGACTAATTGTCGATAGCATGGAAATTGATTAGAAACACAATCATGATATGAAGTGCTATAAACACAACCATAGATGAACATACATAGTTCACACCAATGAACGACACAAGCGTTCCCTTATCAAGCGGGTTAGTAACCACCTCCTTAGTCCTGATTTCCTTAACCTCAGTTCTCCTTAACTCACCTCAGTCTTAACCTTATCTCAATCACAGTATACAAACCGTTCCTAGAATGGAAATGGTTGTAGCTTAACTTAAACTTAGGATTTAGGTGATCCTACCGCACCATCTTAATGCCACCTACCTTGGACGGGAGTCCAGTGTAGCTGACCCGGCAACCGACCCTCGGCAACAAGTCCGAAGACAAGTCCTTAAGCGGAGGGCGGATCTAATTCAGATACCATCCTCCTTTTCTTAGCATGCATGACCGGAGTCAGTCCCGGGTTCCTCACTCAAGTTCCAGTTAGTAAAAATCTTACACACCATGTGTTAGTTAAACCTTAACGGGTATTAACCAACAGTTACCAATACTTAACTCATATCCTTAACTCAGTAAGTACTAAACTTAGTTAGTAACAATCTCACGTCTCGTGGGATAGTGTAAAGAAAACACATTCACAACGAGAACAAGTATAACCAGTTGCATGCTTTATCTTGTCTTAGTCATAGCAAATAAACAGATAGCACACAAGCCGAGGGACACCTCGTTAGCAAGCAGGACACAAGAAAGACTATACCGTTCACCGTCGACTGTCGTTTGTTTAACCTTCTCCGGGGTCCCAATTCAAAGACCTAAAACATTCATTCATTTTTATGCCATTAGTTACTTGCACCTTACTCAACTCATTTAGTCCCTAAGAATTCCCATCCAATACCCTCTTAAGTCCTTACCACCTAACCTTATAAACTTAACTTTAAACATTAAGGTTTATACTTAACTTAACTTAATTCCTTAGGTTCTTAGGTTCCTAATCATTATTACCCTAAAAATGGCATACCTCTTTACCAATTAACATCTTTAGAATTTATAATTTCTTTTTTTTTTGTTTTTGGCTCGACCGATCTTACCGACCGACCTTACCCAAGGTCGGTCCATTCCAGGACGCATTACCGTTTGAAAATTTTACCCCGACCGACCTTGCAAGTCCGGTCCCCAAGGTCGGTCCATTCCCGAGAGTTTTCCCCGTGGGAAATTTAAGCTCGACCGAACTTGTAAGTCCGGTCCCAAGTTCGGTCGATTCCAGAGACCAATTCCCGTACAAAATTCTAGGCATGACCGACCTTGTAAGTCCGGTCCCAAGGTCGAACCATTCCAGAGACTTAATTCGTACACAAAATACAAGCCCGACCGAACTTGTAAGTCCGGTCCCCAAGTTCAGTCGGTTCCAGAAACTCTTTCCGGTAGTGTAAACTGAGCTCGACCGACCTTGCAGGTCCGGTCCCTAAGGTCGGTCGGCTCCAGAGCCTTGTTTCTAAATTCCCATTTGACTCCAAACTTCTCCTCTTACATCCTAGTATGTTCTAACATCATTTGGGCACCTCAAATACACCTTAAGCCTTCCACTAAACACATTAGATCACTTACCAACATCCACCTTAGTCATTATGCATTTTCCTTGTAATCATGCCAACACTTGTAATGTTTTTCACTAGGTTTCTAGGTGGTGGTTCATACCTAATATAACCACTATGCCAAATGCTTCCTCACCACTATAACATCATCCCACAAGCATCTTTCACCATCTAAAACTCTTTTATGCAACTACTTAAAGTTTCAACTAGTTTACCAGTGTTTGCCTAAGTCCTAAATACACTAGTACATTCATTTGATTCCTAAATCCTCCACGATCATGTCTAGGTCATTCTAACTCATTATAAACCTTAAACTCACCCTTTTTCATCAAGACAACCTCTAAAACTTCCTAGTACTACCTTGGTCATGAAGTCTCCTTAACACATCCTAAACTCTTAGGTTTTTCTCTAAATTTTACCATGGGTTCTCTAGTACATTATTACACCAAAACATTTAGTTTTTCACCATCAAATTGCTATCAACATTCAAACTCTCATTAAACCTCCTTAACACACATCATACACCAAAACTACACTACATCACAATATAGTGCATGAACTTAAATTGCTTGGCACGTAGGCCCTTAAATGACTTGGCTCTTAGGCCCTTAAATGCGTAAATCTTAAACACTGAATTTCCTCAATATATACAGCCTTTGACCTGCAAATACACACAACAAGGCTCCCATTGCAATTTAAATGCTCTTTTAATTCACTTGACATTCTTAAACTATCTCCTTTTCTCATTTGCTCCTTAGTCACAAGTTCACAAGTATAATCATTGTTCTTTCTCCTAGGTTTTATAACCCCTTTCCCCCAATGTAAACTCTACACTAACTCATCACATATCTAAATCCCATTCCCTTAATCAACAAAACACCTTAAGGTAAGTAATTTACCTTGTTCTTTTACAAGCTCACAAACTTTCCTCCTTAGACTTTATCCTTGAACAAT
Source organism: Limonium bicolor (assembly GCA_023374045.1). Classification (NCBI taxonomy): domain Eukaryota; kingdom Viridiplantae; phylum Streptophyta; class Magnoliopsida; order Caryophyllales; family Plumbaginaceae; genus Limonium; species Limonium bicolor. The sequence goes on along the minus strand of CM041782.1, from coordinate 276,178,613 downwards.
CTCGGTCACCAACCAATTCTCCTTGCCAATGTTCTAACCAATATTCAATGACTCCAATGAGTACTAAACAACACACTATCTTAAGGAATAAAAACCTAGGTTAAAATGTGTTTTAAGGCATTAAATTGATTGTTTTACCTTGGTTTCTCAAGACAAGCTTGGATATGAAGCAAGAAGGACATCCTTTATCCTTTGGAGAGTAGAAAATAAGCTAGAACAAGGCATAAACATGAAGTCCCATGAGTACAAATTTTCGGACAAGGGAAGAAATGGTGGGAACTTGATTTTTCTTACATATTCTTTACCTTAAGAGAATGGAGAAGCAAATGGAGTCTCCAAGCTTGAGTTTCCTCCTATAATGGCGGTTTTCCTTGGCTCCAAAATGAGGCTCTTGAAGTTTTGAAAAGATAGAAAGGAAGAGCTTGAGCTAACTAAGAGATATATGTACTTGGTTTTGATTTTGGAGCTTAAATGAGCAAGATGTGGGCAAAAGAAGATGGAGCTAGCATGGAGGTTGCTTCTTACGTGAGAGAGAAGAAAGAGAGCAAAGGAAATCGATGGGGAAGATGAAGAATGAAGAAAGGAGGAGAGAGATGGCATATAAGATATTTGATTCCTTAAAAGCAAATAGTAACCACTTACTTTTCTCTTTTTCTTCTAACATTAATTGGCTACTCTTGGTGACTCACACCCTTAGAAAACCGGCCCCCTCCTTAATTAGGCTGGTCATGGTCTTGTTTGACCAATTAATTAGACTTAATTGATTAAAGGCTAAACTAGGCAGTATTTGGTTACTATTCACAAATTAGTGCACATATTTGTGAAATTTTTGATTTTCCATTGACTTAGACTTCCTAATGTGATACTAATTAGTACACAAGTTAATTAAGGAGTAATCATGGGCATTTAGCCACTTAAAACCTCTTTGTAAGACAATTTTTCAAAAATGTGCTTTAAGAGTCCTTAAAGCACAATTTGTGTTTTAACTTGTTTTTAAGCTTGGTTTTCTTTGGTAATTGGCTTAAAACGACCATTAGGATATTAATAATGTCTTAGAATGATATTTGGGTGCTCACCCAAGACTCTCCAAGCTTAGAGCACATTTTTGGCTTAAACTGCTCTTTTGGTGTTTCCTTATGTTTTCTTTGATTAAAATGGTTTCTTAATGTTTATAAGGCATTCTTTAGCCTTATTATATCTTAGTTTATCACTTAAACACCATATCTAAGTTTGGGGTATTTCAGTATCAAACCTTAGAATTTAGGCCCACTAGCTTCTACTGCGCGACCCTGATAACCTAGGGTTTGTTTACCCTTCTCATTATGCTTAATGTGTTATACATCACCCTTTTAATCCCTTTTTATCTTGGGAACAAGGTTTATCAATTAAGCGTGGTATTCTTTTACCGTACGCGAACTCAATGAGTTACAGGTTTCCTATCCAGCTCTCTGGAATCAATGTACATACTATTCATACTCCCATGATTATTTATTGGGTTCCTCCAACTTATTGTTGGTTGAGGTTGAGCCACTACTTAATTGTAGTGCTTCTTCTATTGTCAGTAGCTTCTGAATTATGACCTTGCATTTTCAATGCTTCAATCCTTGTGACTTCGCACGTTTCCTTCTACCTTTTACACAATTGTCATCTTCCCAACTTCCTAGCTATCCCACTCGATCATTACTGCACCAGTGCAATACCAAAACACTCAGTCCTACAGAGTGCAGAGGCGTAAACCCTTGGGCAGTAAATCTCTTGTGAGATCACAATAGGAATGAATATTGTTTCCTTGTTTCTCGGACTGTCTACCATCTTTATTCATCAACTTCACCTCATTGTGTGATTTACTCACATGTATTGGTCGCTTGTTGCGCACCATGTTCGTATTCATTTACGACTTGGTTTCCATGGCATCCACTATTTCATTAGCTTCTGCTAATGTTTTTCTACCATTTATATAATGGTTTACCATTTACTTGGCTGATTATAGCATATGACATTCTTTTATATCTCTGAGCTCCTTGAGCGTTATTGGTTTTTTTTACACTTCAGGTTCATACTTCACATATTTCTTCTTAACCGATTACTCCTTGGTTTCCAATAATTGCCGTCAAAGCCTATTTCACATTGCTTGGTGATAATTGTATGCTCAAGCTTCACTACATTAGTAGTTCCAAAAGAGATACATCCTCTTCTTGGAGTGTATGTGTTCACCGCTCTCGCGGTCTCACATTAACGAGGGGTATCTTTGCTCGTTAGTTATTAAACTATTTACCGGTGTCGTTCTTGGCAACTCTTCCTATGATTCACAATGGTTTTGCAACCGTTGAATTTGTATTGTAATGGGTGCTTGGCTCACTGGCCATGTTGCCTAGAGCTTTGCTCATCTTAGGCTGATCACAAACATTGCTTCTCCGTATACCATAAAATGGCTTGGAGGTATTATTGGGCTCCTTGATAGGATCAGTGCATCACGCTTCCGTCCGTTGGATGCCCTTCAAGGGTCTTGGTATTAATTGGTACCTTTCAATAATTCAAGGTATCCCCTGGGTAAGTGGGATCCCTTCGGTGTTCTAACCAAGTGTTCATTATAGCTCCGGTGCTCTCATTACGACACTTCGTTCAACTATGTTGACTTTGATACCCTTTATGGATTGCTCCTTGGTGTTGTTGATTATGCCATTACATCCGACTAGCATTTGAGTGTTCAGTTTACTCCGCATTGCGGTTCGGATTTCAAATTATCCCGTTTGGGGCTATAGCATCTCCCATTCTTAGGGTAGACTTTGGATACTTCTTTTATGTTTTGAACCAGTTTGGTATTTTTCTTCGGTGGTGATTGGTATCCTCTGGTACCTTAGATGATCACTCTGGGTATTATATTTATCCATCGAACATTGGTGTGTTCAGGTTAGGCGTTGCCTTACTGTGTTTAGACCGGGTATCCATTCCGGCTATTTCATGCTTTTGTTTCGAATTCTTGAGACATCTCCAATGTCTTTAGTCAATTACTAGTGCTTCTCGCACTTCCTAACTCTTAATCATTCTCCTGGGGTGAGTTCTTGACACCTTTTGCTTGTAAGCTCGTCTGGGTTCTTCGATCATTTGAGGTATTCAATTGTTTCAGTTTACATTTACCTTATGGTCCATAGAACGGAGCTGACTACTTCCCGTTTTTCGTACACTACATGTATACATACGTGGGGTACCGTATTGGTACGTAACTCACAAGAGGGTCTGTCCGGCCCGCAAGCTCCTTCGGAGTGCGGTCGTCCCACATCACGTATTTGGGTACACTCGTAGTGCTCGTCACACGCCAAGGTGAAGTATTCTATTGCCAACTCCTCTTGTATCATTCCATGATACTCACCGTGATTCTTCTGGTTTGGTTTTAAAAATATGAGGTTTAAAAAGAAAGGATTATGTTTTGAAAGAAAAGGTTTTGTGTTTGAAATAAAATCTGAGTTTAAAAGGAAATCTTCATGGCGTTGTCATGCTTGAGGTCTTTAACCAAGTACAGCTTCCTGCTGACAGGTAGGTTCATTAACAAGATGGTCAGGTCGTTAGGCCTTTCCAAGGCTTTACTGTTCAAATTCTTAGGTTTTGTGATCCTTCCTTGCTTCCATTGTCATGACGGTACTTTAATAAGTACTTGTTGGTTGTCAAAAGTCTCCCATTTGCCTTGTTGTTGCTGCACTTGCCTTGGCAAGTGTGCAGGTACATCGGTTTTTAGGTTAACTTGTACCAATTACAATATTGTTTTCCATCCATACTTGGTGGTTTCATTGGATCTTCAGTCCATTTTTGATCTTAGTGATCAACTCCCTGAGTGGCTTCTCAGTGTTCTTGACATGATTGTCATTGATTCGGGTGCTTTCCCGATCCTTGTGGTACTTCATGTACCTTTCTTAGTTGCTCGTTCCCACATCTTTACGGTGGTTACCGTGGTTTGACTAATCCTTAGGAGCTACATCGTAGTCCTGCTGGTGTATGTTTTATGATCACTCTCATAGTTGTCCGAACTATGTTATTTGGGTATTGCCGCCCTTTGGCGTTGTGAGTTTGGAGTGAACCCAACCATGACTAATTTCTTAGTTGGTTGTATGTTGTTGACGGTATGGTCAAACGTTACAGTCTGCGGACTCTCTCGTCCCGGTTCTATTACTTCGCTTTTCTGCTCATTGTGTAGCTATGCCTCCCTTCTTGTTGGCTGCGCATGGTTCTCGCGACTGCGAAGCATGTCGCCCCATGGTGCCGTAAATTTCATTATCATACATTTAGGATCATCGATCTTCTGCCGTTCAGTACGATTATTGTTGTTCAAAAAGGGAACCGTCTTCGGGATTTCCAGTTCTTGGAATCTACCGTATGACTGGTTCCTTCTTTTACAGATTTTATCTTACAACTGCCAGATCAGGTTTTCCCGAGTATGAGAGGTCTTTCCATCTCTATGGTGTTCCTTCCCCAACTTATAATGGGGGTTGCGGAGGGCAGGATTGGTTATGTAGGTATCCAGATCATACTGGAAGTTCCTATCTAGCGCACCTCACACGCTAACACTCAACCCTTAGCCCTAGGTCTCTAATTCCTAACTCGGTATTTTCCTAAACTCGGTATTTAGACCATCAGAGCGATACTTCGCTCTGATACCACTTTTTGTAACACCCCTACCGGTAACCACACCATTAACTCCTAACCCGTCACCTTTATGAATACACAAGCAGCGGAAATTCTAACACAACCAGGGGTGAAACAATGCCATTAGTCACCCACGTGACTAACAAGGCCAATCCAACTCAACTACAACAATTAAATACAATATCAGTCTGATGAATCTTGTACCGAGTACACTATACAAACAATACTTCCATACCTAATCAAATACAACCTTTAATTCCACAATATACCAATGCAACAACCATTCAATACAATACCGAGTATCTATTACAATTCCCAAACTTATTGAAATACCCCAAACTTAGATATGGTGTTTAAGTGATAAACTAAGATATAAGAAGGCTAAATAATGCCTTATAAACATTAAGAAACCATTTTAATCAAAGAAAACATAAGGAAACACGTGCTCTAAGCTTGGAGAGACTTGGGTGAGCACCCAAATATCATGCTTAGACCTTAGTAATATCCTAATGGTCATTTTAAAACAATTACCAAAGAAAACCAAGCTTGAAAACAAGTTAAAACACAAAATGTGCTTTAAGGAGTGTTAACGCACATTTTTGAAAAATTGTCTTAGAAAGGGGTTTTAAGTGGCTAAATGCCCATGATTACTTCTTAATTAACTTGTGTACTAATTAGTATCACATTACGAAGTCTAAATCAATGGGAAATCAAAAATTTCACAATTATGTCCACTAATTTGTGAATAGTAACCAAATAGTGACTAGTTTAGTCTTTAGTCAATTAAGCTTAGTTAGTTGGTCAAGCAAGACCATGACTAGCTTAATAATAAGGGGGTGGCCAGTTTTTAAGGTGATGATTCACCATATGAGCAAATAAGAAAAGAAAATAAGAGATAAAGTAAAAATACTATTTGCTTTAACATAAATATCCCACCTTTACTTACCTCTCTCCTCACCTCTTCATTCTCTCTTGTTCCCACCGGTTTTGTGCTGCTCCTCTCTTCTTCTCCAATGTGAAGAACAACCTCCATGCTAGCTTCACCTTCCTTTGATTACTACTTACTCATTTTAGCTCCAAAACCAAAACAAATTACATATTCTTCTTAGTTAGCTCAAGCTCTTCCTTTCTATCTTTCCAAAACTTCAAGAGCTCCATTTTGGTGCCAAGGCAAACCACCATTAGAGGGGGAAACTCAAGCTTGGAGACTCCATTAGCTTCTCCATTCTCTTAAGGTAAAGAATATGTAAGAAAATCTAGGTTTCCATCATTTTCTCTCCATAACCGAAAATGTATACTCATGGGGCTTCATTGTTATGCCTTGTTCTAGCTTGTTTATTATTCTCCAAGGGAAAGAGGATGTCCTTCTTGATTCGTATCCAAGCTTGTCTTGAGAAACCAAGGTAAAACAATCAATTTAATACCTTAAAACACATTTTTAACCTAGGTTTTACTCCTTAAGGTTAGTGTGTTGTTTAGTACTCATTGGAGTCATTGAATGTTGGTTAGAACATTGGCAAGGAGAACTTGATTTGGTGACCGAGATTGAGCAAAGAAAAACCTAAGGGAGAAAGTTTGTGAAGCTTGAAAAAAAACAAGGTAAATGTCTCATCTTAAGGTGTTTAATGCATTAAGGGATGGGACTTAGGTATATGTTGATTGTAGCTTAGGGTTTACGTTAGAAAATGGCAATATTTAACCTAGGAGAAACAATGACTATGTTTGAGAACTTGTGACTAAGGAGCCAATGAGAAAAGAGATAGTTGAACAATGTTGAGATGAATTACAAGAAGCATTTTATTTCAATGGGAGCCTTGTTATGTGTATTCGCAGGTCAAAGGAAAATATATGTGGAAATTCAGTGGTTAAGATTATTGTCATTTAAGGGCCTAAGTGCCAAGCATTTTAAGTTTATACTATATGATGATGTGGTGTGGTTTTGGTTTAAAATGTGTGTTAAGATGAAGTAATGAGAACTTGAGTGATCTTGATTGTTTGATGGTGAAAAACCAAGTGTTTAGGGGTAACAATATACTAGAGAACCCATGTCAAAATTTGATGAAGAAACTTAGTGTTTAAGATGTTCTAAGGAAATTTCATGACTAAGGTAGTACTAGGGGACTTAGGGGTTGTTTTGATGAAAAAGAGTGAGTTCAAGGTGTTCTTGTGAGTTAGAATGACTTAGGCATTATCATGGAGGATTTAGGAATCAAATGAATGAACTTGTGTATTTAGGACTTAGGCAAATATTGGTAAAATAGTAGAAAGGAAATAATGTGTTGGAAGAAGGAGGAATAAACTTGTGTATGAACTTTAAGTAGTTGCATAAAGGAATTGTAGGTGGTGAAAGATGCTTGGGAGATGATGTAATAGTGGTGAGGAAGCATTTTGGCATAGTGGTCATAATAGGTATGAACCACCACTTAGAAGCCTAGTGAGAAACATTACAAGTGTTGACATTATTGCAAGGAAAATGCATAATGACTAAGATGGATATTGATGAGTGATTTAAGGAGTTTAGTGGAGGGCTTAAGGTGTATTTTAAGTGCCCAAACGAGGTTAGAACATACTAAGAAATGAGATAAGTGTTTAAGGATATAGAAGATGAGTATTCTGGCCTGTCCGAACTTCCGTCCGAATTTGGAAGCTCGGACATGCCCTGTTGCGATTAAATTTTCTGAGTCTCGGCCAGTGTCCGGACTTCTGTCCGGCCTTTGAAGTTCGGACACTTGAAATTTTCCCCTTGATTTTTCCTCGACCTATGTCCGAACTTAGGGAAGCTCGGACACATGTTCGGACACACGTCTGGTTGCACCCTTTTGAGTCTCGACTTGCGTCCGAACTTGGGAAGCTCGGACACAAGTTCGGACGCGGTGCTGTTTTGGCAAAAACATTGTTTAAGGTTAGGAAATGGTGGGGATGATTAGGTATTGATGTTATAAGGTTATTAAGGACATGTTTGGTGGGTGTAATGGTCATTAAGTGGGTGAGTAAGTGTAATAGATAATGAGGAAATGATGCACTTAGGAGTTAAGTTAAAAACCATAAGGCTTAGTGAAAATGATGGGTAAAAGTTGATGTCTAGGGAGGTTAAGTAATTGTATTGAGTTGAATTGAATAATAACCTAAAACTGAATGAATGTTTTAGGACTTGTGAATTGGGACTTGGAAGGAGATAAACCCAACAATCGTCGACGGTGAAGGGTACAGTCTTTCTTGTGACCTGCTTGCTAACGAGGTGTCCCTCGGCTTGTGTGCTATCTGTTTATGTGTGCCGACTAAGCAAGAATAAAGCATGCAACCGGTTTTATTGTACTTATTATGTGCGTGTTCATTTACACTAACACATGAGACTTGAAGCCCCACTCCAGCCTCTATACTGAGCCAAAAACCAACACTAAAACACACCATGGAAGAGGTGAAAACAAGGTAAGAAGCAAGCTGTACAGTGGCTGTGTAAACTCTGTTTTCCTTCAGTTTTTTTTCTCCAATGCAAAATACTAAGACTTCTTCCTTGTTGATAGTTAACTGATAGCAAATCTAAACCTCTTCAAAGACAGCAAGGTAATCATCGCTTCCTTGTGTTTAAAAACCAAGTCAAAATCTACCTTAGGGCTCCTTACAACTAGCTAGTTGAGTAGTTACTAATCTAGTTTTTTTTTCTGTGGCTGAAACGATCAAAACATGGGCTCATATCTACTCAGAGGCCTTCGGCAAGTGAAAACCTGTTGCAGGAGGTTATCAAGTATAAAAAAGGTGAGAAAGTACCCAAAATCCTTGCTGTTGAGATACCTATTTCATATGATGTTACTTTTGTTATTTTAGATTGTATTTAGGTTTCTGTTGTAATTTGTAGTTTGTATTTTAGGTGCAGTTGTAATTTTCAGTTTATTTCTTGTCACATATATTCAGTTAGATATATGTGACCGTTGCTGTACATCTCATATATATAGGCCATATAGATACCTCTGTAAGGTATATATCCCGATTATCAATCAATAAAGCAAGATACTCCTTTACTTTTTCACATGGTACCAGAGCAATACTGGGATATGTTTTTTCGCTTCCTCAAATAATACCTAGCTCTCGCTTCGTCTCTCTCGCAAAAGAAGAAAGTCTCCGCTTCTTCAACCATGACAGACGAAGACCAAAAAAAAAAAAGAATCAGAAAATGTGAAGCAAGACAAGAACACGGGTATAGTCGATCTTGAAGAGTCGAGTGGATACAGCAAACTCAGCCCCGAAGACGAAGAACTGTACACACATCCGTCAGATAATCCAGGTATTGTTCTTGCGCATAAATTCAATGGTACTGGATTCACTAAATGGAAAAGATCCTTTACCATTGGCTTGATTTCAAAGAGCAAATTGGGTTTCGTCAACGGATCGACCAAGAGAACCGACTATCAAGGGGCGAGACAGAAGGTTTGGGATAAAACTAATGGAATGGTGATAGGATGGCTGTTTACCGCTTTAGAAGATACGATAAGAGAATCAGTGATGTACTTCAAGACAGCTGCGGAGATATGGAAAGATTTGTGCAAAAGGTATGATAACCCGTCGGGGACGCGATTATATGCCCTAAGACAAGAAGCGCACAAGTTAGAACAAGGTTCTTCTTTAATTAATGATTACTACACCAAATGGGTAAGAATCTGGAACGAAGAACAAGAGTTGATAGACATTCCACCTTGTTCTTGTGGTTCTGCGGAGTCGATTTGCAAATTGCAAGAAAATCACAAAGTGCTGGAATTCCTCATGGGCGTTTGCGATTCTTACAAAGCTGTTCGCTCATCCCTTCTCCTCATGAAGCCATTGCCTGGAATTGACCAAGCTTATTCAGTCCTCAGAGAAGAAGAGAATCACCGTTCAGCGCATAAGAATAGAAGAAATGAAGGAGAATCTGTCACATTTGCCAACTCTACCATAAATCGGCAGACTCAATCGGGGGAAATCAATACAGGGGACAAGAAAAGAACGAAGTGTTCGCATTGCAAAAAATTAGGGCATAGCGTTGATAAATGCTATTGGGTTACTGGAGATTTTCCAAGCTACTGGAAACGAAACCCTAACAAAGAGAAACCCTCTTTCGCTGGATCTGTCGCTGAGAAAACATCAAACCAGATGATTGAAGATACTCAACAAACACCTCAAATTGTTCCGGGAATGAACGAGAACCAATTGAAAGCCCTAGTCGCTTACCTCAGAAATCAAGACATATCCAATACCAGTGACAGACAAATGTGCATGACTTCCTACTTAAGAAGGAAGGAAGATGAAGAAACTGACTATCAACATCAGTTTGCAGGTAACACTAAACCATTACCTAATTCATATTCTATCAGTGAAACTCATATTTTTTCTGATAAAAATTGAAAAACTTTTGGATTCTTGACACTGGAGCCACAGATCATGTATGTGGCAATAAAAATCTTTTTCTTGACAATTATAAAAACTGCTGTTTTGAGGTAATAATGCCTGATGGGCACACTGGAAACATACAAGGAATTGGGAGTGTTAAAATTTCTGAAAAACTTATTGTTCATAATGTCCTCCATGTCAGTGCTTTCAAGTTTAATCTTCTTTCTATCAGACAACTGTTGAAACAATTCGATGCTTGTGCGCTGATATATCATAATAAATGTGTCGTGCAGGCCCTTGAATCTAAGAAAGATTTACTGTTTGGTGTGCTACATAATGGATTGTATGTTCTTGATTGTAACCACTTAGATTCAATTGCTGATGTACATTCTGTTTTGAATAAAAATTCTATTGAGAAACAGTCTGATAAGTGTGTTAACAATATTTGCATTTGGCATGATAGACTAGGGCATGCTCCCCTAGAAAAACTTTTAAAACTGCATCTGATTAAAAGAAAAGATATACCGGTAGATTTTGTTTGTGATTCTTGCCACAAAGCAAGAGATCATAGACTTCCATTCCAAAGGTCTGAAACCACTAGTAATGATATATTTGACCTTATTCATATAGATATCTGTGGTCCCTTCAAAACTATGACTTATGATAACAAAAGATTTTTTCTTAGCATATTCGATGATAAATCCAGGGTTTTATGGGTAAAACTTCTACATTCAAAGTCTGAAGCTTTTCAGTTTGTTAAGTATTTCATTTCTTTAATTGAAAGACAATTTAACAAACGGATAAAAAAAATCAGAACTGATAATGCTTTTGAGCTAGGTACATCTAATGAGGGAAAAACATTTTTCCAAAGCCTAGGAATAATACATCAGACCTCCTGCCCTTATTCCCCACAACAGAATGGTATAGTGGAAAGGAAACATAGATACCTCATGGAAACATCTAGAGCTATCTACTTCAAATCCCACTTACCTATTGAATTTTGGGGAGAATCAATTCTTTATGCTACTCACATTATTAACAGATTGCCCAGCTCCTCTCTCCATGGCAAAACACCTTTTGAATGTCTATACAACACCTTACCAGAATATGATCATTTTAGAGTTTTTGGTAGTCTCTGTTATGCCTTAAACCTAGGAAACGTAGGTGGAAAATTCTATCCTAAATCTACACCTTGTGCATACCTTGGACCTGCCGAAAACCAGAAAGGACATAAATTACTTAGGATGTCTGACCACAAAATTTTGGTTTCAAGAGATGTTACATTTCATGAAACCTACTTTCCTTTTCAAAAGAATGTCCTCCAAGATTTCAATAATAACACCACCCATCCTCTTCAACACCTTGACCAGCAAGAAGAAGAATACTCTTTCATTCCAAATTTAACCCATAATCCCTCACCTCCTTCTGTTACAGAAATACCAACCCACAACACCAACAATCAAAACACTGTTACTCACAGAGAAACAGAACCTGTCGAAAATCCTCCACCAATTCTATCTCCAGATCATTCTTTTGAGCAGCCTACCCACACCAACTCAACTAGTGAGGAAGTAGGGCTTAGAAGATCAACTCGCATTAAACACACACCATCATACCTACAGGACTATCATGTTTCTTCTAGTATCCAACACCGAGATGTTTTCTCAGAAATAGTCTCTGAAAGAATAAACAGAAGCAAAAGTCCCAATGACCCCAATTTCCTTCCTGAAACTTTCTCTCTCACTTATGAAACCCCATCTATTTCTCTCTCTTTCTCCTCTGTCAAGAACAAAAATAATCTCACCAAACTATTCCAAGTTCAAGAACCCAAGACTTATGAACAAGCTTGTCTTAGTGAACACTGGACAGAAGCAATGAATAAGGAACTAAATGCCCTTATAAGAAATAACACTTGGGATCTTGTCAAACTTCCAAAGAACAAGAAGGCTATAGGCTGTAGATGGATCTACAAAACAAAACTGAAAGCTGATGGTTCTATTGAAAGACATAAAGCCCGTCTTGTGGCAAAGGGTTTTAGTCAGCGATATGGTCTTGATTACACTGAAACATTCTCTCCTGTAGCTAGAATGACCACTATAAGAACCTTGTTAGCAGTTTCAGTTAAGAGAGGTTGGCATCTAAGCCAACTTGATGTGAATAATGCTTTTATCCATGGAGACCTCCATGAGGAAATATACATGCAGATTCCTAAAGGGCTTAAAACAGATGATAAGACTAATGCCTGCAAACTGAGAAAATCACTATATGGGCTTAAACAAGCCTCAAGGCAATGGTTTGCCAAACTTAGTGATTTTCTCATGTACATAGGTTATACACAATCTGAGAATGATCAGTCCCTATTCTATAAATTGTCTAACAATAAGAGCACCTTCCTGGCAATCTATGTAGATGATCTTTTACTGACAGGGAATGATTTGGAAGAAATAACAATGGTAAAAAAACAGCTTGACAAGGAATTCTGCATAAAAGATCTAGGGAATTTAAATTTTTTCCTTGGAATGGAATTTCTCCATCATGATAAAGGGTTAATTATCACTCAAAGAAAATTCAGCTTAGAACTTCTTCATGACTATGATGTTTTTCACACAAAACATATTGTTGCTCCGCTTCAGTTAGGATTGAAACTCAAACCCAACGAAGGTAAGACTTTAAAAAATCCCACTGAGTACAGAAGTTTAGTTGGAAAAATTAATTTTCTCACCCACACAAGACCTGACCTTGCCTTCACAGCTCAACTTCTGAGTCAATTCCTTCAAGAACCAATTGATATACACATGTCCGCTGCAATACACACACTTAGATACATTAAAGGAACAATAAACTATGGTATCCTCTTAAACAACACACCAGATTTTACACTTACAGCCTACTGTGATAGTGATTGGGCAAGTTGTCCAATCACTAGAAGGTCAATTTCTGGGTATTATATTTCGAGAGGAGAAGAAGAGATGACTGGAACTGAGAATATTGTTATTCAGAGAGAATTACAGAGAGAGTTTATAGACTTTCATTACAAGACTTATTCCTTTATGACTAAAAGAAGCGACTATATATATACAGTATTTAATACTGTACCGTTACATATCATGAATACAGATAAGAGACTATATACATATATCTATATTCCAATACTCCCCCACAAGATGTAGGGCAGTAAGATTGTTGCTGCTTGAATCTTGGACAAAATTTATGGATCGTGCTCTGTCTCTGTTTGGTGAATGCCGGTTCTGTGGAGGAAAGCTTGATATTCCTTCGCTGTAACCTGCTTGGTGAGAACATCAGCTAGCTGCCGATCTGCAGAAACATGCTGCAGAGTGATAAGCCCTTCTTGAATCTTCTCTCGGACTAGATGGCAGTCCAACTCGATGTGCTTTGTACGTTCGTGGAATACCGGGTTCCGAGCTATGTAAATGGCTGCCTTGTTGTCACAATTGACTTGAATGGGATGTATTCCTTCAACCCCCAGTTCGGATAGTAAACGTGTAAGCCATGTTAGCTCAGTAGTTACTCTTCGTATGGACCGGTACTCTGATTCTGCAGTGGAAAGAGCAACTGTTGGCTGTTTCTTAGACTTCCAGCTGAGGCAGTCCCTCCAAGAAGTATAATGTATCCACTGACAGATCTGCGTGTAAGGGGGCAGCTTGCCCAATCTGCATCGCAGAAAGCTGTGAGTGTAAAGTCTGCTTTATTATTAAAGAGTATACCTTGGTGTAGTGTCCCTTTGATGTAGCGAACAAGATGGAGAGCTGCCGCTAAGTGTTCGCTGGTGGGTGACTTCAAGAATTGGCTGAGATGATGAATGGGATATGTTAGATCTGGTCTGGTATTGGTTAAGAAATTCAACCTACCAATTAGTCTTCTATAGTGGGTGGGATCTTCCAAATGATCTGCTGGAACATGGGATTCCTTTCCACCTTGGCAAAGGAACTACAGCACATTTTGAGTTAACTGGTAAGTAATCATCAACTATTTCTTGAGCATGTTTAAACTGGTTGAAGATAACTCCCTGATGTGTATAGAAAAATTCCATGCCTAGAAAATAGCTTAGCTTACCCAGGTCCTTGATTCGAAATTGCTGATCAAGGGCTGCTTTTATTCCTCCAATTTCTTTCTTATCGTTTCCCGTGGCTATAATATCATCCACATACACTCCAAGGAATGTTCTATATGGTCCATTATACTTGATGAACAAAGAATAATCATTTCTAGATTGAACAAAACCATGGAGTTGCAGAAAATTAGACAGTTTGTCATACCATTGTGGGACGATTGTTTCAGTCCGTAGATGGATTTGTTCAGCTTGCAGGCTTTACCTCTGTGCAGCTCCTTAAGGCCATCCGGAATTTCCATATAAACCTCTTCTTGGAGATCGCCATGCAGGAAAGCGTTGTTTATGTCCAGCTGGTTGATCTCCCACCCCTTTTTGACTGCGATAGCTACTAAGGATCGAATGGTAGTGATTTTTACTACCGGGGAGAAGGTTTCCCAATAATCTTCTCCATATCGTTGAGTGTATCCCTTCGCAACGAGCCTCACTTTGTACCTTTCCAGCTGCCCATCTGATTTTAGTTTCGCTTTGAAGACCCATTTGCTTCCTATGGTATGTTTTCCTTTTGGCAGCTCGACAATGTTCCAGGTATTGTTATCCTTCAAGGCTTGGAGTTCTTGTCTCATTGCTTCTCTCTAGTTCTCATCCTGAACAGCTTCTTTGTATGACCTTGGTTCTTTTATGTTTTGTAACTGCTGAAGCATAGTGTAGGACTGCGCATGCAAAGTCTGGACAGAAAAACAATTAGTAGGTTTCAGGTCTGTCAAACTAGTATTTAGGACTTTACCTTGATTTCCTTTATTTCGCATTCTGTCATAGAAGATTTGGCTGAAAGTATCTTGTTCTTCCAGATGAGATCCTCCTAGGAAGTAGTCTCCTAAATACGCAGGTGGGTGTGTCTCTCTTTGAGACCTTCTTAAGGGGGCAGAATCTGCTTGCTCTATATGTTCCACTGCATCAGTAGCTTCTGTTTGGTCTGCTGAATCAGGTTCTAGTTCAGGGGACATGGTATTTGTTTGCATCAGCTCTGTGTCGTCATCATACCAGATGTAGTCATTTCCGGTGTGATTTTGCTGATTCTGTCTCTGATCTTCTCTTTCTGTTTCAGTGTTCTTCATGGTGCAAATGTTTTGCAGTGGAAATTCATGTTCATAAAAGGTGAGGTCCCTGCTGACTACAACTGTTTTGTGCTGCAAATCCAGAACTTTGCTTCCCTTTTTATTGTCAGCAAAACCCAAATAAACACAAGTACTACTTCTAGGATCAAATTTACCTTTACCTTTCTTGACATCTGTTTTATAACATAGACATCCGAAAGCCTTAAAGACACTGTAGTCTGGTTTAGCATTGTAAAGAATTTCATATGGAGTTAATCCCCCAATAGCTTTAGAAGGCAACCTGTTTATTATAAACACAGCATATCGAATACAATCACCCCAGAAAGTTAGATCAAGATTTGACTGAAACAGCAAGGCACGAGCTGTCTCTAGGATGTACTTGTGCTTTCTCTCCATAACACCGTTTTGTTGTGGTGAGTGAGCATAAGTGGTTTGATGCACAATACCATGTTCTCTGAAATATTTAACCCCAGAGTTACTGTTTCCTAGCTCAAGAGCATTATCACTTCTCATCATTTTTATTTTGGTTTCGAATTGTCTTTCAATGAGAGTGATAAAGCAAGTAAGGAAATAGAAAGCTTCAGATTTATTGGCAAGTAAATGAATCCAAGTGCATCTGCTGTAGTCATCTACTATGGTTAAAAAATACCTTTTTCCTTCATAGGTGGGAACCTTAAAGGGACCCCATACATCCACATGAATAAGTTCGAAACATCTTTCAGTTTTTATGGCAGAATCAGGGAAAGGTTTACGCACAGCTCTAGCCTTATGACATATTTCACAAGCTATATTACCTTGAACATTATCAGATTTTATTAAACCAAGTGTCACCAATTTGGTGTATGGTACATGGCCTAATCTGGTGTGCCACAATTCAGCATCACCATTCTTTCTAGTAGTATTATAACAGGGAACAGCAGAAAATATTTCTTTTTCTGAAATACCAGTAGCAGGCAGAGAATCTAAACTGTCATCAAGTAAAAGATATAGCCCATTGACTGCCTTCCCTATCACACATGTATTCTTAGAATCATATTCCTGCACCATACAAAACAGTTCATTGAACACAATTGGGACTTTTATCTGCTGAATCAATTTCCTAACAGAAATCAAATTGAATTTAAAACTGTCAACAAAAGAACATTGTGCAGAACAAAAGTCTTTCCCAGTTTTATTGTTCCAAACTGTGTTACTTTCTGGACATGCCCATCGGGCATACCAATGTCACGCATTTCCCTTAAATTTTTCAGTTCTGTAAACAAAAACTTGTTACCACACATATGCTCAGACGCCCCTGAATCTATAATCCACAGAGGAGTTTGAGTTGTGTCAAGTTTACTAGTTAAACAAACTGAACATAAAGAACTGCGATTGACCTTACCTGCAAAGTTGCAGTTTTCCTCTCTGTATTGTCTTTGTGTATGGTTTTTCTGTAGGAGACTCCTGAGTTGAGTTACTTCTTGCATAGTAAGATTGACATCAAGGGATTGCATTCCAGTTGCATTTGACTTCTGCTCGATTTCTTCCTCAAGAAGCGCAGTTCCCGCAACAGTTTTGCCCTTCCCTTTCCACCAATCTGGATATCCTACCAATTCGAAGCAACTCTCCCTGGTGTGGCCTTTCTTGTGACACTTTGTACACTGTTTGCTCAAGTCCTTCGAAGAAGATGACAGATTGGGCTTCTTGTTTGTCTGTTGACCAAACCCTAGTTTCATCTTGTTCGCAGAGAGAACAAGACACTCGCTGTCTGATTCTCGATTTCTTGTGGAGGTGCTTCTTCGGTTCTCTTCTTGACTGATAATGGCGTAAGCTTCTTCCACTGATGGTAATGTCGATTTCAGAAGAATATTTGAGGCTACGTTAGAGTAGCTTTCATCGATGGCCATGAGAAAAAGCATTAGTCGTTCTTTCTGGAGCTTCTCCTGGTATTCTGTCCTCGCTTGGCAAGAACAAGTGGGTTGTTGCTCCATTTCGTCTAATTCATCCCGTAAGCCTTTCATTTTGGTGTAGAAATCGGAAATCGACTCCCCGTTTTGCTCCATCTTTCCAAGCCTTTTCTTCAGAGAATAGATTTGCGCGACGTTGGCTTGCCCAAATCTTTTGCTCAGATTCTTCCATACTTCGGCCGCCGTCGAGAAGTACAGAATGCTCTCCCCGATTTTCTTTTCTAGACATTGACTCATCCACGCTATTAGCATGTTGTTGCAGCGAATCCACGCCTGGTATTTATCTTCATCTTTGCTTGGAGCGGTAATGGTGCCGTCGAGGAACCCATATTTGTTTTTGGCCCTGAGTGCGACGGTCATCTTTCTTTTCCAGAGAGTGAATCCCTCCTTGCCGTCAAAAACGTATCCAAGAATCATTCCCGGATGGTCACTCGGGTGGAGGTAGAACGGGTCATCTGTCTCGTTAGTCTTCTTCCCTTCCGTCATTGCTTCGTCCTTCGTTTCGTCCTTCGTTTCTGAGTCGGACATGGAGATCGATTACTCCAGCTCTGATACCATTTCGAGAGGAGAAGAAGAGATGACTGGAACTGAGAATATTGTTATTCAGAGAGAATTACAGAGAGAGTTTATAGACTTTCATTACAAGACTTATTCCTTTATGACTAAAAGAAGCGACTATATATATACAGTATTTAATACTGTACCGTTACATATCATGAATACAGATAAGAGACTATATACATATATCTATATTCCAATAGCTGTTAACATGTACGATAAAGCTGGAGTATGTATGAGAATTTTAACAATGGTATATGCGTATATGAAACTAGGCCGTGAAGGAGTTTGTTGCTGGTGAAGGATTATTGTGGCTGGAGAAAAATCTCCTTGGCAAATTAAGGCAAGGTAATTATATAAGTACCTATTTTAATGCCTTAAAAAGGATTACTAGTTTAAATACTGCTGTGGGAACCAAAGTTTTAGGCGTATATATGTGTACTTAAGTTAGTAATGTGTGAGGAGTAAATATGGGTTGGGAAAAAAAATATATACACCGTAACATATATAAGTTGGTTAAATCAAAATATGTGTGAAAATGATAAGGAAAAACTTGAGAAAAAATGGCTTAAAAAGGGCAAAGTTAAATGCGCTGTATAAATCGTGATTATGGTATAATTCTAGAGATATTTAAATTCCATCTTAAAATAATTATTATGTTATTTTTGAGCCCATACATTTAGGCCATGCCATTATAATTATTTTGAGCTTTAAATAGTCACTAATAAATTTATAGGTTGATTTATAAGGTTATATAAATTTCTGGTGCAAAACCATCATTCTAGCAAATATAACTACTTGGGAACACCTTAGAAAAATATAGACATATTTATAAGCTTATATTATGACATAAATGAATTTTAAAACCTTGTACAAATATTTTATATGAATAAATAAATCATATATTGGGCAAGGTATAATTAAATGAAACATAGAGTATGGGGGGTGATAATAACCGAAAAGAATGATTTAAGGGCATTCACAAGTATAACATACGAATTTTATGAAATTAGGGGTTAATTGTAAAACTAGGAAATTTTAGGGAAAGTTCCGTAAATAATATCAAAACTGGTCAAAGGATAATTTAAATGGTCAACTTGACCATAATTTAAAGGATAATTTATATAGTTCGAACTTTATTATAAGGGGGCCCTATAATGCACATAATATGAAATTACAATATGGTTAGCAAGATACAAGTATAAACGTGAAAATAACAGCAATGATGTTATAAACAAATACAAATGCATAGAGTATTACATGCATGTGGGAGGGTGCGCAAATGACAACGCATAACAACAACTATAACATATGCGTACTAGAATATATATAAATACTCGCGCAGTTACATAAATATAACTACGTGAACTAATTCGTACAACGAAATGTTTAATTGTCATGTATGCGCGCGCATAATGTTATTCCCGCATGCATGTAACCCGACAATACGTAAACAAATTATAAACGTAACTTCCATGTAATAAGTGTTAACCTCGTAGCGACAAATACATACTCGTAAACTAT
Organism: Limonium bicolor; assembly: GCA_023374045.1. Lineage (NCBI taxonomy): Eukaryota > Viridiplantae > Streptophyta > Magnoliopsida > Caryophyllales > Plumbaginaceae > Limonium > Limonium bicolor. The sequence continues at coordinate 276,159,399 of CM041782.1, read as the reverse complement.
AACGAGTAATTGAAATGTAAATTCCTAACATTAATGAATGTCGAGTTGAACAAGGAATCAACTAAGGGATAGCTACGGGATAGAAGTAAGCATTTAGTCTAGAATGGTTAAATGAGTTTTGGAATATATATATATATACATATATACTGATATTAGAACAACGTATGTACCAAAGGTACGAGTGGGTAGACATGAGCATTGTGAGCGCTAGAGACTACGCGGGGATTATTACGCGAGTGTCGACGGTGTACGGTATGTTCATTGTGTAGTCCGAACCTCTGAGGGAAGCCTCGGTTCGGGTATTGATTGACTATGTGACAAGAGCGATATGTTTGCTATGCATGATTGTGTGGATTATTTATAAGGTTGGTAAGCGATTATTATTGCGCGCGACCTCTTCGGACAATATTACTATGACTGTTTATGCGGTTGGAATACTAATACTCGGGAACTTTATCCCTAACTGACCTAAGCAAAACACTTAGGAATGAGACTCAGGATCCCCAGTCTCTAGAGCTTGATACTCGAACATGACTATAACCTAGACTATGTCTAGGGAAGTACATAAGACTTCAAAGGTAATAATGGTAAAGACTTCTTCAAGACCTAAGTATTTACTTAGGGTAGTTGATTAAGGATTAATCATACATTGGAGAGTGTTGGTTATGGTGAACGGTATGGGAATCCAATTAGTTTCGACTAGTTGGTTGCGCATTGGTGATCACCAGAGTATAACGTCCGTATCGGACCGACTCCCTCTATATTCTGACGGGCCTAGATAGACTATTGGACCAGGGTGCCGACTTTGGTACACGGCTTTGGCCATTCATGGATGCCTTTATTAGGCAAGTGGAAGCCCCGAGATCGAATGATCCTTGGCAATGAGCACTTTGTGTGTACGGGAGGACTACTGTCCAGTAAGGTTTTTCCGGGTTGTCCTAACATGACGCCCAATGGTATGGAGAGTAAGACTAAATGGTGATTAACATAATTTGAAGGAAAAACTACTAACATCTCGATGGAAGTACCTACGAGTTTGTATGAATGTTTATAGTTCATGGTATTCGGTATGTTGTGGATTGTATGTAATGTATCGATTGTCACTTTGATGGATTACTGTATGCTTATGCATGTTATTTACTGTTGTTATATAAATTGGAAAATGAAACAACATGTAATCAACCTCATGTTCAGATGGCTAATTGACCTAAGTGACCTAAGGGTCTAGGATTACACTTTAGCATACCAGCATATAGTTTGCTGAGCCCCTTTTGGGGCCAACACATTTCAGGTTGTGGATCGGGACGTGAAGCCGGAGTGCGGGAATATAGGTAGACGACCTCGACTTTTATTTATTGCATGTATAATATTAAATCGGTTAGCACATTGAAATTCTGGGAACTCTTTAAATGCTCACTTGTCATAGGTATTGGTTTGTATATAAGATAATGTAATAAATATCTCATTCATCACTACGGTTAGTTGTTGTTGTTCATTGTCAGATTACGGTTATGCTTCTTTACTCGCATGGGCGAGTAATGACATGTGACACCCAAGTGAGGATTAATGTAGTTTAACTTCCGCTGTGAGACGTCTCTAATTATGCTACGTGAGTGATTATACGAGAGTAATTATTACGAGATTAGCGAGTGGGGTGTTACAAAAGTGGTATCAGTTCCGCTCTGATGACGAGATATTAGGATTATGATAGTGAGCATAGGACTTGGGAAATACGAGAAACGTCTGTGAGGTACGAACCACCTGGTCCTAAACGAACCAGTGTCTTAGCAACACTAAATACAAAACAATATTATCCTTAATGGCATATTTGTGTTATTGATTTTCTGTACGGTAACCTACTGAGTAATGATACGACATAGCGTATTACGGGTGTCAAGAAGAGGCATGTCGGGGGTAATGGAGGCCCTGCAACCCCGACTAGCGTTGAGGTGGCAGTCGCCCCACTAGCTTGGTGGAAGAACATCCCGGAAAACAGCAGTGGTACCCCACCCACCGCTGCCCACATCTCGAGTATCACCCATTTCGACAATATAATAGATGGCGCCAAGGAGACGGAAGAATTCCTCCTATTCGAAAGACCGATGTGGTTTCTATAGTCACTGTGACATCAAGACAAGCAAAAGAGCTTATGATATGATTAATCATTAAGGACCAGGGGTCCTGATAGCTACATACAATCTACAAGCGTACTTATACGCAGTGAAGAATATACATTGAACCTTACCTTGAAGAGGGATACGAAATCCATAGGACAATTGGGTCGGCTTATAATTTGGCACCGAAACCCTATCCAGTTAACCCGAGGAAAGCACGGAGGGGTGCACCTGAAGATCGAAAGATAGAAGAACGAGTTTTAGACTACTATCAAAATACATGAAATGCGGAACCAAAAACTGCATGGAAGCCTCTCCCAGATGGGAATAGCTTCAACCGGATACAATCTAGAAGGCCCAGCAAAATCTGATCTAAAATCACAATAACCATATGAGCTTACGAGCTAAACTCCTAAAACTACTGTAACACAACGCTAAAGAAGAGGAATGTCGTACCAAGGACAACTAGAGTACTCCATCTGCTGGACCCGTAGCACCACGAGGTAGCCACGCGGAGCAGACCCCAGCGGATATGAGCTACTAAAAGGGGAAAGGAGTCACCAGGGGTAGAATACCCCGAATTTTGTGGGAGCCTTAGGCGCTGGTACTAGTACGCAGCGCGATCTAAGTAACCGCATATCCTTAACTTAATGAATTGAAATACCCCAAACCTTTAAACGTTTTTAAAATATTAAATTATGGTATAATAAGGCTAAAAAGTGCCTTAGAAACATTAGTGAACAATTTAAACCATAGAAAATGCAATAAAATACCATAAGGGCAACTAGAGCAAAAATGTGCTCTAAGCTTGGGATAACCTTGGTTAAGACTCTAAAAGCATACCAAGACCTTATTTACATGTTAATGAACATGTAAAATCAATTACCAAATAAAACCAAGCTTGAAAAGAAGTTAAAACACAAAATGTGCTTTAAGGAGTCTTAAAGCACATTTTTGAAAAATTGTCTTAGAAATGGGTTTTGAGTGGCTAAATGCCCATCATTACTCTTAAATTAACATTTGCACTACTTAGTATCACATTAGAAAGTCTATATCAATGGGAAATTAAAAATTTCACAATTATGTGCACTAATTTGTTAATAGTGACCAAATAGTGCTAGTTTAAGACATTAGTCAATATAAGTCAATTAATTGGTCAACAAAGACCATAAAATACCCCATTTGACTAAGGGGGCCGGTTTTTAAGTGTGACTCACCACACTTAGCTAGTTAAATAAAGAGGGAAGATTGATAAAGCAAAAAGAACTATTTACTTTATGTTACATATCTTACAAAGCTTACCTCTCTCTTCATTATCTTCTTCTTTTCTCATTTCCCACCGTCCTCTTCATTCTCTCCCTGCTCCAAATCGATTTTGCTACAGAACCACACACTTCTCCATATTCCATTGCTTATATCTCTTAGCTCTATGTACCAAAATTAATTCCAAGACCACCATTCTCTTAGTTTGATCAAGCTCTTAAACTTTGTCTTTTCAAATCCTCAAAACCACCATTTCGGTGCCATGGAGATTCACCATTGAAGGAGCTTGAGCTCATCTTTTCATGCCTTGTTGATCACCTTTGCTTCAAGGTAAGGAAAACCAAAGAAAGACTTCATTTTCCCTTGTTTTTATATGTGACCGAAAATCACCTCTTCATGGTTTTTTCTTTTTCTCATTCTTAGCTTCATTCCAAACTTCAAAGGACTAGGTGGAGTCCTCTCTTGCTACTTAATCCAATTCCCATTCAATTCCAAGGTAAAACATTCATTTATGTTGAAATACCCCATAATTAAAAATAGTGATTAATTAGGCTAATAAGTAATTTAAAAGCTTAATTATGTATAAATAATCACAAGGGAACAAATCCCGAAGAAAACGGATTCTTAAAACGGTTTTAAAACACAAACAAACGTTAAAGCATGTTTTTCGAGGAAACCGGGAAAACGTGACTTTAAGCGGGTCAAATAGACTCGTAACAATTTTGGTCAACTAAATAGTCATTAATAAATATTAGTGAAGGTCTAGAGCCAATAAAATCAATAAAACGAGAAAATAGTAAAAACTGTCAAAAACGGGAAGTTGTGGGATAAAAACATAATTAACTCAAACTAGTGTGTCCACTATTAAAATAAAAAAAATGTAAATTTGTGTGTGTGTTGTGTGGGCCGATTTTATGCCCTCTCTCTCACACTCTCTTACTCTCTTCTTATGTACAAAAGACAAACAAAATAAAAAGCAAAAAGTAATCTCTCTCCTCCCTCACAAACTCTCTCTCACGTTTTTACTTTGCCCAGCACTCTTCTTCTTCCTCTCTATTCCAACCTGGCGATTTGAGATCCTCTCACAGCAGCCCACTTCCTTCTCATCTTTGAAACCCCAAATAACCTCCAAATGCTACAAAAACTATACCGTTGAATTCGTGTCGCTTTGGAGATCGTTCTACACCCTTAAAAAATCTAAAACATCCAACTTTATTTTTGATGGTATAATCGTTTTAGAGCTTGAGGAGCACCATTTGAAGATCCATCCTCTTCTCCATGTTCTAAGGTAAGAAAAAAGACCAAGTCCTTATCTTTTCATCTTTTCCCTTGTAAAATCCAAAAATCACGTGAAACACCTCTATTCCATTACTCAGCCGGTTTTGGCATTTCAAAGAGGAGCTGAAGCACTGTCATTTTCCCACTCAAAAACTCCATTAGAAGCTCAAGGTAAGACTTACTAAGTGATTTAAATGAGTTCTCATAAGCTAGGGTTTAAAAACCTATGTTAGAAATTTACTAGTTTTTGTGTGTGTGTGTGTGTATGCCTTGTTACATGGTGTAGCTTGGCTTAAATAAAATCAAGAAAACAAAGAAGGAAAGAGAAGTTGTAAAGGAGAAGGAGAGAAAGGAAAGGAATCAAGAAAAACCAAGGTAATGAGAAGCCTCTGTACAATTTTAATGTTTGTGTATGTAGAAGTATATTGCTCTAGTAATGATCTAAGCCACTGTAACTGTAGGAAAGGAATGGAGTAGGTTAATGCTAATTTTATTTGTAGTTTGAAGCTTTTGAAAACGAATAAACAAAATACTAAGTGTGTAGTAAGTGTTAGAATTTGGTGTGGGAATGGTGTGTATATTGAGCAGGTTGTAAACTATGTTGAGTTGCAAAATTATGTGGTGAGAACACTTAGAAATGTAGGGAACCTATGTCAAAATTTGGTTAGGATTTTAGAGTCTTGTGTGATGTTAGTGAAGAAAGAACATAGAGGTTTACAGAGAAGAAAAGGATAAGATTTTTCACTTTGTCTTGTAACAGGAGGAAGAGATGTGGTTGAGTAGAGTTGGAAATGGTGTAATGGGGAGTGTTTAACTAAGTTAGGCTAGTTTGAGAGTCATTTAGCTAGTGGGAAGGAGAAGGGAAGAGTCTGTAGCATTAGTTGGAGAAGGAGAATTGTAACAGAGGAGAAAAACTTACAGTGAGGTGAGTTAATGTAACAAATAATGATATGGGTTGTATTAGGTTGGTTAAAATGCTTAATCAATGTCAAACATGCTAGATTATATGTAGGAATATTAGGGAAGAGATTGGTAAGGTTTGGAGTTGAAACAAGTTCAAAAACTTATATAAATTGTAAAACTGCAACTGGTCTGGGTTTGTAAACCAGTACAGAAACCCGGACCAGCATAAAAACACGACAGATTATTATACAAAAGGAGTGGTCCAGGTTTACAAACTAGGACACTAACCCGGACCACCCCTAAATCATACCCGTAAGTTGCCCAAAACAAGTGGTCCGGGTTTGCAAAGGAGTACACAAACCCGGACCATACGAAAAACACACCCGTACCATTCACAAATTGGTGGTCCGGGTTTGTAAAGGAGTACACAAACCCAGACCATACATAAAACTTACCCGAGGAATTTTCCAACGTGTTGGTCCGGGTATGTAAACCCGGACAACAACCCGGACCACACTAAAATCATACCAGAATGTGTTTTAAAGCTGTTTTAAGGTAGGGTAAGGATGGGTAATGATAGTATAAGATAATTAAGACATAATTAATGATGTTTAAAGGCCATTAATGCCATAAACAAGCTTAGAAAATAATTGTAATTAAAAAACCTAAGTACATGTATTTGAACAACAATGAATTAATAGGTATAAACCAGGAGATGTTAGTAAAGTAATTAGTAAGGTTAAGTAAGGGTAATTAACCACCCAATAGTATGTATATGATAGGACTTGGATTGTGAACACCGAAGGAACGTCGGATACAAGTACAACGGTGAACGGTATGAACTTCTCATACCCCGTATGCTACCTTGGTTACTCTGATTTGTGTGTTGTGTGCTAATTGATCACCAAATAAGATAAACGCATGAATCGGGTATATTATGCTTACTTGTGATTATCATGAGATTGTTCTTTGTCTGGATATTCTCTTTAAATCATAGTTTGTATAATTCATGAAATGTATGGATGAATATGAATGTGTGTATGCCTGATGTAATGTATTGTGACCGAATGTTATTGTGATTGGACTTCTAGCTGATTCCTAACAAGCTAACCAATCTAACTTAACAAATTGGTAATTATATTGGAATGAGTAGAAGTCCGATATAGTTTCGGCCACACGTGAGGAGGTGGAGTCACAAGAGGTTGGCTCCAATTCCTGACTCTTAACTGGTCCACGGCCCAAACCCCTTAAATGGGTAGCATCCTGGATTGGTGAGTCAAGTAAAACCCGGTGGTGGGACGGTGTAGTCCCTGCCCGGAGGTCATACCGACTTAACATAGTAAAAGTAAGTAAGTAAGAATGAGTAAATAAGTATGGAAAAGTAAGTAAGTAAAGTAAAAGTAAGTAATGTGTAATGAATAAAAGAGTAAAAAGCATCTGATTAACCCGATGCGTAATTTGGCTAACCCTTGTGAAGGTAAGTATGGTGTGTGCTATTGTACTGCTGTCTTGGATTGTATATTGTATTGTATATGATTGTATGTTGTATGCAAAGCTTGTATGTATGAAATTTAATGAACCGCATGTACAGTCGACCTTAAATAGTCGGCGTACCCTAGTTAGCACACGGTATATGCGAAGTTTATGCGCAACTTTTGCTGAGCCCCTTGGGGTGATGTTTTTAATATAATGCAGGTCTTCGAGACGGGTGAAGGCTATGAAGAGTTTAAGTTTGACTGTAATTAATGAATTGTGAAAGGTGTACTATGTTGTACACGGCTGTAGGTTTTTGTTATCCGGTGTACCATGGGGTACACCCTTTTGGATAATGAAAGGATTATGAGATGGGTATAGATGAGTAGTTGTTTTAAACTCATTATTTTTGGGAGGTTGAAAAGGGATGTAATTAAATACTTTAAATACTCGGTAATCCGGTAATGTAGGTATACGGTATTTTGTATTTGGTATTCAATGTAGTAGCTTGGTATATCTAGACATCAGACCGTAACTGTAGGTAGAGTAAGCCTTGCTAGCCGTATGGGTGGTTAGCGGCGTTGTATCACCCGCCGTAGTAGTAGTATTTCCGCTGCGACGTAGTAGGATTATCAGGACGATTAGACGGTAAGTATAGGATTAACGGTAGGGGTGTTACAAATGTGTTTTAAGACATTATATAATGTAACACCCCTACTGTTAATCACACCATTATCTCCTAACCCGTCTCCATTACCAATACATAAGCAGCGGTAAATCTCATATAACCAGGGGTGAAACAATGTCGTTAGTCACCCACGTGAGTAACAATGCCAATCCGAACTCAATTACAATAGTCAAATACAATATCAGTCTGATGGGTCTTATATACCGAGTACTACAAACCAAACTATACCATCCATTCTTTGATCATTTCTCAAAGCAAATACAATTTCAATACCTTAAAATACAAATACAATATCCATTCAATACTATACCGAGTCTACTACAAGTCCCAAGCCTATCCACGACCTTTCGGTCTTACAATCCACAATACACAAATACAGTTCCTTAAAAAGCTACCCACATCCATAACAACCCCGCCCTACTCTCGAACGGTTGATGGCTTCGTTGTACTTGGAAAATAAAAACGATGCCCCTAGGGGCTCAGCAAAATTACAGCATATGACTTCCGCATACCCCGTGTACTAGCGATGGTACGCCGACTATTTGGTCGAGAGCATGCGATTCATTTTATTACAAACAGCATGCAAGACAACAATACATTATATATGTATGTCAACAGAGTCAAAGTTCAATGAAGAACACAACCACTAACACACACATTAAGGGGTTAGTTTAATATGTTCTTTACTTAGGCTTGAGGGTTTCTACCTCACTATGCCTTACTCAAATGCTCATAGTCTCACCCACTCTCTGGGGAACTCTTACTCACAATCTCAACAATTCCTACAATGATCAACTCAATTCTCCACTCATATCAAATTCTCAAGTTTCTCAAATCACAACTCCATTCCGAATACTCACATACTCAATACTCAAGTTCTCCATTCAATACTCAATACTCAAAGGTACATGTTAAGTCATTACTCATGACCTCCGGGTTGGGTCATACGCATGACCCACCACCGGGCTTAAAAATACAAAAGGGGCTATGCATTTAGCTCCTCAAGTCCACCCACGTTCAGTTCTCTACCGGACTACTCAAATTCCCAAACTCCTCTCTCGGAGTCATTTCACAATCTCATGGATTAGCCTAGAGGTATCTCTCTCGATAACATCTATTGGCTTAGGGAATTCTCAATGTCTAGTATTCTAAGATTTAAGGTTTTACCCTACTTATCGAATACTCTCATGTTCGTGACATTGTTCATTTTAGTCGGTTCCTCTCTTTGGGGTTCGACTATATTTTTAAGGGGTTTGGTGATCCCTTACCGTGTTTTACTTTACTCAAGGTTCATAATTTGAACAATTATCCATCCTCTAGGTAGAGGTTACTCATATGCTTCCACTAATATTCATTGTGTGGATTAAATCAATTCGGTTCTCTAACCGTTATCGGGAGGTTACTACTTCCGTATGTCTTCTCACGTTCTAGTGCGTTCGTAGGTTTATGTTACCGTGTATTGGTTCGATAGTTGTAGTGTGTTTCTACCATTTATTTAGTTCGCAACTTGACTCTTTCTACGAGTCTCTACTCACTTAAGACTCAACTATGAATCGCACTACAATACACAATCACATGCAAGCAACTCATTCACCATTCATCCATTTCATGAATTATACAAACTTTAGTTGAAATTAAATACAACACCCAATCCAACACACTACAAGCACTACCAGGTGCAAACAAACTGATTCGTGCATTTATCTTGTTAGGTGATCACACAATCAAACAAGCACACAAATTAGGTAACCAAGTTAGGATACAGAGCATGAGGAAATATACCTCTTACCGAGGGTTAACTTTACCGGGTGTTCTCACATTCCTCGGTTCACTCTTGTTCCACGTGTTTTACTCTTGAACCACTAATTACATGTCAAATGGTTCAATTAATATTAAGGTGTTACCGAAACAGTGTAAAGAAGCTGCCCTGGGGTCAGGGCAGCTTGTCAAAAACCGCCCTGATAGCAGGGCAGTTTTAAATTTTTCTGCTTGAAGCAGCCCTGGGTGTAGGGCGGCTTCAGGCAAAATTGCCGGAAGGTGCCTTGAGGCCAGGGCGGCTTCTTTGCAAATCGGTACAGAAAAAAAAATTCCAACTTTTGAATCATTCGTGCGATGCTTTAACGGTTCCGGAACTTGACCAAATTTTGTACGACAATAGTTGAACAGTTATACTTTGGATCTAAGTCATTTCTCTGGAGTTTTAGGACCATATGGGACCCACGTGACTTCATATAAATGTCACCAGAGTTAACGTTTTCTCGGTTTTAAAGTTTTCGGGTAATGTCATATCTTGTGTTATTAATCAGTTTTGTACTTATATTAAAGTCCTATGATGCATTTGCAGCCATTATAACTTCTTACGACATTAAGACGACTTCATTGGGTTAGTCACTTGAGCTAGTTTTTTTTTCCAATTTTTGAATCATTCGAGCGATGCTTTAACGGTTCCAGAACTTGACCAAATTTTGTACGACGATAGTTGAACATTTATACTTTGGATCTAAGTCATTTCTCTGGAGTTTTAGGAACATATGGGACCCACGTGACTTCATATAAATGACACCAGAGTTAACGTTTTCTCGGTTTTGAACTTTTTGGGTAACGTCATATTTTGTGTTATTAACCATTTTTGTACTTATATTAAAGTCCTATGATGCATTTGCAGCCATTATAACTTCTTACGACATAAAGACGACTTCATTGGGTTGGTCACTTGAGCTAGTGTTTATTCCAATTTTTAGTGAACATGTTTGTTAATTAAACAATGCCTTCGAAACAATTAAAAAATTGTAAAACAACAATCAAACACCCATACTTTCAACATGTGTATTTGCTTTAGCCGATGTAACCCAAAAATTTCATATATTGTACGTAATTCTGAAAATAAAAGGGCACATTTATATTAAACACTCAACATAAAACACACTTCATTCCTATTTAGAAAAAATTACATTTTTTGTGTGCTTACTAAAGGCACTACCTGTCTATGCAGGAGTAGGAGCATATTTAACATCTGAAAACCACAATCAATTATACCCTCTGTTAGGGCAGTTCCTCCTATTATGACTGTAACACCCCAACTATAACCGTACACTTAACATCAAACTGCAGCGGAAAACTTAACTCAACACATTACTTAATTCAATGGTGTTACACGCCGTTACCACCCACGTGGCTAACAAGGCTAATACATATACATTGTATCGGTCTGATGGACTAGATTCCCGAGCAGCTACACGCGACTATCCCTTTTCAGTAAAACCACCATTCCCATTACTACCTCCCCCTCCCAACTTAACACACCGTTACCCCGCCTCTGCTCTACATCCCCCTTCTCTGATGGACTAGATTCCCGAGCACTACACTCCCTTTCCATTCAACCATTAACATATACATTCCAACTGTACCGAGTTTTTACCAACTAATGCCGATAACAATTTCGGTCTTACTACACCTACTGTACATACACAACTTAAATGACTACCCATGTACAAATGACTACCCCGTCCTACTCTCGAACGGCTTCCAGCTCCTTGTACCTGAAATAGGAAAAGAAGAAAGGGTGGCCCCCCAGGGGCTCAGCACCTTTGCTGGTATGGTAATCCCGCAGCCCGCATGCTACCGGGCCACGCACAACTAATTGTGGTCTTAGCATACGGTTGATTATATTTGAATCATGCATGTAAACTATAAACACACAACACATAACATTCCACCACAATGGGCTCAACAAATAGATAACACATCCTTACTTGATAAGTCACTCATTGTGTTCATTAACCCTAGAGGGTTCTCCTCTAGTGGAGCTACTTCCTTAATAGACGACACTTACCCAATAATCGGGTTATCCATAAACGTCTCTTTTATAAACTGGGATTCATATCCATGATCCACATACACCACATAACAACACTTTTCACGTTTCAACGTGCACATAACATAACATCGCAATAGGAATTGCAGTACAACAATAACACATAACATAACGGGAACGGTTCTCTTAGGAACCGACCCAAACATAGTTAATTCACATGTGAGCCTAGAGAATGATGTCACCCTCATGATAAACTCGTTATACAACACTCATTACCGTCCAAATAGTCGGACAAGTAACTTAAGTTAAGATGGTTCGGATATAGTGCCCCTAACACACCACACAAACACATGTTCCCCATAAACCGATCATAAGTCAGAGTAGCTAAGCTTTGGAGTAAGCTAATGGGAGATCGTAACCCGTGGAGGAAACAACCATAACAGAGAGGAGGGTAAAGCTAAGAAGGATACCCACTCCCAAACAACGGGCGACCAGAACGACCGGATTCCTCACCCCCCATAATATATATATAAACATAGTTAAGGGCTCCACCGTGGAACCTATCACATCCATACACCATACAATATTACAACTGGATCAAACACGCAAGGGAGGTCCATACATTCACACACAAACATCACACAATTAACTCACGCATAGCCGTGGTTAGAACGTTCCCATGGTTTGGGTCGTTAAATCCGGATACCGTTCTCTTATGTGATCCTAGATTTGGTTAGCTAAGGTATAACACTTTTGAGGTTAAACGGTATCGGAATGGAACACGCCACATAAATGAATTACTATAAACTCATTACATGTTTTATCTTATAACGTGGCAAACATATAGAAAAACACATTGGCATACAAGCCGGTGTAATCCGGTAGGACACAGGTTGCAAGAAAACCATACCTTGGTCCCTGCTGCGTTCGAGTCCCACCAAACGTAGTTCCTAAACATGATTAATAATGTCGGTTAATTACCTTATTTAGCTTCCGGTTTACTAAGAATTTTTCATGATTATATGACATGTTTTATGCGTAAACTTACCCTTGATTACCTTCATTATACCCCCCAAGGGTTAACTACCTAGGCCACACTTTGTTTGTTTTTTTTTACAAGTTTTAGGTCGACCGACCTTACCCAAGGTCGGTCCATTCCAGTGACATCTAGGTTTGAAAATTTACATCTCGACCGACCTTGCCAAGTCCGGTCGCAAGGTTGGTCCATTCCAGACACTTTTACCGTTTAAAAATTCTACCCCGACCGACCTTGCAAGTCCGGTCCACAAGGTCGGTCTATTCCAGAGAAATATTCCATATACAAAATTCAAGCCCGACCGACCTTGCAAGTCCGGTCCCCAAGGTCGGTCTGCTCCAGACCCTTGTTTAAAAATGCTTATTTGACTCCAAACTTCACCTTACATATCCTATTATGCTTTAACATCATTTAGCACACTTAAACCTTCACATAACATCCTCCATATGCATGTACAAGCTTACTTCTAAAGTCCTTAACCACTCACTCATTTACTCGCCAAACCTCCTAACACTTGTTCAGACATTTTAAGGCCTTTACATGTCACCAAACAAGGCCTAAACATCATCTAAAACCATCACCATCCAATCCCCCATCATTAGAAGCCTTAAACACATTTTTTTTTCTTCTCTGGTCTGGACCGCCCCTCTGGGGAGGTCCCAGGAGCGGTCCACAACAGAAACTACTTCTTCTGCGCTGGACCTCACCACAGGGGCGGTCCCTAGGGGCGGTCCACAGAAGACCCCATTTTAAAAAGTGTTTTTCTCCTCATTTTGAACTCCAAGTTCACCCCCAATCTTTTCCCACTTATTCCACACTCTTTCCACATGTTTCCCACATGTTTAAACACCTTAAAACATGCACAAAACCTTCCTTAATCATCACCAAACTTGTTACTCAATTTCTTACAAAAATTCCTTACACTTACAACATTTTTCCTTTGGATTTCTAGGTGGTAATGCATACCTACAACTTAGACTAACCAAGGTGTTTCTTCTTAATATGATAACCACTCCTAAGCATCATTTTGCATCCTCATCACTTACTTTACACAAACTCCTCAAGTCTTTCCCACAAGTTCATACTTAATCCTTCACAAGGTATTATACTACCTTTGTTTATCAACTAAATTTTCGCCATAGCTTCTCTTGTATCACCTTACACCAAAATACATAGTTTTTCCACCATTATACAACCAAGAACACTAAATCTCTTAATACACATTCCTTACACACAAACATATTGTTTTTCATCCTTTAACCACCAAAGATATCCATCTTCACAAGAGATGTTCTTTACACACACCTTAACCTTTAGACAACATTACATCACAATATAGTGCACAAACTTAAATTTCTTGGCACTTAGGCCCTTAAACTGCATAAACCTTAAACACTGAATTTCCACATTTAAATGCCTTCAACCCGCGAATACACACAACAATGCTCCCATGTCCTTTTAGTCCACCATGTGGATAGTTTTCTATCTCATTTCCCATTGGCTCTTTAGGTTAATTATTAAGCAAATATAGCTCAATTTCCTACTACACAAAACCACATTAAGAGAGATCATTTACCTCTTTGTTTTCAAAGCTTTCTCACTTGTTTTCTCTTGTTTTTCTGGATTGAAAATCGGCAAGGAGCTTTTATCACTTGTCAACCTTCTAACCAACATATAAGGGTAATGAGTATTAAGTTTAATACTCAAACTCATAATTAAACCCTAGGTTTACATAAGTGTCTTAAAACACTAAAATTTGATGATTACCATTGGAATTTGAAAGAGAGCTTGGTTAAGTGGCAAGATAGGACTCCTCCTTGCCCTTTGAAGTTTGAATTAAGCTAATAAGAGAGCAAGGTAATGCACCATTGTAAGGTGAATTTTCGGTTACACAAGAAAATGGAAGGAAACTTGGTTCTTCATTTTCCTTACCTTGAAGCATAAGAGAATGACAAGGCATGAAAATATGGGCTCAAGCTCCTTCAATGGTGAATCTCCATGGCACCAAAATTGAGTTCTTGAAGATTTGAAAAGAGGGAAATGAAGAGCTTGGCCTAACTAAGACAAAGGTAGTCTTGAAATTGATTTTGGAGCATGGAATCATAAGTTACAAGTGAAAGAAGATGAAGAATGAGTGTGGACTGTAGCAAAACGAATTTGCTTGGGAGGATGAAGATAGGTGACGGTGGGAACCAAGGAGAAAGAAGAGAATGAGGTGAGAGAGTATACTTTGAAGATATTTATGGTCTTCAAAGTATACTCTCTCATAAAACCGTGCCCCCATTACACATTAGAGATATTTATGGTCTTTGTTGACCAAATATTTGACTTATGTTGACTTATAACTTAAACTAGCACTGTTTGAGTACTATTCACAAACTAAGGCACATATTTGTGAAATTTTTGATTTCCCATTGATTTAGACTTCCTAATGTGATACTAAGTAGTACACATGTTGATTAAAGAGTAATGATGGACATTTAGCCACTCAAAACTCATTTACAAGACAATTTTTCAGAAATGTGCTTTAAGGCTCCTTAAAGCACATTTTGTGTTTTAGCTTGTTTTCAAGCTTTGTTTTCTTTAGTAATTGATTTAATATGTTCATTAACATATAAATAAGGTCTTGGTAAGCTTATTAGGTCTTAACCAAACTTATCCCAAGCTTAGAGCACATTTTCGCCCATATTGGCTTTAAGGTATTTATTTGTGTTTTGTTTGGTTTAATTGTCTACCAAAGTTTCCTAAGGACTTAATTAGCCTTATTAAGTCATAATTGAATGTTATAAAGTCTTGGTAGGCTCTTTGGATCCTAACCAAGTTCAGTCCAAGCTTAGAGCATGTTTTTGCTCAAACTGTGTCTTAGTGCTTTATTGTGTTTTTACTATGGTTTAAATTGTACTCTAGCATTTATAAGGCATATATTAGCCTTATTTTACCATAGTTTAACATTTAGATAACATATTAAGGTTTGGGGTATTTCAATCTACCCCCCTTAAAAGAACTTCGTCCTCGAAGTTCACATTTCCCATGCATCATTAGACTAGAATACGGGAATTACTTGCAAAATAAAACTTCCATAACTAACATACTTTACATCACAACCTCGGACTTAACGGTCCGGGCAACATATCCACAACCATACTTAACATAACATAACATACTTACATGATAACCTCGGACTCAACGGTCCGGGTATCTTAACAACATTTACACTTACATAACAACCCTCAGACTCTTAGGTCTGGGTAACATAACAACATTTAGACTCATAGGTCTAGGTAACATAACAATTTTCGTAACTCAACCACATTAGGACTCAAGGTCAGAAATAATATTTATTACACATACCATGCAACATGTCTTAGCATGTATATCAACCAAAAATACCTTTTTATATACACTGTGATCCCGCAGAACCCGGTCGCGATGGACTCCTTCTGGTCCCTGTTCCTTTGGGAGATCAAAACAATCACTTAATTTTTAACATATATACTTCTCATGTCACCGGTCCGAAGACAAAGGCTCATACGTCCTCGGCTCGTGAGCAAGTACTACAAATTATTCTTTACTAGGTTAAGTATAAGAGAATCCTTTATTCAAAATATTAATCGACTGTTTTGGAAATACCAATTGAAAATCCTTTTGAAAATGCAACACAACTCCAAGTGCAATTTATACTCTTTGCATCTTTCTTAGAGTGGTTATTTGTGACCACTTACAGGGAGCTTCAAGAATCATCCAACCCTGATGTGATCAGCACCAGTGTTAAACTATCCTTCCATCCCAATTTGTGTTCGGCTTCCCTTGATCTCATGACAATCAAGTTTCACCTCCCACTTCAATTTCAAGCATCAAGTAAATCACTTATTTCCAATTTTCTATCTTTTTAACTTCTAATCATGATCATAACATCTCCAAGGGATAGAACTTCGTCTATCAATTATTTCCATTCACTTTTAATCAAGTTACCTAGGGAATCTAATTCTCACTAGGTTCTATGTCGGTTTCATACCCTTTCATGAATCACTATATTACATATATACATATATTTTATCAAAATACAACACACAGTTTTACCTTTATATACTGTAGGGGTTTTAGTTCCCAGGGAGTTTCTTTACCCCCTTACACTTGTACTCTCACACACAACTGTTAACAAAATAAACACATTTATCACAATGGTATTCGCATCTCCTGTGCGCAATTACCACAATTAAACCATGAATGAATGTGTATGTTTATATAACACACGCACCATCATCCAAACAAATTATTTTGTGCTATGCACAACATAGTTCACGTACACTTGTACGATAAAACACACTAAGCGGTTTTACGCTCTACCCCCCTTAAAAGGGATTACACCCACGTAATCAATCACTGAACATCGGTTTAAAATGTTCTGCCGCCGTGAGGTGTTTTAACTTCCACGCGGTCTGTTATACAATGTGTTATGGTTAGAGGATCTTAACCATGTTAGCGGTTTAGTCCCTAGACCAAGAATTCTCATTTGAGTTTATTTAACTCATAACTGGTTTCGGTTTTGGCCTGTTAGGCTTCTAGGCATTAATAATTAGCCATTTATTCGTATTCACTATGCACAATGGTATCTGAAGCATGGGTTCACTGGCCTCTGCTGCGCAACTCTGTTAACTTTAGAGCTTAGCTTGCCCCGTTCGTTCTTCTTACTGTATTGTACATCTCCCATTTATCACCTTTATCTTGGTAATAATGGTTTCTCAACCGACACGTGGTATCTCTTACCGTGAGCGAACTCGGTGAGTTACAAAACTTTCCATCCACTTCTCTAATAACTTACTGCGTAAACTGCTACGTATTTCACAATGATTGACTTGTTTCCTTCCGACTTACTGTCGGTTGAGATTGAGCTACCACCTAATGTGTAGTGCTCTCTCGGTTATTTCCCACGCTTGAGGTATATTCCATACTGATATTTGGTATCCCGTGTTACTACAGTCACTTATTGCTAATCACACCTCCATATTTGATTTTGTACAAGTATCATTTCATTGGCACGACCTTGCATTTCCTATGTATCGGTCATTATAGTGTTATAAGTCTCTTTCTACTTCCACCAGCATTAACATTTCCCAAGTCCTAGTTATCCCACTCGATCATTACTGCGCAAATGCAATACCAAAACACTCAGTCATTCAGAGTGCGGAGGCGTAAACTCTTGATAGTAAATCTCTTATGCGATTGCAATAGGAATTTACACTGTGTTTCACTGAGACTCTTATCTTATAGTACTAGCTACCGGCTTACTGCCCGGTTTGTTTGGTATCACTTACTGTTGTATCTCTAGTGAGTTTAACTCATAACTGGTCTTTCTCATTGTATAACATCAACTTATTGGTATTCACTGTCATATTAGCTTCCACACATATACTTACATCATTCGTATTATAGTTCGTCATTCATTTGGATGACTACAGAATGCTCCTTGAGCGTAGCTCACTCGAGTTACAAGCCGCCGTTATTCAGCCCGGTGCTTCACATGCTACTACACTAACTGTTTTCTCGCAATATCAACATGATCAATCCTTAACATATTTCTTGAACTCGGTTCACATAACAACTGCTCCCACGGTTTCACAATATCGAGAGGTATCCCCACTCTTAAAGCAGTGGTTCGTTCCCCGCTCTATTTACTTGTATAACATAAAGTCCTGCAATCGATCAAACTTACATAACACATTTTGCTTGTGGCTTATAAGCCTTATTGCCTCGAGCTCTGCTCATTGTAGGCCCTTCACACACATTTACTTCTCTGTACAACATTACATGGTTTGGATATTATATTGGGCTCCATGACAAGGTCGTTGCATTACGTTTCCTTTCATGGGATGCCCCTTAGGATTGTCAGTCCTTCTCCTGACAACTTATGTCTAAACTGGGTGTTAGTTTCAACCCTTGTGTTTCTATCACGTTATTTCGTTCAACTATCGTTGATGTGAACACCCTTCAAGGATTGCTCCTGGGTGTTGCTAAGTTATGCCATTACATCTGGTTCGCACTTATTGGTATATTCAGTTAGCCACGCCGTTTGCGTTCTTAACTGGCTTATTATCCTCTTCTGTGAAGATCAACATTTCCTGGTAGTGTAGGTACTCATTCTGGGAGTTTCATCCCATTCATTGCACATTAATGTGTCCACATTAGGCATCGACTTGCCATGCACATGCTGGGTCACCATTCCAGCTATCATGTTTATCCCTGGGATCCTTAAGACATATGCTATGTCTTTACATAGCAGTTAGTGCACTTCGTATTCCCTGACTCTTAAACATTTCCTTGAAACAAATTCACTAACTCCTTTAGTCTCGTTAAATTAACTGAGTTCCTTTACTTCAACCATTCTCGGTAATCCTTTGCTCTTGATTGACTTACACTGCTGAGCGTAGTACGGAGTCGACTACCTCCCGTGTTCCATACTCTACTCGTATACATATGTGGGGTACCATGTTGATACATTGCTACTTACCTAACTAACCCATAAGTAGGTCTGTCAGGCCCACAAGCTCCTATCAGAGTGCGGTCATCCCACATTACAGATGGTACACTCGTAGTGTCCGTCACACGCCTAGGTGAAGTATTCTGTTGTCAACTTCCTTATATTGTCCTGTGACAATATGCATTCCCTGCTTCCCGAACTTAATCAAGGGAAGGTTTATCCACTGTTGTATCACTATGAACTCCATCCATTCCCTCGGGTCGCTACCCTTGGGTTTACCGGTTTGGTTTAAAAGAAGGTTAGAAATAAATATTGGTTTGAAAGAAAATTCGGTTTGAAAGAAAAGAGTTTGAAATAAATGTGAGTTGAAAGAAAAATTCTCATGGTTTTACAATGCCTTCTTCCCTTAACCAAATCTAGCTTCTTGCTGACTGGTGTACTTCCAATTACAAAGGTTAGGCTGTTAAGCCCTTCCACAGTTATGATGATCACAGTTAACTTCGTGGTACTTTACTAAGTACTTCGTATTTGTTAAAACTTTCCCGAACAGCCCTGTTATAGCAGCACTTGCCATGGAAAGTGCGCCATGCTAACTGGCTATCGGTTCAACACATACCGGTTGTGGTATTGTTTTTTACCCGCACTGTCATCAGTGGCCTTGTTGGCCCTCACTTGATCTTACAGTCTTGACAATTAACCCTCTGGGCGACTTCTCACTGTATTCACATGATAATCATTAACTGGGGTGTCTCCCATTCTTGGAGACCCCTTTTTACTTAGTACCGTATCTTCTTCGTAGCCCGTTCCACGCATTTGTCGTGGTCACTGAGACTTGTCTCTTGTTTGGGCACTATGTTGTAGTTCCTTTGTCGGTTGGTATACCGTTGGTGTATCATTTAACAATTGTGGTCCCGTAGACACTCATCTCGGGCTTCATTAATCCACTTCTTGCCTGTTGCACGGTCGGTGCGTTGCAAGCTGGTTATTCTCGACTGCTCGGCATGTCGACCCAGGTTGCCGGAAATTCTATTCTTCTATACACAAGATTCTTCATTCTTTGCTATTAAATGCAGTTAACATTGTTCAGATGGAAACCGTCTCCGGGATTCCCAGTTTTCGGGATCTACCGTATGACAGGTTCTCCGTACCTTTAGAGGTATTTAATAACAGCCAGATCGGGTATCCCGAGTATAAGAGGACTTCCATCTCTCTAGCGTTGTTTCCCAAGTTATAAAACAGGGATTGTGGGGGGCGGGAAGGATATAGTAGGTTTTCAGTATTTAGTGGCAATTCCTAACTAGCGTATCTCTCACGCTATCACTCAACCCTTAACCCAAAGTACTAAAATCCTAACTCGGTACTTCCTAAACTCGGTAATTCAGTCATCAGAGCGATACTTCGCTCTGATACCACTTTTTGTAACACCCTAACTATAACCGTACACTTAACATCAAACTGCAGCAGAAAACTTAACTCAACACATTACTTAATTCAATGGTGTTACACGCCGTTAGCCACCCACGTGGCTAACAAGGCTAATACATATACATTGTATCGGTCTGATGGACTAGATTCCCGAGCAGCTACACGCGACTATCCCTTTCCATTAACAACAACCATTATACATATACATTCCAACTGTACCGAGTTTTTACCAACTAATGCCGATAACAATTTCGGTCTTACTACACCTACTGTACATACACAACTTAAATGACTACCCATGTATAAATGACTACCCCGTCCTACTCTCGAACGGCTTCCAGCTCCTTGTACCTGAAATAGGAAAAGAAGAAAGGGTGGCCCCCCAGGGGCTCAGCACCTTTGCTGGTATGGTAATCCCGCAGCCCGCATGCTACCGGGCCACGCACAACTAATTGTGGTCTTAGCATGCGGTTGATTATATTTGAAAGCATGTAAACTATAAACACACAACACATAACATTCCACCACAATGGGCTCAACAAACAGATAACACATCCTTACTTGATAAGTCACTCATTGTGTTCATTAACCCTAGAGGGTTCTCCTCTAGTGGAGCTACTTCCTTAATAGACGACACTTACCCAATAATCGGGTTATCCATAAACGTCTCATTTATAAACTGGGATTCATATCCATGATCCACATACACCACATAACAACACTTTTCACGTTTCAACGTGCACATAACATAACATCGCAATGGGAATTGCAGTACAACAATAACACATAACATAACGGGAACGGTTCTCTTAGGAACTGACCCAAACATAGTTAATTCACTTGTGAGCCTAGAGAATGATGTCACCCTCATGATAAACTCGTTATACAACACTCATTACCATCCTAATAGTCGGACGAGTAACTTAAGTTAAGATGGTTCGGATATAGTGCCCCGAACACACCACACAAACACATGTTCCCCCTAAACCGATGATAAGTCAGAATAGCTAAGTTTGGAGTAAGCTAATGGGAGATCGTAACCCGTGGAGGAAAACCATAACAGAGAGGAGGGTAAAGCTAAGAAGGATACCACTCCCAAACAACGCGCGACTGGAACGACCGGATTCCTCCCCCCCCATAATATATATAAAACATAGTTAAGGGCTCCACGTGGAACCTATCACATCCATACACCATACAGTATTACAACTGGATTAAACACACAAGGGAGGTCCATACATTCACACACAAACATCACACAATTAACTCACGCATAGCCGTGGTTAGAACATTCCCATGGTTTGGGTCGTTAAATCTGGATACCGTTCTCTTATGTGATCCTAGATTTGGTTAGCTAAGGTATAACACTTTCGAGGTTAAACGGTATCGGAATTGAACACGCCACATAAATGAATTACTATAAACTCATTACATGTTTTATCTTACAACGTGGCAAACATACAGAAAAACACATTGGCATACAAGCCGGTGTAATCCGGTAGGACACAGGTTGCAAGTAAACCATACCTTGGTCCCTGCTGCGTTCGAGTCCCGCCAAACGTAGTTCCTAAACATGATTAATAATGTCGGTTAATTACTTTATTTAGCTTCCGGTTTACTAAGAATTTTTATGATTATATGACATGTTTTATGCGTAAACTTACCCTTGATTACCTTCATTATACCCCCCTAGGGTTAACTACCTAGGCCACACTTTGTTTGTTTTTTTTTTACAAGTTTTAGGTCGACCGACCTTACCCAAGGTCGGTCCATTCCAGTGACATCCAGGTTTGAAAATTTACACCTCGACCGACCTTGCCAAGTCCGGTCCCAAGGTCGGTCCATTCCAGACACTTTTACCGTTTAAAAATTCTACCCCGACCGACCTTGCAAGTCCGGTCCACAAGGTCGGTCTATTCTAGAGCCATATTCCGTATACAAAATTCAAGCCCGACCGACCTTGCAAGTCGGTCCCCAAGGTCGGTCTGCTCCAGACCCTTGTTTAAAAATGCTTATTGTCTCCAAACTTCACCTTACATATCCTAGTATGCTTTAACATCATTTAGCACACTTAAACCTTCACATAACATCCTCCAAATGCATGTACAAGCTTACTTCTAAAGTCCTTAAACACTCACTCATTTACTCGCCAAACCTCCTAACACTTGTTAGACATTTTAAGGCCTTTACATGTCACCAAACAAGGCCTAAACATCATCTAAAACCATCACCATCCAATCCCCCATCATTAGAAGCCTTAAACATTTTTTTTCTTCTCTGGTCTGGACCGCCCCTCTGGGGAGGTCCCAGGGGCGGTCCACAACAAAACTACTTCTCCTGTGCTGGACCTCCCACAGGGGCGGTCCCTAGGGGCGGTCCACAGCAGACCCCATTTTAAAAAGTGTTTTTCTCCTCATTTGAACTCCAAATTCACCCCAATCTTTTCCCACTTATTCCACACTCTTTCCACATGTTTCCCACATGTTGAAACACCTTAAAACATGCACCAAACCTTCCTTAATCATCACCAAACTTGTTACTCAATTTCTTACAAAAATTCCTAACACTTACAACATTTTTCCTTTGGATTTCTAGGTGGTAATGCATACCTACAACTTAGACTAACCAAGGTGTTTCTTCTTAATATGATAACCACTCCTAAGCATCATTTTGCATCCTCATCACTTCCTTTACACAAACTCTCAAGTCTTTCCCACAGTTCATACTTAATCCTTCACAAGGTATTATACTTCCTTTGTTTATCAACTAAATTTTCGCCATAGCTTCTCTTGTATCACCTTACACCAAAACACATAGTTTTTCCACCATTATACAACCAAGAACACTAAATCTCTTAATACACATTCCTTACGCACAAACATATTGTTTTTCATCCTTTAACCACCAAAGATATCCATCTTCACAAGAGATGTTCTTTACACACACCTAAACCTTTAGACAACACTACATCACAATATAGTGCACAAACTTAAATTTCTTGGCACTTGGGCCCTTAAACTGCATAAACCTTAAACACTGAATTTCCACATTTAAATGCCTTCAACCTGCGAATACACACAACAATGCTCCCATGTCCTTTTAGTCCACCTTGTGGATAGTTTTATATCTCATTTATTGGCTCTTTAGGTTAATTATTAAGCAAATATAGCTCAATTTCCTAGTACTCAAAACCACATTAAGAGAGATCATTTACATCTTTGTTTTCCAAGCTTTCTCAATTGTTTTCTCTTATTTTTCTTGATTGAAAATCGGCAAGGAGCTTTTATCACTTGTCAACCTTCTAACCAACATATAAGGGTAATGAGTATTAAGTTTAATACTCAAACTCATAATTAAACCCTAGGTTTACATAAGTGTCTTAAAACACTAAAATTTGATGATTACCATTGGAATTTGAAAGAGAGCTTGGTTAAGTGGCAAGATAGGACTCCTCCTAGCCCTTTGAAGTTTGAATTAAGCTAAGAAGAGAGCAAGGTAATGCACCATTGTAAGGTGAATTTTCAGTTACACAAGAAAATGAAAGGAAACTTGGTTCTTCTTTGATTTTCCTTACCTTGAAGCATAAGAGAATGACAAGGCATGAAAATATGGGCTCAAGCTCCTTCAATGGTGAATCTCCATGTCACCAAATTGAGTTCTTGAAGATTTGAAAAGAGGGAAATGAAGAGCTTGGCGAACTAAGACAAAGGTAGTCTTGAAATTGATTTTGGAGCATGGAATCATAAGTTACAAGTGAAAGAAGATGAAGAATGAGTGTGGACTGTAGCAAAACGAATTTTCTTGGGAGGATAAAAATAGGTGATGGTGGGAACCAAGGAGAAAGAAGAGAATTAGGTGAGAGAGTATACTTTGAAGATATTTATGTTAAAAGCAAAAGTAACCTTTTACTTACTTTTCTTTTTTCTTTTAATTGGCTAGCCAAGTGTGATGACTCACACCCATAAAACCGTGCCCCCTTACACATTAGAGATATTTATGGTCTTTTTTGACCAAATATTTGACTTATGTTGACTTATAACTTAAACTAGCACTATTTGAGTACTATTCACAAACTAAGGCACATATTTGTGAAATTTTTGATTTCCCATTGATTTAGACTTCCTAATGTGATACTACGTAGTACACATGTTGATTAAAGAGTAATGATGGACATTTAGCCACTCAAAACTCATTTATAAGACAATTTTTCAGAAATGTGCTTTAAGGCTCCTTAAAGCACATTTTGTGTTTTAGCTTGTTTTCAAGCTTGGTTTTCTTTAGTAATTGATTTAATATCTTCATTAACATATAAATAAGGTCTTGGTAAGCTTATTAGGTCTTAACCAAACTTATCCCAAGCTTAGAGCACATTTTCGTCCATATTGGCTTTAAGGTATTTATTTGTGTTTTGTTTGGTTTAATTGTCTACCAAAGTTTCCTAAGGACTTAATTAGCCTTATTAAGTCATAATTGAATGTTTTAAAGTCTTGGTAGGCTCTTTGGATCCTAAACAAGTTCAGTCCAAGCTTAGAGCATGTTTTTGCTCAAACTGTGTCTTAGTGCTTTATTGTGTTTTTACTGTGGTTTAAATTGTACACTAGAATTTATAAGGCATATCTTAGCCTTATTTTACCATAGTTTAACATTTAGATAACATATTAATGTTTGGGGTATTTCAATGACCCGTTTGTAAACAATGTCGACAACGTCTACGTTCTGTAGTCGTTTCATTTTCATCCATTTCATTTTGAATCCTAGAATACCTAGGTCTTCCCCTGAGAGTCCGAATGGCATCTGGTTGTGGTACAACCTTAACCCCTGTATATGCTGGCCAGTTTTCTTCATTACCCAGTGGTGTAAAAGGATCACCGCCATATGCCTCGAGCATTGTTTCTAGATTGTACACCGAGTGTACGTAATTTTCCCACAACATACCGGTTCTACAACAGACGGCCATGACATGGGAGCATGGGTATTTGAACGCTTGCCACTCCCCACACTCACAACTCATATCATCGAAGTCAACCTTGTACTTCCCTCGATTCCTCCTCATAGCCACTGAGCCAAAATCTTCGACCTCGTACACTTGATCGATCTCATTGTAGTGGGTTACATTGTGACTGTTAGACAGTCTACGGATTTCTTCAATCTTGGAAGTCGCAAGATCAGTATACAATGTGGAACCCACTATCTGCTGGCCGTAATATGTGCCAAGGTTGTCATTAAAATAAGTCACCAACTTGTACAGTGTGCTGGTAACAATCACGATGATGGGTAGAGTTCGGACACTCTTTAGCACTCCATTGATGAATTCGACCAGATTTGTAACACCCCATCCAAAGCCATTCGTGGTTACCGCAAAACTGAACACTTAAACGAATATGTCGCAGCGGAAATAATATACACCTGGACCTTGCCACGGTCTGATCGTTAGAATATACCGGCCTTAACATTTACAATACTTATCCAAAATACTTGTCCAACTCAAAACGTCACCAACCACAATACCACAACCAACCGAGTACAAGTATCTTAAACATATTCTCAATCTTACATCAGTTTAAATATAAACAGTCGGGTGCACAGGCGCGACCCAAACTCAAAATAAACATCCCAACCTAAGTCTAACCGCTCCTACTCTCGTAGTGCGTCCTCATGGGTCTCTTACCTGCAAGTGTAAAATAGCCCCCGAGGGGGTCAGCACGAATGCTGGTACACCCTCTCATGGCCCCCAAGCTAACGGGGCTACGACGACTAATTGTCGATAGCATGGAAATTGATTACATACATAAGCGTAATATGAAGTGCAATAACAATAACCACAGATGAACATATATAGTTCACAAACAATGAACGACTCAAGCGTTCCTTTATCAAGTGGGTTAGTAACCCCCTCCTTAGTCCTCATTTCCTTAAACTTAGTTCCTTACCTTATCTTAATATTAATCTCAACTTATTCTCAGTTTACAAACCGTTCCTGGAAGGGATTGGTTGTAGCTTAATTCGAACCTGGGATTTAGGTGATCCCACCGCACCATCTTAATGCCACCTACTCTGGACGGGAGTCCAGCGTAGCTTAGCCAGCAACCGGCCCTAGGCTACAAGTCCGAAGACAAGTCCCTAAGCGGAGGGCGGATCTGATTCAGATACCGTCCCCCTTTTCCTTAGCATGCATGACCGGAGATCGGTCCCGGGTTTCCTCACTCAAGTTCTAGTTAGTAGAAATCTTAATCACCATGTGCTAGCTAAGCCTTAACGGGCATTAACCAACAACCACCAAACTTAACTCTTATTCTTAACTCAGTAAGTACTAAACTTGGTTAGTAACAATCTCACGTCTCGCGGTTTAGTGTAAAGATAACAGAAACACAACGAGAACAAATATAACTGGTTGCATGCTTTATCTTGTTTTAGTCATAGCAATTAAACAGATAGCACACAAGCCGAGGGACACCTCGTTAGCAAGCAGGTCACAAGAAGGATTGTACCGTTCACCGTCGACGATCGTTTGGTTTATCTCCTTCCAAGTCCTAATTCACAAAGCCTAAAACATTGATTCAGTTTTAGGTTATGATTCAATCCAACTCAATAGAATTACTTAACCTTCCTAGACATCAACTTTTACCCATTGTTTTTCACTAACCCTTATGGTTTTTTAACTTAACTCCTAGGTGCACCATTTCCTCATTATCTATTACACTTACTCTCCCACTTAATTACTATTACACCCACCAAACATGTCCTTAATAATCTTATAACATCAATACTTAATTATCCCCATCATTTCCTAACCTTAACAAGGTTTTTGGTCCATACAGTGGCCTGTCCGAACTTGTGTCCGGACTTCCCAAGTTCGGACACAAGTCGAGACTCAAAACTGAAAACAGACGCATGTCCGAACTTGTGTCCGGACTTCGGAAGTTCGGACATGGGTCGAGAAAATCTCAAAGTAGAAACAGGTACGTCCGAACTTGTGTCCGGACTTCCCAAGGTCGGACACAAGTCGAGACTCTGAAAATCTTTACACAACAGGGCCTGTCCGAACGTCCATGTCCGGACGGATGTTCGGACAAGGCAAAACACTGATTTTCTAAGCCTTTAAACACTTAACCAATTTTCACCAAACTTCTCCTAAACCCTCTTAATGTCTCTAACATCATTTGGTACACTTACACCCTCATACAACATCCGCAAAACTCATTTTCTATCTCCTTAAACTCTTACTCACTTCATACCAAAATTCCTACACTTATGATATTTTCTCCTTGGTTTTCTAAGTGGTGTTTCATACCTATGATAACCACTATGCCAATAATGTTCCCTCACTACTACAACATCAACTCCAAAGCATCTTTTCTTGCACTTCCCAAGATTTTCCTTAAATTCTAAGCTCTAGTTCCTACCTAAACCACCTAAAAGTTTTATGCTCTTTTACTTCAAACTTACTAAAGTTTCCTAGCTTCTTTCATCAACATTTACCTAAGTCCTAAGTACCCAAGTACACGCTTTTGATTCCTAAATCCTTCATGGTGATACCTAAGTCATTATAAGTCATTAAAACACCTTAATCTCACCCTTTTTCATCAAGACAACCTCTAGAGCTTCCTAGTACTTCCTTAGTCATTAAATCCCCTCAGGATATCTTAAACACTTAAGTTCTCCTTTAAATTTTGCCATGGGTTCTCTAGTATATAGTACATCCTAACACTTGGTTTTTCTCCATCAAACAACCAATATCACTCAAATTCTCATCACAACACCTTAACACACAATTTACACCAAAACTACACCACATCATCTTATAGTGCATAAACTTAAATGCTTGGCACTTAGGCCCTTAAATGACAATAATCTTAACCACTGAATCTCCACATATATTTGCCTTCAACCTGCGAATACAGTCAACAAGGCTTCCATCGAAATAAAATGCTTCTTGTAATTCACCTTGATATTCTTAAACTATCTCTTTTTCTCATTTGCTCCTTAGTCACAAGTTCACAAGTATAGTCATTGTTTCTCCTAGGTTATATATATCCCTTTTTTAATGTAAACTCTCTACTAAACTCATCACATATCTAAATCTCATTCCCTTAAACAATAAAACACCTTAAGGTAAGTAATTTACCTTGTTCTCTCACTAGCTTCACAAGCTTTTCTCCTTAGATTTTTCCTTGCTCAATCTCGGTCACCAATATATATCTCCTTGCCAATGTTCTAACCAATATCCAATGACTCCAATGATTACTAGATAATACATTAACCCTAAGGAAAAACCCTAGGTTAAAAATGTGCTTTAAGGTATTAAGGTGATTGTTTTACCTTGGTTTCTCAAGACAAGCTTGGATATGAAGCAAGAAGGACCTCCTCAATCCTTTGAAGAGTATAAAACAAGCTAGAACAAGGCATAAACATGGAGTCCCATGAGTGCAAATTTTCGGACAAGGAAGAAAATGATGGAAACCTAGATTTTCTTACACTTTCTTTACCTTAAGAGAATGGAGAAGCCAATGGAGTCTCCAAACTTGAATTTCCTCCTCTAATGGTGGTTTGACTTGGCACCAAAATGAAGCTCTTGAAGTTTTGAAAAGATAGAAAGAGAGAGCTTGAGCTAACTAAGAAGAATATGTAATTTGTTTTGGTTTTGGAGCTAAAATGAGTGAGTTGTGTGCAAGGCTAGATGAAGCTAGCATGGAGTTGCTCTTCACGTTAATGGAGAAGGGAGAGAGAGCAAGAAATCGTGAGAAACATAGGAGAATGAAGAAGTGACGAGAGAGAACTAATAAAGTGTGATATTTATGTAAAAGGTGAATAATGCTTTTGCTTTACAAAACTTTATTTGCCTAATGAGTCATGAAGGTGGTGACTCACCTTTCAAGAAACCGGCCCCCATTAGTAACAAGGGGTACTTAAGTCTTTGTTGACCAAATATCTCACTTATATTGACTTATGTTATAAACTAGCTTAATTAATTTACTATTCACAAAACAAGGCACATTGTTGTGAAATTTTTGATTTCCCATTGATATAGACTTCCAAATGTGATACTATATAGTACACATGTTAATTAAAGAGTAATGATGGACATTTAGCCATTCAAAACTCATTTACAAGACAATTTTTCAAAAATGTGCTTTAAGACTCCTTAAAGCACATTTTGTGTTTTAACTTGTTTTCAAGCTTGGTTTTCTTTGCTAATTGATTTAAAATGACCATTAGGATATTACTAAGGTCTTAGAACAATATTTGGGTATTCTCCCAAGTCTCTCCAAGCTTAGAGCACGTTTTTGCTTAAACTGCTCTTTTGGTGTTTCCTTATATTTTCTTTGATTAGAAATGTTTCTTAATGTTTATAAGGCATTATTTAGCCTCCTTATATCTTAGTTTGTCATTCAAACACCATAGCAAAGTTTGGGGTATTTCAATCTACCCCCCTTAAAAGAACTTTGTCCTCAAAGTTCACACATGTGCTTAATCATTCACGGTACACAATTCTCTTTATCTTAACACCACATCTTATATTCACATTCTCATATTACAATACACAAGTATTATACATAACTCAAACTTACACCGAAGTGTAGCAACTTACACAAATTCACATCTTAAACAACCAAACAAACGACAAACATGATCGTTTCCTAACCAAAAGCGAGGAAGCTCTACCCCCCTTAAAAAGGGGTACGCCCCGTACCCTACACAGACGATTTAGTCAGTAAACAAAGAAGGGTACTTCGCCCTCATCTTATCCTTAATTCCCACGTGGCCTCTTCGATATCGTGGTTAGACCAGAGAACCTTCACCAGCCGCACTGAATTGTGGCGAGTGTCCCTAGTCTTACTGTCCAAGATTCTCTGAGGAGTTTCCACGGATCTCATATTTGGTTCTAATGTCAACCTCTCAGGTTCTAACACATGGTAGGGGTGGTGCATGTATTTCTTTAGCTGTGAAACATGAAAAACATCATGCACTTTACCCAGCTCAGCAGGTAAATTCAACCTGTAAGCAACCGGGCCTACCCGCTCCGTAATCTCATAGGGACCAACAAATTTTGGGCTTAATTTGCCCTTCTGCCCAAACCTGAATACACCCTTCATCGGTGAAACTCGTAGAAATACCTGGTCGCCCACTGCGAACTCCAGGTCCCGTCGTCGAACATCAGCATACGACTTCTGCCTATCTTGAGCAGCTTTCATGTTCTCCCTAATTTGCTGAACTTCAGCCTTAACTTGTTCTAAGTACTCTGGTCCTATAATGACCGTCTCACTCGACTCATCCCAGCAGAGCGGTGTACGACATGGTCTACTGTACAGCGCTTGAAAAGGTGCCATCTTGATCGAAGCGTGATAGTTGTTGTTGTATGAAAACTCGATCAGATGCAATCTGTCAATCCAACTGCCCTGGAAGTCTAAGGCACATGCTCTCAGCATGTCCTCGAGTGTCTGAATAGTACGCTCAGTCTGACCATATGTCTGAGGATGGAACGCGGTACTCAGCTTGAGTTCTGTACCCAACGCTTCTCTGGTAGCTCTCCAGTACCTCGAAAGGAATCTGGTATCTCTATCCGACACTATGGTCTTTGGTATCCCGTGATGTCTCATGATTTCTTTCTCGAATAACTCAGCTAATTTGGTCACCTTCCAAGTATCCTTCATCGGTATGAATCGGGCTACTTTGGTAAGGCGATCCACCACCACCCATATCATGTTGAGACCTCCCCTAGCAGGTGGAAGCCCAACTACGAAGTCCATGGAGATATCATGGAACTTCCACTCCGGAACTGGCATCGACTGTACCATTCCGCCCGGTCATCGGTGCTCGAACTTCACCTTTTGGCATGTGAGACACCTCAAGACGAACTCGGTAACATTTGTCTTCATCCCCGACCACCAGATGTATCTCTTCATGTCTTTATACATTTTAGAGGCTCCCGGATGGATGGAAACTGAAGAACAGTGTGATTCCCTAAGTATACGGTCTTTCAGATCCATGTTGCCCCGTGGTATGCATAACCGGCCCTTAAGTCTGATCAGATCATCATCATGAAGTCTGAAGTCGTATTTCTGACTCTCAAAGGTACCATCTGTCAGCTTCTGTCTGACCTCTCTCATGTACTCATCTGTCCTCTGAGCCTCTTGCACCTCATCAACCAAGCTGGAGAAAGAAACTAGCGAATGGAGTGAGTGTGCTCGACGGCTCAGGGCATCTACTACAACATTGGCCTTCCCCTCTTTGTATTGGAGGTCAATGTCATTGTCTTTCAGAAACTCTAACCATCTCCTCTGTCGAAGATTTAACTCCTTCTGAGTGAATATGTATCTCAAACTCTTGTGATCGGTGTAGATCGTGACACTAACCCCATATAAGTAGTGGCGCCATATCTTCAAAGCGAAGACTACACCTCCCAGCTCTAAATCATGTGTGGGGTAGTTCTCCTCATGTTTCTTCAACTGGCGTGAGGCATATGCCACCACCTTGCCATGTTGCATGAGCACGCAACCCAGCCCTCTGCCGGATGCATCACAATAAACCTCAAAGCCCTCTATACCGTCTGGAATGGTCAGAACCGGTGCAGTGGTCAGTGAGTCCTTCAAGCGCTGAAATGATCTCTCACAGTCAACTATCCACAAGAATGGTGCGTCCTTCTTCATCAGACTAGTCATCGGTTTCACAACCTTGCTGAAATCCCTAACAAACCTCCTGTAGTAACCTGCCAGACCGAGAAAGCTCCGGATGTCGGTAACAGTCTTCGGCCTTAGCCAAGTACGTACGGCATCAATCTTTGCTGGATCCACTGCGATCCCAACATCTGAGATGACATGACCTAGGAAAAAGACCTGGTCAAGCCAAAACTCACATTTGGAGAACTTAGCATATAGCTGGTTCCCCTCAGTATTTCTAATACTCTCCTCAGATGTTCCTCATGTTCAATCTTAGACTTCGAGTATATCAAAATGTCATCAATAAACACCACAACCGACTTGTCCAGCTGCTCCCGGAACAAGCGGTTTATCAGATCCATAAATTTCGCCAGTGTGTTCGACAAACTGAACGGCATCACTGTAAACTCATAGTGGCCGTATCGTGTCCGGAATGCCGTCTTCTCAATGTCTCCCTCCTTAATGGCTATCTGATGATACCCCGATCTGAGATCAATCTTGGAAAACACAGATGCTCTCTTCAACTGATCGAACAGATCGTCAATGCGGGGTAGTGGATACTTATTCTTCACTGTCACTGCATTCAGCTCTCTGTAGTCGATGCAGAGGCGGAGACTACCATCCTTCTTCTTCATGAAGAGGACTGGCGCTCCCCATGGTGACACACTTGGCCTAATGAATCCCTTATCCAACAAATCTTTCAATTATTCTTTTAATTCAGTCATTTCTGCCGGAGTCATACGGTATGGTGCCTTGGCTATCGGTCCGGTACCAGGTAGCAGCTCAATGGTGAACTCTACCTCCCGAGTGGGTGGCATGCAGTCTCTTTCCTCTCTCTCTCCATCGTACTCTCCCCCTTCCTCCTCCCTTGGGCTGCGATTTTGGAGCTCCCCCAACAACAACAATGGCAACCCCCCTTCTACCTCATGCTCCATCCTCATGTAAGCTCCAATCAAAAATAAATTACATATTTGAACTCCCCTCATTCTCCTCTACATTTCCTCTTTTCAAAATTCGAAAAGGATGAGTTTCATCTCCATGGGTTTTCCCCATTTGAAGAGAAAAGCACACCATTGTGGAGCTTGGAGCTCCCCTTTCCAACAAGGTAAAAATCTACATGAAAAACCCATGTTTCCACCATCTCCTTTCATAACCGATTTTTACCCATATGTAATACCTTGTTTTTCTCTCTCTCTTTTGAGCATAATATCAACCTTGCAATGGTGGTGGATTCACCTTCTTGAACCAAGGGCTAAAACCCCTCTTAAAAGCTTCAAAAGGTAAACCTAGGAATTGTGTTTTAACACTTTAAATGAATTAGCAACTAATTTAAGGATTAGTAGTTAACTGCACTTGTTTTATGTGCTTTGGGTGGTGGGAATGGAGTTTGGTAACTCCATTCCCCATATGGCCGATTTGGGCAAGAAAGAAAGAGAGGAGAATTGGAAAAGGAATGAAGGAATATAAGCTCAAGGTAAGAGCTCCCTCTTAATGTTAATTTTATACATTAGAGTAATGGAATGGGTAAACAAATAAAAGAACCTAAACTATTGTATTGGTATTGTAGTATTGGAAGTTTGAGTAATTGTGAGTAAGTTTGAGTATTAGTGCATTAGTATGTGAATTGTAGCCTTGGAGCCAAATGGTTGTGTAAGAGTATTAGTATTGATGTTTGATGGAGTATTGGTGTATTGGGATGGATTTGTATCTGCTTAATTGCTGGTAGGACCCTTGTATGGTGTGGCTAGAATAGGAATGATTTTGGTGAAAATGTGTATGTGGACAAGTAAGGAAAAGTAGGTGAGCTGTGGCAAATTTTGGGGGAAATGTACATTTATGGGTGACTTGGTGAATGGGAGAACCAAGGTGTGTATTGGAGTTAGTAGGTATTTAGTAGTGATGGAGAGGTAGTTGTAGTAAGAGAAACAAGTGGAAGTGGGGAATCTGTAGCAAAAGGGTATAAGGATGTATGGAGAAGTTAGGAAAAAATTAGTGTAGAAGAATTGGTAAAAAAGAGTGTTGGACTTGGGCATAGATATTGTGGTTGTTGGATATGTATTTGGGATGCTAGGAGTGACATTGATAGAGGAAGTTTTGAGTGGTAGAAGTTGCAACAAAATCTGTAGCAAAGGTAAATAAAAACGGTTACATTGGTTGGAAAAGAAGTGAGGAATTTGTGTAAGATTGACTGATGGATTTAGTAAGGAGTTTGGTGGATGAACTAAGGTGTATTATGAGGTTTAATTAGTGTTGAAACATGTAGGATTAAGTGTAGGAACAATGGGGAGGTATTGGGTAAAAGAGAGGACTGAAAACAGAAAGTAAGATGCAAATACTGGGCCGGACCGAACTTGCGACCGGACTTGCAAGTTCGGTCGAGCCCAGACTTACAAAGACGGGTGAGCTACTGGAATCGACCGAACTTGTGACCGGACTTGCAAGTTCGGTCGGACCAGAAATTTTCCCCGTCTGTAACCTACTGGAATCGACCGAACTTGCGACCGGACTTGCAAGTTCGGTCGGCCAGAAAATTTTCCGAGGATACCTATTGGAATCGACCGGACTTGCGACCGGACATGCAAGTTCGGTCGGCCAGAAAATTTTCCGAGGATACCTACTGGAATCGACCGGACTTGCGACCGGACATGCAAGTTCGGTCGGCCCAGAAAATTTCCCGAGGATAGCTACTGGAATCGACCGAACTTGCGACCGTACTTGCAAGTTCGGTCGGCCAGAAGGATTTCGGTAATCTGAGCTACTGGAATGGACCGGACTTGCAAGGTCGGTCGCAAGTCCGGTCCAGTCAAAAAAAAAAAAAAAAATAAAAAAAAATAAAAAAAAGAAAAAAAAGGAAAAAGAAATTATTATTTCAATTAAATAATAATTATATATATATATGTACACCCACATATATATATAAATGTACATGTATGAAAGCATGCTAATAGTAAGTAAGAAAATAAAACTTAAGGTAATGAAAAAAAGTAAGTAATGTGTAAGTGTAGAAAGCATAAGGACTTAGTAAGTATGAATTAGTAAACATAGTAAGAGCAATTGAGTTAAGATAATGATAGTTAGATTTAATCATTCAATTGCATGTATATAATAGGAATTGAATTGTGAATACCGGAGGGACGTTGGGATACAAGTACAACGGTGAAAGGTATGATTTCTTCATGCCCTGTATCCTAATCTGGTTACCCCGATTTGTGTGGTTATTTGACCACCTAATAAGATAAATGCATGAATCGGATTATATTGCACTTACTTGTGCTTGTTTACATTGTTCTCGATATTTGTCTTGAACAATAGTTTGTATAATTCATGAAACATATGAATGATGATGATGTGTATTGTATTTTGTAGTGTACTTGTATATTGTAATGTATACGTATGTTTGTGTATATGGGTATTGTAGTATTGTGGCTTGGATGTTGACTTGTGCTAATTCCTAACTATCTAACTCCTAACTTAAGTGAGTAAATTGGAATGAGTACAAGTCCGATATAGCTTCGGCCACGCGTGAGGATGCGGAGTCACAAGAGGTTGGCTGCAATTCCTGGCTCTTAAACTGGTCCGCGGCCCAAATCCCTTAAATGGGTAGCATCCCGGATTAGTGAGTCAAGTAAATCCCGGAGGTGGGACGGTGTAGTCCCCAGGGCCGGAGGTCCCGACGACTTAACTTGAGTAAGAGTAAGAGTAAGTAAGTATGGATCCGTAAGTAAGTATGTGTATGAGTATGTATGTGTATGAAGTAATGATTAAAAGAGTAATCTCCACCCGATTAACCCGGGTGGACCAATGAAGCTAACAAGTATTGTATACTGTGTATGTAATGAG
The DNA here is from genome assembly GCA_023374045.1 of Limonium bicolor. Classification (NCBI taxonomy): domain Eukaryota; kingdom Viridiplantae; phylum Streptophyta; class Magnoliopsida; order Caryophyllales; family Plumbaginaceae; genus Limonium; species Limonium bicolor. The sequence goes on along the minus strand of CM041782.1, from coordinate 276,123,430 downwards.
TACGTGTACTCGGAAAAAGGTAAGTACGTATTGAATGGTTTATGTTGTACTCTTGTATGTAATGAAGTGTATGTATGTGTGTATGCCTTGCGTAATGTATTGTAATGATACGTATAAAAGCATGTATGCATGTATGTTTGAATGAGATCAACCGCATGTATACGACCAAGTGGTCGGCGTACCCTCACTAGTACGCGGGGTATGCGGTTATCATGCTCGGCGAAAGCTGACCCCTTCGGGGGACATTTTTTAGTGTGCAGGTACCCGAAACGAATATGGTCAAGGAAGAGACCGGAGGCACACCCTGGTATTTGGAAGTAAGTAGCGTGTGAGGAACGGGTAGTAAGTAGTCTCTTAGTGAGTATGCATGAACTTTGGAGAGATAGTACATTGTATAAGGATCTTAGTAAACTCGGTATGTAGATTATATTGTATGGTATTTGAAGTATTGTATCGAATGGAAGAATGTAGCGTGTATTGGTGTATGAAATGTTTATGGTAGATATGTAATACTCAGGATTCCGGTCCATCAGACCGATGCTGTATGTAGAAGTAGTAGCCTTGTTAGTCACGTGGGTGGCTAACGGCATTGTATCACCCAATGTATGTAAGTAGGTATCCGCTGCGTGTACTTGAGGAGTACGGAGATTGGACGTTAATGACTGTATTAATGGTAGGGGTGTTACAAAAAGTGGTATCAGAGCGAAGTATCGCTCTGATGACTGGAAATACCGAGTTTAGGAATACCGAGTTAGGAATTAGAAGCTTAGGGCTATGGGCTGAGCGATAGCATTAGAGAGATGCTAGTTAGGAACTCCCGGTGAGTACCGGATACCTACAATACCAGTCCCGCCCGCCGCAAACCCCACTGTATAACTTGGGAAAGGACGCCAGAGAGAAGAAAAGTCTTCTCATACTCGGGGAAACCCGATCTGGCAATTGTGAAGCAATCACACGGTAAACAAGAACTGACACATGGTAGATTCCAAGAACTGGAAGTCCTGGAGATGGATCCCGGTTGAACCACAGCACCGCACGTAATAGCGGTAGGATGAACACTCCAACCACGAGGAGGCTACAACTTACAACAGCATGGGGCGACGTGCTTAGCAGTCGCGACACCTAGCTAGTCAACCAACAGCAGGAAAGAAGCACTCACCGTGCAACAGAATGGAAAAGGGAGCAGTAACGGAACCCGAGACACGAGTCTACGGGATAGTGACACTTGAATAATACCAGCAACAGTATGCTAGCTAACTAAGGACATAGTCGGAAGCGGTTAACTCCAAAACTATAATACCATTAAGGTTGTAGTACCTGGCCAATATAGCCCAGACAACTACAAGAACAACCATGAGATATAATCCAATTGGACTACAAGAGTAGTGCCTAAGCGAGGAAGGCTCAGTAACCACCACAAATGTGTGGGAACGGGCCACAAGGAGCGACACTAAACCAAATAGAACGGGAACCTCCAGGGAGTGGAGGAATACGCAGATCTACGACAGCCATGTCTAGACCACCAAGAACCTACCTAAAGGAGCGAGTATACCAATTATAGATCAATAAGATCGAGGGAAGCGCCAACAAGACTAATAAACATAAGTGGAAACCATACCGTGATCGGTATAGGATTACTCAGAAACCACCAGTACCACGCACTTGCCACGGCAAGTGCGGTAAAGACAGAGATATGTAAAGGAACACTAACACGTCACAAGTACATAGTAATGTACGGTGACCGTAACGAAACAACCATAGGATCAAACATCCTAAAACTGAAGGAATGGAACCTTGGAAAGGCCTAACGGCCTGACCACTGTATTTAGAATATACCAGTCAGCGAGAGGCTAGACTTGGTCAGGACCTCCAACGTGGCTATGCCATGAGAAATTTCTTTTAACACCGAACCATTGTTTTAAAACCCAAAATTTTCTTTTCAAAACCACAACCCTCTTTTAAAAACCTTGGATTTTAAAGCCAGATCAACAGCATTATGGTGAGTATCATAGGATGATACAAGAGGAGTGGGCAACAGAATACTTCACCTAGGCGTGTGACGAACACTACGAGTATACCCGTTACGGGATGTGGGACAACCGCACTCCGAAGGAGCTTGTGGGCCCGACTTATAGTTGGGTAAGTGGTAACGTACCAACATGGTACCCCACGTATGTATACATGTAGCGTACGACACACGGGAAGTAGTCAACTCCGTTCTACGGACCATCAGTAAGTTCAACCCAAGACAGCTGGACACCTTAGAGGATCAAGCATGAAGGAACTCAGAGAATCCATCCGAAGACGAGGAATAAGAACTAGGAAGTGCAAAGAGCACATGCTAGTAAGTATAGACATTGGATATGTCTCAGGACATCAAAAATACATGACAGCTGGGAAGCATACCCAGCCTAAACACAGCAAGGCAATCGCCTATAACGTGAACACCACGATGCTCAACAAACGGGACAGAATTCCCAAGAGCAACCCCAAGATTACCACAAGCATACTCCATCTTTGAAGGGAACACCCAAACCAAGTCTTAAACACTAGGAACAAGCATGAACAGTCTACCCAAGGACGGGAGACGTCATGGCCCAAAAAGGGACAACTCAAGAACGATACCACAAGATGGTACAGTGGACAACCCATCATAACCATCAACCGGAAGTAACGACATAATTTAACAACACCCAGGAGCAATCCTTGAGGGTGACTAGATGGACAACAGTCGAACAGCAGCGACATGATAAAAACACGAAAGTTAGAACGAACACTCGGTTGGGACCCGAAGGGATTTCACTTAACAGGAAATGCCCTAAGATATTGAGAGACACCTATTAACATCAGATTACCTAAAAGGTCTCCTATGAACGGAAGCGTGATGTCACGACTTACCATGGAGCCCAATAATACCTCCAACCTATGACGGTATACAAGGAGTGGAAACATGTATAAACAGCTTGCAGAGAGCATAGCTTGCAGCAATACGACTCAGAAGTCGTAAACCAACTACGTGTGTAACCTTAAACGGTTGCAAAACCCACACCAATACTAACAAGACTTGCAAGAGGGATGCCTCATACGACAAGAAATCAACAACTGGACCATAAATTCAAACCCAACATTCTGAGTGGCTTGGAGTAATGGCCAACTCAATGTCACTGTCACTAGAGCATCAGCCTAGTATACAGTTGACGGAGTTCTTAATTACCGCCATGCCTTCTGTAGCAATGGTAGCACAGAGGCATGAGAATCATAATAATGCCAACATCGGCCTAGTCCACACTTGGACACTACGAGAAACCCAAGGGAAGGTACCCCTCGTCAACCGAAGATCACAAATGAGGTGATGATGTGAACCCTTAGAAAAGGCTTCCACTTACTATAACAATAAACCACGCAATAGATATTGCCAAGGGGTGATGGAATAAGGAAATCAAATTTCCAAACCATTACGACTTAAGGAGTAAGCATACTCCATATGTACTCAAGCATGTGGTGAACCATTGTGTAAACACCAACATAGCGAACCTTGTCATTAGACCTATGAGTGGAGACAAACCCCTCAACAAGAACTTTCATTTATCAGTGATAGAATACTCTCAATTGGAGAACGGGACCAGAAAACCCTTGAAGTTTCTTGGGATGTCCCGGTGATGTACATACAAATGTAAAACTACACAGCTAGAGCCTAAACCAATGCTCAGCACCGAAAGACGATAATTATCAAAACAATTAATGGGAACACACATTGAACACCATGAATGATTAATGCTCAAGGAAGCTTATGACCCGATGAGTTATCTCATCCTAGGTCAACCAAGATACTTGGTATATTGTATCACAAATGATGAAGATAATGTGAGGTAAGCCAACCTACACATGAAACCTAAACTGAAATAAAACATCCCCACAATGGGAAGATAATAGTAGTGCGGTATGCTACAACAACCGTCATACACACAAACATTGGAAACCCCAGGGTATTCATACCATAAGGGAATGGTGCCAATGACAATGGCAATGAGTGAAGAGAAACTATCACAGTAACAGAAACAGTAAAAACGATGTTGTATAATGAGTAAGAATACGGTGCGCGACAAACGACCAATATGAAGAAGTGACAGATAATGACACAGAGTATAAGTACGCGATGACAGGCATAAATATTCTTTCCTATCACATAAGTGACTTACTGCCAAGCGTTTACGCCTCTGCACTCTGTATGACTGAGTGTTTTGGCATTGCACTTGTTCAGCTAATGATCTAATGAGATGGCTAGGGATATGGAGAATGTAAATCATAGTAAATCTTTCCTTTCACCACAAACATGGCATAAGCCAGTCAAGCAAGCTTAGCAACATACAGTGCGGCCTAAGGCCAAAGAAACACGAAGAGTGTACAACACACTAGTAATCACAAGATGTGAATTCCATTGGAATATAAGGTGAAAGGAGATACAGGAAAGTCACTAGGACCGACGCATTGAAATGCAAGGTCATACAAGTAAAGAACACTTGTACTGAACCAGAAGAACTGGTATGATTTAAAAGCTAGTGACAATAGAGGAAGCACTACAGCTAAGTGGTGACTTAACCTCGCCTGACAAAAGTCAGAGGAACATAACGAATAATCGTAGAAGCGCGAATAGCATGTACAGCAGATTACCAGAGAGCTGGTTATAAATCCTAGACTCGCTGAGTTCAAGCACGGTAAAAGAATACCGCATTTGTGTAGTAAACCTTATTCCCATAATAGATGGATAAAAAGGTGATGTATAGCACATTAATGATAACACGAAGGGTAAATAACCCAAGCTATCAGGGTCGCGCAGCAGAAGCTAGTGGGACCTAGCTAGGAGACAATATACCTAGTGAGTATAATACAATGGCTATTAATGCCTTGAAGCCTAATAGGCTAGAACCGAATTAATGATGAGTTAAATAAACTCATATAGGAACTCTTGGTGCAAAGACTAAACCGTTGGTATGGTTAAGACCCTTTGACCAGAGCATATTCTATAGTATACCGTAGTGAAGCTAAACGCTTCAGTTTCCCCAAAATGATTAAACCAATGTTTAATAATAACAACATATGGTAGATTACGTGGGCGTAATCCCTTTTAAGGGGGGTAGAGCGAAAACCGCTTAATGTAAGTTTTATGAACAAAACACTTAAACCGTAATGTGCATAGCACAAATGAGAATCAAATTGATGATTGGTACTATGTTAAATAAACATAAGTACTCATTCATATTGTAATTATGGTAACTAGGCATTAAACATGCAAATACCATAGGAGGAATGTACCTACCTTGTAACACCAGCGTAAGAGTATTAGTAAAAAAAAAGTAATGAGTAGTGGACGGAGCTCCACAAGTATTGTAACCTTTGAAGTAGTACAAAATGAATGAGGATAGTTGATGAATGAAGTTTATGAGTAGTGGAATCGTAAGTAAAATATGTGAAACAATTGAAGCCAACTAAATCTTATAAGTGTAGTATTCCGTAGTTAGAATATAGGATATGATGGTGAGTAATGGATGGAAGTAGTGAAGGTTGAGGAAATGAGCATTAGGATTGAACCATGGAGTAAAGCATTTGGGAAGTAGAGTGAGGATGATTGATGGACTGAGTCCATCCTTTGGAGATGTATGAATGACTAGGAAGAGTAAAAAGATAGAAAATGAAAACAATTAAATTATTTGCTCGTTTGAAACTGATGTGGGAAGTCGAACTTGATCCTGATCAGATCAAGGGAAACCGAACACAAATTGGGGTGGAAAGATAGTTCAACACTGATGCTGATACATCAGGGTCGAATGATTCTTGAAGCTCCCCTTAAGTGGTCACAAGAATCACATAGGATAGAAGTAAGGAATATAAATTGGAATTTGGAGTTGTATGTTTTAGGAAAATTTTAATTGGTAGTGGTGAGAGAATTTCCTTTAGTATGGAGAAGGAGAACCTGCTAGAAGGGTGTACCGAAGAAAATAGTAAGGTAGTATGTTGTATTATTCCAAGGGCAGCGGGACATAGAGGAGTCCTGTGTCCAGACGACCTTGGTGCCTGCGGGACTGTATGCATGTTGCATTGCTTTGGGGATAGCTTTGCACTGTATGTAGGTATGAACTTTGTAATGAGGAACCGGATAGCTAGTAGTAGTGCGGATTGGAGTAACTATTGTATATTGGTATAGTATGGTATGTAGGAACCTTGAAGGATGGATTTGGGAATTGTAAGGAAACAGGATGTATGACTTTGGCACTAGACAAGTATAAAGGAGTAAGTATAGTAATCCCATAGCCTCGAACAACTTTGAGGACAAAGTTCTTAAGGGGGGTAGATTGAAATACCCCGAACTTAAATATAGGGATTAAAATTAATCTAATACGTATTTAAGGGCCTAAGGGTACCAAATTAATATTGGTAAGGAAAAATAAATCCAAAAGAAATAAAGAAACGCTTAAAAGGCGAAAAACGCTAAGTAGGCGTTAAATAACCATAGGAGGTATGAGACCTCGGTTAGCATATTATATGGAGTCTAAAGGCTTAATAAGGCCTAAACAATATATGGGAACAACTCCCGAAGAAAACGGATCCAAATAATGAATTAAAACGCTAATAGAGCTTTAGAGCACGTTTTTTGAGGAAACCCGAAAACGTGACTTTAAGTGGTCAAACGGACCCGTAAAAATAATAAATCATTAAATAATAAATATCAAGCATTTATGGAGGCTTAATAAATAATAAAAATAATTAAACGAGGATATTCCGGAAAACGGGCCTGGTTAGTGAATAGTACCTAAACCGGGTAAAATAACGAGCGTTTTCTGTAAAAGACGAAAAACGCTCCAACTAGCATAACTGTAGGGGGGACCGATTTTAATAGTCAAATAACTCCCTAACACACACATGTAACTAGCTAATTAAATAAGGGAGCCAAAAGCAAAAAGCAATAAAGTAAAAGGATTACTTTATTCCCTTTCCTCTCACCTCACTCTCATAACTCACTCATCCCTCTCTTTCCTCTCTCTCTCCATCGTACTCTCCCCCTTCCTCCTCCCTTGGGCTGCGATTTTGGAGCTCCCCCAACAACAACAATGGCAACCCCACCTTCTACCTCATGCTCCATCCTCATGTAAGCTCCAAATCAAAAATAAATTACATATTTGAACTCCCCTCATTCTCCTCTACATTTCCCTCTTTTCAAAATTCGAAAAGGATGAGTTTCATCTCCATGGGTTTTCCCCATTTGAAGAGAAAAGCACACCATTGTGGAGCTTGGAGTCTCCCCTTTCCAACAAGGTAAAAATCTACATGAAAAACCCATGTTTCCACCATCTCCTTTCATAACCGATTTTTACCCATATGTAATACCTTGTTTTTCTCTCTCTCTTTTGAGCATAATATCAACCTTGCAATGGTGGTGGATTCACCTTCTTGAACCAAGGGCTAAAACCCCTCTTAAAAGCTTCAAAAGGTAAACCCTAGGAATTGTGTTTTAACACTTTAAATGAATTAGCACTAATTTAAGGATTAGTAGTTTAATTGCACTTGTTTTATGTGCTTTGGGTGGTGGGAATGGAGTTTGGTAACTCCATTCCCCATATGGCCGATTTGGGCAAGAAAGAAAGAAGAGGAGAATTGGAAAAGGAATGAAGGAATATAAGCTCAAGGTAAGAGCTCCCTCTTAATGTTAATTTTATGCATTAGAGTAATGGAATGGGTAAACAAATAAAAGAACCTAAACTATTGTATTGGTATTGTAGTATTGGAAGTTTGAGTAATTGTGAGTAAGTTTGAGTATTAGTGCATTAGTATGTGAATTGTACGCCTTGGAGCCAAATGGTTGTGTAAGAGTATTAGTATTGATGTTTGATGGAGTATTGGTGTATTGGGATGGATTTGTATCTGCTTAATTGCTGGTAGGACCCTTGTATGGGTGTGGCTAGAATAGGAATGATTTTGGTGAAAATGTGTATGTGGAGAAGTAAGGAAAAGTAGGTGAGCTATGGCAAATTTTGGTGGGAAATGTACATTTATGGGTGACTTGGTGAATGGGAGAACCAAGGTGTGTATTGGAGTTAGTAGGTATGTTAGTAGTGATGGAGAGGTAGTTGTAGTAAGAGAAACAAGAAGTGGGGAAATCTGTAGCAAAAGGGTATAAGGATGTATGGAGAAGTTAGGAAAAAATTAGTGTAGAAGAATTGGTAAAAAGAGTGTTGGACTTGGGCATAGATATTGTGGTTGTTGGAGATGTATTTGGGATGCTAGGAGTGACATTGATAGAGGAAGTTTTGAGTGGTAGAAGTTGCAACAAAAATCTGTAGCAAAGGTAAAACAAAAACTGTTACATTGGTTGGAAAAGAAGTGAGGAATTTGTGTAAGATTGACTGATGGATTTAGTAAGGAGTTTGGTGGATGAACTAAGGTGTATTATGAGGTTTAATTAGTGTTGAAACATGTAGGATTAAGTGTAGGAACAATGGGGAAGTATTGGGTAAAAGAGAGGACTGAAAACAGAAAGTAAGATGCAAATACTGGGCCGGACCGAACTTGCGACCGGACTTTCAAGTTCGGTCGAGCCCAGACTTACAAAGACGGGTGAGCTACTGGAATCGACCGAACTTGCGACCGGACTTGCAAGTTCGGTCGGACCAGAAATTTTCCCCGTCTGTAACCTACTGGAATCGACCGAACTTGCGACTGGACTTGCAAGTTCGGTCGGACCAGAAATTTTCCCCGTCTGTAACCTACTGGAATCGACCGAACTTGCGACCGGACTTGCAAGTTCGGTCGGCCAGAAAATTTTCCGAGGATACCTACTGGAATCGACCGGACTTGCGACCGGACATGCAAGTTCGGTCGGCCAGAAAATTTTCCGAGGATACCTACTGGAATCGACCGGACTTGCGACCGGACATGCAAGATCGGTCGGCCCAGAAAATTTCCCGAGGATAGCTACTGGAATCGACCGAACTTGCGACCGGACTTGCAAGTTCGGTCGGCCAGAAGGATTTCGGTAATCTGAGCTACTGGAATGGACCGGACTTACAAGGTCGGTCGCAAGTCCGGTCCAGTAAAAAAAAAAAAAAGAAAAAAAAAAAAAAGAAATTATTATTTCAATTAAATAATAATTATATATATATATGTACACCCACATATATATAAATGTACATGTATGAAAGCATGCTAATAGTAAGTAAGAAAATAAAACTTAAGGTAATGAAAAAAAGTAATGTGTAAGTGTAGAAAGCATAAGGACTTAGTAAGTATGAATTAGTAAACATAGTAAGAGCAATTGAGTTAAGATAATGATAGTTAGATTTAATCATTCAATTGCATGTATATTAGGAATTGAATTGTGAATACCGGAGGGACGTTGGGATACAAGTACAACGGTGAAAGGTATGATTTCTTCATGCCCTGTATCCTAATCTGGTTACCCCGATTTGTGTGCTTATTTGACCACCTAATAAGATAAATGCCTGAATCGGATTATATTGCACTTACTTGTGCTTGTTTACATTGTTCTCGATATTTGTCTTGAACAATAGTTTGTATAATTCATGAAACATATGAATGATGATGATGTGTATTGTATTTTGTAGTGTACTTGTATATTGTAATGTATATTTATGTTTGTGTATATGGGTATTGTAGTATTGTGGCTTGGATGTTGACTTGTGCTAATTCCTAACTATCTAACTCCAAACTTAAGTGAGTAAATTGGAATGAGTACAAGTCCGATATAGCTTCGGCCACGCGTGAGGATGCGGAGTCACAAGAGGTTGGCTGCAATTCCTGGCTCTTCAAATGGTCCGCAGCCCAAATCCCTTAAATGGGTAGCATCCCGGATTAGTGAGTCAAGTAAATCCCGGAGGTGGGACGGTGTAGTCCCCAGGGCCGGAGGTCCCGACAACTTAACTTGAGTAAGAGTAAGAGTAAGTAAGTATGGATCCGTAAGTAAGTATGTGTATAAGTATGTATGTGTATGAAGTAATGAGTAAAAGAGTAATCTCCACCCGATTAACCCGGGTGGACCAATGAAGCTAACAAGTATTGTATACTGTGTATGTAATGAGTACGTGTACTCGAAAAAAGGTAATTACGTATTGAATGGTTTATGTTGTACTCTTGTATGTAATGAAGTGTATGTATGTGTGTATGTCTTGCGTAATGTATTGTAATGATACGTATAAAAGCATGTATGCATGTATGTTTGAATGAGATCAACCGCATGTATACGACCAAGTGGTCGGCGTACCCTCACTAGTACGCGGGGTATGCGGTTATCATGCTCGGCGAAAGCTGACCCCTTCGGGGGACATTTTTTAGTGTGCAGGTACCCGAAACGAATATGGTCAAGGAAGAGACCGGAGGCACACCCTGGTATTTGGAAGTAAGTAGCGTGTGAGGAACGGGTAGTAAGTAGTCTCTTAGTGAGTATGCATGAACTTTGGAGAGATAGTACATTGTATAAGGATCTTAGTAAACTCGGTATGTAGATTATATTGTATGGTATTTGAAGTATTGTATCGAATGGAAGAATGTAGCGTGTATTGGTGTATGAAATGTTTATGGTAGATATGTAATACTCGGGATTCCGGTCCATCAGACCGATGCTGTATGTAGAAGTAGTAGCCTTGTTAGTCACGTGGGTGGCTAACGGCATTGTATCACCCAATGTATGTAAGTAGGTATCCGCTGCGTGTATCTGAGGAGTAAGGAGATTGGACGTTAATGACTGTATTAATGGTAGGGGTGTTACAAGAACTTATTTTATAGATCTCCAAAGTTAGCTCCTTGAAACAGCCAAGTTCGAATATTTTTCCAAAAACGCGGTTACAATTTCCTTCGTTGGAGCTTCTCCGGTAAGTCTCCGTTCAATTCCTCCTATTTTGTCACTCGATTTTGCATTATTTACCTATCACAACTGCCTATTTGATCAATTAAGCCTTGTATTGAGAGAATTTTTTAAAATCGAATCGGGTACAACATAAACCCTTACTTTCGTAACCCAGAGTCATATTTGCTATATATTGTATTTTAGCTAGCGAAATTGGTATCAATAGAACCGCAAGGAAATTTCGAGTTCAATGGAACAAAAATCAGTCGATTTGGTTCTATGAGTTGAGAGAAATTGACGATTTAGTACTCGGGTGTCGGGTTAAGGTTGCTGAAGAACTCGAGTTTCAGCAGCCGTCCGATCGTGATTTAAAGAAACGGACGGCCCAGATTATATCGTGGGTAATTAAAAGTATAATAAGTTATTATAATTCCAGAATAATATCCTAACTTGTTGAATTTATTTAGTGTCCTTCCCGAATGTATTTTGACTTGAAATGTTAACCATAGATTCCTTATTAAGTCTAGTTTATTTTGATGTAAATTAATATGGGTTTTGAGTTTTTAAACGTAAGTTATAAGTTTTGCAAATTATGAGTATTATGGAATTATTTGGATAATTTAAAAAGATATTTTTATGAAATAAAATTTTTATAATACGTCTAAAATGTTATAGTTACTATATACTTAATTTGGGAATTTTTGGACAAGAGGAAATAGGTTTAAAAATTTTATTTCTAAGGTTTTTCATAAGTTATCTTATAATATAAGGTTTTTAATGTAACAAAAATTAAAGTATAGTTTATTAATAAACTTTTTAGGTTGGGAAAATATGAGAAGACTAAATTAACATCTAATAACAGTATGATTATTTTGGGTATTAAGTTTTAAGTGAAGTAACAATTGTTTACTTATATGTATATATACTTATATGAGAGAAATAAAATAGTAACTTAGGTTAAATCAAGGGATTAAATTAATCTTCATTTATATTAATTATATAGAATTGAATTGAATATACTTAATTGGAACTAAGGAAAATACTTTATTTTATAAACCATATATTGGATATAGATATGTGTAAAAGTTAATATAAATAATTAAATGCAATAAAACTACATAAAGAATGTCTTGAATAAATCCTAGTATATATACTAAACATAAATAAAAGAAAAAAATACCTTATAGAAAATATAATATGAAGGAATTAATGAGATAAACTAAACCTCTACATAATACTAATAAAAGAATATAATATGGGGTGGTATTAATTTATGGTTATGAAATTGAGTTTTGAGTTACCTTTGAATTTCTAAGAATTATATAAATCCTATTTAAATACATGTATAGTATTATTTGTCAATGACTAGAATGTAAATCTAAAATTGGGTTAAGTAATTAATAAGTTAAAACTTAGGAAAAATTGTGATTAGATTACATAAAATGTTACACAAATAGATCTTATTCTATAATTAATGATAAATAAACGTAATACTTTTACATCTAAATGTTCTTAATATATAAACAATAATTAAATAAATAAAATACTTTTACATCTAAATGTGAGGTGGATTAGTAAGTCTAGATTTAATCATTTCTTAACATTTATGGTATTGAAATATAACTTAATGTTTTAAGATAAAATCATTAAAAGGATTATGATATAAAACTATATTAAACTATGATTTGGAAATTTATCTAAATAATAATACTTAAGTTTCTTGGCATTAGATAAGCCATATGAAATACATTTATAACATTAATTACCAATACTTAGGATGTGAGTTTACAATTAAGTGAGTGTAATGGTATGAAATATACCATGCGGAAGGTCAAAACGTCTACCGAAAGCCTGCTAGCGGAAGGACTACTATCGGAGACCAATTGTCGGAAGGCCTGCTACCGAAAGGCCCCGATGCGGAAGGATCTACCAAGAGAGTCTACCGGAGGCCAATTATCGGATGGCCTATCGATGGAAGCCGCTACTACCGGAGGGATTATTGTCAAAGTGACGGTCCGGAAGAGTTAGTCCAATACGGAAGCGGTTTTCCAGTCCGGAGAGACTACCCGTAAAAGGACTGATAGTTATGTTTATGTAATACCATCACATGTATAGGGGCAAAAGGGGAAACTTAGTAATAGAAAGTCTATAAATAGGAGTAGAAGGGCTCATTTGTAAAGGACTCAAGTTAGAAAAGGGAGCTCACATCCCAAAAGCTCTCTAGTGTTGTAAACCAAAGAATGAATAATAGCTCTGTCTAGAAGTGGACGTAGGCCGGATTATTGGCCGAACCACTATACATCTTGGTGTGGTAACGGATCGGTGTGGAGCATCTTCAATACCGTTTCATTTGGCGCCGTCTGTGGGAAACGAACATCAACCACGATTTATCCACAATTCAAAGGTGTAGCGAGGGACAGATTCTTCACCACGGTTCGAGACAACTGTTGGATGGATCGAGGTAACTGTTCGATAGATCGAGTTTGTTCGAAGGAATAATGCAACTATCGAACTGGCAAGAAGGTTGAGGGAAGGAAATCGCAAGATTTGCAGAAGTAAAGCTCAAAGCGGGATCAAAAGCAAAGCACGCTCAAAGATTCTCATCGAATATCAGCGACTAAAATTCAGAGCAGATTGAGATCAAAGTAGCAGATCGAAGAAGCCGATCCACTTTCGCACCACGACAAAGAGAACCGATGCGGAGAATTGGAAAGGCGAATGGAAGGATCCAACGCAATCAAGAAAATCAAAGAGATCCGTTAAAGACTCATTTGCGAAACTTCGGTCTCGCAATCAAATTCCGATATATCCATTGATGCTGAATACAGCAACCACGGTTTCAACCACCGATCACGATGGAGGGCGTTCTTCGGAGATAGTTTATTGGAATCTTCAATGCGACAACCGTGGAGTGAAACTACAATCTAAGAGGAAGCGTTAAGGAGAAGCAGATCGATCGTGTCGAATCTCGATGGATTCACTTTTTCGTTCGAAGAAATCCTTTGCTTCGGTTTCTCAAAGAGATCCAAACAAGATGACCCGACACTGATTCGCGACTTAGCTGAGCATGGCGCAGTAACGTTCTGTTTCTGCAAACCGTCAACTCTAAATTCTGGTCGGAGACCATTTTCCTCTCGGAGGCCAATCTCTTCTCGGAGGCCATTCTCTTCTCGGAGGCCATTTGGTATCCTCTCCGGGGGAAATTTTGACATCCTCTCCGATAGAAATGTTGATATCCCCTCCGGAAGAAATTTTGCATTCTCTCCGGTAGGAGTTTGGGGAGGTAGCTAATTTTTCTCGGAAGCAAGCGCGACCTGGTAGTCAGTTTCCGGAGGGGCAAGCATCGCCAGAAAGCTGAAGACAGGCAGCGACTGGTTTCAGTAGCATTCCATTCCACTACCGGATGACATTCCCAGACAATGCTACAGACTCAATCCACTAGGAACAAAGAGTAAGGAAACCACAGGTAGCAAGAGACTCCCTGGTACAACATGTTGAACCGGAAATAAGGTCTCTCCCTCTATCATCTCCCTCTTCTGCGGACTCAAGGTAACATCTCTACAATTAAAATCTAGTGACATTCATTAGAGTCAGAGGAGTTAAATCAATGGCTAGTAGGTAATAGACATTTTCTCTACGAATAATGTTACTGATTTTAATCCCTTACCACAATGCTGTTGCTTGTCCGCAATTTCTATATCACTAAAACCTGTACAATTAGGCTTTGGTTTAATATGCTGTTGCATTCGTTCTACCTCAGTTGCAAGCTATAATATAGAAAAAGTAATGAAACAATTACTGGTGCGTTTGGTGAAAACCTCTTTACAGTGTTTGCTAGCTTGGATCTCGCGGTTACTTCATCTAGTTTGATTTCGATTCAATCGTTTTCCAATCTGAAAAGTTATGTGTTACTGCATTCATATAATATATTCAATACTTCTCCATTAATTGGTCTGCTTCGGCATGATGAGAGATCTGCTTTTGTACTTTCGTTTTAAGGACTACTTCACTGTTGCAACGACTTGAAATGTGTAAACTGATTTATTGTTGAAAGATGTTCCTGAGGTGGTGATAAATTCAATTGTTTTGATTAAGTGCGGGTTGTACTTTGTCCAAAATGAGAAGCTACAGAAAATCTATGGGGTATATGTGCAGATAATTTTGCCTGATCCAAACTGAGATTTCTACTTGATCTTTATTTCAATTTGCATCTGCTTGCTACTGCTGCGGTCGGTATGGCCAAAATTTAAGACAATATCTATGAGCTATTCTTGAATTATCACCTTGCCTGATCGACTACTTATATAGCTCCATGCTACTACTGTTTGAAACTACACCTGCTGGGCTTTCAACATGAATCATCCCCTGATAATTGCATATTACTGCTGCTGCTGCTATCTACGTACATCCATTTCTGCTACATTTTCTCTCTTTAATGTTGCTATTCTTTTTCTTCTGCTTCTGAATAAAGTATCTTAGAATTTGATGATCAATATTCATTAAGGCTCTTGGTTGGTTTAAATCTTTGCTGATCTATACGTTTTTTAAAACTTTATTCTCAAAAATCAAGTTACTAGATGTTCTCCAGGAAAGTTTCCTGACTACTAAGTCTATTCTGAGTTAAAGCGCATGCCATACATGATACACAGGCTAGGACATTTTACTTCGTTTTTACTGTTGTTCTATTTAATGGATTCTTTAAAACCGCAAGATTGAATCGTTATGATGCTATCACAGTTTGATTGGACAGACTCATGTCTTTACTCGACCTACTGCTATACATGCTTTCTTCATTTGTTTTCCGCATCTCATTTTACATTGATCATGTTTTTACAAACCCACTTGTTTAAAGATCGTTTCCCCTGGAAAAGATATACATAATTACATCTTCATAATCACATTTGCTGTCACAGGTTATTTGGTAGTTTTCTGTTTAGAGTTTATTGTTTTTAGTCTCTATCCTTGCTGCTGTTTTTCTTTTTCCTTTGCTGTCATACCTTCTGAATGTTACCCTGTCTCTGCTTAGCAAAATTTGTTTTCAGTTTCTCAGTCTTGGCACAGCCACCGTATTGACGCTCACACTCTGTCTGTTTATTATTTTGTGTTTTTACTGCTCCGAGGTATAAAGATTAACTGGGTATCCCCGACGCTCCCACTATGAAATGATATTCTAAAAAGAAAAACTGAAGCAACACTTCAAGCTTCCAAGAGCAGTAGCAGGAGGGCGCAAGTATCCAGATTAAGCCTCAAGAAAACTAAGGTGTGGCCTCGACCAGGATTCAACAGAATAAACAGTTTTCCTTCTCCTCCGGTGGGTTCTACCGGAAGAACTGTCATCGGGGAACTTCAAGACCTCTCCGCACCAGTAACACCTTATTACCTCCACCAGTAGAATCTCCACCGGTAACAAATTGAAGTCCTACCGGTAATGTCAGGCTACCGTTGTCACTCAAATCGACTACCGAAGGAATCCTACGGAGGGGCATCACTAAGGAGTACACCGCAGAATTTTGCAGCAGTAAAATATTCAACTCCCTATTTTCTGCATCCAGAAGCGCCACCGCTTTTCGTCCCTGTTGCTTCCGGTAGATTCAGTAAGCTGTAGGCAAAAGAGGTGTGCCGCCATGGAAACTGAAAATTCATTGGATTCATGAGAAATTGAGATAAAAAAAACAAGAGGCAGGGGCGAATGATTTTGGATGAGTAAGAGTGTCCTCCGATCTCTGGTGACAACCGACTTCAGCTTTGAGACGTGTTTAACTGACAGACTCTTCCTCACCGGTAGCAATGCAATCGGCCCAGCCTGGTAGCAGTTTTCTCTTCCCTGGATGGACAAGAAGCTAGCCTGGGGCTAAAAAAGAAGAAAGGATCCTCTTCCGGTAGAAGCTTGTAATCTCCTTCGATAGTAACTTCAAGCTCTCCACCAGTTACAACTTCCAGTACGGAGGCGCTATGCGATCTTTCCCTACGGAGGCCGAATGGAAAGAAAATCGGAGACGGAGACGCAATACCCTAGCTGTATTCTCCACAGGGAAATCGAGCCATGAAGAATCGAAATGTCGACAGGAGCCTCCGGAGTCCCAAACCGGAAGACAGGAATGTGTCCACATGTTACAAACTCGTTGGAACTGCTTGCAGCCCAGCCAACCTCTTCCAGTAGATTGCGTCGAAGTACAAAACCCATGACCAAGTGGTATTCTCGAACAACAACTCAACTAAATGGAGGCAGAAGCAAAGATCAATTGAAAGGGGTATAAGTCTAAGACGTAACAGAATGAGGCCCGACCGGTATAGATATTGGGCTATGAGCACTGGCAGGGGTATTGGACTACGGACAGTCCCGGTAGGAAATTGCAAGCCTTACCGGAAATCGGAAATTGGAAAGCCTGCTTCCGCAAGTATCTAAGCATACGTTTGCACCCAGAAAAGTCTCGGGCCCCTCAAACAACCTCGTCGAATCCTACCGGAGTATATCATCCAACGGGTAAAAAAGGGGAGGTACCAACTTTTGATATTCCATTATGAGTATTTTTATAACTCGAAGTTTACAAAACTTTCTCTAGAGGATTGATCACCCTCTAGTTTTCAAAAAAGAAATATTTTAAGACAATTCTGATTTACTTAAAATGAAGACCAGCGAGTCTTGAAAAAAAAAGAGAAAGAAAGAAAGAAAGACAAAAAAAAAAGAATGTATCCGACGACCTCACCATTGGCCATGGGAGAGTGTTTTGTATCCGACGATCTACCATCAACGATGGTAGTGTAATTCATCCGACGATCTCACTGTCAGCGTCCTGGCAGTAGAGTGTTAATCCGACGATCTCACCGGCTCAAAGTCGGTAGAGTGTTAAATCGACGATCTCACCATGTGTACAGTGGTAGAGTGTGAAAGCAAAAGTGTAACTAAGGGTTACCAAAAGAGACCTTGGCAAAAAAAAAAACAAAAAAAGCAGTATGAAATTCTTCATTATAAGAATCTCCAACTTTTGGGAAGTAATAGAATTTATAGTAATTCCCTTTGTTCACTTCAGACTTGTGCTATCCATGTACTTAGAAAGGCTGCTCTAAAAAACCTATAGGCTGTATATTTGGGTTTTTTATCCCCGTGATTAATATACTCTAACTAACAAAAAACTCTTGGGAAGTCCGGTCGCTCCGGGCAGCCCAAGAGACAAATATCTTTTAGTCTGTTAAATTTAGGTATGCAGGTCCAAGGAATAAAGTGATTCAAGCGGGAATCTGATTATGAAGTAATATCCCATTTATTATTATTATCTCGGACTTCTGGAGTATTATGGTCTTCTGGAATTATTATGGTCTTCTGGGAATTATTATGGCCTTCTGGGATTATTATGGCCTCTGGGATATATGGCCACTCGGAATTCCAGATCTTTGGATTTTTTTATTATGGCTCCACGGTCAAGGGACGGAGACCTTTTCTCAGGAGAAAAGACAAGTGGGATTCATCGCCCCGGGACAATGGGGACTTCTTTGTTTCCAGAAGACAAGCATTACATAGGCTACAGTTTTAAGTTCATTTCTTTTTAGGCAAAAGAAAAAAGAACTGTGGGACTAGGAGATATGATAGTAGAAAGAAAAGAGTACAAAGTTGTAAATTTGATCTTCTTTTATAAGTTCCACTTTTAGTGTTAAAATAGTAGAACTTGTGGGACTGATGTAATGGTATGAAATATACCATGCGGAAGGTCAAAAAGTTCTACCGAAAGCCTGCTAGCGGAAGGACTACTATCGGAGACCAATTGGGAAGGCCTGCTACCGAAAGGCCCACGATGCGGAAGGATCTACCAAGAGAGTCTACCGAGGCCAATTACTAGGATGGACTATAGGGATAGCCGCTACTACCGGAGGGATATTGTCAAAGTGACGGTCCGGAAAGAGTTAGTACAAACGGAAAGCGGTTTTCCAGTCCGGAGAGACTACCCGTAAAAGGACTGATAGTTATGTTTATGTAATACCATCACATGTATAGGGGCAAAAGGGGAAACTTAGTAATAGAAAGTCTATAAATAGGAGTAGAAGGGCTCATTTGTAAAGGACTCAAGTTAGAAAAGGGAGCTCACATCCCAAAAGCTCTCTAGTGTTGTAAACCAAAAATGAATAATAGCTCTGTCTAGAAGTGGACGTAGGCCGGATTATTGGCCGAACCACTATACATCTTGGTGTGGTAACGGATCGGTGTGGAGCATCTTCAATACCGTTTCAGTGAGGTATTTAGTAGTTAAAATTTATAAAAAGGTTTATAAATAGGAATTTGATACTTAAAACCTTTGAACCTTTTATTTGATAAAGCTAAGTTACATACGAGATTATATTGATCTACTTTACGACACTGAAAATATTAATATGTCATTTGAGTATAAGGTATGAGGATTTTTCAGAATATATTATCTTATTAAGTAATTGACAATTTCACTTGTGAATGAGAATTTAATTCTTAGATAAATTTTACCTTGTCTTAAGATATGATGCTTATCTTAAATACAATAAAGGAAATTAATTTATTAAGTTATTCCTTTGAAACCTTAGGTTTTGTAAACAACATAAGACGTATTTAAGACTTAACTTTATTGAAGTTTAGTATAAAAGGATTATACATAGTCTATGGAAGGAATGTGTGTTAAAATAAAACATTTAGGAATTTAAATGTAAGCAAAGATACATAAAAGGTTATCTTAAAATGCCTTATTATATAGTTAATGACAAAGTAAATAATATACCTGGGGAATACTAAATGTAAGAGTTCGATAAATCTAAGTTAACTATAATATAGTTATTCAAGATGAGAAGCAATTTAACATCTTATAATAAGATTATTAGATGGTTGTAGTAAACGTCATTCTAAACTAAACATAAGATAAATGAGTTTAGTAACTCAATTAGGTTATAATAAAATGCATCTACAACACCATGATTCCAACATACAGGTTGTAGATCTTAATTAAGTTGAGGGGAAAACTTAATCATAATGGATTATCTAGTAGATATTGGTAAAATACATAATCATTACATTGTGAAATAATAGTATAGTATTCTAAGATAAACCTATCATAGGTCATAATACGATGTTTATTCTAAATTAAGAATAAAAGTATTGAGCTTAGGAATTGTTTTTGAAATTCTAAGGTTTGTTGAATAACATAAAATGCATTTATGACATAAGGGTCTCAAGAGTCTTGAATTGAGAATTAGGGTTAAGTTTGAGTAGAGTGGATAAGAGTGTAACAATTAACAAGTGTTAATAACATACATTCCCTAGTCTTACAACCTTGAGTTATACAACATTCTAAGATAGGTCGAAGGTTATACATAACATTTAAGTAAAGGCTTACAAGATAATCAAGATTTAGAAATAAGAGTGAGGAATTTATTTAAGTTTAACTTAGGGTATAAGTTATTGATATTAGACTATCTTTAATGTTCCTCAGAGTGTTGTTGATTGTTTGCACGAATCTACTAGAACTGCTACAACGTTAATCAGGTACGATTTCTCGTACTCAGATACTTTTGCTAACAGACTTTATGGAATGTTTTGGAAAATGCTAACTAAGCTTGAATGGATTTCAAAGGAAACTGTTTGTGTGGCTAACTCAGCTTGATGTGACTAAATGAGCCTTGAATGTGAAACTTGCATGGTTATTGGTTCCTTCTATTGTGTTATTTCATTAGACGTTAACTTCCCAGGGTTTACGCTTCTGCACTCTGTAGGACTGAGTGTTTTGGTACTGCTCTGGTGTAGTTAGTGATCTAGTGGAAGTATGGAAAAGGACAATCTTGGTAATTCTTCCTTTGACTCTGGATATTGTTTCATCCATGAGCTGAGTTTTTTGTTGTGACGTGCGCGCGTCTTCAATGGTAACAGTGAGGGGCTGCATATCCCCTGTCCCAAAAGGGACGTAGTAAACAGTGAGGGGCTGTATATCCCTTGTCCCAAAAGGGTCGTAGTAAATAGTGAGGGGTTGTATATCCTCTGTCCTAAAAGGACGTACTTGGTGGTGGGGGCCATCTCTCCCAGTTGGTTTTAATCCACTCTTGAGTTGTTGGTTCCTGGTTTTCTCTTCTTCCATTCCTAGTCCTTGTGACTACTTGGGTCTCTCCACTCCTAACTGGAATTGGTTCTAACTAAAGCATTGGACGTTCACAAACACATGGTGTGGTTTTGATTTACTAACTTTACCTTTCTACTGTTTATCTCTTTCTTCGACTTGCTATCTTTGGCTTGGTGATTTTAAAGTGCCTGGTTTCCTTGTTCTACTTTCAAGAGTTTGATCTCAAGTTACTGTTTATTTTGAAGAGTTATGTTTTAAATATTGTTTTGGAGAATTGTACCAGTTCCATTCCAGGGAACTGACTCACCCCTTTCGGGGTGGGCTGCTTGGTTTCATCTTGCAGGTATGAATTGTTTATACAGGTGGCCACGAAGAGCATGAGTGATTGGGATGGGAATTAGGAATTGTGGAGAGTTTTTCTGTTTTACGTTCAGTTTTGTTTACGTTGTTTTCTTGAGTTCAGACCGTAACTTAGATAATTGTAATGGTTGTAATTGGTGAGGTTGGTACCGGGTGTTTGGAACCCGATGGTCTGTAATCGCCTTAGTATTTTATTTCCGCTGTTTTAATGCCCCGGATCTAGGAATCGTGATTAAATTACTCTAATATGATTATTAAGGGTCTAATGGTGCCTAAAGAGTATTGGTAAAGAGAATAAACCAAAAGAAAAGAGGAAACACGTGAAAAGCGAAAAACGCTAAAAATGCGCGTTAAATGAATATAAGAGATATATGATCTCGAGGGGGTCCGAGATGGATTCCTAAGGCTTAGTTAGGCCTAATTAGTGTACGGGAATAATTCCCGAAGTAAACGGATCCAAATAATAGATTAAAAATACTAAGGGAGTTTAAAAGCACGTTTTTCGAGAAAACCCAAAAACGTGACTTTAAGTGGTCAAACGGACCCGTAAAAAAATTGCAGTTGATTAAATAACTATAATTAAGTATTAATGGAAGCTTAATAACCATTAAAAATTTATTAAACGAGAAAAATCTGGAAAATGGACCCGGTAAGTGAATAGTGCCAAACCGGGTAAAATAACAAGTGTTTTCTGTCAAAAACCAAAAAACCCTCCAGCATGTATGTATATAGTGGGGCCGATTTTTATGGGCTTAATTATCCTCCCCCCTTACTAATAGCTAGTAAATATAAGAAAGAAAGAAAAGAAAAGAAAAAGTAAGAAAGGGAATAGTATAAGTGGTATTAGTACTCTCTCTCCCCCTCTTTTCCTTTCATTCACGATCGCTTTTCCCCCCTCCAACCAAACTCCTTCTTCTTCCTCTGTAATCACAGATTCGAGAGGGAAGCTCACAAGCCCCATCTCCTTTCTCCTCTCACTTGCTCAGTTCTTCACCGAATCGCACAAAAATGCCACCGTTAGATTCGTATCGACGAGGGCTACGTTTTCCACCCCTCAAAATCTTGATTCCTCCACCTGCACTTCCATGGGTGTTTTGCCTTTTGAAGCTTAAGGAGCTGATTTTGACTCTCCTTCACCACCTTAATGTCCTAAGGTAATGATAAGTAAGAGCTTTGGCCATTTCAAGCTTGTTCTTGCAATTTGGAAAATTTTCCTCAAGTTGAAAATTTTCTCCCATTTTAGCCGCCAGCTCCTTGCTCTTGTGGGATGTTGGAAACTTCTTCAATTGATTGCCAAGCTCTCCTTTTGAATACTCTAAGGTAACATCTAAGCTAGAGCCTAAAAACTAGTTCTTGAAATACTAGTTTTTGTGTGGGAAAAATTAAATTCATAAGCTTGATATGTGTGTGGGGATATGATTGTAGTTGGCAATCTATGCTCCTTTGTTTGGTGTGGAAACATGAAGAGAAAGAGGGAACAAGAGAAAGAGGAGAAAGAGAAAGAAAACCGAAAACAAGCAAGGTAAAAAGCTTACCTTGAGTTAGTTTTTATTTGACTTGTGAATCATATGCGAGGTTGAATTAAGGACCTTGAATTGTGGTAGTCTTGATACTCTAAGGTTGTTTGTTGAATGAGAATGTCTAATGGGTTTGAGTGTGCAAATAAACCTAGAAACTAAGTTAGCAAGTATGTTATAACAATGTGGAAATCATTGTGTGGTTGTATAAAGTGTTGTAGTTGTTTATGTCAAAACCAAACAGGGGTGAAGAAGTGTTTATGAGATGACTTAATTGTGGTGAAAATGCTTGGGAAGTAGGCAAGTGCTGTCAAATTTTTGCTTAGAAACCAAGGGTGAGTAAGAGTGTGAAACCTAGGATAAACTAGGTATGTTTGGAGGATGAAAGTGAGAGGTTGATCACTTGGAGACTTGATAAGAAAGAGTGTTAAACTTGTGAAACAAGGAGTTGAATTTTGGTATGAAAAGTGTCTTGATCTAAAAATGGTTTGGTAAGGTTGGTGGAAGGTTAAGAAACATCAAAAGAATTTTTAAGTGCCCTGCTGTGCATAAGTGCAACAGAGAGAATGAGGAAATGGTGTATTTGGGCAAGAATTGAGTGATAGGTTTGATCCAAGAATAAAGGAGGTTTGGGGCATGATTAAGGTGTTAAAATATGTTAAATTACATGAAGGAAGATTGAGGAAGAAGTGGGTATAAGTTTAGAGTGGTAACATAATCAGAAACAAGAAGAAATTTCATTACTGCAACTGGTCCGGGTTTGTAAACCAGGATAGAAACCCGGACCAGGCCTAAAACATGGCAGAACGTTGTAGCAGAGGAGTGGTCCGGGTTTACAAACTCGGACACAAACCCGGACCACCCCTAAAATGCACCCGAGAGATTTCTGAATGAAGGGTCCGGGTTTGTAAACTAGCATGTATACCCGGACCACATCAAAAACACACCCGAGAGTTATAACAGGGGTTGGTCCGGGTTTGTATACCAGGACACAAACCCGAACCACATAAAAAAATTGTCCAGAGAGTTTTAACCGTGTCTGGTCCGGGTTTGTAACCCCGGACACAAACCCGGACCAGTGTAAAAATGTACCAGAGAGTATTTTTAAGTGCCCTAAAGGTGGGGAAGTGAATGGTAATGGTTTTAGATGTTGTTTAGTCCTTGTTTGGTGACTAGTCAAGGTCCTAAGTAGAGTGACAAGTTTGAGAAGTGAATGAGAAAGTTGTGAGTTTAAGAGCGCTTGAACTAAACTAGGAATAACGGGATAACGGGGTTAAGTACGGGAGTATTAGTTTTACTTACCGTAACGCTTTAAAGTTAATATAAGCATTTGAATGTTATCAGAGGATCGTGTGTGAACCGAGCATGGTGAGATGACACGGTAAAACTAAAAACCCCGGTGAAAGGTATGATTTTCTCATACTCCGCGTGCTAACCGAGTTACGTTGATTTGTGTGTTTGTGTGCCGGCTTAATCAAGATTAAAGAATGAAAATAATCCATTGTTTGATTATGTATGTCTTGATGTATGTTGAATGAGCTAACATACTTGTATGCCGGTGTGGTCTAACATAGTGTAAAGACCGACTCGTAGTGAGTAATGTTAGGCTAGAGACCCATAGATCGGGTCGATGCTTAAGATAACGAAAACGTGCAAACACACAAACTATCCGTTAAAGTGTAACGATAACGCAAACATTCGAACTCCCTAGAATGTGAGGAGATGTGCGGGTGAGTAATTACCCGATAACGGTTAGTAAACCATAATGACACAATCCACGAAACAAATGAGAGTGGAAAGATAAGTGAACCTCCTTCAAGAGGATTAAAGATAGTTCGAAGATGTGAACTAGTAAAGAAGGTAAAAGAGACCTAAGGGATTAGTAACACCCTTGTGACATGGTCGACCTCCTATATGAGGATTTTACCCGTTATAAGAAAATAACCGAAAGTATGAGTAAGTGAAATGCATGGGTAACTCTTAAAACCAAAGATTAACCGAACTTAAGTAATGTTCCCAAAGTCATTAGAAACATCGAGTGTGATGCGTCTAGACTAATATACATAATATTATTATAACTCCGAGAGAGGAGTGTATGGGAATGAGAGTAGTCCGAGAGTAGTCGGACCTAAGTAAAAGAGATAGGAACTAAGAGAGAGTTCCGTGAGCTGGTTGAACCTTCCCACCATGCTAGACCCAGAGTAGGGTCGAAACCAGGGAAGTGAGACTATGCTAGAGAGCCATGAGGTTTGGCCTAAGTATGTATTAAGAGTAACAAGCGTGACGTAGGAGACTTGTAGCGTCTCGAGAATCTACAAGAGCTTGAGTATAATTAACCCAAGAGTGTGGGTGAGATAAGGAGTATAAATAACCCAAGAGTGTGGGTGAGTTAATGTGTAAAAGTAACCCGAGAGTATGGGTGAGAATAAAATGTGTAGCCAAAGAGAGCGGGAGTGAGATATTGAATAAGTAAACAAGGCGTGGTGAGGTATAACCCTCAAGGCCTAAGAGTAAGCAGAAACAACTAACAACCTTGTTATGTTAGTTAGGAATTGTGTTCCGTGATTGGATGTAGATTCCTTGAGTAATACACATATATAATGTATTGCTATGATCCATGTTGTTTGACTAATGAACTCCATGTATATCCGACAAAAGTAGTCGGCGTACCCCGGTTAGCGCTCGGGGTATGCAAATTTCATATGCAGCGTTAAGCTGAGCCCCTCGGGGCGATGTTTTTATTTTACAGGTACACCGAAGATGTTACCGTTCGAGAGTAGGACGAGGTCGGTGGGTTGCATGGGTAGTTAGTTTTAATTACTTATGTATTGAAGGAGGTGTAAGACCGAATATGTTGTCGGCATCCATTTATTGTAGACTCGGTATAGTAAAGAAAAGATTTGAGTATTGTATTTGTATTATGTACTCGGTTGTTCCAGTTCGTCAGACCGTTACGGTATGTAAGAAAGGCCTGGTTAGCCATGTGGGTGGCTAACGGCGTTGTTTCACCCCTCGTTGTAATTAGAGTTCCGCTGTGTGAGTAAGAGCATTTGGTGACAGTTTAGAGGTAATGACGTGTTTAACGGTTGGGGTGTTACAAAAATGGTATCAGAGCGATACTTCGCTCTGATGACTGGAAATACCGAGCTTAGGGAATACCGAGTTAGGAATTAGAGGCTTAGGGCTAAGGGTTGAGTGGTAGCGTGAGAGATGCGCTAGTTAGGAACTTCCAGTATGAACTAGATACCTACAATACCAGACCCGCCCTCCACAAACCCCGGTATTAAAAGCTCGGGGAAGAACGCCAGAGAGACGGGGAAACCCGATCTGGCAGTTATAAAATATTTCAATATGAAATAGAACCTGTCATGCGGTAGATCCTGAGAATCGGAAACCCAGGAGACGGATCCCGCTGGAACGACAATAACCGCACTCAATGGCGGGAGATCGAGACATCCTATTCAAAGGAGACCAGAATCTGTGGCAGTTTGGGGCGACATGCTTAGCAGTCGCGAGAACCCAACTGGTCGAGCAGCAGCAAGAAGGATGCACCAACCATGCAACAAGGCGGATTCATGAGAACTAACGAGAACCGGGACACATGTCTACGGACCGCCATAGTTAACTAATACCACTAATGGTATACGTATTGACTAAGAATCTAGTCAAAGGTAGATGCACCCACCCTGCCACACCCAAAGAGGGTGCAATACTTAACTGATATAGCTTAGACACCTACAAGCATAATTACGGGATATACCCGAATAGGACTACAAAAGTAGTGCCTAAATGAGTTAAACCTCAGTAACCACAGTAAAGACGTGGGAACGAGCAACGAGGTAAAGCATAGAATTAAAGTAATTAAGGAACTCCGAATTGGGGAGAAGCACCCAAATGAATGACAGTCATGTCAAGAGGAATGAGAAGCAGCTCTAAGGAGCAGTTATCCAATTAAAGGATCAAGGAAGAGCCAACGAGGCTACCAAATACAATGTGAACAATATCGTGACCGGTATGAGTTAACCCAAAAACCGCCAGTACCACGCACTTGCCACGACAAGTGCAGTAATAGCGGGACTAATAAGAAGAGCTTTGACAAGCGACCAGTACTTAACAAGTACCAAGACGGCAAGAGAAGCCAATATAGCACCACAAACCCTAAGAATTCTGAAACGAAACCTTGGAAAGGCCTAAAGGCCTGACCACTGTATAAAGAACATACCAGTCTGCAAGAAGTCAGACTTGGTAAGAAGCAACCGGCATTGAAATGCCGTGGAGATTTTATTTTCAACTCAAATTTTTCTTTCAAACAGAGAATTTTCCAAAAACCCCCAAATTTTTAAAAACCAAACCTGTAACACCCCAACCGCTAATCCTATGCTTACCGTCTAATCGTCCTATTAATCTTACGAGTTCGCAGCGGAAATATTACATACTTACTGCGGCGGGTGGTACAACGCCGCTAACCGCCCATACGGCTAGCTAGGCTTACCTTACTTACAGTCACGGTCTGATGAACATAACGTACCGAGCTACTAGACATTGCTTCCATTACCCAAATCATAACATACTTACAATTCTTGGATCACCGAGTATTTAAGGTATCGAATTACATCATTTACCAATCTTCCCCAAAAGAATGAGTTTACCAACTACTCATCTATACCAATCCCCATTTTATCGAAA
This sequence comes from Limonium bicolor, assembly GCA_023374045.1. NCBI lineage: Eukaryota > Viridiplantae > Streptophyta > Magnoliopsida > Caryophyllales > Plumbaginaceae > Limonium > Limonium bicolor. Next base: position 276,095,945 of record CM041782.1, on the reverse strand, counting down.
TCCAAAAAGGTGTACCCCATGGTACACCGGCTATTCAAAAGATACAGCCATGTACTACTTAGTACACCCATCACAATTCACCATTTACAATCCAAAAAGAACATAAAGAAATAGAATTGAGTCTTCACATCTTCATCACTCTCGAGTACCTGCGTGTAGTAAAAATGGTGCCCCAAGGGGCTCAGCAAACGCTGCGTATAAACTCCGCATATACCGCGTGCTAGCTAGGGCATGCCGACTATTTGACGTCCACTAAACATGCTGTTCATTTATTTCATACATACATGCTTTTCATACAACATACATGCTATACAATTCATTACATAATTCAAGGCAACAATACTGCAGCACACAACGTACTTACCTTCACAAGGTTAGCCAAATTATGCATCCGGGTTAATCGGAATGCTTTTACTCTTTTACTCATTACTTACTTTTTCTTACTTACAATTACTTACTTTCATTTACTTTACTTACTCATTCTCACTTACTTACTTATACTCAAGTTAAGTCGTCGGGACCTCCGGCCCTGGGGACTACGCCATCCCACCTCCGGGATTTACTTGACTCACCAATCCGGGATGCTACCCACTTAAGGGATTTGGGCCGCGGACCAGTTTAAGAGTCAGGAATTGGAGCCAACCTCTCGTGACTCCGCATCCTCACGCGTGGCCGAAACTATATCGGACTTCTACTCATTCCAATTTAATTACCATTTTAAGTTAGGATGGTTAGCTTGTTAGGAATAAGTTAGAAGTCCAAACACAATAATAAACGGTCACGGTACAGTACATCATACGCACACACATTCATTATCATCCAAACATTTCATGAATTATACAATCTAAAATTTAAGAGAATGTTCACAACATACAACACTATATAATCACAAGTATGCATATTAACTCCGATTTGTGCATTTATCTTATTTGGTGATCAATTAGCACACAACACACAAATCAGAGTAACCAAGATAGCATACGGGGCATGAGGAATCCATATCGTTCACCGTCGTACGTGTTTCCAAACGTCCTTCCGGTGTCACAAATCAAATCCTATGATATGCATACAATTGAATGATTAATCTACCATTATTAATCTTAACTCGACTACTTTTGTGTTTACTCATCCATATTCACTAAGCCTCTACATTCCTTACTCTCATATTTCATTTTACTTACTTTCCATTACTTGTCCATAATTTACATACACATATATATACATATGTATAGGTGGGTATACATATATATATGTATATATACTAGTTATAAGCTTACTGTTTTTTTTTTGTAAGTATAGGGCCGTCCGACCCACCGTCCGACCCAAGCCCTGGGTCGGACCATTCCAGTAAGATTCGTTCCCAGAAAATTACCCTGTCCGACCCAGCACTATTCCGTCCGACCCATACTCTCTGGGTCGGACCATTCCAGAAGGTTTTGGTCCTGTCGTCGCAGCTCCGTCCGACCCACGTTCGACTCACCGTCTGGGTCGGACGAAGTCAGAAACTTCGACACTGTAAAAATTTGCATGTCCGACCCACGTCCGACTCACGGTCCTGGGTCGGACCATTCCAGAAAGTCCATAGTCCGTTGTTTAAGCCATGTCCGACCCACGTCCGACTCACGGCTCTGGGTCGGACCATTCCAGAAAGATTGATTTTCGTTTCTCAAGCCCCGTCCGACCCACGTCCGACTCACCGTCTGGGTCGGACAGAATCAGAACCTTGCTACAGATTTTATTTTTCTTTCCCAATTTCACCCATTGTTTCCCCAATCTTCCTACATACATCCTAACATGTTTTTGTGCAATTTAAACACCATAAATCATGCTAATTCATTTCCTAACTCATTACACAATTCTATACTACTCTTACACCCAATTTTCTAAGTTCCAATTCAACACTCACATTGTTTTCTTCCCTAATGTCTTTTGCTACAGATTTTAACTCTCATCTTCTACATCTTTAGCTCCCTCTTATAATGTCATTTCTAAAACTTACAATGCACTATAACTACCTTAACTATCTCTCTCAACTTACCCCTTATCTATCTCAAACAAAGTCTGTTACACCCTCACATTAGTCACCTAGTTTTAATTCTCTAAGTGTTCTAATCCTAGGCAAATTTTGCCATAGTCTCCCCTATAATTTAATACTCTCACCACATGTTCTAATTCACATCTCAACACTCATTTCACCTGTTTCAATAGACATCAATATACAAGCTCTCATATACCCACAACAACACTAAACCACTCTTAAAATTCCTGCACATTAACACTAATTCCTAATCTGTTTTCAATAAGTTTTACACATCTTTTAAAGCTTCAAAATACTTATATTCTCTTACACACCACACTAATAATACATTACCATTTTACAATACACATTTCCATTTCTTAAAATCTGTTACATTACATATACAAGACTTACACAAGGGTGAGCTTATTTACCTTGTTTTCTTCTTCTAGTTTCTTTCTTCTTCTTTCTCCTCCCTTCCTTCTTCTCTACCGGATTTGGTATTCAACAATCTAATATCATCACCCATACATACACACACATTCAATACTAAAACTAACTCTAACCATTATTTGAGTTCTAATGTAAATTTTAGGGTTTGGAATTTATATTACCTTCCAAGAGTGCAAGTGCTGTTTGGAGTGGTTCAAGAACAATATTTCCAACTCCACCAACAAGCCAAAATCGGCTAGAACAAGAGGGAGAACAAGGGTTTAGCTCATGAATTTCGTTTTGCCTTAGAGGCTAGAAAAAGATGGAGTTTTTGAAGATGCTTTTACCTTAATAGAACAAGGAGAAGGAGGGCCTTCTAATGGTGGTGTCGAAGCTCCAAATGGGATATACCCATAAAATCGAAGTGCTCTTTCCTTTTGGATTTTGAAAAGAGGAAAAGTTGCTCTTGAGGAGAGGAAGACAATGGTGTAATTTTTGGAAGAGTCTAAGAACAACAAAGAAGTGGTAGTTTTGTGAGGGGTCTTCAAACTCCATGGAAATCGGCTGGGTTGAAGAAGAAAGAAAGAGAGAGTGAGGAGGGTCTTTCACGTGAGAGAGAGGATGAGTGTGGGAGAGAGATTGTGAGAGTAATAAAAGTAAGGTTACTTTATTATTTTTGTTTGTTTTGAGTAAAAGGAGAGTAAGAGAGTGTGAGGAGGGGCCAAAATCGGACAGCCCACACAGACCATGAGGGTCTTAAAACTTTATTTACAAAGTTGGACACATAAGTTTGTGTTATTTGTATTTCTACCCCACAACTTCCCGTTTTTGACAGTTTTTACTAATCTCTCGTTTTATTGATTTTATTGGTCCTAAAGCTTCACTAATATTTATTAATGATTATTTAGTTGACCAAAATTGTTACGAGTCTATTTGACCCGCTTAAAGACACGTTTTCCCGGTTACCTCGAAAAACGTGCTTTAAGGTTCGTTAATGCTTTTAATCCATTTTAAGGATCCGTTTTCTTCGGGATTTGTTCCCTCATGATTATTTATACTTAATTAAGCCTCTAAATTATTTATTAGCCTAATTAATCACTATTTTTAATTACGGGGTATTTCAATCTACCCCCCTTAAGAAACTTTGCCCTCAAAGTTGCTCAAGGTTAATGGTTTAGTAATTCTACTCATTAGGCAAACCAATTGCACTAATGTGTCTTACTACCACCTATGAGGTGTTTACTTCATTCCACATTGCAAACATACACGTTCAGCAACATACACAATTCACATGCATACCATTCCACATTACGCATACAACATTACCATTCACAATACACATTGCACATACATCATCCATCATACAAATACATTCATACACTACACATTACACATACATACACATACCAATTCACTTACACTACATGTGCCATACAAAATCTTTACAATACCTACACACTAAGCAATGCTTACCCCGAAGCAATGCAAAAGCAAAAGGGCTCTACCCCCCTTAAAAGGGGTACGACCCGTACCCGTATCTAAATACTAGACTCTCTAGTCTATGAATAGCTGTGGGTACTTAGCCTTCATGGCATCTTCCAACTCCCATGTCGCTTCTTCGACATCATGGTTTGACCATAGGACCTTCACCATTCGTATAGACTTATGGCGAGTGTCTCTGGTCTTCCTATCAGGATTCTCACTGGGGTTTCGACATATCTCATGTTTGGCTCAATGGATAAGTGCTCGGGCTCCAACACATGAGAAGGATCAGCAATATACTTCTTGAGTTGTGACACATGAAATACATCATGGACACGCCCCAAGTCCTCAGGTAGTGCTAACCTGTAGGCTACGGATCCAACTCTTTCGGTGATAGTGTACGGCCCTACAAACTTTGGGCTTAGCTTGCCCTTCTGACCAAAGAAGACACCCTTCATAGGTGAAACTCGCAAGAACACTTGGTCGCCCACGGCGAACTCAAGGTCGCGTCGTCTCACATCCGCATAGGATTTCTGTCTATCTTGGGCTGCCTTCATGTTAGCTCGGATTTGTTGCACTTCAGCTTGCACTTGCTCAAGATACTCCGGTCCTATTATGACCGCTTCACTTGACTCATCCCAACACAAGGGTGTACGGCAAGGTCTACCGTATAGAGCTTGGAAAGGCGACATCTTAATCGAGGCGTGATAACTATTATTATACGAGAACTCGATAAGATGAAGCTTATCTAACCAACTCCCCTGAAAGTCCAAGGCACATGCCCGAAGCATGTCCTCCAGTGTCTGGATGGTCCTTTCTGTCTGACCGTCGGTCTGAGGATGGAAGGCGGTACTCAACTTCAATTCTGTACCCAACGCTTCCCTTGTAGCTCTCCAGTATCTCGAAAGAAATCTGGTGTCGCGGTCAGATACTATAGTCTTAGGGACTCCGTGGTGTCTGATAATCTCCTTATCGAAAAGCTCAGCTAGCTTTACTACCTTCCAGGTGTCCTTCATCGGTATGAATCTGGCAACCTTGGTAAGGCGATCTACTACAACCCAGATCATGTTGAGTCCTCCCCTAGCAGGTGGGAGTCCTACAACAAAATCCATGGAGATATCATGAAATTTCCACTCCGGAACTGGCATAGATTGTACCATTCCGCCCGGTCTACGGTGTTCAAATTTTACCTTCTGGCATGTCAAGCATCTCAATACAAATTCCGTCACATCTGATTCATTCCAGACCACCAGAAGTACCTCTTCATGTCTTTGTACATCTTGGAGGCTCCCGGATGGACTGACAATGTGGAACAGTGTGACTCTCGCAGGATGCGATCCCTTAGCTCAGCATTGCTTCGGGGGACGCATAGCCTGCCATTCAACCGAATCAAACCATCTTCATGTAGCTTAAAATCATACTTTTTCTTCTCAAATGTACCATTCTCGATCTTGTGTCTGATTTCGGTTAGGTAAGGGTCGCTCAACTGAGCGTCTCGCACCTCGTCAACCAAGCTAGAAGAAGCGAGTAGCGAATGGAGCGAGTGTGCTCGACGGCTCAGGGCGTCGGCTACAATGTTTGCCTTCCCTTCCTTATACTGCAGTTGATGTCATAGTCTGAAAGAAATTCCATCCATCTTCTCTGTCTCAAGTTCAGTTCTTCTGTGAATACATACTGTAAGCTCTTATGGTCGGAGTAGATGGTGATGCTTACCCCATAGAGATAGTGTCGCCATATCTTCAAGGCGAAGACAATGGCTCCTAACTCTAAGTCGTGAGTCGGGTAATTCTCCTCATGCTTTTTCAGCTGGCGGGGCATAAGCAACAACCTTGCCATGCTGCATGAGTACGCATCCCATTCCTTTGCCTGATGCATCACAGTACACCTCAAATCCCTCTGTGCCCTCTGGAAGAGTAAGGACGGGCGCTGAGGTCAATGAGTCTTTCAGTTTCTGAAATGATAGCTCGCACTCGTGTGTCCATACAAACGGTGCATCTTTCTTCATCATGTAGTCATGGGCTTAGCGACTTTCGAGAAGTCCCTTACAAATCTCCGGTAGTAACCGGCTAGACCAAGAAAGCTCCTAATGTCGGTAACAGTCTTGGGTCTAGGCCATGATCGTACAGCTTCTATCTTAGAAGGGTCAACCGAGATACCTGCGCTCGAGATGACATGTCCAAGGAATGATACCTGATCAAGCCAAAACTCGCATTTGGAGAACTTCGCATACAGCTGGTTCTCGCGCAGTGTCTCAAGCACTTTCCTCAAATGGTTTCATGTTCCTCTGGTGATTTGGAATAACAGGATGTCGTCGATGAAGACAACAACTGAAGTGTCCAACTGCTCGCTGAATAGTCGATTCATGAGGTCCATGAATTTTGCTGGTGCGTTTGACAAACCGAATGGCATCACTGTGAATTCGTAGTGGCCATATCTGGTACGGAATGCCGTTTTCTCAATGTCTTGCTCTTTGATTGCAATCTGATGATACCCTGAACGGAGGTCGATCTTGGAGAAGACTGAGGCTCCTTTCAACTGGTCGAATAGGTCGTCGATACGTGGTAGTGGGTATTTATTTTTGACTGTGACCGCATTCAGCTCGCGGTAGTCAATGCAAAGTCGGAGACTGCCGTCCTTCTTCTTCACGAAGAGGACCGGTGCTCCCCAGGGTGATACGCTCGGGCGTATAAACCCTTTGTCTAGAAGGTCTCTTAACTGTTCTTTTAATTCGGTCATTTCTGCAGGTGCCATACGGTACGGTGCCCTAGCAATGGGACCGGTACCTGGCAATAGATCAATTCAATTCCACTGCTCTCGGTGGTGGCATGCCGGGTAGCTCCTTAGGGAATACGTCGGGATACTCGGATACAATGGGTACTTCATCACTGAACTCTGGATCTCGCTCCAGGTCTTGTACATAACAAAGATACACCTCTTGGCCCTTTCTGAGCTCCCGGTACATAGCCATGACAGATATGAGTGTGGTCGAAGGCTCTCTCGGTCTCTGGCGGTAAGATACTGTAACCCCAGAAGGACTCTTGAGCAGCAAACGATGCTCGGCGCAGAGGATTCTACCCTTGTGCCGCTCCAACCAATTCATTCCAATGATTACGTCGAATCCCAATCCATTGAATTCGATGAAGGAAATGGGAAACGATTCGCCTTTGATTTGGATTGTGGCTGATTGATAATACTTGGTGCACTTTACTCGCTCCTTCGATGGGAGAGTAACCATGAAGTTCGGTAGCTCATCCGCATCTAGCTTCAACCTCTTCACAAAGGATGGTGATACGAAAGTGTGAGAGGCGCCGGAGTCGAATAACACATTGGCATCAATGCCATTTACTGGGAAGGTTCCCGTTAGGATGGTGCCGCTTCTGCCGGCTTGTGCTTCGGTGAGGATGCTCAGGTTACCTTCGGTACCGAGTCCACAACCTATTGGATTCACAATTGGATAAGTATTGATGGTGGACACAAGTGGAATTAAATCAACACTGCTCTTTATTGATAAACCAACCATCATACATACCGTGTCTCTAATACACGTTACTAATAGATTACATGATACTAGGAATTTAATACTTTCTAAAGGTAAGGTTCAGGCGTCCTGGTTTCATGTGTGTGGCATTGATTATTGCCGGCGGTGCCGTATTCAACTTGATCTTGTTGATCCCGTGATACAGCATCCTAGAGTTTCCACCCATGATTAGGACATCTCCTGATCTCAATACCAGTTTCTGTGCGAGGTCCACACGCTTCTGCTCGCTATACAGGAATACGGCGTCATCACCAATGGACCAAGACACTACGGGCACTCCTTGTTCAAGAGATTCCGCTGTCTCGTCCTTGTCTTGGTGTAACCCAAGTCGTCCTTCTTTCTCGTAGAAGTTGACGATACAGAGATCCGCTTCAAGTGCGGGGATCGGTTCAGGTTCACATTGTTGTGCAAGTTCTACTGCTTGTGTGAGTGTCTGAAACTCTGGTGGTATTGTCGGTGGCGTCGCTCCATCTTGTGTTCGTGTCTCCTGGTATGTCTTGGTATAAGGATTCCAGTCCTTTCCCAAGCACATCATCTTCAGCTTCATCTTCGCTCCACCGGGGAATTCGGGTGTGTAAAATCCACCTTGACCCGTTCCTAGCTCGTTGCATCGTCGAATGATTGAGATTTGCGCTTCGGGTGTCAGGTATCCCTTTAATAAGATCATACCTGGTCGGATGACCTGACACTGTTTGTTGGTGTAGTCGTGGTTGGTGATGTCGATCTCTTCTTGATTCAAGTTTACCGGTATCGGGTAACAGATACTAAAGCTTCCTATGGTTATAAATTCATCTACGGTAGTACTAGTTTCAACTACTTCATTTCATGCTTAACACACTTCATTTATTTACTCATGCATTCACTCATACAGTTACTCTACTACTAGATGCTATTCAAGGATTAAAGGTTTAGATGATTACCTGGGCCGGATTTCGAACCGGACCCATCACGGTCAATACATGAAACAGGCTGCCTCTGAGGTGCGCCCCTCTGAGGACCCCGGGATCCCTGTCCCTGAGGTGCCTGCTGGGCCGGTGCATCGCCAGATGCCACCTCCTTGCCCTCTCTCTGCTTGTAGTTTGAAGTTCCCTTTGCTTCATTCTCTGGGCATCTATTAGCTGTGTGTCCCAGCTTCTGGCAGTTGTAGCATTTGATGTCTCTCCCATAACAGTCTTTACCAGGATGGTCCTGGTTGCACTTTCTGCACACATAGGTGCGGCCATCGGAGAAGGTTTTGGCACCGGAGCTAGAACCTGAGGTTAGAGGGTTAGCACATGTGTGCGTGGATATACTAGATACATTACTTATACGAATACAAATTGGATTAGGAATTTACCCTTTGGTGGGTGTGATCTCAGTGGCTTTGCTGCCACCGGTGCAGAATAACCAAGCTGAAGAAGCTCAGTGGTTTGCCCTGCTCAGCATGGGCACTGCTCTCACCCTGGGATTTCTTTTGGGATTGCTGAAAGAAATTCCCTTTCTTCTTTTTCCAGCTCTTCCCCTGGTTCTGCTCCTCAGTGCTGGTGTTTTTGTTGTTGGCCTTGCGCTTCAGCGCGGTCTCTTCATCCCTTAACTGGCAAGTGATCTCAACGCGAGAAGCCGCGTGATAACACTCCTGAAATCTCAGGTATTAGCCGGGATTCTCATTTAAGGAGGAATAAGAAAGATTCAAAGAATTCAAGGAATTTAAGGAATTCAAATTAATGATACTAAGGGTTAACTGATATTTACCTGAAGGGAGGTAAATCTCGTGTAGCCCATACCGTACCGAAGGCGATGGCTCAGACCGCCATAGAAGCGATCGACCAACACCTGGCCGGTGTATCCTAGATCAGGGAGGAGACGGAGATAGAAGTGAAGGTGCGGTAGTACTCATCGACAGTCATCTTGTCTGTCATCTTTAAGGCATCTAGCTCTAGCCTTTTCTTGGTTTTACATGCTCGGGTAGTATTTGGAACGGAGGAGTGATGCGAAAGAATCCCAGTCGAATGTGGGGTCGCTGACGTGCTCGTGCTTGACCAGCTTCCACCAATCCATGCAGCATCCTTAGGTAGTAGGCTGCACTCTGACTCGAACTCCAGCAGGAGCTTCGAGTGTTTCGAAGCCGTCTCCATCTCAGAGATGTAGGCCTCGAGCTTAGCCGGATCACTCTCGCCCCTAAAGCAGGGAGGGCGGAGCTCCGCTACAGCTTTTACCCAGTTTGCTTCTCTGGGTGGCGGGGGAGGGATTGGCCCCGCTTGAGTTTGTTGGTTTTGCTGAGATTGTTGTACAGCTTGGATTACTTGTGGTAGCATCTGCGCTACCGTGGCGGCGACGATCTCAGCTATCGTCTGCGCGCCGGGTCCGTCATTGCCCCCTCCTCTGGGGCGACCTGGACCTCTTCCTGACATCTGAATATTCAACAGTTACATTAGGCTTTGCAAGATATGACTCAAAGGTCTTGGAATTTAAGCAAAGTATCGTTCATAAGAACGTTAAGGGTATCCGTTGTTAACAACGGTAGTTCCTAGTTAGGTTTCTAAGTATCCGTCTTAAGACGGTTGAAATCCTAACTCGGTAATCCCCTATGCTCGGTACTAAGGACATCAGAGCGTAACTACGCTCTGATACCACTTTTTGTAACACCCCAACCGCTAATCCTATGCTTACCGTCTAATCGTCCTATTAATCTACGAGTTCGCAGCGGAAATATTACATACTTACTACGGCGGGTGGTACAACGCCGCTAACCGCCCATACGGCTAGCTAGGCTTACCTTACTTACAGTCACGGTCTGATGAACATAACGTACCGAGCTACTAAATTAGCTTCCATACCAAATCATAACTACTTACATCTTGGATCACCGAGTATTAAAGTATATTACATCATTTCAATTCCAAAAGAATGAGTTTACCAACTACTCATCTATACCAATTCCCATTCTATCAAAATCCAAAAAGGTGTACCCCATGGTACACCGGCTATTCAAAAGTACAGCCATGTACTACTTAGTACACCCATCATAATTCATTTTTACAATCCAAAAGAAGATAGAAATAGAATTAGTCTTCACATCTTCATCCTCTCGGTACCTGCGTGTAGTAAAAATGGTGCCCCAAGGGGCTCAGCAAACGCTGCGTATAAACTCCGCATATACCGCGTGCTAGCTAGGGCACGCCGACTATTTGACGTCCACTAAACATGTTCATTTATTTCATACATACATGCTTTTCATACAACATACATGCTATACAATTCATTACACAATTCAAGGCAACAATATAGCACACATCTTACTTACCTTCACAAGGTTAGCCAAATTATGCATCCGGGTTAATCGGAATGCTTTTACTCTTTTACTCATTACTTACTTTTCTTACTTACAATTACTTACTTTCATTTACTTTACTTACTCATTCTTACTTACTTACTTATACTCAAGTTAAGTCGTCGGGACCTCCGGCCCTGGGGACTACCCGTCCCACCTCCGGGATTTACTTGACTCACCAATCCGGGATGCTACCCACTTAAGGGATTTGGGCCGCGGACCAGTTTAAGAGTCAGGAATTGGAGCCAACCTCTCGTGACTCCGCATCCTCACGCGTGGCCGAAACTATATCGGACTTCTACTCATTCCAATTTAATTACCATTTAAGTTAGGATGGTTAGCTTGTTAGGAATAAGTTAGAAGTCCAAACACAATAATCGGTCACGTACATACATCATACACACATTCATATCATCCAAACATTTCATGAATTATACAAACTAAATTTAAGAATATTCACAACATACAACACTACATATTCACAAGTATGCATATTAACTCCGATTCGTGCATTTATCTTATTTGGTGATCAATTAGCACACAACACACAAATCAGAGTAACCAAGATAGCATACGGGGCATGAGGAATCCATACCGTTCACCGTCGTACGTGTTTCCAAACGTCCTTCCGGTGTCACAAATCAAATCCTATGATATGCATACAATTGAATGATTAATCTACCATTATTAATCTTAACTCAACTACTTTTGTGTTTACTAATCCATATTCACTAAGCCTTTACATTCCTTACACTATATTTCATTTTACTTACTTTCCATTACTTGTCCATAATTTACATACACATATATACATATGTATAGGTGGGTATACATATATATATATATATATACTAGTTATAAGCTTACTGTTTTTTTTTTGTAAGTATAGGGCCGTCCGACCCTCCGACCCAAGCCCTGGGTCGGACCATTCCAGTAAGATTCGTTCCCAGAAAATTACCCTGTCCGACCCAGCACTATTCCGTCCGACCCATACTCTCTGGGTCGGACCATTCCAGAAGGTTTTGGTCCTGTCGTCCAAGCTCCGTCCGACCCACGTCCGACTCACCGTCTGGGTCGGACGAAGTCAGAAACTTCGACATGTAAAAATTTGCATGTCCGACCCACGTCCGACTCACGGTCCTGGGTCGGACCATTCCAGAAAGTCCATGTCCGTTGTTTAAGCCATGTCCGACCCACGTCCGACTCACGGCTCTGGGTCGGACCATTCCAGAAAGATTGGTTTTCGTTTCTCAAGCCCCGTCCGACCCACGTCCGACTCACCGTCTGGGTCGGACGGAATCAGAACCTTGCTACAGATTTTTTTTCTTTCCCAATTTCACCCATTGTTTCCCCAATCTTCCTACATACATCCTAACATGTTTTTGTGCAATTTAAACACCCTAAATCATGCTAATTCATTTCCTAATCATTACACAATTCTATACTACTTTACACCCAATTTTCTAAGTTCCATTCAACACTCACATTGTTTTCTTCCTATGCTTGCTACAGATTTTAACTCTCATCTTCTACTCTTTAGCTCCCTCTTATAATGTCATTTCTAAAACTTACAATGCACTATAACTACCTTAACTATCTCTCTCAACTTACCCCCTATCTATCTCAAACAAAATCTGTTACACCCTCACATTAGTCACCTAGTTTTAATTCTCTAAGTGTTCTAATCCTAGGCAAATTTTGCCATAGTCTCCCCTATATTTATACTCTCACCACATGTTCTAATTCACATCTCAACACTCATTTCACCTGTTTCAATAGACATCAATATCAAGCTCTCATATACCCACAACAACACTAAACCACTCTTAAAATTCCTGCACATTAACACTAATTCCCAATCTGTTTTCAATAAGTTTTACACATCTTTTAAAGCTTCAAAATACTTATATTCTCTTACACCCACACTAATAATATTACCATTTACACACATTTCCATTTCTTAAAATCTGTTACATACATATACAAGACTTACACAAGGGTGAGCTTATTACCTTGTTTTCTTCTTCTAGTTTCTTTCTTCTTCTTTCTCCTCCCTTCCTTCTTCTCTACCGGTTTTGGTATTCAACAATCTAATATCATCACCCATACATACACACACATTCAATACTAAAACTAACTCTAACCATTATTTGAGTTCTAATGTAAATTTTAGGGTTTGGAATTTATATTACCTTCCAAGAGTGCAAGTGCTGTTTGGAGTGGTTCAAGAACAATATTTCCAACTCCACAAACAAGCCAAAATCGGCTAGAACAAGAGGGAGAACAAGGGTTTAGCTCATGAATTTCGTTTTGCCTTAGAGGCTAGAAAAAGATGGAGTTTTTGAAGATGCTTTTACCTTAATAGAACAAGGAGAAGGAGGGCCTTCTAATGGTGGTGTCGAAGCTCCAAATGGGATATACCCATAAAATCGAAAGTGCTCTTTTCCGGATTTTGAAAAGAGGAAAATGTTGCTCTTGAGGAGAGGAAGACAATGGTGTAATTTTTGTAATTTTTGGAAGAGGTTTGCTAGAGTAACAAGAGGAAAGAAGTGGTAGTTTTGTGAGGGGTCTTCAAAACTCCATGGAAATCGGTTGGTTTGAAGAAGAAAGAAAAGAGAGAGTGAGGAGGGGTCTTTCACGTGAGAGAGAGGAGTGTGGGGGAGAGAGAATTGTGAGAGTAATAAAAGTAAGGTTACTTTATTATTTTTGTTTGTTTGTGAGTAAAAGGAGAGTAAAGAGAGAGTGTGAGGAGGGGCCAAAATCGGACAGCCCACACAGACCATGAGGGTCTTAAAACTTTATTTACAAAGTTGGACACATAAGTTTGTGTTATTTATATTTCTACCCCACAACTTCCCGTTTTTGACAGTTTTTACTAATCTCTCGATTTATTGATTTTATTGGTCCTAAAGCTTCACTAATATTTATTAATGGTTATTTAGTTGACCAAAACTGTTACGAGTCTATTTGACCCGCTTAAAGACACGTTTTCCCGGTTACCTCGAAAAACGTGCTTTAAGGTTCGTTAATGCTTTTAATCCATTTTAAGGATCCGTTTTCTTCGGGATTTGTTCCCTCATGATTATTTATACTTAATTAAGCCTCTAAATTATCTTATTAGCCTAATTAATCATTATTTTTAATTACGGTGTATTTCAAAACCAGAGAATCACGGTAAGTTATCATAGGACGATATAAGAGGAGTTAGCAACAGAATACTTCCCTTAGGCGTGTGACCGACACTACGGTGTACTAAACGAGACATGGAATGACCGCACTCCAAAGGAGCTTGCGGGCCTGACAGACCAATTATGAGTTAGTCGGGTAAGTGGTAACATATCAATAAGATACTCCATGTATGTATAGAGGTAGAGTACGGAACACGGGAAGTAGCCCACTCCATACTACGGACGAAAGAGCCGATCCAAACTAAGACAGTTAGACACCTCGAATGATCGAAGAACACAAGGAAGCTTACCAAGTTAAGGGAGTCAAGAATCCAGTAAGATGACGGATCTAAGAATATAGTATAGAGAAGTGCGAGAAGCACAGAGTATTAGGTATAGACATTGGATATGTCTTAGGAAATACATAATGACTGGAACGAATACCAGTGTAAGCAATATGGCGAAAGCTTAAAAAGAACATATTAATGTTCGATAACGGGATAGAATTCCCACAGTATACTTCACTGAAGAGAATAACGACCTAACTAAGAAGTTAAAGGAAAAAGAATCAACGATCTACCCAATAACGGGAGACGTCACAACCCAAAATGGGATAATTCAAGTATATAACCGCCACGCGGGGTAAGGAAATGAACATACCCATGAGTTCAAGCCAAATGTAATGGCACAACTCAGCAACACCCAGGAGGAATCCGTGAGGGTGCCGAAGTCAACAGTAGTTGAACGAAACATCGTGTGAGAACACAAATGTTTAAGCGAACACTCGGGTAGAACCCGAAGGGATCCCACTTAACACGAGATACGCTAAATTTGCCAGAGGGCATGAATTAGTATCAAATGCTAAAAGGGCTTCCATATACGGACGCGTGATGAGACAAACATGTCAAAGAGCCCAGCAATGCCTCCAAACCATTTAAAGGTGTACAGAGAAGCGGAAATCTGTTTAAGCAGCCCGCATAGAGCGTGGCGAGGCAATGTGACTTGTAAGCCAGAAAATCAACTACAGTGCGTAGATCCAAACATTCCAAACCTATGCATAAAGGCATAAAAAGGAATCGTGGTAATGAACCACTACCCTAGAGTGGGGATACCACTTCTTATTATGGGGCCTATGGAGCGGTACTCCCGTGAACCCTCTAGAGAAAGGCTACCACCTAAGTACGTTATGTGAAACCGCTAGAGTAGCGTAGTGATACTTGAGCATGTGTATATTGCCAAGGGGTATATGAACACAAATAGTATGTGGAAAGGCTTTGATATTAGTGGAAAGAAACCGAAGGAGTAATCGGACTAGTAGAAAACACTACATGTGAACAATATGAATTGCAAAGTAAACAATGCGAAAGAAGCGCAGAGACATCTTAAAGAGCAGAATATCCTGTTGAGCCAAGTGAATGGCAAGCCATAGTATTGATGGCGGGAGTACATGAGCAGAAGCTAAAGTAGTAGCGGATGCCATATAAGCGAATGTTGTTAATGAGTAGAATATGGTACGCAGCAAGCGACCGTTGAAAGAGTATAACCAGTTAATGATACGAAGCTGATGAGAAAATGTGGTAAAGGAGACATAATCATTCCTATCTCATGAGAGATTTACCGTCAAGGGTTTACGCTTCTGCACTCTGTATGACTGAGTGTTTTGGTATTGCACTTAGCGGTAATGATCGAGTGGGAGAGTCAGGAATTGAGAGATGTCAACGAAGCCTGTTGAGTGAGAATCTAGAGAGATAACCGTGCGACCGTTGGCCAAAGATGCACGAGGAACGTGGGCAGTAACCCACAGGGCCCAGGATCGATGGACGGTAAATGCAGAGTTGTATGAGTGAAGAACTCTGGTACAGAACCAATAAACAAACATAATCCAGGAGCCACTATTAAACGAGGAAGCACTACATGCTAAGTAGTAGCTTGACCTCAACCGACAACAAGTCGGGAAAAGTAAGTGAATAATCACGAAGGTATATATTGTAATACGAAATAGATTCCAGAGAATTGGAGAGAAAATCTATAACTCATCGAATTCGTATACGGTAAGAGATACCTAGCGACGATTGAGAACCTTTATTCCCAAGTCAAAAGGGATAGAAAGGGAGTGGATAATACATTGAGAATACCAAAAGAGCGAATTAAGCTCTAGTTTTCAGGTCACACAGCAGAAGCTCATGGACCGTAATTCAACGGTTAAGCATACCAAGCAAATGTGAGTAGATGGCTCATCATAAACGCCTTGAAGCCTTAGAGGCTAGAACCGAACCCGGTTATGAGTTAATTAACCACATTGAAGTTAAAACACTTCATGATATTTGAATTAGTGAACCAATGTTCAGTGATAACATATGGTTAGTTACGCGGGCGTAACCCCTTTTAAGGGGGGTAGGGCGAGAAACCGCTTAGAGTATATTTTACGTTTAGTGCGTAAACTACTATGTGCATAGCACAAAAGAAATTGTTTTGATGATTGGAACTTATGTTACATAAACATATGTACCCATTCATTGTGCGATTATGATTAATGTGCATGAGAGATGCAAGTAACGAGTATATAATATTTATAAAAAGAGGAGTAGAGAGACTCCTGGGGAATGAGAATCCCAATAGTATATGTCTAGTGAGATTATACATGAGTTATGATGAGTATGAATCGGTATGAAACCAATGTGTAACCTTGTAGGGAGTGAGTTCCCTAGGTGATTTTATTTGAGAATGATTGATGGAGCGAGTTCCATCCTTTGGAGTTGTATGTTGTGTGTTTTAAATTGAGTAACAATTTGAGGAAAAGAGGCCATAAGTATGGAATACCTAGGTAAAGTAGTGAAGCAATAAGAATGCCAAATGACCTAAGTACTAGGAACTAGAGATTAATTGAAATGAATTGATTGTTTCATGAATATGACAAGAAAGACTAAAAGATAGAAAACGAAAATGTTTAACTATCTGATTGTTTGAAACTGACGTGGGAGGTGGAACTTGATCTGCTAGCGATCAAGGGAAACGAACACAAATTGGAGTGGAAGGATAGTTCAACACTGATGCTGATCACATCAGGGTTGGATGATTCTCGAAGCTCCCTATAAGTGGTCACAAGTAATCACGCTAAGAAAAGATGCAGCTACCATAAATTTGATTTGGAGTTGTGTGATGTTTTAAAAAACAATTTCCAAACAGAATTTGAAAAGGAATTTCTTCAAGTATGAAGATGGAAATGAAAACTGGTTTTTAAACTGTTATCACCCGCCGATGGCTACGGCCTTAAGTCTTGATGACCGGTAGAACGGTGGGCGTGTATTAGTTTTGAAACCATTGCACCGTACGTGCGGCGGTCCTAAGTGACCGGTTGGGGCGGTGACAATGTGTGATTTTTCCAAAGGCAGCGGGACGGGGAGAGTACCCTGAGACGATTCCGTGCTGAGTGAGTCAACCAGAGTGCCTGAGGATATGTATATGTGTAACGTTTTGATCAGAACCGAAGGGACCGTGGGCCAGAGAGAGTAAGTGCCCATTTGTCATGAAACGGCCGTGGACCAGAGAGCGTAAGAGTCCAACGTGACCGGTACCTGAGGGATCAGTAGTGTATTACTCAATATGGATTCGAAGACTGTAGTGCCTTCTTGCCTTCGGACCGATTCCATGGAGAGAGTATAAAGAGTATTTTTGATGCTATACATGCTGCGACTTGTGTGTGGTATGAGTAGTGTGAAATGAGAAGGACTTGTGAAGTCGGTAAGGTTATACGTGTATTATAACCTTGCATAGTACGCCCATGAGATTAACGAGATTAGATTCACCAACTTTGAGGACAAAGTTCCTAAGGGCGGTAGATTTTAATGCCCCGGATCTAGGAATCATTATTAAATTACTCTAATATGATTATTAAAGGCCTAATGGTGCCTAAAGAGTAATGGTAAAGAGAATAAACCAAAAGAAAAGAGGAAACGTGTGAAAAGCGAAAAATGCTAAAAATGCGCGTTAATTGAATATAAGAGATATATGATCTCGAGGGGGTCCGAGATGGATTCCTAAGGCTTAGTTAGGCCTAATTAGTGTACGGGAATAATTCCCGAAGTAAACGGATCCAAATAATGGATTAAAAATACTAAGGGTGTTTAAAAGCACGTTTTTCGAGAAAACCCAAAAACGTGACTTTAATTGGTCAAACGGACCCGTAAAAAAATTGCAGTTGATTAAATAACTATAATTAAGTATTAATTGAAGCTTAATAACCATTAAAAATTTATTAAACGAGAAAAATCCGGAAAACGGACCCAGTAAGTGAATAGTGCCAAACCGGGTAAAATAACGAGCGTTTTCTGTCAAAAACCGAAAAACTCTCCAGCATGTATGTATATAGTGGGGCCGATTTTTATGGGCTTAATTATCCTTCCCCCTTACTAATAGCTAGTAAATATAAGAAGGAAAGAAAAGAAAAGAAAAGAAAAAGTAAGAAAGGGAATAGTATAAGTGGTATTAGTACTCTCTCTCCCCCTCTTTTCCTTTCATTCACGATCGCTTTTCCCCCCTCCAACCAAACTCCTTCTTCTTCCTCTGTAATCACCGATTCGAGAGGGAAGCTCACAAGCCCCATCTCCTTTCTCCTCTCACTTGCTCATTTCTTCACCGAATCGCACAAAAATGCCACCGTTAGATTCTTATCGACGAGGGCTACGTTTTCCACCCCTCAAAATCTTGATTCCTCCACCTGAACTTCCATGGGTGTTTTGCCTTTTGAAGCTTAAGGAGCTGATTTTGACTCTCCTTCACCACCTTAATGTCCTAAGGTAATGATAAGTAAGAGCTTTGGCCATTTCAAGCTTGTTCTTGCAATTTGGAAAATTTTCCTCACGTTGAAAATGTTCTCCCATTTTAGCCGCCAGCTCCTTGCTCTTGTGGGATGTTGGAAACTTCTTCAATTGATTGCCAAGCTCTCCTTTTGAATACTCTAAGGTAACATCTAAGCTAGAGCCTAAAAACTAGTTCTTGAAATACTAGTTTTTGTGTGGGAAAAATTAAATTCATAAGCTTGATATGTGTGTGTGGGGATATGATTGTAGTTGGCAATCTATGCTCCTTTGTTTGGTGTGGAAACATGAAGAGAAAGAGGGAACAAGAGAAAGAGGAGAAAGAGAAAGAAAACCGAAAACAAGCAAGGTAAAAAGCTTACCTTGAGTTAGTTTTTATTTGACTGGTGAATCATATGCGAGGTTGAATTAAGGACCTTGAATTGTGGTAGTATTGATACTCTAAGGTTGTTTGTTGAATGAGAATGTCTAATGGGTTTGAGTGTGCAAATAAACCTAGAAACTAAGTTAGCAAGTATGTGATAACAATGTGGAAATCATTGTGTGGTTGTATAAAGTGTTGTAGTTGTTTATGTCAAAACCAAACAGAGGTGAAGAAGTGTTTATAAGATGACTTAATTGTGGTGAAAATGCTTGGGAAGTAGGCAAGTGCTGTCAAATTTTTGCTTAGAAACCAAGGGTGAGTAAGAGTGTGAAACCTAGGATAAACTAGGTATGTTTGGAGGATGAAAGTGAGAGGTTGATCACTTGGAGACTTGATAAGAAAGAGTGTTAAACTTGTGAAACAAGGAGTTGAATTTTGGTATGAAAAGTGTGCTGATCTAAAAATGGTTTGGTAAGGTTGGTGGAAGGTTAAGAAACATCAAAAGAATTTTTAAGTGCCCTGCTGTGCATAAGTGCAACGAGAGAATGAGGAAATGGTGTATTTGGGCAAGAATTGAGTGATAGGTTTGATCCAAGATTAAAGACTTTTGGGCATGATTAAGGTGTTAAAATATGTTGAATTACATGAAGGAAGATTGAGGAAGAAGTGGGTATAAGTTTAGAGTGGGTAACATAATCAGAAACAAGAGAAATTTCATTACTGCAACTGGTCCGGGTTTGTAAACCAGGATAGAAACCCGGACCAGGCCTAAAACATGGCAGAACGTTGTAGCAGAGGAGTGGTCCGGTTTACAAACCCGACACAAACCCGACACCCCTAAAATGCACCCGAGAGATTTCTGAAAGAAGGGTCCGGGTTTGTAAACTAGCATGTATACCCGGACCACATCAAAAACACACCCGAGAGTTATAACAGGGGTTGGTCCGGGTTTGTATACCAGGACACAAACCCGGACCACATAAAAAATTGTCCAGAGAGTTTTTAAAACCGTGTCTGGTCCGGGTTTGTAACCCCGGACACAAACCCGACAGTGTAAAAATGTACCAGAGTATTTTTAAGTGCCCTAAAGGTGGGGAAGTGAATGGTAATGGTTTTAGATGTTGTTTAGGCCTTGTTTGGTGACTAGTCAAGGTCCTAAGTAGAGTGACAAGTTTGAGAAGTGAATGAGAAAGTTGTGAGTTTAAGAGCGCTTAAACTAAACTAGGAATAACGGGATAACGGGGTTAAGTACGGGAGTATTAGTTTTACTTACCGTAACACTTTAAAGTTAATATAAGCATATGAATGTTATCAGAGGATCGTGTGTGAACCGAGCATGGTGAGATGACACGGTAAAAAGTAAAAACCCCGGTGAAAGGTGTGATTTTCTCATACTCCGCGTGCTAACCGAGTTACGTTGATTTGTGTGTTTGTGTGCCGGCTTAATCAAGATTAAAGCATGAAAATAATCCATTGTTTGATTATGTATGTCTTGATGTATGTTGAATGAGCTAACATACTTGTATGCCGGTGTGGTCTAACATAGTGTAAAGACCGACTCGTAGTGAGTAACGTTAGGCTAGAGACCCATAGATCGGGTCGATGCTTAAGATAACGAAAACGTGCAAACACACAAACTATCCGTTAAAGTGTAATGATAACGCAAACATTCGAACTCCCTAGAATGTGAGGAGATGTGCGGGTGAGTAATTACCCGATAACGGTTAGTAAACCATAATGACACAATCCACGAAACAAATGAGAGTGGAAAGATAAGTGAACCTCCTTCAAGAGGATTAAAGATAGTTCGAAGATGTGAACTAGTAAAGAAGGTAAAAGAGACCTAAGGGATTAGTAACTCCCTTGTGACATGGTCGACCTCCTATATGAGGATTTTACCCGTTATAAGAAAATAACTGAAAGTATGAGTAAGTGAAATGCATGGGTAACTCTTAAAACCAAAGATTAACCGAACTTAAGTAATGTTCCCAAAGTCATTAGAAACATCGAGAGTGATGCTTCTAGACTAATATACATAATATTATTATAACTCTGAGAGAGGAGTGTGTATGGGAATGAGAGTAGTCCGAGAGTAGTCGGACCTAAGTAAAAGAGATAGGAACTAAGAGAGAGTTCTGTGAGCTAGTTGAACCTTCCCACCATGCTAGACCCAGAGTAGGGTCGAAACCGGGGAAGTGAGACTATGCTAGAGAGCCATGAGTTTTGGCCTAAGTATGTATTAAGAGTAACAAGCGTGACGTAGGAGACCTGTAGCGTCTCGAGAATCTACAAGAGCTTGAGTATAATTAACCCAAGAGTGTGGGTGAGATAAGGAGTATAAATAACCCAAAGTGTGGGTGAGTTAATGTGTAAAAGTAACCCGAGAGTATGGGTGAGAATAAAATGTGTAGCCCAAGAGAGCGGGAGTGAGATATTGAATAAGTAAACAAGGCGTGGTGAGGTATAACCCTCAAGGCCTAAGAGTAAGCAGAAACAACTAACAACCTTGTTATGTTAGTTAGGAATTGTGTTCCGTGATTGGATGTAGATTCCTTGAGTAATACACATATATAATGTATTGCTGTGATGCATGTTGTTTGACTAATGAACTCCATGTATATCCGACAAAAGTAGTCGGCGTACCCCGGTTAGCGCTCGGGGTATGCGAATTTCATATGCAGCGTTAAGCTGAGCCCCTCAGGGCGATGTTTTTATTTTACAGGTACACCGAAGATGTTACCGTTCGAGAGTAGGATGGGGTCGGTGGGTTGCATGGGTAGTTAGTTTTAATTACTTATGTATTGAAGGAGGTGTAAGACTGAATATGTTGTCGGCATCAATTTAATGTAGACTCGGTATAGTAAAGAAAAGATTTGAGTATTGTATTTGTATTATGTACTCGGTTGTTCCAGTTCGTCAGACCGTTACGGTATGTAAGAAAGGCCTGGTTAGCCATGTGGGTGGCTAACGGCGTTGTTTCACCCCTCGTTGTAATTAGAGTTCCGCTGCGTGAGTAAGAGCATTTGGTGACAGTTTAGAGGTAATGACGTGTTTAACGGTTGGGGTGTTACAGCTGTAAATACGTTAAGTAGGGGCGTAACAGGTTGTCATGTGCCCCCACCTTCTTCCATCATCATATGCCCTAGACCACTTCTCAAATGGTAGGTCATTGAAGAATCGCTCAATGTCGGTATTCTGGGATAAAAGGTGATTATATCTTCTTTGGACATGATGCCTTCTAAATTCGTACGCTAAATACATGATAATAAGTCAATGTTAAACATTGAAAATACTCAAATAAACTAGTGAAGTACATTAATTAATAAATTAAGATACATGTGTTGATCAGATACTTCTTCAACCTTTTGTTGTGGAACCTTGAGCTTAAATTCGATGCAATATGTCTTATGCAGTAGAAATGGTGAGCCATTGGGGGTCTCCATAAATTGTCCAACTCTACGATGCTTACTATAGCAGGTGCACGATCTGTAACTATTGACACATCGTTCCTTTGACAGATGACATGCAACCTTACCTTGTCGAGGAAGTACTTCCAACAAGCCAAATCTTCTGACTCAACTTTAGCGAATGCAACAGGTATAATTTTGTTGTTTCCATCTTGTGCTGCCGCTATCAAAAGCTTAGCTTTGAACTTACCATATAGATGTGTACCATCTATCTGCAGCATGGGTTTGAAGTACTTGAATGCTGAGATGCATGGTCCGAATGCCCAGAAGCATCGTTGAAGAATTTGACTTGCGTTGTTTGAGTCTCATCTTCATAACCTAGAACTGATTTCAGATTAACAATCGATCCAGGTATTTTATGTTTTATTGCCATGAACAACCTTGGTAGTTGGGCATATGATTCAACCTAATCTCCGTACATCTTTCCTATTGCTTCACACCTCACCAGCCAAGCTTTTCTGTATGAAACGATCCTATTGTACTGGCCACGAACTTGTTCTATTACATCTAGAACACTCATGCCCGGGTTACGGCTGATATGGGGTAGAATGGCCTCCGCAATGATCATTCATTTGTCGGTGATCTTGTCCGTCGGTTTGAGGAGTGCAGGAGTGTGGCCTCTGTCTTGTGATCTTCCATTCTGTCTCACTGGACAACAACACTCCCCTTATATAAAACCTACATTCTTCCCCACTTGCACATTGGACAGCATACGCTCTACTCGAGCTTCTTACAACACGAAAATCTAGATTATTTCGAATGTGAAAGTCTTTAACAGCACTAACCAGACTCTCCTTGTCATCGAACTCTTGGTGGACTTCAAAATTTCCTCCGGACTGCCATTGTGGAACACCTCGTCGTTCAACATCACTTGTCAATGCGTTGATAGCATTCCAATCCACGTGATGATAGAACGGCACATCTGGGCCTTCTTGACTAGTGCCTTCATCGACATCTGGTTGATGGAGAAATTCTTCTGGTATTAGCTCGACTTCATCATCTGATGATAGATTATCATCATCCCCGGGCTCGTACAAGTCATCATCTTCATCATCATCAGCATCCATCTCGACATGAATCTCCATGCTCTACGAGAGGTCCCAACTACACTTGTAGTTGGCAATCATTGCTTGAATATCTTCATCAGTGTTCAATTGAAGTGCAGAGTACACCATTGTGATTCTTGAAAACAAATTTCGATAAGTCATCCTTCCTACATCGTATCCGCAACCTAGTTGGCGAATGGCCTCCATGACAGATTGCTTCAGCATTTCGAAGGTGAAATTATCAGTGACCAGAAGGAGGAAGGTCTTAGTTTCTTGGCTCCAAGGGAAATAGAGGCTACCATGTGAGTTGTAGGATATCTCAGCATTAACGAAAATTAGACAAGGATACGCCATATGTTTGTGGACTGATTGAAAGAAATTAGGCAGTTGTTTGAGCTTGATAATCTGGATATTTAAGAGAGTGATAGATCAGATTGAGAGGGAGGAGGAGAGAGCTGAATGCTGAGAAGTGGTGCAATTGAATTTTGCGACAACCACTTCTATATATAATAAACGAAAAATGGGCACAACCACCTTGACGGAGATTTGAAATAAAGCACTCTGCAGATGCATTCCAAAAAGGAATGACTGATATTAATTCGTGGGTGGTGGGTCAAAGATATTATTGTTGCCCACTAGAGGACAATGGTCTGAGTCATAGAGTGTACAACATTGGTCAGAGATTTGAAATAAAGCACTCTACAGACCCATTCCAAAAAGGAATGGCTGATATTAATTCGTGGGTTGTGGGTCAGAGATATTATTGTTTCCCACTAGAGGACAATGGTTTGAGTCATAGAGTGTACAACATTGGTCAGAGATTTGAAATAAAGCACTCTGCAGACCCATTCCAAAAAGGAATGGCTGATATTAATTCGTGGGTGGTGGGTCAAAGATATTATTGTTGCCCACTAAAGGACAATGGTCTGAGTCATAGAGTGTACAACATTGGTCAGAGATTTGAAATAAAGCACTCTGCAGACCATTCCAAAAAGGAATGGTTGATATTAATTCGTGGGTTGTGAAATACCCCTAACATTTAAATAATTAAATATAAGTAAATAAATAATATTTGAGGAATTATAAATATTATTTGGGGAATTATGAAACCCTAAGAAAGTATATAAACACTTGGGCGTTAAAAACGCACCTAAACTCCTTAAGGTAAAAAACGTGTGTTAAAGCCCGACCTTAAGATAAACAAGATATATAAGCTATAAACTTCACATGAAGTAACCAAGGATCATTATATGATCTTCAGAACACAAGACTTCATCTAAAACTGAGTGAAAATACAATAAGATCGGGAATTCCCTTAAAGGCCCGAAAGTCATGGAAGTACCTTATAAAATAAATTAAAGCATACCACGTCATTCCAAATGCACAATAACACTTTAATGAACATTTAAGATGAAGTTTTCATGATAAATTCTCAGTTAAAGACAAAGTGCTCGGACGAATTTCTTAACGCTCCTTTTTGCCCGGGTAGCCCGAGAATTGTGTTCTAAGTTGGTATAACCCCATAGAACTCAATATGACACCTTAATATATTATTATTGACTATAAAAAATTTCAATAAACACTTTGAAGTCATAGCGACTAATTAATTCCCAGAAAAATCCTTAAAGTACAAAAACGCACCTTCGGGTGTCACAAAAATGCATTTTACGCAATTGCCTTGAAGTTTTTGAGGAGCCACGAGTTGATAAACATAAAAGTGGATAAAATGACCATCTAAATCAATTGATGGCAGTACTAAATTCATAGTACAAATGGGGGCGATTTTTAGGACAAAAAGGTACCTAAAATCAGCATTTTTACCTTAAAACTTTCATCTTTTACCATAATAAAAATGTACCAATTAAATGCTGGAACCTATTACACATATTAGTATGGTCTTAGTACAAAATAGTGTAACAAAAATCAAATGGAAAATCAATTCCATTTAATCCCTATACTAGGCGTCATTGGTAGTCCCATTTGGCTAGTTTAATTCACAAAAATTTTGCCTAATGCCTATGTGACTCTCGCATGTTCTACATAATAATTAAGCAACATAAATCTGTCAATTAAGCCTTCTCCATACGTGTAGCTGCTAGGAAACAAAGGAGAATAGTATAAGATTAAGAAAAATAATGAAAAGCAACACAATTATTATGACAATAAGACCTACTTTTAGGAGACTATAAACAAGTATTTCAACTTGCCCTTGCAGCATGTGAGTGCCGATAATGGTAGAGCATTAGGGAGGAATTATTGCTGCTAGTGATCAAATAAAAACAAACAAGACTAAGCCTAAGCATGCCTAATATAAACAAACTAAATTGATTCCTACCTAGCATGCTATTATCGTAAGTCTACCTCATGTGGAGCTGCACATTTGCTCCATTTCAATTCCAGCCGATCACACCTGCAATAAGAGACAAGGTTAGTTCATTAATTAAGCTCAATAATTGGTAGATAGTTAACTTAATACAATTAACAATGTGACACCCCTACTACGCACTTAACAATTAATCGAAATCGCAGCGGAAATGACAACTAAACAATAACTAAACGGTTCGGTGCTACAACGCCGTTAACCACCCACGTGGTTAACAAGGCAGAATAAATACAAGTGTATCGGTCTGAGGATCAGACTTCCGAGCATAGAACTAATAACCTTTAATACATTAACAAAAATACCGAGTTGTAACTACATCCATAAACGTAATTATACATCACAAACTGTCACTGTGAACTGTTAACGACCATCATTGTACTACAACGGTACCAAAAATATATCGCCTCGGGAGCACAGGCGCATCCCGGGCTCAACATCCAAAAACAACCAAAAGTAATCCTGCATCTTAGAATCTAAAGCCATTCCGCTTCTTCGATCCTCATCCTGCAGTAAAAATATGGAGCCCCCGAGGGGGTCAGCAACCCTTGGCTGGTATGGTTAACGCGCAGCCCATCATGCTAAGCTGTTACATAACTCGTTACCGTCCTATTAGATTGAACGGATAACTTAACACAAGGTGCCTCGGATATAGTGATCCAAGCACACCGAAACAACACATAGTATGCCCCTGTGGCCCGACGTGAGTCAGTAAAACAGCCTTGGTTAAGCTAAAGGGAAGGTTGGAAACCAAATTGGAAAACAACTGTAACATACAAAGAGAATCGAACCGGTTATGACATCGACTCCCATACTCACACGCGTGGCCGGAACAGACCGAACTCCTCACTTCCCCCGTTAGCACTTGTTACAAGTTCAACATTGAACTCAATGAACCAATCACACACAATAGGTTAAGTCTTGTTAGACACACACAAGGGAAGAGAGAGTCATACTTAACAATGCAATAATATTTAACAGCTGTAAACTCATTACATGACTTAAATCTTACAAGGTCGTAAACACACAGAAAAACAAACAACACACAAGCCGGTGTAAACCGGTAGGCAACAGACTGCAAGAAAACCATACCTTGGTCCTTGCTTCGACTGGTTTCCACCTTTGGAGATCCTATAACCATTTAGTAACGTCGGTTAATTTAACGTACTAGTTCGTCAGTAGCTTATTGCTTTACATTCTAGTTATTTTACTTTCACACTTGTTATTACTTTTCACCATTTTAATTGCCATTATAACTCTCCTAACATGTTAAATAACCTCATATCATCATTACTAACTAATCACCATTTTTAGACAACTTTTTCTAACCTTAAACAACATTTTTGGCCAAAACAGTGGCATGTCCGAACTTGTGTCCGAGTTTCCGAAGTTCGGACGCAAGTCGAGGCTCAAAGGGTGAAGCCAGACGCATGTCCGAAACTTGTGTCCGAGTTTCCAAAGTTCGGACATTGGTCGAGAGAAAATCAAAAGAAAATTTCAAGCGTCCGAACTTGTGTCCAAGTTTCCCGAAGTTCGGACGCAAGTCGAGGATAAATCTGAGAAAAGAGACGGGTGTGTCCGAACGTCCATGGTCGGACAGAAGTCCGGACACTGGCCGAGACTCAGGAAATTCTAACACAATAGGGCATGTCCGAACGTCCATGTCCGGACGGAGTTCGGACGTGCCAAAACACTCATTTTTATAGCCTCAAACACTTACTCAATTCTTACCAAAATCCCTAACACCTATTATGTTTTATCCTTTGGTTCCCAAGTGGTGTTTCATGCCTATTGTAAACATTATACCAAGATATTTCCTTACCTTTTTAACATCATCTCCCAAGCATCTTTTCTTATAAACCAATTCCTTATGTCATTCTTGAAATCCCTTTACAAGTTTATACTTTCTCCTTGTTTTACCAAAGTTTGCATAAGTCTCAACACACTCCAAAATGACTTTGGTGTATTCCAAAACACTCATTTGATTCCTACAATCTCTAAGATAGTGCCTAAGTTCTTCTTGTACTCTAAAAACACCTTAATACACTTTCTTTCCCTAGTAATATACCTAGTAACTTCTAACACTTCCTAGTTCCTCAAATCTTGTTTAAACGCTTAGAACTTCTTGTACATTACCTAAATTTTGACATGAACTCTCCTAGAACATTACTAAGCCAAAACACATTGTTTTCACCATTAAACAATCAAGAACACTAAAATCCATCAAGAACATTCTTGTACACAAAACTTCACTCATTTAACACTACATCACAATATAGTGCATAATTTAAATTGCTAGGCACTTAGGCCCTTAAATAGCATGGCTCTTAGGCCCTTAAGGTGCATAAATCTTAAACACTGAATTTCCACAATATATTTGCCTTTGACCTGCAAATACACTCAACAATACATATGCCTTTTACTAAGCCTTTGAGAACATTTTACTAAGTCATTCACCATTGGCTCCTTAGATCATTTCAATAAGCAACATAAGCTCATTCTCCTAAGGCATTATAAACTACATTAGGTTAGCACATTTACCTGTTTTCCTCACAACTTCTTTCTTGTTTCCTTGACTAAATCGGTAAGGGTGTTTGGTTTCTTGTCAACTTCTAAACAATATACAAATAATGCAATGAGTATACAAGCTTTATGCTTCATCTCATTGTAAACCCTAAATACATAGTTTGCCTTAGAACATTTAGATGATTGTTTTACCTTGGATATCAAAGAGAGTTTGGATATATAGCAAGAGAGGACACCACCAAGCCCTTGGAAGATTCAAATGAAGCTAAAACAAGCAACGTAAAGAACACCATTTAGGGTAATTTTCGGACAACACAAAAACATGAAGGAAACATCATTTTTCTTTGAGTTTCCTTACCTTGAAGCAAAGGAGAACAACAATATGTGAAAAGATGAGATCAAGCTCCTCCCATGGTGATTCCTCTTGGCACCGAAATAGAGCTCTTGGGATTTTGAGAAGATAGGAATGGAGAGCTTAATGAGAATAAGAGAATGGTGGTCTTTGTTTTTGATTTGGCAAAGTGAGCTAGGAGATATAAGAGGTCAAAGATCAAATATGGTGGTGGTACTATTGCAAAACCATGAATGGAGAATGAAGAAGGGATAGAAGAGAGCTTGGAACCATGGGAAATGAAGGGGAAATGAGAAGTGAAGATAAGTTCACTTTTGGAGATATTTAAGTAAAAGGTAAATAGTGTTTTGCTTTATTAATTTTACTTACTTATAACTAACAAGGGGGAGATGACTCACCCTTATAAAAACCAGCCCCCATATTATAACAACGGGTATTTTAGTCTTTGTTGACCAATTGTCACACTTATAATGACATATGTTATAAACTTGCTTATTTTGTTACTATTCACTAAAACAAGGCACATAGATGTGAAATTTTTGATTTCCCATTGATATAGACTTCCAAATGTGATACTAAGTAGTACACATATTAATTAAAGAGTAATGATGGACATTTAGCCATTCAAAACTCATTTACAAGACAATTTTTCAAAAATGTGCTTTAAGACTCCTCAAAGCACATTTTGTGTTTTAACTTGTTTTCAAGCTTGGTTTTCTTTGGTAATTGGTTTAATATGTTCATTAGTATACAAATGAGGTCTTGGTAAGTTCATTAGGTCTTAACCAAGCTTATCCCAAGCTTAGAGCACATTTTGGCCTTTATTGACCTTAAGGCATTTGTTTATGTTTTCTATGGTTTAAATTGTTTACTAATGTTTCTAAGACTCTTTTTAGTCTTACTACACCTTATTTTAGTGTTTGAACAACATAACTAGGTTTGGGGTATTTCAATCTACCCCCCTTAAAAGAACTTTGTCCCTAAAGTTCATACTTCCACATATCCTAAATATTAGAACACGGGAACACATATCAACAATACTTCCATAACAACATTAACAACATCCTTACATAACATCGGACACAAGGTCCAAACAACAAAACATCACAACATCATTCAGACTCAGCGGTCTGTAACATAACAAGGTAACAACATGACAACACAACACAGACAATGTATCCAAATACATGTCGTACACACACATAACCGAAACGGCTCTACCCCCCTTAAATAGGGGTACGCCCCGTACCCTATACATACAAACGCTAAGAAGTAAACAATGACGGGTACTTCACCTTCATCTTATTTTTCAAGCTCCCAAGTGGCCTCCTCAACGTCCTGGTTAGACCAGAGAACTTTCACCAGTCTCACAGACTTATGGCGAGTGTCTCGAGTCTTAGTATCCAGAATCCATACCGGAGTCTCCACTGATCGCATGGTCGGCTCTAAGGTTAGCCTTTTAGGCTGAAGTACATGAGACAGATGAGACATATATTTCTTCAACTGGGACACATGAAATACATCATGTACCTTGCCCAGCTCGGCGGGTAAATCAAGTCTGTAAGCTACCGGGCCGATCCGCTCCGTCACAACATATGGCCCCACATATTTCGGGCTCAACTTGCCTTTCTGGCCAAAACGAAACACTCCCTTCATGGGGGATACTCTCAAAAATACCTGATCGCCCACAGCGAACTCCAGGTCACGTCTGCGAACATCAGCGTATGATTTCTGCCTATCCTGAGCTGACTTCATGTTAGCCCGGATTTGTCGTACCTCTGCTTGAACTTGTTCCAGATACTCTGGTCCTATAATGACCGTCTCACTCGACTCATCCCAGCATAATGGCGTGCGGCATGGTCTACCGTAAAATGCCTGGAAGGGAGACATCTTGATCGAAGCATGGTAACTGTTGTTGTAACTAAACTCGATCAGATGTAACTTGTCAATCCAGCTGGTCTGAAAGTCAAGTGCACATGCACGTAACATATCCTCGAGTGTCTGGATAGTGCGCTCACTCTGACCATCTGTCTGTGGGTGGAACACTGTACTTAGCTTCAGCTCGGTACCAAGCGCTTCCCGTGTGGATTTCCAGTACCTGGAGAGGAATCTGGTATCCCTGTCAGACACGATAGTCTTCGGTACCCCATGGTGCCGAACAATTTCTCTATCAAAGAGCTCTGCTAGTTTTGCCACTTTCCAGGTGTCCTTCATCGGTATGAATCGAGCCACCTTGGTCAGTCGGTCAACAACAACCCAAATCATATTCAGACCTCCCCTTGTAGGCGGAAGCCCTACTACGAAGTCCATAGAAATGTCATGGAACTTCCACTCAGGCACTGGCATTGGCTGTACCATACCACTAGGCTGTCGGTGCTCAAACTTGACCTTCTGACAAGTGAGACACCTCAACACATAATCATTCACATCCTTTTTCATTCCAGTCCACCAAAAATAATGTTTCATACCCTTGTACATTTTTGAAGCTCCGGGGTGAATCGAAGTCGTAGAACAGTGGGATTCACTCAGTATGCGCTCCTTCAGCTCAGTGCTACTCCTCGGAATACACAGTCGGCCATTCAGCCTAATCAGGTCATCATTGTTGAGTCGGAAGTCATACTTCTGACCCTCGAATGTGCCATCAATGAGCTTCTGCCTGATCTCCAACATGTACTGATCCGTCATCTGAGCACTCCGTACCTCTTCAACCAAGCTAGAATGAGAGACTAGTGAATGGAGAGAGTGTGCTCGGTGACTCAATGCGTCAGCTACCACATTTGCCTTACCCTCTTTATATTGTAGGTTGATGTTGTATTCGTTTAAGAACTCGACCCATCTTCTTTGCCTCATGTTCAACTCCTTCTGAGTGACCAAGTACTTCAAACTTTTGTGGTCAAAATAAATCGTCACACTTACCCCATACAAGTGATGTCGCCATATCTTCAGTGCGAAGACAATGGCACCCAATTCTAAATCGTGGGTAGGGTAGTTCTCTTCATGTTTCTTCAGCTGTCGGGAGGCGTATGCTACGACCTTCCCGTGTTGCATCAACACACAACCCATACCTCTGCTTGATGCGTCGCAATAGACCTCAAAACCATCTGGACCATCTGGTAAAGTCAGGACTGGTGTAGATGTTAGAGCATCCTTAAGACTCTGAAAAGAACTCTCACAGTCATCTGTCCACTCGAATGGAGCATCCTTCTTCATCAAGGAAGTTATCGGCTTCGAGACACTGGAGAAGTCCTTCACAAACCTCCTACAATAACCTGCCAGACCGAGGAAGCTTCTGATGTCGGTAACTGTCTTCGGCCTAGGCCAGGTGCGCACTGCATCAATCTTTGCCGGATCAACAGTGATCCCGGCTTCAGAAATCACATGGCCAAGAAAAGATACTTGGTTCAACCAAAATTCACACTTTGAAAATTTCGCATATAACTGATTCTTTCTCAATGTTAGTAACACACTTCTCAGGTGGCTTTCGTGCTCACCCCTCGATTTCGAGTACACAAGTATATCGTCGATGAAGACTACCACTGACTTCTCCAACTGATCTTGGAACAAGCGGTTCATTAAGTCCATGAACTTGGCTAGTGCATTGGATAAACCAATTGGGTAAACCAAACGGCATAACCGTAAACTCATAGTGTCCATATCTGGTTCTGAATGCTGTCTTCTCAATGTCACTGTCACGGATGGCAATCTGATGGTATCCGAATAGTAGATCTATCTTGGAGAATACTGATGCCCCTTTCAACTGATCAAACAAGTCATCGATGCGTGGTAACGGGTAACGGTTCTTCACCGTAACTGCATTCAGTTCCCGATAGTCAATACACAGGCGGAGACTACCGTCCTTCTTCTTCACGAAGAGGACCGGCGCTCCCCATGGTGAAGCGCTAGGGCGGATAAACCCCTTGTCGAGTAGGTCTCTCAGCTGCTCCTTGAGCTCAGTCATCTCTGCTGGAGCCATACGATAGGGCGCCTTCGCAATTGGTCCGGTGCCCGGAACCAAATCAATTTCAAACTCTACATCCCGTGCTGGCGGCATGCCCAGCAGTTCCTTAGGAAATACATCAGGAAACTCCGACACTACCGGCACATCAGGACTAAACTCTGGGTCTCTCTCTATGTCCTGGACATAGCAGAGGTATACATCGTTCCCTCGTCATAGTTCATGATACATAGCCATGGCGGTGATGATCTGAGTCGAAGGCTCCCTGGGCCTCTGACGGTAAGATATAGTAACCCCAGGCGGACTCCGAAGAAGCAGACGATGCTCGGCACACAGGATTCTGCCCTTGTACCGCTCCAACCAGTTCATCCCGACAATCACATCAAAACCAAGTCCGTCGAACTCTATCAAGTCGATTGGAAACTCTTCACCTCTGATTCGTACAACAACAACTCGGTGGTAGCGGGTACACCTGATCCGCTCTTTCGACGGGAGAGTGACTAGGAAGTCTGGCATCTCATCACCATCTAACCCAAGCCACCTCGCAAATGATAGCGAAATAAATGTATGTGAGGCTCCGGAGTCGAACAAGATCGAAGCGTCCACGCCATTCACTGGAAAGGTACAGGTGAGGATTGTGCTGCTCCTGCCGGCTTCTGCCTCATTGCAGACACTCAGTATACCTCTCGTTCCGAGTGCACAGCCTAATTCATTGGCAAGCTAATAAGTATATGGTAACAACACGGTTGACATACTTCAAACAACTCCACTTTATTCATTAACACTCTCTTCTTACAACATTAGTTGGTTTACACTGTCTACATAACTATCACATACAACATCCTTAACATACACTGGTTTAACACATTACATGATTATACAAGGCTTTAAAACTGTCTGAAGGTCAAATTCAAACGTCCGGGTCTCATGTGTGTGGCATTGATCACTGCCGATGGTGCGGTATTCAGTTTGATCTTTTTGATGCCATGATATAGCATCCTTGATTGCCCACCCATGATTAGCACATCTCCTGATTTCAACACTAGCTTCTTTGCGAGATCAGCACGCTTCTGCTCGCCATATATAAACACTGCGGTATCACCAATGGACCAAGACACCACGGGTACTCCCTTACATAGAGACTCGGGTGACTCGTCCTTATCTTGGTGTAAACCCAACCGTCCACCTTTCTGGTAGAAGTTCACAATGCATAAATCTTCTTTAACACTTGGAATTGAATCGTTTCAACTTGCTGAGCAATTCCCACGGCGTGGTTAACGACCGCAAGGAACTCCTCAGGTATACTTGGTACAGTTGCTCCATCTTCAGCTCGCACTTCTTGATATGTCTTGGTGTAAGGGTTCTAGTCCTTACCCATGCACATCATCTTCAATCTCATTCTTGATCCGCTCGGGTATTCAGGTGTGTAGAAACCTCCAGGTTCTGCTCCCAGTTCGTCGCATCGTCGAATGATGTGAATTTGTGCTTCCGGTGTCAGGTATCCATTTAAGAGTATCATACCTGGTTGGATGACCTGACATTGCTCCATTGGAAAGTCGGTGATGCTGATGGTGGTTTCTTTAGGGTTTGGTGTGGGTGGGATTGGATAGCAAATATTGAAGGTTCCTAAGTTTTCAAATTACCTAATTAGGTGTTCTCAGATTATACTTTAATTCTTTACTCACATGGTAGTACACTTGGACTCACTAACGCACATGCATGAAATGCAGTATGCAATCACTTATTTCACTCAACAGTTTAGGCGGTACCTGGTCTAGAAGAGGGCCCTGGCGCCTCAGACCGGTCCACCACATGCAGGGTGGCCTTGCTAGGTCCCGACCCCTTCCCCTTCTGGGAATCTGTGTACCTCTGATCCGGGGGTGGCTGATTCGCCGTCTTCAAGCCATCGGTGGTCGCGGTGGCCTTACCCTTCCATTGCCCCTTAGGCTGTAGTTTCTACTGTTCGGGTTCTGCCAGCACTCATAGTCACGGTGCCCCATCTTTTTGCAGTATCGGCACTGCACATCATTACCCTTGCAGTCCTTGCCGGTGTGGTCTCCGTTACACCACTTACAGTAATAGTGGCGCTCCGGTCCAGAGCCCGTGCTAGCTGCTAACACATCACACACATAGTACATACTTCACAAAGTAACAACACACACTAGAATTCGGTATTGGAATTTTATTAATTACCCTTGGGTGGGTAAGAGCGTAAAGGCTTGGCCGCATATGCGTAGGTGAGCTGCAGAGGCTCCTCAGCAGTGGTGGTCTGGGTCTGGCCCTTGCCACCCTGTTGCTGTCCCTTCTGGGACTGGGGTATGGCTTCTTCTTTCTTTCCCCTTTGCCCTTGCGTCCCTTGGCCCTCGCTCATGGCCTTGCGCTTGAGCGCACTCTCCTCGTCCCTCAGACGGACGGTGATCTCAACAATTGCAGCGGCATGGTAGCACTCCTATATTTACGGTGTTAGTTATGCCCCGCTAAACAAACTTGTATTCCCATTAACATATTATACATACTTATTCACTTCATACAGTAGTTCATTACCTGCAAGGTGGTATACCCGCTTGGCCCCATACCGTAGCGTAGGCGGTAGCTCAACCCGTTATAAAAACGGTTCACCAAAATCCGGTCTGAGTAACTCAGATCCGGCAGCAGATGGATGAGTCCGATAAAAGCGGTGTAGTACTCATCTACTGTCATCTTATTTCCTTGTCTCAAACTGTCAAGCTCTAGGCGCTTGGCCTCCTAAACATGAATCGGGTAGTACTTGGCTCGCAGCAGGGCCGTGTACTCCCTCCACTGGAAGGAAGGATCACCAACTCTTCCCTCCCTTACCAGCTTCCACCAAGTCTGCCTATCCCTTCAGATAGTAAGCGGCAAGTCGAACCTTGGCACCAGCAGGAACGTCCAAGGTCTCGAAAGCGGTCTCCATCTCGGAGATGTACGCCTCCAGCTTACTAGGGTTGGTCTCCCCAATGAATGACGGGGGTCTTAAATCCGCCAACGCCTTGACCCAGTTGGTCTCGCGCGGCTGTGGTTGCGGTTGTGGCCCTTGTTGACCCTCACCGCCTTGCTGCTGCTGCTGTATCGCAGCTAATAACTGTGGGACCATCTGGGCTACGGCGGCCGCAACAGCATCGGCCATGACCTGTGCCGTAGGGTTCTCCCCCTGGTTCCCAGTATCACCAATGCCGCGCCCGCAGCCTCGACCTCGTGGTCTACCTGACATCTGAAGTCACATGAACATTTATTAGCACTGTGCTTGCACACTTATCGGTCCAACAGTTGTAACATCTTCCCGACAAATAGGTATCTCCACACTTAGTTAGTGGTTAACCTTCTCATAACTGCTCACTTAGGTAACTATGGTTAGGTTTCCTAACTCGGTATATTCCTAAGCTCGGTATTCTAGCCATCAGAGCGATACTTCGCTCTGATACCACTTTTTGTAACACCCCTACTACGCACTTAACAATTAATCGAAATCGTAGCGGAAATGACGACTAAACAATAACTAAACGGTTCGGTGCTACAACGCCGTTAACCACCCACGTGGTTAACAAGGCAGAATAAATACAAGTGTATCGATCTGATGATCAGACTTCCGAGCATAGAACTAATAACCTTTAATCCATTAACAAAAATACCGAGTTGTAACTACATCCATAAATGTAATTACATCACAAACTGTCACTGTGAACTGTTAACGACCATCATTGTACTACAACGGTACCAAAAATATATCGCCTCGGGAGCACAGGCGCATCCCGGGCTCAACATCCAAAAACAACCAAAAGTAATCCTGCATCCTAGAATCTAAAGCCATTCCGCTTCTTCGATCCTCATCCTGCAGTAAAAATATGGAGCCCCCGAGGGGGTCAGCAACCCTTGGCTGGTATGGTTAACGCGCAGCCCATCGGCTACCGGGATACGTGCAACTAATTGTCATGATGACATGGCATTCATTTTAAACATACATCATATACATATATCACAACATAAGTATTGTACACAACATCACACATAACATACAAGAACAATTCCTTTTAGGAAATGAACCAACACAATTAGTTCCCATGGAGAGCCTAGAGAATGTTGCCATACTCATGCTAAGCTCGTTACATAACTCGTTACCGTCCTGTTAGATTGAACGGATAACTTAACACAAGGTGCCTCGGATATAGTGATCCAAGCACACCGAAACAACACATAGTATGCCCCTGTGGCCCGACGTGAGTCAGTAAAATAGCCTTGGTTAAGCTAAAGGGAAGGTTGGAAACCAAATTGGAAAACAACCGTAACATACAAAGAGAATCAAACCGGTTATGACATCGACTCCCATACTCACACGTGTGGGCGGAACAGACCGGACTCCTCACTTCCCCCGTTAGCACTTGTTAGAAGTTCAACATTGAACTCAATGAACCAATCACACACAATAGGTTAAGTCTTGTTAGACACACACAAGGGAAGAGAGAGTCATACTTAACAATGCAATAATATTTAACAGCTGCAAACTCATTACATGACTTAAATCTTACAAGGTCATAAACACACAGAAAAACAAACCACACACAAGCCGGTGTAAACCGGTAGGCAACAGACTGCAAGAAAACCATACCTTGGTCCTTGCTTCGACTGGTTTCCACCTTTGGAGAATCATATACACATTTAGTAACGTCGGTTAATTTAATGTACTAGTTCGTCAGTTGCTTATTACTTTACATTTCTAGTTATTTTACTTTCACACTTGTTATTACTTTTCACCATTTTAATTGCCATTATAACTCTCCTAACATGTCTTAAATAACCTCATATCATCATTACTAACTAATCACCATTTTTAGACAACTTTTTCTAACCTTAAACAACATTTTTGGCCAAAACAGTGGCATGTCCGAACATGTGTCCGAGTTTCCGAAGTTCGGACGCAAGTCAAGGCTCAAAGGGTGAAGCCAGACGCATGTCCGAACTTGTGTCCGAGTTTCCAAAGTTCGGACATTGGTCGAGAGAAAATCAAAAGAAAATTTCAAGCGTCCGAACTTGTGTCCGAGTTTCCCGATGTTCGGACGCAAGTCGAGGATAAATCTGAGAAAAGTGACGGGTGTGTCCGAACATCCATGGTCGGACATAAGTCCGGACACTGGCCGAGACTCAGGAAATTCTAACACAACAGGGCATGTCCGAACGTCCATGTCCGGACGGAAGTTCGGACGTGCCAAAACACTCATTTTCATAGCCTCAAACACTTACTCAATTCTTACCAAAATCCCTAACACCTATTATGTTTTATCCTTTGGTTCCCAAGTGGTGTTTCATGCCTATTGTAACCATTATACCAAGATATTTCCTTACCTTTTTAACATCATCTCCCAAGCATCTTTTCTTATAAACCAATTCCTTATGTCATTCTTGAAATCCCCTTACAAGTTTATACTTTCTCCTTGTTTTACCAAAGTTTGCATAAGTCTCAACACACTCCAAAATGACTTTGGTGTATTCTAAAACACTCATTTGATTCCTACAATCTCTAAGATAGTGCCTAAGTTCTTCTTGTACTCTAAAAACACCTTAATACACTTTCTTTCCCTAGTAATATACCTAGTCACTTCTAACACTTCCTAGTTCCTCAAATCTTGTTTAAACGCTTAGAACTTCTTGTACATTACCTAAATTTTGACATGAACTCTCCTAGAACATTACTAAGCCAAAACACATTGTTTTCACCATTAAACAATCAAGAACACTCAAATCCATCAAGAACATTCTTGTACACAAAACTTCACTCATTTAACACTACATCACAATATAGTGCATAGTTTAAATTGCTTGGCACTTAGGCCCTTAAATTGCATGGCTCTTAGGCCCTTAAGATGTATAAATCTTAAACACTGAATTTCCACAATATATTTGCCTTTGACCTGCAAATACACTCAACAATACATATGCCTTTTACTAAGCCTTTAAGAACATTTTACTAAGTCATTCACCATTGGCTCCTTGGATCATTTCAATAAGAAACATAAGCTCATTTCTCCTAAGGCATTATAAACTACATTAGGTTAGCACATTTACCTCTTTTCCTCACAACTTCTTTCTTGTTTCCTTGACTAAATCGGTAAGGGTGTTTGGTTTCTTGTCAACTTCTAAACAATATACAAATAATGCAATGAGTATACAAGCTTTATGCTTCATCTCATTGTAAACCCTAAATACATAGTTTGCCTTAGAACATTTAGATGATTGTTTTACCTTGGATATCAAAGAGAGTTTGGATATATAGCAAGAGAGAACTCCACCAAGCCCTTGGAAGATTCAAATGAAGCTAAAACAAGCAAGGTAAAGAACACCATTTAGGGTAATTTTCGGACAACACAAAAACATGAAGGAAACATCATTTTTCTTTGAGTTTCCTTACCTAGAAGCAAAGGAGAACAACAATATGTGAAAAGATGAGCTCAAGCTCCTCCCATGGTGATTCCTCTTGGCACCAAAATGGAGCTCTTGGGATTTTGAGAAGATAGGAATGGAGAGCTTGATGAGACTAAGAGAATGGTGGTCTTTGTTTTTGCTTTGGCAAAGTGAGCTAGGAGATATAAGAGGTCAAAGATCAAATATGGTGGTGGTACTATTGCAAAACCGTGAATGGAGAATGAAGAAGGGATAGAAGAGAGCTTGGAACCGTGGGAAATGAAGAGGGAAATGAGAAGTGAAGATAAGTTCACTTTTGGAGATATTTAAGTAAAAGGTAAATAGTGTTTTGCTTTATTAATTTTACTTACTTGATAACTAACAAGGGGTATTTTAGTCTTTGTTGACCAATTGTCACACTTATAATGACATATGTTATAAACTTGCTTATTTTGTTACTATTCACTAAAACATGGCACATAGATGTGAAATTTTTTATTTCCAATTGATATAGACTTCCAAATGTGATACTAAGTAGTACACATATTAATTAAAGAGTAATGATGGACATTTAGCCATTCAAAACTCATTTACAAGACAATTTTTCAAAAATGTGCTTTAAGACTCCTTAAAGCACATTTTGTGTTTTAACTTGTTTTCAAGCTTGGTTTTCTTTGGTAATTGGTTTAATATGTTCATTAGTATACAAATGAGGTCTTGGTAAGTTCATTAGGTCTTAACCAAGCTTATAAGCTTAGAGCACATTTTGGCCTTTATTGACCTTAAGGCATTTGTTTGTGTTTTCTATGGTTTAAATTGTTTACTAATGTTTCTAAGACTCTTTTTAGTCTTACAACACCTTATTTTAATGTTTGAACAACATAACTAGGTTTGGGGTATTTTAAACAAACAAAAATCTAACTTTTCTAGCATACATTACCGTAAAGCTTGCATGGTATGGAGCTGCTTGAGTGCTCCATAATTGTCGATCACCCTCCTGCATGAATAGACAAGTTAGCAAGACTAATCAAACTAATAAGTCCTAAACTAATGCCTAGTATTAATTAACCTAAGATAATCTCTACCACTCCTTTAACTATAATGCTACAATAATAAGAAGATGCTTGACTCCATAATGGCAACTCAGCCCATGCCTAACAAGCTAAGAGATCCATGTAGTTAATTTTGTAATCAAATAAACATAAACAAAGACATGTAATAATAGCAATTAATCAATAGCAATCAAATTCTAATTGCTTCCATTTCCTCCTACTGAAGCTTACGTGAGTGTTCATTTCATTTGCCCACATAACCGATTGGTAAGTTCATCATCAAGCTCCCTCTCTTTTATTCATTTCCTAAGTTCTAATAACTTCATTAATGGTGTATTAGTTCCTAACACCATTTTAATGTAATTTCCTAGTTAATTCTATCAAGTCTTGAAGCAAGAAATCAACCTAGCAACCTTGCAAAAATCGCCAAGCTTAGGTGTTCTAAGGGGGCTTCTTGATTCAACAACAATACAAGGAACAACAAGGTCAAGTTAAGTTATAGTTTCATGTTGAATATCTTAAGAAAATTCCTTAGGTAATTTTCGAAAATTTAGGAACTTCTAAACATATGTTCTCTTCATTATTTCATGAAGGAAACTTGGATCTACAATCATCTCAAGGTGTATCAAAAATACCTTGTTAAATTCTAAAGGTAAACTCTTGTAAAACTACTTCAAATATTATTTATAAACTCTTGTTAGAAGTCTAACAAATAGATCTCCTAAAATGTTTATAAGGAGCCGAATTATCTTCTTCAAGATATCATTTGAAGAGCTTGGAAATTCAAGGAAAAATCAAGTACAAGAATTGTCTTGATTTAAGGGGTAAGTTGATATAAGTAAGGTTCATTAAGTTTAAGTTTAATTAAGCTTCAAACATTGGTATAAAAATTATGTATAACCATTACATAAATTAAGGCCAGATATATGGGTTATAATGTCAAGAAAATAATTTATAACATATAAGGTAAGATTATTACCTTAAGGTATAAATATGTGTCAC
Organism: Limonium bicolor; assembly: GCA_023374045.1. NCBI lineage: Eukaryota > Viridiplantae > Streptophyta > Magnoliopsida > Caryophyllales > Plumbaginaceae > Limonium > Limonium bicolor. Next base: position 276,054,627 of record CM041782.1, on the reverse strand, counting down.
AAAAATTAATTAGGATGCATATAAATGTAAACCGAATTATCTAAGGTTTATTTGTTCTATTTCTAGTTTATAATCATTCTAAGTCATTAGCATAATTTTTAGAAGTGTTATATGGCATATATACATTTATATGTATTTATTATAAGGTTTAAATCAAGTTTTAAAACTATATAGCAAAAGTATGTAAAAGCCGAGAGTTAAATATATTATTTGGGTGAATTTCGAAATATATAAGTGTATTAACTTATATTATAAATTTTGGGGATATTAAAAATAGCTACAAGTATTTAAATGGCTAGTTTAATAAGTTAGGTGGCTAAAATGTAAATTTTGAAAAGTATGGTGTATGAATAATAATTGCCGAGAGTATAAGGAGTGATTTGGTGTATTTATGTTATAATATAAGATAGGAATTAATATTATGGAATTTGGTGAATTTAAATATGTGGTTAAGTGTTAAAATAACAATTTGTAAGGTTTTGGGACTATTTTGTAATTATTTAAGAGTTTGGAGTATACCGAGAATTACATATGATTTTATGGGTTATCAAAGTATTAATTATGAAATAAGTCTTGGTCAAGGTGTTGACCAAAAACTTTGGGTTAAAATGATTTATGACATAAAATATTAAGTTTATAAAAGTTTTGGGGTGAATATGTAATTTATGGAAGTATATATGAAAAATAGAATTTAATATGGGGCGGAAATGTAAATTGAAGAAAGTTATGGATTGTTTTGGTTATTTTAGTGAATTAAATATTAAAACTATAGTTTATAAGTTAATATGTAACTAATATAAAGTTTTGAGTTAAAAGTAAAAATATAGAAAACTATTGTTGAAACCGAAAAGCTTATGGGCTTAATTAGTGATTTATAAAAATTGGTGAGCTAAAATTGTAGTTACCGAAAGTTGGTAAGAGTATTTGGTAAATTAAAAAGGTAATGTGGTTAATTAATAATTACAAAGGATAATATGGGTAATAAGTGAATTATAAAAGGTATAAGGTTATTTGGTAATTTATAGAAGTTAATATAAATTGTTTTACAATTTCCGAAATTGATATGGGTATTTAGTAAATTATAAAAGTATATGGTTATCTGGTAAGTTGTAAATGTTAATGGGTTCAAACTATGATTTCCAGAAATTATATGTGGTTATCTAGTAATTTATTAAGTTGTTGGATATAAAAAAATATAAATACCGAAATAATGAGGTTGGATTTGTGATTAATAAGGAAAGGAAGTAAACTAGGTAATATAATGTATTATGGTATATTATGGAGTATAATATAAAGTTTATTAAATAAAGGTGGTTATAATATAACTAACCAAATAATATGATATAAGGAATAGGTGGAAATGATTATGAGTATATAAATAATGAGATAAGGATATACCGTATAATGGAAATTCATTATCACATGTGAACTCCACATAAAATAATGAACTGCTAGGTTATCTAGAACCACTGTTAAAATAACAGGGGAGAATAAATAACATACAGAATTAGTATACAACAAGAATAAACTCTATAGAGACAGTACTGTAATATTTAATGGACGGTCATATTAATATTACCGGGTATTGCATGTTTAAATAACAGCGTACGGGAAGGAACTACTGAACAGGAACTGTCAAGCTAGCAGTTACTTGGTGAACGGTATGTTAATTGTGTGGTCTGAAGGTCCTAAGGATTATCCTAAGGTCCAGACATTATGTATTAATTGTTTAAGAGCGATATCTGTGATTTTATGTGTATGCTATTGTGTACTGTATTGCTCAACTGTTGCGTTATATTTTATACGCGAACGTCTTATGACTGGAAGTTTATACATCTAAACTGGGAAAAGACTAACTGACCTTTAGGTAATATTGAACCTAACTGATGGTCAACTATTATAGTCTTAATTCAAATATTGGTGTTTGTACCACTGACAAAAAGGGCTAACTCATAAAGAGAGGAATCCAGATCGTTTCGACTTTCTGGTTGCGCATTGTGATCACTATGAGAGACTACAATGGAGAGTCACTCAAAAATCCATCAGCCACATTTGGGGATGGCGGAAGGCACTACCGTTGGTGCACAGGTTCGACCGGATCGGTCAATTAACCAGGGCCACAGGGTCAGCTGGTAAACAGTTCCAATGGAACACAAGGGACATTCGTCCATTAATAAATTATTAAGGTTTGACCTAACATGACACTTGTGGTGGAAATTAATTGTTAAAGGTTAATGATTGGCTTAAAGGATAAAGGTCAGGTGGCTAACTAACGAGTACAGTTTAATACGCGTATCTAGTTTGGTGATCGTTATGGATTATTAATATGTGGTTATTGGTTATTGCTATGGATTATTAATGTGTGACTGTCGGTTATTTCTATGAGTTGTTGTTTTGTGGTTATTGGTGTCGTGTGCTATTGTACACTGGTGTTTACAGTTGAACTGTTATGTGATCGTTAAAAGTTTACAGTTATTACTGTTATCATTGTAAACCGGTATTTTATGTAATGAATCTAATATCAAGATGGCTAAAACGACTAAAGGAATCTTGATGATTTAAGACTACATTTAGCATACCAGCATTTCGATTGCTGAGCCCTTCATTGGGCCAAACATTCCAGGTTATTGAAGAAGACTCAAGCCGGAGTGCGGGACACGGGGGTAGCTGTTGTGTTTTCAGCAAACACCTTTGGATTTATTTGCATTGTATTAAGGAAGTTGTTGTAATCAGTTAGTTGCTCATTTAGTTGGTTTTGGTTTGTAATAATTAGAGTACTCAGTATCTGTTCATCACAGCGTGAAGAGTTAAGGTTGTTGGATGGATGCCTTGTTACTCACAAGGGTGAGTAACGGCGTGTAACACCAAGGTAGTTAGTTTTATTTGTCGCTGCGAATTATTATTTATTATGCTACGAATTGCGACGTCGTTACAGGTTTAGGATTAGGGGTGTTACAAAAAGTGGTATCAGAGCGGAGTACCGCTCTGATGAAAAGATACTGAGTCTAGGACAATGAGCATAGGATATTTGGGGAATACGGGAAAGCGTCTGTGAGGATACGTGACCTAGAAAAAACCCTAGGGATATTTTATTGCTAGTAGGTAACTTACTTACATGACTATGATTGTGTATGACGGTGTAGCAACCGAGTAGAAATAATAATATACTGTTATAGATGTCGACAAGCGGAGGACCATATGGAGGCAACAGCGGACGCAGTGGCGAGACACCGGCGGATGTTCCAGAGGTACCAGACCTAGCAGCAGCCATGGCAACTTTCGCGCAGCAGCTAGGAGCTCAATTTACGGGAGCCATACCCCACCCGCCACAGCCCAGGGAAACCAACTGGTTTAATAGCATTGCAGACGCGAGATTACCAATTTATTCAGGGGAACCGGACCCCGCCGCACTGGAAAAGTTCATTGTAGAGCACCAAAAAGCGTCCAAGGCTGTCAGTTCCAGAAGACCAGCAGGTCGACATCGTCGCGTACAACCTGAAGGGCGCAGCTGACATTTGGTGGCGGTCTGTGAAGGGCCACCTTAGAGCTACACCGGACTTTGGATGGACAACGTTTGTGGAAGTGTTGCGGGAGAAGTACTACCCCGAACACATAAAGCAGAGGAAAAGGAAGCAGATCGAGACCCTAGTCCAAGGGAGTCAAACTGTTGACCAATACTATGCACGGTGCACCAGTTTGTTGGACTACATACCAAGAGTCGACTACTCCGACGCAAAGAAAGAAGAGAAAGAGTACTGAAGGAGATGATGGTGGAGCAACCTCTGACGGTTACCACATGAAGGGGAAGGAATTCTTAGATAGGAAGAAAGGGCGGAAGGACTTCCCTGATCAGAAGACAAGGGAGCCGATTCCTCGTCTGACCGGCTCAACCATTGATGCACAGCCACGGAGATCAGCACCACCTAGGAGCAATAAGCCAACCCAACGCCACTATTACTGTAAGCGATGTGGAAGGGATCACCCAGGCGTAGATTACGCAGGAAGGAAGGTGGAATGCCGCTATTGCAAAAAGGAAGGTCACAGGGAGTATGAATGTTTTTCCAATCCAGGGAGCTAAAGGTTCACAGAACAACACCTAAACTAGAGGACCGGCAGGACAACCATCCTCATCCGGAAGTCAAAAGAAAAAGAGAAAGTTCCATAAAGAAATACCCTGTACACAGTGGGAACTTCAGGCGCTGAGGCGAGCGCTCAGCGCGAAACCGGTAAGCCTAGAACCTAAGCTTAATGCATGATACATAAATATGTGTTTATAATTATTAGTCGGTGAGACTTATATATGATTAGTAAGTATCAAAATTTTGAGAGACCTAACTTGGGTAACCTCTCACCTAATAGGATACTTCGATATTTATTTTTCCCTTACCTATGAGATCGAGGTCACCTAAGCCTATGAGCGAAGGTTGGGAATATTTAGAGGCATAACGCCAAGTAATCTGTTCCGGCATGATCCTACTCAAGAAATACTTAACTGTAAATGAACAAATAACTGTTATAAATGAAAGTAGAACTTAGGGATAAGCCTTGGAGGATTTTATATTCTAGGATATGAGAGTGGATCAAAACTTAAATTATATATGATGAGTATGGGTAAGGGTTGGGATACCAGCTGTATCATTCTCTATAGGAGAGGATGCTGAATTTATACAGTGATAAGAAAAGGATGGAAAAAGGCAAGCAAAATTATTTGGGAAGTCAGGAGACCCATTGACATATAGTGAAGAATCCAGATTAGTGTATCATAGGATTAAGAGTATTAAACAGAATACAAACTGAGAATAGTCTTGGAATAAAAGGGGTGAAAGTTAGTGCAGTAAGGATTAATAAGATGGTTTTTGCTTAGACTGCCAAAGGCGTTATCAACTGCCCAAACTTACAGTAACTACGAATTATGACCTGCCTAAACGACGAGCAGATGTCATGAAACAGAAATACATTAATTAATATGAAATACTTAAGACTACATAAAATGTCAAAAGGGCTTGTTAGAGACCTACATGTAATGAACAAACATCGAATTTCATGGGATACCCAGGCACTGAGCTTACTGCCCAGTGCGGGACTAAGAAATCTTACAATCCCTTATTAACTTTGTGGGAAGATAGTGCGAAACCTTGAAATATGAGAATAATAGAGAAACAAAATCTCAAAAATATAGCTAAACATCCATCATGGATAAGCATAAGTTTTGAATACCTGAACAAATACCAAGGGTCTCAGCTAGTATTACTATAGTGACAATGCTGGACTCTTAATTAACAAGGGAGAGAGAATAAATTATGGATCTATATTTTCTAAAGTCAGGGAAACGACCTAATTAGCAAAATCAAATGCTATATATACATACAATTTAGAGGTTATAAACCTAAAACATTAAAGAGTACTAATACATTTCAGAGGGCTAAGGTATCGTTAAAATATACCTACCCTATTTTGAGGCACACGTCTTACACTATCCTTATGGTTCTACACGAGCAAAAGTCTCCTATGACAGCTCAATTTATGAATACAAAAAAAGAAGAGAGAAGCACAAAGAAGTCAACTAAGATTAACCCCATGGGTGCTATAAATTTTAATACAAACATGGTAGCGAATAACACTCTTTAACACTTACAGTGAAGGTAGTATAAGTTACATTAAGAGTTTGAATTAAGATGTACACGAAAAGTAAGTGGAAGTTATATTTCAAAGTAGGAAAACATACCCCTTGACTTGTAACAAGTATTCTATACGTAAACCTTCCTAACTTTATATACAATCTCTAAGAATTTTAGACCCTCTATTTATTACACCTAATCATCATATTTTTGGGAACCATTGAGCTTGTGGATTAACCGCGTTTCTAAGAGATAGAAACATATAATAAGTTTTGTTCGTCCTGTTACGAAACCATAGGATACAAACTGGAAACCCTTAGTTGAGATGATGCAAATATAAAGAGATACTTAACCTAGGCTGAACATATGGTTCACCTGATTTATGGATTTTAGATGGAATAAGGAGAAGCCAAGCTTTAAGGAGGAGGAAATAATACTTTATGGAGTGTAGTTGTTGATCGAGTTATGAAACATTCAACTTGGAAGTTTAACTGTGACTGCCTTTGTTCTAGGTAATGATAACCAAGTATATGCAATAATCAAGCCTTGATAAGTGAAATATTAGATAAACCTTTTAAGAGAAGAGGATATTCAAAGGTATATAAATCCTTAACTGAACTTATTATGAAATACCCCAAACCTAAGTATGCTAAGTAAACATCAAATCATGATGTAGTAAGGCTAAAATATGCCTTAGAAAGATTGGTAGACAATTTAAACCAAGGAAAACGTAAGAAAATGCCTTAAGGGCAATTAGGGCAAAAATGTGCTCTAAGCTTGGAGAGACTTGGGTGAGTACCCAAATATCATGATAAGACCTTAGTAATATTCTAATGGTCATTTTAAATCAATTAGCAAAGAAAACCAATCTTGAAAACAAGTTAAAACACAAAATGTGCTTTAAGAAGTCTTAAAGCACATTTTTGAGAAATTGTCTTAGAATTGAGTTTTGAGTGGCTAAATGTCCATCATTACTCTTTAATCAACATGTGTACTAATTAGTATCACATTAGGAAGTCTAAATCAATGGGAAATCAAAAATTTCAGAAATATGTGCACTGATTAGTGAATAGTGCCAAATAGTGACTAGTTTAAGTTTTAATCAACTTAATTCAATTAGTTGGTCAACAAAGACCAAAAGTATCTTATTATTAAAGGGGGGAACGTTTTTTGAAGTGGTGACTCACCACATGTGCTAGTAAGTAAGGAAAGAGGTGGGAAAGTGAGTAAATTCACTATTTGCTTTTAAATGACAAATATCTTCTTATACCTTCTCTCTCTCCTCTCTTCTTCATTTCCCAGCTTCACCATCGGTTTTACTAACTATTCCCTTCTCCAAAACCGTGAGAGCTCCATCCATGGTGCCTCCACCTTCAATTGCTCACCAAATGTTCATCTTTGCTCCAAATCGAAAAGTAAGCATAGATTTCTCTTAGTTAGATCAAGGCCTTCATTCCTATCTTTTCAAATCCTTCAAAGCTCAAGTTTGGTGCCATGAGAAAACTCCATTGATGGAGGAAAATCATGTTTGAAGAGCTCATTAGCTTCTCCATTCTCTTAAGGTAAAGAAAATGTAAGAAAAACCATGTTTCCATCATCTCTTGTACATGGCCGAAAATTTCTACTCATGGGGCCTTGTTTTTATGCCTTGTTCTAGCTTGATTTATTCACCAAGGACTAGTGGAGGTCCTATTTCATTCAATGCCAAAGTCTACCTTGAGACTTCAAAGGTAATCATCCACTTTTATGCCTTAGAACACATTTCTAACCTAGGTTTTCATTCCTTGAGGTTAGTACATTGTTTAGTACTAATATGAGTAATTGAATATTGATTAGAACATTAGCAAGGGGAATTTAAGTGGTGGCCGAGATCTATGCTAGAAGAAGGTCTAAGGAGGAGATTAAGATAAGCTTGAGAAAACAAGGTAAAATGCTTACCTAATGGTGGTTTAAGATTAAGGAATGATTTTTAGATAAGTACCAATGTAGCTTAGAGCTTACATTGTGTATTGGGTTATATAACCTAAGAAAAGGAACTTAAACAAGCTTATGAACTTGTGATTAAGGAGCTAATGAGAATGAGTTAGTAATATAAGTTTAAGGTGGATTTTAAGAACATTATAACTACTATGAGATTGATGGGTGTATTTGCAGGTTGAAAGCTTTTATATGTGGGAAATTCAGTGTTTAAGTTTAAGTCATTTAAGGGCCTAAGAGCCATGTCATTTAAGAGCCTTAGTGCTATGCAATTTAAGATTATTGCAATATATTGAGTTGTTGTGAATGAGTTGGTTTGGGTGATGAGATATGATGAGAAGAACTTGATGTGTGTGAGATGGTTGAATGAGGAAAAATAATGTGTTTGGGCATGATAATATACTAGAGGAGCTATGGCGAAATTTGAGTAGAAAATAAGTGTTTAGGTGATGGTGGTGAGCTAATATGCCCTAGGGTTTACTAGGGAGCATGAAAAGAAAATTGGGTGGAAATGAGTTAACTAAGGAGTTCTTGAGGTTTAGAATGACCTAGAGATGTCTAGGAGGAATTAGAGGATTGGTGAGTGTATTAAACACACCAAAATCATGATATGAGGAATGTAAGACTTGTGCATAAGTTTTAAGGAAATGATGTATAATGCTTCGAGATGATTTAGGTATGAACTAAGAGAAGAACAATGAGAGTTCGGGAAGTTTGTGTAAGAGGTGGTGATGTTAGTGGTGGATTAGTAAGGTTTAGTTGAATGGTAATGTGAGGACTTGGGTGATGGAAGTGAAAATGGAAGGAGGATGTTGTAAGTCATCAAGGAAAATGACTAGAAACGTATAAGAGGGTATGATCATGAGAATGGTGAGTAAGTTGCATAAGAGAAGTGGAAATGTCTAAGGAGGGTGTTGCATGGTTAAGGTAAATGAAGAACAATGTCAAGGTATTAAGATAATGGAAAGAAATGTATAAGCAAGCTTAAGAGTTTAAGAGTGAGAGTAACAAGTGAAAAGAAGAGAAATTGTGCATGGACATGCAAGATAACTTGGAAGGTTTAACAAGCAAAGAAGGAGTGCAATGATGTTAAGAAGGAGTTATATGGGTAGAAAAGAAACACTTTGGTTAGTTGAAGTTTTAGGCAAAATGTACATGTTAGAAATATAAGGAATTAATTGACAAGTGTTAGGAATTTCTTGTAAGAATTGAGTAAAAGTTTGAGAAGATCTTTGGAAGTTGTTTTAATGAGTTTGGTGGAGGTTATAAGGTAGGTTTGATGTGCCAAATGATGTTAGAATACATTAGGAGGCTTGAGGAAAAATTTGGAGAAAGTTTGACAATATATGGGAAGTTTCTGCAGCCGACCTACCCAGGGGACCGACCCCAGTCTGGGTCGGTCGGGCTGAAACTGTGAATTTGGATGTTCTCTGCAGCCGACCTACCCAGGGGGTGGGTCGTCGGTGGGTCGGTCGGACCATAAAAAAAAAAAAAAAAAAGAGAAAGAAACCCTAAGCGAGTTTAGTGGTATTAATGGTACCCCATTAAGGGGGCAATGATGATTAGAGGTATAAAGACCTAAGGGATTAAGTTCAGAATTAACTTAAAAGTTGAAGATTAAGTTTGTAAGATTAAGTTGTAAGACTTAAGAGGTGTTAGGTTGGAGTCATTAAGGGTTAAGTAAGTTAAGTAAGATAAGTAAGTTGAATTGAGTTAAGTGATTAACAACCTAAAACTGAATGAATGTTTTAGGACTAGGAAATTGGACTCCGGAAGAGATTAAGCAACTGAACGGCCAACGGTGAACGGTACAGTTCTTCTTGTGACCTGCTTGCTAACGAGGTGTCCCTCGGCTTGTGTGCTATCTGTTTTTGTGTGCTCACTAAACAAGATAAAGCATGCAACCGGAATATTATGATTATTGTATTGTTGTGTGATGTTTGAAAACTAACACAACATACCGTGAGAACTTACTAACCAATGTTTAGTAAGAAATTGAGTGAGACTAAGGAACGCCCCTAATAAGGGATGATATGAACCGAAAGAGGTTAACCAACAAACATGGTCTTGAGACTATTACTAACTGGAACTTGAGTGAGGAAACCCGGGACCGATCTCCGGTCATGCATGCTAAGGAAAAAGGGGGACGGTATCTGAATCAGATCCGCCGTCCGCTTGAGGACTTGTCTTCGGACTTGTAGCCTAGGGCCGGTTGCCGGCTCAGCTACGCTGGATTCCCGTCCAAGGTAGGTGGCATTAAGATGGTGCGGTGGGATCACCTAAATCACAGGTTTGGACTTAGGCTACAACCATTCCCCTCCAGGAACGGTTTGTATTCTGAGAATAAGTTAAGATTAAGATAAGTTACAATCATTCCTTTTTAAAGGATGATTTGTATTGTTAAGACTAAGATTAAGATAAGTTACAATCATTCCTTTTTAAAGGATGATTTGTATTGTTAAGATTAAAATTAAGTTAAGATTAAGATAAGTTACAATCATTCCTTTTTAAAGGATGATTTGTATTGTTAAGACTAAGATTAAGTTAAGATTAAGATAAGTTACAATCATTCCTTTTTAAAGGATGATTTGTATTGTTATGATTAAGATTAAGTTAAGATTAAGATAAGTTACAATCATTCCTTTTTAAAGGATGATTTGTATTGTTAAGATTAAGATTAAGTTAAGGTTAAGATGAGTTGCAACCATTCCTCTTTAAAGGATGGTTTGTATAATTAAGATTAAGATAAGTGACATCCACTCCTTATTAAAGGATGGTTGTTTCTAAGATTAAGATAAGACTAAGATTGAGGTGAGATAAGGTTGGACTAAGATTAAGAGGGAACATTACTTAAGGAGTTAAATAATTAACTCTCTAATTAAGGGAACGCATTTAAGTCGTTCATTGTGTGTGAACTTGATTGTTCATATCTGAGTTGTTGTTTACTGCACTTACTATTATATTGTGCATCTAATCAACCTCCATGCTATCGACAATTAGTCGTCGTAGCCACGTTAGCTTGGGGGCCATGAGGGGATCGTACCAGCATTCGTGCTGACCCCCTTTGGGGGCTGTTTTTACTACACAGGTACATCAGGAAGCGGCCGTCGCAAGAGTAAGAAGAGGATACAAGTGTTAAGGATTAAGTGTGACCTACGAGTTGTGCATGTACACTCGTATGGCAATTGAGTTAGTAAGATGTATAGGTTGTTGAGAGGATTGTAAGAAGAATATGTAATGGTTAAGATTGTTGTACTAATGTTCGGTATATTCTGTAGTCAGACCGTGGCAAGGTCCTGGAGTGTAAAGAATTCCGCTGTGACATGTATATATATATGGTGTTAAGTTGCGAGACCACAATTGGATTGAGTTGGGGTGTTACATATTACTTGTATGATGGATTTAGGAATTAAGATGATTGATAGATATAATTATTAGACAGTATGAGCCTAGATGTTTTTAATAAGAATTTACCTTTTATGCCAAGAGGAAAAAAAACTGGCTTCCCCACTTGATGATTTGATCAAAGGAACTTAGTTCCGGGGATTAAGGTTATACACTAGGTTGAGTATAGGTTATAACAGTTATTGGAATAAGTTGTATAACAATTAAGGGAAAATGTACATGTAGTAATCACCACGTCACAAAGTATGGGAAGATAAAAAAAAATATTTAGGGAATGACAATTATGTGATTGTTTGATATTTGACGTGGGAGGTCGAACTTGATCCTGGTCAGATCAAGGGAAAACAAAACACAAAATGGTGTGGAAGGATAGTTCAACACTGATGCTGACCCCGTCAGAGTTGGATGATTCCTGAGACTCCTTACAAGTGGTCACAAATATTTCTGCGATACGTAAGTATCTATTCTTTAACCTAAGATAAAATTTGACTAATAAGCACATGAGATGTAGAAGGTGTAAATTAAGAGTTAAGTTGTCCAGGTTACCCTGGGGAGATAGAATAGTTAAGACAACTCCGCGCATGTCGGAAAAATAGTCAATTGTGAGGGAAATACTAACTATTATTATTCCATGAACTATGTTAATAAATTAAATATGAGATCAAGAGATAATAACTTGTAATAAGAGTATTCTCAAACTAGATTCTAAGTTATGGCCATATTGCCATCGGAAGGGAAAATAGACTTTAAGTTTTTCTTTAGGAATTCAAACCCAATATATTAAATAGGAACCTACCTATAAACATGGTAGAATATAAGAGTAGAAACATTATACTAATACTCACATGAGTTGATTTACAACCGCAGGAACATGTTTAATTGAGACGAAACTATACCTTGTTAGAAACCTTAACAGGAACCCTACTGTGGTATACCTGATGAACAGACAATAATAATCGTGTATATACTACCGATAATTGGTGAATCAATAATATCCAGAAATATTTCTATAATATACATAAGATGCACGGCCCAACCGTAGCTCACACTTTACATTGAAAATGAAAGCCATATATGGCGAAAGTAAACTCAGATACTAGAATCACAAGATGATGACCTAAAGATAGGGATTATAAGTATGCCCAATATTCATACAAAGACACGAGAGCCGACGATTACAACTAAGAGACGATTAATGGAAGTGTGTTATACACAAATAGTTTAAACACGTCATGAAATAATATTGGCAATGTACAAGATAATAGATCACCTTCACCCATACATACGGGATTCAGATATAAAAGCATAGTAATGCACTAAGGAATGTGTCAGAGAATGCATAGATTCTTGGGGGCTATACCCTGTAAACTGACAAAACTCATATACTGATATCAGAAGGAGAGACCTCGAATTCGCAGTACGCGGTCGAGTATTCTTTAGAATTTCACCTATGAAGAGAGTTTTTAGATTTGACCATAAGAGCAAGCTAAGCCCGAAGCATGTAGGATCGTACCTTATTACGGAGCGAGTGGGCCCATTACATATCTTAGAGCCCGAGACACTCGAGTTAGATCCTACACTTAGATATGAGGAGACCCCAGTACGCATTTTAGACTCCAAAACTAAGGAGACCAGGATCAAGTATACGTCACTTTCTTATACTTTTGTGTATAATTGTGGGGTACGTGGGCGTAACCCTTTTAAGGGGGGTAGAGCACCACATGCGACTTGCATATCTGCAGTCTATATTGGTTTAATGTATGGTTATTTGTGTTTGATTGATGCGCATGTGTGCAATTGGTTGAATGGTTGTTGATATGTCCTATGTGACAATGGTTGGTTATCAATGATATGTCCTGTGAGACACTTAAATAAGTTATGATTGTGTTCTATGCAACACTTGAATGTTTATGAAGCACTTAATTACTTTACAAGTATATTTATATTTATTCCTACAATCACATAAGAGATTCACTGCCAAGGGTTTACGCCTCTGCACTCTGTAGGACTGAGGATTTGGTATTGCACTTGCGCAGTGATGACCGAGTGGGATAGCTAGGAAGTTGGAACATATATGGTTTTACAGTATTTACCAAGTACTTATACTATAATTACATGGATTATCATGAGCAAGGTTATGTACATGAACAATTGCATAGACTTGGATTATAGATAGAACGTAGAAGTGTCAGTATAGTATTGACACCCAATAATGATAAGTATACAGAGAATAGATAAGGAGGAACCTGATTCCATAGGAAGAACAGGTATAAGTTATGACTTCGGGACGAAGTCCTTTTAAGGGGGGTAAACTGAAATACCCCTAACATTTAAATAATTAAATATAAGTAAATAAATAATATTTGAGGAATTATAAATATTATTTGGGGAATTATGAAACCCTAAGAAAGTATATAAACACTTGGGCGTTAAAAACGCACCTAAACTCTTTAAGGTCAAAAACGTGCGTTAAAGCCCGACCTTAAGATAAACAAGATATATAAGCTATAAACTTCACATGAAGTTAACCAAGGATCATTATATGATCTTCAGAACACAGGACTTCATCTAAAACTGAGTGAAAATACAATAAGATCGGGAATTCCCTTAAAGGCCCCTTAAGGCCCGAAAGTCCCAAATTACCTTATAAAATAAAGTAAAGCATTACACGTCATTCCAAATGCACAATAACACTTTAATGAACATTTAAGATGAAGTTCTCATGATAAATTCTCAGTTAAAGACAAAGTGCTCGGACGAATTTCTTAACGCTCCTTTTTGCCCGGGTAGCCCGAGAATTGTGTTCTTAGTTGGTATAACCCCATATAACTCAATATGACACCTTAATATATTATTATTGACTATAAAAAATGTCAATAAACACTTGGAAGTCATAGCGACTTGAAATACCCCAAACCTAGTTATGCTGTTTAAACACCTAAGTAGGGTGTAATAAGACTAAAAAGAGTCTTAGAAACCTTAGTAAACAAATTTAAACAAAAGGAAACACAAATGTGCTTTAAAGTCAATAAGAGCCAAAATGTGCTCTAAGCTTGGGATAAACTTGAGTAAGGCCTAATGAGCCTACCAAGACCTCATTTATATATTAATGAACCTTTTAAATCATTTACCAAAGAAAACCAAGCTTGAAAACAAGTTAAAACACAAAATGTGCTTTAAGAAGTCTTAAAGCACGTTTTTGAAAAATTGTCTTGTAAATGAGTTTTGAATGGCTAAATGTCCATCATTACTCTTAAATATATATGTGTACTATATAGTATCACATTTGGGTGGCTATATTAGTGGGAAATCAAAAATTTCACTTCTAAGTGCCTTGTTTAGGTGAATAGTACTTTTTATAAACTAGTTTATAACATATGTTGTGTTAAGTAATTAAATTGACAAACAAAGACTAAAATGCCCTCATACTAATAAAGGGGGCCGGTTTTCTATGTGTGTGACTCACCACTCCTTAGTTGATACTAATAAGTAAGTAAAGAAAACTAATTAACTTACCTTTTTACTTTATAAGCATAAATATCTCCTTAAAGCAAATCCTATCTTCACTCTCATTTCTTTCCTTCATTCACACGGTTTCCCACCTCTCTTCTTCCTTCTTCCTTGTTCTCTCTCGGTAATACTACTACCACCATGGAAGCTCCAACTTTGACCACTAGTTAAATCTAGCTCACTTGTCCAAATCAAAAACAAAGACCACCAATCTCTTCCTCTCATCAAGCTCTTCATTCCTATCTTCTCAAAACTCCAAGAGCTCCATTTCGGTGCCAAGGTGTTCCACCATTGAAGGAGCTTGAGCTTATATTTTGACATATTGTTGATCTCCTTTGCTTCTAGGTAAGGAATCTCAAAGAAAAATCATGTTTCCTCCATGTTTTTACCTTGACCGAAAATACACATTGATATAGCTCTTTGTGTGACCTTGTTCTAGCTTCATTCCAACTCTTCATGGACTAGGTGGAGTCCTCTCTTGTTATATATACAAACTCTCTTCTAAGATCAAGGTAAAACAACTACATTAATGTTTTGGAAACAATGTAAAATTAGGGTTTACAATGAGATGAAGCTTATAGCTTGAATACTCATTATAATGTTTGTATATGGTATAGAACTTGTCAAAGAATCAAATACCCTACCGGTTTTCTAAAGGAAACAAGAAAGAAGTTGTTTGGAAAAGAGGTAAATCTACTAACCAAATGTTGTTTAATGCCTTAGGAGAAATGAGCTTATAGATGCTTATTAAAACTACCTAAAGAGCAAATGGTGAATGACTTAGTAAAGTGTTCTCAAGAGCTTAGTAAAAGGCATATGTGTTGTTGAGTGTATTTGCAGGTTAAAGGCAAATATATTGTGGAAATTCAGTGTTTATGATTTATGCATCTTAAGGGCCTAAGAGCCATGTCATTTAAGGGCCTAAGTGCCATGCAATTTAAGTTATGCACTATATTGTGATGTAGTGCTTTGTGAGTGAAGTTGTGTAAGAAAGTGTTCTTGGTGATTCTAGATGTTCTTGTGTGTTTAATGGAGAAAACAGTGTGTTTTGGTTAGTAATGTTCTAGGGGGATCCATGTCAAAATTTAGGTAAGAAGCAAGAAGTTTTAAGTGTTTACATAAGGTTTGGTGAGTTAGGAAATGTAGGAAATGAATAAGGAGTTCATGATGTTTTAAAGGAATTTTGATGAACTAGGAAGTGTTCTAGAGTGTAATAAGGATTTAGGCATGATCTTGAGATTTTAGTAAGTACCAAAGTCACTTTGGGACTTAGGTAAATACTTAGGCAAACTTTGGTAATAAGAGAAAGTGTAAACTTGGAAAAGAATTTTCAAGATGGATATAAGGAATTAGTTGTGAGAGATGATGCTTGGGAGATGATGTTGAAATAAGGAGAAAGCATTTTGGGATAGTAGTTATCTTAGGTATGAAACACCACTTGAAAAACTAGGAGAAAACATTGTAAGTGTTAGGAATTTTGTGAAGAAATGGGTAAAGGCTTAAGGAATAGGTAATGAGTTTTATGAGTGTTTAAAGATGTCTTAAGGTGTGTTTGAAGTGCCCAAATGAGGTTAGGGGGTACTAGGCTACATAAGGAAAAGTTGGGAGTAATTTGGACAATTCATAGGAAGTTTCAGCAGTAGACCGACCCGGGGGACCGAACCTGGCAGGGTCGGTCGGACTGTAAATAGCAGGGGAAAATTGCATCTGTTAGAGACCGACCCAGGGGACCGACCCTGTCTGGGTCGGTCGGGTAGGAAGAAAAGACGGTAAATGTCTCTGTTAGAGACCGACCCAAGGGTAGGGTCGGTCGGCAAGTCCGGTCGGACCTAAAACTTGTAAAAAAAAAAAAAAACAGAAAAGAATGTGATCTATGTAGTTTACCCTAGGGTGTATAATGAAGGTAACCTAGGGTAAGATAGACATTAAAACATGTCATACAATCGTGTTAAATACTTAGTAAGTTTGAAGTTAAATAAATAATTAACCGACGTTACTAATGTGTTTAGGATTCTCTCAAGGTGGAAATCAATCAAGGCAAGGGCCAAGGTATGGTTTTCTTGCAGTCTGTTGCCTACCGGTTTACACCGGCTTGTGTGTTGTTTGTTTTTCTGTGTGTTTATGACTTTGTAAGATTAAACCATGTAAGAAGTTTACCGTTGTTAAATATCATTATGTTGTTGAGTATGACTCTTTCTTCCCTTGTGTGTGTCTAACAAGACTCGACCTATTATTGTGGATTGTTTATTGAGTTCAATGACGAAATACTAACAAGGGTAACGGGGGAAGTGAGGAGTCCGGTCTGTTCCGGCCACGCGTGTGATACGGGAGTCGATGTCATAACCTGTTCGATTCTCTCTGTATGTTATGGTTAAGTTTCCAATTTGGTTTCTAACCTTCCCTTTAGCTTAACCAAGGCTATTTTACTGACTCACGTCGGGCCACAGGGGCATACTATGTGTTATTTCGGTGTGCTTGGATCACTATATCCGAGGCACCTTGTGTTAAGTTAACCGTTCAATCTAACCTGACGGTAACGAGTTATGTAACGAGCTAAGTATGAGCATGGCAACATTCTCTAAGCTCTCAATGGGGACTAACTGTGTTGGTTCTCTTCCTAAAAGGAATTGTATGTTTGTGATGTGTGTTATGAGGGTACAATACCCATGTTATGTTATATATGTATGTGTTGTGTGTTTTAAAATGAATGCCATGTCATCATGATAATTGGTTGCGCGTATCCCGGTAGCCGATGGGCTGCGCGTTAGCCATACCAGCAAAGGTGCTGACCCCCTCGGGGGCTCCATATTTTTATTGCAGGATGAGGATCGAAGAGGCAGAGTGGCTCTAGATCCTAGAGAGTAATTTACTTTTGGATACTTTTGGATGTTGCCCGGGTTGCGCCTGTGCTCCCGTGGCGTATTATATACTTGTTTGTGATGGTTTACAGTGAAGCATACAGTGAAGGATTTATGTAAACACTCGGTATTATGTTGGTGTATATATATGGTTGTTAGTTCTATGCTCGGGAGTCTGATCATCAGACCGGTACAATTGTATTTATTCAGCCTTGTTAGCCACGTGGGTGGTTGACGGCATTGTAGCACCAATCGTTTAGTTACCGTTTAGTTGTTTATTTTCCGCTGCGATTCCAAGTATAGTTATGTGCGTAGTAGGGTGTTACAAAAAGTGGTATCAGAGCGAAGTATCGCTCTGATGACTAGAATACCGAGCTTAGGGATATACCGAGTTAGGAGACCTAACTACAGATACCTAAGTGAACATATTTGGAAAGGTTGACCACTAACTAAGTGTGGAGATACCTTATTATCGGGAAGCGTTACAATCGTTGGACCGATAAGTGTGCAAGCATAATGCTAATGAGATGTTCATATGAATTCAGATGGCAGGTAGACCACGAGGGAGAGGCCGCGGGCGCGGTACTGGAAGTATGGGTGACCAGGGTGATGATACTACGGCACAGACCATGGCTGAGGCAGTTGCAGCCGCCGTAGCTCAGCTGGTACCCGACTTAGTTGCTGCTATACAGCAAGGGCGACAGCCTGGAGTTCAGCCACCACCACCACCGCCACGAGAGACCAATTGGGTCAAGGCGTTGGCTGATCTGAGGCCGCCCTCATTCAGTGGGGAGACCGATCCCCGTAAGCTCGAGGCATACATCTCCGAGATGGAGACCGCCTTCGAAACCCTAGCACCACCTGAGCAGGTCAAGGTACGACTTGCTGCTTATTACTTGAAGGGCTCGGCACAAAACTGGTGGAAGCTTGTGCGCGAGGGTAGAGTTGCTGACCCGACGTTTCAGTGGAGGGAGTACACGGCTCTGCTGCGAGCCAAATACTACCCTATACATGTGCAAGAGGCCAAGCGCCTGGAGTTGGATAATCTGAGACAAGGGGATAAGATGACGGTAGATGAGTACTACTCAGCCTTCATCGGACTTATCCACCTGCTACCGGATCTGGGTTACTCAGACCGGATCCTTGTGAACCGTTTCTATAACGGACTGAACTATCGCCTACGCTACGGCATGGGGCCTACTGGATATACCACCTTGCAGGTAAAGGAATTACAGTGTAATGTGAATAAGTGTGTACAATGTGTTAATGTGATGTGAGTTTATTTGGCGGGGCATAACTGACACCCAAAATATAGGAGTGCTATCATGCCGCTGCTATTGTGGAGATCACCGTCCGTCTGAGGGACGAGGAGAGTGCGCTCAAGCGCAAGGCTCAGAACGAGGGTCAAGGCACGCAAGGGCAGTGGGGAGGGAAGAAGAAGAAATCATACCCCTAGTCCCATAAAGGACAGCAACAGGGTGGCAAGGGCCAGACCCAGACCACCACTGCTGAGGAGCCTCTACAGCTCACCTATGCGTATGCGGCCAAGCCCCTACGTTCTTACCCACCGAAGGGTAATTGTCTAATCCTGTGTGATAAGTTAGAGTATGTGTTGATAAGTTGTGGAACAAGTATTGATTGTGTATTGTAATAGCAGCTGGCTCGGGCTCTGGACCGGAGCGCCACTATTACTGCAAGTGGTGCAACGGAGACCACCCCGGCAAGGACTGCAAGGGTAACGATGTTCAGTGCCGATACTGTAAGAAGATGGGTCATCGTGACCATGAATGTTAGCAGAACCCGAACAGTAGGAACTTCAGGCCCAAGGGGCAATGGAAGGGTAAGGCCACTGCGACCACCGATGGCCAGAAGACGGCAAACCAGCCACCCCCAGATCAGAGGTACGCGGAGTCCCAGAAGGGGAAAGGGTCGGGGTCCAACAAGGCCACCCTGAATGTGGTGGACCGGTCTGAGGCGCCAGGGCCCTCTTCTAGACCAGGTACCGCCTAAACTGTTGAATGAAATAAGTGTCTGCATACCGCATTTCATGCATGAGTGTGAGTGAGATTAAATAAACAACCATGTGAGCAAATAAATAAAGTATAGTGTGAGATTTACCTAATTAGAGTACTCTAAACTTAAAGGAACTTTCAATATATGTTATCCAATCCCACCCACACCAAACCCTGAAGAAACCACCATCAACATCACCGACTTTCTGTTAGAGCAATGTCAGGTTATCCAGCCAGGTATAATACTCTTAAATGGATACCTGACACCGGAAGCACAAATCCATATCATCAGACGATGCGACGAACTTGGAGCAAAACCAGGAGGGTTTTACACACCCGAATACCCGAATGGAGCAAGGATGCAATTGAAGATGATGTGCATGGGTAAGGACTGGAACCCTTACACCAAGTCATATCAAGAAGTTCGAGCTGAAGATGGAGCAACAGTACCAAGTATACCAGAGGAGTTCCATGCGGTCGTTAACCACGCCGTGGGAATTGCTCAGCAAGTTGAACCGGAATCAATTCCAAGTGTAAAAGTAGATCTATGCATTGTGAACTTCTACCAGAAAGGTGGACGGTTAGGCATACACCAAGACAAGGACGAGTCACCCGAGTCTCTAAGTAAGGGAGTACCCGTGGTGTCTTGGTCCATTGGTGATACCGCAGTATTTGTGTATGGCGAGCAGAAGCGTGCTGACCTCGCAAAGAAGCTACTGCTGAAATCGGGAGATGTACTAATCATGGGTGGGCAATCAAGGATGCTTTACCATGGCATCAGAAAGATCAAACTGAACACCGCACCGTCGACAGTGATCAATGCCACACACATGAAACCCGGACGTTTGAATCTGACCTTCAGACAGTTTTAAGCCTTGTATAATTATGTGATAAACAGTATGTATTAAGGATGTTGTAAGTGGGAATCATGGCAACAGTATAAGCCAATGAATGTTGTAAAAAGAGTGTGTTAATGAATAAAGTGGAGTTG
Source organism: Limonium bicolor (assembly GCA_023374045.1). Classification (NCBI taxonomy): domain Eukaryota; kingdom Viridiplantae; phylum Streptophyta; class Magnoliopsida; order Caryophyllales; family Plumbaginaceae; genus Limonium; species Limonium bicolor. The sequence goes on along the minus strand of CM041782.1, from coordinate 276,034,256 downwards.
TTTGAATCATATCAACCGTGTTGTTACCCAATACTTATTAGTTTGCCAATGAATTAGGCTGTGCACTCGGAACGGGAGGTATACTAAGTGTCTGCAATAAGGCAGAAGCCGGCAAGAGCGGCACAATCCTCACCGGTACCTTTCCAGTGAATGGCGTGGATGCATCGATCTTGTTCGACTCTGGAGCCTCACACACATTCATTTCGCTGTCATTTGCGAAGAGGCTGGGGTTAGACGGTGAAGAGATGCCTGACTTTGTGGTCACTCTCCCGTCGAAAGAGCGGATCAGATGTACCCGTTACTACCGAGGTGCCATTGTTCGAATCAGGGGTGAAGAGTTTCCGATCGACTTGATAGAGTTCGACGGACTAGGCTTTGATGTGATTGTCGGGATGAACTGGTTGGAGCGGCACAAGGGCAGAATTCTGTGTGCCGAGCATCGACTGCTTCTTCGGAGTCCATCTGGGGTTACCATATCTTACCGCCAGAGGCCCAGGGAGCCTTCGACACAGATCATCACCGCCATGGCTATGTATCACGAGTTACGACGAGGGAGTGATGTATACCTCTGCTATGTCCAGGACATAGAGAGAGACCCTGAGTTTAGCCCAGATGTGCCGGTAGTGTCGGAGTTTCCTGATGTATTTCCTAAGGAACTGCCGGGCATGCCGCCAGCACGAGAGGTTGAGTTTGAGATTGATCTAGTTCCGGGCACCGGACCCATTGCGAAAGCACCTTACCGTATGGCTCCAGCAGAAATGACAGAGCTCAAGGAGCAGCTGAGAGACCTACTCGACAAGGGCTTTATCCGCCCTAGTGTGTCACCATGGGGAGCGCCGGTCCTCTTCGTGAAGAAGAAGGACGGTAGCCTCCGCCTATGTATTGATTATCGGGAGCTGAATGCTGTTACGGTGAAGAACCGTTACCCCTTACCACGCATCGACGATCTATTTGATCACCTGAGGGGAGCATCAGTATTCTCCAAGATAGACCTACGTTCCGGATACCACCAGATTGCCATCCGTGACAGTGATATAGAAAAGACAGCCTTCAGAACTAGGTATGGGCACTATGAGTTCACCGTTATGCCGTTTGGCTTATCAAATGCACCAGCTAAGTTCATGGACTTAATGAACCGTTTGTTCCAAGACCAGTTCGACAAATCAGTGGTAGTCTTCATCGATGACATACTTGTGTATTCGAAATCGAGAGGTGAGCATGAAAGCCACCTGAGGGATGTATTGCAAACATTGAGAAAGAATCAGCTGTATGCTAAATTTTCTAAGTGTGAATTTTGGTTGAACCAAGTGTCATTCCTTAGACATGTGATATCTGAGGCCGGGATCGCTGTTGATCCGGCAAAGATAGATGCAGTGCGCACCTGGCCTAGGCCAAAGACAGTTACCGACATCAGGAGCTTCCTCGGTCTGGCAGGTTACTATAGGAGATTTGTGAAGGACTTCTCCAGTGTCTCGAAGCCGATGACTTCCTTGATGAAAAGGATGCACCATTCGAGTGGACAGTCGACTGTGAGAGCTTTCACGAGTCTCAAGGATGCTCTGACATCTGCACCGGTTCTGACATTACCAGACGGTCCAGATGGTTTTGAGGTCTATTGCGACGCATCAGGCAGGGGTATGGGTTGTGTGTTGATGCAACACGGGAAGGTCGTGGCTTACGCCTCCCGACAGCTGAAGAAGCATGAGGAGAACTACCCTACCCACGATTTAGAATTGGGGGCCATTGTCTTCGCACTGAAGATATGGCGACATCACTTGTATGGGGTAAGTGTGACGATTTTCTGACCACAAGAGCTTGAAATACTTGTTCACTCAGAAAGAGTTGAACATGAGGCAGAGAAGGTGGGTTGAATTCTTGAATGATTATGATATCAATTTACAGTATAAGGAGGGTAAGGCAAATGTGGTAGCTGACGCATTGAGTCGCCGAGCACACTCTCTCCATTCGCTAGTCTCTCATACTGGCTTGGTTGAAGAGGTGCGGAGTGCTCAGATGACGGATCAGTATATGGTAGAAATTAGACAGAAGCTTATTGATGGCACATTCGAGGGTCAGAAGTACGACTTCAGACTCCACGATGATGACCTGATTAGGCTTAATGGCAGATTGTGTATACCCAGGAGTAGCGCTGAGTTGAAGGAGCGCATACTGAGTGAATCCCATTGTTCTACTACTTCGATTCACCCCGGAGCTTCAAAGATGTATAAAGGTATGAAAAGATATTTCTGGTGGACTGGAATGAAAAAGGATGTGAATGACTATGTGTTGAGGTGTCTCACTTGTCAGAAGGTCAAGTTTGAGCACCGACGGCCTGGTGGTATGGTGCAGCCAATGCCAGTGCCGGAGTGGAAGTTCCATGACATATCTATGGACTTCGTGGTAGGGCTTCCGCCTACAAGGGGAGGTCTGAATATGATTTGGGTGGTAGTTGACCGACTGACCAAGGTGGCCCGATTCATTCCGATGAAGGACACCTGGAAAGTGGCAAGATTGGCAGAACTATTCGATAAGGAAATTGTAAGACATCATGGAGTACCAAAGACGATTGTATCCGACAGAGATACCAGATTCTTATCCAGATATTGGAAGTCTACACGAGAGGCATTGGGTACTGAACTGAAATTGAGTACGGCGTTTCACCCACAGACCGATGGTCAGAGTGAGCGCACCATTCAGACACTTGAGGATATGCTACGTGCGTGTGCACTTGACTTTCAGACCAGCTGGATTGATAAGTTACATCTGATCGAATTTAGTTACAACAACAGTTATCATGCATCGATCAAGATGTCTCCCTTCCAGGCATTATACGGTAGACCATGCCGCACGCCATTATGTTGGGATGAGTCGAGTGAGACGGTCATTATAGGACCAGAGTATCTTGAGCAAGTTCAGGCAGAAGTTCGCCAGATCAGGGCTAATATAGAAAGCAGCTCAGGATAGACAGAAGTCGTACGCAGATGTGCGCCGACGTGACCTGGAGTTCGCCGTGGGCGATCAGGTATTTTTGAGAGTATCCCCCATGAAGGGAGTGTTTCGTTTTGGCCAGAAGGGCAAGTTGAGCCCAAAATATGTGGGGCCTTATGTTGTGACGGAGCGGATCGGCCCGGTAGCTTATAGACTTGATTTACCCGCCGAGCTGGGCAAGGTACATGATGTATTTCATGTGTCCCAGTTGAAGAAGTATATGTCTCATCCGTCTCATGTGCTTCAGCCTGAAAGGCTAACTTTAGAGCCGACCATGCGATCAGTGGAGACTCCGGTACGGATTCTGGACACTAAGACTCGAGACACTCGCCATAAGTCTGTGAGACTGGTGAAGGTTCTCTGGTCTAACCAGGACGTTGAGGAGGCCACTTGGGAGCTGGATGATAAGATGAAGGCGAAGTACCCGTCGTTGTTTACTTCTTAGTATTTGTATGTATAGGGTACGGGGCGTACCCCTATTTAAGGGGGTAGAGCCGTTTCGGTTATGTGTATGACATGTATTTGAATACATTATCTGTGTTGTATTGTCATGTTGTTAATGTTACAGACCGCTGAGTCTGAATGATGTTGTGATGTTTTGTTGTTTGGACCATGTGTCCGATATGATGTAAATATGTTGTTAATGTGATATAGAAGTGTTATTGATATGTGTTCTCATGTTTTAATGTTTAAGTTATGTGGAAGTATGAACTTTGGGGACAAAGTTCTTTAAGGGGGGTAGATTGAAATACCCCAAACCTAGTTATGTTGTTTTAAACACCTAAGTAGGGTGTAATAAGACTAAAAAGAGTCTTAGAAACCTTAGTAAACAAATTTAAACAAAAGGAAACACAAATGTGCTTTAAAGTCAATAAGAGCCAAAATGTGCTCTAAGCTTGGGATAAACTTGAGTAAGGCCTAATGAGCCTACAAAGACCTCATTTATATATTAATGAACCTTTTAAATCATTACCAAAGAAACCAAGCTTGAAAACAAGTTAAAACACAAAATGTGCTTTAAGAAGTCTTAAAGCACGTTTTTGAAAAATTGTCTTGTAAATGAGTTTTGAATGGCTAAATGTCCATCATTACTCTTAAATATATAGTGTACTATATAGTATCACATTTGGGTGGCTATATTAGTGGGAAATCAAAAATTTCACTTCTAAGTGCCTTGTTTAGGTGAATAGTACTTTTTATAAACTAGTTTATAACATATGTTGTGTAAGTAATTAAATTGACAAACAAAGACTAAAATGCCCTCATACTAAAAAGGGGGCCGGTTTTCTAGTGTGTGACTCACCACTCCTTAGTTGATACTAATAAGTAAGTAAAGAAAACTAATTAACTTACCTTTTTACTTTATAAGCATAAATATCTCCTTAAAGCAAATCCTATCTTCACTCTCATTTCTTTCCTTCATTCACACGGTTTCCCACCTCTCTTCTTCCTTCTTCCTTGTTCTCTCTCGGTAATACTACTACCACCATGGAAGCTCCAACTTTGACCACTTGTTAAATCTAGCTCACTTGTCCAAATCAAAAACAAAGACCACCAATCTCTTCCTCTCATCAAGCTCTTCATTCCTATCTTCTCAAAACTCCAAGAGCTCCATTTCGGTGCCAAGGTGTTCCACCATTGAAGGAGCTTGAGCTTTATTTTGACATATTGTTGATCTCCTTTGCTTCTAGGTAAGGAATCTCAAAGAAAAATCATGTTTCCTCCATGTTTTTACCTTGACCGAAAATACACATTGATATAGCTCTTTGTGTGACCTTGTTCTAGCTTCATTCCAACTCTTCATGGACTAGGTGGAGTCCTCTCTTGTTATATATACAAACTCTCTTCAAAGATCAAGGTAAAACAACTACATTAATGTTTTGAAACAATGTAAAATTAGGGTTTACAATGAGATGAAGCTTATAGCTTGAATACTCATTATAATGTTTGTATATGGTATAGAACTTGTCAAAGAATCAAATACCCTATACCGGTTTTCTAAAGGAAACAAGAAAAGTTGTTTGGAAAAGAGGTAAATCTACTAACCAAATGTTGTTTAATGCCTTAGGAGAAATGAGCTTATAGATGCTTATTAAAACTACCTAAAGAGCAAATGGTGAATGACTTAGTAAAGTGTTCTCAAGAGCTTAGTAAAAGGCATATGTGTTGTTGAGTGTATTTGCAGGTTAAAGGCAATATATTGTGGAAATTCAGTGTTTATGATTTATGCATCTTAAGGGCCTAAGAGCCATGTCATTTAAGGGCCTAAGTGCCATGCAATTTAAGTTATGCCTATATTGTGATGTAGTGGCTTTGTGAGTGAAGTTGTGTAAGAAAGTGTTCTTGGTGATTCTAGATGTTCTGTGTGTTTAATGGAGAAAACAGTGTGTTTTGGTTAGTAATGTTCTAGGGGGATCCATGTCAAAATTTAGGTAAGAGCAAGAAGTTTTAAGTGTTTACATAAGGTTTGGTGAGTTAGAAATGTAGGAAATGAATAAGGAGTTCATGATGTTTTAAAGGAATTTTGATGAACTAGGAAGTGTTCTAGAGTGTAATAAGGATTTAGGCATGATCTTGAGATTTTAGTAGTACCAAAGTCACTTTGGGACTTAGTAAAACTTAGGCAAACTTTGGTAATAAGAGAAAGTGTAAACTTGGAAAAGAATTTTCAAGATGGATATAAGGAATTAGTTGTGAGAGATGATGCTTGGGAGATGATGTTGAAATAAGGAAGAAAGCATTTTGGGATAGTAGTTATCTTAGTATGAAACACCACTTGAAAAACAGGAGAAAACATTGTAAGTGTTAGGAATTTTGTGAAGAAATGGTAAAGGCTTAAGGAATAGGTAATGAGTTTTATGAGTGTTTAAAGATGTCTTAAGGTGTTTGAAGTGCCCAAATGAGGTTAGGGGGACTAGGCTACATAAGGAAAAGTTGGGAGTAATTTGGACAATTCATGGAAGTTTCAGCAGTATACGACCCGGGGACCAACCGGTCAGGGTCGGTCGGACTGTAAATAGCAAGGGGAAAATTGCATCTGTTAGAGACCGACCCAGGGGACCGACCCTGTCTGTCGGTCGGGTAGGAAGAAAAGACGTAAAGCAATCTCTGTTGAGACCGACCCAAGGGTTAGGGTCGGTCGGCAAGTCCGGTCGGACCTAAAACTTGTAAAAAAAAAAAAAAAAAAGAAAAGAATGGATCTATGTAGTTACCCTAGGGTGTATAATGAAGGTAACCTAGGGTAAGATAGACATTAAACATGTCATACAATCGTGTTAAATACTTAGTAGTTTGAAGTTAATAAATAATTAACCGACGTTACTAATGTGTTTAGGATTCTCTCAAGGTGGAATCAATCAAGGCAAGGGCCAAGGATGGTTTTCTTGCAGTCTGTTCCACCGGTTTACACCGGCTTGTGTGTTGTTTGTTTTCTGTGTTTTTATGACTTTGTAAGATTAAACCATGTAAGAAGTTTACCGTTGTTAAATATCATTATGTTGTTGAGTATGACTCTTTCTTCCTTGTGTTGTCTAACAAGACTCAACCTATTATTGTGGATTGTTTTATTGAGTTTCAATGACGAAAATACTAACAAGGGTAACGGGGGAAGTGAGGAGTCCGGTCCTGTTCCGGCCACGCGTGTGAGTACGGGAGTCGATGTCATAACCGTTCGATTCTCTCTGTATGTTAATGGTTAAGTTTCCAATTTGGTTTCTAACCTTCCTTTAGCTTAACCAAGGCTATTTTTACTGACTCACGTCGGGCCACAGGGGCATACTAATGTGTTATTTCGGTTGCTTGGATCACTATATCCGAGGCACCTTGTGTTAAGTTAACCGTTCAATCTAACCTGACTTAACGAGTTATGTACGAGCTAAGTTGAGCATGGCAACATTCTCTAAGCTCTCATGGGGACTAACTGTGTTGGTCTCTTCCTAAAAGGAATTGTATGTTTGTGAGTGTGTTATGATGTGTACAATACCCATGTTATGTTATATATGTATGTGTTGTGTGTTTTAAAAATGAATGCCATGTCATCATGATAATTGGTTGCGCGTATCCCGGTAGCCGAGGGGCTGCGGTTAGCCATACCAGCAAAGGTGCTGACCCCCTCGGGGGCTCATATTTTTATTGCAGGAGGATGAGGATCGAAGGAGGCAGAGTGGCTCTAGATCCTAGAGAGTAATTTACTTTTGGATACTTTTGGATGTTGCCCGGGTTGCGCCTGTGCTCCCGTGGCGTATTATATACTTGTTTGTGATGGTTTACAGTGAAGCATACAGTGAAGGATTTATGTAAACACTTGGTATTATGTTGGTGTATATATATGGTTGTTAGTTCTATGCTCGGGAGTCTGATCATCAGACCGGTACAATTGTATTTATTCAGCCTTGTTAGCCACGTGGGTGGTTGACGGCATTGTAGCACCAATCGTTTAGTTACCGTTTAGTTGTTTATTTTCCGCTGCGATTCCAAGTATAGTTATGTGCGTAGTAGGGGTGTTACACGACTAATTAATTCCCAGAAAAATCCTTAAAGCACAAAAACGCACCATCGGGTGTCACAAAAATGCGTTTTACGCAATTGCCTTAAAGTTTTTGAGGAGCCACGAGTTGATAAACTTAAAAGTGGATACAATGAACATCTAAATCAATTGATGGAAGTACTAAATTCATAGTACAAATGGGGGCGATTTTTAGGACAAAAAGGTACCTAAAATCAGCATTTTTACCTTAAAACTTTCATCTTTTACCATAATAAAAAGGTACCAATTAAATGCTGGAACCTATTACACATATTAGTATGGTCTTAGTAAAAAATAGTGTAACAAAAATCAAATGGAAAATCAATTCCATTTAATCCCTATACTAGGCGTCATTGGTAGTCCCATTTGGCTAGTTTAATTCACAAAAAATTTGCCTAATGCCTATGTGACTCACGCATGTTCTACATAATAATTAAGCAACTTAAATCTGTCAATTAAGCCTTCTCCATACGTGTACCTGCTAGGAAACAAAGGAGAATAGTATAAGATTAAGAAAAATAATGAAAAGCAATACAATTATTATGACAATAAGACCTACTTTTAGGAGACTATAAACAAGTATTTCAACTTGCCCTTGCAGCATGTGAGTGCCGATAAAGGTAGAGCATTAAGGAGGAATTATTGCTGCTAGTGATCAATAAAAAAAAAAAGACTAAGCCTAAGCATTCCTAATATAAACAAACTAAATTGATTCCTACCTAGCATGCTATTGTCATAAGTCTACCTCATGTGGAGCTGCACATTTGCTCCATTTCAATTCCAGCCGATCACACCTGCAATAAGAGACAAGATTATTTCATTAATTAAGCTCAATAATTGGTAGATAGTTAACTTAATACAATTAACAAACAAAAATCTAACTTTTCTAGCATACATTACCGTAAAGCTTGCATGGTATGGAGCTGCTTGAGTGCTCCATAATTGCCGATCACCCTCCTGCATGAATAGACAAGTTAGCAAGACTAATCAAACTAATAAGTCCTAAACTAATGCCTACTATTAATTAACCTAAGATAATCTCTACCACTCCTTTAACTATAATGCTACAATAATAAGAAGATGATTGACTCCATAATGGCCACTCAGCCGCATGCCTAACAAGCTAATAGATCCATGTAGTTAATGTTGTAATCAAATAAACATAAACAAAGACATGGAATAATAGCAATTAATCAATAGCAATCAAATTCTAATTGCTTCCATTTCCTCCTACTAAAGCTTACGTGAGTGTTCATTTCATTTGCCCACATAACCGATTGGTAAGTTCATCATCAAGCTCCCTCTCTTTTCTTCATTTCCTAAGTAAATTCCTAAGTTCTAATAACTCCATTAATGGTGTACTAGTTCCTAACACCATTATAATGTAATTTCCTAGTTAATTCTATCAAGCCTTGAAGCAAGAAATCAACCTAGCAACCTTGCAAAAATCGCCAAGCTTAGGTGTTCTAAGGAGGCTTCTTGATTCAACAACAATACAAGGAACAACAAGATCAAGTTAAGTATAACACCCCATCCAACATTTACATACTTACAATAAACTGCAGCGGAAATACAAACCTCTTCACATTACTTAACTCGCTGGTGTTACACGCCGTTAGCCACCCACGTGGCTAACAAGGCTAATACATACACATTGTACCGGTCTGATGGGCTAAATTCCCGAGCGTCTACACATTACTATCCCTTTCCATTAACACAACAACAACATACACCTTCCGACTATACCGAGTATTTATAAACTGGTGCCGACAACAATTTCGGTCTTACTACACCTACTGTATACATACACTTAAAAGTTTACCCATGTACAATGACTACCCGTCCTACTCTCGAACGGCTTCCAGCACTTCGTACCTGAAATAGGAAAAGAATAGAAAGGGGTGGCCCCAAGGGGCTCAGCACCTTTGCTGGTATGGTAATCCCGCAGCCCACATGCTACCGGGCCACGCACAACTAATTGTCGTCTTAGCATGCAGTTGATTATATTTAAATCATGCATGTGACAATAAACACACAACATAACATTTCGCCTCAATGGGCTCAACAATCGGATGATACATCCTACTTAACAAGTCACCCATGGTATTCATCATCCCTAGAGTGTTCCTCCTCCAACGGAGCTACTTCCTAATAGACGACACATACCCTTAAATCGGGTTATCCTTAAACGCCTCCTATCACAAACTGGGAATCATATCCATGATCCACACAATACATTATACAACAATAACATACACATACAACACTAACAACACTTTGCACGTTTCCACGTACACAACATAATACCACAATGGTATTGCATCACAACAAAACACATAACACAACGGGAATGGTTCGCTTAGGAACCGACCCAAACATTGTTTACACACTGGTGAGCCTAGAGAATGTTGCAGTCTCATGATAAGCTCGTTATACAATAACAACAACACTCATTACCGTCCTATAGTTGGACGAGTAACTTAAGTTAAGGCGGTTCGGGTTTGGAGGCCCGAACACACCACACAAACACATGTTCCCCTAAACCGATCATAAGTCAGAATAGCCAAGCTTTGGAGTAAGCTTAATGGGAGATCATAACCCGTGAGGGAAACAACCATAACAAGGAAGGGTAAGGCTAGGAAGGATACCCTCTCAAACAACGCGCGACGGCCAAACCGGATCCTCACCACTGTTAGTACATACTTAACTTTAGATATTAGTTAGAACCCCACTATGGAGCCTATCACATAACAACACATACAGTATTACAACTGGGTTAAATATACAAGGGAGATCCATACATTCACATACACATATCACACAATTAACACACGCATAGCCGTGGTTAGTACGTCCCATGGTACGGGTCGTTTACTCCGAATACCGAACTCTCAAGTGATCCTAGACTCAGTTAACTAAGGTTAACACTGCCGAGGTTAAATGGTATCGGAGTTGAACACGCCACATAAATGAATTACTGTAAACTCATTACATGTTTAATCTTACAACGTGGCAAACATACAGAAAAAACACATTGGCATACAAGCCGGTGTAATCCGGTAGGACACAGGTTGCAAGAAAACCATACCTGTCACCGGAGTCCACTTATCCTGTCCATTTATGTTCCTCGAGCAATTCTCGAACAACTGTTAACATCACAGTGTTTTCATTAACATCGGGGTTTGCTTGATCATTTAATGTCAATGCTTAATTTTTTCCCGTTAACTTAGTTACATAACTAACATTTGTAACTTGTTTTACTCTCACATTTTAATACAACTTTTAACCCACTTAGGTGTCATTAAAACTCCCCTAACATGTCCTTAACATCCTTATAACATCATTACCTACCAATCCCCATCATCACATATCATTTCTTAACCTTAAACCATGTTTTTGGTCCGACCGACCACCGTCCGACCCACAGCTGGGTCGGTCCATTACAGAACCCTTTTACTTCCTTATAATCATGCCCGTCCGACCCACGTCCGACTCACTCGACTGGGTCGGACCATGTGCGAACATTTTCTTCCTTTGAAACTTGACCGACCGACCCATGTCCGACCCACCCTTTTGGGTCGGACCATTACCGAACACATTCCTAACATCTAACAGGCTCGACCGACCCAAAACTGGGTCGGACCCCTGGGTCGGTCGCCTTCTAAACTTACCCAAACTTTACCAATTCTTCACCAAACTTCTCCTAAGGCCTCTTAATGTTTCCTAACAACATTTGGTAACCTTATATCCACATAAACATCCACTAAACTCATCTTCTAACTCCTTAAACCTTTACTTATTTCCTTGTAAAATTCCTTAACACTTTCAACATTGTACTAGGTTCCTAAATGGTGTTTCTCACCTATTATAACTACTATCCCAAAACACTTTCTTCTCATCTTAACATCATCTCTTAAGCATTATTTTCTTACTAACTAAATCTCCTTTTTACATCATACCTAAACATCACTTGTTCCTTGAACACCAACCTTACCTAAACCTTAAACAACTCCTCCAAGACTTTAATACATTCACAAACACACATTGAATTCCTAGAACTTCCAAGATAACACCTAAATCCTTGCATCACTCTAAATCACCTTAACACATGTTTTCTTCTCAAGTAAACATTTATTCACCTATAACACTTCCTAGTTCACCAAAACCACTTAAAACACTTAGAACTTCTCACACATTTTTCCAAATTTGGCCATAGCTTCTCCTGTATATACTCACATCCAAACACTTAGGTTTTTACCTTATTTCATTCAAAACACCTAAAATCCATCAAACGCATTTTTATACACAAACTTCACACATTAAGCACTACATCACAATATAGTGCATAACTTAAATTGCTTGGCACTTAGGCCCTTAAATAACATGGCTCTTAGGCCCTTAAATTGCATAACCTTAAACACTGAATTTCCCACATAAATAATGCCTTTGACCTGCAAATACATACACCAAAACATATGTTCTTTTACTAGTCTCCTTGAGAACACTTTACTAGGTCATTCACCATTTGCTCTTTAGGTAGTTTTAATAAGCATTTATAAGCTCATTTCTCCTAAGGCATTAAAACACATTGAGATAGCTTGTTTACCTCTTTCCTCACAAATTTCTTTCTTGATTCCTTGTAAAACCGGTAGGGCATTTGGTCCCTTTTCAACTATTAAGCATTATACAAACAATAGAATGAGTATTCAAGCATTATGCTTCTCCTCATTGTAAACCCTAGTTACACATATTGTTTTAACACATTAAGGTAATCGTTTTACCTTGGAATTGGAAGAGAACTTGAATAAGTATCAAGAGAGGACTCCTCCTAGCCCTTGGAAGATTCAAATGAAGCTAAAACAAGCAAGATAAATACACCATGGTGAGGTGAATTTTCGGACAACACAAACATGAAGGAAACTTGATTTTTCTTTGAGTTTCCTTACCTTGAAGCAAAGGAGAACATGAATATGTGAAAAGGTGAGCTCAAGCTCCTCCCATGGTGGTTTCTCTTGGCACCGAAATGGAGGTTTTGAAGTTTTGAAAAGACAAGATTGTAGAGCTTGGCTTAACTAAGAGAATGGTGGTGTTTGTTTTTGATTTGGTTAAGTGAGCTAGGTTTTACATGTGGTCAAAGATGGACTTCCATGGTGGTATTGTATATTACCGAGAGAGAACAAGAAGAAGAGAAGAAGAAGAGAGTGGAGCCGTGTGAAATGGAGAAAGGAATGAGAGAAATGAGATAAGTTTGCTTTAAGAAGATATTTGTAACTTATAAAGCAAATAGTACTTTACTTAAAGTTTTACTTTACTTATTTGATTTATTTTACAACTTGGTGACTCACTACTACAAAAACCGGCCACCATTATGCCTAGGAGGGTATACTAGTCTTTGTTGACCAATTTAATTACTTATAACATTATATGTTACAAACTAGCTTATAAAAGTTACTATTCACAAACTAAGGCACATAGAAGTGAAATTTTTGATTTCCCACTAATATGGCCACCCAAATGTGATACTATATAGTACACATGTTAATTAAAGAGTAATGATGGACATTTAGCCATTCAAAACTCATTTACAAGACAATTTTTCAAAAACGTGCTTTAAGACTCCTTAAAGCACATTTTGTGTTTTAACTTGTTTTCAAGCTTGGTTTTCTTTAGTAATTGATTTAATATGTTCATTAACATATAAATAAGGTATAGGTATGACCATTAGGTCTTATACAAATTTATCCCAAGCTTAGAGCACATTTTTGCTCTTATTGACTTTAAGGTATTTTCTTGTGTTTTATTTGGTTTAACTGTCCACCAAAGTTTCCTAAGGACTTATTTAGCCTTATTAAATCATAATTAAATGTTATCCAGTCTTGGTAGGCTCTTTGGGTCCTAACCAAGTTCACTCATAGCTTAGAGCATGTTTTGCTCAAACTGTGTCTTAATGCTTTATTGCATTTATTATGGTTTAAATTGTTCACTGATGTTACTAAGGCACTTTTTAGCCTTTACATACCATAATTTGATATTTAAACCACATATCAAGGTTTGGGGTATTTCATTAAGGTATAGTTTCATGTTGAAAATCTTAAGAAAATTCCATAGGTAATTTTCAAAAATTTAGGAACTTCTAAACATATGTTCTCTTCATTATTTCATGAAGGAAACTTGGATCTACAATCATCTCAAGGTGTATCAAAAATTCCTTGTTAAATTCTTAAGGTAAACTCTTGTAAAACTACTTCAAATATTATTTATAAACTCTTGTTAGAAGTCTAACAAATAGATCTCCTAAAATGTTTATAAGGAGCCGAATTATCTTCATCAAGATATCATTTGAAGAGCTTGGAAATTCAAGGAAAAATCAAGTACAAGAATTGTCTTGATTTAAGGGGTAAGTTGATATAAGTAAGGTTTATTAAGTTTAAGTTTAATTAAGCTTCAAACTTTGGTATAAAAATTATGTATAACCATTACGTAAATTAAGGCCGAAATATATGGGTTATAATGTCAAGAAAATAATTTATAACATATAAGGTAAGATTATTACCTTAAGGTATAAATATGTGTCACAAAAATTAATTAGGATGCATATAAATGTAAACCGAATTATCTAAGGTTTATTTGTTCTATTTTTAGTTTATAATCATTATAAGTCATTAGCTGTAACACCCCAACTCAATCCAATTGTGGTCTCACAACTTAACAGCATATATACATACATGTCACAGCGGAATTCTTTACAATCCAGGACCTTGCCACGGTCTGTCTACAGAATATACCGAACATTAGAGCAACAATCTTAAACATTTACATATCCTTCTTACAACCCCCTCACATCCTATACATCTTACTAACTTAAATTGCCATATGAGTGTACATGCACAACTCGTAGGCCACACTTAACCCTTAACACTTGTATCCTCTTCTTACTCTCGCGACGGCCGCTTCCTGTTGTACCTGTGTAGTAAAAACAGCCCCCAAAGGGGGTCAGCACGAATGCTGGTACGATCCCCTCATGGCCCCCAAGCTAACGTGGCTACGACGACTTGTCGATAGCATGGAGGTTGGTTAGATGCACAATATAATAGTAAGTGCAGTAAACAACAACTCAGATATGAACAATCAAGTTCACACACAATGAACGACTTAAATGCGTTCCCTTAATTAGAGAGTTAATTACTTAACTCCTTAAGTAATGTTCCCTCTTAATCTTAGTCCAACCTTATCTCACCTCAATCTTAGTCTTATCTTAATCTTAGAAACAACCATCCTTTAATAAGGAGTGGATGTCACTTATCTTAATCTTAATTATACAAACCACCCTTTAAAGAGGAATGGTTGCAACTCATCTTAACCTTAACTTAATCTTAATCTTAACAATACAAATCATCCTTTAAAAAGGAATGATTGTAACTTATCTTAATCTTAACTTATTCTTAATTTTAACAATACAAATCATCCTTTAAAAAGGAATGATTGTAACTTATCTTAACCTTAACTTATTCTCAGATTACAAACCGTTCCTGGAGGGGAATGGTTGTAGCCTAAGTCCAAACCTGGGATATAGGTGATCCCACCGCACCAAATTAATGCCACCTACCCTGGACGGGAGTCCAGCGTAGCTGAGCCGGCAACCGGCCCTAGGCTACAAGTCCGAAGACAAGTCCTTAAGCGGAGGGCGGATCTGATT
This sequence comes from Limonium bicolor, assembly GCA_023374045.1. Lineage (NCBI taxonomy): Eukaryota > Viridiplantae > Streptophyta > Magnoliopsida > Caryophyllales > Plumbaginaceae > Limonium > Limonium bicolor. The sequence continues at coordinate 276,019,047 of CM041782.1, read as the reverse complement.
CAGATACCGTCCCCCTTTTTCCTTAGCATGCATGACCGGAGATCGGTCCCGGGTTTCCTCACTCAAGTTCCAGTTAGTAATAGTCTCAAGACCATGTTTGTTGGTTAACCTCTTTCGGTTCATATCGTCCCTTATTAGGGGCGTCCTTAGTCTCACTCAATTTCTTACTAAACATTGGTTAGTAAGTTCTCACGGTATGTTGTGTTAGTTTTCAAACATCACACAACCATACAATAAATATAATATATTCCGGTTGCATGCTTTATCTTGTTTAGTGAGCACACAAGAACAAATAGCACACAAGCCGAGGGACACCTCGTTAGCAAGCAGGTCACAAGAGAACTGTACCGTTCACCGTTGGTCGTTCAGCTGCTTACTCTCCTCCGGGGTCCAAACTCCCAAGTCCTAAAACATTCATTCAGTTTTAGGTTGTTAATCACTTAACTCAATTCAACTTACTTATCTTACTTAACTTGTTTAACCTACTTAATTCCTTAATGATCCCCACCTAAAACCTCTTAAGTCTTACAACTTAATCTTACAACTTAATCTTAAACTTTTAAGTTTATTCTTAACTTAATCCCTTAGGTCTTTATACCTCTAATCATCATTGCCCCCTTAATGGGGTACCATTAATACCACTAAACTCTCTTAGGGTTTCTTTCTTTTTTTTTTCTTAAGGGTCGTCCGACCCACCGTCCGACCCACCCTCTGGGTCGGACCATTCCATTAACTTTCGGGTTTGAAAACCCTACATGTCCGACCCACGTCCGACCCAACCAACTGGGTCGGACCATTCCAGAAACTTATTTGCCCTCTAATACTCACCCGTCCGACCCATGTCCGACCCAAGCCCTCTGGGTCGGACCATTCCAGAACCTCTCCCTGGCGGTAAACGAGGCCGTCCGACCCAAACTTGGGTCGGACGCCACCAGAACATGTCCAAAAATTGTTAAATCTTCACCAAACTTCTCCTAAAACCTTCTAATGTATTCTAACATCATTTAGACCTTTAAACCCACCTTTAATCATCCTCCAAACTCATTTATAATAGCCTCCAAAGATCATCCTAACCTTTTGCTCAATTCTTGCAAGAAGTTCCTAGCACTTGTTATCTAATCCCTTATTTCTCTAACATGTGCATTCTATCTAAAAGTTCAACTAACCAAAGTGTTTCTTTCCTACCCATTTAACTCCTCCTTAACATCGTCGCACTCCATCTTTGCTTGTTAAACCTTCTAAGGTCATCTTGCATGTCCATGCACAATTCCCTTCTTTTCACTTATTACTCATCACTCTTAAACTCTTAAGCTTGCTTATACATTTCTTTCCATTATCTTAATACCTTGACATTGTTCTTCATTTACCTTAACCATGCTACACCCTCCTTAGACATTTCCACTTCTCTTATGCAACCTACTCACCATTCTCGTGATCATACCCTCTTATATGTTTCTTGTCCTTCTCCTTAATGACTTACATCATCCTCCTACCATTTTCACTTCCATCACCCAAGTCCCACATTACCATTCAGCTAAACCTTACCAGTCCGCCACTAACATCACCACCTCTTACACAAACTTCTCGAACTCTCATTGTCCTTCTCTTAGTTCATACCTAAATCATCTCAAAGCATTACACATCATTTCCTCCAGATTTGCACAAGTCTTACTATTCCTCATCCCATGACTTTGGTGGGTTCAATACACCCATCTAAACTCTAACTTCCTCATAGACCATTCTAGGTTATTCTCATCCTCAAGAACTCCTTAGTTAACTCATTTCCACTCAAATTCTTCATAATGACTCCTAGTAAATCCTAGGTCATATTAATTCACCACCATCACCTAAGCACTTATTTTCTACTCAAATTTCGCCATAGCTCCGCTAGTATTGTAACACCCCAACCGTTAATCTCGTCATTACCTCTTAAACTGTTACTAATTACTCCTACTCACGCAGCGGAACTCTAATTACAACGAGGGGTGAAACAACGCCGTTAGCCACCCATGTGGCTAACCAGGCCTTTCTTACATACCGTAACGGTCTGATGAACTGGAACAACCGAGTACTTCATACAAATACAATACTCAATTCACTTCTTTACTATACCGAGTCTAAAATATACGGATGCCGATAACATACTCGGACTTACACCTCATTTAAATGCATAAGTAATTACGATCTAACTACCCACGCTTCATAACTGTCCCCGTCCTACTCTCTCGAACGGTGGTCAGCTTCAAGTACCTGCACACTAAAAACGTTCCCCCTAGGGGGTCAGCTTACGCTGCGCATGAAATTCGCATATACCGCGTGCTAACCGCGGTACGCCGACTACTTTGGGTCGGATGTACATGGAGTTTTTTAAACAAACAACATGCATCATGGCAATACAATATATATGTATATCACACAAGGAATCTACATCCAATCACGGAACACGATTCCTAACTAACATAACAATGTTGTAGTGGTAACTGGTTACTCTTAGGCATTGAGGGTTATTCCTCACTATGCCTTGTTTACGTATTCAATGCCTCACCCGCTCTCTCGGGTTACTTATTCGTATACACACCCATTCTCTTGGGCTACTCATTCATATACTTACCCATTCTCTCGGGTTACACATTCATATACTCACCCCTTCCTCTCGGGTTACACATTCATATACTCACCCCTTTCTCTCGGGTTATTTATACTCATTATCTCACCCACACTCTTGGGTTATTTATAACTCACCCACACTCTTGGGTCATTCATACTCAAGCTCTTGAAGATTCTCGAGACACTACAGGTCTCCTACGTCACGCTTGTTACTCTTATTACATACTTAAGCCAAAACTCATGGCTCTCTAGCATAGTCTTACTTCCCCGGTTTCGACCCTACTCTGGGTCTAGCATGGTGGGAAGGTTCAACTAGCTCACGGAACTCTCTCTTAGTTCCTATCTCTTTTACTTAGGTCCGACTACTCTCGGACTACTCTCGTTCCCATACACTCCTCTCTCGGAGTTATAGTAACATCATGTATATTGTCTAGAAGCATCATTCACGATGTTTCTAATGACTTTGGGAACTTTACTTAAATTCGGGTAATCTTAGGTTTAAGTGTTACCCTCACAATCATATGCTTGTACATTCGGATATTTTCTTATACCGGGTAAAATCCTCATTTAAGAGGTCGACCGTATCTCAAGGGAGTCACATGGTCCCTTAGGTCTCTTTTACCTTTCTTACATGTTTACATTATTGGACTAACTTCAATCCTCTCGATGGAGGTCATTTATCTCTCCACTCATATTTATTTCGTGGATTGTTTCAATAAGGTTCTCTAACCGTTATCGGGTATATACCCAACCCTTACATCTCCTCGCATTTTAGGGAGTTCATATGTTTGTGTTATCGTTATACTTTAATCGATAGCTTGTGTGTGCATAATACCATTGGTTATGTGACTACCCGTTCAACGGGTTTCTAGTCAATCAGTACTCACTAAGAGTCGGTCCATGCACTAAATTAGACCACACCGGCATACAAGTATGTTAGCTCATTCAACATACAACAATGCATGCATAATCAAACAAGGGTTATTTTCATGCCTTAATCTTGATTAAGCCGGCACACAAAACACACAAATCAGAGTAACTCGGTTAGCATACGGGGCATGAGAAAATCATACCTTTCACCGGGTTTTTACTTTTACGTGTCATCTCACCTTGCTCGGGTCACACGATCCTCTGATAATGTTTCAAACATCATTATTAATACTAAGCTCATACGGAACATAATTAAATGTTACTCCCGTACTTACCCCGTTATCCCGTTATCTCGGTTTTATTCTTGTTCATTCGAGTTCTCACTTCTCAATCACTTCTAACACTTTCTTACATCCTTAGGGCCTTTACATGTCACCAAACAAGGCCTTAACATCTTATAACATCATTAGCATTCAACCCCCATCATTAGCAACCTTTAAAACACTCACGGGGCAATTCTGGGGGTGGTCCGGGACTTGGTCCTTACCTAAAGTCCCGGACCAATTGTTTTCCTAACTCTCGGCTAATTTTAGACTATGGTCCGGGACCTTGTCCTGGAGTATAGTCCCGGACCAGGGGTGTGCTGCAGCTCTCGACCGTTTTTTAAGTGTGGTCCGGGACTTTGTCCAAGGACCAAGTCCCGGACCCTGCTAAAACCTGCTCCAAACTTGATTTTTCCACTCCAAATCAATCCTTAAACCACCCTTAATCTTTCCATAAACTTTCCACAAGTTTTCCACATGTTTAATCACCTTAAAACATGCTCTAAAACTCTTCAAATCATGGGTTAAACCCTTACCCAAATTCTTGCCCAAAATCACTTAAATATCATAATTGGTTCTCTGTTCTTCTAACTTGTAACAGATTTTGGTATTGTCTCAACCATCCAATACTCCACACAATAATGCCATTCCTAGCACTCAATGACATTATTTCCACTACTAACACACTCTTCTTCTTAGTTTGGTTTTCAAGCCATTAACCAACCACTTAAACCTCTTAAACCACCTAGTTTCTTCCTTATAATCAAACACCCAAACTTATCCATTCTAGGCAAATTTGGACAGCACCTACTTGCTTTCCTAAGCCTTTTCACCACACTAGATGTACTCACAAACACAATCTTCACCCTGTTTTGTTTAGGCACCAATAACACATCAAATTCCCATGGTTCTCACATATGTAAAACAACATAACTTCAAGGTTTGTTTTTCACACTCAAACACATTAATACCTTCTGTTTCAAATACAATATTGCAGTACCAAGGATTCACAAGCTCAGAGTTATTTATTCAACACCCACCTCAATTTTCACAAGGAGATAAAACCAATACAAGGTAAGCTTTTTACCTTGTTTCACTTCCAGTTTCACTCCTCTTCTTCTCTTTATCTTGTTCTCTCTTTCTCTTCTTGTTTTCCACACCACACAAGGCTATTGATTACCAACTACAACCACCGCCCATCACACACATTCAACAATCAATTTGTTTTCCTCCACAAAACCATATATATATTTTAAGAGCTAGTTTTCAAAGTTTAATCTAGATTTTACCTTAGAGAACCCAAATGGTTGGCTTGGCAATCAATTGGAGAAGTTTCCAACACCCCACAAAAACAAGGTGGTTCGGCTGAAACGGTAAGAAATTTTTAACGTGGGGAAAAATTCTCCAAACTTGCAAAACTAGCTTGAAATGGTCTAAACTCTTACATATTATTACCTTAGAGCATCAAGGTGGTGAAGGAGAGTCAAAATCATCTCCTTAAGCTCCAAAGACAAAACACCATGGAAGTGAAGGTGGAGGAATCAAGACTTTGAGGGGTGGAAAACGTAGCCCTCGCCGATACGAATCTAACGGTATAATTTTTGTGTGATTTGGTGGAGAAATGAACAAGATAGAGGTGAGGCAAGGTGAGGGATGTGTGCTGTTCTGAATCGCGTGGAAGAAGAAGGAGTTTACAGAGTTGGGCAAAGCAATACGTGAAATGAGGAAGAAGGTGAGAAGGTGAGCTCTTTTATTTACTTTTTACTTTATACTATTCACTTTACTTTATTTATTTGTCTTGTTTTTACTTAATAGCTAGCAAGCTATTAATGGGTGTACACTTATTAATTAAACCGGCCCACATTAATTAATAGCCCGGGTTTTTTCGTCTTTTCGAATTAAACGCGTTTCGTCTCCCGGTTTCAACACTATTCATTTACCGGGTCCGTTTTCTGGAATTTTGCGTTTAATTAATTTTAATGGTTATTAAGCTTCCATTAATACTTAATTATAGTTATATAATCAACTATAATTTTTACGGGTCCATTTGACCACTTAAAGTCACGTTTTCGGGTTTTCTCGAAAAACGTGCTTTAAACTCCGTTAGCGTTTTAATCCATTATTTGGATCCGTTTTCTTCGGGAATCATTCCCGTATACTAATTAGGCCTAACTAAGCCTTAGGAATCCATCTCGGACCCTCCGAGATATATCTATATCTTATACTCATTTAACGCGCATTTTAGCGTTTTTCGCTTTTCAAGCGTTTTCTCTTTTCTTTTGGTTTTATTCTTTTTACCAATACTCTTTAGGCACCATTAGGCCTTTTATAATCATATTAGAGTAATTTAATCGCCACTTTTAGATCGGGGTATTAAAATCTACCCCCCTTAGGAACTTTGTCCTCAAAGTTGGTGAATCTAGATGGTTACTCTCAGGCGTACTATGCCAAGGTTATAATACATGTATAACCTTACAGACTCCACAAGTCTGTCTCATTTCATACTACACATACCACACACATATCACAGCATGTATTGCAATCAAAAATACTCTTTTACTCTCTCCATGGAATCGGTCCGGAGACAAGAAGGCACTACAGTCCTCGAATCCATGTCGAGTGATATATACTGATCCCTCAGGTGACGGTCACGGGTTACGAAAACATTATCGTTTGGTTCACGGCCGTTCATGACAAATGGGCACTACTCTCTCTGGCCCACGGTCCCTTTGGTTCTGATCAAAACATTACACATATACATATCCTCAGGCACTCTGGTTGACTCACTCAACACAGGAACATCTCAGGGTACTCTCCCCGTCCTCTTCCTTTGGAAAAATCACACACTGACACCACTGACCCGCCCCAACCGGTCGCTTAGGACCGCCGCACGTACGGTGTAATGGTTTCAAAACTAATACTCGCCCACCGTTCTACCGGTCATCAAGACTTAAGGCTTAGCCATCGGCGGGTGATAGCGGTTTCAAAACCAGTTTTTTTTTGTTTCCATCTTCATACTTGAAGAAAATTCCTTTTCAAAATCTGTTTGAAAATTCTTTTTAAAACATCACACAACTCCAAATCCGGTTCATGGTAGTTGTATCTTTTCTTAGCGTGATTACTTGTGACCACTTATAGGGAGCTTCAAGAATCATCCAACCCTGATGTGATCAGCATCAGTGTTGAACTATCCTTCCACCCCAATTTGTGTTCGGTTTCCCTTGATCGCTAGCAGATCAAGTTCCACCTCCCACGTCAGTTTCAAACAATCAGATAGTCAAACATTTTCATTTTCTATCTTTTACTCTTTCTAGTCGTATTCATAAAACAATCTGTTTCAATTTATCTTTATCATGGAACTTAAGTCATCCATCATTCTCTATTTACCTTGCCTAGGCATTCCATACTTGTGGCCTCATTAGTCAAATTATAACTCAACTTAAAACATACAACATACAACTCCAAAGGATGGAACTCACTCCATCAATCATTCTCAAATAAAATCACCTAGGGAACTCACTCCCTCTTAGGTTACACATCGGTTTCATGCCGATTCATACTCATCGTAACTCATGTCTAATCTCACTAGACATATACTATAGGGATTCTCATTCCCCAGGAGTTTCTCTACTCCTCTTTTCATATTTATTACATACACATTACTCGCATCTCTCATGCACAATACTCATACTTACGCGATGAATGGGTAGACATGTTTATGTAACATGAGTTCCAATCATCAAAACAATTTCTTTTTGTGCTATGCACATAGTAGTTTACGCACCAATACGTAAAACATACTCTAAGCGGTTTCTCGCCCTACCCCCCTTAAAAGGGGTTACGCCCGCGTAACCAACCATATGTTATCATTGAACATTGGTTCATTAATTCGAGTACTATGAAGTGTTTTAACTTCAGTACGGTTAATTAACTCATAACCGGGTTCGGTTCTAGCCTCTAAGGCTTCAAGGGGTTTATGACATAGGTATACTTAACCCTGAATCGCGGTCCACAAGCTTCTGCTGCGTGACCTGATAACTAGAGCTTAATTCGCTCTTTGGTATTCTCAATGTATTTCAATCGTCGCTTGGTATCTCTTACCGTATTGGAATTCGAGGAGTTATAGATTTTCTCTCCAACTCTCTGGAAATCTATTTGTATAACTCTGTATACCTTCGTGGTTATTCGCTTACTTTTCCCGACTTATTGTCGGTTGAGGTCAAGCTACTACTTAGCATGTAGTGCTTCCTCGTTTAATAATGGCTCATGGATTATGTTTGTTTCTTGGTTCTGTACCAGAGTTCTTCATTCATACTACTCTGCATTTTTCCACATATCGATCCTGGGCCCTGTGGGTTACTGCCCACGTTCTTTGTGCATCTTTAGCCAATGGCCGCACGGTTATTTCTCTAGATTCTCACTCAACAGGCTTCGTTGACATTTCTCAATTCCTGGCTCTCCCACTTGATCATTACTGCACAAGTGCAATACCAAAACACTCAGTCATACAGAGTGCAGAAGCGTAAACCCTTGACAGTAAATCTCTCATGGGATAGGAATGATTATGTCACATTACCACATTTCCTCATCAACTTCTGATCACTATCTGAATACACTCTTACAATGGTCGCTTACTGCGTACCTTGGTCTTTCTCATTTCTATGGCATCCGCTACTACTTTAGCTTCCGCCCGGGTGTTCTCGCCATTTACACGATGGCTTGCCATTCACTTGGCTCAACAACATACGCTATTGTTAAAATCTCTCTGCGCACTTGCGCGCTGCTTACTCTGCAGTTCATATTGCACACATACAGTGTTTACTACTCAACTGATTACTCTACTATAGTTCGTATACTCATTGGCAATATACACATGCTCAAGTTTTGCTACACCGCTCTAGCGGTTTCACATTACATACTTAGGTGGTAGCCTTTCTCTGGAGGATTCACGCAAATGCCGCTCCATAGGCCCCATAATCACAAGTGGTATCCCCACTCTAAGGTAGTGGTTCATTCACCACTGTTCCTCTTATGCCTTTATGCATATGTTTTACAATGTTTGGATCTACATATTGTAGTTGGTTTTATCGGCTTACAAGCCACCTTGCCTCGAGTCATGCTCCATGCGGGCTGTTTATATAGGTTCCTCCTTTACCATATGTCATTAAATGGTTTGGAAGGTATTACTGGGCTCTTGATGTGGTTGTCTCACCACACTTCCGTACATGGAAGGCCCTTAAAACAACTTGATATTTGTTGATGCCCTCTGGCAATCTAGGGTATCCCGTGCTACGTGGGATCCCTTCGGGTTTTACCCGAGTGTTTGACTTAACACTTGTGTTCTCAACACGATGTTTCGTTCAACTACTGTTGACTCCGGCACCCTTCTCGGATTGCTCCTGGGTGTTACTGAGTAATGCCATTACATCTGGCTCGTACTTATGGTTATGTTCAGTTGTGACTTCGCCTTGCGGCTATGTCCTTGACTATCCCGTTTAGGGTTGTAATGTCTCTCATTATTGGGTAGATCCTTGGTTCTTTCTCTTAGTGAAGTATACTATGGGAATTCTATCCCGTTCATCGAACATTAATATGTTCATTTAGGCATTCGCCGTATTATTTACACTGGTATTCACCCAGTTATCAGGTATTTCCTGAGACATATCCAATGTCTGTGCTTAATACTCTGTGCTTCTCGCACTTTTTAACGCCTTATCCTTAGGTCCGTGACCTTACTGGATTATAGACTCCCTTAATTCGGTAAGCTTCCTTGTGTTCTTCGATCATTCGAGGTGTCCAACTGTCTTGATTTGAATTGGCTCTTTCGTCTGTAGTATGGAGTGGGCTACTTCCCGTGTACCGTACTCTACTTGTATACATACATGGAGTATCTTATTGATACGTTACCACTTACCCGACTAACTCATAACTAGTCTGTCAGGCCCGCAAACTCCTTTGGAGTGCGGTTGTTCCATGTCTCGTTTGTGTACACTTGTAGTGTCGGTCACGCCTAAGTGAAGTATTCTGTTGCCAACTCCTCTTATATGGTCCTATAATAACTTATCGTGGTTCACTGGTTTGGTTTTAAAACTTTGGGGGATTTTGGTAAATTTCATGTTTTGAAGAAGGGTTTGAGTCTTGAAAGTAAACTCTTTGCGGCATTTCAATGCCGGTTGCTTCTTACCAGGTCTAGCCTCTTGCTGACCGGTATATTCTTTATACAGTGGTCAGGCTTTTAGGCCTCACCAAGGTTTCGTTTCAGAATTCTTTAGGGTTTGTGATGCTATGTTGGCTTCTCTTGCCGTCTTGGTACTTACTAAGTACTGGTAGCTTGTCAAAGCTCCTCTTAGCTGTCCGTTATACTGCACTTGCCGAGGCAAGTGCGCGGTACAGGCGGTTTTTGGGTTAACTCATACCGGCCACGGTATTGTTCACATTATATTTGGTAGCCTCGTTGGCTCTTCCTTGATCCCCTAGTTGGATAACTGCTCCTTGGAGCTGATTGTCATTCACCTTGACATGACTGTCATTCCTTAGGTGCTTCTCCATTCTCGGAGTTCCTTAATTACTTTAATGTTTATGCTTTATCTCGTTGCTCGTTCCCACGTCTTTACTGTGGTTACCGAGGTTTAACTTATTTAGGTACTACTTCTGTAGTCCTGCTCGGGTATGTCCCGTAACTATGCTCATAGCTGTCTAAGTTGTGCCCTTTAGGTATTGCAACCTCTTCGGGTGTGGCAGGGTGGGTGTACCAACTCTCAACTATGTTCTTAATTGGTTGGTATACCCTTAGTGATATTACGTATCATGGCGGTTCGTAGACATGTGTCCCGGTTCTCGTTATTACTCATGAGTCCGCCTTGTTGCACGGTTGGTGCTTTCTTCTTGCTGCTGCTCGGCCAGCTAGGTTCTCGCGACTGCTCAGCATGTCGCCCCAAGTTGCCACAAATTTCGGTCTCCTTGGATTAGGATTTCTCGATCTCTCGCCATTATGTGCGGTTATTGTCATTCCAGCGGGATCCGTCTCCGGGCTTTCCGGTTCTCGGGACTTACCGCATGACAGGTTCTGGTTCATATTGAAGTATTAAATAACTGCCAGATTGGGTTTCCCGTCTCTCTGGCGTTCTTTCCCGAGCTTTCAATACGGGGGTTGTGGAGGGCGGGTCTGGTATTGTAGGTATCCAGAACATACTGGAAGTTCCTATCTAGCGCATCTCTCACGCTACCACTCAACCCATAGCCCTAAGTCTCTATATCCTAACTCGGTATTTCCTAAGCTCGGTATTTCCAGTCATCAGAGCGATACTTCGCTCTGATACCATTTTTGTAACACCCCAACCGTTAATCTCGTCATTACCTCTTAAACTGTTACTAATTACTCCTACTCACGCAGCGGAACTCTAATTACAACGAGGGGTGAAACAACGCCGTTAGCCACCCATGTGGCTAACCAGGCCTTTTTACATACCGTAACGGTCTGATGAACTGGAACAACCGAGTACTTCATACAAATACAATACTCAATTCACTTCTTTACTATACCGAGTCTAAAATATACGGATGCCGATAACATACTCGGACTTACACCTCATTTAAATGCATAAGTAATTACGATCTAACTACCCACGCTTCATAACTGTCCCCGTCCTACTCTCTCGAACGGTGGTCAGCTTCAAGTACCTGCACACTAAAAACGTTCCCCCTAGGGGGTCAGCTTACGCTGCGCATGAAATTCGCATATACCGCGTGCTAACCGCGGTACGCCGACTACTTTGGGTCGGATGTACATGGAGTTCATTTTAAACAAACAACATGCATCATGGCAATACAATATATATGTATATCACACAAGGAATCTACATCCAATCACGGAACACGATTCCTAACTAACATAACAATGTTGTTAGTGGTAACTGGTTACTCTTAGGCATTGAGGGTTATTCCTCACTATGCCTTGTTTACGTATTCAATGCCTCACCCGCTCTCTCGGGTTACTTATTCGTATACACACCCATTCTCTTGGGCTACTCATTCATTATTACCCATTCTCTCGGGTTACACATTCATATACTCACCCTTCCTCTCGGGTTACACATTCATACTCACCCCTTTCTCTCGGGTTATTTATACTCATTATCTCACCCACACTCTTGGGTTATTTATAACTCACCCACACTCTTGGGTCATTCATACTCAAGCTCTTGAAGATTCTCGAGACACTACAGGTCTCCTACGTCACGCTTGTTACTCTTATTACATACTTAAGCCAAAACTCATGGCTCTCTAGCATAGTCTTACTTCCCCGGTTTCGACCCTACTCTGGGTCTAGCATGGTGGGAAGGTTCAACTAGCTCACGGAACTCTCTCTTAGTTCCTATCTCTTTTACTTAGGTCCGACTACTCTCGGACTACTCTCGTTCCCATACACTCCTCTCTCGGAGTTATAGTAACATCATGTATATTAGTCTAGAAGCATCATTCACGATGTTTCTAATGACTTTGGGAACTTTACTTAAATTCGGGTAATCTTAGGTTTAAGTGTTACCCTCACAATCATATGCTTGTACATTCGGATATTTTCTTATACCGGGTAAAATCCTCATTTAAGAGGTCGACCGTATCTCAAGGGAGTCACATGGTCCCTTAGGTCTCTTTTACCTTTCTTACATGTTTACATTATTGGACTAACTTCAATCCTCTCGATGGAGGTCATTTATCTCTCCACTCATATTTATTTCGTGGATTGTTTCAATAAGGTTCTCTAACCGTTATCGGGTATATACCCAACCCTTACATCTCCTCGCATTTTAGGGAGTTCATATGTTTGTGTTATCGTTATACTTTAATCGATAGCTTGTGTGTGTTTGCATAATACCATTGGTTATGTGACTACCCGTTCAACGGGTTTCTAGTCAATCAGTACTCACTAAGAGTCGGTCCATGCACTAAATTAGACCACACCGGCATACAAGTATGTTAGCTCATTCAACATACAACAATGCATGCATAATCAAACAAGGGATTATTTTCATGCCTTAATCTTGATTAAGCCGGCACACAAACACACAAATCAGAGTAACTCGGTTAGCATACGGGGCATGAGAAAATCATACCTTTCACCGGGTTTTTACTTTTACCGTGTCATCTCACCTTGCTCGGGTCACACACGATCCTCTGATAATGTTTCAAACATCATTATTAATACTAAGCTCATACGGAACATAATTAAATGTTACTCCCGTACTTACCCCGTTATCCCGTTATCTCGGTTTTATTCTTGTTCATTCGAGTTCTCACTTCTCAATCACTTCTAACACTTTCTTACACTCCTTAGGGCCTTTACATGTCACCAAACAAGGCCTTAACATCTTATAACATCATTAGCATTCAAACCCCCATCATTAGCAACCTTTAAAACACTCACGGGGCAATTCTGGGGGTGGTCCGGGACTTGGTCCTTACCTAAAGTCCCGGACCAATTGTTTTCCTAACTCTCGGCTAATTTTAGACTATGGTCCGGGACCTTGTCCTGGAGTATAGTCCCGGACCAGGGGTGTGCTGCAGCTCTCGACCGTTTTTTTAAGTGTGGTCCGGGACTTTGTCCAAGGACCAAGTCCCGGACCCTGCTAAAACCTGCTCCAACTTGATTTTTCCACTCCAAATCAATCCTTAAACCACCCTTAATCTTTCCATAAACTTTCCACAAGTTTTCCACATGTTTAATCACCTTAAAACATGCTCTAAAACTCTTCAAATCATGGGTTAAACCCTTACCCAAATTCTTGCCCAAAATCACTTAAATATCATAATTGGTTCTCTTGTTCTTCTAACTTGTAACAGATTTTGGTATTGTCTCAACCATCCAATACTCCACACAATAATGCCATTCCTAGCACTCAATGACATTATTTCCACTACTAACACACTCTTCTTCTTAGTTTGGTTTTCAAGCCATTAACCAACCACTTAAACCTCTTAAACCACCTAGTTTCTTCCTTATAATCAAACACCCAAACTTATCCATTCCTAGGCAAATTTGGACAGCACCTACTTGCTTTCCTAAGCCTTTTCACCACACTAGATGTACTCACAACACAATCTTCACCCCTGTTTTGTTTAGGCACCAATAACACATCAAATTCCCATGGTTCTCACATATGTAAAACAACATAACTTCAAGGTTTGTTTTTCACACTCAAACACATTAATACCTTCTGTTTCAAATACAATATTGCAGTACCAAGGATTCACAAGCTCAGAGTTATTTATTCAACACCCACCTCAATTTTCACAAGGAGATAAAACCAATACAAGGTAAGCTTTTTACCTTGTTTCACTTCCAGTTTTCACTCCTCTTCTTCCTCTTTATCTTGTTCTCTCTTTCTCTTCTTGTTTTCCACACCACACAAGGCTATTGATTACCAACTACAACCACCGCCCATCACACACATTCAACAATCAATTTGTTTTTCCTCCACAAAACCATATATAATTTTAAGAGCTAGTTTTCAAAGTTTAATCTAGATTTTACCTTAGAGAACCCAAATGGTTGGCTTGGCAATCAATTGGAGAAGTTTCCAACACCCCACAAAAACAAGGTGGTTCGGCTGAAACGGTAAGAAATTTTTAACGTGGGGAAAAATTCTCCAAACTTGCAAAACTAGCTTGAAATGGTCTAAACTCTTACATATTATTACCTTAGAGCATCAAGGTGGTGAAGGAGAGTCAAAATCATCTCCTTAAGCTCCAAAAGACAAAACACCCATGGAAGTGAAGGTGGAGGAATCAAGACTTTGAGGGGTGGAAAACGGCCCTCGCCGATACGAATCTAACGGTATAATTTTTGTGTGATTTGGTGGAGAAATGAACAAGATAGAGGTGAGGCAAGGTGAGGGATGTGTGCTGTTCTGAATCGCGTGGAAGAAGAAGGAGTTTACAGAGTTGGGCAAAGCAATACGTGAAATGAGGAAGAAGGTGAGAAGGTGAGCTCTTTTATTTTACTTTTTACTTTATACTATTCACTTTACTTATTTATTTATTTGTCTTGTTTTTACTTAATAGCTAGCAAGCTATTAATGGGTGTACACTTATTAATTAAAACCGGCCCACATTAATTAATAGCCCGGGTCGTTTTTCGTCTTTTCGAATTAAACGCGTTTCGTCTCCCGGTTTCAACACTATTCATTTACCGGGTCCGTTTTCCGGAATTTTGCCGTTTAATTAATTTTAATGGTTATTAAGCTTCCATTAATACTTAATTATAGTTATATAATCAACTATAATTTTTACGGGTCCATTTGACCACTTAAAGTCACGTTTTCGGGTTTTCTCGAAAAACGTGCTTTAAACTCCGTTAGCGTTTTAATCCATTATTTGGATCCGTTTTCTTCGGGAATCATTCCCGTATACTAATTAGGCCTAACTAAGCCTTAGGAATCCATCTCGGACCCTCTCGAGATCATATATCTCTTATACTCATTTAACGCGCATTTTAGCGTTTTTCGCTTTTCAAGCGTTTTCTCTTTTTTGGTTTTATTCTTTTTACCAATACTCTTTAGGCACCATTAGGCCTTTTATAATCATATTAGAGTAATTTAATCGCCACTTTTAGATCCGGGGTATTAAAAGTATGTTCTCATGCCCAAATGCATTGTTTTTCTCACCACATCTCATCACCAAACCAACTCATTCACAACAACTCATTATATTGCAATAATCTTAAATTGCATAGCACCAAGGCTCTTAAATGACATGGCTCTTAGGCCTTAAATGACTTAAACTTAAACACTGAATTTCCCACATATAAAAAGCTTTCAACCTACAAATACACTCATCAATCTCATAGTATTTATAATGCTCTTAAAATCCCCCTTAAACTTATATTACTAACTCATTCTCATTAGCTCCTTAATCACAAGTTCATAAGCTTGTTTAAGTTCTTTTTCTCAGGTTTTATAACCCAATACACAATGTAAGCTCTAAGCTACATTGGTACTTATCTAAAACTCATTCCTTAATCTTAAACCACCATTAGGTAAGCATTTTACCTTGTTTTCTCAAGCTTATCTTAATCTCCTCCTTAGACCTTCTTCTTGCATGGATCTCGGCCACCACTTAAATTCCCTTGCCAATGTTCTAATCAATATTCAAGGACTCATATGAGTACTAAACAATGCACTAACCTCAAGGAATAAAAACCTAGGTTAGAAATGTGTTCTAAGGCATAAAAGTGGATGATTACCTTTGAAGTCTCAAGGTAGACTTTGGCATTGAATGAAATAGGACCTCCACTAGTCCTTGGTGAATAAATCAAGCTTGACAAGGCAAAAAACATAGCCCATGAGAGGAATTTTCGGCCATGTACAAGAAATGATGGAAACATGGTTTTTCTTACATTTTCTTTACCTTAAGAGAATGGAGAAGCTAATGAGCTCTTCAAACTTGATTTTCCTCCATCAATGAAGTTTTCTCATGGCACCAAAATGGAGCTTTGAAAGATTTGAAAAGATAGAAGTATAGGTCTTGACCTAACAAAGAATACTATGTGTTTAGTTTTTGATTTGGAGCTAAAATGAGTAAGTTGTTGCCAAAGCAAGGTGAAGCAACAATGGAGGCTGCTTGGGACGGTTTGGAACGGAGGAAAAGAAGAGAAGAACCGTGGAGGAAGAAGAGAAATGAAGAAGAGAGGAGAGAAGGTAGCTTATAAGGATATTTTGCTTTATAAAAGCAAATAGTAACTTTTCTCACTTTACTCTTCTTTTCCTTTCTCATTGATGACTCATGTGGTGACTCCCCACATCAAAAACCGGCCCCCCTCTAATAAATGGAGATATTTATGGTCTTGGTTGACCATCTTATTGACTTATGTTGACTTATGTCTTAACTAGCACTAAATAGTTACTATTCACTAACCAAGGCACATAATCGGGAAATTTTTGATTTCCCATTGATTTAGACCTCCTAATGTGATACTAATTAGTACACATGTTGATTAAAAGAGTAATGATGGACATTTAGCCACTCAAAACTCAATTCTAAGACAATTTCTCAAAAATGTGCTTAAGAACTTCTTAAAGCACATTTTGTGTTTTAACTTGTTTTAAGCTTGGTTTTCTTTGCTAATTGATTTAAAATGACCATTAGGATATTACTAAGGTCTTATCATGATATTTTGGTACTCACCCAAGTCTCTCCAAGCTTAGAGCACGTTTTTGCCCTGATTGCCTTTAAGGCACTTCTTGTGTTTTGCTTGGTTTAAATTGTCTACCAATCTTTCTAAGGCATATTATAGCCTTACTACATCATAATTTGATGTTTGCTTAGCATACTTAGGTTGGGGTATTTCAATCTACCCCCCTTAAAAGGACTTTGTCCCCAAGTTCCTATGCATCTTTTCTCATTAGAAATACAGGTATCACCACATTCCTCAGATCATATAGATCATACTTCTGTATACTTAATCTCACTAGATCATTAGATCCGCCATATTCTTATACTTAAAATATCACACAACATGCTTAAGCATGTGTAGCACTCAAAATTCCTTTTGTCCTTTTTGATGATTAAAACATTCACATAACTTCCAACGTATTCTCCCATGTCACCGGTCCGTAGACAATGGCTCATTCGTCCTCGTCACCATGGGCCAGAATACAAAACACCCTGCTCTCCCCATGTCACCGGTCCGAAGACAAAGGCTCGTGCGTCCTCGACTTCATGGGCGAGACTCAGTAAAAAGGTAATCCTTTTTACGAGGTCATGTGAGGAATAATTCCTCTAATTAAAAATACAATCAACTCCAATTTCATTTTACCCTAAGGCCTCTATCCTTAGTGTGATTTAATTGTGACCACTGGTAGGGAGTTTCAGAAATCATCCAACCCTGATGTGATCAGCATCAGTGTAGAACTATCCTTCCACCCCATTTTGTGTTCGGTTTCCCTTGATCCCTAGAAAATCAAGTTCCACCTCCCACGTCATCTTCAAACATCCAAATAATTCACTCATGTCCAATTTTCTATTTTTTTAGTTCTTCTAATCATAATCAATACATCTCCAAAGTGTGGACTCATTCCATCAAACATTCCCAATTCATCTCTTAGTAATTACCTCAAGACTTAAATCCCTACTAAGTTCTACAACTGTCCCATACCAACTTTTACTGTCTCATACCACATAGCATTACTATCTTCATCCCCATACTCATATCAAATGTTATCTCATAATATCATCTTATTCTTATCTCTCACATAGTCTCATATCGACTCATACCTCATATATTCCTTATTTCTTAAGTCTCCTTAAACCTCCTCCTTAATTCTCTTAACTTGTACTCACACCGGAGTTAACAAGATAGGTACTTAATATGTATGGTATTCACATCTTTTGTGTGCAATAACCATGATTTATCTCAAAATGTTTATATAAAACATATTCTCAAGTTATTTTGTGCTATGCACACCGTAGTTTATGTACTCAGTACATAAACATACGCTAAGCGGTTTTCGCTCTACCCCCCTTAAAATGGATTACGCCCACGTAATCAGCGTCACATCATCTTTGAACATAAGTTCAAGATGTCTAATTCTCACCAAGCATTCTAGCTTCCACGTCATCGATCTCACTTACGATTCGATCAAAGTGTCATAACTATGCTAATGACTTAGTCTCTGCATCGAGGATTCTTAACGGTACCTATACCGTATTCTTAACTTAGTTTGGTCTAATCTCAAAGTAGTGGTCTGCTAGCTTCCGCTGCGCGACTCTGATAATCTTAGGCTTAATTGTCTCAATGGACACGTGTTATCTTTATACATACACGGCCTTAATGAGTTGTAACTCGTCTATCTATTCTCCTTGAAGATCTTACGCTCATACTCTTAGTATTTTCTCGAATGTCTAAATTGTTCTCCCCAACTGACCTTAGGTCTGAGGATGATCTTAGTTGAAACTACTGTTTAGTGCATATCGCGCTTACAGTCTTAATCCTTACATCTTAAGACATGTCCAATGTCTGTACTTAACAATCCGTGCTTTTCGCACTTCATAGTTCTTAATTATTTGTTCTCTGGTTCCTCTGTGTTGCTGGTTCGACTGAATTCTTCTCTTCGACAGTTTGTGGTAGTAGCTGCTCTTGTCTGATCTTGCGTCGTTGTCGGTGGTACGGAGTCGACTACTTCCCGTGTTCCTTACACCACTCGTTCACAAGCATGGGGTACCTTACTGGTACATTACTACTTACCCAACTGACTCATAAATGAGCGTGTCAGGCCTGCAAGCCCCTGTGGGGTGCAGTCGTCCCACGTCTCGTTTTAGTAAACTCATAGTGTCCGTCACACGTTTAGCTATAGCTAATTATGAAGTATTCTGTTGTCGATCTCCTCTTTCATCGTTCCATAATAACATTTATTGTTCTTCTTGAAATTAATCAAGGGAAGTCCCTTATTGTGTTCTTGGGTATTGTATGCTGTAGCTCTTTCTGTATCCCGTACTGATTCAGTCTCTTAATAATTGAGGTCTCTTTCCGTAGAGCCTCTTATCTTGTTTCTCATATTTATGCTACTAGGAATGCACTTCCAGTTCCTTAAGGAATGGGTAGTGTGCTTCCTGCAAAATCTTACCTAACCAGGTCCAGACTACTGGCATCAATGCTCAGTTCGTCTACCATCTTATTTCTTTACTTATACTGGTCTTAACTCATAAATTTAATTGCCTCAGTGTCAATATTTGACGGCTCAAACATAATGGTCGCCTTACCGCGTACCATGACTTAATCCACTTTTTAATATTGTACTGACGACCACTACTACCATGGTAGTTGGCCCTTACCATGTTGCCCATCAATGGTGCAACCTCTTACTCATTTATTCTAATGTCTTACCTCATACTCAATCCCTTCTTGATGTAACACACTGGAAGAAGTCATTCACTGAATCACTAGCTCTTCTGAGCATTGGTCACTTGACGAGTCATAATGTGCAATCTCAATGTTTATCTCTGACCATTACTAATTCTTACATCCTGGGTGTTGGATATGGGGTCTATCTGTGCAACCTTCCTTATTACTCAAGTGTATCTGCCCTGTTCTAAAGTAATCTCAATTTTACAGTTCCCATTCTCTAACAAAAGTATATTGCATCTCTAATAAGTGAAAGCCCTTTTTGAGGGGTTCATTCCCACTCATGGCCTCACAACAAGGAGTGGTATCCCCACCCTAAAAGGCATGGTTCGTTCTCCGCTCCTGTCCTTAGCATTATCTCAATATTCTCATTGGTATCCTTTCTTGGTAATGTTTTTCCCAATCTAAATTATAGGTTTGGTAGCCGTTCACATCTACAAGTTGTAGTCCCTCGTGGCTTAAACAAGCTCTCTTATAACTCACTGCGCCTTGGGCTCTGATGTGGTTAACATCCTTGGCTCGTAGGCTCTTAATGCTTAATGTCTCAGTTCATTATTTGTACTCTTACTCATCTGCAGGTCATTCTCTTAAAATTCTGGTTCCTTAAGCACTATCCACCGTTAGGTTATACACTAAATATAGTATCGGGTTTCATGGTAAGTTGCTGCATCCTGCTTCCTGCTATGGAAGTTTATTCAGGTGATCTGCGGTTACTTAGTGTCTTTGACAATACTGTCATTTTACAAGATTTATGTCTTTTAATAGTCAAGGTTATTAGGCGTTTGCCTCACGGTGTCCAAGTCGGATATCATCCTGTCGTCTTATACTTCCATCTCAACGCTTCGTTCAACTTCGGTTGACTATGCCACCCGTTGATGATCAATCATACTTGGGTGTTAATAAGTTAAACAAACAGTGTTAACTGTCATTCATCAGTTGTTCGGCTCGACTATGCCCGCTCTGTGGGGGTAGTCCTCTGAGCTTTCCTTTTCCAGGGTTGTACGACTTTAATCCTTAGTAGGTTATAGCTTACGTTTATTTCTTTTATCCTTGTTTTCTGGGTTTTCCAACATCTTCATTGAAGAATGTTGTTATTGGTACTCTTAGTGGTCACTCTGGGAGTCTTATCCCGTTTTCGTTGTAAGTCGTTGCTTCAACAGTCTCAATAGTATCTTATGATACATCCCTTGTATATTATTGCTTATATAGTGCTTTTGTTTGCATTACCGAGCGATCTCTTAGGTTTTCCCCTTGGAGTTCGGGATCGTGTTCTTACCGTACTGTCGGTTGTCATTGTAGTGGGTTATACCGTTGCTAATATTTATATGGTTTAATACTTTGTCTGAGTTCCGCTCCCGGCTGACTGGTGTGTCACCTCATCTCATCATGGTCAGGCCGTCGGGCCTTTCCAAGGTCCTACTTTTCTGTTCTCGTGGATTTACAATCCGGTATTAATATGCGTTTCAACTGTAGCGTTCTCCTATCTTGCCTTGATGGCTTTCCGTGTAGCTTAACCGTGGTAGCACTTGCTATGGCAAGTGCGCCATGCAGGATGGGCTATTGGTACAAGGTACGTTGGTAGCGATACTTCCTTCTAATTTCCATGTAATTGGTAGTCCTCGGGACTCCTTCGATAATCTCTTATTTTGGATAACCGTCCATCCGGCAGTTTCCTTGTTGTTTGACAGTACTGTCGTTTATCAGGGCGTTCCTCTTTCTGAGGGAACCCCTCAATATTCTCTTATGTCTTAATCCTCGCTCCTGTCTCCACACATTTTGTTGTGGTTACTCAGTAATGATTCTCCTTTAGGCACTACTTCGTAGCCCTATTTCGGTATACAATTTATATGAGTTCCTATCGTCGTCCGCACTATGTTGGCCAGGTTTTATAACCTTCCTCGTTGTATGGGGTCTGGAGTTCCCGTTTCCAACTGGACTTCCCAGTAATCTCAATCCTCATGCTTTGTATTATCCCACTGTTATGCTCACTCGGACCACTGTCCGGTACTCATGTCTCTTATCATTTCCTTATCCATTGCACGCGTAGTGCTTTCCTTACCATTGGTATCGCGGGTTATTTCGACTGCGTAGCATGTCGACCCATGTTGCCGGTAATTTCCGTTCCCTTACTGATAGTATTCCATAGGTAGCGCCTGTTCCTCTGTTGCGCTCCATTGCAAACCTCCAAGTTCTCCGTAACTATTGTGCAACAAGATGTTTCTCGTACTGCTTATTGTTAGCTAACTGCCAGATCGGGTTTCCCGAGTAAGAGAAGGCTTTCTTCTCTCTGGCGTTTGTTCCACATATTTCGGGTTCGGGATGTGGAGGGCGGGCCTAGGTACTATGGATATCCGGTAAACACCGGGAAGTCCTGGCTAACGCACCTCACACTCTATCTCTCAACCCTTAACCAATAACTCAATCTCAACCTCAACATTCTCCTAAGTTCGGTATTTCTTGTCTTCAGAGCGTAACTACGCTCTGATACCACTTTTTGTAACACCCCAACTCAATCCAATTGTGGTCTCACAACTTAACAGCATATATACATACATGTCACAACGGAATTCTTTACAATCCAGGACCTTGCCACGGTCTGTCTACAGAATATACCGAACATTAGAGCAACAATCTTAAACATTTACATATCCTTCTTACAACCCCCTCACATCCTATACATCTTACTAACTTAAATTGCCATACGAGTGTACATGCACAACTCGTAGGCCACACTTAACCCTTAACACTTGTATCCTCTTCTTACTCTCACGACGGCCGCTTCCTGTTGTACCTGTGTAGTAAAAACAGCCCCCAAAGGGGGTCAGCACGAATGCTGGTACGATCCCCTCATGGCCCCCAAGCTAACGTGGCTACGACGACTAATTGTCGATAGCATGGAGGTTGGTTAGATGCACAATATAATAGTAAGTGCAGTAAACAACAACTCAGATATGAACAATCAAGTTCACACACAATGAACGACTTAAATGCGTTCCCTTAATTAGAGAGTTATTTAACTCCTTAAGTAATGTTCCCTCTTAATCTTAGTCCAACCTTATCTCACCTCAATCTTAGTCTTATCTTAATCTTAGAAACAACCATCCTTTAATAAGGAGTGGATGTCACTTATCTTAATCTTAATTATACAAACCACCCTTTAAAGAGGAATGGTTGCAACTCATCTTAACCTTAACTTAATCTTAATCTTAACAATACAAATCATCCTTTAAAAAGGAATGATTGTAACTTATCTTAATCTTAACTTATTCTTAATCTTAACAATACAAATCATCCTTTAAAAAGGAATGATTGTAACTTATCTTAATCTTAACTTATTCTCAGATTACAAACCGTTCCTGGAGGGGAATGGTTGTAGCCTAAGTCCAAACCTGGGATATAGGTGATCCCACCGCACCATCTTAATGCCACCTACCCTGGACGGGAGTCCAGCGTAGCTGAGCCGGCAACCGGCCCTAGGCTACAAGTCCGAAGACAAGTCCTTAAGCGGAGGGCGGATCTGATTCAGATACCGTCCCCCTTTTTCCTTAGCATGCATGACCGGAGATCGGTCCCGGGTTTCCTCACTCAAGTTCCAGTTAGTAATAGTCTCAAGACCATGTTTGTTGGTTAACCTCTTTCGGTTCATATCGTCCCTTATTAGGGGCGTTCCTTAGTCTCACTCAATTTCTTACTAAACATTGGTTAGTAATTTCTCACGGTATGTTGTGTTAGTTTTCAAACATCACACAACCATACAATAAATATATATATTCCGGTTGCATGCTTTATCTTGTTTAGTGAGCACACAAGAACAAATAGCACACAAGCCGAGGGACACCTCGTTAGCAAGCAGGTCACAAGAGAACTGTACCGTTCACCGTTGGTCGTTCAGCTGCTTACTCTCCTCCGGGGTCCAAACTCCCAAGTCCTAAAACATTTATTCAGTTTTAGGTTGTTAATCACTTAACTCAATTCAACTTACTTATCTTACTTAACTTGTTTAACCTACTTAATTCCTTAATGATCCCCACTAAAACCTCTTAAGTCTTACAACTTAATCTTACAACTTAATCTTAAACTTTTAAGTTTATTCTTAACTTAATCCCTTAGGTCTTTATACCTCTAATCATCATTGCCCCCTTAATGGGGTACCATTAATACCACTAAACTCTCTTAGGGTTTCTTCTTTTTTTTTTCTTAAGGGTCGTCCGACCCACCCTCTGGGTCGGACCATTCCAGTAACTTTCGGGTTTGAAAAACCCTACATGTCCGACCCACGTCCGACCCAACCAACTGGGTCGGACCATTCCAGAAACTTATTTGCCCTCTAATACTCACCCGTCCGACCCATGTCCGACCCAAGCCCTCTGGGTCGGACCATTCCAGAACCTCTCCCTGGCGGTAAACAGAGGCCGTCCGACCCAAACTTGGGTCGGACCCCTGGGTCAGACGCCACCAGAACATGTCCAAAAATTGTTAAATCTTCACCAAACTTCTCCTAAAACCTTCTAATGTATTCTAACATCATTTAGACCTTTAAACCCACCTTTAATCATCCTCCAAACTCATTTATAATAGCCTCCAAAGATCATCCTAACCTTTTGCTCAATTCTTGCAAGAAGTTCCTAGCACTTGTTATCTAATCCCTTATTTCTCTAACATGTGCATTCTATCTAAAACTTCAACTAACCAAAGTGTTTCTTTCCTACCCATTTAACTCCTCCTTAACATCGTCGCACTCCATCTTTGCTTGTTAAACCTTCTAAGGTCATCTTGCATGTCCATGCACAATTCCCTTCTTTTCACTTATTACTCATCACTCTTAAACTCTTAAGCTTGCTTATACATTTCTTTCCATTATCTTAATACCTTGACATTGTTCTTCATTTACCTTAACCATGCTACACCCTCCTTAGACATTTCCACTTCTCTTATGCAACCTACTCACCATTCTCGTGATCATACCCTCTTATATGTTTCTTGTCCTTCTCCTTAATGACTTACATCATCCTCCTACCATTTTCACTTCCATCACCCAAGTCCACACATTACCATTCAGCTAAACCTTACCAGTCCGCCACTAACATCACCACCTCTTACACAAACTTCTCGAACTCTCATTGTCCTTTTCTTAGTTCATACCTAAATCATCTCAAAGCATTACACATCATTTCCTCCAGATTTGCACAAGTCTTACTATTCCTCATACCATGACTTTGGTGGGTTCAATACACCCATCTAAACTCTAACTTCCTCATAGACCATTCTAGGTTATTCTCATCCTCAAGAACTCCTTAGTTAACTCATTTCCACTCAAATTCTTCATAATGACTCCTAGTAAATCCTAGGTCATATTAATTCACCACCATCACCTAAGAACTTATTTTCTACTCAAATTTCGCCATAGCTCCGCTAGTATGTTCTCATGCCCAAATGCATTGTTTTTCTCACCACATCTCATCACCAAACCAACTCATTCACAACAACTCATTATATTGCAATAATCTTAAATTGCATAGCACCAAGGCTCTTAAATGACATGGCTCTTAGGCCCTTAAATGACTTAAACTTAAACACTGAATTTCCCACATATAAAAGCTTTCAACCTGCAAATACACTCATCAATCTCATAGTAGTTATAATGCTCTTAAAATCCACCTTAAACTTATATTACTAACTCATTCTCATTAGCTCCTTAATCACAAGTTCATAAGCTTGTTTAAGTTCTTTTTCTCAGGTTTTATAACCCAATACACAATGTAAGCTCTAAGCTACATTGGTACTTATCTAAAACTCATTCCTTAATCTTAAACCACCATTAGGTAAGCATTTTACCTTGTTTTCTCAAGCTTATCTTAATCTCCTCCTTAGACCTTCTTCTTGCATGGATCTCGGCCACCACTTAAATTCCCCTTGCCAATGTTCTAATCAATATTCAAGGACTCATATGAGTACTAAACAATGCACTAACCTCAAGGAATAAAAACCTAGGTTAGAAATGTTTTCTAAGGCATAAAAGTGGATGATTACCTTTGAAGTCTCAAGGTAGACTTTGGCATTGAATGAAATAGGACCTCCACTAGTCCTTGGTGAATAAATCAAGCTAGAACAAGGCATAAAAACATAGCCCCATGAGAAGGAATTTTCGGCCATGTACAAGAAATGATGGAAACATGGTTTTTCTTACATTTTCTTTACCTTAAGAGAATGGAGAAGCTAATGAGCTCTTCAAACTTGATTTTCCTCCATCAATGAAGTTTTCTCATGGCACCAAAATGGAGCTTTGAAAGATTTGAAAAGATAGAAGTATAGGTCTTGACCTAACTAAGAATAATATGTGTTTAGTTTTTGATTTGGAGCTAAAATGAGTATGTTGTTGCCAAAGCAAGGTGAAGCAACAATGGAGGCTGCTTGGGACGGTTTGGAACAGAGGAAAAGAAGAGAATAACCGTGGAGGAAGAAGAGAAATGAAGAAGAGAGGAGAGAAGGTAGCTTATAAGGATATTTTGCTTTATAAAAGCAAATAGTAACTTTTCTCACTTTACTCTTCTTTTCCTTTCTCATTTGATGACTCATGTGGTGACTCCCCACATCAAAACCGGCCCCCCCTCTAATAAATGGAGATATTTATGGTCTTGGTTGACCATCTTATTGACTTATGTTGACTTATATCTTAACTAGCACTAAATAGTTACTATTCACTAACCAAGGCACATAATCGGGAAATTTTTGATTTCCCATTGATTTAGACCTCCTAATGTGATACTAATTAGTACACATGTTGATTAAAGAGTAATGAAGGACATTTAGCCACTCAAAACTCAATTCTAAGACAATTTCTCAAAAATGTGCTTTAAGACTTCTTAAAGCACATTTTGTGTTTTAACTTCTTTTCAAGCTTGGTTTTCTTTGCTAATTGATTTAAAATGACCATTAGGATATTACTAAGGTCTTATCATGATATTTGGGTACTCACCCAAGTCTCTCCAAGCTTAGAGCACGTTTTTGCCCTGATTGCCTTTAAGGCACTTTCTTGTGTTTTGCTTGGTTTAAATTGTCTACCAATCTTTCTAAGGCATATTCTAGCCTTACTACATCATAATTTGATGTTTGCTTAGCATACTTAGGTTTGGGGTATTTCATTAGCATAATTTTTAGAAGTGTTATATGGCTTATATACATTTATATGTATTTATTATAAGGTTTAAATCAAGTTTTAAAACTATATAGTAAAAGTATGTAAAAGCCGAGAGTTAAATATATTATTTGGGTGAATTTCGAAATATATAAGTGTATTAACTTATATTATAAATTTTGGGGATATTAAAAATAGCAACAAGTATTTAAATGGCTAGTTTAATAAGTTATGTGGCTAAAATGTAAATTTTGAAAAGTATGGTGTGTGAATAATAATTGCCGAGAGTATAAGGAGTGATTTGGTGTATTTATGTTATAATATAAGATAGGAATTAATATTAAGGAATTTGGTGAATTTAAATAAGTGGTTAAGTGTTAAAATAACAATTTGTAAGATTTTGGGAGTATTTTGTAATTATTTAAGAGTTTGGAGTATAACCGAGAATTACATATGATTTTATGGGTTTATCAAAGTATTAATTATGAAATTAAGTCTTGGTCAAGGTGTTGACCAAAAACTTTGGGTTAAAATGATTTATGGCATAAAATATTAAGTTTATAAAAGTTTTGGGGTGAATATGTAATTTATGGAAGTATATATGAAAAATAGAATTTAATATGGGGCGGAAATGTAAATTGAAGAAAGTTATGGATTGTTTTGGTTATTTTAGTGAATTAAATATTAAAACTATAGTTTATAAGTTAATATGTAACTTATATAAAGTTTTGGAGTTAAAAGTATAAATATAGAAAACTATATGTTGAAACCGAAATGCTTATGGGCTTAATTAGTGATTTATAAAAATTGGTGAGCTAAAATTGTAGTTACCGAAAGTTGGTAAGAGTATTTGGTAAATTAAAAAGGTAATGTGGTTAATTAATAATTACAAAGGATAATATGGGTAATAAGTGAATTATAAAAGGTATAAGGTTATTTGGTAATTTATAGAAGTTAATATAAATTGTTTTACAATTTCCGAAATTGATACGGGTATTTAGTAAATTATAAAAGTATATTGTTATTTGGTAAGTTGTAAATGTTAATGGGTTCAAATTATGATTTCCAGAAATTATATGTGGTTATCTAGTAAATTATTAAGTTGTTGGATATAAAAAAATATAAATACCGAAATAATGAGGTTGGATTTGTGATTAATAAGGAAAGGAAGTAAACTAGGTAATATAATGTATTATGGTATATTATGGAGTATAATATAAAGTTTATTAAATAAAGGTGGTTATAATATAACTAACCAAATAATATGATATAAGGAATAGGTGGAAATGATTATGAGTATATAAATAATGAGATAAGGATATACCGTATAATGGAAATTCATTATCACATGTGAACTCCACATAAAATAATGAACTGCTAGGTTATCTAGAACCACTGTTAAAATAACAGGGGAGAATAAATAACATACAGAGTTAGTATACAACAAGAATAAACTCTACAGAGACAGTACTGTAATATTTAATGGACGGTCATATTAATATTACCGGGTATTGCATGTTTAAATAACAGCGTACGGGAAGGAACTACTGAACAGGAACTTGTCAAGCTAGTAGTTACTTGGTGAACGGTATGTTAATTGTGTGGTCTGATGGTCCTAAGGATTATCCTAAGGTCCAGACATTATGTATTAATTGTTTAAGAGCGATATCTGTGATTTTATGTGTATGATATTGTGTACTGTATTGCTCAACTGTTGCATTATATTTTATACGCAAACATCTTATGACTGGAAGTTTATACATCTAAACTGGGAAAAGACTAACTGACCTTTAGGTAATATTGAACCTAACTGATGGTAAACTATTATAGTCTTAATTCAAATATTGGTGTTTGTACCACTGACAAAAAGGGCTAACTCATAAAGAGAGGAATCCAGATCGTTTTGACTTTCGGGTTGCGCATTGTGATCACTATGAGAGACTACAATGGAGAGTCACTCAAAAATCCATCAGCCACATTCGGGGATGGTGGAAGGCACTGCCGTTGGTGCACAGGTTCGACCGGATCGGTCAATTAACCAGGGCCACAGGGTCAGCTGGTAAACAGTTCCAATGGAACACAAGGGACATTCGTCCATTAATAAGTTATTAAGGTTTGACCTAACATGACACTTGTGGTGGAAATTAATTGTTAAAGGTTAATGATTGGTTTAAAGGATAAAGGTCAGGTGGCTAACTAACGAGTACAGTTTAATACGCGTATCTAGTTTGGTGATCGTTATGGATTATTAATATGTGGTTATTGGTTATTGCTATGGATTATTAATGTGTGACTGTCGGTTATTTCTATGAGTTGTTGTTTTGTGGTTATTGGTGTCGTGTGCTATTGTACACTGGTGTTTACAGGTGAACTGTTATGTGATCGTTAAAAGTTTACAATTATTATTGTTATCATTGTAAACCGGTATTTTATGTAATGAATCTAATATCAAGATGGCTAAAACGACTAAAGGAATCTTGATGATTTAAGACTACATTTAGCATACCAGCATTTCGATTGCTGAGCCCTTCATTGGGCCAAACATTCCAGGTTATTGAAGAAGACTCAAGCCGGAGTGCGGGACACGGGGGTAGCTGTTGTGTTTTCAGCAAACACCTTTGGATTTATTTGCATTGTATTAAGGAAGTTGTTGTAATCAGTTAGTTGCTCATTTAGTTGGTTTTGGTTTGTAATAATTAGAGTACTCAGTATCTGTTCATCACAGCGTGAAGAGTTAAGGTTGTTGGATGGATGCCTTGTTACTCACAAGGGTGAGTAACGGCGTGTAACACCAAGGTAGTTAGTTTTATTTTCCGCTGCGAATTATTATTTATTATGCTACGAATTGCGACGTCGTTACAGGTTTAGGATTAGGGGTGTTACAGGTTGTGGGTCAGAGATATTATTGTTTCCCACTAGAGGACAATGGTCTGAGTCATAGAGTGTACAACATTGGTCAAAGATTTGAAATAAAGCCCTCTGCAGACCCATTCCAAAAAGGAATGGCTGATATTAATTCGTGGGTGGTGGGTCAGAGATATTATTGTTGCCCACTAGAGGACAATGGTTTGAGTCATAGAGTGTACAACATTGGTCAGAGATTTGAAATAAAGCACTCTACAGACCCATTCCAAAAAGGAATGGCTGATATTAATTCGTGGGTGGTGGGTCAGAGATATTATTGTTGCCCACTAGTGGACAATGGTTTGAGTCATAGAGTGTACAACATTGGTCAGAGATTTGAAATAATTCACTCTACAGACCCATTCCAAAAAGGAATGGCTGATATTAATTTGTGGGTGGTGGGTCAGAGATATTATTGTTGCCCACTAGAGGACAATGGTCTGAGTCATAGAGTGTACAACATTGGTCAAAGATTTGAAATAAAGACTCTGTAGACTCATTCCAAAAAGAAATGGCTGATATTAATTCATGGGTGGTGGGTCAGAGATATTATTGTTGCCCACTAGAGGACAATGGTCTGAGTCATAGAGTGTACAACATTGGTCAGTGTAACGCCCCTACCATTAATACAGTGCTTACCGTCCAATCTCCCTACATATCAGATACACGCAGCGGATATATACTTACATACAATGGGTGATACAATGCCATTAGTCACCCACGTGACTAACAAGGCTACTACTTCTACATACAGCATCGGTCTGATGGACCGGAATCCCGAGTACTACAAATCTACGATACATTCTCCATTAACTAAATACTACTACAATCTTCATTCAATACAATACTCCAAGTACAATACAATATAATCTACATACCGAGTTTACTAGGTTCCAAATCAAATACAATACTTCTCCCAAGTTCATACATACTCACTAAGAGTCTACATCTACCCATTCCTCACAACTACTTACTTCCTAAGTACAAGGGGTGTGCTGATTAGTACCCCTCTACATTCTACTACTACTATCCAAATGTAGTCACCGGTCTCGTGCCTTGACCATATCCTCTTCGGGTACCTGCACACTAAAAACGTTCCCCCGAAAGGGTCAGCTTTCGCTGAACATGATAACCGCATACCCCACATACTAGTGAGGGTACGCCGACCACTTGGTCGAATACATGCAGTTCATTTTCATTCAAACATACATGCATACATGCTCTTAAATACGATACTACAATACTTACACAGGAGTACACGAATACATTCCAACACATACCAAGAAGTTATACAAATCCAACAATACTTACTTACCTTCGGTATTCACGATACATGCACAATACATACTCATTACATACTCAATCCATACACAATACATATACAATGTCCAATACTTTGTTAGCTTCATTTGTCCACCCGGGTTAATCGGGTGGAGATTACTCTTTTACTCGTTCCACAATATTTACGCATACATACTCATACTCATACATACTTACGATCCATACTTACTTACTCTTACTCTTACTCATGTTAAGTCGTCGGGACCTCCGGCCCGGGGACTACTCCGTCCCACCACCGGGATTTACTTGACTCACCAATCCGGGATGCTACCCATTTAAGGGATTTGGGCCGTGGACCAGTTTAAGAGTCAGGAATCGGACCAACCTCTTGTGTCTCCTCATCCTCACGCGTGGCCGAAGCTATATCGGACTTCTACTCATTCCAATTTACTCACTTAAGTTAGGAGTTAGGTAGTTAGGAATTAGTAGAAGTCATTCATTCAACCACATACACAAATACATTATTCATATACACATCCATACAAAATTCAATACAATGTACAAGTACACTACAAGATACAATTACACAACATCATCATTCATATATTTCATGAATTATACAAACTATTGTTCAAGACAAATATCGAGAACAACGTAAACAAGCACAAGTAAGTGCAATATAGTCCGATTCATGCTTTTATCTTATTTAGGTGGTCAAATAAGCACACAAATCGGGGTAACCAGATTAGGATACAGGGCATGAAGAAATCATACCTTTCACCGTTGACTTTGGACTCACCGACTCCCTTCGGTGTTCAACTAGTCGAATCCTATTACATACATACAATTAGGTGGTTAATTATCCATAACTAACCTTACTTATTACTTTCCAAAAGTTTCCTAATTCATACTTACTAACTCTTTGTTACTTAAATACATTTACTTAAGTTACTTACTTACAATTATTTTCTAAGCTTGTTTATAGCCTTAATGACCTTTAAACATCATTAATTATGTCTTAATCATCTTATAACATCATTATCCTTCATTACCCATCCTTACCTAAACATTAATACACATTCTGGAGGATTTTTGTAAAGGTCCGGGTTGGTGTCCGGGTTTACAAACCCGGACCACCACGTTAAACTTCTTCTCGGGTGGAATTCGTGCCTGGTCTGGGTTTCCTTCCTAGTATGTAAACCCGGACCACATGGTTATACACTCTCGGGTGATTTTTTGCATCGTCCGGGTTTGTGTGCTACTTTGCAAACCCGGACCATGTGTTTTGGTAACTTACGGGTGTATTTTTGGGGTGGTCCGGGTTAGTGTCTTGGTTTGTAAACCCGGACCATCCCTCTGTAAAACTTTCTGTCGAGTTTTCTTGCTAGTCCGGGTTTGTGTTCTGGTTTGCAAACCCGGACTAGTTACAGTATTGCAATATATGTAAGTTTTTGAGTTTGTTTAAATTCCAAACTTCTACCAATCTCTTCCCTAACATTTCTACATATAATCTAGCATGTTTTAACTTTGTTTAAGCATTTTAAACTAGCCTAAACCAATACTATAAGATCTGTTACATAAACACTCTTACTGTAATTTTTTTTTCTCCTCTGTTACAATTCCTACTTCTCCAAGAAATGCTACAGACCATTCCTCTTGCCTTCCCACGTAGCTACTTGGTTCTTCACCTAGCACAACTTAGTTAAACAACTTACATTGCTCCATTCTAGTTCTACTCTACTACATCTCTTCCTCCTGTTACAAACCAAAGTGAAAATCACATTTTTCTTCTCTGTACACTCCTTTGTTCTCTCTTAACTAACAACACACAAGGCTCTAAATTCCTAACCCAATTTTGACAGAGGTTCCCTACATTACTAAGTGTTCTCACCACATTATTTTGCACACTCAACATAGTTCACAACCTGCTCACAATTCACATTACTCACATCTCATTCTAAATACTTGCCACAAGCTTATACTCATACAAATTCAATACTTACAACACTCTTAATATTCACACCTAGCATATTCATTACTTGTTTTCAAAAGCTTCAAACTACTACTACCATTCACATTAATATACCCATACTCTTCTTACTGTTACGGTGATTTCTAAACCATTGTTAAAAAATATACATATACGTATACATCAAAACTGTACAGAGACTTCTCTTTACCTTGGGTTTCCTTGATTCCTTTTTCTTTCCCTCCTTCTCCTTTCTTGCTCCTCTTTCCTTCTTTGTTTTTCTTGGTTTATTTAAGCCAAGCTACACCATGTAACCAAGCACACATACACACCAAAACTAGTGAATTTTCTATCTCACGTATTAAACCCTAACTTTGTGAGAAACCATTTAAACCACTTAGTAGGTCTTACTTCTCTAATGGAGTTTTTGGAGTAGAAAATGACAAGGCTTCAACTCCTCTTTGAAATGCCATAATCGGCTAACAATGGCATAATAATACTCACGTGAGTTTTGGATTTGCAAAGGAAAATGGAAAAGAGTGAAGCTTTGGTCTTTTTCTTACCTTAGAACATGAAGAAGATGATAGGTATTCTAATGGTGCTCTTGAAGTTCTCCACCGATAATACCCTCAAAATTAAAGTTGGTGGTTTTAGATTTTTGAAGGGTGGAGAATGATCTCCTTGACGATACGAATTCAACGGTATAATTTTTGTAGCATTTGGTGATGGTTTGAGGTTTCAAAAATGAAGAAGAAGAGGCTCTGTATATGGGTTCTTCAAATCGCCATGGCTACAGAGAGGAAAGAGAGGTGCTGGGCTGAGAAAGAAACGTGAGAGAGAGTTGTGAGGGAGGAGAGAGATTAACTTTTTGCTTTTTATTTGTTTTGTCCTTTTGCAAATAAGGAGGAAATTAAGAGAGGGGTATGGGCTATTTCAGCCGGATGCACACCCTCCTCACATGGCCCTTTTAAAACATTAATTGCAATAGTGGACACACTAACTTATTTTAATTACACTCTCACCCCACAACTTCCCGTTTTTGACAGTTTTTACTATTTTTCGTTTTATTGATTTTATTGGTTCTAGACCTTCACTAATGTTTATTAATGAATATTTAGTGACCAAAATTGTTACGAGTCTATTTGACCCGCTTAAAGTCGCGTTTTCCCGGTTTCCTCAAAAACGCGCTTTATGATTCGTTCATGTTTTTAATCCATTTTAAGGATCTGTTTTCTTCGGGATTTGTTCCCTAATATTATTTAGGCCTTATTAAGCCCATAGAATCCATATCATGCGCTAACCGAGGTCTCATACCTCCTATGGTTATTTAACGCTTATTTAGCGTTTTTCCCTTTTTAAGTATTTCTTCATTTCTTTTGGATTTATTTTCCTTACCAATATTACTTAGGCGTCATTAGGCCCTTAATTACATACTAGATTAATTTTAAATCCTTATATTTAAGTTCGGGGTATTTCAGTCAGAGATTTGAAATAAAGCACTCTGCAGACCCATTCCAAAAAGGAATGGCTGATATTAATTCGTGGGTGGTGGGTCAGAGATATTATTGTTGCCCACTAGAGGAAAATGGTCTGAGTCATAGAGTGTACAACATTGGTCAGAGTGCATTGTCAATGGAACTACGAACGGGTAGTCTACGAGCCTTATACGCCTGTGAATTCTGTCATTCCATAGCTCGATATACCTGGCGTTCACATTGCCCCAGTCTACCTCCACCCGTCCGGTTCGCTTTTGATTGTGCAGCTTATCACAATCCAGTGGCAATGCGGGTATGGGTTGATCACGCCCAAACTGTCTCATCGCCCGATCTGGCTGATGCCCCTCGACTATGTTGTTAAGGATAAGTGGTACAACTACAGCGGTAGTTTCTAGAGGGGCATCACCGTATGGTTGCCACACCCACTGCAAAATTAAATAACAATAAATAATTAAGGCGCATAAATATCAGGAATTACATAGTTGTTCATAAGTTTTAGTTCAATAGCACTTACGGGATCATCGGTGGGTGGAACTGGGATAGAATCAATGACAGCACGAGCAGCCTGCAACTTACTTGTTTTCACCATTGGATTATCCCAACATCAAGTGAACATATACAAAGCTTATTAAAACATAATGATAAGAAGTGCAGTGTAGTTATTAAATTAAATGTAATATATCATTTTTTGCACTTACGCATAACCGATCACGTCTTCTGTAGAAATAAGTTTTTTTGGAACTTGAAAAAAGGCAGGGTTTAATACCCCGGATCTAAAAATCGTGATTGAATTACTCTAATAGGATTGTTAAAGGCCTAATGGTGCCTAAAGAGTATTGGTAAGGGAAATAAAACCAAAAGAAAAGAGAAAATGCGTAAAACGCGAAAAACGCTAAAACGCGCATTAAATACGTATAAGAGATATATGAATTCGTTAGGGTCCGAGATGGATTCCTAAGGCTTATTTAGGCCTAATTAGTATACGGGAGTGATTCCTGAAGAAAACAGATCCAAATAATGGATTAAAACGCTAACGGAGTTTTAAAGCACGTTTTTTCGAGAAAACCCGAAAACGTGACTTTGAGTGGTCAAACGGACCCGTAAAAATTATAGTTGATTAAACAACTATAAATAAGTATTAATGGGAGCTTAATAACCATTAAAAAAAAGAACTGAGAAAAATCCGAAAAACGGGCCCGGATAGTGAATAGTACCAAACCGGGTAAAATAACGAGCATTTTCTGTCAGAAACCGAAAAACGCTCTCAGCCTATATTACTTAAGTGGGCTTTTTAGAGCATGAATTAGCTCTCTCTCACACTATATCCTAGCTAATTAAGTGGTGAGTCATAAATCAAATAGTAAAAAGTGTAAAAGTAATAAGTTACTTTTCTCTTTTCTCTTTCCTCATTTTCTTTCTTCTCATTTGACTCCCTCTCTCTCATCCGTATGCCCCCCTCCTCCTTTCTCCTTGTGCGATTTTGAGCTGCAACAAAGAGCTCCAATGGCAACTCCACTTCCACCCCATGTTCAAGTCTCACTTAAGCTCCAAATTCAAAATAAATTATATATTTGAACTCCTCTCCTCAAGCCCTATCACCCTCTCTTTTAGAAATTTCAAATGGAGGAATTTGATCTCCATGGGTTTTGGGAATTTGAAGGGAAAGGTACACCATCTTGAAGCTTGAAGCTTCCTCTTTCTAACAAGGTAAAAATATCCGTGAAAAAGTCTTGTTTTCTCCATCTTATACCTTGGCTGATTTTGGTCTCTAATGGAGCCTTGTTTATTCTCTTTTGAGCATTGATTCAATCCCTAAAAGCCTGGAGGGAGTTACTCTTTGATTCTTGACCAAAACCCCATCTTAGGGTTTTAAGGTAATCACCCATTTTAGGGCTTTAAGCATTTCTAATTAATGAGCTTAAGTGTTTCTACTTGAACTTATTTCTTGCCTTGAATGTTGATTTGGAGATGGGCAATTCCATGGCCGTTGGCCGATTTCCAAGATAAGAGAAAAGAGAAGAGGAAGTGGAGTGAAAAGAAGAGAGGCTTGTGAACAAGAGGTAAATAACTACCTTGGAGCCTAATTTAATGTTTCTAGAATTCGGAAGGGGAATAAAAGAATGAATGAACCCAAATGTATATTGGAATGTGATTTGTTGAGGTGATGGAGAGTTGTGATAGTGCTTGATGCATTTGTGAATTAATGCTTGATTTAAGAGCCAAAGAGCTATGCACTTAATGATATATGTATTGTGTTGCATTTGGAGGAATTGATGAGTATTGATGGTTTTGTATGTGTGCTGATAGAACCCTTGTGGTTTGGCTAGTTTTAGGATGATTTAAATGGTGGTATGAGTTTTGGGCAACGTTAGAGAAGTAGCCAAGTTATGGCGAAATTTGTGTAGAAATCTAAGTAGATTAAGTGTGTTTTTAGAGGAGAATAACCTAGGAGTGGCTAGGTATGTATGGAGTTTGAATTGGGTTAGTAAGCCACCTTGGGAATGCTAGTTTAAGGAGAGGAGATTGATGCTAAAATCTGTAGCAAAAGAGTTGTTTGGTGCCTTAGAAGTTTTAGGAAAACAAAGAAGATTTAAGGCTTTAGGAGTGAGGTGTGGACCTTGGTATGAGTTGTGCATTATGTTGGAAAATATGGAATGGTCAAAATGAAAGAGAACATAATGCAAGTGTTGAGGAGAAGTTAGAAAATGCACAAGTGTGCAAGGTGTTGAAATGAGAATGGAAATTAGTTTTGTTTTGAGTAAGGAAAATGAGTAAGGGTTAAACCCATGATTTGAAGAGGTTTAGAGCATGTTTGGAGGTGATTAAACATGTAGGAAACATGTGGAAAGACTTGAGAGAGATTGGGTATGGTTTAGGGGTTGATTTGGAAGTGAAAATCACTTGACTAATAGTTTTTAGCAGGGTCCGGGACTTAGGATAGGAACCAAGTCCCGGACCGCATCCAAATAAGCCCCGAGAGTACATAACCAGACCTGGTCCGGGACTTAAGATTGGGACAAGGTCCCGGACCATATTGAAATTCATGCCAAGAGTTCAAGTGCAGGTTTGGTCCGGGACTTAAGAGATGTATAAGGTCCCGGACCACTTCAATAATATGGCCGAGAGTTAAGACCAGCATTGGTCCGGGACTTAAGGTAGGGACCAAGTCCCGGACCACCCCCAGAAGCCTACAGAAAGTGTTTTAAAGGTTTCTAATGATGGGGATTTAAATGTTAATGATGTTATAAGATGTTAAGGCCTTGTTTGGTGACATGTAAAGGCCCTAGGAAGTGTAAGAAAGTGTTAGAAGTGATTGAGAAGTGAGAACTCAAATTAACAAGAGTAAAACCGAGGTAACGGGATAACGGGGTATGTACGGGAGTAGCATTTAATTATGTACCGTATGATCTTAGTATTAATAATAATGTTTGGAACATTATCAGAGGATCGTGTGTAAACCGAGCATGGTGAGAGGACACGGTAAAAGTAAAAACCACGGTGAAAGGTATGATTTTCTCATACTCCGCGTGCTAACCGAGTTACTTTGATTTGTGTGTTTATGTGCCGGCTTAATCAAGACTAAAGCATGAAAATAGTCCCTTGTTTGATTATGTATGTCTTGTTGTATGTTGAATGAGCCAACATACTTGTATGCCGGTGTGGTCTAACATAGAGTAAAGACCGACTCATAGTGAGCAACGTTTGGCTAGAGACCCATAGACCGAGTCGATGCTTATGATAACGAAAACCAAACACATAAACTATCCGTTAAAGTATAACAATAACGCAAACATATGAACTCCCTAGAATGTGAGGAGAAGTACGGGTTGAGTAAATACCCGATAACGGTTAGAAAACCATATTGAAGCAATCCACGAAACAAATGAGAGTGGAAAGATAAGTGAACCTCCTTCAAGATGATTAAAGATAGTTCGAAGATGTGAACTAGTAAAGAAGGTAAAAGAGACCTAAGGGATTAGTAGCTCCCTTGAGACATGGTCGACCTGCTATATGAGGATTTTACCCGATATAAGAAAATAACCGAAAGTATGAGTAAATGAAACGTATGGGTAACTCTTAAAACCTAAGATTAACCGAACTTGTGTATTGTTCCCAAAGTCATTAGAAACATCGAGAGTGATGCTTCTAGACTAAAACACATAATATTATTATAACTCCGAGAGAGGAGTGTATGGTAATGAGAGCAGTCCGAGAGTAGTCGGACCCATGTAAAAGAGTTAGGAACTAAGAGAGAGTTCCGTGAGCTAGTTGAACCTTCCCACCTTGCTAGACCAGAGTAGGGTCGAAACCGGGGAAGTAAGACTACGCTCGAGAGCCATGAGTTTTGGCCTGAGAATGTATTAAGAGTAACAAGCGTGACGTATGAGACCTGTAGTGTCTCGAGAATCTACAATAGCTTGAGTATAAATAACCCAAGAGTGTGGGTGAGTTAATGAGCATAAGTAACCTAAGAGAATGGGTGAGTATAGAATGAGTAGCCCAAGAGAATGGGTGTGTATATGAATAAGTAACCCGAGAGAGTGGGTGAGATATTGAATGAGTAAACAAGGCAC
The DNA here is from genome assembly GCA_023374045.1 of Limonium bicolor. Lineage (NCBI taxonomy): Eukaryota > Viridiplantae > Streptophyta > Magnoliopsida > Caryophyllales > Plumbaginaceae > Limonium > Limonium bicolor. Next base: position 275,979,990 of record CM041782.1, on the reverse strand, counting down.
AGTGAGGTATAACCCTCAAGGCCTAAGAGTAAACTGATACACTAACGACCTTATTATGTTAGTTAGGAATTGTGTTCCGTGATTCGATGTAGATTCCTTGAGTAATACACACATATATATTGTATTGTTATGATGCATGTTGTTTGACTAAAATGAACTCCATGTACATCCGACAAAAGTAGTCGGCGTACCCCGGTTAGCGCTCGGGGTATGCGAATTTCATATGCAGCGTTAAGCTGAGCCCCTAGGGGCAACGTTTTTATTTTTCAGGTACACCGAAGATGTTACCGTTCGAGAGTTGGACGGGGTCGGTGGGTTGCATGGGTAGTTAGATTTAATTACTTATGTATTGAAAGAGGTGTAAGACCGAATATGTTGTCGGCATCCATACATTGTAGACTCGGTATAGTAAAGAAGTGAGTTGAGTATTGTATTTGTATTGTGTACTCGGTTGTCCCAGTTCATCTGACCATTACTATATGTGGAAATAAGCCTGGTTAGCCATATGGGTGGCTAATGGCGTTGTATCACCCTCTGTTGTATTTAGAGTTCCGATGCGAGTTTATTGGTAATTGTGACAGTTTAAGAGGTAATGGCGTGATTAGCAGTTGGGGTGTTACAAAAATGGTATCAGAGTGAAGTATCGCTCTGATGACTGGAAATACCGAGCTTAGGAGATACCGAGTTAGGAATTAGAGACTCAGGGCTAAGGGTTGAGTGGTAGCGTGAGAGATGCGCTAGATAGGAACTTCCAGTACGACCTGGATACCTACAATACCAGACCCGCCCTCCACAACCCCAGTATTAAAAACTAGGGAAAGAACGCCAGAGAGACGGGGAAACCCGATCTGGCAGTTATTTAATACTTCAATATGAACCAGAACCTGTCATGCGGTAAATCCCAAGAACCGGAAATACCGGAGACGGGTCCTGCTGGAACGACAATAACGCACTCAATGGCGGGAGATCGAGAAATCCTAATCTTAGGAGACCAGAATCTGTGGCAGCTTCGGGCAACATGCTTAGCAGTCGCGAGAACCTGGCTAGCCGAGCAGCAGCAAGAAGGAAAGCATCCACCTTGCAACAAGGCGGGATTGATGAAATAACGAAAACAGAGACATGTGTCTACGGACCGCCATTGTTAAGTAATACCACCAACGGTATATCAACCAACTAAGAACCTAACTGAGAGTAGGTACACCCACCCTACCACACCCAAAGAAGTTGCAATACTTAACTGATATAGCTTAGACAACTACGTGCATAACTACGGAGTATACCCGAATAGGACTACAGAAGTAGTGCCTAAATGAGTTAAACCTCGGTAACCACAGTAAAGACGTGGAAACAAGCAACGAGGTAGATCATAGAACTAAGTAATTAAGGAACTCCAAGAGTGAAGAAGCACCTAAATGACTGGCAGTCATGTCGAGATGAATGAAAAGCAGCTCTAAGGAGTAGTTATCCAACTAAAGGATCAAGGAAGAGCCGACAAGGCTACCAAATACAGTGTGAGCAATACCGTGACCGGCATGAGTTAACCTAAAAACCGTCTGTACCGCGCACTTCCCATGGCAAGTGTAGTAAAAACAGGACTATTAAAAGGAGCTTTGACAAGCGACTAGTACTTGACAAGTACCAAGATGGTGAGAGGAGCCAATATGGAAAACAACCTTAAGAAAGTTTGAACTGAAAATTTGGAAAGGCCTAACGGCCTGACCACTGTATTGAAGAGCATACCAGTCGGTGAGAAGCTAGATCTGGTAAGAAGCAACCGGCATTGAAATGCCATGAAGATTTCATTTTAAAACTCAAATTTTTCTTTCGAAACATAAACTTTTTTCCAAAAACTCCCAAAGTTTTAAAAACCAAACCAGAGAACCACGGTAAGTTATCATAGGATGAAATAAGAGGAGTTAGCAACAGAATACTTCCCCTAGGCGTGAGACCGACACTACAAGTGTACACAACGAGACATGGAACGACCGCACTCCGAAGGAGCTGCGGGCCAGACAGACCAGTTATGAGTTAGTCGGGTAAGTGGCGACGGGTCAATAAGATACTCCATGTATGTATACAAGTAGAGTATGGAACATGGGAAGTAGTCGACTCCATACTACAGACCATAAGATAAGTTCAAACTAAGCAGTTGGACACCTCGAATGACCGAAGAACGCAGACAAGCTTATAAAGCGAAAGAAGTCAAGAACCCACTACGAGAGGATGGGAAGATTAAAGGTGCGAGAAGCACCGAGTAATAAGTATGGGCATTGAATATGTCCCAAGAATCAAGGAGGAAATACCTAATACCTAGAATGAGTATCTAGCGTAAACAAGATGGCGGAGGCCGAAAATGAACATATAAACGTTTGATAAATGGGATAGAATTCCCACAGTATACCACATTGAAGAGATTAATGACCTGACCAAGATCGTAAAGAAGAAAGAACCAACGATCTACCCAATAACGGGAGACGTCACAACCCAAAATGGGATAATTCAAAGTATATAACCGCAAGGCGGGGTAAGGAAATGAACATACCCATGAGTTCAAGCCAAATGTAATGGCACAACTCAGTGACACCCAGGAGCAATCCGTGAGGGTGCCGAAGTCAACAGCAGTTGAACGAAGTATCGAGTTGAGAACACAAGTGTGAAAGCGATCACTCGGGGATCCCACGTAACACGGGATTCCCTAATTTGCCATAGGGCTTGAATTAATATCAAGATACTTAGAGGGACTTCGATGCACGGAAGCATGATGAGACAACCATATCTAAGAGCCCAGAAATACCTCCAAACCATATAATGGCATATGGAGAAAAAGAAACATGTGTAAACAGCCCGCATAGAACATGATGGGGCAAGGTGGCATGTAAGCCGGTAAACCAACTACCAACCGTAGATCTAAACATGGAAAAACCTATGCATAAAGGCATAAAAAGGAATCGTGGAGAATAAACCACTACCTTACAGTGGGGATACCCTTCGTTATTGTGGGGCCTAAGGAGCGGCAATTGCGTGAATCCTCGAGAAAAGGGCTACCACATAAGATGTAATGTGAAACCGCTAGAGCGGCGTGGTGATACTTGAGCATGTGTTTATTTCCAAGGAGTAATTCGAACAGGGATAGTATGTATGAAAGCTTTGATAGCGGTGGAAGGAAACCGAGAGAGTAATCGGATGAGTAATAGACACTGTAAGTGTGCAATGTGAATTGCAGAGTAAACAATGCGCAAGAAGCGCAGAGAGATTTAAGAGAATAGCGTATTTGTTGAGCCAAGTGAAGGGCAAGCCATAGTGTAAATGGCGAGAACACCTGGGCGGAAGCTAAAGTAGTAGCGGATGCCATGAAAATGAGTAGGAACATGGTACGCAGCAAGCGACCGTTGTAAGAGTGTAATCAGATAGTGATATGAAGCTGATGAGAAAAGATAGTAAGGGAGACATGTTCATTCCTATCTCATGGGTGATTTACTGCCAAGCGTTTACGCTTCTGCACTCTGTATGACTGAGTGTTTTGGTATTGCATTTGTGCGGTAATGATCTTATGGGATGGCTAGGAACTTGAGAATTGTCAACGAAGCCTATCGAGTGATAATCTAGAGAAATAACCATGCGGTCGTTGGCCAAAGATGCACAAAGAACGGGGGCCATAACCCACAGGTCCCAGGACCGATGCATGGTAATGTAGAGTAGCATCAGTGAAGAATTCTTGTACAGGAACAAGTAAACAAACATAACTTAGAAGCCATTATTAATCGAGGAAGCACTACATACTAAGTAGTAGCTTGACCACAACCGACAATAAGTCGGGAAAAGTAAGTGAATAACCACAAGGTATACAGAGTTGTACGAAATAGATTTCCAAAGAGTTGGAGAGAAAATCTATAACTCATCGAATTCGCATACGGTAAGAGATACCACGCGACGATAGAGAAACTTTTATCCCAAGACAAAAGGGAGCGGATATTACATTGAGAATACTAAAAGAGTGAATAAAGCTCTAGTTATCAGATCACACAGCAGAAGCTAGTGGACCGTAATTCAAAGGTTAAGTATACCTACCAAATGTGAGTAATTGGCTAATCCTAAACGCTTTGAAGCCTTAGAGGCTAGAACTGAACCCGGTTATGAGTTAATTAACCGTATTGAAGTTAAAACACTTCATAATACCCGAATTAGTGAACCAATGCTCAGTGATAACATATGGTCTGTTACGCGGGCGTAACCCCTTTTAAGGGGGGTAGGGCGAGAAACCGCTTAGAGTATGTTTTACGTATAGGTGCGTAAACTACTATGTGCATAGCACAAAAGGAATTGTTTTAATGATTGGAACTCATGTTACATAAACATGGGCACCTATTCATTGTGTAATTCTAGTTATTTCGCATGAGAGATGCAAGTAACGAGTATGTAATATTATGAAACGAGGAGTAGAGAAACTCTGGGGAATGAGAATCCCTATAGTATATGCCTATTGAGATTAGATATGAGATATGATGAGTATAACTCGGTATGAAACCGAGGTGTAACCTAGAAGGGAGTGAGTTCCCTAGGTGATTGCATTTGAGAATGATTGATGGAGTGAGTTCCATCCTTTGGAGTTGCATGTTGTGTGTTTTATTTGAGTAATAATTTGACTAATGACGCTATGAGTACTGAGTACCTAGGTAAAGGAAGTGAAATAAATCGGGAATTATGGATGACTTTAGTTCCATAACTAAGAGATAAATTAAAATGGATTGTTTTATGAACATGACTAGAAAGAGTAAAAGATAGAAAACGGAAATGTTTGACTATCTGTTTGTTTGAAATTGACATGGGAGGTGGAATTTGATCTGCTAGCGATCAAGGGAAACGAACACAAATTGGGGTGGATGGATAGTTCAACACTGATGCTGATCACATCAGGGTTGGATAATTCTTGAAGCTCCCTATAAGTGGTCACAAGTAATCACGCTAAGAAAAGATACAGCTACCATAAAATTGATTTGGAGTTGTGTGATGTTTTAAAAAGAAATTCCAAAAAGAATTTGAAAAGGATTTTCTTCAAGTATGAAGATGGAAATGAGAACTATTTTTGAAACTGCTATCACCCGCCGATGGCTGTGGCCTTATGTCTTGGTGACCGGTAGAACGGTGGGTGTGTATTAGTGTTGAAACCATTGCACCGTACGTGCGGCGGTCCTAAGTGACCGGTTGGGGTGGTGACAGTGTGTGATTTTTCCAAAGGCAGCGGGACGGGGAGAGTACCCCGAGACGATCCTGTGTTGAGTGAGTCAACCAGAGTGCCTGAGGATATGTATATGTGTAACATTTTGATCAGAACCGAATGGACCGTGGGCCAGAGAGAGTAAGTGCCCATTCGTCATGAAACGGCCGTGGACCAGAGAGCGTAAGTGTCCAACGTGACCGGTACCTGAGGGATCAGTAGTATATTACTCAATATGGATTCGAGGACTGTAGTGTCTTCTTGTCTTCGGACCGATTCCATTGCGAGAGTAAAAATAGTATTTTTTATTGCTATACATGTTGTGATATGTGTGTGGTATGTGTAGTGTGAAATGAGACTGACTTATGGAGTCTGTAAGGTTATACATGTATTATAACCTTGGCATAGCGTGCCCATGAGAGTAACGATATAAGATTCACCAACTTTGAGGACAAAGTTCCTAAGGGGGGTAGATTTTAATACCCCGGATCTAAAAATCGTGATTAAATTACTCTAATAGGATTGTTAAAGGCCTAATGGTGCCTAAAGAGTATTGGTAAAGGAAATAAAACCAAAAGAAAAGAGAAAATGCGTAAAACGCGAAAACGCACATTAAATAAGTATAAGAGATATATGATCTTGTTAGGGTCCGAGATGGATTCCTAAGGCTTAGTTAGGCCTAATTAGTATACGGGAGTGATTCCCGAAGAAAACAGATCCAAATAATGGATTAAAACGCTAACGGAGTTTTAAAGCACGCTTTTTCGAGAAAACCCGAAAACGTGACTTTGAGTGGTCAAACGGACCCGTAAAAACTATAGTTGATTAAACAAATATAAATAAGTATTAATGGGAGCTTAATAACCATTAAAAAAAATAAAGAAATGAGAAAAATCCGAAAAACGGGCCCGGATAGTGAATAGTGCCAAACCGGGTAAAATAACGAGCGTTTTCTGTCAGAAACTGAAAAACGCTCTCAGCCTATATTACTTAAGTGGGCCGATTTTAGAGCATGAATTAGCTCTCTCTCACACTATATCCTAGCTAATTAAGTGGTGAGTCATAAAGCAAATAGTAAAAAGTGTAAAAGTAATAAGTTACTTTTCTCTTTCCTCTTTCCTCATTTTCTTTCTTCTCATTTGACTCCCTCATCTCTCTCATCCATATGCTCCCCTCCTCCTTCCTCCTTGAGCGATTTTGAGCTGCAACATAGAGCTCCAATGGCAACTCCACTTCCACCCCATGTTCAAGTCTCACTTAAGCTCCAAATTCAAAATAAATTATATATTTGAACTCCTCTCCTCAAGCCCTATCACCCTCTCTTTTCAAAATTTCAAATGGATGAGTTTGACCTCCATGGGTTTTGGGCATTTCAAGGGAAAGGTACATCATCTTGAAGCTTGAAGCTTCCTCTTTCTAACAAGGTAAAAATATCCATGAAAAAAGTCTTGTTTTCTCCATCTTATACCTTGGCCGATTATGGTCTCTAATGGAGCCTTGTTTATTCTCTTTTATGAGCATTGTTTCAATCCCTAAAAGCTTTGAGGGAGTTACTCTTTGATTCTTGACCAAAACCCCATCTTAGGGTTTTAAGGTAATCACCCATTTTAGAGCTTTAAGCATTTCTAATTAATGAGCTTAAGTGAAATACCCCTAACCTTTAAAATATAATTAAATGATCTATTAATGATCTAAGATGAATAATAAACATCTAAATATTATTGGGGAACGATCTAAAGATCTCTACAAGACAAAACATGCCATAAGATCGGTAAAGCCAAAAAGGTGCTTTAAGACACCATAAAGATTGTATGACCTCAAATAGGATCCAAAGTGGATTCCTAAGTATTATAATGAAGTAAGGAACACAAAAAAACAGTTCTCAAAGAAAACTAAGCTCAGAAGCACCTTGCAACACAAAATGTGCACTAAAACTCCTCAAAGCACATTTTTGTGAAATTGCTTTCTAAATTGGTTTTTAATGGGCTTAAAGGTTATAAATACCTTTAAATATGATATTATATCACATTATATCATATTAGGAATTTAATTCCAGATTTTACAAATTTTTACAAAATTAATATTAAAATATTAGTAAAACTCTAAAATGGGGGCCCGCTTGAGTCAACATTGACTAAGATTGGTCAAGAGGTCAAAGTTGACCCCTTAGACCAAGTGAGATCGGCATTTACAAGCAAGAGAGCCTCCAAATCGCCACTTGCTTAGACAATAAACAAGACTCCAACATGTCTCCATAAATTAAGGGTTACTTTTGCCTTTTTATTACTTAATACACCATTTGGCTCATTATTGCCCCAAGAGGCCTCCAAAACCGTGTGAGCCTTCCTTTCTTCTCCATTAGCCGACCTCTTGTCCCCTCTTATCTCCTTGGTGAGTCATCTTACATTAAGGAACAATAAACTAATCTAAAGTAGCATTTTCAATCAAATAATACCAATTCCAATCACTCTCTCTATCCTAGCATCATTCCAACCGATGAAGCTGCTCCTCTAAGCACTCCCAAGCTCTCCCAACCGAAGCTCTTGAGCATAGAAGGTAAATCCATCTTCTAAGCTTCTAAGTAATGGTTTAAGGCTTGTTTTTGGCTCTTTTTCTTCATCTCTTCACCACCTATGCTTAGATCTCGTGACTAATCAGTTCCTATGGCTTATTCTCAGTGTTCTAAGGTTAGAACATCAATCAAATTCGGTTGAAGCAAGTTAAGAGACCAAAGTTTCTCAAAATCTCATTTTAAGGTAAAAACATACCTTAAGCTTCTCTACAATTCATCCGATTTTCTTCCTCTGATTTTTATGAGTTTATACACTCATAATCTTCATATTTACATGTTCAATCAGTTGTTTAGCCATTTGGAGCAAGGGTGGCCGAGATCCAAAGGAAATACCCTCTTTTAAGGCATTTTTCCAAGGTAACACCTAATAACAAGGCAGCTTGTTGTTGTCTAGCTATTTCCCATGTCAATATGATGAATCTAACACCTTGTGGTGTGTCTAAAACAGGCCGAACCTCTCTTGAACTCCTCTTGCATTTTTAAGGTGATTTTTGCCTTAAATCTTACATTAATTATTCCTTATGGTTAAGCTCAAGCTTGGAGTGTAACCATATCTTGTTTTTGTGTATTAAACATGTCTAAATGATGTGGTGAATTTTCCTTCAAGTGGCCGAGAGCATACAAGGAAATCAAGGTATAAACACCTTAAACTTATGATTTTTAATTTCTAAGCTTATATATAATTATTGCCGAGAGTGAACTTATAAATATGGGTCATATTGACCTAAAAATGGAAAAAAATGACTAAGATAAATTAAGCTAGTCATTTAAGAGATTTAATTAACATAATGGTCAAATTATGACATTATGTGGAAAAATAATCAAATCAAGTGAGGCCGAGTATGTATATTTTGAGACATTTATTGTGTAATTTATTTTGCAAGTTCAAGGTTGTAATAAGGCCATGTCATTAGGCCATTTTAATTTAAGTTTATAAGCTTATTTAGTTTATTTATGCTTATAATTAAAATTGGGGTCAAACGGTAATTACTAACAAATATTAGGCCGAGAGCTTAATTTAGAGGAATTTAGGGTTTTTAAATGAATTTAATAAAAATTATAACATTTTATAAAGTTTTGGGTCAAAATTGTAAAAATAGAAAAGTATAGGTAAGTTTGGTAATTACCGAAAGTTTGGTCCAATTTGGTATTAGAAGTCAAAGTTGACTATATAGGAGACTTTGACCAAGTTTGGAGAATTTTAGAAATTAAAATGCAACCTTATATTAAGATAAGTATTAATTGTAAAAGATTTATAAGAGATGGGGCTAAATGTGATTTCCGAAAACTAGGGGTACTAAATGGAGTTTAGTACAAACCTTAGGTTATTAGGAATTTTTAGAAGTTGATTTGGTTAAATTTGGAGTTTATATGAATTATATAAGTATAATATAAGATATTTATGATATTGTTACAAATGGGTAACTATGTGGTAAAACCGAGATTTAGAAAATATAAGGTTAGGAATAATATTTATAACCTTTTGGTATAGTTTGGTGATTTTTGGAATTATATATAAGGTTTTATAAAGACATATGTATAATATATGTTTTGATGATATTAGAAAACTATGTTTATAAAGGGGAATTTGGTAAATAAAAGTTAAGTGGTGGAATAATTAAAAGTCAGGTTGTTAAAAATATAAAACTATAGGTTATAATTATTTTAAGGTTAAGGGTATAATATAAGGTATATGTATAAGTGTAACAATGAAATATAATTGGGATTGATTTGTGATTTATAGAAGTTTAGTGGTTTTTTTGAAACCGAAAATATAAGGGGTTGTTTGGTATTTTAAACAATTTACAACTATATGTTATAATGTTTTAATGACTTAAATGTCATAATATGTTATACTATAATGTAACATTATTAATTATGTGGTGATTTTGTAAATATTAAGAACATAAGTGCTGTTCGAAAATGTTGACATTTTAAAATGGAATTTATAATATGGTTTTTATGTTATAAGAGTTATAACATTTATAATATAAGAGGTATTCATTAAAAAGAATGAATATATTATAAGACTTACCATATAAGAAATAGTTCCATAATACATGAATAAGATATATGTTATGGTGGAAAATATATGGTTTAATGACCATGTATTTTCATAATTAAAATGACATATGATAAAAGGAAAGAATTACAAACATTGGATATGGATTCTAATGTTAAGAGGTGTACATGTGATAATAAGGATTCATGTAATTAAAGTATTGTTTACAATGAATTATACCACATTGAAAAAAAAAAAGAGACAAACCTTAGAAAAATAAATACTAAGGTGAGATGCATAGTGCATGACAAAGATCACACATGCAATAATGAAACAAACTATACGACAACAAATTAAGTCACATGCGATAACAAGTTCAACAATAATATTAATATACAAGACAAGACTACGCATGTAATATAACACTTTTCCAATCTCGAGTTAAACCGAAAGCCCGACAAACATTGACAGTTATAACGGGGGGTTAACCGGGAGTTGTTAGTGACGGTACGGGGTACCGTAGGATTGTGTTGTTATACAGTATGCTAATCAGTAGCATTATGTATTGTTTAGACTAATAGAGACACACGGAGCATAGGATCTTGCTGATTCATACTCCACCGTAATACATCAGGGTGAACGGTATGTTGTTATGTGTCTCTGATTGTCTCTGAGGGCTTCCTCAGTTCAGACTTCTGTGTGATCTGTGATAAGATTGTTTGTCTGAATGTGTTAATTAATATGCATGAATTGTATATTTATAGCTGCTTATTATTTACTGTTGTTGAGTTAACAGTATTGGTTCGTATATATGAACCTATATATAAAACGAACTAGCGGCTATGGTGCTATCTTATATGAAATATAAGGAACGTAGTAAAACGTTGTAGCACTAGGATAATAACTATACATATTATCCAGACTTTTATACGGAGCATTGGCCTTTCTATACGCCGCTCTCGTATCTAACACTGGATCCCGAGTTTACAGACTCCGGATTGGACTAATGACTTAGTCTGCTGTGTTAGAAAAAAATGGTAATGCGATGCGATGGTATAATTAATTAATGGAAGTAGTAAAGCCAAGAGGATGTGGCTCTTGGTGCGCGCTGTGATCACAAAAACGATACCAGGATGTCCGCGTACGGGTCCGCAAGTATCAAGAAAATTTCCCGTGAGCTAGAATGGCTCGTTGGTCGGAGACTCTACCGTTGGAGTGGCTACTGCCGTGGGTGACCCGCCATAATATATGGGTAACTAGAGACATGTCGTTTTAACGAGACATTGTCACTAGGTATAACTGAACAATTAAACAATTGAGACTTGTACAGTGGCGAACAATATTGGTTTCTATACCATGGACGAGACTTAATACTTGTTTATTATTCTCGTTGTTTCGCTTTGTTGTTCATTGGTTATACTTGTGGTTATTTTATTGTGTGTTGATGGTTGTGTTATTGTATGGATATTAATGTTATTTGATTTACAGTTTTAAATATTAAAACGGTATTGCATGTAACGAACCTCATGCTCTCGACCAAATAATTGAGGGGTCTTTGGGGGCATGACGGGGCATGTGATACATACTCAGCAGGGGCTGATTCCATACCACAAACCATTTTTATTTCAGGAGAGTAGCTGGTGGTCGACGCGAGGCGCGACGGTTGTAATATTTTTTGTTTAAGACTTGGTACGGTTTATACTGATGACGTTTTGGACTCGGGTTGTGTAAACCGAGGTGGATTTGTTTAGATGCTCACGAGTACGGTCTGTAATAATTGGTTACTGTTGGTTTGTTTTAAATTGTTTAAGTTCTACTATCTATCTCTTGTGGTCACTGCGGGAATACGTTTCGCATGTTGATTATCAGGTAACTCGTTATCACCCGTATGGGCGAGTGATAACAGTGACACCATAGGAGCGACAGTCTGTTATTTACCGCTGCGATATATTATTATGTGCGACATTTAGGATTATTAGGAGCCGAATTAGTAGGGGTGTTACAAAAGTGGTATCAGAGCGGAGTACCGCTCTGATTACAAGAGATAGTAGTTAAAGTACCGTGAGCTTAGGTTATTCACACACCAGTACCAAGTAGATAGTTGTAAATGATTAGTTAGGTTATGGTTGGAAAGTAAGTATTTATACCAAGAGCTGACTTGATTCTGAATTCTTCAGATGTCTTCCGGAAGACGATCAGCTGGCAGAGGCAGGGAGGTGGTGGAAGAGGCGGCGGGCCTGGAGGAGGACCTCCTGAGGCCCCAGCCGTGGGCGTTGCTGAGACGGTAGCGGCCGTCTTTGCTCAGCTAGCCCTGATGGGAGGTGTCCAGATAGGAGCACCACCAGTAGTCCCACCCGTACCCGCACCTAGAGAGCCTAATTGGCTGAAGAGTGTTGCTGACACAGTGTACCTACGTATGACGGGGTAGCTGACCCCACCGTCCTGAGAGATACATCATTGAGCATGAGAAGGCCTTCGACGCCATTCACGTGCCTGCTGAGCACCGGGTCGGCATAGCGGCCTTTCACTTGAGGGACGCCGCCAGCACTTGGTGGAGGTCCGTGAAGGCGCATTACCTTGCTACTGAGGGTTTTGGATGGACAGGTTTTGTGAACTGTTGAGAGAGAAATACTATCCTGCTCATTTGAAGCAGAGAAAGAGGGAAGAGTTTGAGGCCCTGAGGCAGGGTAGTCTGACGTAGATCAGTACTACTCCTCTTTTATTGGGCTCTTGGACTTTGTCCCAGGAGTTGTTTATTCATGCTGTGAAGGTTGAGAAGTTTAGAGGCGGGTTAGATATGCGATCAAGGCCGCCATGGGTGCTGCCTTATATCCTACGATAGGTAAAATTAGTTGACAGATTATACTTGTAACTCAGTTTGAATTATTACAAGTTGGGGAACTCATTGATGCATTGTAGGAATGCTACGAGGCTGCTTCCCGGACGAGCTGTTGGTGAACAGCCGGGAGGACGGCCAGGGGCAGAAGCGTAAGGCCCCAGAGAAGGAGGCGGAGGTTGCGGCTGGAAGCGGGAGCGGCAAGAGTTGGAAGTAAGATCCACCTTTAAGTTATTTAATCCATTTAAATTACTTACTTGCTGCCTGCTTTTATACCTGCTATTCCTGACACTTTGACGATCACAGGAAGAAAAAGTTCTCCTGGAAGGAGAAGAAGAAGGAGCAGGCCAGCCAGAAGGGCAAAGAGAAGGTCCCGATGCTGACCGGGCCTACCTACGATGCCCAGCCTCTTAGATCTGTACCCCCTAAGGGTAAGCGATCTAACCTTGTGAATGAGTTGTATTATACTATCCATTACCATCCTTGTATAATCTGAGTGTGATATGATAATAGGTTCTGCACCCCAGCGCCACTTTCACTGCAAGCGCTGTGGTAAAGACCACCCGGGTGTGACTGCACCGGGCAAGCGTGGACTGCACCATGTGGGAAAAGGGCCACAGGTCGTTCGAGTGCTTCTCGAACCCGGAGAGCCGAGCGTACCGCCCGCCGAAGGGGACTCAGGGCGCACCTACTGGAGGAGGTGGAGCCGAGGTGGCCAGAGGGGGCCGGCGCCCCAAGCCCAGAGGGGCAGCAGCAGCAGCAGCCGCAGCAGCAGAACCAGAGGAACCCGCCACAACCGCGTGCTGAATGCAGCGGGAGCATCGGGCGCTGGTACTAGCACCCAGCGCGGTGAAGGTTAGCATTTGAAACCTTAACCATTGTATGAAAGCATGACTGTGTTAAACGCTTTACCTTAGCATGAATGCGTGTTTTAATTACCGCTTAGATAAACAACTCTAGGAAACCTGTTACCTCTTAGGAGACTTCGACATCTGCTATCCCACACTCACAAGACAGAGATCACCTAGACCCGTGGAAGAAAGACGGGAGTACCCTAGTGAGTTGTGTCATGTGGTCAGACCGGGCATGATACTTCTCAGAGAGTTCCTAACCCTAGATGAACAAATCGCCATAGTAAATGAGTGTAGAGCTTTGGGTAAGGGCATAGGAGGATTTTATACCCCTGTATTTAATAATGGTTCTAGAATGAAACTGCACATGATGTGCTTAGGGAAAGATTGGGATCCACAAGCTAGGGTTTATCGAGAGGTGAGGATGGTAGGTGGCGTATCTATACCTAGGATACCTGAGAGTTTCCTAACCTTGGTGAGAAACGCAATGGATATTGCTCAAGACTGTGAGACTTACCATTACCCGACATGACACCTGACGTTTGCATCATCAACTACTACGAGCAGGGAGGAAAACTTGGAATGCACCAGGACCGTGATGAGACCGAGTCCATCACCAGAGGAATACCGGTTGTGTCATTCTCCATCGGTGATGCTGAGTTCATCTATGGAGACCAGAAGAGGATGGATCTAGCAAGCAAGATCATCCTCAAGTCTGGGGATGTGTTGGTATTTGGTGGAGAGGCTAGGCTTGTATACCATGGTATTAAGAGCATTAAGCTCAATACCGCCCCCCAGCTCTAGTGAATGATACCCACATCCGACCTGGCCGTTTAAATTTGACTTTCAGACAGTACTGATGTAATAGCAGTAGCTAAGTGTGTAACCTTGTATAATACAGTTGAATGAATGAAATAAGAGTTTTATGCCTTCAAGCATATGTGTTCAGTTTGTTGATACCGTTGATTCATAACTTCAGGCTACGAAAATGGAAAGGAGGGTACCATCTGCATCTTAGATATGGCGCAAGCCAAGGAGTCCGGTAATGTCATCACAGGTATGACAATTACAACCGACAGTATTACTGATTTATTGGGACTCGATGCTAATACGAGAGATGATCTCAGGTACCTTTCCTGTTGATGGTGTTAGTGCTTCCGTATTGTTCGACTCAGGGGCTTCATTCTTTTATTTCCTCGGCATTTGCTATGAAGCTGGGGGCTGCCCCCGAACAGCTTTCAGACTTTTCAGTCACCCTTCCATCGAAGGAGAAAGTAGGTTGCACCAGGCAGTACTTAGGGTCGAGATCAGTATTATGAATGAGACTTTTCCCATCGATTTGATTGAGTTTAAGAACTTGGGCTTCGACATTATAGTGGGTATGGATTGGCTACAGAAGCATAAGGGCCGCCTTCATTGTGCAGAGCATCGACTACTACTGAAGGGGCCGAGCGGCAAGACAGTGTCGTACCGCAGTGTGAGGAGAGAGCCGACTGTCAAGATCGTGTCAGCATTGTCCCTGATGAAGGACGTTAGGAAGGGCCGACAAGCCTTCCTCTGTTATGTACAGGACACGAGACAGTGCGACGAGATGGATGTAGACATTCCAGTCGTGGCAGACTTTCCCGATGTGTTTCCTGATGAGTTGCCAGGCATGCCGCCTGTGCGTGAGGTTGAGTTCGCCGTTGACTTATTGCCAGGTACGGGCCCTATTGCTAAGGCACCCTACCGTATGGCACCAGCTGAGATGAGGGAGCTGAAGGTACAGCTGGAGGACCTCCTCGACAAGGGATTCATTCGACCGAGTGTTTCTCCTTGGGGTGCTCCAGTATTATTGTCAAGAAGAAGGACGGCAGTATGCGACTCTGCATCGACTACCGCGAGCTTAATGCGGTCACGGTCAAGAACAAGTACCCGTTACCACGGATTGATGACTTATTTGACCAGTTGAGAGGGGCCAGTGTGTTCTCGAAGATAGATCTCAGATCTGGCTACCATCAGATTAGGATTGCAGAGGGTGACATAGAGAAGACAGCTTTCAGGACACGGTATGGACACTACGAGTTCACCGTTATGCCATTCGGATTGACGAATGCGCCAGCCATATTCATGGATTTGATGAACCGTCTCTTCAGAGAACAGCTTGATAGTTCAGTTGTGGTGTTCATCGACGATATTCTGATCTATTCGAAGACCAGGGAAGATCATGAGTTACATTTGAGACAGGTTTGAATATTATGAGGAAGAACCAGCTGTATGCCAAGCTCTCGAAGTGTGAGTTTGGTTAGACAGCGTGTCATTTCTAGGACACATCATATCAGCAGACGGGATATCTGTAGACCTGCTAAGATTGAGGCAGTGAAGAGTTGGCCAAGGCCAAAGACAGTTACAGACGTCCGCAGCTTTCTGGGTTTGGCTGGTTACTATAGAAGGTTCGTGAAGGACTTCTCCAAGAGGCCAAACCAATGACTAATCTCATGAAGAAGGAATCCCAGTTCTTATGGTCTGCAGAGTGTGAGCAGTCCTTTCAGACGCTGAAGGATCTCCTGACATCGGCGCCCGTTCTTACTATCCCTGAGGGCACCGATGGGTTCGAGGTATACTGTGATGCCTCTGGAACCGGTCTAGGCTGTGTGCTTATGCAGCACGGGAAGGTAGTTGCCTACGCATCCCGACAGCTGAAGAAGCATGAGGTGAATTACCCCACACGACCTTGAGTTAGGCGCAGTAGTCTTCGCTTTGAAGATCTGGCGACATTATCTTTACGGTGTGACAGTCACTATCTACTCTGATCACAAGAGTTTACAGCATCTATTCTCTCAGAAGGAGCTGAACATGCGACAGAGAAGATGGGTCGAGTTCTTGAAGGACTACGACATAGACCTGAGGTATAAGGAGGGCAAGGCGAATGTAGTAGCCGACGCCCTGAGCCGCAGAGCTCATTCATTATTTGCACTATAGCGAGCAGCAGTATGATTGATGAGATACGAGCTGCACAAGAGAGTGATCAGTACATGGAGAGCATCAAGCAGAAAATGTTGGAGGGTTGTTTTGAAGTCAGAAGTATGACTTCGAACTGTGTGATGATGGCATGATTCGACTGAATGGCCGTTTGTGTATTCCGGAGTCTTCTCCTGACCTGAAGGAGAAGATACTCCAGGAGGCTCATAGCTCGTCCTTATCCGTCCACCCCGGTTCTTCGAAGATGTATAAGGATTTGAAGGTTCATTTCTGGTGGAGCGGGATGAAGAAGGATGTAGCTGACTTTGTGACTAGATGCTTGACCTGTCAGAAGGTTAAGTTTGAGCATAGGAGACCCGGAGGTTTAGTGCAGTCTATGCCTATTCCTTGTGGAAGTTCGAGGACATCTCGATGGATTTCGTTGTCGGTCTCCACCGACTAAGGGAGGACTGAACACGATATGGGTCATTGTGGACCGTCTGACGAAGGTGGCTAAGTTTGTTGCTATGAAGGATACCTGGAAGGTCCCGAAGTTAGCGGACTTGTTCCAGAAGGAGGTGATCCGGCACCATGGTGTGCCAAAGACTATTGTTTCTGATAGGGACCCTCGATTTTTGTCCAGATTCTGGGGACAGGTTCAGGAAGCCTTGGGTACGAAGTTGAAGCTTAGTACGGCATTCCATCCACAGACCGACGGTCAGAGTGAGAGGACCATCCAGACATGGAGGACATGCTAGAGCATGTGCCTTAGATTTCAGGGGAGTTGGTTAGAGCGACTACATCTGATAGAGTTCGCCTACAACAACAGCTACCACTCCTCGATACAGATGCCACCATTTCAGGCACTTTATGGTAGACCATGTAGGACTCCCTTATGCTGGGATGAGGCCAGCGAGAATACGCTTCTAGGACCTGAGTACCTAGAGCAGATTAAGGAGGATGTCCTACAGATTAGAAGAACATGAAGGCAGCTCAGGACCGGCAGAAATCATATGCAGACACCAAGAGGAGGGACATTGAGTTCACTACCGACGATATGGTATTCCTTAGAGTGTCACCCATGAAGGGGATATTCCGGTTTGGGCAGAAGGGCAAGTTGAGCCCAAAGTATGTTGGACCTTATGCGATTAGGGAGCGAGTGGGCCCATTAGCCTACAGACTGGATTTGCCAGCAGAGCTCGGGAGGGTGCACGACGTATTTCACGTTTCACAGTTGAAGAAGTATGTGCCCCACCCATCGCACGTTTTGCAGCCAGAGACTTTAGAGTTGGACCCCGCTCTACGATATGAGGAAGTACCACTCCGCATTCTCGATACGAAGACGAGACAGACTAGGAACAAGACCGTTAGCATGGTCAAGGTTCTCTGGTCGAACCATGAGGTGGAGGAGGCTACATGGGAGTTAGAGGACTCCATGAGAGCGAAGTATCCCGCACTCTTCGAGTAGTAGCTGTGATACTTGTACGGGTTCGTGGTCAAACCCTTTTTAAGGGGGGTAGACACCACTTGGCTTGCGCATATGTTATGCATTAGGTCTTGTTTTGGTGGTGTGTTTTTTGGTATGCTGCGTCATACATGTTTGTTTGGTGATTGTATGTTGAATACATTTTATGTATGTGCCTTAGTGCACCTGTTTGAATATAATATAGTACCGCTGAGTACTTTTTGATGAATTGGTTGTGCACCTTGTTTAGTGCTATGAAATGAATGAGTATATACCATGTGGTTTGGCTATTTGATATATGCTGTATGTATAGACTAGGTTTGAACCTAGTGGGAGTTACTCCCTAGCGATGGACTGTTTGGTTACTTAGTGGAACTTGATTCCTTAGGTGAACTGTAGAGGATTAAGGACTTCGGGACGAAGCCTTTTTAAGGGGGGTAGACTGAAATACCCCTAACCTTTAAAATATAATTAAATGATCTATTAATGAAATAATAACATCTAAATATTACTGGGGAACAATCTAAAGATCTCAACAAGGCAAAACATGCCTTAAGATCGGTAAAGCCAAAAAGGTGCTTTAAGACACCATAAAGATTGTATGACCTCAGATAGGATCCAAAGTGGATTCCTAAGTATTATAATGAAGTAAGGAACACAACAAAACAGTTCTCAAAGAAAACTAAGCTCAGAAACACCTTGCAACACAAAATGTGCACTAAAACTCCTTAAAGCACATTTTTGTGAAATTGCCTTCTAAATTGGTTTTTAATGGGCTTAAAGGTTATAATACCTTTAAATATGATATTATATCACATTATATCATATTAGGAATTTAATTCCAAATTTTACAAATTTTTACAAATTTAATATTAAAATATTAATAAAACCCTAAAAGGGGGCCCTGAGTCAACATTGACTAAGATTGGTCAAGAGGTCAAAGTTGACCCCTTAGACCATGTGAGATCGCATTTACACAAGAGAGGCTCCAAATCGCCACTTGTAACATAACAAACTCCAACATGTCTCCTAAATTAAGGGTTACTTTTGCCTTTTTTATTATACACCTTTGGCTCCATTATTTGCCCAAGCCTCCAAAACGTGTGAGCCTTCCTTCTTCTCCATTAGCCGACCTCTTGTCCCCTCTTATCCCTTGGTGAGTCATCTTAATTAAGAACAATAAACTAATCAAATTCATTTTCAATCAATAATACCATTCCAATCACTCTCTCTCTCCTAGCTTCATTCCAACTGAAAGCTCTCCTCTAAGCTCTCCCAACCGAACTCTTGAGCAAGAAGGTAATCCAACTTCTAAGCTTCTAAGTAATGGTTTAAGGCTTGTTTTTGGCTCTTTTTCTTCATCTCTTCACCACCTATGCTTAGATCTCGTGACTAATCAGTTCCTATGGCTTATTCTCAGTGTTCTAAGGTTAGAACATCAATCAAATTCGGTTGAAGCAAGTTAGAGACCAAGTTTCTCAAAATCTCATTTTAAGGTAAAAACATACCTTAAGCTTCTCTACTTTCATCCGATTTTTTCCTCTGATTTTTATGAGTTTATACACTCATAATCTTCATATTTACATGTTCAATCAGTTGGTTAGCCATTTGGAGCAAGGGTGGCCGAGATCCAAAGGAAATACCCTCTTTTAAGGCATTTTTCCAAGGTAAAACCTAATAACAAGGCAGCTTGTTGTTGTCTAGCTATTTCCTATGTCAATATGGTGGATCTAACACCTTGTGGTGTGTTCAGGCCGAAACCTCTCTGAACTCCTCTTGCATTTTTAAGGTGATTTTTGCCTTAAATCTTACATTAATTATTCCTTATGGTTAAGCTCAAGCTTGGAGTGTAACCATATCTTGTTTTGTGTATTAAACATGTCTAAATCATGTGGTGAATTTTCCTTCAAGTGGCCGAGAGCATACAAGGAAATCAAGGTATAAACACCTTAAACTATGATTTTTAATTTCTAAGCTTATATAATTATTGCCGAGAGTGAACTTATAAATGGGTCATATTGACCTAAAAATGGAAAAAAATGACTAAGATAAATTAAGCTAGTCATTTAAGAGATTTAATTAACATAATGGTCAAATTATGACATTATGTGGAAAAATAATCAAATCAAGTGAGGCCGTGAGTATATTATATTTTGAGACATTTATTGTGTAATTTATTTTGCAAGTTCAAGGTTGTAATAAGGCCATGTCATTAGGCCATTTTAATTTAAGTTTATAAGCTTATTTAGTTTATTTATGCTTATAATTAAAATTGGGGTCAAACGGTAATTACTAACAAATATTAGGCCGAGAGCTTAATTTAGAGGAATTTAGGGTTTTTAAATGAATTTAATAAAAATTATAACATTTTATAAAGTTTTGGGTCAAAATTGTAAAAATAGAAAAGTATAGGTTAAGTTTGGTAATTACCGAGAGAGTTGGTTCCGATTGGTATTAGAAGTCAAAGTTGACTATATAGGAGACTTTGACCAAGTTTGGAGAATTTTAGAAATTAAAATACAACCTTATATTAAGATAAGTATTAATTGTAAAAGATTTAAAGAGATGGGGCTAAATGTGATTTCCGAAAACTGGGGTACTAAATGGAGTTTAGTACAAACCTTAGGTTATTAGGAATTTTTAGAAGTTATTTGGTTAAATTTGGAGTTTATATGAATTATATAAGTATAATATAAGATATTTTATGATATTGTTACAAATGGGTAACATATGTGGAAAACCGAGATTTAAAATATAAGGTTAGGAATAATTTATAACCTTTTGGTATAGTTTGGTGATTTTTGGAATTATATATAAGGTTTTATAAAGACATATGTATAATATATAGTTTTGATGATATTAGAAAACTATGTTATAAAGAGGAGAATTTGGTGAATAAAAAGTTAAGTGGTGGAAAATAATTAAAAGTCTAGGGGCTGTTCGAAAATTATAAATAAAAACTATAGGTTATAATTATTTTAAGGCTTAAAGGGTATAATATAAGGTATATGATATAAGTGTAACAATGAAATATAATTGGGATTGATTTGTGATTTATAGAAGTTTAGTGGTTTTTTTGGAAACCGAAAATATAAGGGGTTGGTTGGTATTTTAAACAATTTACAACTATATGTTATAATTGTTTTAATGACTTAAATGTCATAATATATGTTATATAACTATAATGTAACATTACATTAATTATGTGGTGATTTTGTAAATATTAAGAACATAAGTGCTGTTCGAAAATGTTGACATTTTAAAATGGAATTTATAATATGGTTTTATGTTATAAGAGTTATAACATTTATAATATAAGAGGTATTCATTAAAAAGAATGATATATATACCATATAAGAAATAGTTCCAAATACATAATAAATGATATATGTTATGGTGGAAAATATAACATGGTTTAATGACCATGTATTTTCATAATTAAAATGACATATGATAAAGGAAAAGAATTACAAACATTGGATATGGATTCTAATGTTAAGAGTGTACATGTGATAATAAGGATTCATGTAATTAAAGTATTGTTTACAATGAATTATACCACTTGAATTAAAAAAAAAGAGACAAACCTTAGAAAAATAAATACTAAGGTGAGATGCATAGTGCATGACAAAGATCACACATGCAATAATGAAACAAACTATAGACAACAATAGTTCACATGCGATAACAAGTTCAACAATAACTATATTAATATACAAGACAAGACTACGCATGTAATATAACACTTTTCCAATCTCGAGTTAAACCGAAACCCGACAAACATTGACAGTTATAACGGGGGGTTAACCGGGAGTTGTTAGTGACGGTACGGGGTACCGTAGGATTGTGTTGTTATACAGTATGCTAATCAGTAGCATTATGTATTGTTTAGACTTAGAGACGACACAGGAGCATAGGATCTTGCTGATTCATACTCCACCGTAATACATCAGGGTGAACGGTATGTTGTTATGTGTCTCTGATTGTCTCTGAGGGCTTCCTCAGTTCAGACTTCTGTGTGATCTGTGATAAGATTGTTTGTCTGAATGTGTTAATTAATATGCATGAATTGTATATTTATAGCTGCTTATTATTTACTGTTGTTGAGTTAACAGTATTGGTTCGTATATATGAACCTATATATAAAACGAACTAGCGGCTATGGTGCTATCTTATATGAAATATAAGGAACGTAAGTAAAACGTTGTAGCACTAGGATAATAACTATACATATTATCCAAGACTTTTATACGGAGCATTGGCCTTTCTATACGCCGCTCTCGTATCTAACACTGGATCCCGAGTTTACAGACTCCGGATTGGACTAATGACCTTAGTCTGCTGTGTTAGGAAAAAAATGGTAATGCGATGCGATGGTATAAGTAATTAATGGAAAGTAAAGCCAAGAGGATGTGGCTCTTGGTGCGCGCTGTGATCACAAAAACGATACCAGGATGTCCGCGTACGGGTCCGCAAGTATCAAGAAAATTTCCCGTGAGCTAGAATGGCTCGTTGGTCGGAGACTCTACCGTTGGAGTGGCTACTGCCGTGGGTGACCCGCCATAATATATGGGTAACTAGAGACATGTCGTTTTAACGAGACATTGTCACTAGGTATAACTGAACAATTAAAACAATTGAGACTTGTACAGTGGCGAACAATATTGGTTTCTATACCATGGACGAGACTTAATACTTGTTTATTATTCTCGTTGTTTCGCTTTGTTGTTCATTGGTTATACTTGTGGTTATTTTATTGTGTGTTGATGGTTGTGTTATTGTATGGATATTAATGTTATTTGATTTACAGTTTTAAATATTAAAACGGTATTGCATGTAACGAACCTCATGCTCTCGACCAAATAATTGAGGGGTCTTTGGGGGCATGACGGGGCATGTGATAACATACTCAGCAGGGGCTGATTCCATACCACAAACCATTTTTATTTCAGGAGAGTAGCTGGTGGTCGACGCGAGGCGCGACGGTTGTAATATTGTTGTTGTTGTTAAGACTTGGTACGGTTTGATACTGATGACGTTTTGGACTCGGGTTGTGTAAACCGAGGTGGATTTGTTTAGATGCTCACGAGTACGGTCTGTAATAATTGGTGTTGGTTTGTTTTAAATTGTTTAAGTTCTACTATCTATCTCTTGTGGTCACTGCGGGAATACGTTTCGCATGTTGATTATCAGGTAACTCGTTATCACCCGTATGGGCGAGTGATAACAGTGACACCATAGAGCGACAGTCTGTTATTTACCGCTGCGATAATTTATTATGTGCGACATTTGTAGGATTATTAGGAGCCGAATTAGTAGGGGGGTGTTACATTAAGTGTTTCTACTTGAACTTATTTTGCCTTGTTGAATGTTGATTTGGAGATGGGCAATTCCATGGCCTTTGGCCGATTCCAAGCAAGAGAAAAGAGAAGAGGAAGAAGTGGAGTGAAAAGAAGAGAGGCTTGTGAACAGAGGTAAATAACTACCTTGGAGCCTAATTTAATGTTTCTAGAATTCGGAAGGGAGAAAAAGAATGAATGACACCCAAATGTATATGGGAATGTGATTTATTGAGGTGATGGAGAGTTGTGATAGTGCTTGATGCATTTGTGAATTAATGCTTGATTTAAGAGCCAAAGAGCTATGCACTTAATGATGTATATTGTGTTGCATTGAGGAATTGATGAGTATTGATGGTTTTGTATGTGTGCTGATAGAAACCTTGTGGTTTGGCTACTTTTAGGATGATTTAAATGGTGGTATGAGTTTTGGGCAACATTAGAGAAGTAGCCAGTTATGGCGAAATTTGTGTAGAATCTAAGTAGATTAAGTGTGTTTTTTAGAGGAGAATAACCTAGGAGTGGCTGGTATGTATGAGTTTAGTTTGAATTGGGTAGTAAGCCACCCTGGGAATGCTAGTTTAAGGAGAGGAGATTGATGCTAAAATCTGTAGCAAAAAGTTGTTTAGTGCCTTAGAAGTTTAGGAAACAAGAAGATTAAGGCTTTAGGAGTAAGGTGTGGACCTTGGTATGAGTTGTGCATTATGTTGGAAGATATGGAATGGGTCAAAATGAAAAAGAACATAATGCAAGTGTTGAGGAGAAGTTAGAAAATGCACAGTGTGCAAGGGTGAAATGAGAATGAATTTGTGAGTTTTGAGTAAGGAAAATGAGTAAGGGTTAAACCCATGATTTGAAGAGGTTTAGAGCATGTTTGGAGGTGATTAGACATGTATGAAACATGTGGAAAGACTTGAGAGAGATTGGTATGGTTTAGGGGTTGATTTGGAAGTGAAAATCACTTTGACTAACAGTTTTTAGCAGGGTCCGGGACTTAGGATAGGAACCAAGTCCCGGACCGCATCCGCATAAGCCCCGAGAGTACATAACCGACTGGTCCGGGACTTAAGATTCGGACAAGGTCCCAGACCATATTGAAATTCATGCCGAGAGTTCAAGTGCAGGTTTGGTCCGGACTTAAGAGATGTATAAGGTCCCGGACCACTTCAATAATATGGCCGAGAGTTAAGACCAGCATTGGTCCGGGACTTAACGGTAGGACCAAGTCCCGGACCACCCCTAGAAGCCTACAAAAAGTGTTTTAAAGGTTTCTAATGATGGGGATTTAAATGTTAATGATGTTATAAGATGTTAAGGCCTTGTTTGGTGACATGTAAAGGCCCTAGGAAGTGTAAGAAAGTGTTAGAATTGATTGAGAAGTGAGAACTCAAATTAACAAGAGTAAAACCGAGGTAACGGGATAACGGGGTATGTACGGGAGTAGCATTTAATTATGTACCGTATGATCTTAGTATTATAATAATGTTTGGAACATTATCAGAGGATTGTGTGTAAACCGAGCATGGTGATAGGACACGGTAAAAGTAAAAACCACGGTGAAAGGTATGATTTTCTCATACTCCGCGTGCTAACCGAGTTACGATGACTTGTGTGTTTGTGTGCCGGCTTAATCAAGACTAAAGCATGAAAATAACCCCTTGTTTGATTATGTATGTCTTGTTGTATGTTGAATGAGCTAACATACTTGTATGCCGGTGTGGTCTAACATAGAGTAAAGACCGACTCATAGTGAGCAACGTTTGGCTAGAGACCCATAGATCGGGTCGATGCTTATGATAACGAAAACGTGCAAACACATAAACTATCCGTTAAAGTATCACGATAACGCAAACATATAAACTCCCTAGAATGTGAGGAGAAGTACGGGTTGAGTAAATACCTGATAACGGTTAGAAAACCATATTGAAGAAATCCACGAAACAAATGAGAGTGGAAAGATAAGTGAACCTCCTTCAAGAGGATTAAAGATAGTTCGAAGATGTGAACTAGTAAAGAAGGTAAAAGAGACCTAAGGGATTAGTATCTCCCTTGAGACATGGTCGACCTCCTATATGAGGATTTTACCCGGTATAAGAAAATAACCGAAAGTATGAGTAAATGAAACGTATGGGTAACTCTTAAAACCTAAGATTAACCGAACTTATGTATTGTTCCCAAAGTCATTAGAACCATCGAGAGTGATGCTTCTAGACTAAAACACATAATATTATTATAACTCCGAGAGAGGAGTGTATGGGAATGAGAGCAGTCCGAGAGTAGTCGGACCCATGTAAAAGAGTTAGGAACTAAGAGAGAGTTCCGTGAGCTAGTTGAACCTTCCCACCTTGCTAGACCAGAGTAGGGTCGAAACCAGGGAAGTAAGACTATGCTCGAGAGCCATGAGTTTTGGCCTGAGAATGTATTAAGAGTAACAAGCGTGACGTAGGAGACCTGTAGTGTCTCGAGAATCTACAATAGCTTGAGTATAAATTACCCAAGAGTGTGGGTGAGTTAATGAGCATAAGTAACCTGAGAGAATGGGTAAGTATAGAATGAGTAGCCCAAGAGAATGGGTGTGTATATGAATAAGTAACCCGAGAGAGCGGGTGAGATATTGAATGAGTAAACAAGGCACAGTGAGGTATAACCCTCAAGGACTAAGAATAAACTGATACAACTAACGACCTTGTTATGTTAGTTAGGAATTGTGTTCCATGATTGGATGTAGATTCCTTGAGTAATACACACATATATATTGTATTGCTATGATGCATGTTGTTTGACTAAAATGAACTCCATGTACATCTAACAAAAGTAGTCGGTGTACCCCGGTTAGCGCTCGGGGTATGCGAATTTCATATGCAGTGTTAAGCTGAGCCCCTAGGGGCAACGTTTTTATTTTTCAGGTACACCGAAGATGTTACTGTTCGAGAGTTGGACGAGGTCGGTGGGTTGCATGGGTAGTTAGATTTAATTACTTATGTATTGAAAGAGGTGTAAGACCGAATATGTTGTCGGCATCCATACATTGTAGACTCGGTATAGTAAAGAAGTGAGTTGAGTATTGTATTTGTATTGTGTACTCGGTTGTCCCAGTTCATCAGACCGTTATTGTATGTGGAAATAAGCCTGGTTAGCCATATGGGTGGCTAACGGCGTTGTATCACCCTCTGTTGTATTTAGAGTTCTGCTGCGAGTTTATTGGTAATTGTGACAGTTTAAGAGGTAATGGCGTGATTAGCAGTTGGGGTGTTACACAGGGAGTCTGGCATATACCCACAGTGTAATCAACTTACTGGCTGCAGTGATATTTGAAGAGTCAAACTGGGTGGCATTGCACAACCCACGGTAGTTGTGCACTAATAGTGCCGACCCCCAACTGTATTGACCACACTCTGAAAAATCTCTCAGCAACTCCAGATATCCACAGTCAACGGTGCGACTGTCAGGACTGGGCATCAACATCCCACCGATCAACCACATGATCCATGCTCTTGCGTAGCGCTGCTGGACCACATCTGGCCAATTGTTGAATGCATTCTCATCAGCACTGCTGATCTCGAATTTCTTTTGTAACCACTGCAGTGAAACCTTGTAACCCCTAATGTGTTCTGCTCCCGGTCTTTGACCCAACAATTCATCACACAAATCTGCAACAGGCTGATTCATCCTTACAACGACAGCATCTCCTTCCATCTTCAACCCAAACAAATGATGTACATCTTCCAGGGTAATGGTTGCCTCACCAAAAGACATCATAAAAGTGTGAGTCTCTGGTCTCCATCGTTCAATAAGTGCGCTGAAGATGGCATCGTCAACCTTGATTCTAAAAAATGCTGGCCACAGAAAACCAGCTTCACTGATGTAATGATGAAGTGGATAGTGTGGAAGATCCACTTCCAGATTTTGCGACCGCAGCTTCCTCTCAGTGTATTTTCGATTTTGCATTACCTACATGCCATCGTTAGACAAGTTAAGGTTATGATCCAATATAATTGTTGAACAAAATGTACTTAAGTTGAACGGTGTATCAAAGTACCCGATCATTTGAAAAAAGGGATGCCGATATGTGAGTGGATTGGTATGTGAACAATTCATTATCCTCAGGTCCCACCTCGGCAGCTTGGCGCTGGAATTGTTGAGCCATCTACATAAACAACAACATATAAACAATTAAGAGAGATAACAAGGACTAAATTGTAATACATATGTTATAAGAATCCATAACAAGAACGACTGTATTTTTCATTTATTTTGAAACAAGTAAGACTAACAAACCTTCGCTAGCTTGTGTAGATTAGGACACAATCAAAGACCTGTATTTAAATGGACAATTTAATTACGAATTTAAATAATGTAAATGAGCATTGTAAATGTTAAAAAAATGGCATAACAATATAATAACATAAAGGAAAGTAATTAGTGCATAAAACCACCAAAATTGGTGATTTTGTAACTCATAAATTAAAGGGACAATTTAATTACGAATTTAAATAATATAAATGAGCATTATAAATGTTAAAAAAATGGCATAACAACATAATAACATAAAGGAAATTAATTAGTGCATAAAACCACCAAAATTGGTGATTTTGTAACTCATAAATTAAATGGACAATTTAATTACGAATTTAAATAATATAAATGAGCATTATAAATGTTAAAAAAATGGCATAACAATAAAATAACATAAACACAATTAATTAGTGCATAAAACCACCAGAATTGGTGATTTTGTAACTCATAAATTAAATGGACAATTTAATTACAAATTTAAGTAATATAAATGAGCATTATAAATGTTAAAAAAATGGCATAACAACATAATAACATAAAGGAAATTAATTAGTGCATAAAACCACCAAAATTGATGATTTTGTAACTCATAAATTAAATGGACAATTTAATTACGAATTTAAATAATATAAATGAGCATTATAAACGTTAAAAAATGGCATAAATATATATAACATAAACACAATTAATTAGTGCATAAAACCAACAAAATTGGTGATTTTGTAACTCATAAATTAAATGGACAATTTAATTACGAATTTAAGTAATATAAATGAGCATTATAAATGTTAAAAAAATGGCATAACAATATAATAACATAAAGGAAATTAATTAGTGCATAAAACCACCAAAATTGGTGATTTTGTAACTCATAAATTAAATGGACAATTTAATTACGAATTTAAATAATATAAATGAGCATTATAAATGTTAAAAAAATGCAATAACAATATAATAAAATAAAGGAAATTAGTTACTGCATAAAACCGCCAAAATTGGTGATTTTGTAACTCATAAATTAAATGAACAATTTAATTACGAATTTAAATAATATAAATGAGCATTATAAATGTTAAAAAAATGGCATAACAACATAATAACATAAAGGAAATAAAATAGTGCATAAAACCACCAAAATTGGTGATTTTGTAACTTATAGAACAAATAGAAGATAGAAGAGGTAATTAGAAGATAGAAGAAGTAATTAGAAGATAGAAGAAGTAATTAGATTAAAAAAATAAAAAACAAAAAATATAAGTACTTTAATAAACATAATAATTAATCATAAATTAACAATACAAAAAATGTAAAAAAATTAAATATTGCAACTTACTTAATCTAACTCGGAATGAAGAATTTTGTAGAAGTGGGAGAATGAGGGTTGAAGAATGTTTGGAGAATGGGGAAGAATGAGGGGGGTTTTTATAGATATTTTACTTGTTGGAAACCGCCCCAGGCTCAGGGCGGCTGAAATACCCCAAACACTAATTACCTTACTTAATGAGGAATTTAAATCAAATGAAGCTAGATGATCAACAATTACTCATTTAATGATCATTACTCATCACAAATAATAGTATATAAATACATAGTTCAAAAGGAACACCAAGTTATACATGTAACCTCTAATCAAAGAGGGAACAACATTAAGGAGAAAATAACTCCTAAAACTAATACTATATGTAATATTCTAATACATATATCAAGATCACAAATCAAGTGATATAACTTCATGGAATGAATTACATATAAAATCAAGATTTCAAAGGCAAAACCACCCATTTATATACACCAAGACAAGGAATACCATACACTACCATACAAAATATTGATAACACATTATGTATCATTAAATAGGTGTGTATTATTGATACACTAAAGTCAAATGAAGCCCCCTCAAATAGACAACCGGCCACCCATGTAAGAAGAGAAAAAGAATGCTGAAAAGTAATGATAGAAAACAAGTACACCTAGCAAGGGAAACCATGACTAGCTAATTCCTTTCCTCCTTCCCCCTTTTGATCTCGGCTAATATACAAGTGCAGCCCCTCCATTGCTGCCAACTACAACCAAGAAAGAAAAGAGAGAAGTTAGTAGCAAGTACAAGCTAGAACAAAAGGAAAAAAAACTAGTACATAAACATCATTACCTCACCTTCCTTTCACTCACTACTTCCGGCTGCAACAAAGCAAAAGAAGAGGGGAGATTAGACTTAGCAAGTACACATCATGACATAAAACAAATAATATAACAAGCCATCACCTCACCATACTCCTTTCCCCATACTTGGCTGGCAAGGTTTCAAAATTCCCCCACCATTACCGATAAAACCATGCTGGAAAAGGAAAGAAGAAAAACAAAAAATATAAGTCACTGGCTGCTAGCCATCTCCTTACTGACGGTAATTTCTGTAACCAAACCCTCAACTCTGGTTATTTTACAAACCAGACCAGCAAATACAAAACTTACATCTACTCCTTTGTTCAACCTCTTCATTGTTGACAATTTCTACAACTCACACTGGCAAAGAAGGAGCATATGTGCTCCGTTTTTTTCCCTTCCTTTCACTTTCAACATCCTTGCAAGTCCAGCAAGCAAATAAGATAAACACATCTTCTTCCCCTCTCTTCTCTCCTCTATGTTGGTGGAAACATCACTACATCCTCCAGTATGTCAACCGAGAACAGCACCTACACCCCCCTGCTTCCTTTTATTGACAGAAACAAAAACCAACTCCTTTTCTTCCTCATTTTACTACGACTTCTACCTTCTTTACTCTTGCTGTAATGCCTTGAGCCCCACTCCTTCTTGCACCAGAAAGTCCCAGCACTTCCCTCCACATTCAAGCCAACAAAAACGTGAGCATGAGCCCTGCGGCAACAGGTTAAAAGAAAAGGTAAGCAAGGCTAGAGGTCCAATCTTCTTCTAGATTTCTTTCCAAATAGAAAAAAAACTGCAGCGTTCCACATCTCTAAACCCTTGCTCTGTATGTTATTAAAGGAGCCTTCTCCTAGTCCTCACCGGAGCAAGAAAACGGCATGAAAGACAGCTAACATTAGCCATGAATCATCTCGCAACAACAAGGAGAAAAGGGGTAAGAAAAACTCATGAAGACTACATGATTTCCCTTTGTTCTGTCCGAGAAAAACATACAACTTTCAACACTATTTTAAGTCCTCTTTTCTTTGCACTAGATGAAGGAGTCTTCTTCCAGTTTTTTTTCCTTGAGCAAAACACGGCATGGAAGCCAACACCAACCAGGAAACTAAGGTAAGGAACACATGGAAGCTCCATGCTTTCTCTCGGCTCCATGCAAAAAAAAAAAGAATACATACTGCTCTTGACCCTGTTTCTTTTCCTCTTCTCTGGCGCCAGTTGAAAGCGGTTCCCAGCCTTCCTTGAACACAAGTAAACCACCATGAAACAGCTCACATCAGCATGGTGAAATGAGGTAAGACAAAAGAAAAAATGGTGAAAGTAACATTCTGTTTTGGGCTCCTTCTTTCGATACCTTTCTCCCACGAAACTGAATTCTTCCCTTGTGCTCTAATCGCCGGAAATACCAGCTAAGCTCCCACTAGTTTTACAAGGTAAACCATCCTCTGCAAAAAATACATGTACAACTTCCTTGAACAACTACTTATGGATATATACTATTGAGTGGTGTTCCTGCATGAGAGGTGATCTACTGAGGTTGTTCTCACCCTGGCATGGTCACGGTAACAGTGGGCTGATCACTAAAGGAGGGATCAAGATTAACAAGGTAACTGAGTGACTAATCCTATGATCTACGTGAGTTATAAGCAGGGAAATGTCATGCAAATCTAACTAAACCATACTCATCTATATAGTACCGAGAGGAAGAGCAGCTGGCTGGAGAAAATTCCTTGATGGCCAAAATAAGGTAGAATAACGTCTAAACCATTCTTGGATACTTTAAACTTCATGACTTTGTAATAATGAGAATACCGAGAGCATATATGTCTTTATGGGTAACGTTAAACCTTAAACATACATGGAAAAAAATGGTACAGAGTAAACATGGCACAAGATGTAGGCGTGAATATGTATGAAAATATAATTGGTGTGAAGCAAGTAGAAATAAGAAAATAATTAGTAAGTTGTGTAGCATAAAAGCGTGATAGTTAGCAAACGTCTGTGTAAATTTGTATAGAAATTTATACCTTGTAGAAGGGACGAGAAATGATTTATACAAGCTAGGAAAAACAGAAACAAAACCGTAGGGGTTAGTGAATTTTGAGAACATTTTAAGATTAAGATATTTGAAGCAAAGTTTAAGTTATGTTAGAGCCAATCGTCTAGGCCATGTTATGTTATTTTTTTTAGAGCTTTAAGTTGTAATTATTGAATTTTAGGTACAAAAAGAATTATACAAACTTCTGGTGATAAATAAAATTCTAATAAACATAATCACCTATAAACACCTTAGGAAAATATTAGTGAAAGTTATTAAGTCACAACATGACATAAGTAGATTATAACCTTATAAACATTTAGATGAACAAAGGATTTATAAATGGGGTGTAACCAAAATTTAATAAAATATGGGGTGTAAAATTGAATTAAAATCCGTGAGGATTAACTTTGGAATTTAAAAACATAAAGTATGAATTTTATAAAGGAAAAAGGGGTTAAATGAAAACAAAATGTGAAATTAAATGGGTCTTCTCATAAATAATGATAAATGTAGGAAAAGAGAGGAATTTAATGGTCAACTTTGACTATACACGAGGTTTGACTAATTCAGGAAATTTAATTTAACTAAATTGGTGATTTAATAAACATTAAGTTAAAATAGAATTTTTGAAACTATATGGGGCTAGAGTAGAATTACGGAAAATATAAAGACTATAATGTGATTTTAAAGTCCCTAGGAGTTCGTTTGGGATAATTGGAAAATTCAGGGTATTTTCGGTAATATAACATATCAATGTATAATATATAGTTTTGGGTGTTAACAATGTAACTATTATAAAACTATAGGGGTCAAGTTGTAAATTACCGAAAGCTAGGGTGTAAACGGGAAATTAAATTAAGTTAGTGGGCTGCATGAAACTTGGAAGAAAATCTAGGTTGAAAGTGAGATTTAAATAATTACTATGTATAATATAAAGTTAAGTGTTACAATTGTACGTTATGAAATAAAGAGGGATACATTACAAATAAAAGAAAACTATGGGTTAGTGAGGGAATTTCCGAAAATATATGTATATGTATGGGAGGGCTGGAGCGTAAATATGTATATGTATGGTATATATATTAAGTTTGGAGAACCTTGGGTTATAACTAAATAGGGGTAAAAATGTGACAAGAATAGTATTGGTTGGGTTTGCAAATAAATAAGAAGGCATGAGAACGAGAATGCAATTTCCGAAACTATGTGAGCTGGTGGAGAATTTAAGAAATATGGGCTGAAAACAAGAATAAGGTTTACAATGATATGAGTGACATTATGTTAGGATATAACGAGATATGTCATTAGGAAATTATTATAGCATAAGCATACCTCATAAACATTTACATAAATGATGAATATATTCATTACGGGAAATGTTACAATTCGTAGAATATGATTTCTAAGAAAAAGGGACATATAATATGACCGACAAGTCAAGTACGATGTTATACGGTTAGAAATAAAATTGAAACACGATTAAAATAAATATAGCAACAACTATATACTAAACTCATGCATACGTAATTAACAACTATACACCCACGTGAGAATGGGAGCGAAAGCGATAAATGTAATCAGAGAATTAAACTCCATGCAAACACATATACGAAAAGTGTATACATACTCGTAAACGACCCGGTAATATGTAAGTTATTAAAGGATTTAATTCTCAATGGAAAAACATTGTCGAATTACCAAATAATGCGTACTCGCAACCTGTAACGTACAATAATATCTAAATCCCAAGAGTAATGGAAATCAAGTCAAATGAATAACCGACTAAGAAATTGTTACTTGATAGAGGTTAGAACTTATCTTGATACGGTGAGGTACGTTCGGGATGTAAATACTAATGTTAGAATATATTTCCAGTAGATCGGGTTGCGGGTGTCGAATTACAAAGGATTAGAGGGTGAGCGTGATCTCGCACGCTAGCACTACATCGGTGTACGGTACGTTCTATATGGTCCGAGTGTTCCTGAGGGCTTCCTCGGGTTCTGGTATGTGTGTATGCATGACAAGAGTGATATGTTTGTTATGTGTTGTGGTTGTGTATTTAAGTGTTTTGTTGTTTCGCGATCTTTATTGTACGCGACGGATTACAATCTAGAAATTGTATACAAAAACTCAGATCGGACTGTGGATGATATATGGAAATAAAAAATAAATATAATAATAACTATGATCTTATTATATAAACCTGAGGATGAACGCAGCCTAGGCGACGTCTAGGTTAAGGTTAACGACCTTAAAGGTCCCTACATGTAGAATACACTCTACATAACCTAAGCATAGATCTTAGGTAAATGAAATACCCTGAACTTAAATATAGGGATTAAAAATTAATCTAGTACGTATTTAAGGGCCTAATGACGCCTAAGTAATATTAGTAAGGAAAAATAATTTCAAGAGAAATAAAGAAACGCTAAATAAGCGTTAAATAACCATAGGAGGTATGAGACCTCGGTTAACGTATTATGTGGATTCCAAAGGTTTAATAATACCTAAATAATATATGGGAACAACTCCCGAAGAAAACAGAACCAAATAATGCATTAAAACGATAATAGAGCTTTAGCGCACGTTTTTCGAGAAAACCCGAAAACGTGACTTTAAGTGGTCAAACAGACCCGTAAAAATTATAAATCATTAAATAACAATTATTAAGCATTTATGGAAGCTTAATAGTCAATAAAAATAATTAAACAAGAAAATTTCCGGAAACGGACCCGGTTAGTGAATAGTACCGAAACCGGGTAAAATAACGAGCGTTTTCTGTAAAAGACAAAAAACGCTCCAGCTAGTATAACAGTAAGGGGGCCGGTTTTAGTAAGTTAAAAAGCCCTCACACACACACTCACATACTAGCTAGTTAATTAAGAGACAAAGGCAAAAAGTAAAAAGGGGAAAAGTACCCCACTTACTCTCTCACCTCACTCATTTCTCTACTCTCTCATCTCTCTCCTTCCTCCTCACCGATTTCTCCCTCCTCTCTCTTCTGGATTGGGCGATTTTGAGCTTTCCCAACAACAACAATGGCAACTCTCACTTCTCTCCCATGCTCTACCTCCATTTGAGCTCCAATCACAAAAATAATTACATATTTGTAATCCCCTCATTCTCCTCTACACTTCCCTCTTTTTAAAATTCCAAAATGATGAAGTTCATTTTCGTGGGTATACCCCAATGGTGAAGAAAATGGCATCAAAGTAGAGCTTGGAGTCTCCTCTCTCCATTAAGGTAAAAACCTACATGAAAAACTCATGTTTTCCTCATCTTCCTTTGAAACCGATTTTTACTCCCCTTGTAATGCCCTATTTCTCTCTCTCTTTAGAGCATCAATTACACCTTGCAATGGTGGTGGATTCTCCTTCTTGAACCAAGGGCTAAAAGCCCTCCTAAAACACTCCAAAGGTAAACCCTAGAAATTTTGATTTAAACAATTCAATGAACTAGCATTAATATAAGGGCTAGTATATTAATTGCAATTGTTTTGTGTGCTTGGATGATGGGAATGGAGTTGCCAAACTCCATTCCCCATATGGACGATTTGGGCAAGAAAGAGAGAAGAGGAAAAGTGGAATAGAAATGAAGGAAAACAAGCTCAAGGTAAGAGCTCCTTCCTAATGTTAAATTCTATTGCATTAGAGTAAAGGGAATGGGTAAACAAATAAAAGAACCTAAACTATTGTATTAGTATTGAAGTTTATGAAGTTTTGAGTATTTGGGAACTAGTATGTAGATTGTAGGCCTTAGAGCCAAGTATATTGTGTATGAGTATGGATATTGATGTTTGGTGGAGTATCGATGTATTGAGATGGATTGATATAGCCTTGTGTGCTGGTAGGACCCTTGTATGGGTGTGGTTAGATTAGGAATGAAATTGATGAAAAAGTGTGTATGTGGAGAAGTTAGAATTGGAGGTAAACTATGGTAAAATTTTGGTAGGGATATGTGCATTTATGGATGACTTGGTGAATGGGAGAATCAAGGTGTGTATTGGAGTTAATAGAGATGTGTTGTATTTATGGAATTGTAGTTGTAGTATGAGAATTAAAAAGGTAAAAATCTGTAGCAAAGAGTTGTAAAAATGCATTGGAGAAGTTAGGAAGAATTAGTGTGTAAGAATTGGTAAAAAGAGTGTTGGACTTGGGTATAGATATTGTAGTTGTTTGGGAATGAATTGGAAGGTAAGGTAATGCATTGTAGGCCTTGGAAATGGCATTAGGAGAGGAAGTCATGTATGGAGGGAGTGGGAACCAAAATCTGTAGCAAAGTATAACTAGGAAAAACAATGTAAGTGCTGGAATGGAAGTGTAGGAAATAAGTGTGTGAATTAGTATGAAAAGGAGTAATGAGTTGGTAATGGATTTGAGCATGTTTAGGAGCTTAATTAGGTGCTTAAACATGTAAGATTAAGTGTAGGAACATGTAGGAATTAACTAGACAAAGTGTAGAATGTAACAGTTTTTGAAAAATGCAAACCTGCTGAATTTGTAGTAGGGTCCGGGACTTAAGTCTAGGACTAAGTCCCGGACCAGTACACAGAAACAGACCGAGAGTTGATAACAGAGGGTGGTCCGGGACTTAAGTCCCATACAAGGACCCGGATCACCCCTTGAAAAATGGCCGAGAGTTCTTCAATTGACAGGTCCGGGACTTACCTCATGTAAGAGGACCCGGACCATAAGCAAAAAATCATTCGAGAGTTACAAGGTCTTCTGGTCCGGGACTTGACATATGTACAAGGACCCGGACCATCAATAAAACCAGTTCGAGACTTATGCCTTAGGGTGGTCCGGGACCTAGGATCCGGACCAACCCAATTTTTTTTGAAAATGAACTTACTAAATGGCTTTTAAGGTAAGGAAGTGAATGGTAATGTTAGTATAAGGTAATTAGTACATAATTAAAGATGTTAAAGAGTCATTAAAGGTATAAATAAGTTGAAGAATTAAGTAAGAGAGTAGTAAGTATATGAACATTAAGTTAAACCGAAACAATGGGACAACGGGGTAAGTACGGGAGTAGTAGTTATGTGTGTAATGTAATACTCAGTATTAATTGAACCATTTGACATGTAGTCATTGGTTCGAGGATAAGAATCAAGGAAACAAGAGGGGACCAAGGGAACAAGGGAGAACCCGGTAAAGTAAATTCCGGTAAAAAGGTATGATTTCTTCATGCCCTGTATCCTAATCTGGTTACCCCGATTTGTGTGCTTAATTGATCACCTAATAAGATAAATGCATGAATCGGACTATATTGCACTTACTTGTGCTTGTTTACATTGTTCTTGATATTTGTCTTGAACAATAGTTTGTATAATTCATGAAATATATGAATGTGTATTGAGCAATGTATTTGTGTATGTGGCTTGAGTGAATGACTTCTACTAATTCCTAACCACCTAACTCCTAACAAAAGTACTAAGTAAATTGGAATGAGTAGAAGTCCGATATAGCTTCGGCCACGCATGAGGATGAGGAGACACAAGAGGTTGGATCCGATTCCTGGTTCTTAAACTGGTCCACGGCCCAAATCCCTTAAATGGGTAGCATCCTGGATTGGTGAACCAAGTAAATCCCGGTGGTGGGACCGAGTAGTTCCCCGGGCCGGAGGTCCCGACGACTTGACTTGAGTAAGTAAGTATGTATGAGTATGAGTATGTATGCGTAAGTACTATGGAATGAGTAAAAGAGTAATCTCCACCCGATTAACCCGGGTGGAACAACATGAGCTAACAAGGATGGTGTATTGTGTATGTATTGCGTATGTACTGTATATGTATTGAGTATTGCGGATCTCGGGAAGGTAAGAATGTATATGATGGCTTGTATGGGTTACCATGTATGTATTGAAGGGTGTGCATTGACGTGTATGTATGTATTCCTTGCGTAATGTATTGTAATGTTATGTATAAGAGCATGTATGCATGTATGTATGAATAGAATGAACCGCATGTATTCGACCAAGTGGTCGGCGTACCCTCACTAGTACGCGGGGTATGCGGTTATCATGCTCAGCAAAAGCTGACCCCCTCGGGGGAACGTTTTTAGTGTGCAGGTACCCGAAGTGGTTTTGGTCAAGGCAAGAGACCGGTGGCACACCCTTGTATTCAGGAAGCAAGTAGTGGTGAGGAATGGGTAGTGGGTAGACTCCTAGTGAGTGTGAACGAGTTTGGAAGAGGTGTTATTCTTGTATAAGGATCCTAGTAAACTCGGTGAATGACATTGTACTGTACTGAGCTTGTGGATTGTATGAAATGGGAATTGTAGTATTTGATTCGCAATTGTAGTAAGACTCGCATTGTGTAGTACTCAGATATTCCGGTCCATCAGACCGATGCTGTATCTAGAAGCAGTAGCCTTGTTAGTCACGTGGGTGACTAACGGCGTTGTATCACCTACTGTATGTAGGTATGTATCCGCTGCATGACTCTGAAAGCACGAGGAGATTGGATGGTAATGATTGTATTACTGGTAGGGGTGTTACAAAAAGTGGTATCAGAGCGAAGTATCGCTCTGATGACTGGAAATACCGAGTTTAGGGAATACCGAGTTAGGAATTAGAAGCTTAGGGTTAAGGGCTGAGTGTTAACATTAGAGATATGCTAGTTAGGAACTACCGGTGAGTACCGGATACCTACAATACCAGACCCACCCTCCACAAACCACTGTATAACTTAGGAAAGAACGCCAGAGAGAAGGAAAGACCTCTCACACTCGGAAAACCCGATCTGGCATTGGTGAAACCACCGTACTGTAAACAAGAACCGACATATGGTAGATTCCAAGGATTTGAAAGTCCTGGAAATGGAATCCGGTTGAACAACAATGCCCGCACTTAATAGCGGTAGGATGAGCACTCCAATCACTAGGAGGCTGCAACTTACAACAGCATGGGGCGACGTGCTCTGCAGTCGCGAAACCTAGCTAACCAACCAGCAGCAGGAAAGAAGCACTAACCGTGCAACGAAATGGAGAAGGAACTGTAACAAAACCCGAGACTTAAGTATACGGGACAGTAATAGCTAAGTGATACCACCAATGGTATGCTAGCTGACTAAGGACATAGTCAGGAGTGGCTAACTCCGAAAATATAACGCCAAAAGGTTACAATACCTGGCCGGCATAGCTTACACAGCTACAAGGATATCTGCGGGATATGAACCGATAGGACTACGAGGTTAGTGCCTAAACCAGTTAAGGCTCAATCGCCATGGTAAACCAGTGGGAACGAGCAATAAGGAAAAACACAAACTAAATCAATGAGGATCTCCAAGGATTGGAGAAGTACCCCGATCAACGACAGTCATGTCAAGATCATAGAGGAACTACTTAAAAGATCAAGTATCCAAGACATAGATCAATAAGATCAAGGGAAGAGTCAACAAGACTACCCAAATACGAGTGGAACCCACACCGTGACCGGTATAGGGTTACCCAAAAACCACCAGTACCACACACTTGCCACGGCAAGTGCAATAAGAACAAGAACATGTAGAGGAACACTAACACACCACAAGTACATAGTAATGTACCGAGACCGCAAAAGAAGCGACTACCGGACCACGTATCCTAAGAACAGGAAGAATGGAACCTTGGAAAGGCCTAACGGCCTGACCATTGTATTAAGGACATACCAGTCAGCGAGAAGCTGGA
Organism: Limonium bicolor; assembly: GCA_023374045.1. Taxonomy (NCBI): domain Eukaryota; kingdom Viridiplantae; phylum Streptophyta; class Magnoliopsida; order Caryophyllales; family Plumbaginaceae; genus Limonium; species Limonium bicolor. The sequence continues at coordinate 275,940,612 of CM041782.1, read as the reverse complement.
CTTGGTGATGACCTCAAATAGGGCTATGCCGTGAAGAACATCTTTTAACACCGAACTACTATTTCAAACCCAAATTTTTTTTTTCAAAACCACAACCTTTCTTTTAAACCTTGGATTCTAAAACCAAACCAACATAATTACGGTGAGTATCATAGAATGATACAAGAGGAGTCGACAATAGAATACTTCACCTAGGCGTGTGATGAACACTACGAGTGTACCCAATTACGGGATATGGGACGACCGCACTCTGAAGGAGCTTTCGGGCCTGACAAGTAGTCGGGTAAGTGGTAACGTATCAACAAGGTACCCCACACATGTATACATGTAGTGTACGACACACGGGAAGTAGTCAACTCCGTTCTACGGACCATGAGTAAATTTTAACCAGAACAACTGGACACCTCGGACGATCAAGGAGGAGGAAACTCAGTTAAGGAACAAGTATAAGGAACTCAGAGAAGCCATCTAGAGATAAGGAATGAAGATTGGGAAGTGTAGAAAGCACAAACTAGTAAGTATAGACATTGGATATGTCTCAAATAATTCAAGCAATTACCTGACAGCTGGATGGGATACCCAGCCTAAACACAGTAAGGCAAATGCCTAACGTGAACTTAACAATGCTCGACAAATAGGGCGGAGTTCCCAAGTGCGATTACAAGATTACCACAAAGTATAATCCATCATTGAAGAGGATATTAAACCCAGTCTTAAGCATTAGGAACAAGTATAAACGGTCTACCCAAGAACGGGAGACGTTATAACCCTAACGGGATAGCTTAAACATAGTACCACAAGACGGTATAGTGGACACAACGTATCGGGAACATTAGCCGGATGTAACGGCGTAACCAACAACACCCAGGAGCAATCCTTGAAGGGTGTCTGAGTTAACAATAGTTGAGCAGAGCGTCATGATAAGAGCACGGTAGCGAGAACGAACACTCGGTTAGGACACCGAAGGGATTTCACTCAACAGGAAAACCCTAAACTACAAGAAGGCACTAATTAGCACCAGCTTGCCAAAAGGGCCTCCTATGAACGGAAGCGTGATGTCACGACTTACCATGGAGCCCAGCAATACCTCCAACCTATGGGGAATACAAAGAGTGGAAACATGCATGAGCAGCTTGCGAAAGCATAGCTTGCAGCAATAAGGCTTAAAAGCCAGGAACCAACTACGTTATGTAACTTGAACAGTTACAAAACCCACACCGTTAGTAACAAGACTTGCGAGAGATATTGCCTCATACGACAAGAAATCAACAACTGGACCATCAATTCAAACCGAACTTCATGAGTGGCTTGGACTAATGGCCAACTCAGTGTCACTGTCACTAGAGCATTAGTCTAGTATACAGTTGACAAGCTTTTAATTACCTTCATGCCTTCTGTAGCAATGGTAGCACAAAGGCATAAGAATCATGATAATGCCAACATTGGCCTAGTCCACATTTGGACACTACGGGAAATCCGAGGAAAAGTAACCCTCGTTAATCGAAGACCACCAAGTGGTGATGTGAACCCTTAGGAAAGGCTTCCATCTACTATAACAATAGAGCCTACACATATAGATATTGCCAAGAGGCGATGAAGCAAGGAAAAGACATTCCAAACCATCACAACTTAAAGGAGTAAGTATACTCCATATGCACCCAAGCATGTGGTGAACCATTGTGTAAACACCAACATGGTAAACCTTGCCATGAGACCTATGAGTGGAAACAAGCCTCTCAACAAGAATTTCATCTACCAATGATAGAACGGGACCAGAAAACCCTTGAAGTTCTTGGGATGTCCCGGTGAAGTACATACAAGTGAAACTGCACAGCTAGAGCCTATAACCAATGCTCAACACTGGAAAGACAATAATTGTCAAAACAATCAATGTGAATGCATATTGCACACCATGAATGGCCAACGCTCAAGAGAGCTTGTAACCCGACAAATTATTGTATCCATTGTCAACCAAGATAATTGATAGAGGATATCATAAATGATGGAGTAATGTGAGGTAAGCCAGCCTACACAGGAAACCTAAACAGAAATAAAACATCTCCACATGGGGAAAATAATACCATTACGGTATGCTACAACAATCATCATACACATGAACATAGGAAACCCTTTTTATACCCACACCATAAGGAAATGGTGCCAATGACAATGACAATGACTAAAGAGGAATTACCAGAGTAACAGGGACAGTAAAAACGATGTTGTACAATATGTAAGAATATGGTGCGCAACAAGCGACCGCTTTGAGGAAGTAGTAGATAACAACACGGGGTATAAGTATAAGATGACAGGCAGGAATATTCTTTCCTATCACATAAGTGACTTACTGTCAAGCGTTTATGCCTCTGCACTCTGTATGACTGAGTGTTTTGGTATTGCACTTGTGCAGCTAATGATCTAATGGGGTGCTAACTAGAAAATTATAGGAATAAACTATATACAAAATGAATAAAATAAATAACTAAACCTACAACTCTACTACGGGTAGCAAATAAAACCCGGTCGGAGTATAGTGTAAATATATTACGACCGAGAGTATCGAACCCAAGGGACTTTGTAACACCCCATCCAACAACAACCACATATCAACAATCTGCAGCGGAAGTTCAACTCATCACATTACTTATTCCAATGGTGTTACACGCCGTTAACCACCCACGTGGCTAACAAGGCTAATACAATACATACACATTTGTATCGGTCTGATGGACTAGATTCCCGAGCAACTACAAACTACATTCCTCATTCCAATTCAACATTTATTATACACATACATTCCCACTGTACCGAGTATTTACAAACTACTGCCGATAACAATTTCGGTCTTACTACACCTACTGTATACATACACTTAAAAGTTTACCCATGTACAATGACTACCCGTCCTACTCTCGAACGGCTTCCAGCACTTCTGTACCTGAAATAGGAAAAAGAAGAGGAAGGGGTGGCCCCAAGGGGCTCAGCACCTTTGCTGGTATGGTAATCCCGCAGCCCGCATGCTACCGGGCCACGCACAACTAATTGTCGTCTTAGCATGCAGTTGATTATATTTAAATCATGCATACAAGCCATAACCATACAACACATAGCATTTCGCCTCAATGGGCTCAACCTATAACCATAACATCCACACTTAACCAACCATCCAATGATTCCTTAACCCTAGAGTGGCTCTCCTCTAAACGGAGCTACTTCCTTAACGAACGACGTGTACCCATCAATCGGGTTATCCTTAAACGCCTCTTGTCACAACTGGGATTCATTTCCATGATCCACACATTCCATATCATACATCATAACTCTTTTCACACATAACAAAACATAGCAAACCTTTCTTGCTTCCATGTACACATGACCACATTGCATTCATTTAAAACATCCCATATATATATTTATACCAAAGCATAGCAAGGGGATTTGCATAGCACCATAACATTACATAACACCATGTAAATCGGTTCTCACAAGGAACCTTCCACCATAGTTAGTATACCAGTGAGCCTAGAGATTTTTACCAATCCCATGTTAAGCTCGTTACCATCCTCGTTACCGTCCGGTTATATAGAACGGTTAACTTATACCCAAGGTGTGTCGGATATAGTAATCCCAAGCACCTGTAATAACATAACCATTAGTATGCCCCCGTGGCCCGACGTGAGTCAGTAATATAGCTTTGGTTAAGCTAAAGGGGAAAGTTGGGAACCCAATGGGAAAACAACCATAACATACACAGAGGGTCGAACCTATAATGGCACGACCCCCATCCTCACACGCGTGGCCGGAACAGACCGGACTCCTCACCCCCCCCATTAGTACATATACCATTATTAATAAGTAGTTAGGGATCCATTATGGAGCCTACCACATCCACACACCATACGGTATCATAACCGAGTTAAGCACACAAGGGAGGTTCTCACACTTGCATACAACAACAATGTCCAACTAACTCACACATAGCCGTGGTTAGCACGTTCCCAAGGTTTGGGCCGTCAACTCCGAATACCGATCACTCATGTGTTCCTAGTTTTAGTTAGCTAAGGTTTAACACATATTTGAGGTTAAACGGCATCGGATACCAAATTCGCCACATAAATGAATTACTATAAACTCATTACATGTTTTAATCTTACAAGGTGGCAAACACTCAAGAAAACATATTGGCATACAAGCCGGTGTAATCCGTTAGGACACAGGTTGCAAGAAAACCATACCTGTCACCGGAGTCCACTTTACCACGTCCACTTATATTCCTCGAGCAATTCTCGAACAACTGTAGACATCACATGTTCTTTTATTAACATTGGGGTAACATGTTTGTTTTAAAGTCTAATGCTTATAACTTTCCCCGTTAACTTGGTTAAATACCTTTACATTTTTAACACGTTTTACTCTCGCATCTTAATACAACCTTTAGCCCACTTTATTGTCATTAAAACTCACCTAACATGTCCTTAACATCCTTATAACATCATTACCTACCAATCCCCATCATCTCACATCATTTCATAACCTTAAACCATGTTTTTGGTCCGACCGACCCACCGTCCGACCCACATATGGGTCGGTCCATTACAGACCCCTTTTACTTCCTTATAAACATGCCCGTCCGACCCACGTCCGACCCACCATTCTGGGTCGGTCCATGTGCGAACATTTTCCTTCCTTTGAAACTTGACCGACCGACCCATGTCCGACCCACCCTTTTGGGTCGGACCATTACCGAACACCTTCCTATCATTTTACAGAGGCTCGACCGACCCAAAAACTGGGTCGGCCCCTGGGTCGGTCGCCTCCTAAACTTACCTAAACTTTGCCAAATCTTCACCAAACTTCTCCTAAGACCTCTTAATGTGTTCTAACATCATTTGGCACTTCAAACATACCCTTAAGATACTCTTAAACACTCACAAAACTATTTTTTTCTAATTCCTTAAACCTTTACTTATATCTCCACAAAGTTCCTAACACTTACAATGTTTCCTCCTTATGATTTCTAGGTGGCCTTTCACCTATAATGACCACAATACCAAGGTGTTTCCTCTACACCTTATCATCACCTCTCAACTTCTTTTCTTACTAACTAAATCTCCTTAATATATGTTTTCTTCTCAAGTAAACATTCATTCACCTTTAATCCTTCCTAGTTCACCAAACTCACTTATCACACTTAGAACTTCTTACACATTTCCCAAATTTGGCCATAGCTTCTCTAGTATGTACCCACATCCAAACACTTAGGTTTCTACCTTATTTCATCCAAGAACACCTAAAATCCATCAACACATTTTATACACAAACTTCACACATTAAGCACTACATCACAATATAGTGCATAACTTAAATTGCTTGGCACTTAGGCCCTTAAATGCATGGCTCTTAGGCCCTTAAATTGCACAACCTTAAACACTGAATTTCCCACATAATAATGCCTTTGACCTGCAATTACACCCAACAATACATATCCCTTTAATAAACTCCTTGAGAGCATTTTACTAGCTCATTTACCATTTGCTCTTTAGGTAGTTTTAACAAGCATTAATAGCTTATTTCTCCTAAGGCATTAAACCACATTAAGATAGCATAATTACCTCTTTTCCTCCCAAATTTCTTTCTTGTTTCCTTACAAAACCGGTAGGGCATTTAGTTCCTTGCCAACAACTACACAATATATCAACATTGAAATGAGTATATAAGCTTTAAGCTTTATCTCATTGTAAACCCTAGTTACATATATTATCTTAAGGTATTAACATGATTGTTTTACCTTGGAATGGAAAGAGAGCTTGAATATATATCAAGAGAGGACCCCTCCTAGCCCTTGGAAGATTCAAATGAAGCTAAAACAAGACAAGAAGACACCATTACAAGGTGCATTTTCGGTTATGACAAAACATGAAGGAAATGTCATTTTTCTTTGAGTTTCCTTACCTTGAAGCAAAGGAGAACAAGAATATGTGAAAAGGTGAGCTCAAGCTCCTCCCATGGTGGTTTCTCTTGGCACCGAAATGGAGGTTTTGAAGTTTTGAAAAGACAAGATTGTAGAGCTTGGCTTAACTAAGAGAATGGTGGTGTTTGTTTTTGATTTGGTTAAGTGAGCAAGATTTTACAAGTGGTCAAAGATGGACTTCCATGGTGGTGTTGGTGTATCACCGAGAGAGAACAAGAAGAAGAGAGGGAGAAGGAGAATGGGATCGTGTGAATAAGGAGGCAAATGAGAGAATGAGGTTTGCTTTTTGCTTTTAGAAGATATTTAGGTACTAAAGTACTTTCTTCTTTTTACTTTTTTTCCTTCCTTCCTTTAATTGATTTCACATGGTGGTGACTCACCATACTAAAAACCGGCCACCATTATGCCTAGAGGGCATACTAGTCTTTGTTGACCCATTTAATTTCTTATAACATTATATGTTCAAACTAGTTATAAAAATCACTATTCACTAATAACAAGGCACATAGAAGTGAAATTTTTTGATTTCCCACTAATATGGCCACCCAAATGTGATACTATATAGTACACATGTTAATTAAAGAGTAATGATGGACATTTAGCCATTCAAAACTCATTTACAAGACAATTTTTCAAAACGTGCTTTAAGACTCTTAAAGCACATTTTGTGTTTTAACTTGTTTTCAAGCTTGGTTTTTCTTAGTTTGATTTAATATGTTCATTAACATATAAGTAAGGTATAGGTATGACCATTAGGTCTTATACAAATTTATCCCAAGCTTAGAGCACATTTTTGCTCTTATTGACCTTAAGGTATTAATTTGTGTTTTGTTTGGTTTCATTGTCTACCAAAGTTTTCCTAAGGACTTAATTGGCCTTATAAAGTCATAATTAAATGTATTAAGTCTTGGTAGGCTCTTTGGGTCCTAACCAAGTTCACTCATAGCTTAGAGCATGTTTTTGCTCAAACTGTCTTAGTGCTTTATTGCATTTACTACGGTTTAAATGTCATTCATGTTTCTAAGGCACTTTTTAGCCTTAATGCCATAGTTTGCTATTTAACAACATACCAAAGTTTGGGGTATTTCAGACTTATAGAAAACTAGTCCTAATCCGGGTAAAAGCCTATTCTATAATAAAAAAAGGGGAAAGGGAAACATGATTTCTAAACTAAATGACTAATTAATAAATTAACTTTGATTTGAAAAGATATCAATGTAAACGCATCGTATGACCAATAATCAAGGTGGCAAGTCTCAAAGAGGATTTGTTTTCTCGCAAATGAATATGCCGGGTGACATGGCGGGCTTTCGCTACCAAGCATAGTTAAGGCCATTGAATGTGCCGGGCAACTTATATCCGGCATTCCATCCGGCATCGTTCATTTTGTAAATACCACTTCCAGAATCAGATCTGAATTAAGGAACTCAATATCCATACTTGCATCGTGCATAGCCAATGCCGCGAATGTAACCAGAATAATGAGGAAATTAGAGATTAATCCAAACCTTAGCATTTGTTATCCACTTTTCAGAACAACAATATTAAAGATTACCGAGATCCTAATCTATCCTACTCTTGCTTTGAAAGCCTTAAATAGGACTTAGAAATAAGAGAATAAGTGGCTGACTCATTCAACTTCCATGAAGACTAGAAACCTCCGTTAAGAAACTTGTGAATTCCATATATGATCATAAGAGTTTTACAAGAAAATTCATCCCTAACCAATGAACTAACAAGGATCTCTATTTCACCATCCACTCCAAATAAGGAAGAAATACAAGGGGGAGAAGGAGATGTTCATAGCCTTAACCGACAAGGAATCTCCTTTCTTCTGCATGGATGGATTCGTAGAGATTCCTTGGACACCAACAATGGAGTGGGCGGAAATATAGAAGTGAATGGCGTGAATATGGTATGTTGAAGTGTGTCAAATTGCAGCCTTTCTCGGCCTATTTATAGGCATCAAAATGTCTCTTACCGGACGTCGTGCCGGGTCGTCAGTAGCCGGCACACGTGGAAAATGCACCCAACTGTTAACGGTCGAAACCACCAATTTCACGCGAAGCAGTGCATATGCCGGGTAGGATATACCCGGCATCACACCCGGCAGCATCCTTTTCACCAACGGTCAATAACTGCTATCGCTTGGTCAACCGTGGCGACTCTTTACTTATGCCGGATAGACTCTACCCGGCATCATGTCTGGCAAGGCCTCTTTTCTATTCTGTACTTATGTCGTGCAGAAACTACCCGGCATGGAGTCCGGCTTCAACTGAACTTTTGCCTAGAAAATCATTCCTTGCACAGAAAACTCACAAAACATAAGACTGTACAAATAATATATTTTAACACATAATAAGCATAAATAACACATATATGACTTTATTTAGATAAATATAATACTAAATCTAATGCATAAAATATGATAAGTCTGTGGCTTATCATGGGGTAGCTAGGGATATGGAGAATGTAAACCGTAGTAAACCCTTCTTTTCACCAACAAGCATGACACAAGCCAATTAAGCAAGCCTAGCAACAAACCGTGCGGCCTAAGGCCAAAGAAGCACGAAGAGTGTGAACACACTAACAATCACAATATGAATTCCTAGGAATAAAAAGGTGAAAGGAGACTTAAGAAAGTCACTAGGACCGATGCATATGAATGCAAGGTCATACAAGAAAAGAACACTTGTATTGAACTAGAAGAACTGGTATGATTCAGAAACTATTGACACCTGAAGAAGCACTACAACTAAGTAGTGACTTAACCTCGCCCGAAAATAAGTCGGAGGAGCTTAGTGAATACCACAGGAGTACGAGTAGTATACATAATAGATCGCCAGAGAGCTGGTTATAAATCTTATAATCATTGAGTTCAAACAGCGGTAAAAGAATACCAAACTGTTAGTACACCTTATTCCCACAACGAAGGGATAAAGGGGCGATGAGTAGCACATTTGGAATAACCAAAGAGCAATAAGGTACTAAGATTATCAGGGTCGCGCAGCAGAAGCTAGTGGGCCCTACACCTAGTAAGCATAATAGAAGGGCTATAATGCCTTGAAGCTTAATAGGCTAGAACCGAATTAATGATGAGTTATATAAACTCATATAGAAATCCTGGTGCAAAGACTAAACATTGGTATGGTTAAGACCCTTTGACCAGAGCATATTGTATAGTATACCGTAGTGAAGCTAAATGCTTCAGATTGCCCAATCGAGTAAACCAATGTTTAATAATAATAACATATGGTAGATTACGTGGGCGTAATCCCTTTTAAGGGGGTAGAGCGAAAACCGCTCAATGTAAGTTTCATAAATAAAACACATAAAACTATAATGTGCATAGCACAAATGAGAACCGAATTGATGATTGGTACTTATGTTAAATAAACATATGTATCCTTCCATATCATAATCGTGGTAATCAGGCACCAGAGATGCAAATACCATAGGATGAATATACCCATCTTGTAACCCCAGTATAAGAGTATTAGTAAAAGGAAAGTAATGAGTAGTGGACGGAGCTCCACAAGTATTGTAGCCTTGGAAGATAGTACGAAATGAATGAGAGTAGTAGATGAATGAAGTCTAGGAGTAGTATACCTAGGTAAATTATTGGAAGCGAATTGAGGACAACTAAATTTTACAAGCATGGTAATCCCTAGTAGAAAATTGAAATGATGAAGAGTAATGGAGGGAAGTAGTGAAGTTGATGAAATGAGCATTTAGGTATTGAACCATGGAGTAAAGCATTTGGGAAGTAGAGTGAGGATGATTGATGGACTGATTCCATCCTTTGGAGATGTATAAATTCGTAATCACGACTAGAAAGGGGAAAAGATATAAAAATGAACACAATTAAATTATTTGTTTGTTGAAACTGATGTGGGAAGTGGAACTTGATCCTGATCGATCAAGGGAAACCGAACACAAATTGGGGTGGAAAGATAGTTCAACACTGATGCTGATCACATCAGGGTCGAACGATTCTTGAAGCTCCCCTTAAGTGGTCACAAGAATCACGCATAAGATAGCTGTAATGACTATAAATTGAAATTTGGAGTTGTATGCATTAGAAGGATTTCTAATTAGCTATTGAGAAGGATTTTCCTTAACTGAGACGAAGATTTGGTTAGAAGCTTGTATCGGGGAAGATAGTAGTGTAGCATGTTGTATTATTCCAGGGGCACAGGACATAAAGGAGTCATGTGTCTAGATGACCTGAGTGCCTGCGGATTGTATGTGTATTGCATTGCTTTGGGATAGCTTTGCATTGTATGTATGTATAAATGGGTAATGAGGAATCGGATGGTCGGTAGTAATGCGGATTGGAGTAATTATTGTGCATTAGTATGGTATGGTATGGTATAGCATGTAGGAACCTTGTGTAACGGATTTGGGATTGGTAAGGGAAGAATGTATGGCTTTAGCATTAGATAAGTGGATGAGTAAGTATAGTAATCCCATGACCTCGAGCAACTTTGAGGACAAGTTCTTAAGGGGGTAGATTGAAATACCCCGAACTTAAATATAGGGATTAAAAATTAATCTAGTACGTATTTATGGGCCTAATGACGCCTAAGTAATATTAGTTAGGAAAAATAAGTCCAAGAGAAATAAGAAACGCTAAATAAGCGTTAAATAACCATAGGAGGTACGAGTCCTCGGTTAACGTATTATATGGATTCCAAAGGTTTAATAATACCTAAATAATATATGGGAACAACTCCCGAAGAAAACGGAACCAAATAATGCATTAAAACACTAATAGAGCTTTAGCGCATGTTTTTCGAGAAAACCCGAAAAATGACTTTAAGTGGTCAAACGGACCCGTAAAATTATAAATCATTAATAACAATTATTAAGCATTTAGGAAGCTTAATAGTCAATAAAAATAATTAAACGAGAAAAATTCCGGAAACGGACCCGGTTAGTGAATAGTACCGAAACCGGGTAAAATAATTAGCGTTTTCTGTAAAAGACAAAAAACGCTCCAGCTAGTATAACAGTAAGAGGGCCGGTTTTAGTAAGTTAAAAAGCCCTCACACACACACACACTCACATACTAGCTAGTTAATTAAGAGACAAAGGAAACAGTAAAAAGGGGAAAAGTACCCCACTTACTCTCTCACCTCACTCATTTCTCTACTCTCTCATCTCTCTCCTTCCTCCTCACCGATTTCTCCCTCCTCTCTATTTTGGATTGGGCGATTTTGAGCTTTCCCAACAACAACAATGGCAACTCTCACTTCTCTCCCATGCTCTACCTCCATTTGAGCTCCAATCACAATAATAATTACATATTTGTAATCCCCTCATTCTCCTCTACACTTCCCTCTTTTTAAAATTCCAAAATGATGAAGTTCATTTTCGTGGGTATACCCCAATGGTGAAGAAAATGGCATAAAAATAGAGCTTGGAGTCTCCTCTCTCCATTAAGGTAAAAATCTACATGAAAAACTCATGTTTTCTTCACCATCTTCCTTGAAACCGATTTTACTCCTCTTGTAATGCCCTATTCTCTCTCTCTTTTAGCATCAATTACACCTTGCAATGGTGGTAGATTCTCCTTCTTGAACCAAGGGCTAAAACCCTCCTAAAACACTCCAAAGGTAAACCCTAGAAATTTTGATTTAAACAATTCAATGAACTAGCATTAATATAAGGGCAAGTATAATTAATTGCAATTGTTTTTGTGCTTGGTTGATGGGAATGGAGTTTGGCAACTCCATTCCCCATATGGCGATTTGGGCAAGAAAGAGAGATGGGAAAGTGGAAAAGAAATGAAGGATACAAGCTCAAGGTAAGAGCTCCTTCCTAAAGTTAAATTATTGCATTAGAGCAAAGGGAATGGGTAAACAAATAAAAGAACCTAAACTATTGTATTAGTTTGTATTTATGAAGTTTATTTTGAGTATTTGGGAACTAGTAAGTAGATTGTAGGCCTTAGAGCCAAGTATATTGTGTATGAGTATGGACATTGATGTTTGGTGGAGTATCGATGTATTGAGATGGATTGATATAGCCTTGTGTGCTGGTAGGACCCTTGTATGGGTGTGGTTAGATTAGGAATGAAATTGATGAAAAAGTGTGTATGTGAGGAAGTTAGAATTGGAGGTAAACTATGGAAAATTTTGGTAGGGATATGTGCATTTATGGATGACTTGGTGAATGGGAGAACCAAGGTGTGTGTTGGAGTTAATAGAGATATGTTGTAATTATGGAATGGTAGTTGTAGTATGAGAATTAAAAAGGTAAAAATCTGTAGCAAAGAGTTGTAAAAATGCATTGGAGAGTGTTGGACTTGGGTATAGATATTGTAGTTGTTTGGGAATGAATTGGAAGGTAAGGTAATGCATTGTAGGCCTTGGAAATGGCATAAGGAGAGGAAGTCATGTATGGATGGAGTGGGAACCAAAATCTGTAGCAAAGTATAACTAGGAAAAACAATGTAAGTGCTGGAATGGAAGTGTAGGAAATAAGTGTGTGAATTAGTATGAAAAGGAGTAATGTGGTGGTAATGGATTTGAGCATGTTTAGGAGCTTAATTAGGTGCTTAAACATGTAGGATTAAGTGTAGGAACATGTAGGAATTAACTAGGCAAAGTGTAGAATGTAACAGTTTTTGAAAAAATGCAAACCTGCTGAATTTGTATCAGGGTCCGGGACTTAATTCCAGGACTAAGTCCCGGACCAGTACACAGAAACAGACCGAGAGTTGATAACAGAGGGTGGTCCGTCACTTAAGTCCCATACAAGGACCCGGACCACCCCTTGAAAAATGGCCGAGAGTTCTTCAATTGACAGGTCCGGGACTTACCTCATGTAAGAGGACCCAGACCATAACCAAAAAATCATTCGAGAGTTACAAGGTCTTCTGGTCCGGGACTTGACATATGTACAAGGACCCGGACCATCAATAAAACCAGTTCGAGACTTATGCCTTAGGGTGGTCCGGGACCTAGGATCCGGACAAAGTCCCGGACCAACCCAAAAATTTTTGAAAATGAACTTACTAAATGGCTTTTAAGGTAAGGAAGTGAATGGTAATGTTAGTATAAGGTAATTAGTACTTAATTAATGATGTTAAAGGGTCATTAAAGGTATAAATAAGTTGGATAATTAAGTAAGAGAGTAGTAAGTATATGAACATTAAGTTAACAGAAACAATGGGACAACGGGGTAAGTACGGGAGTAGTAGTTATGTGTGTATTGTAATGCTTAGTATTAATTGAACCATTTGATATGTAGTCATTGGTTCGAGGATAAGAATCAAGGAAACAAGAGGGAACCAAGGGAACAAGGGAGAACCCGGTAAAGTAAATTCCGATAAAAAGGTATGATTTCTTCATGCCCTGTATCCTAATCTGGTTACCCCGATTTGTGTGCTTAATTGATCACCTAATAAGATAAATGCATGAATCGGACTATATTTCACTTACTTGTGCTTGTTTACATTGTTCTTGATATTTGTCTTGAACAATAGTTTGTATAATTCATGAAATATATGAATGATGATGAAGTGTATTCGAATCTTGTATTGTACCTAAGTATTGTATTGTATTTCGTATGAATGTGTATTGAGCAATGTATTTGTGTATGTGGCTTGAGTGAATGACTTCTACTAATTCCTAACCACCTAACTCCTAACAAAAGTACTAAGTAAATTGGAATGAGTAGAAGTCCGATATAGCTTCGGCCATGCGTGAGGATGAGGAGACACAAGAGGTTGGATCCGATCCTAGTTCTTAAACTGGTCCACGGCCCAAATCTCTTAAATGGGTAGCATCCTGGATTGGTGAACCAGGTAAATCCCGGTGGTGGGACCGAGTAGTTCCCCGGGCCGGAGGTCCCAACGACTTGACTTGAGTAAGTAAGTATGTATGAGTATGAGTATGTATGTGTAAGTACTATGGAATGAGTAAAAGAGTAATCTCCACTCGATTAACCCGGGTGGACCAACATGAACTAACAAGGATGGTGTATTGTGTATTTATTGCGTATGTACTGTATATGTATTGAGTATTGTGGATCTCGAGAAGGTAAGAATGTATATGATGGCTTGTATGGGTTACCATGTATGTATTGAAGGGTGTGCATTGACGTGTATGTATGTATTCCTTGCATAATGTATTGTAATGTTATGTATAAGAGCTTGTATGCATGTATATATGAATAGAATGTACCGCATGTATTCGACCAAGTGGTCGGCGTACCCTCACTAGTACGCGGGGTATGCGGTTATCATGCTCAGCGAAAGCTGACCCCGTCGGGGGAACGTTTTTAGTGTGCAGGTACCCGAAGCGGTTTTGGTCAAGGCAAGAGACCGGTGGCACACCCTTGTATTCAGGAAGCAAGTAGTGGTGAGGAATGGGTAGTGGGTAGACTCCTAGTGAGTATGAACGAGTTTGGAAGAGGTGTTATTCTTGTATAAGGATCCTAGTAAACTCGGTGAATGACATTGTACGGTACTGAACATGTGGATTGTATGAAATGGGAATTGTAGTATTTGATTCGTAATTGTAGTAAGACTCACATTGTGTAGTACTCGGATATTCCGGTCCATCAGACCGATGCTCTATGTAGAAGCAGTAGCCTTGTTAGTCACGTGGGTGACTAACGGCGTTGTATCACCCACTGTATGTAGTTATGTATTGGCTGCATGACTCTGAAAGCACGAGGAGATTGGACGGTAATGATTGTATCACTGGTAGGGGTGTTACGGTAAAGGTCACGGACCGAATTATATGGTGAAATTAAGTAAACAATTAAGATGAGGAAATAAATCCAGGGTAGTCACGGACTACATGGTTGCGCATGGGTGATCACCGAAGAGAGCGAACGACCGGATAGGGTTCTCTCGCTATGGAAACTCCAACGAGCCGGATACGATCATTGGTCAGAGGGCACTGCTATTGGTGCAATGGCTCCGGCCGTCAGGTCTCTGCGGACTCCTGACAAACCGCACTATTGAAGTGCATCAGAGCAACTGCTCCTGAAGAGGAAGCTTATACAGGTTGTCCTAACATGACGCCCATCATAATTGAACGAATTAAGTAAATGTTAAGGAATGACTCAAGGAAATATTCTTAGCCCTGAACAGTAAAACAAGAAGGCCTCAAGGCCGAGTATAACTCTCGCACTGTTAATTGTCATTGTTTATATACCTGCTCATTGCTTGTCGTGGAATGGTATGGCGATTGTATGTATTTATTGTATGAATTTCTATGCGTGATGAATATTGTTATTTCATTACTGTAAATGAAAACGGTACAACATGAAATTGGAACAACATGTTAACAATTGGGCTAAATAACTTGAGTAGTCTTAGGGTTCATGAAGGTTATATAGTTCGTGCTCAGCGTTGGCTGTGCCTATACGGCCCCCACTTTCAGGATTGAAGCGGACGAAGACCGAACGCGAGCGCGGGATTTTTGGGATAACTGGTAGTTTACTTACGTGCGACACGGTTGTTTATGTTATTGTTTTACGCACATTATGGTATTGAGATAGATAGATGGCTCACTGTTCTTTTGGGGTTATTCGGTTGTAAACATTGGTTGTAATAAATCTCTGTCATCACAGCGGTAGTGTAGGTTGGATAATTGGTAAATGCTGCGTTGCTCGCATGGGCGAGTAACGGCGGGTAACACCCGGATGTTTTTGTATACGTTTTGAATTACTGTTGCGAATCGACTGATTGTTATATTAGGCACGCTAGTTAAACTGGATGTTGGAGTAGGGGTGTTACAAAAGTGGTATCAGAGCGGAGTGCCGCTCTGATGATGAGATAATTAGGGTAAAGACAGTTAGCTTAGGATTATGGGAATATGAGGAACGCTTGTGAGGTACGAGACATCTGGTCTTAAACGTACCAGTGCTCTAATGACGCGAAGGCGTAACAATATCAGCCTTAATGGCACTCTAATATTACTGATTACTGCATGGAGAAACCGAGTAAATACACGGCACGTAGTGTTATAGACGTCGAGAAGAAGTGGAAACCACTCAGAACGAGGCATGACGAGGGTATTGGAGGTCCTGCGATTCCGAATAACATAGAGCCATACTAGCTCGATGGGAGAACATCCCGAGAATCAGCAGCAGTACCCCACCCGCCGCTGCCCACACTTCAAAGGTCGACGTGGAGGCAAAGTAATAAATGACGCCAAGGAGACGGAGAATTCCTTCTGGTCGGGAGAACCGACATCGCTGCCATGAATGTTACGATACCAAAATAGATGAGAAAGTTTACAATAGAATGATTCCATAATGACTAACGAGTCGACTCAAAATTAAACATAGAACCCTATTCAGTTAACCAAGATTGCTGAAACATAACTGTGAGCCTCGATTTTAAACCCTATCCTATGTTGATTAAAGTTGATTAGGATCTAAACGGGTTTTAGGTCCACTTATAACCTAAGATTAATAACTATGTCACATAACAATAATTATTAAAACCTAAGCTAGCTCACTGGAACCTATTATGAGTCGCCACCTAATTTTGACCTAGATTAAATTAGGAAAGGAGAGTTCGGGTTCGGGGGCTTGATATTCGACTTATTTAGGGTTCAATTACTTTCATTACCCCTCCTAGGTCGTTTTTCCTCTACTTAGTTATTTACGGCTTATTACGAGTTGTTTTAACCTAAGTGCGCGAGCTTCTGTTTTTTTTTGTTTTTAACATTTTTGACAGAGAATTAAAGTGAAATTAAAAGCTACCTAAACTAGGGTTTCGGAGACAGAATTAGGTCAAATTTTGCTTACGTCCGTAGCCACGGACCAAACGTCCGAGACCACGGACCCCAGTTAACCTAAACATACAGAAAAGTCGAAATTAAAGGAAAACAAAATTTGCAAAGTCCGGGGCCACGGACAGGATGTCCGGCCCGGACATTATTAGAAAAACCTAAATTTTGAATTTTTAAAATCCCGCCGCCGTCCGTGGGTGTCCGTGGTCTCGGACAACGCGTCCGAGGTCCCGGACCATAGGTCCGAGGTCACGGACCACCCACGGACAGGGGTTTTCAGAAGGTTCCCGAGGGTGTTTTGAGCTCAAATTTTATGGGTGTGTAGCCTGAAAGATGTACAAGACGTTAGTGATTGAAAGTTTTCAATTTGAATTCGAATTAAGCACGAAACTTAGCAAACAAGTTATCTGACAGAGGCTTAAATAAACAGCAATACAGATGCCTACGAAGGTTAGTTTGAGCCCAAATTTTGAAGCAAGACAGATAATACCGTGGTGAATCAGGGAAGTGGAGTTTCTACCTGTTTACCTTCGGATTCACAACGTTTCTTCACACCGGGACTCGTCGAGTGCTCCGTTGATGGCAGACCCGAGAGGATTTCGACCCAAGCTTCTGGTTGTTGGTTGTTCTTGCTGTTCTTCACGTTTTAGAGGTGTTTTTGTGAGGTTTTGATGATTATTGGTGCTTTGGGGATTGGAAAACGTGTTTAGATGGTGATTTCGGGGGATTTTCAGTATGATTTGGGTGGCCGGGTGTGGAAAACGTGAGAGAGAGAGAGAAGGCCGTGTTTTCTGACTCTCTAGGGTTCTTCAGCATGTGAGGTCCTGATTTTATCCAAAAACCTATCCCTTATATAGACTTTCTTAAAGATAAAGAGAATCTAGTAAAAGTAAGATTTTTCGATATTTAACTAAGCAACTTCCCAAAGGAATTTTGCTATGAAATTTTAACCACATGTCAAGAATGGATATTATGAATTTCTGAGGTGGAAACGAATTTTTTAAATGCTGGAGCATTTTTAAATTGAATTTCTCGTCAGATTCAGTCAGAAATTGCTAGAAAATTATTGGAAATTCGAAAAATCAAAATTCCAACGCCATTATGCTTAAAATGTCATCCTCTATCATGGGTTAAAATATCAAAGCATTTCGAGCTGATTTGGGCACCCTTTGGAGGAGAGAGAAAGCCTATAGGAGAACTCAGAAGCCTTAAAAATTACGAAAACGCCCCTGACAATGACGAAGCTGCTCCTCAGGCCCTGGAACACGCCGATCGGGCCGGAGTCTCTTACTGTTTGATGGAGATGGCTCTCACAACCTCGTAGACCTTAACCAGGGGGTCAAAATTTTGGGTATAACAGATTGCCCCCCGTCAACTGGACTTTGTAACGAATGTGAAAAGTCTGGTTGATGCTTGAGTGGTGCCCCAAGATTTTGGACTCCACAGAATCCTCCACGTTGTGTGAAACCGGGTTAACGATGCCCAGCTATTCGGAGGCGCTGACTACCTAAGCTACAAAACATTGTCGAGCTATTCTCAGGCGCTGACTTCCTAAAGGTAATAGTGAAGTAATGTCAGACTATTCTAAGGTGCCGACTACCTATAAGGATGATACGATGTCAAGCTATTCCAAGGCGTTGACTACCTGAAATGATGACATGCTGTCGAGCTATTCTAAGGCGCTGACTACCTAAAGTGATGAAAATGATGTCAAGCTATTCTAAGGCGCTGACTACCTAAAGTGATGAAAATGATGTCAAGCTATTCTAAGGCGCTGACTACCTAAAGTGATGAAAATGATGTCAAGCTATTCTAAGGCGTTGACTACCTAGGATGTGAAAACTGGATGAAAATGCAAGAATGCTGAAATGCTAATGATGCAAAATGATGCTGATGCTGTGATGATGCCGATGGTGTTGATGATGTTGATGATGCTGATGATGCTGATGATGCTCGGATGCTTCTGGGGGACCGAAACCCGTGTCGATGCTCCTGGCTGGACCCAATGTGGACTTATTGCCATCGCCCCCGAAGCCGGTGTGCAGGGATAACTCCTGGTAAAAACCTGGGGACTTATTGCCTTTGCCCACCATTCGTTGATCCCAAAAATAAGTTGACATCGCAAAAGGAGGATTTATTGCCATCACCTCGCCAACTTTCTGTCGCCAGGTCTTGTGACGCGCCTGGGTAATGCAGCTAGGTCTTATGACGAGCCTATATGAAGGAGATGAATGCAATGTGTTTGATGAGAATGGGTAAGCTAAAGGGTAATTCTAGGTCTTACTACGAGCCTAAGGGAATGCAACTAGGTCTTATGACGGGCCTAAAGGATGGTTCTAGGTCTTATGACGAGCCTAAGGATGGGATCTAGGTCTCATGACGAGCCTAAAGGATGGTTCTAGGTCTTATGACGAGCCTAAAGGTGGGATCTAGGTCTTATGACGAGCCTAAAGGTTGGATCTAGGTCTTATGACGAGCCTAAAGGTTGGATCTAGGTCTTATGACGAGCCTAAAGGTGGGATCTAGGTCTTATGACGAGCCTAAAGGTTGGATCTAGGTCTTATGACGAGCCTAAAGGTTGGATCTAGGTCTTATGACGAGCCTAAAGGTGGGATCTAGGTCTTATGACGAGCCTAAAGGTTGGATCTAGGTCTTATGACGAGCCTAAAGTGGAGTTCATCTATTCTGGTGAATCTGAATCTTTGGCTAAGAATCTGCATCTCTGAAGAGTCTGTATCCTCGGCTGAGAATTTGTAACTCTGAATTGTGACGAGGAGTCTCATACAAATAGATGCGGTAGTCATGATGAAAGTTGATTATGAAAGTGCCAAACGTGGCAATGAGGTTGTGCATGTCAAAATACAATCAAAGTGTATGTAGGAAATTTGTCCAAAACAAGAAACCGTTGGAAAATGTGCCAAACATGGCAATGTTAAGGATAAAAAATGTCCAAAGCAAGACATTTCTAGTAAGTGTGCCAAATGTGGCCATGATGAGGTTTATGAAACCGAAGTGTTTGAAGGAAAGTTGTTCAAGACAAGAAATTGTTGAAAGAGGTGCCAAACGTGGCAGTGTTTGAAGAAAATTCTGTTTTCTGAAAAGGAAAGTGAAATTATCATTTTCTGACTATAGACTTTGGACTTGTAATTGATCTCCTAGGAGATGAACACGCCATCGGTGGGGTATGGTGTATGATGTGAAGGTAAGGGCTTATGTGGGCCTGTGTAGTGGTGGTGTGGAGGTGAGGGCTTATTTGGGCCTGTGTGGTCTATGATGTGAAAGTAAGGGCTTATGCGAGCCTGTGTGAAGTATGATGTGAAAGGTAAGGGCTTATGCGGGCCGGTGGTGTATGATGGTGGTGGTGATGTTTAAGCTTTGGGTTCCAATTGGTGTTGTCATAGCAATTGTTGGAACCAACAATTGCCCCCAGTATTTTTCCCTTAAGACAATCTGAGCTAGAGTTCATGGCAATCGATCGGAACGATCAATTGCCCCCAGTATTTTCTTTGATTAAACATGCGAACAAGTCTCGTCCTCACATGGTCAAGGCTTATGATTTTGATGTGGTGCTTCCTAACCTACGCTCGACGTGTTTGTGTGTTTGCACTCGTTTCTCACTTACGGTCACAACTCTCAAACCACTGTTTGACACTTGTTAGATTTACGCATCCAACCTGTTACTTTCACGCGTTGGTACACACTACTGAGTCGGAAGTCTCTTAAGCTTATAACTGGCTAGAGGGTGTGATGAATGACAATAGGACAATGGAGGAATGTTTAGGATATGTGGAGCTATAAGAGTGACCAAGCTGCAACTTGCACCTTCTCCCGGACTTGCCTTCTTTGTCTTGAAGTCGTTTGGCTACTTCGTGATGACTTCATTATGAGCTTGGAACTTGGGACTTTTGAGTTGTTCCTTGCACCTTCTCTCTTTTTTCCAATCTGGATTTCTCAAGCTTTTTAGGTTTCCCGTCTTTGAATCTCTTTTCCTCCGGGGTTTCTTGTGTTTCCCGGTTTTGAACTTTGAGAGCTTTTTTTGATGTCAGCTCATTTGGATCCTGTGTCACTTTGGGACCATTTGCGGATCGTTTCATCATGCTGTAGCAGTTTTGCTTCTTTGGACTTGTGAAGTTGCTGTTCGGAAGTCGAGCTCCTTGCTTCCTTTGGTCACCGGGTCAGTTATTCATCATTGGCTGGGTTATTTTGTGGAGTTCATAATATCGAAAGGGATTATATGAAAGGCTCAGCGGGGTGCCTAGGGTTTAATGTTAGGTTCACAGCTTTTGGCTATGTGGTGTTGTACCTAGGGCTTCGTCATTCCTGATAGTTGTGTATCCATTCTTTGTTTACTTTTCGCAGGTTTAAGCGTAAATCTACAAATTATCTCCTTCGATCGCAGTTATGCCGTTTGCCTTACTTGAATGTGGCCTCCCTGAGTCGTGTAAAAATGACACACTCTTTCACTCTTGGTCTTACTACTCAAGGCACCCTCGCGAAAAGTTCACTCAGAGACTTGTTCACACAATTAAACGAAAGAAATAATCGTTATTGGTCTTTAAACTCAGATTGCCCCCAGTGTTGATCTGAGGTTTATGACACAATAAATAGATGTTGAATTTGAGAAGCTTTGTGGATTGTTTTGGATGATGGTGTTTGGACGGACATGTTCAACTTTTGGAGACAAGAACAAATCTTCATGCTCCATTGTCAGAAAATGTAACCTCATCTTAAAAGGCATTTTTAAATCGGACTTGAAAAAGTCTTTTGTTGTGAAGATGATTTAGTAAAAACCATTGTCTTCTGTTAGTGACTTGGAAAAACAGCCATTCTTTTGAAAACTTTGAATGATGCATTTGAAAGATGAATGTTATGTGGGTTTATGCATGCGGAGACTTTCATTACTGAAGACTCGACTCTCGATCGTTGGGACGTTGCTGAGATGACCGTGACCGCCTTCTTCTTGACTGTGAGTAGGCTCTGCAAAAATGCCTGAACTAGGAGTGCCCATGGATGACGCATGAAGCACTTGGGCCTGAATCATTAACAAACTGAATGATGCCGTCATGGATGTGGATAGGCATTTGGGCCTAGATAAATTGGAAATTGAGGCACATGGGCCAGAAAGTTGTTGAGGATGTGGCGCTGGACCGGAGTGGGTTGTGAAATGTGGCACTTGCCGCGGAATGTTGTGAAGAGGTGGCACTTGGGCCAGATTGTTTAATGAATGTGGCACTTGGGTCAGAATGTTGTGAGATGTGGCGCTTGGGCCAGAAGTGTTTGAAAGTGTGTCGCTTGGGCCAAAATGTGTTTAGGAATGTGGCGCTTGGGCCAGAATTTGTTTAAGGATGTGACACTTGGGCCGGAATGATTTGGATTGTGGCTCTTGGGCCGAAATGATTTGGATTGAAGTAAGACATATGGGCCAGAGGGACTTCTAGGCTAGAATGGATGCATGGTCCTGAATTCCCTTAATCTGGAAGTGATTCATACAGGCTGAAGGAAAACCACATGAACTGTGAACTGGCCGAGAGAGAAACTTTGAAGTCTAAGATTTGTTTGATGTTCCTGTTGGGCCTTGAGTCCAGAAACTAGAATAAATGAGTTACGAGAACTATCCTGAATTCGAATGGGTTGAAACCTAAACAAACGGTTTTGAGTGGGCCTAAAAGGTATGACACCTAGATCTAGGACTTTGGGCCAGGGCCCGAACAAAAAGTTTACCTAGACTAGAATGGGCCTTGGGCCGAAATGGAAAAGCCTGATTGATTCTCATGGACTGCTTTAGGTAGATTTGTTTTTTTCATGGGCCTAGAACTAATTGATAATTCAAATTGGGCCGAAAGAGAGAAATCACCTAGGTCTAAACTTTTGGGGCCAGAGCCCAAACAAACAATTCATTATTCGAACCAAACAGGGCCTTAGGGCCGCAAACAATGAAGTCGTAAATTCCAGGTTGGGCTGAGTTGATATAGGAAGAGTTCCTATCAATTTCTAGCTGGCAGTGGGCCGGTCATACAAGCAAACAAGGCCCACACAAGTTCAACATGTCCTTACTAGACGCTTCAACCAAATTGGGTATGGATCGATCCGGAGAGGTGCTTGGGGCGTGGGCCCAGGTCACCACAAAGGAATAGGGCTTGCACGCTAATTCTCTTTGGGCTTCCCCACTTTTTTTCCATCACCTGAAGGTGGCGTCTACGGTCGGGTCTTTGACTGACCAAACAATGGGCTAGGTAAGGGTACTGCCAGAAAATGCTTGGGGCTAAAGCCCAGGTATTAAGGGGTGTGGTTAGACGACACCCTCCTCTTTTCCCCCACTTATTCACATCACCTAAAAGGTGGTGAGTCGCTGACAGGGGACCCTCAAACGGTCCCAGGGTGAAGTTGGTTTGCGTGGACCCTCGCTCTCATATGATGCAAAGGTACATAAATTAAAGTGCGCACAAAAGTAAACAAACAATAAATAAAGCCATAAATAAGCATTTTCGAGTTAAGCCCTCTTCTTAAATTAAACAAGTTAAAATTAAGAGGTTTGTCCCCAGCAGAGTCGCCAGTCTGTGAGCCTCGATTTTAAAACCCTATCCTATGTTGATTAAAGTTGATTAGGATCTAAACGGGTTTTAGGTCCACTTATAACCTAGATTAATAACTATGTCACATAACAATAATTATAAAACCTAGCTAGCTCACTGGAACCTATTATGAGTCGCCACCTAATTTTGACCTAGATTAAATTAGGAAAAGGAGAGTTCGGGTTCGGGGGCTTGATATTCGACTTATTTAGGGTTCAATTACTTCATTACCCCTCCTAGGTCGTTTTTCCTCTACTTAGTTTATTTACGGCTTATTACGAGTTTGTTTTAACTAAGTGCGCGGAGCTTCTGTTTTTTTTGTTTTTAACATTTTGACAGAGAATTAAAGTAAAAAAATTAAAAGCTAAACTACTAGGTTTCGGAGGCAGAATTAGGTCAAATTTTGCTTACGTCCGTAGCCACGGACCAAACGCCGAGACCACGGACCCCAGTTACCTAAACATACAGAAAAGTCGAAATTAAAGGAAAACAAAAATTTGCAAAGTCCGGGGCCACGGACCAGGATGTCGTGGGCCCGGACATTATTAAAAAACCTAAATTTTGAATTTTTTAAAATCCCGCCGCCGTCCGTGGTGTCCGTGGTCTCGGACAACGCGTCCGAGGTCCCGGACCATAGGTCCGAGGTCACGGACCACCACGGACAGGGGTTTTCAGAAGGTTCCGAGGGTTTTTGAGCTCAAATTTTATGGGTGTGTAGCCTGAAGATGTACAAGACGTTAGTGTTGAAAGTTTTCAATTTGAATTCGAATTAAGCACGAAACTTAGCAAACAAGTTATCTGACAGAGGCTTAAATAAACAGCAATACAGATGCCTACGAAGGTTAGTTTGAGCCCAAATTTTGAAGCAAGACAGATAATACCGTGGTGAATCAGGGAAGTGGAGTTTCTACCTGTTTTACCTTCGGATTCACAACGTTTCTTCACAACCGGGACTCCGCGAGTGCTCCGTTGATGGCAGACCCGAGAGGATTTCGACCCAAGCTTCTGGTTGGTTGTTCTTGCTGTTCTTCACGTTTTAGAGGGTTTTTGTGAGGTTTTTGATGATTATTGGTGCTTTGGGGATTGGTAAAACGTGTTTAGATGGTGATTCGGGGATTTTCAGTTGATTTGGGTGGCCGGGTGTTGGAAAACGTGGAGAGAGAAGAGAGGCCGTGTTTTCTGACTCTCTAGGGTTCTTCAGCATGTGAGGTCCTGATTTTATCCAAAAACCTATCCCCTTATATAGACTTTCTTAAAGATAAAGAGAATCTAGTAAAAGTAAGATTTTTGATATTTTAACTAAGCAACTTCCCAAGGAATTTTGCTATGAAATTTTAACCACATGTCAAGACTGGATATTATGAATTTTCTGAGGTGGAACGATTTTTTAAATGCTGGAGCATTTTTAAATTGAATTTCTCGTCAGATTCAGTCAGAAATTGCTAGAAATTATTGGAAATTCGAAAAATCAAAATTCCAACGCCATTATGCTTAAAATGTCATCCTCTATCATGGGTTAAAATATCAAAGCATTCGAGCTGATTTGGGCACCCTTTGGAGGAGAGAGAAAGCCTATAGGAGAACTCAGAAGCCTTAAAAATTACGAAAACGCCCCTGACAATGACGAAGCTGCTCCTCAGGCCCTGGAACACGCCGATCGGGCCGGAGTCTCTTACTGTTTGATGAGATGGCTCTCACAACCTCGTAGACCTTAACCAGGGGGTCAAAATTTTGGGTATAACAATAACCCCAAAACAGGAATGTCATACCGTAGACAATCGGAGTACTCCGTCTGCGGACCAAAGCACCACATGGTAGCTACGTGGTGTAGACCCAGTTAGTACCAACAATTAGAAGGGGAAAGGAGTCACCCAGGGGAAAAAATCCCCAAACTTTGCGGGAACCTTAGGCGCTGGTACTAGCACTTAGCGCGATCTAGGAGCCACAAACCTTCAACCAAATAAATTAACTACATAAACGCATACGTCAAATGCCCTCCTTCCTTCACGATGAAACTTAAGACAAACTCAAAGAAGCCTAACCTAGATCACCCCGGAAGAGAACTACCCTAGAGAACTTGACATACCTTAACGAACTGTAGTAACCCAATACTACCTTTTTCAATATAAATTATCTAAGTCGTCCTCAACCACCGAAGCGTCCTCGAGACCAACCACTACCAAACCAATAACTCAACCTGCAGGGCGCGCTCGCTACAGCAAGCGCCATTGTAACACCCCATCCACATTAACACACTTACAATAACTGCAGCGGAATAACAACCTCGTCACATTACTTAACTCGTGGTGTTACACGCCGTTAGCCACCTACGTGGCTAACAAGGCTAATACATACACATTGTACCGGTCTGATGGGCTAAATTCCCGAGCGACTACACATTACTATACCTTTCCATTAACACAACAACAACATACACCTTCCAACTATACCGAGTATTTTATAACTAATGCCGATAACAATTTCGGTCTTACTACACCTACTGTATATATACAACATAAACAATTACCCATGTACAATGACTACCCCGTCCTACTCTCAGCCGGCTTCCAGCTCCTTGTACCTGAAATAGGAAAAGAAGAGAAAGGGTGGCCCCCCAGGGGCTCAGCACCTTTGCTGGTATGGTAATCCTCAGCCCACATGCTACCGGCCACGCACAACTAATTGTCGTCTTAGCATGCGGTTGATTATGTTTAAATCATGCATGTAACAGTAAACACACACACATAACATTTCGCCTCAATGGGCTCAACAACGATAATATATCTTTATTTGATAAGTCCTCATGGTATTCAATATTCCTAGAGTGTTTTCTCCTCCAATGGAGCTACTTCCTTAATAGGCGACATCTACCCTTAAATCGGGTTATCCTTAAACGCCTCTTATCACACACTGGGATTCATTTCCATGATCCACACACTCCATATTTATAACATATGATATTCTCACATAACCAAATATAACGACACCCTTCATGTTTCCACGTGCACATGATAAACATCGCAATAGGAATTGCTTACAATCATAACATAACGGGAACGGTCCTCTTAGGAACAAACCCAAACATAGTTAATACACTGGTGAGCCTAGAGAATGATGTCACCCTCATGGTAAGCTCTTATACAACCAACAACACTCATTACCGTCCTAATAGTCGGACAAGTAACTTAAGTTAAGGCGGTTCGGGTTTGGAGGCTCGAACACACCACACAAACACATGTTCCCCCTAAACCGATCATAAGTCAGAATAGCTAAGCTTTGGAGTAAGCTAATGGGAGATCATAACCCGTGAGGGAAACACCATAACAAAGAGAAGGGTAAGGCTAAGAAGGATACCCTCCCCAAACAACGCGCGACCGGCCAAACCGGATTCCTCACCACTGTTAGTACATACTTACTTTAGACTTAGTTAGAACCCCACTATGGAGTCTATCATAACTACACACCATACAGTATTACAACTGGGTTATACACACAAGGGAGATCCCTACATTCACATACACATATCACACAATAACACACGCATAGCCGTGGTTAGTACGTCCCATGGTTCGGGTCGTTTACTCCGAATACCGAACTCTCATGTGATCCTAGACTCAGTTAACTAAGGTTAACACTTCCGAGGTTAAATGGTATCGGAGTTGGACACGCCACATAAATGATTGCTGTAAACTCATTACATGTTTAATCTTACAACGTGGCAAACATACAGAAAAACACATTGGCATACAAGCCGGTGTAATCCGTAGGACACAGGTTGCAAGAAAACCATACCTGTCACCGGAGTCCACTTTACCACGTCCACTTATGTTCCTCGAGCAATTCTCGAACAACTGTTAACATCACATGTGTTTTTATTAACATCGGGTTGCTTGATTATTTAATGACTAATGCTTATAATTTTTCCCCGTTAACTTAGTTACATAACTTTACTTTTAAACTCGTTTTACTTTCACATTTTTATTACAACTTTTCACCCACTTAATTGTCATTAAACTCACCTAACATGTCCTCAACAACCTTCTAATACCATTATCCATCCATCCCCATCATTAGACATCTTTTAATACCTAAAACAACAATTTTAGAGTGGTCCGGCTTGGTCCTTACCTAAGTCCGGACCACCCTTACAGAGACTCTCGGCCATTTTTTAGGGTGGTCCGGATCTTGTACTCACCCCAAGTCCCGGCCACAACATGGAACAACCCTCGCCTGTTTTTGATAATGGTCTGGGACTTTAACCATTACCAAGTCCCGGACCCAGCTACAGAATGCTATAGTGGCATTTTTCTACCCTTGTTGCAATTTCTCCACCTCCATTAATTACCCAACTTCATACATGAACTTAGGCTACTCTAATACCGAAATATCACTTTGATTCTCCTTACAACATTGTCTTTCTTTTTTTTGCATAATTTGGGGCCGTCCGACCCACCGTCCGACCCACAGCTGGTCGGACCGTTCCAGAACACTTTTCCCGTCTACTAATACCATGTCCGACCATGTCCGACCCAACCATCTGGGTCGGACCATCCAGAGACCTAGAGCACACTGTCCGACCCATGTCCGACCCACGACCTCTGGGTCGACCATTCCAGAAACATCAACGGTGACTTAACAGAGGCTGTCCGACCCACCCTGGGTCGGACCACTGGGTCGGAAAGCATCAGAAGTTGTCCAAAACTTGTCAAACTTTCTCCAAACTTTTCCTCAAGCCTCTAATGTGTTCTAACATCATTTGGCACCCTTAAACCTTCATACAACATCCATAAAACTCATTTATAACTCCTTAAACACTTACTCTCTTCTTACCAAATTCCTAACACTTATATTGTTTTTTCCTTAAGATTTCCTAAGTGGTATTTTACCTAAAATGACCACTATACCAAGGTGTTTCCTCTACACCTTACATCTCCCCTAACTCACCTTAATACATGTTTTCTTCCCAAGTAAACTACTTTTGTTCACCTTTCACACTTCTAGTTCATCAAAACCATTTTAAAACACTTAGAACTTCTTACACATTTTCCCAAATTTTGCCATAGCTTCTCTAGTATATACTCACATCCAAACACTTAGGTTTTTACCTTATTTCATTCAAGAACACCTAAAATCCATCAAGAACATTTTTACACACAAACTTCACACATTAAGCACTACATCACAATATAGTGCATAACTTAAATTGCTTGGCACTTAGCCCTTAAATAACATGGCTCTTAGGCCCTTAAATTGCATAAACCATAAACACTGAATTTCCCACATAATAAGCCTTTGACCTGCAAATACACCCAACATACATATTCCTTTAATAAACTCCTTGAGAGCATTTTACTAGCTCATTCACCATTGGCTCCTTAGATCATTTTAACAAGCATTATAAGCTCATTTCTCTAAGGCATTAAACCACATTAAGATAGCATATTTACCTCTTTTCCTCATAAACTTCTTTCTTGTTTCCTTGTTTAAAAATCGGCTAAGCTTAGTTGCTTGTCAACTTCTAAACATTACACAAACAATGTGATGAGTATTCAAGCTCCAAGCTTAATCTCATTGTAAACCCTAGGTTTTACATTGTTCAAAGAGCATTAAGATAGTTGTTTTACCTTGGTCTTTGAAGGGAATTGGAATATCTACCAAGAGAGGACTCCACCAAGTCCTTGAAAGATTCAAATGGAGCTAGAACAGGCAACACAAGGAGCTCCATCAATGAATATTTTCGGTCACACACCAAACATGGAGGAAACTTGATTTTTCTTTGAGATTCCTTACCTAGGGGCAAAGGAGATCAATAATATGTGGAAAGACAAGCTCAAGCCCCTTCAATGGTGGAACTCCATGGCACCGAAATGGGGCTCTTGAAGTTTTGAGAAGATAGGAATGAAGAGCTTGATGAGAGGAAGAATGGTGGTGTTTGTTTTTGATTGGATAAGTGAGCTAGATTTTACAAGAGATCAAAGGTGGACTTCCATGGTGGTGGTGTTGTTAACGTGAGAGAACAGCAAGAAGAGAGGTTGAAGAGAGTGGAGCCGTGTGAAATGAAGAAGGAATGAGAGAAATGAGATAAGTTTGCTTTTTAGAAGATATTTGTGTTTATAAAGCAAATAGTAACTATATTAGTCATCTTTATTTCTTTAACAAGTTAACAAGTGAGTGGTGAGTCACCACACTTAAGAAACCGGCCCCCTTTATTATAATGAGGGTTTTTTAGTCTTTGTTGACCAATTTAATTACTTATAACATTATGTGTTACAAACTAGCTTATAAAAATCACTATTCACAAAACAAGGAACATAGAAGTGAAAATTTTTGATTTCCCATTGATATAGACTTCCAAATGTGATACTATATAGTACACATGTTAATTAAAGAGTAATGATGGACATTTAGCCATTCAAAACTCATTTACAAGACAATTTTTCAAAAACGTGCTTTAAGACTCCTTAAAGCACATTTTGTGTTTTAACTGTTTTCAAGCTTGGTTTTCTTTGGTAATTGATTTAATATGTTCATTACATATTTATAAGGTATAGGTATGACCATTAGGTCTTATACAAATTTATCCCAAGCTTAGAGCACATTTTAGCTCATATTGACCTTAAGGTATTTATTTGTGTTTTGTTTGGTTCATTGTCCACCAAAGTTTCCTAAGGACTAAATTAGCCTTATTAAATCATAATTGAATATTATTAAGTCTTGGTAGGCTCTTCGGGTCCTAACCAAGTTCACTCATAGCTTAGAGCATGTTTTGCTCAAACTGTATCTGTGCTTTTATTGCATTTTACTATGGTTTAAATTGTTCACTGATGTTTCTAAGGCACTTTGCCTTTACATACCATAGTTTGATAATTAAACCACCTGTCGAGGTTTGGGGGTATTTCAATCTACCCCCCTTAAAAGAACTTCGTCCTCGAAGTTTACACTTCCCTCACATCTTGGATTAGATACGGGGATTACTTACAGAGATAAACTTCCATAACCACATACACTTTACATCACAACCTCGGACTTATGGTCCGGGCAACACATTCACATCCATACATAACAAACATATTCACGTGATAACCTCGGACTCAATGGTCCGGTATCTTAACAACATTTACACATACATAACAACCCCTTTGACTCACTGGTCTTGGGTACATAACAACATTTGGACACATAGGTCCCGATAACATAACAGTCTTTAGACACATTGGTCTATGTACCAATACATTTAGACTCATAGGTCTTGATAGAATACACTTTTTAAGACTCGGGTCAAAATAACCTTTATTACACATACAAACAACATGTCATAGCATGTATAACAATCAAAATATCTTTGATATACACTGTGATCCCGAAGAACCCGGTCGCGATGGACACTTCCGTCCCCGTGTCCTGGGGATCAAACAATCACTTAAGTTTAAAATTTCCTTGAAGGTTAAGTAAGAGAACTTTAATTATGTAAAGTATCTATCACGTTTATAAAATCAATTGAAAATCCTTTTGAAAACACACACAACTCCAAGTCCAACTAAGCTCTTTGCTTCTTTTATCAGCGTGGTTATTTGTGACCACTTATAGGGAGCTTCAAGAATCATCCAACCCTGATGTGATCAGCATCAGTGTAAACTATCCTTCCACTCCAATTTGTGTTCGGCTTCCCTTGATCACATGCAAATCAAGTTCCACTTCCCACTTCATTTTCAAGCATCAAATAAATCACTCATTTCCATTTTCTATCTTTTAAATCATTCTAATCATGATCATAACATCTCCAAAGGATAGAACTCTGTCTATCATTTACCTCCCTCACTTTAATCTTGTTGCCTAGGGAATCTTATTCTCCACTAGGTTCTATGTCGGTATCATGCCCTTTCTTGAATCACTATATAGTATGTATATACACATATTTTATCAAAATACAACACACAGTTTCACATTTATACCCTGTCGGGGTTTTGTTCCCCGGGAGTTTCTCTACTCCCCCCACTTGTATTATCACACACAACATTAATAAATCAACACACACTTATCACAATGGTATTCGCATCTCTGTGCGCAATTACCAAATTAAACCATGATGAATGTGTATGTTTACGTAAGACACACCCAATATGTTTACGTAACACCCACCAATCATCAAAACAATAATATAATTTTGTGCTATGCACAAATAAGTCACATACACTACGTACACTTGTACGGTAATATACACTAAGTGGTTTTCCGCTCTACCCCCTTAAAGGGATTACGCCCACGTAATCAATCACTAAACATTGCTTATAATGTTCTGCCGTCGTGAAGTGTTTTAACTTCCACGCGCCTATTACACAATGGATTCGATTAGAGGATCTTAACCATATTGGCGGTTTAGTTCCTAAACCAAGAATTCTCATTGGAGTTTGTTTAAACTCTTAGTTGGTTTAGATTCTGGCCTTTTAGGCTTCTAGGCGTAATAATTAGCCATCACTATGTTCACCATGTACATTCAACGCTTGAATCACTGGCTCACTTGTTTCTGCTGCGAAACTCTAATAACTGTAGAGCTTAATTGCCCCATTTTGTTATTCGTACTGTATTGTACATCCCCAATGTCACCTTCATCTTGGTAACAATGGTTTCTCACCGACGCGTGGTATCTCTTACTGTTAGCGATTCGGTGAGTTATAACTTTCTATCCACTTCCATTAAAATTTACTGTGTATACCACTATTTTTCACAATGATTGACTTATTTCCTTCCGACTTACTGTCGTTGAGATGAGCTACTACCTAGTATGTAGTGCTCTCTCAGCTATTACAACATTTGGGGTATATCCCTACCGATATATGCAGTAGTGCTACTGTAGCACTTACTGTTAATCATATCCTTACTGTACAAGTACTTTTTTTTATTGGTGCGGCCTGCATTTCCTATGCATCGGCCTTATACAGTATTGCTCCACATTTAACATTTTCCAATTCCTAGCTATCCCACTCGATCATTACTGCGCAAGTGCAATACCAAAACGCTCAGTCATACAGATGCAGAGGCGTAACTCTTGACAGTAAATCCCTTATCATTCGCCATGGATTCATACTATACCTACCACTGGCTTATTGCCCAGTCTGTTTAACATCGCTTATCTTGCATCTCTACTATTTTAACCATAACTGGTCTTATCTGTTACATTATCGTTAACAACACTTATACAAAACGTCGCTTGTTGCGCACGTGCTCTTACTCCTTATAACAACAGCTATATCGTGTTTACCGTTCATTACTTCCACACATATCTTACATTATTCACATT
The DNA here is from genome assembly GCA_023374045.1 of Limonium bicolor. Taxonomy (NCBI): domain Eukaryota; kingdom Viridiplantae; phylum Streptophyta; class Magnoliopsida; order Caryophyllales; family Plumbaginaceae; genus Limonium; species Limonium bicolor. The sequence goes on along the minus strand of CM041782.1, from coordinate 275,908,011 downwards.
ATGGTTCATCACTCATTTGGGTGACTACTGATGCTCCTTGAGCATCGATCATTTCGAGTCACAAGCCGACATTATTCAGCTCGGTGCTTCACTTATCACACGTACTACTAAGCTACGCTCTCTTTCAATAATTAACGTTTAGTCCATCCTTTAACATATTTCCTTGAACTTGATTTAACATAACTAACCGCTCCTTCTGTAACACCCCATCCAAAGCCTATCGTGGTTATCGCAATCTGAACACTTAATCGAATACGTCGCAGCGGAAATAAACAACACCTGGACCTTGCCACGGTCTGATCGTTAGAATATACCGGCTTAACATTACAATACTTATCCAAAATACTTATCCAACTCAAACATCAACATTCCATTCCCACAACCAACCGAGTACTAGTATCTCAAACATAATCTCAAACTTACATCATTTAATATAACAGTCGGGTGCACAGGCAACCCGAACTCAAAATAAATGTTCCAACCTAAGTCTAACCGCTCCTACTCTCGTAGTGCGTCCTCATGGGCCTCTTACCTGCAAGTGTAAAAATAGCCCCCGAGGGGGTCAGCACGAATGCTGGTACACCCTCTCATGGCCCCCAAGCTAACGGGGCTACTACGACTAATTGTCGATAGCATGGAAATTGATTACATACACAAGCATAATATGAAGTGCAATAACAATAACCACAGATGAACATAATAGTTCACAACAATGAACGACTCAAGCGTTCCCTTATCAAGTGGGTTAGTAACCCCCTCCTTAGTCCTCATTTCCTTAATCTCAGTTCCTTACCTTACCTTAATCTTAATCTCAATCTTAATCTTAATCTCAGTATACAAACCTTTCCTGGAAGGGATTGGTTGTAGCTTAATTCGAACCTGGGATTTAGGTGATCCCACCGCACCATCTTAATGCCACCTACTCTGGACGGGAGTCCAGCGTAGCTGAGCCGGCAACCGGCCCTAGGCTACAAGTCCTTAAGCGGAGGGCGGATCTGATTCAGATACCGTCCCCCTTTTTCCTTAGCATGCATGACCGGAGATCGGTCCCGGGTTTCCTCACTCAAGTTCCAGTTAGTAGACATCTTAACACCATGTGCTAGCTAAGCCTTAACGGGCATTAACCAACAACCATCAAACTTAACTCTTATTCTTAACTCAGTAAGTACTAAACTTGGTTAGTAACAATCTAAGTCTCGCGGGTTAGTGTAAATATAACACAATCACAACGAGAACAATATAACCGGTTGCATGCTTTATCTTGTTTTAGTCATAGCAATAAACAGATAGCACACAAGCCGAGGGACACCTCGTTAGCAAGCAGGTCACAAGAAGGATTGTACCGTTCACCGTCGATCGTTGTTTTTTACCTTCTTCGGGGTCCCAATTCACAACCTAAAACATTCATTCATTTTTAGGTTATTAGTTATTTGTACCTTACTTAACTCACTTAGTCTCTAAGATTCCCATTTAATACCTCTCAAGTCTTTGCCACTTAGCTTACAACCTTAACTTTAAACATTAAAACTTATACTTAATCTTAACTTAATTCCTTAAGTTCTTAGGGTCCTAATCATTACCACCCTACCAAAGGTATACCTCATTACCTATTACCATTCTTAGAATTCAAATTTCTTTTTTTTTTTTTTTTTTTTCTAAGTGTTAAGGGTCGACCGACCCACCGACCGACCCTACCCCTGGGTCGGTCCTTACAGAAACTCTTCCGTCTCTTGAAACCCATCCGACCGACCCAGAGCTAGACCGACCGACCCAACCCTCTGGTCGGTCCCTTACAGAACCCATTTTCCTACTTAAACCTTGCCCGACCGACCCAAGGCTAAGCCGACCGACCCAACCCCCTGGGTCGGTCCATCCAGAGGCATTCCGGATGGCTTAACTTGGCCCGACCGACCAAAACTGGGTCGGACCCTGGGTCGGTCCTCTACACCTTCCTCTTAATTGCCTCTTTCAATTCAAACTCTTCCACAAGTTTCTAATATGCTATAACTCATTTGGGCACCTCAAATTCACCTTAAGCCCTCCTCTAAACACATTAAATCATTCACCAAATCCACCTTAGTCATTATGCATTTTCCTTGTAATAATGCTACACTTGTAATGCTTTCCTCTAGGTTTCTAGGTGGTGGTTCATACCTAATGTAACCAATGCCAAATGTTTCCTTCACCACTATAACATCATCTCCCAAGCATCTCTCACTATCTAAACTCTCTTAAGCATTTACTTAATGTTCTTTCACACTAACTTCCTTCCTAGTTGTTTACCAACATTTACCTAAGTCCTAAATACTCAAATACACTCTCTTGATTTCTAAATCCTCCCTAGTATGCCTAAGTCATTATAAGTCATTAAACACCTTAACTCACCCTTTTTCATCCAAGACAATCTCTAGAACATCCTAGTACTTCCTTAGTCATTAAATTCCCTTAGAATGTCTTAAACACTTAAACTCTCCTTAAATTTTGCCATAGGTTCTCTAGTATATAGTACCACCTAACACATGGTTTTTCTCCATCAAACAACCAATCACACAAATTCTCACCACAACACCTTAACACCCAATTTACACCAAAACCACACCACATCATCATATAGTGCTTAAACTTAAAATGCTTGGCACTTAGGCCCTTAAATGACAATAATCTTAACCACTGAATTTCCACATATATATGCCTTCAACCTGCGAATACACTCAACAAGGCTCCCATTGAAATAAAATGCTTCTTGTACTTCACCTTGATATTCTTAAACTATCTCTTTTTCTCATTTGCTCCTTAGTCACAAGTTCACAAGTATAGTCATTGTTTCTCCTAGGTTTAATATAACACCTTCCCTATAAACTCTACACTAAACTCATCATATACCTACATCTCATTCCCTTAAACAACAAAACACCTTAAGGTAAGTAATTTACCTTGTTTTCTCACAAGCTTAAAAGCTTTTCTCCTTAGGTTTTCTTTGTTCAATCTCGGTCACCAATGTGTGTCTCCTTGCCAATGTTCTAACCAATATCCAATGACTCCAATGAGTACTAGATAACACATTAACCCTAAGGAACAAACCCTAGGTTAAAATATGTTTTAAGGTATTAATGTGATTGTTTTACCTTGGTTTCTCAAGACAAACTTGGATGTGAAGCAAGAAGGACCTCCTCTCTCCTTTGAAGAGTAGAAACAAGCTAGAACAAGGCATAAACATGGAGTCCCATGAGTATATATTTTCGGACATGTGAAGAAAATGGTGGAAACCTAGATTTTCTTACACTTTCTTTACCTTAAGAGAATGGAGATGCCAATGGAGTCTCCAAACTTGAATTTCCTCCTCTAATGGTGGTTTGACTTGGCACCAAAATGAAGCTCTTGAAGTTTTGAAAAGATAGAAAGGAGGAGCTTGAGCTAACTAAGAAGAATATGTATTTTGTTTTGGATTTGGAGCTAAAATGAGCAAGATGGTGGCAAGAGAAGATGGAGCTTTCATGGAGTGAGCTCTACGTGAATGGAGAAGAGAAAGAGAGCAAGAAACCGTGTGAACAAGGGAGAATGAAGAAGTGAGGAGAGAGGTAAGTAAATGTGATATTTATCTTAAAAGGTGAATAGTTTTTTACTTTATAACTTACTTATTTTGCTTTCTCTTTACTTAGCTAGATAAGTGTGGTGAGTCACACTTAAAAACCGGCCCCCTTTAATGAATGAGGGTAGTTTAGTCTTTGTTGACCAAATGTCTCACTTATATAGACTTATGTTATAAACTAGCTTAATTAATTCACTATTCATCAAAAACAAGGCACATTGTTGTGAAATTTTTGATTTCCCATTGATATAGACCTCCAAATGTGATACTATATAGTACACATATTAATTAAAGAGTAATGATGGACATTTAGCCATTCAAAACTCATTTACAAGACAATTTTTCAAAAACGTGCTTTAAGACTCCTTAAAGCACATTTTGTGTTTTAACTTGTTTTCAAGCTTGGTTTTCTTTGGTAATTGACTTAAAATGACCATTAGGATATTACTAAGGTCTTAGAACAATATTTGGGTACTCTCCCATGTCTCTCCAAGCTTAGAGCACGTTTTTGCTTAAACTGCTCTTTTTGTGTTTCCTTATATTTTCTTTGATTAGAAATGTTTCTTAATGTTTCTAAGGCATTATTTAGCCTCCTTATATCTTAGTTTATCATTTAAACACCATATCTAAGTTTGGGGTATTTCAATCTACCCCCCTAAAAGAACTTTGTCCTCAAAGTTCACACATGTGCTTAACCATTCACGGTACACATTTCTCTTAATCTTAATACCACATCTTATATTCACATTCATACATCTCAAGACTCAAAGGTCAATCTCAAATACAATACATAAGTATTATACATAACTCAAACTTACACCGAAGTGTAGCAACTTACACAAATCCACATCTTAAACAACCAACAAACGACAAACATGATCGTTTCCTAACTCAAAGCGAGGAAGCTCTACCCCCCTTAAAAAGGGGTACGCCCCGTACCCTATACAGACGATCTAGTCAGTAAATAAAGAAGGGTACTTCGCCCTCATCTTATCCTCTAATTCCCACGTGGCCTCTTCGACATCCTGGTTAGACCAGAGAACCTTCACCAGTCGCACTGACTTGTGGCGAGTGTCCCTAGTCTTACTGTCCAAGATTCTCTGAGGAGTCTCCACGGATCTCATATTTGGTTCTAAAGTCAACCTCTCAGGTTCTAACACATGGGAGGGGTGGTGCATGTATTTCTTCAGCTGTGAAACATGAAAAACATCATGCACTTTACCCAGCTCAGCAGGTAAATTCAACCTGTAAGCAACCGGGCCCACCCGCTCCGTAATCTCATAAGGACCAACAAATTTCGGGCTTAACTTGCCCTTCTGCCCAAACCTGAATACACCCTTCATCGGTGATACTCGCAGAAATACCTGGTCGCCCACTGCGAACTCCAGGTCCCGTCGTCGAACATCAGCATACGACTTCTGCCTATCTTGAGCAGCTTTCATGTTCTCCCTGATTTGCTGAACTTCAGCCTTAACTTGTTCTAAGTACTCTGGTCCTATAATGACCGTCTCACTCGACTCATCCCAGCAGAGCGGTGTACGACATGGTCTACCGTACAACGCTTGAAAAGGTGCCATCTTGATCGAAGCGTGATAGCTGTTGTTGTATGAAAACTCGATCAGATGCAATCTGTCAATCCAACTGCCCTGGAAGTCTAAGGCACATGCTCTCAGCATGTCCTCGAGTGTCTGAATAGTACGCTCAGTCTGACCATCTGTCTGAGGATGGAACGCGGTACTCAGTTTGAGTTCTGTACCCAACGCTTCTCTGGTAGCTCTCCAGTACCTCGAAAGGAATCTGGTATCTCTATCTGACACTATGGTCTTTGGTATGCCGTGATGCCTCATGATTTCTTTCTCAAATAACTCAGCTAATTTGGTCACCTTCCAAGTATCCTTCATCGGTATGAATCGGGCTACTTTGGTAAGGCGATCCACCACCACCCATATCATGTTGAGACCTCCCCTAGCAGGTGGAAGCCCAACTACGAAGTCCATGGAGATATCATGGAACTTCCACTCCGGAACTGGCATCGACTGTACCATTCCGCCCGGTCGTCTGTGCTCGAATTTCACCTTACTGGCATGTGAGACAACCTCAAGAACGAACTCTGTTAACCATCTGTCGTCACTTCCCCGAACACCAGAAGTATCTCTTCATGTCTTTTATTACATTTTAGAGGCTCCCGGATGGATTGGAAACTGAAGAAAAGTGTGATTCTCTAAGTATAAACGGTCTTTCCAGATCCGTGTTACCTCGTGGTATACATAATCGGCCCTTAAGTCTGATCAGATCATCATCATGAAGTCTGAAGTCGTATTTCTGACTCTCAAAGGTACCATCTGTCAGCTTCTGTCTGACCTCTCTCCATATACTCATCTGTCCTCTGAGCCTCCGTCGCATCTCATCAACCCAAGCTGGAGAAAGAAACTAGCGAATGGAGTGAGTGTGCTCGACGGCTCAGGGCATCTGCTACAACATTGGCCTTCCCTTCTTTGTATTGGAGGTCAATGTCATAGTCTTTCAGAAATTCTAACCATCTCCTCTGTCGAAGATTTAACTCCTTCTGAGTGAATATGTATTTCAAACTTTATGATCGGTGTAGATCGTGACACTAACCCCACATAAGTAGTGGCGCCATATCTTCAAAGCGAAGACTACAGCTCCCAACTCTAAATCATGTGTGGGGTAGTTCTCCTCATGTTTCTTCATCAACTGGCGTGAGGCATATGCCACCACCTTGCCATGTTGCATGAGCACGCAACCCAGCCCTCTGCCGGATGCATCACAATAAACCTCAAAGCCCTCTGTACCGTCTGGAATGGTCAGTACCGGTGCAGTGGTCAGTGAGTCCTTCAAGCGCTGAAATGATCTCTCACAGTCATCTGTCCACAAGAAATGGTGCATCTTTCTTCATCAGACTGGTCATCGGCTTCGCGACCTTGCTGAAATCTCTAACAAAACCTCCTGTAGTACCTGCCAGACCGAGAAAGCTCCGGATGTCGGTAACAGTCTTCGGCCTTGGCCAGGTACGTACGCATCAATCTTTGCTGGATCCACTGCGATCCCAGCATCTGAGATGACATGACCCAGGAAAGAGACCTGGTCAAGCCAAAACTCACACTTGGAGAACTTAGCTATAGCTGGTTCTCCCTCAATATTTCCAACGCCCTCCTCAGATGTTCCTCATGCTCAACCTTAGACTTTGAATATATCAGAATGTCATCAATAAACAACACAGACTTGTCCAGCTGCTCCCGGAACAAGCGGTTCATCAGATCCATAAACTTCGCTGGCGCGTTCGACAAACCGAACGGCATCACTGTAAACTCATAGTGGCCGTATCGTGTCCGGAATGCCGTCTTCTCAATGTCTCCCTCCTTAATGCTATCTGATGATACCCCCTGAATCAATCGATGGAATCACATCTGCTCCCTTCGGAAAACACAGATGCTCCCTCAACTGATCGAACAGATCGTCAATGCGGGGTAGTGGTACTTATTCTTCACTGTTACTGCATTCAGCTCTCTGTAGTCGATGCAGAGGCGGAGACTACCATCCTTCTTCTTCACGAAGAGGACTGGCGCTCCCCATGGTGACACACTTGGTCTAACGAATCCTTATCCAACAAATCTTTCAGTTGTTCTTTTAACTCAGTCATTTCTGCCGGAGCCATACGGTATGGTGCTTTGGCTATCGGTCCGGTACCAGGTAGCAGCTCAATGGTGAACTCTACCTCCCGAGTGGGTGGCATGCCGGGCAGTTTCCGTGGAAATAAGTCGGGGAACTCCGACACTACCGGTAAGTCGGGGTCGAACTCAGGGTCTCTCTCTATGTCCTGTACATAGCAGAGGTATACTTCTTCCTTTCTCCTTAATTCTCTGGCATTGCCATGGCGGTGATGATCTTAGTCGAAGGCTCTCTGGCCTCTGGCGGTATGATTTGTTACCCACAGACGGACTCCTGAGCAGCAATCTATGCTCGGCGCAGAGGATACGTCCCTTGTGCCGCTCCAACCAGTTCATCCCGAAGATAACATCAAATCCTAGCTTACTGAACTCAATGAAACTGACTGGGAAGTCTTCCCCCTTAATTCTGATGGTGGCTCCTCGGTAGTAACGAGTGCAACGAACCTTCTCCTTAGACGGGAGCGTAACCGTGAAGTCGGGTAGCTCATCAGCGTCTAGCCCCAACCTGCTCGCAAATGATGCAGAGACAAAGGTATGCGAGGCCCCTGAGTCGAAGAGAACTGATGCCTCAATCCCATTGATCGGAAAGGTGCCGGTGAGGATAGTACCGCTGGCGTCGGCCTGTGCCTCTGTGAGTATGCTTAGTGCACCTTCCGTACCGAGTCCATAACCTAATTGTGTTCACAAGCTCCATGAGTATTGATGGTATAACAAGAGTCGTAACAATTTATATGAACAACACTGTTATTTTATTTATGACCATCCTGTTTACAACATGTGCTTCAATCTTACATCTCATTTCTCATCTCATTCTAACATTACATGGCTAATATTGTCTAAAGGTTAGGTTTAATCTCCTGGTCTCATATGCGTCGCATTGATTACTGCTGACGGTGCTGTATTCAGCTTGATTCTCTTAATCCCATGGTATAACATCCTTGATTCTCCTCCAAAATTAATACATCACCTGACTTAAGTACTATCTTATCTGCACGGTCCGCACGCTTCTGCTCGCCGTATAAAAATCTCCGCATCATCTCCAATGGACCAAGACACTACGGTATCCCTCTTTCGAGAGACTCCGTTGTCTCGTCCTTATCCTGGTGTAGTCCCAGTTTCCCATCTTTTTCGTAGAAGTTTACAATGCAAATGTCTGGCTGGATGTCTGGAATCGGTTCAGCTTCCAACTGCTGAGCGATTTCCACGACTTGTGTAATAACTGGATGGAACTCTTCGGGTATTCCCGGTGGTGAGACTCCATCTTGCTCCCTCATGGTTTGGTAATTCTTGGCATACGGATTCCAATCCTTGCCCAAGCTCATCATCTTTAATTTCATCCTTGCTCCCCCTGGGTACTCCGGTGTGTAAAAACCTCCCGGTCCCATTCCTAGTTGATTGCATCTCCTGATGATGGCTATTTGTGCTTCGGGTGTCAGGTATCCCCTTAATAAAATCATACCTGGGCGGATAACCTGACATTGTTCGGTTGGAAAGTGTATGGTTTCGATGTCGGTGTGCTCCGGGTTAGATGTAGATGGTATTGGGTAGCAAATGTTGAATCTTCCTAAAGTGGTAGTAGGTTATGTCTTACTTAAGTTCTAATCTCATCTTATTCTTACTTAACTCATTTATTCACCAAACATGCATGATAATGCGGTAAGCAGGTAGTTTTATTACTAAATGGTTATAGTGGTACCTGGCCTCGATGAGGGCTCAGGCTCATCGTCCCGGTCCACCATGTGTAGAGTGGGCCCCGTCTTCTGGGTCCCCGTGGGTTCTTGTCCGCCGGCTGCTGCACTTTCCTCTGACCGTCAGATCCAGCTCCCTGATCGGTCTTGCCCTTGCCCCTGGTATCGGGCCTATAGGCTCTGCTAGCAGGGTTCCGTAACACTCGTATGCCCGGTGTCCATACCCACAGAGTTGCACTCCACCTTGTTCCCCTTACAGTCGAGCCCGGGGTGGTCCTTGTGACACCACCTACAAATGAAGCGTCGCTGGTAGCCACCACCGGCTCCCCTCTCAGTCTCAGATCCTGATGATTCACATTGTCAATTCTCATATCTCAAACGGTTAATCTTATTTCTTAACTCATTCAATATCAATTTCCTTACCCTTTGGCGCCTTAGAGCGCAGGGTGTAGCTGCAATAGCGTATGTCAGCTTCAATGGCTCTTCCGAGCCTTCTCCTTTTCCTCCTTCCCTTTCGGGTTCTGATTTTTCTGGGCCTGAGGCTGGTACTTTTGTTTCTTGTACCCTCCTTGCCCTTGACTTTCTGAGCTCTTCCAGCACTCTTCCTCTTTGCATTCTCCTCGTCCCTCAGCTGGACGGTAATCTCAACCTTAGCAGCGGCATGATAGCACTCCTGCTTTTCCATAGTATTAGTCTCACTTATTTCTCATAATCTAAATCTTATTCATCACTTACTCAAATCTCAATCATTCTTATTACCTGCAAGGTAGTGTAACTCGTCGGCCCCATGCCGTAGCGGAGTCGATGGCTAAGCCCGCCATAGAAGCGGTCCACCAAGATCTGGTCAGAATACCCTAGACCTGGCAGAAGACGGAGCAAGGCAGTGAACTCTGAGTAATACTCGTCCACTGTCATCTTGTCCGACTGCTTTAAGCGCATCCAACTGCAAGCGCTTCTTCGTCTGGACATGGGCGGGGTAGTACTTTGCACGTAGCAAGGCGGTGTACTGCTCCCAGCCGAACTCTGGATTGGCCACATGCTCGGCCCTCACCAGCTTCCACCAATCGCCCGCCGCCCCCTTCAGGTAGAAAGCAGCTAAGCGCACCTTGATCCCAGCAGGGACATCAAGGGTCTCGAAGGCGGTCTCCAGCTCGGAGATGTACGCCTCAAGCTTGGCGGGATCGGTCTCCCCCTTAAAGTGCGCGGGTCGAAGATCTGCAAGACTCTTCACCCAGTTTGGTTCCCTAGGTTGTGGCGGTGGAGGTGGTGCACCCCACCAGGCTGATAGCCCATATGCCCTAAAGCGGCAGCTACGATCTCTGCGATCGTCTGCCCTCCAGGTATCCCTGGAATATCCTCACCCCGGCCGCGACCTCGGCCTCCTCTAGGCGTCCTGCCATCTGAACAAGCATAACTTACATTAGATTCGTACTCACCATTGTTTTGGTTAGTAAATTTATAACGTCCGTAGACGGTAAAGACAATCCACACTTATTAGTGGTCATCTGACTCTACTCACTCTAACTTCTCACACCCCTTAACCCAATACTTATTCCTTAACTTATATCCTAACTCGGTGGTTACTTATGTCCGGTATTTCTTGATCAGAGCGTAACTACGCTCTGATACCACTTTTTGTAACACCCCATCCAAAGCCTATCGTGGTTATCCAGTCTGAACACTTAATCGAATACGTCGCAGCGGAAATAAACAACATTGGACCTTGCCACGGTCTGATCGTTAGAATATACCGGCTTAACATTACAACACTTAACCAAATTACTTATCCAACTCAAAACATCAACATTCACATTCCACAACCAACCGAGTACTAGTATCAAACATATTCTCAAACTTACAACAGTTTAATATAAGCAGTCGGGTGCACAGGCGCAACCCGAACTCAAAATAAATATCCAACCTAAGTCTAACCGCTCCTACTCTCGTAGTGCGTCCTCATGGGCCTCTTACCTGCAAGTGTAAAAATAGCCCCCGAGGGGGTCAGCACGAATGCTGGTACACCCTCTCATGGCCCCCAAGCTAACGGGGCTACGACGACTAATTGTCGATAGCATGGAAATTGATTACATACACAAGCATAATATGAAGTGCAATAACAATAACCATAGATGAACATGAATAGTTCACAACAATGAACGACTCAAGCGTTCTCTTATCAAGTGGGTTAGTAACCCCCTCCTTAGTCCTCATTTCCTTAATCTCAGTTCCTTACCTTACCTTAATCTTAATCTCAGTCTCAATCTTAATCTCAGTATACAAACCTTTCCTGGAAGGGATTGGTTGTAGCTTAATTCGAACCTGGGATTTAGGTGATCCCACCGCACCATCTTAATGCCACCTACTCTGGACGGGAGTCCAGCGTAGCTGAGCCGGCAACCGGCCCTAGGCTACAAGTCCGAAGACAAGTCCTTAAGCGGAGGGCGGATCTGATTCAGATACCGTCCCCCTTTTTCCTTAGCATGCATGACCGGAGATCGGTCCCGGGTTTCCTCACTCAAGTTCCAGTTAGTAGACATCTTAAACACCATGTGCTAGCTAAGCCTTAACGGGCATTAACCAAACAACCATCAAACTTAACTCTTATTCTTAACTCAGTAAGTACTAAACTTGGTTAGTAACAATCTAAAGTCTCGCGGTTAGTGTAAATATAACACAATCACAGAAGAACAATATAACCGGTTGCATGCTTTATTTGTTTTAGTCATAGCAAATAAACAGATAGCACACAAGCCGAGGGACACCTCGTTAGCAAGCAGGTCACAAGAAGGATTGTACCGTTCACCGTCGATCGTTGTTTGTTTAACCTTCTTCGGGGTCCCAATTCACAAACCTAAAACATTCATTCATTTTAGGTCATTAGTTATTTGTACCTTTCTTAACTCACTTAGTCTCTAAAGATTCACATTTAATACCCTCTTAAATCTTTGCCACTTAACTTACAACCTTAACTTTAAACATTAAAACTTATACTTAATCTTAACTTAATTCCTAAGTTCTTAGGGTCCTAATCATTACCACCCTACCAAAGGTATACCTCATTACCTATCACCATTCTTAGAATTCAAAATTTCTTATATTTTTTTTTTCTAAGTGTTAGGGTCGACCGACCCACCGACCGACCCTACCCCTGGGTCGGTCCATTACAGAAACTCTTCCGTCTCTTGAAACCCATCCGCCGACCCAGAGCTAGACCGACCGACCCAAACCCTCTGGGTCGGTCCCTTACAGAACCCATTTTCCTACTTAAACCTTGCCCGACCGACCCAAGGCTAAGCCGACCGACCCAAACCCCCTGGTCGGTCCAGTCCAGAGGCATTCCGGATGGCTTAACTTGGCCCGACCGACCCAAAACTGGGTCGGACCCTGGGTCGGTCCTCTACAGACCTTCCTCTTAAATTGCCTCTTTCAATTTCAAACTCTTCCACAAGTGTTCTAATATGCTATAACCTCATTTGGGCACCTCAAATTCACCTTAAGCCCTCCTCTAAACACATTAAATCATTCACCAAAATCCACCTTAGTCATTATGCATTTTCCTTGTAATAATGCTACACTTGTAATGCTTTCCTCTAGGTTTCTAGGTGGTGGTTCATACCTAATGTAACCACTATGCCAAATGTTTTCTTCACCACTATAACATCATCTCCCCAAGCATCTCTCACTATCTAAAACTCTCTTAAGCATTTACTTAATGTTCTTTCACAACTTAACCTTCCTTCCTAGTTGTTTACCAACTTTTACCTAAGTCCTAAATACTCAAATGCACTCTCTTGATTTCTAAATCCTCCCTAGTAATGCCTAAGTCATTATAAGTCCTTTAGAACACCTTACTCTCACCCTTTTTCACCAAGACAATCTCTAGAACATCCTAGTACCTCACTTAGTCATTAAATTCCCTTAGAATGTCTTAAACACTTAAGCTCTCCTTTAAATTTGCCATAGGTTCTCTAGTATATACTTCCACCTAATACATGGCTTTTCTCCCATCAAACAACCAACCTCACACAAATTCTCACCACAACACCTTAACACCCAAAATTTACACCAAAACCACACCACACATCATCATATAGTGCTTAAACTTAAAATGCTTGGCACTTAGGCCCTTAAATGACAATAATCTTAACCACTGAATTTCCACATATATATGCCTTCAACCTGCAAATACACTCAACAAGGCTCCCATTGAAATAAAATGCTTCTTGTACTTCACCTTGATATTCTTAAGCTATCTCTTTTTCTCATTTGCTCCTTAGTCACAAGTTCACAAGTATAGTCATTGTTTCTCTAGGTTTAATATAACCTTCCCCATATAAACTCTACACTAAACTCATCATATACCTACATCTCATTCCCTTAAACAACAAACACCTTAAGGTAAGTAATTTACCTTGTTTTCTCACAAGCTTAAAAGCTTTTCTCCTTAGGTTTTTCTTTGTTCAATCTCGGTCACCAATGTGTGTCTCCTTGCCAATGTTCTAACCAATATCCAATGACTCCAATGAGTACTAGATAACACATTAACCCTAAGGAACAAACCCTAGGTTTAAAAATATGTTTTAAGGTATTAATGTGATTGTTTTACCTTGGTTTCTCAAGACAAACTTGGATGTGAAGCAAGAAGGACCTCCTCTCTCCTTTGAAGAGTAGAAACAAGCTAGAACAAGGCATAAACATGGAGTCCCATGAGTATATATTTTCGGTCATGTGAAGAAAATGGTGGAAACCTAGATTTTCTTACACTTTCTTTACCTTAAGAGAATGGAGATGCCAATGGAGTCTCCAAACTTGAATTTCCTCCTCTAATGGTGGTTTGACTTGGCACCAAAATGAAGCTCTTGAAGTTTTGAAAAGATAGAAAGGAGGAGCTTGAGCTAACTAAGAAGAATATGTATTTTGTTTTGGATTTGGAGCTAAAATGAGCAAGATGTGGCCAAGGAAGATGGAGCTTCATGGAGGTGAGCTCTACGTGAATGGAGAAGAGAAAGAGAGCAAGGAAACCGTGTGAACAAGGGAGAATGAAGAAGTGAGGAGAGAGGTAAGTAAATGTGATATTTATCTTAAAAGGTGAATAGTGTTTTTACTTTATAACTTACTTATTTTTGCTTTCTCTTTACTTAGCTAGATAAGTGTGGTGAGTCACACTTAAAAACCGGCCCCCTTAATGAATGAGGGTAGTTTAGTCTTTGTTGACCAAATGTCTCACTTATATAGACTTATGTTATAACTAGCTTAATTAATTCACTATTCATCAAAAACAAGGCACATTGTTGTGAAATTTTTGATTTCCCATTGATATAGGCCTCCAAATGTGATACTATATAGTACACATATTAATTAAAGAGTAATGATGGAATTTTAGCCATTCAAAACTCATTTACAAGACAATTTTTCAAAAACGTGCTTTAAGACTCCTTAAAGCACATTTTGTGTTTTAACTTGTTTTCAAGCTTGGTTTTCTTTGGTAATTGACTTAAAATGACCATTAGTATTACTAAGGTCTTAGAACAATATTTGGGTACTCTCCCATGTCTCTCCAAGCTTAGAGCACGTTTTTGCTTAAACTGCTCTTTTTGGTGTTTCCTTATATTTTCTTTGATTATAATTGTTTCTTAATGTTTCTAAGGCATTATTTAGCCTCCTTATATCTTATTTTATCATTTAAACACCATATCTAAGTTTGGGGTATTTCACCTGCGGTCTCACAACATCAAGAGGTATTCCCACTCTTAATGCAGTGGTTCGTTTACCACTCTATTGACTTATATTACATAAACTTTTGCAATTAATCGAATTTACATAATATATGTTGCTTGTGGCTTACAAGTCTTATTGCCTTGAGCTGCGCTCATTGTAGGCTGTCCACATACATGTACTTCTTTGTTCAGCATTACCTAGTTTGGATATCATATTGAGCTCCATGACAAGGTCGTTGCGTTCCGTTTCCTTTCATGGGATGCCCCTCAGGTTTGTCAGTCCGTCTCCTGACAACTTATGTCTAAACTGGGTGTTAGTTTCAACCCTCGTGTTTCTATCACGTTATCTTGTTCAATTATCGTTGATGCAAACACCCTTCAAGGATCGCTCCTGGGTGTTGCTAAGTTATGCCTTACATCTAGTTCACACTTATTGGTATATTCAGTTAGCCACGCCGTTGCGTTCTTAACTGGCTCATTATCCTCTTCTGTGAAGATCAACATTTCCTGATAGTGTAGGTACTCATTCTGGGAGTTTCATCCCGTTCATTGCACATTAATGTGTCCACATTAGGCATTTGCTTGCCATGTACAGGCTGGGTCACCGTTCCAGCTAACATGTTTATCCCTAAGGATCCTTAAGGCATATGTGATGTCTTTACATAACAGTTTGTGCCCTTCGCACTTCCTAACTCTTAAACATTTCCTTGAGAGGAATTCACTAATCCTTTTAGTCTCGTTAACTTAACTGAGTTCCTTAACTTCAACCATTCCTTGTAATCTCTAGCTCTTGTTTGATTTATACTGCTGACCGTAGACGGAGTCGACTACTTCCCGTGTTTCGGACTCCACTCGTATACATATGTGGGGTACCATAATGATACATTGCTACCTACCCAACTAACCCATAAGTAGGTCTGTCAGGCCCACAAGCTCCTATCGGAGTGCGGTCGTCCCACAATTCAGTTGGTACACTCGTAGTGTCCGTCACACGCCTAGGTGAAGTATTCTGTTGTCAACTCCCTTATATTGTCCCCTGACAATATGTGTCCCGTGCTTCCCGAACTTAATCGAAGGAAAGTTTATCCACGGTTGTATCTTTATCATCTGCTCTTGGTTCTACTGTGGTTTGGTTTAAAAGAAGGTTAGAAAGAAGTGTTGGTTTGAAAGAAAATCTGGTTTTGAAGAGAAAAGGTTTGAATAAATTTGGGTTTAAAGGAAAATTTTTCATGGTCTCACAACATCTTCTTACCTTAACCACGTCCAGCTTCTTCTGCTGACTGGTGTACTTCCAATTACAAAGGTCAGGCTGTTAAGCCCTTCCATGGTCACTATGATCACACTAAACTTCGTAGTACTTACCCAGTACTTTATAGTGGTTATAAATTTCCCGAACAGCCCTGTTATAGCAGCACTTGCTATGGCAAGTGCGCCATGCTAACTGGCTATCGGTTTAACACATACCGATTGTGGTATTGTTTTTACCCATACTGTCATCAGTGGCCTTGTTGGCCCTCACTGATCTTGCTGCCTTGATAAAAACTCTTCTAGGTGACTTCTCACTGTCTTCACATGACGATCATCAACTAGGGTGTTTCCCATTCTGGGAGACCCTTTGTCTTAGTTTTGTATTCTCTTTGTAGCCCGTTCCACGTATTTGGGCACTACGTTGTAGTTCCCTTGTCGGTTGGTATACCGTTGGTGTATTATTTATCAACTGTGGTCCCGTAGACACTCGTCTCGGGTTTTATTAATCCACTTCTTGCCTGTTGCACGGTTGGTGCGCTGCAAACTGGTTATTCTCGACTGCTCGGCATGTCGACCCAGGTTGCCGGAAATTCTATTCTTTTATACACAAAATTCTTCATTCTTCGCTATTGCATGCGGTTAACATTGTTCAGATGGAAACCGTCTCCGGGATTCTCAGTTTTCGGGATCTATTGTATGACAGGTTCTCCGTACCTTAGAGGTGTTTAACAACAGCCAGATCGGGTATTCCCGAGTATGAGAGGACTTCCATCTCTCTGGCGTTCTTTCCCAAGTTATAAAACAGGGTTTGTGGAGGGCGGGAAGGATATTGTAGGTTTCCAGTACACACTGGTTACTCCTAACTAGCGTATCTCTCATGCTATCACTCAACCCTTAACCCAAAGTACTAAAATCCTAACTCGGTACTTCCTAAGCTCGGTAATTCAGTCATCAGAGCGATACTTCGCTCTGATACCACTTTTTGTAACACCCCATCCAACATTAACACACTTACAATAAACTGCAGCGGAATAACAACCTCGTCACATTACTTAACTCGTTGGTGTTACACGCCGTTAGCCACCTACGTGGCTAACAAGGCTAATACATACACATTGTACCGGTCTGATGGGCTAAATTCCCGAGCGACTACACATTACTATACCTTTCCATTAACACAACAACAACATACACCTTCCAACTATACCGAGTATTTATA
This sequence comes from Limonium bicolor, assembly GCA_023374045.1. Classification (NCBI taxonomy): domain Eukaryota; kingdom Viridiplantae; phylum Streptophyta; class Magnoliopsida; order Caryophyllales; family Plumbaginaceae; genus Limonium; species Limonium bicolor. Next base: position 275,890,861 of record CM041782.1, on the reverse strand, counting down.
ACTAATGCCGATAACAATTTCGGTCTTACTACACCTACTGTATATATACAACATAAACAATTACCCATGTACAATGACTACCCCGTCCTACTCTCGGACGGCTTCCAGCTCCTTGTACCTGAAATAGGAAAAGAAGAGAAAGGGTGGCCCCAAGGGGCTCAGCACCTTTGCTGGTATGGTAATCCCGCAGCCCACATGCTACCGGGCCACGCACAACTAATTGTCGTCTTAGCATGCGGTTGATTATGTTTAAATCATGCATGTAACAGTAAACACACAACACATAACATTTCGCCTCAATGGGCTCAACAACGGATAATATATCCTTATTTGATAAGTCACTCATGGTATTCAATATTCCTAGAGTCTTTCTCCTCTAATGGAGCTACTTCCTTAATAGGCGACATCTACCCTTAAATCGGGTTATCCTTAAACGCCTCTTATCACACACTGGGATTCATTTCCATGATCCACACACTCCATATTTATAACATATGATATTCCTCACATAACCAAATATAACGACACCCTTCACGTTTCCACGTGCACATGATAACATCGCAATAGGATTGCTTACAATAACATAACATAACATAACGGGAACGGTCCTCTTAGGAACCGACCCAAACATAGTTAATACACTGGTGAGCCTAGAGAATGATGTCACCCTCATGGTAAGCTCGTTATACAACAACAACACTCATTACCGTCCTAATAGTCGGACAAGTAACTTAAGTTAAGGCGGTTCGGGTTTGGAGGCCCGAACACACACACACAAACACACATGTTCCCCCTAAAACCGATCATAAGTCAGAATAGCTAAGCTTTGGAGTAAGCTAATGGGAGATCATAACCCGTGAGGGAAACAACCATAACAAAGAGAAGGGTAAGGCTAAGAAGGATACCCTCTCCCAAACAATGCGCGACCGGCCAAACCGGATTCCTCACCACTGTTAGTACATACTTACTTTAGACATTAGTTAGAACCCCACTATGGAGTCTATCATAACTACACACCATACAGTATTACAACTGGGTTAAACACACAAGGGAGATCCCTACATTCACATACACATATCACACAATTAACACACACGCATAGCCGTGGTTAGTATGTCCCATGGTTCGGGTCGTTTACTCCTCCGAATACCGAACTCTCATGTGATCCTAGACTCAGTTAACTAAGGTTAACACTTCCGAGGTTAAATGGTATCGGAGTTGCACACGCCACATAAATGAATTGCTGTAAACTCATTACATGTTTAATCTTACAACGTGGCAAACATACAGAAAAACACATTGGCATACAAGCCGGTGTAATCCGGTAGGACACAGGTTGCAAGAAAACCATACCTGTCACCGGAGTCCACTTTACCACGTCCACTTATGTTCCTCGAGCAATTCTCGAACAACTGTTAACATCACATGTGTTTTTTATTAACATCGGGGTTGCTTGATTATTTAATGACTAATGCTTATAATTTTTGCCCGTTAACTTAGTTACATAACTTTACTTTTAAACTCGTTTTACTTTCACATTTTTATTACAACTTTTCACCCACTTAATTGTCATTAAACTCACCTAACATGTCCTCAACAATCTTATAATACCATTATCCATCAATCCCCATCATTAGACATCTTTTAATAACCTAAAACAACAATTTTAGAGTGGTCCGGGACTTGGTCCTTACCTTAAGTCCCTGACCAACACTTACAGAGACTCTCGGCCATTTTTAATAGGGTGGTCTGGGATCTTGTACTCACCCCAAGTCCCGGACCACAACATGGAACAACCCTCGGCCTGTTTTTGATATATGGTCCGGGACTTTAACCATTACCAAGTCCCGGACCCAAGCTACAGAATGCTATAGTTGCATTTTTCTAACCTTGTTGCACTATTTCTCCACCTCCATTAATTACCCAAACTTCATACATGAACTTAGCATACTCTAATACCGAAATATCACTTTGATTCTCCTTACAACACATTGTCTTTCTTTTTTTTTTGCATAATTTTGGGCCGTCCGACCCACCGTCCGACCCACAGCTGGGTCGGACCGTTCCAGAAACTTTTCCCGTCTACTAAATACTCATGTCCGACCCATGTCCGACCCAACCATCTGGGTCGGACCATTCCAGAGACCTAGAGCACACATGTCCGACCCATGTCCGACCCACGACCTCTGGGTCGGACCATTCCAGAAACATCAACGGGTGACTTAACAGAGGCTGTCCGACCCACCCTGGGTCGGACCACTGGGTCGGACAACATCAGAAGTTGTCCAAAACTTGTCAAACTATCTCCAAACTTTTCCTCAAGCCTCCTAATGTGTTCTAACATCATTTGGCACCCTTAAACCTTCATACAACATCCATAAAACTCATTTTATACTCCTTAAACACTTACTCTCTTCTTACCAAAATTCCTAACACTTATATTGTTTTCTCCTTAAGATTTCTAAGTGGTATTTTACCTATAATGACCACTATACCAAGGTGTTTCCTCTACACCTTAACATCTCCCCTAACTCACCTTAATACATGTTTTCTTCCCAGTAAAGCCTTTGTTCACCTTTCACACTTCTAGTTCATCAAAACCATTTAAAACACTTAGAACTTCTTACACATTTTCCCAAATTTGGCCATAGCTTCTCTAGTATATACTCAAATCCAAACACTTAGGTTTTTACCTTATTTCATTCAAGAACACCTAAAATCCATCAAGAACATTTTTACACACAAACTTCACACATTAAGCACTACATCACAATATAGTGCATAACTTAAATTGCTTGGCACTTAGGCCCTTAAATAACATGGCTCTTAGGCCCTTAAATTGCGTAAACCATAAAAATGAATTTCCCACATAATAATGCCTTTGACCTGCAAATACACCCAACAATACATATTCCTTTAATAAACTCCTTGAGAGCATTTTACTAGCTCATTCACCATTGGCTCCTTAGATCATTTTAACAAGCATTATAAGCTCATTTCTCCTAAGGCATTAAACACACATTAAGATAGCAATTTACCTCTTTTCCTCACAACTTCTTTCTTGTTTCCTTGTTTAAAAATCGGCTAAGCTTAGTTGCTTGTCAACTTCTAAACATTACACAAACAATGTGATGAGTATTCAAGCTCCAAGCTTAATCTCATTGTAAACCCTAGGTTTTACATTGTTCAAAGAGCATTAAGATAGTTGTTTTACCTTGGTCTTTGAAGGGAATTGGAATATCTACCAAGAGAGGACTCCACCAAGTCCTTGAAAGATTCAAATGGAGCTAGAACAAGGCAACACAAGGAGCTCCATCAATGAATATTTCGGTCACACACAAAACATGGAGGAAACTTGATTTTTCTTTGAGATTCCTTACCTAGGGGCAAAGGAGATCAATAATATGTGGAAAGACAAGCTCAAGCCCCTTCAATGGTGGAACTCCATGGCACCGAAATGGGGCTCTTGAAGTTTTGATAAGATATAATGAAGAGCTTGATGAGAGGAAGAGAATGGTGGTGTTTTTTTTTTTTGATTTGGATAAGTGAGCTAGATTTTACAAGAGATCAAAGGTGGACTTCCATGGTGGTGGTGCTGTTTTAACGTGAGAGAACAGCAAGAAGAGAGGTTGAAGAGAGTGGAGCCGTGTGAAATGAAGAAAGAATGAGAGAAATGAGATAAGTTTGCTTTTTAGAAGATATTTGTGTTTATAAAGCAAATAGTTACTATATTAGTCTCATCTTTATTTCTTAACAAGTTAACAAGTGAGTGGTGAGTCACCACACTTAAGAAACCGGCCCCTTTATTATAATGAGGGTGTTTTAGTCTTTGTTGACCAATTTAATTACTTATAACATTATGTGTTACAAACTTGCTTATAAAAATCACTATTCACAAAACAAGGCACATAGAAGTGAAATTTTTGATTTCCCATTGATATAGACTTCCAAATGTGATACTATATAGTACACATGTTAATTAAAGAGTAATGATGGACATTTAGCCATTCAAAACTCATTTACAAGACAATTTTTCAAAAACGTGCTTTAAGACTCCTTAAAGCACATTTTGTGTTTTAACTTGTTTTCAAGCTTGGTTTTCTTTGGTAATTGATTTAATATGTTCATTAACATATTTATAAGGTATAGGTATGACCATTAGGTCTTATACAAATTTATCCCAACCTTAGAGCACATTTTAGCCCATATTGACCTTAAGGTATTTATTTTGTGTTTTGTTTGGTTTCATTGTCCACCAAAATTTCCTAAGGACTTAATTAGCCTTATTAAATCATAATTGAATATTATTAAGTCTTGGTAGGCTCTTCGGGTCCTAACCAGTTCACTTATAGCTTAGAGCATGTTTTTGCTCAAACTGTATCTTAGTGCTTTATTTCATTTACTATGGTTTAAATTGTTCACTGATGTTTCTAAGGCACTTTTAGCCTTTACATACCATAGTTTGATAATTAAACCACATGTCGAGGTTTGGGGTATTTCAGCCATGAAAACCAATATGCCAATAATTCTTCCTACCTCGCGCACTTGCCACCGCAAGTGCTACATCTACAATCAAACCCTACCAGGCCGTGAAGACCACATCGAATGATACCATGACTACCGAAATTACCAAATATTCCTACAACTTTAATATCAATCCCATAAATACAACCTGCCACAAGTTGGAGTACAAAACCCTTAAAACATGAGACCTACAAACCTCGAAAGAACACAACGAGTCCGACCATCACAACAAAAAGGCATACAATAGCCCGTAACAATTACACCAGTTAGACATTAACGAACCATTAATGTCAACTTAAGAGCCAAACACCATAGACGTGTACCGGCATTGAATGCCGACCGCTAACAATGACAAGTGTCGAGTCCTTAGGACTACCTCGACCCTATACACATGTTATAACACTTCCTAAATGTATCACTATCCTTAATGATGACAGTAAACAAAAAAAAAATCAATATGCACCAACTGTAAACAGTAAGGATACATTCAAATCCACAAATGTGAATACTCAAAAATACAACCCATTCCTGAATATGTAGGAGTTGTAAAATGAAGTACGATCACGTAATAATCAGGGTTGGTATTATGCCCACAATGGCACATGTAAACATACAATGAATACTGGAAAAGGAAAAATATGTTAACCCTCAATAGGATCAAAATCAAACTTATTGTAATGCAACACAATCATTACATAAACTGGTCACACCGTAGATACGGACCAGTGTCGAATACATCAACAATTAACACCCAAGGTACCACAATTACAAAAGAGTACCATAATCAATGTGAACGAACAAATGTCGATAGAGGAGTTTATATACCATACTTAAATTCAAACTTCCTACACAAAGTGAACACGGAACATTGGCTTCCTCCATCCATAAACATCCCTATAACTAATGTAAGGGCATAAGAGATTTTGTACTCAATATACACATGATGGTACCTATGTTTATAACATAAACTCCCATCATAGAATTCTATACAAAAGGTATGATTAAATAGAGTGGTTATACAAGAAATTTCAATACACTTCATTAAAGTTATACCCTTACGATGGTAACATCGTTATTCTGTTGATCACACTGATCATTTGGATGGGATCCCCCACATAAAGAGAGCGGCTACTACCGCCGGTATTACACCATACAATAGGGGACGAGAAAGGAGTACGTGTTCAAGATATGTCGTCTGCTAACGCGACAACTGTGAGGGATAATAAGTATGTAAATTAAACAATAATATTTACCTAGTTCATAATACAAGGCACAAGCCTAAGAGAAGACATCTAAATGTACTACTAGGAAGACACGAGTCCAGGAGGGCGAAATTACCGCCTCCACTACCTTTCTAACATATGCCCAAAAGGGCAGCAACACACCTAAAACGAGATGAATAATGACGAAAACGGTTCCAAGTCAACAAAAAAACCAGGACTGTAACACCCCAACCGTTAATCTCGTCATTACCTCTTTAAACTGTTACTAATTACTTCTACTCACGCAGCGGAACTCTAATTACAACGAGGGGTGAAACAACGCCGTTAGCCACCCATGTGGCTAACCAGGCCTTTCTTACATACCGTAACGGTCTGATGAACTGGAACAACCGAGTACTTCATACAAATACAATACTCATTTCACTTCTTTACTATACCGAGTCTACAATATACGGATGCCGATAACATACTCGGACTTACACCTCATTCAAATGCATAAGTAATTACGATCTAACTACCCACGCTTCATAACTGTCCCCGTCCTACTCTCTCGAACGGTGGTCAGCTTCAAGTACCTGCACACTAAAAACGTTCCCCCTAGGGGGTCAGCTTACGCTGCGCATGAAATTCGCATATACCGCGTGCTAACCGCGGTACGCCGACTACTTGGGTCGGATATACATGGAGTTCATTTTAATCAAACAACATGCATCATGGCAATACAATATATATGTATATCACACAAGGAATCTACATCCAATCACGGAACACGATTCCTAACTAACATAACAATGTTGTTAGTGGTAACTGGTTACTCTTAGGCATTGAGGGTTATTCCTCGCTATGCCTTGTTTACTTATTCAATACCTCACCCGCTCTCTCGGGTTACTTATTCATGTACACACCCATTCTCTAGGGCTACTCATTCTTATACTTACCCATTCTCTCGGGTTACTCATACATATACTCACCCCTTTCTCTCGGGTTATTTATACTCGTTATCTCACCCACACACTCTGGGTTATTCATACTCAAGCTCTTGTAGATTCTCGAGACACTACAGGTCTCCTACGTCACGCTTGTTACTCTTATACATACTTAAGCCAAAACTCATGGCTCTCTAGCATAGTCTTACTTCCCCGGTTTCGACCCTACTCTGGGTCTAGCATGGTGGAAAGGTTCAACTAGCTCACGGAACTCTCTCTTAGTTCCTATCTCTTTTACTTAGGTCCGACTACTCTCAGACTACTCTCGTTCCCATACACTCCTCTCTCGGAGTTATAGTAATACCATGTATATCAGTCTAGAAGCATCATTCTCGATGTTTCTAATGACTTTGGGAACTTTACTTAAATTCGGGTAATCTTAGGTTTAAGTGTTACCCTCACAATCATATGTTTGGTACATTCGGATATTTTCTTATACCGGTAAAATCCTCATATAAGAGGTCGACCGTATCTCAAGGGAGTCACATAGTCCCTTAGGTCTCTTTTACCTTTCTTATATGTTTACATTATTGGACTAACTTCAATCCTCTCGATGGAGGTCATTTATCTCTCCACTCATATTTATTTCGTGGATTGTTTCAATAAGGTTTTCTAACCGTTATCGGTATTTACTCAACCCGCACATCTCCTCGCATTCTAGGGAGTTCATATGTTTACGATATCGTTACACTTTAATCGATAGTTTATGTGTGTTTGCATATTTCCATTGCTTATGAGACTACCCGTACTACGGGTTTATTAGTCAATCAATACTCACTATGAGTCGGTCTATGCACTAAGTTAGACCACACCGGCCTACCAGTATGTTAGCTCATTCAACATACAACAATGCATGCATAATCAAACAAGGGATTATTTTCATGCTTTAATCTTGATTAAGCCGGCACACAAACACACAAATCAGAGTAACTCGGTTAGCATACGGGGCATGAGAAAATCATACCTTTCACCGGGGTTTTTTACTTTTACCGTGTCATCTCACCAGCTCGGGTCACGCACGGTTCTCTGATAATGTTTCAACATTATTATTAATACTAATATCATACTGAACATAATAAAATGTCACTCCCGTAGTTACCCCGTTATCCCGTTTTCTCGGTTTTACTTTTATTAATTTGAGTTCTCACTTCTCAATCACTTCAAACACTTTCTCACACTTCCTAGGGCCTTTACATGTCACCAAACAAGGCCTTAACATCTTATAACATCATTAACATTCAAACCCCCATCATTCCAACCTTTAAAATGCTCTCTGTAGGTTTCTGGGGGTGGTCCGGGACTTGGTCCATACCCTAAGTCCCGGACCAATCACAAAACAAACTCTCGGCCAAAAATAATGCATGGTCCGGGACCTTGTACCTAGGCCAAGTCCCGGACCAATATGGGTGTGTACTCCTCGGCCTAAAAATCGTATGTGGTCCGGGACTTGGGCATGGAGTTAGGTCCCGGACCAAACAAGCAGAACACTCTCGGGGGAAATTTTAGGTGTGGTCCGGGACTTGGTCCTGGACCTAAGTCCCGGACCCTGCTACAGATTTTGCAAAATTGACATTTTCTAACTCTGTTACATGTCCTCACTCAGCCCTTTGATTAACCAATCTTCCCCACCTTAATTCACATGTTTAAGCACTTAATTACCCTTCTTAATCACCTTAAACTTAGCACCAAGTGCACTCACCAACTCTAGTTAATTTCGCTTAAAATTCACTTACATTATCAAAACTAGTTTTTCTTGTTTTGTTCAACTCTTGTAACAGATTTTGGTTGCATCATTATACCATTCAAACTTCCCTCACCAATGTCATTCTTAGCACTTAAATGACATTATTTTTACTCCTAATACACCTTTCTCCTTAGCTTGATTTTTGCAAACCATTACTACTCACTTAAAACCTCTTAAGCACACCTAGTCTCTTCCTCATCATAAACACTCAAGACTTTCCATTCCTAGGTGAATTTTGACAGCACTCACTTGCTTTACTAAGCATTTTCACCACACAAAAATCAACTCACAAGCACTTCTTCCCACTCTCACCTGTTTGGTTTAGACATCAACGATCACATTAAATTCCCACTTGTTCACATATAAACTAGCTTGTTTTCCTAGGTTCATTTTGCATACTTAAACCCATTGAAACACTCCCATTCAACAAACAACATTATAGTATCATGACCACCACAATTCAAGGTCCTTAATTCAACCTATCATTTAACTCACAAGTCACATAAAAACTAGCTCAAGGTAAGCTTTTACCTTGCTCCTTTTCGGTTTTTCTCCTCTTCTTCCTCTTTCTCTCTTTCTCTTGTTCCCTCTCTCTTCATGTTTCCACATCAAAACAAAGGGGCATAGATTGCCAACTACAATCATATCCCCATACACATAATGTCAAACTTATTAATTCAAACCCTCCTTACAAAACTAGTATTTAAGAGCTAGTTTTTAAGGCTTAACTTTGACATTACCTTAGAGTGTCCAAAAGGAGAGCTTGGCAATCAAATAATGGAATTTCCAACCCCCCACAAAGGCATGGAGAAATCGGCTGAAATGGAGAAAAATCCAACGTGGGTTTTTTTTTTATTTTGCAAGAACAAGCTAGGAAAGGATGGAACTCTTGATTATATTGTTACCTTAAAACATTAAGGTGACGATGGGGAGTCCAACGCACCCCTTAAAGCTTCACGAAGCCAAACTACCATGGAGGTGAAGATGGAGGTTCCAAGCTTTCGAAGGGTGGAGAACGTAGCCCTTGACGAGAGGAATTCATCGGTGGTGTTTTTGTGTGATTTGGTGGAGAAACGAGTGAGATAATGGAGGAAGAAGATGGTGGCTGCTTTGTTTCTTCTCAAATCGGCGATGGGCAGAGGAAGAAGAAGAAACTCACAGAGAGGGGCTGGGATCGTGAATGAATAAGGAGAAAAGGTGAGGAAATAAGTAAAGTTTTTTTTATTTACTATTCCCTTTTTGCTTTTACCTTTCTTTTCTTTCTTTCTTTATTTATTTATTTGTGTGTGAGTGTGTGAGAGACCATTAAAAATCGGCCCCCACACAAAATACTAACTGGTAGCGTTTTTCATTTTTTTACAGGAAACACTCGATAATTTACCCGGTTTAGCACTATTCACTAACCGGGCCCGTTTTTTCGGATTTTTCTTTTTTTCTTTATTTTTAATGGCTATTAAGCTTCCATTAATACTTAATTATAGTTATTTAATCAACTATAATTTTTACGGGTCCATTTGACCACTTAAAGTCACGTTTTCGGGTTTTCTCGAAAAACGTGCTTTAAACCTCCGTTATCGTTTTAAATCCATTATTTGGATTCGTTTTCTTCGGGAATCATTCCCGTATACTAATTAGGCCTAACTAAGCCTTAGGAATCCATCTCGGACCCTCTCGAGATCATATATCTCTTACACTCATTTAACGCGCATTTTAGCGTTTTTCGCTTTTCAAGCGTTTTTCTCTTTCCTTTGGTTTTATTCTGTTTACCAATACTCTTTAGGCACCATTAGGCCTTTTAATAATTTTATTAGAGTAATTTAATCACCATTTTAGATCTGGGGTATTAATCTACCCCCCTTAGGAACTTTGTCCTCAAAGTGGTGAATCTAGATGGTTACTCTCATGGCGTACTATGCCAAGGTTATAATACATGTATAACCTTACAGACTCCACAAGTCTGTCTCATTTCATACTACACATACCACACACATATCACAGCATGTATAGCAATCAAAAATACTCTTTCTTTGTTCTCTCTCCATGGAATGTGTCCCGAAGACAAGAAGGCACTACATCCTCGAATCCATGTTGAGTGATATACTACTGATCCTCAGGTACCGGTCACGTTGAACACTTACTCTTTCTGGTTCACGGCCGTTTCATGACAAATGGGCACTTACTCTCTCTGGCCCACGTCCCTTCGGTTCTGATCAAAACATTACACATATACATATCCTCAGGCACTCTGGTTGACTCACTCAACACAGGAACATCTCAGGGTACTCTCCCCGTCCCGCTGCCTTTGGAAAAATCACACACTAACACCGCCCCAACCCGGTTCACTTAGGACCGCCGCACGTACGTTGCAATGGTTTCAAAACTACATACACGCCCACCGTTCTACCGGTCATCAAGACTTAAGGCTCAGCCATCGGCGGGTGATAGCGGTTTCAAAACAGTTTTCATTTCCATCTTCATACTTGAAGAAAATTCTTTTTCAATCTGTTTGAAAATTCTTTTTTAAAACATCACACAACACTCCAAATCCGGTTTATGGTAGTTGTATCCTTTCTTAGCGTGATTACTTGTGACCACTTATAGGGAGCTTCAAGAATCATCCACCCTGATGTGATCAGCATCAGTGTTGAACTATCCTTACACCCCAATTTGGTTTTCGGTTTCCCTTGATCGCTAGCAGATCAAGTTCCACCTCCCACGTCAGTTTCAAACAATTAGATAGTCAAACATTTTCGTTTTCTATCTTTTACTCTTTCTAGTCGTTTCATAAAACAATCTGTTTCAATTTATCTTATCATAGAGCTTAAGTCATCCATTATTCTCTTTGTTTCACTTACCTTGCCTAGGCATTCCATACTTGTGGCCTCATTTACTCAAATTGTTGCTCAATTTAAAACACATAACATACAACTCCAAAGGATGGAACTCACTCCATCTATCATTCTCAAATAAAATCACCTAGGGAACTCACTCCCTCTTAGGTTACACATCGGTTTCATGCCGATTCATACTCATCATAACTCATGTCTAATCTCACTAGACATATACTATAGGGATTCTCATTCCCTAGGAGTCTCTCTACTCCTCTTTTCATATTTATTACATACACATTACTCGCATCTCTCATGCACAATACTCATACTTACGCGATGAATGGGTAGACATGTTTATGTAACATGAGTTCCAATCATCAAAACAATTTCTTTTTGTGCTATGCACATAGTAGTTTACGCACCAATACGTAAAACATACTCTAAGCGGTTTCTCGCCCTACCCCCCTTAAAAGGGGTTACGCCCGCGTAACCAACCATATGTTATCACTGAACATTGGTTCATTAATTCGAGTATTATGAAGTGTTTAACTTCAGTACGGTTAATTAACTCATAACCGGGTTCGGTTCTAGCCTCTAAGGCTTCAAGGGGTTTATGATATAGGTATACTTAACCTTTGAATTATGGTCCACAAGCTTCTGCTGCGTGACCTAATAACTAGAGCTTAATTCGCTCTTTGGTATTCTTCATGTATTTCAATCGTCGCTTGGTATCTCTTACCGTATGCGAATTCGATGAATTTTAGATTGTCTCTCCAGTTCTCTGGGAATCTACTTCGTATAACACTGTATACCTTTGTGATTATTCACTTATTTTTCCCGACTTATTGTCGGTTGAGGTCAAGCTACTACTTAGCATGTAGTGCTTCCTCGTTAATAGTGGCTCATAGATTATGTTTGTTTCTTGGTTCTGTGCCAGATTTCTTCATTCATACTACTCTGCGTTTTTCCACATATCGATCCTGGGCCCTGTGGGTTACTGCCCACGTTCTTTGTGCACCTTTGGCCAATGGCCGCACGGTTATCTCTCTAAATTCTCACTCAACAGGCTTCGTTGACATTCCTCAATTCCTGGCTCTCCCACTTGATCATTACCGCACAAGTGCAATACCAAAACACTCAGTCATACAGAGTGCAGAAGCGTAAACCCTTGACAGTAAATCTCTCATGAGATAGGAATGATCATGTCTCCTTTACCACATTTCCTCATCAACTTCTGATCACTATCTGAATATACTCTTACAATGGTCGCTTACTGCGCACCTTGGTCTTTCTCATTTCTATGGCATCCGCTACTACTTTAGCTTCCGCCCGGGTGTTCTCGCCATTTACACGATGGCTTGCCATTCACTTGGCTCAACAACATACGCTATTGTTAAAATCTCTCTGCGCACTTGCGCGCTGCTTACTCTGCAGTTCATATTGCACACATACAGTGTTTACTACTCAACCGATTACTCTTCGGTTCGAATTGCTGCTATTGAGGTTCCTCTTTATACTCTACTATTGTTCATATACTCATTGGCAATATACACATGCTCAAGTTTTACTACACCGCTCTAGCGGTTTCACATTACATACTTAGGTGGTAGCCTTTCTCTGGAGGATTCACGCAAATGCCGCTCCATAGGCCCCATAATAACAAGTGGTATCCCCACTCTAAGGTAGTGGTTCATTCACCACTGTTCCTCTTATGCCTCTATGCATAGGTTTACAACGTTTGGATCTACGTATTGTAGTTGGTTTTATCGGCTTACAAGCCACCTTGCCTCGAGTCATGCTCCATGCTGCTGTTTATATAGGTTTCTTCTTCTCCGTATGCCATTAAATGGTTAGGAGGTATTTATGGGCTCTTTGATATGGTTGTCTCACCACTCTTCCGTACTTGGAAGGCCCTTTTTTTTACTAGGTATTAATTCATGCCTTCTAGCAATTTAGGGTATTCCGTGTTACAAGGGATCCCTTCGGGTTTTACCCGAGTGTTTGCTTAAACACTTGTGTTCTCAACATGATGTTTCGTTCAACTACTGTTGACTCCGGCACCCTTCTCGGATTGCTCCTGGGTGTTACTGAGTAATGCCATTACATTTGGCTTGTACTCATGGTTATGTTCAGTTGTGACTTCGCCTTGCGGCTATGTCCTTGACTATCCCGTTTAGGGTTGTAATGTCTCCCATTATTGGGTAGATCCTTGGTACCTTCTAATACCTACTAGGTCTGGTCATTATTCTCTTCAGTGAGGCATAAAGTGGGAATTCTATCCCATTCATCAAATATTGATATGTTCATATTAGGCATTCGCCGTATTGCTTACGCTGATGTTTATTCCAGTTATTATTTGTTTCCTTCATGATTTCTGAGACATATCCAATGTCTACACTTAATACTCTGTGCTTCTCGCACTTTTTAATGTTATGTCCTTAGATCCATCATCTTGTTGGATTCTTGACTCCTTTAGCTTGATAAGCTTCCTTGTGTTCTTCGATCATTCGAGGTGTCCAACTGTCTCGGTTTGAATTGGCTCTTTCGTCCGTAGTATGGAGTGGGCTACTTCCCGTGTACCGTACTCTACTTGTATACATACATGGAGTATCTTGTTGATACGTTACCACTTACCCAACTAACTCATAATTGGTCTGTCAGGCCCGCAAGCTCCTTTGGAGTGCGGTCGTTCCATGTCTCATTTGTGTACACTTGTAGTGTCGGTCACGCCTAAGTGAAGTATTCTGTTGCCAACTCCTCTTGTATCGTCCTATGATGACTTATCGTGGTTCACTGGTTTGGTTTTAAAACTTTGGGGGTTTTTGGAAAATTTCATGTTTTGAAGAAAAGTTTGAGTCTTGAAAGTAAACTCTTTGCGGCATTTCAATGCCGGTTGCTTCTTACCAGGTCTAGCCTCTTGCTGACCGGTATATTCTTTATACAGTGGCCAGGCCTTTAGGCCTTTCCAAGGTTTCATTTCAGAATTTTTTTTTAGGGTTTTTGGCTTCTCTTGCTGTCTTGGTACTTGCTAAGTACTGGTCGCTTGTCAAAGCTCCTCTTAACAGTCCGTTTTTACTGCACTTGCCGAGGCAAGTGCGCGGTACAGGCGGTTTTTGGGTTAACTCATACCGGTCACGGTATTGTTCACATTGTATTTGGTAGCCTCGTTGGCTCTTCCTTGATCCCCTAGTTGGATAACTGCTCCTTGGAGCTGATTCTCATTCCTCTTGACATGACTGTCGTTCATTTAGGAGCTCCTCCACTCTCGGAGTTCCTTAATTACTTAATGCTTTGTTCTACCTCGTTGCTCGTTCCCACATCTTTACTGTGGTTACCGAGGTTAAAGTCATTTAGGCACTACTTCTGTAGTCCTATTCGGGTATATCCCGTAGTTATGCTTGTAGCTGTCTAAGCTGTGCCCGTTAGGTATTGCAGCCTCTTCGGGTGTGGTAGGGTGGGTGTACCTACTCTTGACTAGATTCTTAGTCGGTTAGTGTACCGATGATGGTATTATTTAGTTATGGCGGTCCGTAGACATGTGTCTCGGTTTTTGTTATTTCTCATGGGTCCGCCTTGTTGCACGTTTGGTGCCTTGTTTCTTGCTGCTGCTCAGCCAGCTAGGTTCTCGCGACTGCTAAGCATGTCGCCCCAAGCTGCCACAAATTCTGGTCTCCTCGGATTAGGATGTCTCGACCTTCCGTCATTGCATGCAGTTTTTGTCATTTCAGCGGGATCCGTCTCCGGGATTTCCGGTTCTCGGGATTTACCGCAAGACAGATTCTGGTTCATATTGTTACATTTATTAAGTAACTGCCAGGTCGGGTTTCCCGTCTCTCTGGCGTTCTTTCCCGAGCTTTTAATGCGGGGGTTGTGGAGGGCGGGTCTGGTACTATAGGTATCCAGATCACACTGGAAGTTCCTATCTAGCGCATCTCTCACGCTACCACTCAACCCATAGCCCTAAGTCTCTAATTCCTAACTCGGTATCTCCTAAGCTCGGTATTTCCAGTCATCAGAGCGATACTTCGCTCTGATACCATCTGTGACGGCCCAGCCTAATCAACCCACATGTGTGATATTGTCCGCTTTGGCACGCAGGCCGCACGGATTTGTTCCTGGGTTTCACCCCAAAACGCGTCACACAAGGGAGAGGTATCCATGCACCTATAAGGCACACTTCGTTCTCCTCCCCAATCGATGTGGGAGGTAACCCACCTCTAGGTATTACACTCCATCCCCCCTCACGGGAGCCCAGCGCCCTCGCGGGCCCACTGGCACACCGACCTGGGTCTGGCTCTGATACCATTTTTGTAACACCCCAACCGTTAATCTCGTCATTACCTCTTAAACTGTTACTAATTACTTCTACTCACGCAGCGGAACTCTAATTACAACGAGGGGTGAAACAACGCCGTTAGCCACCCATGTGGCTAACCAGGCCTTTCTTACATACCGTAACGGTCTGATGAACTGGAATAACCGAGTACTCCATACAAATACAATACTCATTTCACTTCTTTACTATACCGAGTCTAAAATATACGGATGCCGATAACATACTCGGACTTACACCTCATTCAAATACATAAGTAATTACGATCTAACTACCCACGCTTCATAACTGTCCCCGTCCTACTCTCTCGAACGGTGGTCAGCTTCAAGTACCTGCACACTAAAAACGTTCCCCCTAGGGGGTCAGCTTACGCTGCGCATGAAATTCGCATATACCGCGTGCTAACCGCGGTACGCCGACTACTTGGGTCGGATATACATGGAGTTCATTTTAATCAAACAACATGCATCATGGGAATACAATATATATGTATATCACACAAGGAATCTACATCCAATCACGGAACACGATTCCTAACTAACATAACAATGTTGTTAGTGGTAACTGGTTACTCTTAGGCATTGAGGGTTATTCCTCGCTATGCCTTACTTATTCAATACCTCACCCACTCTCTCGGGTTACTTATTCATGTACACACCCATTCTCTTGGGCTACTCATTCTTATACTTATCCATTCTCTCGGGTTACTCATACATATACTCACCCCTTTCTCTCGGGTTATTTATACTCGTTATCTCACCCACACTCTTGGGTTATTCATACTCAAGCTCTTGTAGATTCTCGAGACACTACAGGTCTCCTACGTCACGCTTGTTACTCTTATACATACTTAAGCCAAAACTCATGGCTCTCTAGCATAGTCTTACTTCCCCGGTTTCGACCCTACTCTGGGTCTAGCATGGTGGGAAGGTTCAACTAGCTCACGGAACTCTCTCTTAGTTCCTATCTCTTTTACTTAGGTCCGACTACTCTCGGACTACTCTCGTTCACATACACTCCTCTCTCGGAGTTATAGTAATACCATGTATATCAGTCTAGAAGCATCATTCTCGATGTTTCTAATGACTTTGGGAACTTTACTTAAATTCGGGTAATCTTAGGTTTAAGTGTTACCCTCACAATCATATGTTTGTACATTCGGATATTTTCTTATACCGGGTAAAATCCTCATATAAGAGGTCGACCGTATCTCAAGGGAGTCACATAGTCCCTTAGGTCTCTTTTACCTTTCTTATATGTTTACATTATTGGACTAACTTCAATCCTCTCGATGGAGGTCATTTATCTCTCCACTCATATTTATTTCGTGGATTGTTTCAATAAGGTTTTCTAACCGTTATCGGGTATTTACTCAACCCGCACATCTCCTCGCATTCTAGGGAGTTCATATGTTTACGATATCGTTACACTTTAATCGATAGTTTATGTGTGTTTGCATATTTCCATTGCTTATGAGACTACCCGTACTACGGGTTATTAGTCAATCAATACTCACTATGAGTCGGTCTATGCACTAAGTTAGACCACACCGGCATACCAGTATGTTAGCTCATTCAACATACAACAATGCATGCATAATCAAACAAGGGATTATTTTCATGCTTTAATCTTGATTAAGCCGGCACACAAACACACAAATCAGAGTAACTCGGTTAGCATACGGGGCATGAGAAAATCATACCTTTCACCGGGGTTTTTTACTTTTACCGTGTCATCTCACCAAGCTCGGGTCACGCACGGTTCTCTGATAATGTTTCAACATTATTATTAAAACTAATATCATACGGAACATAATAAAATGTCACTGCCGTAGTTACCCCGTTATCCCGTTTTCTCGGTTTTACTTTTATTAATTTGAGTTCTCACTTCTCAATCACTTCAAACACTTTCTCACACTTCCTAGGGCCTTTACATGTCACCAAACAAGGCCTTAACATCTTATAACATCATTAACATTCAAACCCCCATCATTTCCAACCTTTAAAATGCTCTCTGTAGGTTTCTGGGGGTGGTCCGGGACTTGGTCCATACCCTAAGTCCCGGACCAATCACAAAACAAACTCTCGGCCAAAAATAATGCATGGTCCGGGACCTTGTACCTAGGCCAAGTCCCGGACCAATATGGGTGATGTACTCTCGGCCTAAAAATCGTATGTGGTCCGGGACTTGGGCATGGAGTTAGGTCCCGGACCAAACAAGCAGAACACTCTCGGGGGAAATTTTAGGTGTGGTCCGGGACTTGGTCCTGGACCTAAGTCCCGGACCCTGCTACAGATTTTGCAAAATTGACATTTTCTAACTCTGTTACAGGTCCTCACTCAGCCCTTTGATTAACCAATCTTCCCCACCTTAAATTCACATGTTTAAGCACTTAATTACCCTTCTTAATCACCTTAAACTTAGCACCAAGTGCACTCACCAACTCTAGTTAATTTCGCTTAAAATTCACTTACATTATCAAAACTAGTTTTCTTGTTTTGTTCAACTCTTGTAACAGATTTTGGTTGCATCATTATACCATTCAAACTTCCCTCACCAATGTCATTCTTAGCACTTAAATGACATTATTTTTACTCCTAATACACCTTTCTCCTTAGCTTGATTTTTGCAAACCATTACTACTCACTTAAACCTCTTAAGCACACCTAGTCTCTTCCTCATCATAAAACACTCAAGACTTTCCATTCCTAGGTGAATTTTGACAGCACTCACTTGCTTTACTAAGCATTTTCACCACACAAAAATCAACTCACAAGCACTTCTTCCCACCTGTTTGGTTTAGACATCAACGATCACATTAAATTCCCACTTGTTCACATATAAACTAGCTTGGTTTCCTAGGTTCATTTTGCATACTTAAACCCATTGAAACACTCCCATTCAACAAACAACATTATAGTATCATGACCACCACAATTCAAGGTCCTTAATTCAACCTATCATTTAACTCACAAGTCACATAAAAACTAGCTCAAGGTAAGCTTTTTACCTTGCTCCTTTTCGGTTTTCTCCCTCTTCTTCCTCTTTCTCTTGTTCCCTCTCTCTTCATGTTTCCACATCAAAACAAAGGGGCATAGATTGCCAACTACAATCATATCCCCATACACATATGTCAAACTTATTAATTCAAACCCTCCTTACAAAACTAGTATTTAAGAGCTAGTTTTTAAGGCTTAACTTTGACATTACCTTAGAGTGTCCAAAAGGAGAGCTTGGCAATCAAATAATGGAATTTCCAACACCCCACAAAGGCATGGAGAAATCGGCTGAAATGGAGAAAAATCCAACGTGGGTTTTTTTTTATTTTGCAAGAACAAGCTAGGAAAGGATGGAACTCTTGATTATATTGTTACCTTAAAACATTAAGGTGACGATGGGGAGTCCAACGCACCCCTTAAAGCTTCACGAAGCCAAACTACCATGGAGGTGAAGATGGAGGTTCCAAGCTTTCGAAGGGTGGAGAACGTAGCCCTTGACGAGAGGAATTCATCGGTGGTGTTTTTGTGTGATTTGGTGGAGAAACGAGTGAGATAATGGAGGAAGAAGATGGTGGCTGCTTTGTTTCTTCTCAAATCGGCGATGGGCAGAGGAAGAAGAAGAAACTCACAGAGAGGGCTGGGATCGTGAATGAATAAGGAGAAAAGGTGAGGAAATAAGTAAAGTTTTTTTTATTTACTATTCCCTTTTTGCTTTTACCTTTCTTTTCTTTCTTTCTTTATTTATTTGTGTGTGAGTGTGTGAGAGACCATTAAAAATCGGCCCCCACACAAAATACTAACTGGTAGCGTTTTTCATTTTTTTACAGGAAACGCTCGATAATTTACCCGGTTTAGCACTATTCACTAACCGGGCCCGTTTTTCGGATTTTTCTTGTTTCTTTATTTTTAATGGCTATTAAGCTTCCATTAATACTTAATTATAGTTATTTAATCAACTATAATTTTTACGGGTCCATTTGACCACTTAAAGTCACGTTTTCGGGTTTTCTCGAAAAACGTGCTTTAAAACTCCGTTATCGTTTTAATCCATTATTTGGATTCGTTTTCTTCGGGAATCATTCCCGTATACTAATTAGGCCTAACTAAGCCTTAGGAATCCATCTCGGACCCTCTCGAGATCATATATCTCTTACACTCATTTAACGCGCATTTTAGCGTTTTTCGCTTTTCAAGCGTTTTCTCTTTTCTTTTGGTTTTATTCTGTTTACCAATACTCTTTAGGCACCATTAGGCCTTTTAATAATTTTATTAGAGTAATTTAATCACCTTTTTTAGATCCGGGGTATTAAAAGGACTCCCATAAAAGACGAAAGCATGAACCCTCACCATGGGCTCCGAAATTACAACAAATGATGTAACCAAGAAAATAATGGCAAGTGAGAACTATAATACGTACCTCAAATAACATGAATAACTTATAAATACAAAATCCAAAACAACGAACAAGCGCTTAACCGCGCATATAAGAACCAGATAATGATGACTGGGAGTCAATGCACAATCACTCCAATAAATAACTTATTAAACAATTGACCAACAAACACTCGTCTATACAAATGATCATAAAACCCTTCAAACACCAGTGAATTTATGTCAGTAACGAAACCAATGACAAAGGAGAAAAATTACCTCGTGATATTGCAATATAAACCTCCCCATCGGGGCACAATATCGCAAACATTCACAGAACATAAAATACATAATCATGCCCATTGAACAGGAGACCTGGAGAAACAAACCAATTGCCTCGGGACACACCCTAATATCGTTTGAGAAAGAGATTGACAAAGGAATACTTCACAAAATCATAAACGTGTGACGGACACCACGAGTACAGAAAACGAGACTAAAGAAAACTACCCCGAATATGAGAAGTGTTCGCACTCCATAGGAGCTTGTGGGCTTGACAGACCTTATTACGAGCTAATCAAGTAGGTAGTAATGTACCAGTAGGGTACCACACACATGTAACCTAGTGGTGAAAGGAACATGAGAAGTAGTCAACTCCGTGCCAAGGCCAATGACACAGATACAAACCAGTACAGATAACTACCCCGAATAAATTAACGGGAAGAACCTCAATTAAAACAACGAGACTAAAGAAACCAAAAACCTTAAGTATAATACGACCAGGGTCGTAACTCCACAAGGGAGTGATTAAAACAAAATAATGTAAAGGGAAATCTCCCGAAAGACGAAAGAGCTGATAGTCAGTTAAGTAACAAGACATGAAAACTTACTTAATGAACAAGCGAATATGTGAACACTTATAAAGATAAAGATCTACTAACATTAACAAACTACACCACCCAGAAGATACCGACTAATGATGATTACTACCACCCGAAAGAGGGGCATTAAGATAACCATGCTACATACTAAAGACACAAACAATACTGTACGACATAGCAACCACCACATGCCCGGGTAAAGAGAATGATATGTTCCACTCACAACGGGCTAAACATAAACATATCACTATGAAATAACAGAAAGGCAGGGCTAGCATACTAGCGGATGCCCTGAACTTTAAGACAACTGTAACAATGACCAATAATTACCAAATCGGTTAAGAGATAGTACACGCAAAAGCGACCGTTATCAATAGCCATTTGAAACAAATAAGTTGGCAAAGACCAGACGAATGGAACTCACTTAGAACTCAATGGTAAGAAACACACAAATATGTAACTACATGAAAAGTAGAAAGGATATAAAACATACTAGGAGGCAAACGCCTCAACTGCCAGGGAGCATACCCACAAGGGATGTAGAAAGAAGTAGAACACAAATATAAGAACAACAAATAAATTTCCCTAGCAAAGAGAAGGGCGAACCACACAAACATTGTTATTAGACCGATGTACAAAAATATATACAACATAGGGAAATTCCTAACAAATACTACAACTAACACATTACTCCGGAACAAATAATCTGGAGACGCAAAAAGACAAGGATTATCTCTGTGAATATATAGACTAGTATGTCTTAAGATGGCTGAGACAAGTGCTAGAGTACTAAGTATTAACGGTAATCAATACCACATTTCACCTCAACTGACTGTCAGTTAGTAAATATAAGAACACTTGACAATATAATACGCGCATGTGCGCTAGTAATCTAGGATAATGAGATAGGCAATCTAAATCTAATCGAGCGTCCGAGCTATTAAGATAACTTGTTTCCTAAAGCATGAAAAACCGTGCATGACACAGTCACATTGAAATGGGAAAAGCAATAAGTTACTACTAATAAATAATCTATAAAACACCGATAAGAACGAAAGGGCAAATTGAGCCCTATGTTCATGGGTCTGCACCTCACCATGGAGCGAGTGGGCCCATTAGAACACGTTTGGAAGAGTGCACAAGTACTCCATGCATTTTAGCTGAAGAAGTACGTGACTCACCATTCATATATTTTAGATCCCAAAAGACTAGAGTTAGGCCCACGTCTCAGATAAGAGACAACTCCACTCCTCATTTCCAATACGAGAAGGAGGGAGACCAAGTATCCAGCGCTCTTCTCATAGCAGTTGTTCGATACTTTTGGGGGTCACGGGGTGTAACCCTTTTTAAGGGGGGTAGATGTAACACCCCTACAACGCCCCTATCGTCTACCGAAATCGCAGCGGAAATAACCAACCAAACAATAACTATTCGCTTTGGTGTTACAACGCCGTTAACCACCCACGTGGTTAACTAGGCAGAATAAATACAATTGTACCGGTCTGATGATCAGACTCCCGAGCATAGTAGCTAACATCCATATAAACATAACCAACCATACCGAGTATTTAATTTACAATACATCTCCAAGCCATAAATCACCCATCAACGTTTAACAACAGTACCAAAATGTAATGCTCGGGTGCACAGGCGCATCCCGGGCCTAACAACCAACATATCCCAAAAGTATATTAACTTAGGACCTAGAGCCACTCTGCCTCTTCGATCCTCATCCTGCAATAAAAATATGGAGCCCCCAAGGGGGTCAGCACCTTTGCTGGTATGGCTAACGCGCAGCCCATCGACTACCGGGATACGCGCAACCAATTGTCATAATAACATGGCATTCATTTTAGAACATCCAACATATATATATACCATAGCATAGCAAGGGAAATTGCATAGCATCACAACATCAATACATAACACCATAAGCTCGGTCCTCACAAGGAACCTTCCACCATAGTTAGTATACCATGAGAGCCTAGGGATTTTTACCAATCCCATGTTAAGCTCGTTACCATCCTCGCTACCGTCCGATTATGTAGAACGGTTAACTTATACCAAAGGTGTGTCGGATATAGTAATCCCAAGCACACCGAAATAACATACGTATGCCCCTATGGCCCGACGTGAGTCAGTAACTAGCTTTGGATAAGCTAAGGGAAGGTAGAAACCAAATTGGAATACCACCTATACATACACCAAGAGAGCCGAACCGGATATGATATCGACCCCCATCCATCACACGCGTGGCCGGAACAACCGGACTCCTCACTCCCCGGGTTAGCACTTGTTAGTGATCACACAATGTTTTGTTAAGTCACATACAAGCAACATTTAGGTCTTGTTAGACACACCAAGGGGAAGGAGTCATAATAACACAACATCATAGTATAACGACTGTAAGCTCTTTTCATGCCTTAATCTTATAAGGTCGTAAACACGCAGAAAACAATCAACACCCAAGCCGGTGTAAACCGTTAGGCAACAGACTGCAAGAAAACCATACCTTGGTCCTTGCCTTGTTTCGTTCCCACCTTGAGAGAATCCTATACACATTAGTAATGTCGGTTAATTATTTATTCAACTTCACACTTACTAAGTATTCAACATGATTGTATGACATGTTTTAATGTCTACCTCACCCTAGGTTACCTTCATTATACACCCTAGGGTTAACTACATAAGTCACATTCCTTCCTGTTTTTTTTTTACAAGTTTAGGTCCGACCGACCTTGTCGACCGAACTTGTCCAAGTTCGGTCGATTCCAGAACACATTTCCGTCAAAATTTTCTACTCCGACCGAACTTACCAAGTCCGGTCCTATGTTCGGCCTTTTCCCGAGAGTTTCTCCCCTTTGTAAATTTAGCCCGACCGAACTTACCAAGTCCGGTCCTATGTTCGGTCTTTTCCCGAGAGTTTCTCCCCTTTGTAAATTTAGCCCGACCGAACTTACCAAGTCCGGTCCTGTGTTCGGTCTTTTCCAGTAACTCAATCCGTACTCAAAATACAGGCCCGACCGACCTTGCAAGTCCGGTCCCCAAGGTCGGCCTTTTCCAGAAGCCAATTCTCGCAGGGTAAACTGGGCTCGACCGAACTTGCAAGTTCGGTCGCAAGTTCGGTCTGCCCCAGACCTTTGTTTTCCTTTTTACATTCAACTCCAAACTTCACCCCATACAACCTAGTACCCCCTAATCTCATATGGGCACTTCAAACACACCTTAAGACGTCCTTAAACACTCATAAAACTCATTATCTAATTCCTTAAGCCTTTACTTATTCCTTCAAAATTCCTAACACTTACAATGTTTTCTCCTAGTTTCCAAGTGGTGCTTCATACCTATGATAACTACTATCCCAAAATGTTTTCTCCTTAACTTAACATCATCTCCCAAGCACCCTCTTTCACAACTAATTCCTTATCTCCTTCTTGAAACTCTTTTCCTAGTGTACACTTCTCCTTGTTTTACCAAAGTTTGCCTAGGTATTTACCTAAGTCCCAAAGTGACTTTGGTACTCACTAAATCTTAAGATCATGTCTAAGTCCTTATTACACCCTAGAGTACATTCCTAGTACATCAAAATTCCTTAAGAACATCATGAACTTCTTATTCATCTCCTACACTTTCTAACTCACCAAACCTTATGTAACCACTTAGAACTTCTTACTTCCTACCTAAATTTTGACATGGGTTCCCCTAGAACATTACTAAGCCTAAACACTTTACCTTCTCCTTTAAACACACAAGAACACCTAAATTCACCAAGAACACTCTCATACACAATTTCACCAAATTTACACCACATTACAATATAGTGCATAATTTAAATTGCATGGCACCTAGGCCCTTAAAATGCATGGCTCTTAGGCCCTTAAAGTGCTTAAATCATAAACACTGAATTTCCACAATATATATGCCTTTAACCTGCGAATACACTCAACACACATATATGCCCTTTACTAGTCTCTTGAGAACACTTACTAAGTCATTCACCATTTGCTCTTTAGGTAGTTTTAATAAGCATTTATAAGCTCATTTCTCCTAAGGCATTAAACAACATTTAAGTTAGTAGATTTACCTCTTTTTCCCAAAACACTTCCTCCTTGATTCCTTACAAAACCGTATGATAATTTGATTCCTTGTCAAGTTCTAGACAATATACAAACACCATAATGAGTATTCAAGCTTTGAGCTTCATCTCATTGTAAACCCTAATTTGACATTGTTTCAAAAACATTAATGTAGTTATTTTACCTTGATCTTTGAAGGGAGTTTGAATATATAACAAGAGAGGACTCCACCTAGTCCATGAAGAGTTGAAATGAAGCTAGAACAAAGTCACACAAAGAGCTATATCAATGTGTATTTTCGGTCAAGGTAAAAACATGGAGGAAACATGATTTTTCTTTGAGATTCCTTACCTAGAAGCAAAGGAGATCCACAATATGTCAAAATACAAGCTCAAGCTCCTTCAATGGTGGAACACCTTGGCACCGAAATGGAGCTCTTGGAGTTTTGAGAAGATAGGAATGAAGAGCTTGATGAGAGGAAGAGATTGGTGGTGTTTGTTTTTGATTTGGACAAGTGAGCTTGATTTAGCAAGTGGTCAAAGGTGGAGCTCTAATGGTGGTGATGGTATTATGTGATCGTGAGAGAACAAAGAAGAAAGAAGAAGAAGAGAGGTGGGAAACCGTGTGAGCAAGGAAAGAAAATGAGAGAATGAAGATTGGTTTAACTTTAGAAGATATTTGTAGTTTAAAAGCAAATAGTACATTCTTAGTCATCATTATTTACTTAACAAATTAACAAGAGGGTGGTGAGTCACCAAACCTTAAAAACCGGCCCCCTAAATATAATGAGGGTAATATAGTCTTTGTTTGTCAATTTAATTACTTATACAACATATGTTACAAAATAGCTTATAAAAAGTACTATTCACCTAAACAAGGCACTTAGAAGTGAAATTTTTGATTTCCCACAAATATAGCCACCCAAATGTGATACTATATAGTACACATATATATTTAAGAGTAATGATGGACATTTAGCCATTCAAAACTCATTTACAAGACAATTTTTCAAAAATGTGCTTTAAGACTTCTTAAAGCACATTTTGTGTTTTAACTCGTTTTCAAGCTTGGTTTTCTTTGGTAATTGGTTTAATATGTTCATTAGTATATAAATGAGGTCTTGGTAAGCTCATTAGGTCTTACTCAAGTTTATCCCAAGCTTAGAGCACATTTTGGCTCTTATTGACTTTAAAGCATATTTGTGTTTCCTTTTGTTTAAATTTGTTTACCAATGTTTCTAAGACTCTTTTTAGTCTTAATAAATCATGTTTTAATGTTTAACCAACATACCAAGGTTTGGGGTATTTCAGTAGAGATTCTTGGCGTATACCAAAATTCTGTGTTGTTTGTGTTGTTTTGTTGTGTGTATGCGGGGCATACTTGATGTGTTATTGATTTTGCGTGCTTTAAGCACTTGGATGAATCTATGTTTGTGGTCTTGTCTTGATTGTAATGTATGCAAAGCATACTGTCGTATTCCGGTTTGTTTGTGCATGTATGCACTTGGTGGTATGTTTACGCATCCGATGAGATACTTGGATGGTTATCGGTGTCTATGTGGGAATTTATGTATTGGTATTGTACATTTGTGTGCACCTTGTGTGGATGTGTATAATTGCATTGCACTAAGTTATGAGATGCATATTATTATTGCATTTGGATGAGTTGGTTTAAGCACTTGTTGCACCTTGAGTATAGAGATACGGGACTTGATCCCTAGGATTGAAGTTAGTCATGGAACTAGATTCTCCTAGGAATAATTGATCGGAAGTGAGACTTCGGGACGAAGTCTTTTTAAGGGGGTAGATTGAAATACCCCAAACACCAATTACCTTACTTAATGAGGAATTTAAATCAAATGAAGATAGATGATCAACAATTACTCATCATAAATAATAGTATATAAATACATAGTTCAAAAGGAACACCAAGTTATACATGTAACCTCTAATCAAAGAGGGAACAACATTAAGGAGAAAATAACTCCTAAAACTAATACTATATGTAATATTCTAATACATATATCAAGATCACAAATCAAGTGATATA
Source organism: Limonium bicolor (assembly GCA_023374045.1). Lineage (NCBI taxonomy): Eukaryota > Viridiplantae > Streptophyta > Magnoliopsida > Caryophyllales > Plumbaginaceae > Limonium > Limonium bicolor. The sequence goes on along the minus strand of CM041782.1, from coordinate 275,863,844 downwards.
ACTTCATGGAATGAATTACATATACAAATCATGATTTCAAAGGCAAAACCACCCATTTATATACACCAAGACAAGGAATACCATACACTACCATACAAAATATTGATAACACATTATGTATCATTAAATAGGTGTGTATTATTGAAACACTAAAGTCAAATGAAGCCCCCTCAAATAGACAACCGGCCACCCATGTAAGAAGAGAAAAAGAATGCTGAAAAGTAATGATAGAAAACAAGTACACCTAGCTAGGGAAACCATGACTGGCTAATTCCTTTCCTCCTTCCCCCTTTTGATCTCGGCTGATATACAAGTGCAACCCCTCCATTGCTGCCAACTACAACCAAGAAAGAAAAGAGAGAAGTTAGTAGCAAGTACAAGCTAGAACAAAAGGAAAAAAAACTAGTACATAAACATCATTACCTCACATTCCTTTCACTCATTACTTCCGGCTGCAACAAAGCAAAAGAAAAGGGGAGATTAGACTTAGCAAGTACACATCATGACATAAAACAAATAATATAACACGCCATCACCTCACCATACTCCTTTCCCCATACTTGGCTGGCAAGGTTTCAAAATTCCCCCACCATTACCGATAAAACCATGCTGGAAAAGGAAAGAAGAAAAACAAAAAATATAAGTCACTGGCTGCTAGCCATCTCCTTACTGATGGTAATTTCTGTAACCAAACCCTCCACTCTGGTTATTTTACAAACCAAACCAGCAAATACAAAACTTACATCTACTCCTCTGTTCAACCTCTTCATTGTTGACAATTTCTACAACTCACACTGGAAAACAAGGAGCATATGTGCTCCGTTTTTTCCCTTCCTTTCGCTTTCAACATCCTTGCAAGTCCAGCAAGCAAATAAGAAAAACACATCTTCTTCCCCTCTCTTCTTTCCTCTCTGTTGGTGGAAACATCACTACATCCTCCAGTATGTCAACCGAGAACAGCACCTACACCCCCCTGCTTCCTTCTGTTGACAGAAACAAAAACCAACTCCTTTTTTTCCTCATTTTACTACAACTTCTACCTTCTTTACTCTTGCTGTAATGCCTTGAGCCCCACTCCTTCTTGCACCAGAAAGTCCCAGCACTTCCCTCCACATTCAAGCCAACAAAAACGTGAGCATGAGCCGTGCAGCAACAGGTTAAAAGAAAAGGTAAGCAAGGCTAGAGGTCCAATCTTCTTCTAGATTTCTTTCCACATAGAAAAAAACTGCAGCGTTCCACATCTCTAAACCCTTCCTCTATATGTTATTAAAGGAGCCTTCTCCTAGTCCTCACCTGAGCAAGAAAACGGCGTGAAAGACAGCTAACATTAGCCATGAATCGTCTAGCAACAACAAGGTGAAAAGGGGTAAGAAAAACTCATGAAGACTACTTGATTTCCCTTTGTTCTGTCAGAGACAAACATACAACTTTCAACACTATTTTAAGTCCTCTTTTCTTTGCACTAGTTGAAGGAGTCTTCTTCCAGTTTTTTTTTCCTTGAGCAAAACCCGGCATGAAAGCCAACACCAACCAGGAAACTAAGGTAAGGAACACATGGAAGCTCCATGATTTCTCTCGGCTCCTTGCAAAAAGAAAGAATACATATTGCTCTTGACCCTGTTTCTTTTCCTCCTCTCTGGCGCCAGTTGAAAGCGGTTCCCAGCCTTCCTTGAACACAAGTAAACCACCATGAAACAGCTCACATCAGCATGGTGAAATGAGGTAAGACAAAAGAAAAAACGGTGAAAGTAACATTCTATTTTGGGCTCCTTCTTTCGATACCTTTCTCCCACGAAACTGAATTCTTCCCTTGTCCTCTAATGGCCAGAAATACCAGCTAAGCTCCCACTAGTTTTACAAGGTAAACCACCCTCTGCAAAAAATACATGTACAACTTCCTTGAACAACTATTTATGGATATATACTAATTGAGTGGTGTTCCTGCATGAGCGGTGATCTACTGAGGTTGTTCTCACCCTGGCATGGTCACGGTAACAGTGGGCTGATCACTAAAGGAGGGATCAAGATTAACAAGGTAACTGAGTGACTAAGCCTATGATCTACGTGAGTTATAAGTAGGGAAATGTCATGCAAATCTAACTAAACCATACTCATCTATATAGTACCGAGAGGAAGAGCAGCTGGCTGAAGAAAATTCCTTGATGGCCAAAATAATGTAGAATAACATCTAAACCATTCTTGGATACTTTAAACTTCATGACTTTGTAATAATGAGAATACCTAGAGCATATATGTCTTTATGGGTATCGTTAAACCTTAAACATACATGGAAAAAAATGGTACAGAGTAAACATGGCACACGATGTAGGCGTGAATATGTATGAAAATATAATTGGTGTGAAGCAAGTAGAAATAAGAAAATAATTAGTAAGTTGTGTAGCATAAAAGCGTGATAGTTAGCAAACGTCTATGTAAATTTGTATAGAAATGTATGTCTACTGTTAGACTAATAAAACTAAGTGGAAATGACTCCCAAAAGTCAAATTTATACCTTGTAGAAGGGACGAGAAATGATTTATACAAGCTAGGAAAAACAGAAACAAAACCGTAGGGTGTTAGTGAATTTTGAGAACATTTTAAGATTATTTTGAAGCTAAGTTTAAGTTATGTTAGAGCCAATCGTCTAGGCCATGTTATGTTATTTCTTTTAGAGCTTTAAGTTGTAATTATTGAATTTTGGGTACAAAAAGAATTATACAAACTTCTGCTGATAAATAAAATTCTAATAAACATAATCACCAATAAACACCTTAGGAAAATATTAGTGAAAGTTATTAAGTCACAACATGACATAAGTAGATTATAAACCTTATAAACATTTAGATGAACAAAGGATTTATAAATGGGGTGTAACCAAAATTTAATAAAATATGGGGTGTAAAATTGAATTAAAATCCGTGAGGATTAACTTTGGAATTTAAAAACATAAAGTATGAATTTTATAAAGGAAAAAGGGGTTAAATGAAAAAAAAATGTGATATTAAATGGGTCTTCTCATAAATAATGATAAATGTAGGAAAAGAGAGGAATTTAATGGTCAACTTTGACTATACACGAGGTTTGACTAATTTAGGAAATTTAATTTAACTAAATTGGTGATTTAATAAACATTAAGTTAAAAATAGAATTTTTGAAACTATATGGGGCTAGAGTAGAATTACGGAAAATATAAAGACTATAATGTGACTTTAAAGTCCCTAGGAGTTCGTTTGGGATAATTAGAAAATTCAGGGTATTTTCGGTAATATAACATATCAATGTATAATATATAGTTTTGGGTGTTAACAATGTAACTATTATAAAACTATAGTGGTCAAGTTGTAAATTACCGAAAGCTAGGGTGTAAACGGGAAATTAAATTAAGTTAGTGGGCTGCATGAAACTTGGAAGAAAATCTAGGTTTAAAGTGAGATTTAAATAATTACTATGTATAATATAAAGTTAAGTGTTACAATTGTACGTTATGAAACAAAAAGGGATACATTACAAATAAAAGAAACCTATGGATTAGTGGGGGAATTTCCGAAAATATATGTATATGTATGGGAGGGCTGGAGCGTAAATATGTATATGTATGGTATATATATTAAGTTTGGAGAACCTTGGGTTATAACTAAATAGGGGTAAAAATGTGACAAGAATAGTATTGGTTGGGTTTACAAATAAATAAGAAGGCATGAGAACGAGAATGCAATTTCTGAAACTATGTGAGCTGATGGAGAATTTCAGAAATATGGGCTGAAAATAAGAATAAGGTTTACAATGATATGAGTGACATTATGTTAGGATATAACGAGATATGTCATTAGGAAATTATTATAGCATAAGCATACCTCATAAACATTTACATAAATGATGAATATATTCATTACGGGAAATGTTACAATTCGTAGAATATGATTTCTAAGAAAAAGGGACATATAATATGACCGACAAGTCAAGTACGATATTATACGGTTAGAAATAAAATTGAAACATGATTAAAATAAATATAGCAACAACTATATACTAAACTCATGCATACGTAACTAACAACTATACACCCACGTGAGAACGGGAGCGAAAGCGATAAATGTAATCAGAGAATTAAACTCCATGCAAACACATATACGAAAAGTGTATACATACTCGTAAACGACCCGGTAATAAGTAAGTTATTAAAGGATTTAATTCTCAATGGAAAAACATTGTCGAATTACCAAATAATGCGTACTCGCAACCTGTAACGTACAATAATATCTAAATCCCAAGAGTAAAGGAAATCAAGTCGAATGAATAACCGACTAAGAAATTGTTACGGGATAGAGGTTAGAACTTATCTTGATACGGTGAGGTAGGTTCGGGATGTAAATACTAATGTTAGAATATATTTCCAGTAGATCGGGTTGCGGGTGTCGAGTTACAAAGGATTAGAGGGTGAGCGTGATCTCGCACGCTAGCACTACATCGGTGTACGGTTCGTTCTATATGGTCCGAGTGCTCCTGAGGGCTTCCTCGGGTTCTGGTATGTGTGTATGCATGACAAGAGTGATATGTTTGCTATGTGTTGTGGTTATGGATTTAAGTGTTTTGTTGTTTCGCGATCTTTATTGTACGTGACGGATTACAATCTAGAAATTGTATACAAAAACTCAGATCGGACTGTGGATGACAATATGGAAATAAAAAAATAAAATAATAATAATAACTATGATCTTATTATATAAACCTGAGGATGAACGCAGCCTAGGCGACGTGTAGGTGAAGGTTAACGACCTTAAAGGTCCCTACATGGAGAATACACTCTACATAACCTAAGCATAGATCTTAGGTAAAGGTCACGGACCGAATTATATGGTGGAATTAAGTAAACAATTAAGATGAGGAAATAAATCCAGGGTAGTCACGGACTACATGGTTGCGCATGGGTGATCACCGAAGAGAGGGAACGACCGGATAGGGTTCTCTCGCTATGGAAACTCCAACGAGCCGGATACGATCGTTGGTCAGAGGGCACTGCTGTTGGTGCAATGGCTCCGGCCGTCAGGCCTCTGCGGACTCCTGACAAACCGCACTATTAAAGTGCATCAGAGCGACTGCTCCTGAAGAGGAAGCTTATACGGGTTGTCCTAACATGACGCCCATCATAATTGAACAAATTAAGTAAATGTTAAGGAATGACTCATGGAAATATTCTTAGCCCTGGACAGTAAAACAAGAAGGCCTTAAGGCCGCATAACAAGATCGTTCCTGAGAGTATAACTGTTGCACTGTTAATTGTCGTTGTTTATATACCTGCTTATTGCTTGTTGTGGAATGGTATGGCGATTGTATGTATTTATTGTATGAATTGCTATGCGTGATGAATATTGTTATTTCGTTACTGTAAATGAAAACGGTACAGCATGAAATTGGAACAGCATGTTAACAATTGGGCTAAATAACTTGAGTAGTCTTAGGGTTCATGAAGGTTATATAGTTCGTGCTCAGCGTTGGCTGAGCCTATACGGCCCCCACTTTCAGGATTGAAGCGGACGAAGACCGAACGCGAGCGCGGGATTTTTGGGATAACTGGTAGTTTACTTACGTGCGACACGGTTGTTTATGTTATTGTTTTACGCACATTGTGGTATTGAGATAGATAGATGGCTCACTATTCTTTTGGAGTTATTCGGTTGTAAACTTTGATTGTAATAAATCTCTGTCATCACAGTAGTAGTGTAGGTTGGATAATTGGTAAACGCTACGTTGCTTGCATGGGCGAGTAACGGCGGGTAACACCCGGATGTTTTTGTATACGTTTTGAAAAACTGTTGCGAATCGACTGATTGTTATATTAGGCGCTCTAGTTAAACTGGATGTTAGAGTAGGGGTGTTACAGCGGCTTCAATGCATTTTTCCGGATAACGTTATCCGTCCAGAATCATCCGTCGACGGCTCTGATTGACTGTCGTGATTTTATGGATTAGGACCAATTTGCAAAGAAGCCGCCCTGGCCTCATGAAATGCCCCAAACCTTGATATGTTGTTAAACATTTAAACTATGGTATGTAAAGGCTAAAAAGTGCCTTAGAAACATCAGTGAACAATTTAAACCACAGTAAATGCAATAAAGCACTAAGATACAGTTTGAGCAAAAACATGCTCTAAGCTATGAGTGAACTTGGTTAGGACCCAAAGAGCCTACCAAGACTTAATAATATTCAATTATGATTTTATAAGGCAGATTAAGTCCTTAGGAAACCTTGGTAGACATTGGAACCAAACAAAACATAAATAAATACCTTAAAGTCAATATGAGCAAAAATGTGCTCTAAGCTTGGGATAAATTTGTATAAGACCTAATGGTCATATCTATACCTTATAAATATGTTAATGAACATATTAAATCAATTACCAAAGAAAACCAAGCTTGAAAACAAGTTAAAACACAAAAAGTGCTTTAAGGAGTCTTAAAGCACGTTTTTGAAAAATTGTCTTGTAAATGAGTTTTGAATGGCTAAATGTCCATCATTACTCTTTAATTAACATGTGTACTATATAGTACCACATTTGGGTGGCTATAGCAATGGGAAATCAAAAATTTCACTTCTATGTGCCTTGTTTTTATGAATAGTAACTTTTATAAGCTAGTTTGTAACATATGTTGTTATAAGTAATTAAATTGGTCAACAAAGACTATTATACCCTTCTAAGTATATGGGGGCCAATTTTTATGAAGGTGAGTCACCACCATGTAAAAATCAATTAAGGAAAGGAAGGGTAGGAAGGTAAAAAGGAGAAAGTTACCTTATAATACAAATATCTTGTTAAAGCAAGTTCTATCTTCATTTCTCCTTTCCTTCTTCATTTCACACCTCTCCAACCTCCCTTATTGCTCTCTTTTACGAGCTGCTACAGAAACACCAACACCACCATTGTTTTCCATCTTTGACCACTTGTAACTCCTAGCTCCATGGTCCAAATTCAATTCCAAGACCACCATTCTTCTAGTTGGGGCAAGCCCTACACTTCTACCTTTTCAAATCTTCAAGAACTCAATTTCGGTGCCAAGGAGATTCACCATTGATGGAGCTTGAGCTCACCTTTTCACATATTATTGTTCTCCTTTGCTTCTAGGTAAGGAATCTCAAAGAACAATCAAGTTTCCTCTCTTTTTATTACATGGCCGAAAATTCACCTCACCATGGTGTCTTTACCTTGCTTGTTTTAGCTTCATTTGAATCTTCCAAGGGCTTGGTGGAGTCCTCTCTTGATATATATTCAAGCTCTCTTTCCATTCCAAGGTAAAACAACCATTTTAATACCTTAAGATAATATATGTAAACCTAGGGTTTACAATGAGATGAAGCATAAAGCTTGTATACTCATTTCAATGTTGGTATATTGTTTAGTAGTTGACAAGGAAAGAAATGCCTTACCGGTTTTATGAGGAAACAAGAAAGAAGTTTGAGTGAAAAAGAGGTAAATATGCTATCTCAATGTGGTTTAATGACTTAGGAGAAATGATCTTATAATGCTTGTTAAAACTACCTAAAGAGCAAATGGTGAATGACTTAGTAAAGTGTTCTTAAGAGACTAGTAAAAGAACATATGTCTTGGTGTGTGTAATTGCAGGTCAAAGGCTTATATATTGTGGAAATTCAGTGTTTAAGGTTTATGCAATTTAAGGGCCTAAGTGCCAAGCAATTTAAGTTATGCACTATATTGTGATGTAGTGCTAAATGTGTGAAGTTTGTATAAAAGTGTTTTTGATGGATTTTAGGTGTTCTTGAATGAAATAAGGTAAAAACCTAAGTGTTTGGATGTGAGTATACACAAGAGAAGCTATGGCCAAATTTGGGAAAATGTGTAAGAAGTTCTAAGTGTTTTAAGTAAGTTTTGGTGAACTAGGAAGTGTTAAAGGTGAATTAATGTTTACTTGAGAAGAAAACATGTATTAAGGTGGTTTAGAGTGATGCAAGGAGTTAGGTATTATCTTGGAAGTTCTAGGAATTCAATGTGTGTTTTGAGAATGTATTTAAGTCTTGGAGAAGTTTGTTTAAGGTTTAGGTAATGTTGATATCCAAGGAATAAGTGATGTTTAGGTAAGATGTGAAAAAGGAGGTTTAGTTAGTAAGAAAAGAAGTTGGGAGAAGATGTTAAGGTGTAGAGGAAACACCTTGGTATAGTGGTCATTATTGGTGAACTACCACTTAGAAATCTTAAGGAGAAAACATCCCAAGTGCTAGGAATTTTGTAAGAAATTTGTGAATGATAAAATGGTTTTGGTGAGTGATTTAAAGAGTTAAGCATATGGCTAAAGGTGTGTTTGATGTGCCAAATGATGTTAGAACACATTAGGAGGCTTGAGGAAAAGTTTGGAGAAAATTTGACAAGTTTTGGACAACTTCTGGTGTTGTCCGACCCAGTGGTCCGACCCAGGGTGGGTCGGACAGCTCTGTTGTAGTCACCGGTTGGAGTTTCTGGAATGGTCCGACCCAGAGGTCTTGGGTCGGACATGGGTCGGACATGTGTGTTCTAAGTCTCTGGAATGGTCCGACCCAGATGGTTGGGTCGGACATGGGTCGGACAGGTGTATTTAAAAGACGGGAAAAGTTTCTGGAACGGTCCGACCCAGTTGTGGGTCGGACGGGGTCGGATGGCCCAAAGTATGTAAAAAAAAAAGAGTTTGTTTAAGGTTATGAGATGATATGTAATGATGGGGATTGATAGGTAATGATGTTATAAAGTTGTTAAGGACATGTTAGGTGAGTTTTAATGAGAATTAAGTGGGTGAAAAGTAATAAAATGTGAAAGTAAATAGTTAAATTGTAAGTTATGTAACTAAGTTAACGGGGAAAAGTAATAAGCATTAGACATTAAATGATCGTGCTACCCCGATGTTAATAAAAGTACATGTAATGTTATCAGTTGTTCGAGAATTTCTCGAGGAACGTAAGTGGACGTGATAAAGTGGACTCCGGAGACAGGTATGGTTTTCTTGCAACCTGTGTCCTACCGGATTACACCGGCTTGTATGCCAAAGGGTTTTTCTGTATGTTTGCCACGTTGTAAGATTAAAACATGTAATGAGTTTACAGTAATTCATTTATGTGGCGTGTACAACTCCGATACCATTTAACCTCGGAAGTGTTAACCTTAGTTAACCGAGTCTAGGATCACATGAGAGTTCAGTATTCGGATTAAACGACCCGAACCATGGGGCGTTCTAACCACGGCTATGCGTGAGTTGATTATGTGATGTTGTGTAAGTGAATGTAGGGATCTCCCTTGTATGTTTAACCCAGCTCTAACACTGTATGAGTGTAGTTATGATAGACTCCATAGTGGGGTTCTAACTAGTGTCTAAAGTAAGTATGCACTAACAGTAGTGAGGAATCCGGTTTGGCCGGTCGCGCGTTGTTTGGGAGAGGGTATCCTTCTTGGCCTTACCCTTCTCTTTGTTAAGGTTGTTTCCCTAACGGGTTATGATCTCCCATTAGCTTACTCCAAAGCTTAGCTATTCTGACTTATGATCGGTTTAGGGGGAACATGTGTTTGTGTGGTGTGTTCGGGCCTCCAAACCCGACCGCCTTAAACTTAAGTTACTCGTCAACTATTAGGACGGTAATGAGTGTTGTTGTTATTGTATAACGAGCTTATCATGAGACTGACAACATTCTCTAGGCTCACCAGTGTATTAACAATGTTTGGGTCGGTTCCTAAGAGAACCATTCCCGTTATGTTATGTATTTTGTTGTGATGCAATATCTATTGCGGTTTCATGTTGTGCACGTGGAAACGTGCAAGGTGTTGTAGGGTTTGTATGTAGTGTATGTTATTGTTGTATAATGTGGAGTGTGTGGATCATGGATATGATTCCCAGTTTGTGAGAAGAGGCGTTAAGGATAACCCGATTTAAGGGTAAGTGTCGTCTATTAAGGAGGTAGCTCCATTAGAGGAGGAACACTCTAGGGATAATGAATACCATGAGTGACTTATTAAGTAAGGATATATTATCCGTTTGTTGAGCCCGTTGAGGCGAAATGATTACGTGTTGTGTGTTTACAGTTGCATGCATGATTTAAAAACAATCAACCGCATGCTAAGACGACAATTAGTGCGTGGCCCGGTAGCATGTGGGCTGCGGGATTACCATACCAGCAAAGGTGCTGAGCCCCTTGGGGGCCACCCTTTCTCTTCTTTTCCTATTTCAGGTACAAGGAGCTGGAAGCCGTTCGAGAGTAGGACGGGGTAGTCATTATACATGGGTAATGGTTTATGTTGTATATGTACAGTAGGTGTAGTAAGACCGGAATTGTTGTCGGCATCAGTTTATAAATACTCGGTATAGTTGGAAGGTGTACGTTGTTGTTGTTGTTAATGGAAAGGGATAGTAATGTGTAGTCGCTCGGGAATTTAGCCCATCAGACCGGTACAATGTATGTGTATTAGCCTTGTTAGCCACGTGGGTGGTTAACGGCGTGTAACACCAACGAGTTGAGTTATTTGATGAGGTGTGTATTCCGCTGCAGTTTGTTGTTATGTATTTGTTGTTGGATGGGGTGTTACAAAAAGTGGTATCAGAGCGAAGTATCGCTCTGATGACTGAATTACCGAGCTTAGGAAGTATCGAGTTAGGATTTAAGTACTTGGGTTAAGGGTTGAGTGATAGCGTGAGAGATACGCTAGATAGGAACTACCAGTGAATACTGGAAACCTACAATATCCATACCACCCTCCACAATCCCTGTTTTATAACTTGGGCAACAATGCCAGAGAGATGAAAGTCCTCTCATACTCGGGAATACCCGATCTGGCTGTTATTAAATACCTTTAGGGTACGGAGAACCTGTCATACGGTAGATCCCGAAAATTGGGAATCCCGGAGACGGTCTCCATCTGAACAATGTTAACCGCATTTAATAGCGAAGAATGAAGAATCTTGTGTATAGGAGAGTGAAATTTCCGGCAACCTGGGTCGACATGCCGAGCAGTCGAGGATAACCAGCTTGCAACGCACCGATCGTGCAACAGGCAAGAAGTGGATTAGTGAAACCCGAGACGAGTGTCTACGGGACCACAGTTGATAAATAATACACCAACGGTGTACCAACCGGCAAGGGAACTACAACGTAGAGCCCAAATACGTGGAACGGGCTACAAAGAGAATACAATACTAAGAAAAAGGGGTCTCCCAGAGTGGGAAACACCCTAGTTGATGATCGTCATGTGAATACAGTGAGAAGTCACCTAGAAGAGTTATTGACAAGGCAGTAAGATCAGTGAGGGCCAACAAGGCCAGTGATGACAGTATGGGTAAAAACAATACCACAACCGGTATGTGTTAAACCGATAGCCAGTTAGCATGGCCACTTGCCATAGCAGTTCTGCTAATAGGGCTATTCGGGAAAGTTATAACCACTACAAGGTATTTGGTAAAGTACCATAAAGTTAAATGTGATCGTCTAACAGTGGAAGGGCCTGTTAGCCTAACCCCTGTATTGGAAGTACACCAGTCACAAGAAGCTAGACTTGGTTAAGGTAAGAATGTTGTGAAACCATGAAAATTTCTTTCAACCCAAATTATTCAAAACCTTTTTCTTTTCAAACCAGATTTTCTTTCAAACCAACCTTCTTTCCAACCTTCTTTTAAACCAAACCAGTAAAACCAAGGGCAGTTGATAAAGATACAAATGGATAAACTTCCCTCGATTAAGTTCGGGAAGCATGGAATGAATATGTCACGGGACAATATAAGGGAGTTGACAACAGAATACTTCACCTAGGCTTGTGACGGACACTACGAGTGTACCAACTGAATTGTGGGACGACGCACTCCGATAGGAGCTTGTGGGCCTGACAGACCTACTTATGGTTAGTTGGGTAAGTAGTAATGTATCAGTATGGTACCCCACATATGTATACGAGTAGAGTCCGAAACACGGGAAGTAGTCGACTCCGTACTATGGTCAGCAGTATAAATCAAATGAGAGCTAAGGACTACCATGAATGGTTGAAGTTAAGGAACTCAGTTAAGTTAACTAGACTAAAGGAAATAATGAATTCCTTTCAAGGAAATGCTTAAGGGTCAGGAGGTGCGAAGTGCACTAACTGAATGTAAAGACATCGTATATGACTTAAGGATCCTCAGGGAAAACATGATAGCTGGAACGGTGACCCAGCCTGTACATGGCAAGCAGATGCCTAATGTGGACACATTAATGTGCAATGAACGGGATGAAACTCCCAGAATGAGTACCTACACTACTAGGAAATGCTGATCCTCACAGAAGGAGATGATAAGCCAGCTAAGAACGCAAAACGGCGTGGCTAACTAAATATACCAATAAGTGTGAGCCAAATGTAATGGCATAACTTAGCAACACCCAGGAGCAATCCTTGAAGGGTGTTGCATCAACAATTGTTGAATGAAATGCATGACAGAAACACAAGGATTGAAACTAACACCCAGTTTAGACATAAGTTGTCAGGAAACGGACTGACAAACCTAAGGGGCATCCCATGAAAGGAAACGGAATGCAATGACCTTGTCATGGAGCTCAATACGATATCCAAACTATGTAATGTTGTACAAAGAAGTACATGTATGTGGACAGCCTACAACGAGCGCAGCTCAAGGCAATAAGGCTTGTAAGCCACAAGCAAGATATGTTATGTAAATTTGAGTTAATTATAGAAGTTTATGTGATACAAGTAAATAGAGTGGTAAACGAACCACTGCATTAAGAGTGGGGATACCTCTCGATATTGTGAGACCGCAGGAGCGGTAGTTCAAGAAATATGTTAAGGATGGACAATATTATTATTATTGGAGAGAACAGTTAGTTTAGTAGCTTGTGAAACACCGAGCTGAATAATGCCGGTTTGTGACTCGAATGATCGATGCTCAAAGAGCATTCAGTAGTCATCCAAATGAGTGACAAACCATAATGTGAATAATGTAAGTATATGTGTGGAAGTTAATGTGACAGTAAATACGATATAAGCTGATGTTATACAAGGAGTAAGAGCACGGTGCGCAACAAGCGACCGTTGTATAAGTATTGTTAAACGAGAATGTAACAGATAAGACCAGTTATGAGTTAAACCTAGTAGAGATGCAAGATAAGCGATGTTAAACAGACTGGGCAATAAGCCAGTGGTAGGTACTGTGTGATGAGGAACTCAGTGTGAATTCCATGGCGAATCGCATAAGGGATTTACTGTCAAGAGTTTACGCCTCTGCACTCTGTATGACTGAATGTTTTGGTATTGCACTTGCGCGGTAATGATCGAGTGGGATAGCTAGGAATTGGAAACATGTTAATTGTGGAGCAATAATGTTATAATGGCCGATGCATAGGAAATGCAAAGACATACCATGAAAGAGTACTTGTACAAAACCAAATGTGGAGACATGATTAACAGTAAGTGACTACAGTAGCACTAACTGCCAAATATCGGTATGGAATATACCCCGAATGTTGTAAATAGCTGAGAGAGCACTACACACTAGGTAGTAGCTCAATCTCAACCGACAGTAAGTCGGAAGGGAACAAGTCAATCATTGTGAAATACATAACTATTTACACAGTAAATTGTTATGGAAGTGGATAGAAAGTTCATAACTCACCGAATTCGCTAACGGTAAGAGATACCACGCGTCGGTAGAGAACCATTGTTACCAAGATGAAGGTGACGATTGGGGATGTAAGAATAACAAATGGGGCAATTAAGCTCTACAGTTATTGAAGTTTCGCAGCAGAAACTAGTGAGCCAGTGATTCAAGTGTTGAATGTACATGGTGAACAAGAGTGAATGGCTAATTATTAACGCCTAGAAGCCTAACAGGCCAGAATCGAAACGAACTAAGAGTTTAAACAAACTCCAATGAGAATTCTTGGTTTAGAACTAAACCGCCAATATGGTTACGATCCTCTAATCGGAATCCATTGTGTAATAGACCGCGTGGAAGTTAAAACACTTCACGACGGCAGAACATTATAAGCCAATGTTTAGTGATTGATTACGTGGGCGTAATCCCTTTTAAGGGGGGTAGAGCGCAAAACCACTTAGTGTGTATTACCGTACAAGTGTACGTGATTTATGTTGTGCATAGCATACAATAATTTGTTTTGATGATTGATGTGTGTGTTACGTAAACATACGCATTCAGTCATGGTTTAATTGTGGTAATTGCGCACAGAAGATGCGAATACCATTGTGATAAGTGTGTGATTTGTTAACAGTTGTGTGTGATAGTACAAGTGTGGGGAGTAGAGAAACTCAACTCCCGGGGGAACAAAAGCCCCGACAGTGTATAAATGTGAAATGGTGTGTTGTATTTTGATAAAATATATATGTATATATATACTATATAGTGATTCATGAAAGAATACGAAACTGACATAGAACCTAGTGAGAATGAGATTCCCTGGGTAACAACATTAAAGTGAATGGAAATAACTGATAGACGAAGTTCTATCCCTTGGAGATGTTATGATCATGACTAGAATGATTTAAAAGATAGAAAATTGGAAATGAGTGATTTATTTGATGCTTGAAAATGAAGTGGGAGGTGGAACTTGATTTGCATGTGATCAAGGGAAGCCGAACACAAATTGGAGTGGAAAGATAGTTCAACACTGGTGCTGATCACATTAGGGTTGGACGATTCTTGAAACTTCCTATAAGTGGTCACAAATAACCACGCTAAGAAAAGAAGCAAAGAGCATAAGTTGGACTTGGAGTTGTGTGTGTTTTCAAAAGGATTTTCAATTGGTATTTATAAAACGTTGATAGATACCTTACATAATTAAAGTTTCTTACTTAACCTCACAAGGAAAAATTTCAAATTTAAGTGATTGTTTTAATCTCCCAAAGGCACGGGGACGGAAAGTGTCCATCGCGACCGGGTTCTGCGGGATCATAGTGAATATCAAAGATATTTTTGATTGCTATACATGCTATGACATGTTGTGTGGAATGTGTAATAAATGTTATTTTGACCTTGATTTGTTAAAGTGGATGCTATCAAGACTATGAGTCTAAATGTGTTGTGTTACATAGACCTACGTGTCTAAAGGTTGTTATGTTACCCAAGACCAGTGAGTCAAAGGGGTTGTTATGTATGTGTAAATGTTGTTAAGATACCTGAACCATTGAGTCCGAGGTTATCATGTGAATATGTTATGTTATGTGTGGATGTGAATGTGTTGCCCGGACCATTAAGTCCGAGGTTGTGATGTAAAGTGTGTTTGGTTATGGAAGTTTATTTCCAAGTGATTACTGTGTTCTAATCTAATGATGTGTGGAAAGTGTGAACTTCGAGGACGAAGTTCTTTTAAGGGGGGTAGATTGAAATGCCCCAAACCTTGATATGTTGTTAAACATTTAAACTATGGTATGTAAAGGCTAAAAAGTGCCTTAGAAACATCAGTGAACAATTTAAACCACAGTAAATGCAATAAAGCACTAAGATACAGTTTGAGCAAAAACATGCTCTAAGCTATGAGTGAACTTGGTTAGGACCCAAAGAGCCTACCAAGACTTAATAATATTCAATTATGATTTTATAAGGCAGATTAAGTCCTTAGGAAACCTTGGTAGACATTGGAACCAAACAAAACATAAATAAATACCTTAAAGTCAATATGAGCAAAAATGTGCTCTGCTTGGGATAAATTTGTATAAGACCTAATGGTCATATCTATACCTTATAAATAGTTAATGAACATATTAAATCAATTACCAAAGAAAACCAAGCTTGAAAACAAGTTAAAACACAAAAAGTGCTTTAAGGAGTCTTAAAGCACGTTTTTGAAAAATTGTCTTGTAAATGAGTTTTGAATGGCTAAATGTCCATCATTACTCTTTAATTAACATGTGTACTATATAGTACCACATTTGGGTGGCTATAGCAATGGGAAATCAAAAATTTCACTTCTATGTGCCTTGTTTTTATGAATAGTAACTTTTATAAGCTAGTTTGTAACATATGTTGTTATAAGTAATTAAATTGGTCAACAAAGACTATTATACCCTACTAAGTATATGGGGGCCGATTTTTATGAAGGTGAGTCACCACCATGTAAAAATCAATTAAGGAAAGGAAGGGTAGGAAGGTAAAAAGGAGAAAGTTACCTTATAATACAAATATCTTGTTAAAGCAAGTTCTATCTTCATTTCTCCTTTCCTTCTTCATTTCACACATCTCCAACCTCCCTTCTTGCTCTCTTTTACGAGCTGCTACAGCAACACCAACACCACCATTGTTTTCCATCTTTGACCACTTGTAACTCCTAGCTCCATGGTCCAAATTCAATTCCAAGACCACCATTCTTCTAGTTGGGGCAAGCCCTACACTTCTACCTTTTCAAATCTTCAAGAACTCAATTTCGGTGCCAAGAAGATTCACCATTGATGGAGCTTGAGCTCACCTTTTCACATATTATTGTTCTCCTTTGCTTCTAGGTAAGGAATCTCAAAGAAAAATCAAGTTTCCTCTCCTTTTAGTACATGGCCGAAAATTCACCTCACCATGGTGTCTTTACCTTGCTTGTTTTAGCTTCATTTGAATCTTCCAAGGGCTTGGTGGAGTCCTCTCTTGATATATATTCAAGCTCTCTTTCCATTCCAAGGTAAAACAACCATTTTAATACCTTAAGATAATATATGTAAACCTAGGGTTTACAATGAGATGAAGCATAAAGCTTGTATACTCATTTCAATGTTGGTATATTGTTTAGTAGTTGACAAGGAAAGAAATGCCTTACCGGTTTTATGAGGAAACAAGAAAGAAGTTTGAGTGGAAAAGAGGTAAATATGCTATCTCAATGTGGTTTAATGCCTTAGGAGAAATGAGCTTATAATGCTTGTTAAAACTACCTAAAGAGCAAATGGTGAATGACTTAGTAAAGTGTTCTTAAGAGACTAGTAAAAGAACATATGTCTTGGTGTGTGTAATTGCAGGTCAAAGGCTTATATATTGTGGAAATTCAGTGTTTAAGGTTTATGCAATTTAAGGGCCTAAGTGCCAAGCAATTTAAGTTATGCACTATATTGTGATGTAGTGCTAAATGTGTGAAGTTGTGTATAAAAGTGTGTTTGATGGATTTTAGGTGTTCTTGAATGAAATAAGGTAAAAACCTAAGTGTTTGGATGTGAGTATACACAAGAGAAGCTATGGCCAAATTTGGGAAAATGTGTAAGAAGTTCTAAGTGTTTTAAGTAAGTTTTGGTGAACTAGGAAGTGTTAAAGGTGAATAAATGTTTACTTGAGAAGAAAACATGTATTAAGGTGGTTTAGAGTGATGCAAGGAGTTAGGTATTATCTTGGAAGTTCTAGGAATTCAATGTGTGTTTTGAGAATGTATTTAAGTCTTGGAGAAGTTTGCTTAAGGTTTAGGTAATGTTGATATCCAAGGAATAAGTGATGTTTAGGTAAGATGTGAAAAAGGAGGTTTAGTTAGTAAGAAAAGAAGTTGAGAGAAGATGTTAAGGTGTAGAGGAAACACCTTGGTATAGTGGTCATTATTGGTGAACTACCACTTAGAAATCTTAAGGAGAAAACATCCCAAGTGCTAGGAATTTTGTAAGAAATTTGTGAATGATAAAATGGTTTTGGTGAGTGATTTAAAGAGTTAAGCATATGGCTAAAGGTGTGTTTGATGTGCCAAATGATGTTAGAACACATTAGGAGGCTTGAGGAAAAGTTTGGAGAAAATTTGACAAGTTTTGGACAACTTCTGGTGTTGTCCGACCCAGTGGTCCGACCCAGGGTGGGTCGGACAGCTCTGTTGTAGTCACCGGTTGGAGTTTCTGGAATGGTCCGACCCAGAGGTCTTGGGTCGGACATGGGTCGGACATGTGTGTTCTAAGTCTCTGGAATGGTCCGACCCAGATGGTTGGGTCGGACATGGGTCGGACAGGTGTATTTAAAAGACGGGAAAAGTTTCTGGAACGGTCCGACCCAGTTGTGGGTCGGACGGTGGGTCGGACGGCCCAAAGTATGTAAAAAAAAAAAAAGAGTTGTTTAAGGTTATGAGATGATATGTAATGATGGGGATTGATAGGTAATGATGTTATAAAGTTGTTAAGGACATGTTAGGTGAGTTTTAATGAGAATTAAGTGGGTGAAAAGTTGTAATAAAATGTGAAAGTAAATCAAGTTAAAATTGTAAAGTTATGTAACTAAGTTAACGGGGAAAACTTATAAGCATTAGACATTAAATGATTGCTACCCCGATGTTAATAAAAGTACATAATGTTTATCAGTTGTTCGAGAATTGCTCGAGGAACGTAAGTGGACGTGATAAAGTGGACTCCGGTGACAGGTATGGTTTTCTTGCAACCTGTGTCCTACCGGATTACACCGGCTTGTATGCCAAAGTGTTTTTCTGTATGTTTGCCACGTTGTAAGATTAAAACATGTAATGAGTTTACAGTAATTCATTTATGTGGCGTGTACAACTCCGATACCATTTAACCTCGGAAGTGTTAACCTTAGTTAACCGAGTCTAGGATCACATGAGAGTTCGGTATTCGGATTAAACGACCCGAACCATGGGGCGTTCTAACCACGGCTATGCGTGAGTTGATTATGTGATGTTGTGTAAGTGAATGTAGGGATCTCGCTCGTATGTTTAACCCAGTTCTAACACTGTATGAGTGTAGTTATGATAGACTCCATAGTGGGGTTCTAACTAGTGTCTAAAGTAAGTATGTACTAACAGTAGTGAGGAATCCGGTTTGGCCGGTCGCGCGTTGTTTGGGAGAGGGTATCCTTCTTAGCCTTACCCTTCTCTTTGTTAAGGTTGTTTCCCTCACGGGTTATGATCTCCTATTAGCTTACTCCAAAGCTTAGCTATTCTGACTTATGATCGGTTTAGGGGGAACATGTGTTTGTGTGGTGTGTTCGGGCCTCCAAACCCGAACCGCCTTAACTTAAGTTACTCGTCCAACTATTAGGACGGTAATGAGTGTTGTTGTTATTGTATAACGAGCTTATCATGAGACTGGCAACATTCTCTAGGCTCACCAGTGTATTAACAATGTTTGGGTCGGTTCCTAAGAGAACCATTCCCGTTATGTTATGTATTTTGTTGTGATGCAATATCTATTGCGGTTTCATGTTGTGCACGTGGAAACGTGCAAGGTGTTGTAGGGTGTTGTATGTAGTGTATGTTATATGTTGTATAATGTGGAGTGTGTGGATCATGGATATGATTCCCAGTTTGTGATAAGAGGCGTTTAAGGATAACCCGATTTAAGGGTAAGTGTCGTCTATTAAGGAGGTAGCTCCATTAGAGGAGGAACACTCTAGGGATAATGAATACCATGAGTGACTTATTAAGTAAGGATATATCCGTTTGTGAGCCCGTTGAGGCGAAATGATTACGTGTTGTGTGTTTACAGTTGCATGCATGATTTAAAAACAATCAACCGCATGCTAAGACGACAATTAGTTGTGCGTGGCCCGGTAGCATGTGGGCTGCGGGATTACCATACCAGCAAAGGTGCTGAGCCCCTTGGGGGCCACCCTTTCTCTTCTTTTCCTATTTCAGGTACAAGGAGCTGGAAGCCGTTCGAGAGTAGGACGGGGTAGTCATTATACATGGGTAATCGTTTATGTTGTATATATACAGTAGGTGTAGTAAGACCGGAATTGTTGTCGGCATCAGTTTATAAATACTCGGTATAGTTGGAAGGTGTACGTTGTTGTTGTTGTTAATGGAAAGGGATAGTAATGTGTAGTCGCTCGGGAATTTAGCCCATCAGACCGGTACAATGTATGTGTATTAGCCTTGTTAGCCACGTGGGTGGTTAACGACGTGTAACACCAATGAGTTGAGTTATTTGATGAGGTGTGTATTCCGCTGCAGTTTGTTGTTATGTATTTGTTGTTGGATGGGGTGTTACACCTCAAGGCACCTTCCTGCAATTTTGCCTGAAGCCGCCCCAGTCCCAAGGCTGCTTCAAGCAGAAAAATTTAAAAACTGCCCTGCTATCAGGGCGGTTTTTAACAAGCTGCCCTGACCCCAGGGCAGCTTCTTTACACTGGTTCGGTACATCCGCGTAATTTTTTTCAAAAATGACCACCGTATGTAATTTTTTTATGAGATCGGTATTTTTACGAAAATTTTCCGGTACAAATTGCTACTCCCGTACTTACCCCGTTATCCCGTTATTTCGATTTAACATAGTGTACTTAAACTCACAACTTACTCACTCATTTCCAACACTTGTTTATACTTCTTATGTAACACCCCAACCAGTAATCACACCATTATCCCCAAACCCGTCTCAATTACCAACCATAATGCAGCGGAATTCAAACTACAACCGGGGGTGATACAATGCCGCTAGTCACCCACGTGACTAGCTAGGCCAAATCCAAACTCAAATACAACAGCAATTACAATATTGGTCTGATGGATCTTATACCGAGTACACTATACAAAAGATACTTCCATTACTTACCCAGTTCACAAATCAAATACAACCTTTAACACCAAAATATACAATACAATAACCATTCTATACTATACCGAGTATCTACAATTCCCAAGTTTATCAATGACCCTTCGGTCTTACAAATCCACAATACATAATTACAATTCCCTTAACAACTACCCATACCAATAACAACCTCGTCCTACTCTCGGTCGGTTGACGGTTTCGTTGTACCTGGAAAATAAAAACATCGCCTCAAGGGGCTCAGCTTACGTTGCATATGACTTCCGCATACCACGCGTACTAGCGAGGGTACGCCGACTAATTGGTCGAGAGCATGCGGTTCATTTTATTTCAAACAGCATGCAAGACAACAATACATTATATATGTATGTCAACACAATCAAGTTCATCATTGACACAAACACTAACACACACATATGGGGTTAGTTTAGTTTGTCACATACCTAGGCTTGAGGGTTTCTATCTCTCTAAGCCTTACTCACTTGCTCATAGCCTTACCCACTCGCTTGGGTACGCTTACTCATAATGTCACAAGATCTATAATGCTGAACCCAATTCTCAAGTCCTCAAGTCCCTCAAGTCACATCTCAATTCTCGATACTCACATACTCAATTCGATACTCAATACTCAATACTCAAGCTCCCAATTTGATTCTCAATACTCAAGTTCCCAATTCAATGCTTAATACTCAAGGCATCTTTTAAGTCTTAGCCACGACCTACGGGCAGGGTCATACATAAGACCCACCACCGGGCTCACAAATACAAAAGGAGCTACACATTTAGTTCCTCAAGTTCACAAATGTCCAGTTCTCTACCGGACTACTCAAATTCCCAAACTCCTCTCTCGAAGTCATTGCACAATCACAAGGATCAGCCTAGAGGTATCTCTCTTGATAACATCTATTGGTTAAGGGAATTCTCAATGTCTAGTATTCTAATATTTAGGGTTTTACCCAACTTATGGAATACTCTCATGTTCGTGACATTGTTCTTTTAAGTCGGTTCCTCATTAGGGTTCGACTATGTTTCTTAGGGGTTTGGTGATCCCTTACCATGTTTTACCTCATTCATGGTACATAGTTTGAACTCTCATTAGTCCTTTACTAGAGGTTACTTAATCCTTCCACCATTATTAGTTTTGTGGATTAAGTCATTTCGGTTCTCTAACTGTTATCGGGAGGTTACTACTCCCATATGATTCTCTCACGTTCTAGTGAGTTCGTAGTTTGTGTTATCATTTCTTAGTTCGATAGTTTTAGTGGTTTCCACGTTTTCATTAATTCACATCTGGACTCTTCTTACGAGTCACTACTCAAACAAGACTCCACTATGAGTCACACTACAATACACCATCACACTCAAGCAATTCATTCACCATACACATTTCATGAATTATACAAACTTCAGTTTAGTCAACAAACCAACCACAAGCATTACAATACAAACACAAGAGGTTACACACAATCCGATTCGTGCATTTATCTTGTTAGGTGATCACACAATCAAACAAGCTCACAAATCGGGGTAACCAAGTTAGGATACAGAGCATGAGGAAATCATACCTTACACCATGGTTTTACTTTACCGGGTCGCCTTATGTTCCTTGGTTCACATTTGTTCCTCAAATCATACTCTTGATTCACTGATAATATTTCAAACATCTCCATCAATTTAAAATACTACGGTATGTAGACTAGTACTCCCGTGATTAACCCCGTTAACCCATTGTTCTTTTGTTTTGTTTATGTGCTCTTAAACTCACAACTATCTCAATCACTTCTCCTCTTTTTTACACTTCTTAGGACCACTAAAGGTCACCAAACAACTCCTAAACATCATCTAAAACCAATACCATTCACTTCCCCATCATTAGCCACCTTTAAAACACATTCTGGTGCAATTTTAGCATGGTCCGGGTTTGTGTCCGGGTCTACAAACCCGGACCAGACACTGAAATTTGTTTCTGGCCATTTTTCTATGTGGTCCGGGTATATGTCCGGGTTTACAAACCTAGACCACCCCCTGAAATGAGTTTCTGCCCTGTTTTTGCTATGGTCCGGGTTTGTACCGATTTGCAAACTCGAACCACCTCTGGAACTATCAAAATTTACAGTTTTCCACCAGTTTTGAACCCCTAATTCACCTCTAATCATTTCCTAACCTTCCCACATATTTCCTACATGTTTAAACACCTCAAAAACATGCTCTAAACCTCTTCAAACCTTTTGTTAAATCCCTACTCAAATCCTTGCCCAATTTCCACAATTTTTCTTCCTTACTGTAACAGGTTGTTCCCTTGTGCATTGCTCAATTCCTTTTTGTAGTTTAGCACCTCCTACCACCTTACCAATTCATTATTGACTATAACCAATTCATTCGTAGGCAAGTGAATTAGCTAAACCCAAGTTCAACTCTCATCTCCTAAGTCTTGCACACTTACTCTTTTTCTAATTTTCTAGGTTACTAAACCTCCTTATGCTACAGATTTCTACCTCTTCCCAAACCATCCTCCATTCACCATTTCAAGGTCACCAAACATCTCTACACAACACTACAACCACCTAGGTTCTCCAATTCACTAAGTCATCTTAAAACACTTATTTTTCTACCAAAATTTTGCCATAACCTCCCCATAAATTTAACATCTCCCAATCCATCAACTCTCATCAATTTTAATTCCTAATCTAGCAACACCCATGAAGGGTCCTGCCAGAGCATAATATATCCTCAAAATTCACCAAACAACATATAACTCACAAACTCCAAACACATGGCTCCAAGGCCCTCAATTCACAATTATGTTCACAAATCCACAAATTTTTCAGCCAAGCACACTATCACTCATGTTTTGGGTTCATTATTAAATTTAACCCATCCCAAATTTGAAAACAATTAGAGCAAGCTTCAATGTAGGTTTCTTACCTTAATTCACAAGTTTCTCCTTAATTCTCCTCTTGCTCCTCCTCATCTCAATTTCGGTCAAGTGGGTATGAAGTTACCAAACTCCATCCCAACATTCAAGAAACACAAAAACATACTCAATTAATTATCTAAACCCTTAGGAAATCTTAATTCAATTGAAGGGCTTAGAACACAAAGTTAGGGTTTACCTTTGAAGATTTTTTAGAGGGTTTTTAACCCTTGAATCAAGAGAATGGTTCCACCACCAATGAAGGGTTCAAACAATGCTCCAAAGAAAGAAGAAAACAAGGTGTCACAAAGGGCAAAAATCGGTCAAGAGAGAAAGGTGAAGAAAAATGAATTTTCTTTGGAACTTTTTACCTTCGAAGAAAGATGAGGCTCCAAGCTTCAAGGATATGTTGTTTTCTCTTCAAATGGGATATACCCATGGAGATGAAGTTCATCATTTTCGAATTTTGAAAAGAGAGGAAGGTGGAGGATGATGAGGGGAGTTCAAATATGTAATTTATTTTTGATTTGGAGCTTTAATAAAGCTTGGGCAAGTGAAAGAATGAGTGTAGCCATGGATGGAGCTTGAGCTGGCGTGAGGAAAAAGGAGGGAGGAAGAAATCTCCAGGGAGAGAGGGGAGTAATACGGGTGAGATGGGGGAAATAAGAATGGGATGAGAGAGTGTGTGTGAAAAGTAGCTTTAGTACCCTTTTTTTT
This sequence comes from Limonium bicolor, assembly GCA_023374045.1. Classification (NCBI taxonomy): domain Eukaryota; kingdom Viridiplantae; phylum Streptophyta; class Magnoliopsida; order Caryophyllales; family Plumbaginaceae; genus Limonium; species Limonium bicolor. The sequence goes on along the minus strand of CM041782.1, from coordinate 275,839,750 downwards.
TGTTTTTTCTTTTCTTTCTTCTTTCCTAGCTTACTAGTGTGTGTGAGGGGGCTGTTTAATATTTAAAAACCGGCCCCACCTGTATGTACCAGCTGGAGCGTTTTTCATCTTTTACAGAAAACACTTGTTTATTTACCTGGTATAGCACTATTCACTAACCGGGCCCATTTTCCGGAATTTTCTCGTTTCTTTAATTTTAATGGTTATTATACTCCCATTAATGTTTATTTATAGTTATTTAATGAACTATAATTTTTTAAGGGTTCGTTTGACCACTCAAAGTCACATTTTCGGGTTTTCTCGTAAAACGTGCGCTAAAGCTTTATTAACATTTTTAACTCGTTTTATGGATCCGTTCTCTTCGGGAATTGTTCCCATATATTATTTAGGCATTATTAAGCCTTTTAATTTCATTTAATACCTTCCTAAGGTTGTATTTCTCCTAGGGTCACTTAACGCTCGTTTTAGCGTTTTTCTTGTTTCTTTTGGATTTATTTTCCTTACCAAGATTCATTAGGCACTAATGGGCCCTCAATATCATATAAGAGTAATTTAATCACCCTAATTAAGTACGGGGTATTTCAGTCTACCCCCCTTAAAGAACTTTGCCCACAAAGTTAGTGAGTCTAAGATTATTAGTCACCAAGGTACTCAATACTAAGGTTATACTCTCTCTACAACTGTCAGACTCCAATGACTGGCTGAATACAAACCACATATCCACACAACATGTGAAGCATGCATAGCAACCAAAAATATATTTTTCCCAAATCTCTCAAAGGGGGTCAATTCGTAGACAATTAGGCACTAAGTCCTCCCCCAAATCGAGTGATCCCTCAGGTACCGGTCACGTTTGAACACTTACGCTCTCTAGTTCATGGCCGTCATGACATTGAGCACTTACTCTTTCTGGCTCTACGGTCCTTTGGTTCCGATCAAAATCATTTGCAACTCTAGAGAATCCTCAGGCTCCAAAGTGGGTACTCTTCCCTGACCGGACTACTCATATCCGGCGGCCCTTGGACAAATACAAAACACACACTACAAACGTCCTACAGGTCACTTAGTACCCTTGCTCGTCCGTTGTAGTGGTTCAAAACTATTCAACACCTCCACCAACTCACAACTAGCTTCACCTCGATGATTCAACCGGATACCCGTGCCTAGGCATGAAAGATCCACTAGCGCCCGTGGAAGTGGTTTCAAAACCAATCCTCATTCTCAAGTTTGAAGAAAATCATTTGCTAAAATCATTTTGGAAATTCATTTTGGAAACTTCAATGCAACTCCAAGTTCCAATTTATGTTAGTTTAACCTATTACTAGTGTGATTACTTGTGGCCACTTAATACGGAGCTTCAAGAGTCATTCAACCCCAATGTGATCAGCATTGGTGTTGAACTATCCATCCACCCCACATTGGTGTTCGGTTTCCCTTGTTCGCTAGCAAACCAAGTGCCACCTTCCACCTCAATTCACACAATCAAATAGTCAATCATTATTTCATTTTCTATCTTCATAATCTTTCTAGTCATAATCATACAATCATACATTTACCAATTTCTAGAATCCATTTACTCATTACTACTCATCTCATCGATTGTTACTCAACCTATCTTCAACTTCTATACCCAAGAATTTCAAAAGTTAGTTTCCAATTAGTTCTTATATCCTCAAATAGTTCACAAGTCAAATCAATTTCTATCCTCAAGTATACACAAATACAATCAACTCAAATTACCTAGGGGACTCACTTCCCACTAGGTTAAACATCGGGTTCATACCGATTTCTACTCATCAATTTCCCAACATCTCATCAAACTCCTCGAACATACTCATTTCTCCAAACTATTACCAATCGGGGTCCTCATTCCCCATGGAGTTTCTCTACTCCATTCACCTCAAATCTCCCAATCAATAATTCTTTCCACCTCAAGTCTCACAACTAATCAAATTTACTTGATGAGTGCATACAAATGTTTATATAACATAGGTACCAATCATCAAAAAAAATTCTTTTGCGCTATGCGCATTGTAGTTTACGCCCTATCACGTAAAACATACATTTCGCGGTTTTTCGCCCTACCCCCTTAAAAAGGGATTACGCCCACGTAAGCTACCATGTGTCAACATTGGACATGGGTGTAAGGCGTCTAGCCGTCACAGAGTGGTTCAACTTCCATGCGGTCTATTATACAATGGTCTTTGGTCAAAGGGTCTTAACCATATTATTGGTTAGTCCCTGCACCAATAATTCCAATCGGAGTTTGTTTAATTCTTAACCGAGTTCGGTTCTAGCCTTAGATGCTTCAAGGCGTTGATAATTATCCATTCATTCACTAGGTGTATCAAACCTTAGAATTTGGGCCCACTAGCTTCTGCTGCGTGACCCTGATAACTTAGGGTTTGTTCGCCCTTTTCGTTATCCTTAATGTGTTATACATTATCCTTTTATCCCCCTTTTTTTTGTTGGGGATAAGGTTTATCAAGCAAGTGTGGTATTCTTTTACCGCACACGAATTCAATGAGCTTCAAATTCTCTATCCAGCTCTTTAGGAATCTATATACATACTGTTGTATATTTTTGTTGTTATTCACTTGATTCCTCCGACTTATTGTCAGTTGCGGTTAAGCCACTACTTAATTGTAGTGCTTCTTCTATTGTCAGTAGCTTCTGAACTATGACTTCGTACGTTTACTTCTACCTTTTTCCACAACTGTTATCTTCCCAACTTCCTAGCTATCCCACTCGATCATTACTACACAAGTGCAATACCAAAATACTCAGTCCTATAGAGTGCAGAAGCGTAAACACTTGGCCGTAAATCTCTTATATGATTAGCGATAGGAATGAATATTACTTCGTTGTACTCGTTAGTCTGTCTACCATCTTTATTCATCAACTCCATAGCATTGTGTGATTATTCACATATCTTGGTCGCTTACTGCGCATCCTGTTCGTATTTATTTACGATTTGGTTTTTATGGCGTTCGCTACATTATTAGCTTCCGCCCATGTATCTCTACCATTTATACAATGGTTTTCCGTTTACTTGGCTGATTGTAGAATATGTTATTCTTTATATCTCTAATCTCCTTGAGCGTTATTGATTTCCCACTTCACCTTCCATATACGGTATCTCTTCTTAACCGATTACTCTTCGGTTCCAACAATTGCTATAATAGCTTATTTCCGTATTGCTTGGCTATTCTTGTATGCTCAAGCTTCACTACTTTAGTAGTTCGGAAAGGGATATATTTTCAGACATTTATTGAAGGTATCCTCTTCTTTGGGGTATGTATGTTCACCGTTGTTGCGGTACCACCTTAACGAGCGGTATCCTTGCTCGATAGTTATTAAACAATCTTACTGGTTCTGTTCTTGGAAACTCTCCCTATGATTCACAATGGTTTTGCAACCGTTGAATTTTTATTGTAATGGGTTCCTGGCTTACTAGCCACGTTGCCTAGAGCTTTACTCATCTTAGGCTGTTTACACATAATTACTTCTCCTTATACCGTTAAACGGTTTGAGGTAACATTGGGCTCCATGATAAGTTCATCGCATCGCGCTTCCATTTGTTGGAGACCCTTTAAGTGTCTTGGTACTGATTGGTACCATTTATTAATTAAGGGTATCCCTTGGTAAGTGGGATCCCTTCGGTGTTCTAACCGAGTGTTCGTTATAGCTCTAGTGTTCTTAGTACGGTACTTCATTCATTCATGTTGACTTTGATACCCTTTATGGATTGCTCCTGGGTGTTGTCGATTATGCCGTTACATCCGGCTAGCATTTGAGTGTGTTTAGTTTACTCCGCATTGCTGTTTTGGGTTACAAGTTGTCCCGTTTAGGGTTGTATGTCTCCCATTCTTATGGTAGACTGTTGGTGAAATACCCCTAACCTTAAAAACATAATTAAATGATCTATTAATGATATAAGATGGTTAATAAAAATCTAAATACCATTGAGGAACAATCTAAAGATCTCAACAAGGCAAAACATGCCTTAAGATCGGTAAAGCCAAAAATGTGCTTTAAGACACCATAGAGATTGTATGACCTCAAATAGGATCCAAAGTGGATTCCTAAGTATTATAATGAAGTAATGAACATTATAAAACCATTCTCAAAGGAAACCAAGCTCTAAAACATGTTCTAATACAAAATGTGCTTTAAAATTCCTTAAAGCACGTTTTTGAGAAAATTGACTTTCTGAGTGGGTTTTGAGTGGTGTTAGGCATTGGATTAGACCTTGTTATACTAATGTACTATAATGTACCACATTAGAAGGTATAAATCCAAGATTTCAAAAAAAAATCAGAAATATGGCACTCATTTGTGAATAGTAATCCAAATAGTGCATTTTTAAGCAAAATTGACTAAGTATAGTCAATGGTCAAGTAATGACTCATCCATATCCTAAATGAGGCGGTAGCCTAAATCAAGGAGGACAGCACACTTAACTTTAATTAAATTATCTAGCCAATTTGGTGAATCACCATTTACTATTCCATTTGATACTTTTCATTCATTAAAACATAAATTCTTTCTTTCTCTTTCCTCTTGTCCCATTCCAGCCGAGCCATCATCAATTCCAAACCTCTCAAGCTGAGTTCTTGAGTGTTCAAGGCAGATCAATCCCATTTGCACCTGAGGTAATGATTTAAGGCTTATTTTAGCTCTTTTTCTTCATCTCTTCATTACCTACACTTGGAGCTCATGATCTATCACTTTCCATGGCTCATTCTCATCATTTTAAACCTTGAACAATGTCCATTCTCGGCTGAAGCAAGTTTTGAGACCAAGGTTTCCAAAATTGACATTATAAGGTAAAAACATACCTTAAGCTTTTCTATTCTCCATCCGGTTGGCTTCTTCTAATTTCTATGAGTTTATTCACTCATAATATATTTACATGTTTATTCAGTTGGTTAACCATTTGGAGCAAGGGTGGCCGAAAATCAAAGGAAATATCATTCTTTAAGGCATTTTGCCAAGGTAAAACCTATTACCATAGCAACTTGTTGTTGTCTAGCTATTCCCTATGTTTATATGGTGAATTTAACACCATGTGGTGTGTTTAATTCAGGCCGAAACCCATTGGAGATTACCTAGCATTTTTAAGCTGATTTTTGCCTTAAATCTTACATTAATTGTTCTTTATGGTTAAGCTCATGCTTGGAGTGTAACCATATCTTATTTTGGTGTATTAAACATGTGTGAGTGCTGTGGTGATTTTTCCTCCAAGCTGCCAAATGGGTATAAGGGAATTAAGTACATAAATCAAGGTATAAACACCTTAAACTTATGTTATTATGATTTCATAGCTTATATAAATTATATGCCGAGAGTGGAGGTATTTATATGGGTGATTTTAACCTAAGTATGGAGAAAAATGACTTAGATAAATTAAGCTGGTCATTTAAGTGGTTTATTTAACATAATGGTCAAATTATGACATTATGTGGAAAAATAAATAAGGTATTGTAAGGCCGAGAGCTTATATTATATTTTGAGCCATTTATGTGTAATTTTATGTTATAAAGCAAAGTTGTAATAAGGCCATGTCATTAGGCCATTTTATTTAAGTTTAAAAGCTTAAATAATTTATTATATGCACTAACAATTAAGTAAGGGGTCAAAGCCGAAAATAATTAAACATTAGAGGGCTGTAGGTGAATATAGCCGAAAATTGGGATTTAAAATGTATTTAAATAAAAATTATAAGATTTTATAAAGTTTTGGGGTGAAATTGTAAATAATGGAAAGTTTGGGGTAATTTATGTAATTACCGAGAAAGTGTGGTCAATATGATGTTTGGAAGTCAAATATTGACCAAGTAAAAGACTTTGACCAGATTTGATGATTTATTAAGTTAATTATCAATTTATACTAAGTTATGTATTTAATTATAAAATTTACATAACATATGGGGTATAGGTGAAATTACCAAAAGTTTTGGGTATGAAATGGTATTTTATACACCTATGAGTTATTAGGAATTTTTAGGGATTTATTTGGTTAAATTTGGAGTTAATATGGATTATATAAGTATAATATATGATATTTTATATCATTGTTACATATGGGTAACATTTGTGGTAGAAACCGTAAATATGGAAAGTATAAGGTTAGGAATGATATTTATAACCTTTTGGTATAGTTTGGTAATTTTTTGAGTGATATATAAGGTTTTATTATGATATATGTATAATATATAGTTTTAATGACATTAGAAACTATATGTAATAAAATGGGGTTATTTGGTGAATATGGAAAGTTGGTGGGTTGGAAATTAATTTAGATCAGACCTAGGGTCTGTTCGGTTATTTTGAGGATTTATAACCATAGCTAGGTTATAATTATATTAAGGTGTAAGGATTATAATATAAGGTATATATTATAAGTGTGACAATGGAATATAATTTGGAGTTGATTTGTAAATTATGGAAATATGGTGGAATTATAATAAAACCGAGAGTGCTATGGATTGTTTGGTGTTTTATACCAATTTATAACTATAGGTTATAATTGTTTTAATGACATAAATGTCATAATATATGTTATATAATTATAATATAACATTATATTAATTATGTGGTGGATTTTGTAAATATTTAAGAATATGGGTGCTGTTCGGAAATAATGAGAGTTTTAGAACAAAAATTTATAATATGGTTTTCAATGTTATAAAGGATATAACATTTATAATATAAGAAATGTTCATTAAAAGAGAATGAATATATTATAAAGGTTTACCATATAATAAATGGACCCATAATACATGTATATAAATAAATATATGTTATGGTGTGGAAAAATATAATATGGTTCAATAACCATATATTATCATAATTAAAATGATATAAGATAAAGAGAAATTACAAACATTAGATATGGAAATTCTAATGTTAAGAGCATACATGGAATAATAAGGATTTATATAATTCAAAGTATTTTTACACATGAATTATACTACATTAAACTTGGAAAAACAAACATTAGGAAAATAAATACTAAGGTGAGATGTATAATATATGATTAAGATTATACATGCAATATAGTGACAAACTATATAACATACAAATTTGTATTGAATTACATGCGATAACAAACGTTTAAGGTTAAGTATATTATTATATACGAAGTAACTACGCATGTAATATAGCGTTTTTCCTAATCCCGAGTTAAATTGAAAACCTGACAAACGTTATCAGCTAACAACGGGAAATAAACCGGGGTGGATTAGTAGCGGTACGGGGTGCCGTAGTGTATTGTTAGTATGAGATGCTGATGCATAGTGTGATGCATATTGTTAGATTGTTAGAGGCGTCTCGAGGATCGCCAGAGGATTTAGCTGATTCATACTCCACGGTCTTATAATCCCGGTGCACGGTATGTTATTTATGTGGCTTGATTGTCTCTGAGGATTTCCTCAGTTCAGACATTGTGTGAAAATTTGTGCTAAGATTGAATGTCTACTGGTGTGAATTAATATGCTTGAGTTGTGTATTGATGCTGCTTTATTATTATTACTGTTGAACGATAACAGTATTGTTCGTATATATGAACATATTATAAAACGAACTAGCGACAATGATGCTATCTTATATGTGAAATATAAGGAACGTAAATAAAACGTTGTGGCATTAGGATAATAAGATATACATATATATTATCCGAGACTTATATACGGAGCATTGGCCTCTTTAACGCCGCTCTCGTATCTAGCACTGGATCCCGAGTCGACATACTCAGGATTGGACTAACGACCTTAGTCTGCTGTGTTAGGAAAAATGGTAAGACGATGCGATGGTATAGTTAAGTTAATCAAGAGGTTGTGGCTCTTACTGTATATTGTGACCAACTAACGATACTAGGGCGCCGTGTGGGCATCCGTAAGTATCTGGATAAATTTCCAATGGACTACAGATGGTTCGTCGGTCGGAGACTCTATCGCTGGAGTGGCTACTGCCGTGGGTGACCCGCCATAGGAGATGGGTAACTTAGAGACGCGTCGTTCTAACGAGACGTTGTCATTAGGCATGACTGATCAATTACGAACGACTATATTAGTTCGTACATTAGGCGAACATTATTTGGGCTTGTATGCCAAAGACGGGATATTATACTTGTTTATAATTCTCGTTGTTTCGCCTTGTTGCTCAATGGTTATGCTTTGTGGTTATGTGTTGTATGTTGGTGGATTTGTTGAAACGAGTCATTGTGCTCATATTGTGTGTTGTGAAATGGTTGATTGAGTCATTGTACTTCTGTCTGAATTGTGAACTGGTTGAGTCGAGTCGCTGTACTCATGTGTGGATTATTGTGGTTGTTTGGTCGAGTGAGTCGCCGTACTCAATTATGAACTAGTAAGTGTTTTTAGGAATGGAGTCTCTGTACTCATATAAGCGTTTTAACGCTTTTAGTGGTTTACTACGATGCGATGTGTGAAGCCGGGGCTTGTTTGCTAATTGAGTTCCACTGCAATATGTTTGTTGCTTTACAGTTTTCATTTATATTAAACTACTTGCATGAAAATGAATTGCATGCTCTCGACCAATTAATTGAGGCCGAGGGGGCATGACAGTCAGGCAGTAACATACTCAGCAGGGGCTGATTTCATACCACAAACAAACATTTTGCAGGTATGCAGCTTCCGGTGTCGACAAAGAGAGGGACGCGCTGGGTAGTTTAGTTACAGTTGTTTAAATATGCACTGTTGCATTTTGATCCGAACTTAGAAACGTGTATAGGATTGGTATACTTAGAATGCTCACTATGAATGTATTTTATATTGGTTTGGGAAGGTTAGATCTATCTCTTGTTGTCACTGTGGGAAATTGTTTCGTATTTCTATATATATCAGTAAGCACGTTATTACTCGTATGGGCGAGTGAGAACGGTTACACCAGTAGTTCAATTGTTTAGATTACCGCTGCAATTACAATGTTAAGTAAGACGATTAGGAGCCGATTAGAGTAGGGGTGTTACAAGAAGTGGTATCAGAGCGGAGTACCGCTCTGATGACAAGAGGTAGTATGATTTATACAGTGAGCATAGGTTTTGGGAATACGAGAAACGTTGTGAGGATACGTGACCTCGCGGGGTTGATGCAATGCTTAGGCTTGCACACCATAGCAGTAGAGGCACTTCAATATTAAATGACCGAGACTACAGTATTAGACCGAGTAAAGGTCTAACCCGTCCTCTTGACATATGTCAGGGAGAGATCTGGGTAACTGTACTAAGGAAGAACGCGGCGCAGCGGAAGGTGGTGAAGGTCCAGCAACCCCAAGTAACGTGAAAACGGTATGAACCGCTCGCACTTGATGGGAGAGCATCCCGGGAAATTTGCAATGGTACCCCACTCACCGCAGCCCGTACCTCGAGTACTATTTAGTGAGGCAAGGAAATGAGAAGCACCACGGAGATAACTCTCCTGATCGGGAAGACCCGATGTGGATGCTATGAGAATTATGTTAAATGTAGAAAATAAGACTTTGTGTTTTGATGTAATGTTTAGGACCGGGGGTCTTGGTAATGGCGTAATGTCTACCATACGAGAATGAGATTGTGATACCCAGTGTAGTGGTCACCTCCCACATCGATAGGGAGAGCGCACGAACCACACCTTATAGGTGTGGGGATACTCTTGCCTTGTGAGAGGCCTTTTGGGGATGGTACCCCGGAAGCAAAACCGTGCGGGCTGCGGCCCAAAGCGGACAATATCTCACAAGTGGGATGATTACTGGGCTGTTACAGATGGTATCATAGCCAGGCCCAGGTCGGTGTGCCAGCGGGGACGCTGGGCTCCCAAGGGGGGTAGAGTGTGATACCCAGTGTAGGGGTCACCTCCCACATCGATCGGGAGAGCGCACGAACCACACCTTATAGGTGTGGGGATACTCTTGCCTTGTGAGAGGCCTTTTGGGGATGGTACCCCGGAAGCAAAACCGTGCGGGCTGCGGCCCAAAGCGGACAATATCTCACAAGTGGGTTGATTACTGGGCTGTTACAGATTGAAATACCCCGACCTTAAATATGGCGATTAAATTATCCTAATAGGTATTTAAGACCCTAATAATGGTTAAGAAGTATTTGTAAGGGAAGATAAATCCAAAAGAAATAAAGAAACACTTTAAAAGCGAAAAACGCTAAATAAGCGTTAAATAACCATAGGAGGTATGAGACCTCGGTTAGCGTATTATAAGGATTCTAAAGGCTTAATTAAGTCTAAATAAATATGAGGGAACAAATCCCGAAGAAAACGGACCCTCAAAATGGATTAAAAACACTAACGAACATTAAAGCGCGTTTTTCGAGGTAACCGGGAAAACGTGACTTTAAGCGGGTCAAATAGACTCGTAACTATTTTTGTCAACTAAATGATCATTAATAAATATTAGTGAAGCTTTAGAACCAATAAAATCAATAAAACGAGAAATTAGTAAAAACTGTCAAAAACGGGAAGTCGTGGGGTAGAAACATAATAAACCAAGACTTATGTGTCCAATATTGTAAAAAGGATTTTAAAACCCTTATGGGCTCTCGGTGTGTCCGATCCCACAGCCCCACTCACACCTCTCTTTATTCCTCCTTATTTACAAGCAAACAAAGCAATAAAGTAATCTCACCTTTATTACTTTACTCCCTCACTCACAATTCTCTCTCCTATTCCCATTTCTCATCTCACGTACAGCACCTCCTTCCCCTCTCTGATTTTTTCTTTCTTTCCTTCTCTGGTTGCTTCCCACCGAACAGCCATGGAGAAATAGCAAAACTCACACAAACCCTCTATTCTCTCCTCTTGTAACCCACTCAAATCTCTTCCAAAAATTACAAAAATTACACCATTGTAATCCTCTCACCAAGAGCTACATTTCTATCTTTCCAAAATTCGAAAACACACATTTTCATTTTTATGGGTATACCCCATTTGGAGCTTCAAGATCCACCTTCCTCTTCATGTTCTAAGGTAAAGAAAGGACCAAACTCTTTCTTTATTTCCATTTGTTGCACTTTTCAGTTGAAAAACCGAAAACCCACGTGAACTCCATTTCCTTGTTTAGCCATTCGGCATCTTAAAGAGGGTTGGAGGCATTGTTATTTTGCCAACTAAAAACAAGAAGTAAAGAAACAAAAACAAGAAAGGAAACAAGAGCAAGTAAAGAGGAAGAAGAGGAAGGAAAAAGGAAGCAAAACGTGAGGTAAGCCTCTGTACAGATTTTTGTTTAACGTATGAGTAAGAGTAAGCATATTGTCTTAACAAATGTAAACCAATGTTACAGTGGGAAATAGATGAGTGAATTAGTATTGATTGTTGATGAGTAAGAAACCTTTGAAACGAGTGACTGAGCTGCTCATGAATGGTAACGTTGGGGTGCTGGTGTGAATATATATATGTTGAGCAGGGAAGTTGAGCTGTGGTAATGTGTGAGTAATTTGGTGTGTTGAGAATGTAGAATTATAGGCAAAGCTATGGCAAATTTTACCTAGGAACTAGAACACTTCAGAGTTGATGGAGAGTGGTAAGAATCTATAATAGAAATGAGGAAGAAGAGGGAACCGTAGCAGGAGTGTGGTAATTCTGCAACAGAAGGAAAACAAAGGTAGTAGAAGAGAAACAAATGTAACACAGGAGAATGGGAAGTTATCAGTAGAATGAGAGAAAGGATGTTGGTAATGGATTAGCAATGGGTTTAAACATATTTAGGTGACTAATTGGTGCTAAAATATATGGGATTAAGTGTAGGAACAATGGAGAATTAATTGGGCAAAGTTTGGAATGTAACAGACCTTGAAAATGTAAAATCCATCAAATGCATAGCAGAATCCGGGACTTAGTCCCCGTACAAACTCCCGGACCATGCTAATAAAAAGGGCCGGGACTTTACTGGAGCTTGTGTCCGGGACTTGGTCCCTTGTACAACTCCCGGACCATATATGGAAAACCGTTCGAGACTTCAGCAAGGTCCTGGTCCGGGACTTGCTCCCTGTGTAAGGACCCGGACCAGGGTGTTTAAAATGGCCGAGAGTTTGGTAATGAGGTGGTCCGGGACTTAAGACCTGGACAAGGTCCCGGACCAACCTAAAATGGTGAAAATAAGTACTTTAAATGTATAATAAGATATGGAAGTGAATGGTAATGATAGTATAAGGTGATTAGGACTTAATTAAGGATGTTTAAAGGTCATTAGGAGTATAAACAAGCTAGAATGAGAATGAGAAGTAAGTAAAGAATGGAAATGAAATGGTACAAGTAAGAATTAGTAAGAATGTAAAGTGGATGAACTAAGGCAATTCGAAGGGCCTAGGTAGTGTTTAAACATGTGAGATTACATGTAAGAAGATTGGAGAAACAATGGGTAAAGTATGGGACTGAAAACAGAAGTAAAAATGCAAATGCTGGGCCGGACCGAACTTGCGACCGGACTTGCAAGTTCGGTCGAGCCCAGATTTACAAAGGCGGGAAAGCTTCTGGAATCGACCAGACTTGCGACCGGACATGCAAATTCGGTCGGCCAGAAAAATTTCCATCGAGTAAGCTACTGGAATGGACCGACCTTGCGACCGGACTTGCAAGGTCAGTCGGGCTAAAATCTTTCCGTTAAGTAACCTACTGGAATGGACCAACCTTGGGACCGGACTTGCAAGGTCGGTCGGCCCTGGAATTTTCACCCGATGTAACCTACAGACTCGGACCGAACTTGCAAGGTCGGTCGCAAGTTCGGTCGGGTCAAAACTTACAAAAAAAAAAAACTATAAGACTATGGTTAGTATATGTATGTATGTATATGTATACCCACCTATACATACGTGCATATATGTGTAAGTAAACCATTGTTATGTAATTAAAAGTAAGTAAATAAAATGTAAGTATAGGAATGTGAAGACCTAGTAAGTATGAGTTAGGAGGTGTGAGGGTAACCGAATTAAGTTAATGATGGTTAGATTAATTATTCAGTTGTATGTATACCATAGGATTTGGATTGTGAATACCGGAGGAACGTTGGGATACAAGTACAACGGTGAAAGGTATGATTTCTTCATGCCCTATATCCTAATCTGGTTACCCCGATTTGTGTGCTTATTTGGCCACCTAAATAAGAAAAATGCACGAATCGGACTATATTGCACTTACCTGTGCTTGACTTATGTTGTGCTTGATATTTATTGTCTTGAGCACTAGTTTGTATAATTCATGAAATATATGAATGATGATGAATGGTATTCGAACCTCGTATTGTACTTGTGTAATGTATTGTACCTCGTATGTATGTGTATATGCGTATTGTATTATTGTGGCTTGGATGTTGACTTGTGCTAATTCCTAACTATCTAACTCCTAACTTAAGTGAGTAAATTGGAATGAGTACAAGTCCGATATAGCTTCGGCCACGCGTGAGGATGCGGAGTCACGAGAGGTTGGCTGCAATTCCTAACTCTTAAACTGGTCCGCGGCCCAAATCCCTTAAATGGGTAGCATCCCGGATTAGTGAGTCAAGTAAATCCCGGAGGTGGGACGGTGTAGTCCCCAGGGCCGGAGGTCCCGACGACTTAACTTGAGTAAGAGTAAGTAAGTATGGATCCGTAAGTATGTATGAGTATGTATGCGTATGTATGAAGTAACGAGTAAAAGAGTAATCTCCACCCGATTAACCCGGGTGGACCAATGAAGCTAACAATGTTGTATGTTGTGCATGAAATGGGTATGTGTATTCGGAAGAAGGTAAGTATGTATTGGATGGTTATATTGTATTCCCTGTATGCAATGAAGTGTATGTATGTATGCTTGTGTAAGTATTCTTGTATTGTGTATAAGAGCATGTATGCATGTATGTTTGAATGTAATAAACCGCATGTATACGACCAAGTGGTCGGCGTACCCTCACTAGTACGCGGGGTATGCGGTTATCATGCTCGGCGAAAGCTGACCCCTTCGGGGGACATTTTTTAGTGTGCAGGTACCCGAAGCGAATGTGGTCAAGGTACGAGACCGGCGACCACATTGGATAGTAGTAGCAGAATGTAGAGGTGTATTAACTAGCACACCCCTTGTATTTAGAAAGTAATGTAGTAGTGAGGAATGGGTAGTAGATAGTCTCTTAGTGAGTATGTATGAACTGGAAGAGGTATTATACTTGTATAAGGAACCTAGTAAACTCGGTATGTAGATTATACTGTATTGTACTTGGAGTATTGTATTGAATGAAGATTGTAGTAGTATTTGGTAAACGGAGAATGTATTGTAGACTTGTAGTACTCGGGATTCCGGTCCATCAGACCGATGCTGTATGTAGAAGTAGTAGCCTTGTTAGTCACGTGGGTGACTAACGGCATTGTATCACCCATTGTACGTAAGTAAGTATCCGCTGTGTGTATCTGACGTGTAAGGAGATTGGACAGTAAGCGTGTATTAATGGTTGGGGTGTTACAAAAAGTGGTATCAGAGCCAGGTATCGCTTTGATGACTGGAAATACCGAGTTTAGGAATTACCGAGTTAGGAATTAGAAGGTTAGGGCTATGTGCTGAGTGATAGCATTAGAGAGATGCTAGTTAGGAACTCCCGGTGAGTACCGGATACCTACAATACCAGTCCCGCCCGCCGCAAACCCCACTGTGTAACTTGGGAAAGGACGCCAGAGAGAAGAAAAGTCTCCTCATACTCGGGGAAACCCGATCTGGCAGTGGTGAATCAATCACACAGTAAACAAGAACCGACATGTAGTAGATTCCAAGAACTGGAAGTCCCGGAGACAGTTCCCGGTTGAACCACAACCCCGCACGTAATAGCGGTAGAATGAGCACTCCAACCACGAGGAGGCTATAACTTGCAACAGCATGGGGCGACCTGCTTAGCAGTCGCGAAGCCTAGCTAGTCAACCAACATCAGGACAGAAGCGCTAACCATGCAACGGAATGAAAAAGGGAGCAGTAACGGAACCCGAGACACAAGTCTACGGGATAGTAATACTTGAATAATACCACCAACGGTATGCTAGCCGACTAAGGACATAGTCGGGAGCGGTTAACACCAAAACTACGATGCCATCAAGGTTGCGATACCTGGCCAATATAGCCCAGACAACTACAATAACAACCATGAGATATAAACCAATAGGACTACAAGTGTAGTACCTAAACAAGGAAGGCTCAGTAACCACCACAAATGTGTGGGAACGAGCCACAAGGAGCGACACTAAACCAAATCGAACGGGAACCTCCAAGGAGTGGAGGAGTACCCAGATCTATGACAGCCATGTCTAGACCACCAAGAAGCTACCTAAAGGAGCGAGTGTACCAGTTATAGATCAATAAGATCGAGGGAAGCGTCAACGAGACTAACAAACACAAATAGAAACCATACCGAGATTGGCATGGGATTATCCAAAAACCACCGATACCACGCACTTGCCAAGGCAAGTGCAGTAAAGACAGAGATATGTAAAGGAACACTAACACGTCACAAGTACATAGTAATGTACGGTGACTGTAACGAAACAACTACAGGATCACACATCCTAACAACCAGACGTATGGAACCTTGGAAAGGCCTAACGGCCCGACCACTGTATTTAGAACATACCAGTCAGCGAGAGGCTAGATTTGGTCAAGACCTCAACCGTGGCAATGCCATGAGAGATTTCTTTTAACACCGAACCATTGTTTTAAAACCTAAAATTTTCTTTTCAAAACCACAACCCTCTTTTAAAAACCTTGGATTTTAAAACCAGACCAACAGCATTATGGTGAGTATCATAGGATGATACAAGAGGAGTTGGCAACAGGATACTTCACCTAGGCGTGTGACGAACACTACGAGTATACCCGTTACGGGATGTGGGACAACCGCACTCCGAAGGAGCTTGTGGGCCCGACATATAGTTGGGTAAGTGGTAACGTATCAACATGGTACCCCACGTATGTATACATGTAGTGTACGACACACAGGAAGTAGTCAGCTCCGTTCTACAGACCATCAGTAAGTTCAACCCAGGACAGCTGGATACCTCAGCGGATCAAGTATAAAGGAACCCAGAGAATCCATCTGAAGATGAGGAATAAGAACTAGGAAGTGCAAAGCACATGCTAGTAAGTATAGACATTGGATATGTCTCAAATAATCCAAGCAATTACCTGACAGCTGGATGGAATGCCCAGCCTAAACACATTAAGGCGAATGCCTAACGTGAACCTAACAATACTCAACAAACGGGGCGGAATTTGCAAGAGCAATCACAAAATTACTACGAAGCACAATCCATAATCGGAGAGGATATTCCAACCTGGTCTTAAGTACTAGGAACAAGCATAAACAGTCTACCCAAGGACGGGAGACGTCATGACCCAAAAAGGGACAACTCAAGAACGATACCACAAGATGGTACAGTGGACAACATATCATAACCATCAGCCGGAAGTAACGACATAATTTAACAACACCCAGGAGCAATCCTTGAGGGTGACTAGATGGACAACAGTCGATCAACAGCGACATGATAAAAGCACGAAAGTTAGAACGAACACTCGGTTGGGACCCGAAGGGATTTCACTTAACAGGAAATGCCCAAAGATATTGAGAGACACCTATTAACATCAGATTACCTAAAGGGTCTCCTATGAACGGAAGCGTGATGTCATGACTTACCATGGAGCCCATTAATACCTCCAACCTATGACGGTATACAAGGAGTGGAAACATGCATAAGCAGCGTGCAAAGAGCATAGCTCGCAGCAGTACGACTTAAAATCCATCAACAAACTACGTGTGTAACCTTAAACGGTTGCAAAACCCACACCAATACTAACAAGACTTGCAAGAGCGATTGCCTCATACGACAAGAAATCAACAACTGGACCATAAATTCAAACCCAACATTCTGAGTGGCTTGGAGTAATGGCCAACTCAATGTCACTGTCACTAGAGCATCAGCCTAGTATACAGTTGACGGAGTTCGTAATTACCGCCATGCCTTCTGTAGCAATGGTAGCACAGAGGCATGAGAATCATGGTAATGCCAACATTGGCCTAGTCCACACTTGGACACTACGAGAAACCCAAGGGAAGGTACCCCTCGTTAACCAAAGACCACTAATGCAGTGATGATGTGAACCCTTAGAAAAGGCTTCCATCTACTATAACAATAAAACCACGCAATAGATATTGCCAAGGGATGATGGGATAAGGAAATGAGATTTCCAAACCATTACGACTTAAGGGAGTAAGCATACTCCATATACACCCAAACATATAGTGGACCATTGTGTAAACACCAACATAGCAAACCTTGTCATTAGACCTATGAGTGGAGACAAACCCCTCAACAAGAACTTTCATTATCAATGACAGAGTAAACTACACAGCTAGAGCCTATCATTAGTGCTCAGCACTGGAAAGACAATAATTGTCAAAACAATCAATGTGAATACACATTGAAAACCATGAATGACCAACACTCAAGAGAGCTAGTAACCCGATAAATTACTTCATCCATTGTCAACCAAGATACTTGGTAAGCCGTATCATGGATGATGATGGAATGTGAGGTAAGCTAACCTACACATGAAACCTAAAATGGAAGAACATCTCCACATTGGGAAGATATTAATATTGTGGTATGCTACGACAACCGTCATACACACGAACATTGGAAACCCCAGGGTATTCATACCATAAGGGAATGGTGCCAATGACAATGGCAATGAGTAAAGAGAAACTATCACAGTAACAGAAACAGTAAAACGATGTTGTATAATGAGTAAGAATACGGTGCGCAACAAGCGACCGATATGAGGAAGTAGCAGATAATGACACGGAGTATAAGTACGAATGACAAGCAGAAATATTCTTTCCTATCACATAAGTGACTTACTGTCAAGCGTTTACGCCTCTACACACTGTATGACTGAGTGTTTTGGCATTGCACTTGTTCAGCTAATGATCTAATGTGATGGCTAGGGATATGAAGAATGTAAACCGTAGTAAATCTTTCCTTTCACCACAACATGGCATAAGCCAGTCAAGCAGGTTTAGCAACAAACCGTGCGGCCTAAGGCCAAAGAAGCACGAAGAGTGCGAAACACACTAACAATCACAGATGTGAATTCCAATGGAAAAAAGGTGAAAGGAGACTTAAGAAAGTCACTAGGACCAACGCATAGAAAATGCAAGGTCATACAAGTAAAGAACACTTGTACTGAACCAGGAGAACTGGTATAATTCAGAAGCTATTGACAACAGAGGAAGTACTACAACTAAGTAGCGACTTAACCTCGCCCGACAATAAGTCGGAGGAGCTTAATGAATAATCGTGGAAGCATAAATAGCATGTGCAGTAGATTACCAGAGAGCTGGTTATAAATCTTAACTCGTCGAGTTCAAACACGGTAAAAGAATACCGCAGTTGTTTAGTAAACCTTATTCCCATAATAGACAGATGAGAAGGTGATGTATAGCACATTAAGGATAACACGAAGGGTAAGTAACCCAAGCTATCAGGGTCGCGCAGCAGAAGCTAGTGGGCCCTAGCTAGGAGACAATATACCTAGTGAGTATAATACAATGGCTGTTAATGCCTTGAAGCCTGATAGGCTAGAACCGAATTAACGATGAGTTAAATAAACTCATATAGGAACTCTTGGTGCAAAGGCTAAACCGTTGGTATGGTTAAGACCCTTTGACCAGAGCATATTCTATAGTATACCGTAGTGAAGCTAAACGCTTCAGTTTGCCCAAACTGATTAAACCAATGTTTAATAATAATAACATAGTAGATTACGTGGGCGTAATCCCTTTTAAGGGGGGTAGAGCGAAAACCGCTTAATGTAAGTTTTATGAATAAAACACTTAAACCGTAATGTGCATAGCACAAATGAGAATCAAATTGATGATTGGTACTACGTTAAATAAACATAAGTACTCATTCATATTGTAATTATGGTAACTAGGCATTAAACATGCAAATACCATAGGAGGAATGTACCTATCTTGTAACACCAGTGTAAGAGTATTAGTAAAAGAAAAGTAATGAGTAGTGGACGGAGCTCCACAAGTATTGTAACCTTTGAAGAAGTAGTACGAAATGAATGAGGATAGTAGATGAATGAAGTTTATGAGTAGTGGAATCGTAAGTAAAATATGTGAAACAATTGAAGCCAACTAAATCTTATAAGTGTAGTATTCCGTAGTTAGAATATAGGATATGATGGTGAGTAATGGATGGAAGTAGTGAAGGTTGAGGAAATGAGCATTAGGATTGAACCATGGAGTAAAGCATTTGGGAAATAGAGTGAGGATGATTGATGGACTGACTCCATCCTTTGGAGATGTATGAATGACTAGGAAGAGTAAAAAGATAGAAAATGAAAACAACTAAATTATTTGCTTGTTTGAAACTGATGTGGGAAGTCGAACTTGATCCTGATCAGATCAAGGGAAACCGAACACAAATTGGGGTGGAAAGATAGTTCAACACTGATGCTGATCACATCAGGGTCGAATGATTCTTGAAGCTCCCCTTAAGTGGTCACAAAAATCACACATAGGATAGAAGTAATGTATATATATTGGACCTTGGAGTTATGTGTTTTAGAAAATTTCTAATTGGTAGTAGTGAAGTATTTCTCTTAGACTGAAGGTTAAGAATTTGTGAGAAGCTCGTACCGGAGAAGATAGTAGTGTAGTATGTGGTATTATTCCAAAGGCAGCGGGACATAGAGGAGTCCTGCGTCGAGATGACCAGAGTGCCTGCGGGATTGTATGTGTATTGCATTGCTTTGGGGATAGCTTTGCACTGTATGTATGTATGAACTTTGTAATGAGGAACCAGATAGTTAGTAGTAGCGCGGATTGGAGTAACTAGAGTACATTTGGAGGGTATGGTATGTAGAAACCTTGAGTAATGGATTTGGGAATTAGTAAGAGGAAGATTGTATAACCGTAGTATTAGACATGTAAGAATGAGTAAGCATTGTAAACTTATAACCTCGAACAACTTTAAGGACAAAGTTCTTAAGGGGGGTAGATTGAAATACCCCGACCTTAAATATGGCGATTAAATTATCCTAATAGGTATTTAAGAGCCTAATAATGGTTAAGATGTATTTGTAAGGGAAGATAAATCCAAAAGAAATAAAGAAACGCTTTAAAAGCGAAAAACGCTAAATAAGCGTTAAATAACCATAGGAGGTATGAGACCTCGGTTAGCGTATTATAAGGATTCTAAAGGCTTAATTAAGTCTAAATAAATATGAGGGAACAAATCCCGAAGAAAACGGACCCTCAAAATGGATTAAAAACACTAACGAACATTAAAGCGCGTTTTTCGAGGTAACCGGGAAAACGTGACTTTAAGCGGGTCAAATAGACTCGTAACAATTTTGGTCAACTAAATGATCATTAATAAATATTAGTGAATCTTTAGAACCAATAAAATCAATAAAATGAGAAATTAGTAAAAACTGTCAAAAACGGGAAGTCGTGGGGTAGAAACATAATAAACCAAGACTTATGTGTCCAATATTGTAAAAAGGATTTTAAAACCCTTATGGGCTCTCTGTGTGTCCGATCCCACAGCCCCACTCACACCTCTCTTTATTTCCTTATTTACAAGCAAAAAAAGCAATAAAGTAATCTCACCTTTATTACTTTACTCCCTCACTCACAATTCTCTCTCCTATTCCCATTTCTCCTCTCACATACAACACCTCCTTCCCCTCTCTGATTTTTTCTTTCTTTCCTTCTCTGTTGCTTCCCACCGAACAGCCTTGAAGAAATAGCAAAAATCACACAAACCCTCTATTCTCTCCTCTTGTAACCCACTCAAATCTCTTCCAAAAATTACACCATTGTAATCCTCTCACCAAGAGCTACGTTTCTATCTTTCCAAAATTCGAAAACACACATTTTCGTTTTTATGGGTATACCCCATTTGGAGCTTCAAGATCCACCTTCCTCTTCATGTTCTAAGGTAAAGAAAGGACCAAACACTTTCTTTATTTTCATTTGTTACACTTTTCAGTTGAAAAACCGAAAACCCACGTGAACTCCATTTCCATGTTTAGCCATTCGGCATCTTAAAGAGGGTTGGAGGCATTGTTATTTTGCCAACTAAAAACAAGAAGTAAAGAAACAAAAACAAGAAAGGAAACAAGAGCAAGGAAAGAGGAAGAAGAGGAAGGAAAAAGGAAGCAAAACGTGAGGTAAGCCTCTGTACAGATTTTTGTTTAACGTATGAGTAAGAGTAAGCATATTGTCTTAACAAATGTAAACCAATGTGACAGTGGGAAATAGATGAGTGATTATATTGTATTGATTTTTGATGAGTAAGAAACCTTTGAAACGAGTGACTGAGCTGCTCATGAATGGTAACGTTGGGGTGCTGGTGTGAATATATATATGTTGAGCAGGGAAGTTGAGCTGTGGTAATGTGTGAGTAATTTGGTGTGTTGAGAATGTAGAATTATAGGCAAAGCTATGGCAAATTTTACCTAGGAACTAGAACACTTAAGAGTTGATGGAGAGTGGTAAGAATCTATAATAGAAATGAGGAAGAAGAGGGAACCGTAGAAGCAGTGTGGCAATTCTGCAACAGAAGGAAAACAAAGGTAGTAGAAGAGAAACAAATGTAACAGAGGAGAATGGGAAGTTATCAGTAGAATGAGAGAAAGGATGTTGGTAATGGATTAGCAATGGGTTTAAACATGTTTAGGTGACTAATTGGTGCTAAAACATATGGGATTAAGTGTAGGAACAATGGAGAATTAATTGGGCAAAGTTTGGAATGTAACAGACCTTGAAAATGTAAAATCCGTCAAATGCATAGCAGGATCCGGGACTTAGTCCCCGTACAAACTCCCGGACCATGCTAATAAAAAGGGCCGAGACTTTACTGGAGCTTGGGTCTGATAAGTGTCAAAATAAGCATGTTTTATAGGTGTATTTCATGTTTAATATTAGCACTTTTCTTGCTCATTTCTCCACTTCGGTTAGTTTTCCTCTAGTTTATGTTTTATTGTTTATCTCACAAAATTATTGGTTTAACATGAGGAAAACCAAGCCGGGAGTGAAGTAGACAAGAGACAAAGACGAACGCGTAGACGCAAACGGCTCAGAAAACAGAGTCAAAACAAAGAATCTAGAGCCGGTCAAAGTTTGAAGGAAAATAGACCACGAGACTGGGCTGCAACCGCCTACTAACTGGCGGACACCACCATGCTCAACCGCCAGGCGGACACCACCACACCAACCGCCTACTATCAGGCGGACACCACCACCACCAACCGCCACTTATCAGGCGGTCTTCCAGGTGGACAAACCAAGCACAACCGCTACTTATCAGGCGGTTCTTCCAGGCGGTCGTGAATAAAATCAACGCCCGCGACTAGTTTTCTTCTTCGGGCCGTCATCGTCTGCAACTTGAATCGCCTTATCTATCTACTCCGAGCACTGCCTACCTTAATTCGCTCACGCATTTCGCCACTGTCCCCTGCAATAAATGAAGCAATCAATGAAGCAAATATCTACGGAAGATTACCTCTTCATTTCTTCTATAAATACCCATTCCCTACAGCCTTGTACGAGTGCATGGAGAAAACCTGAAAATCACTCACACTCACCTCATCTCATTCTCTTCCAGCAAATCACTCCCGTAGACCATTTCACTCCAATAATTCTCTAATTCACCCACTTCACTTATAATAGCCTACGTACATGTTTCACTCTTCGACCTCTCCATTTCTCCATTCACTAATCACGTCTCGGTGCTGTTATTACGTCCTACCTCTGTCAGATTTATTACCAGTTAATATGTCTGGCTAAGGAGGATTTGCTCCGGGCAAGGTTTTTAATTATGGTTTGTTTAATTATGTAATCAATATTTCTACCGGTTAAAATAAATTCAGTTTGTTACGATTAAAGTTTTGTTTCTCTCCCTTTCTAATAAATTTCATCGGTTTATTAAAAAGCCTTACTAAGTCCGTTTTTAATTTCATCGGTTAGAAACAGACGGGTTAATTGAGCCGTAAAACTGTAAGAACTTATTTTCATCGTTTAAGTTAATACATGTTGCAAGAATAAAGCCTCATACTCCTCTGCCGTTTACAGGCTTTTGCTCGAGTTTTCATCGGACCTTGCATTACAGGTAAACGAGTTCTTAAGAGTTTTCATCGGACCTTAAGAAAATTCCACGAATCTTGCCAAACTATTTTATTTAACCGGTAGAGATAGCACAATTAATTAAATCATATTAACCTGAACCCGGAGTTCCATTTAATTCATCTGCACTCAGTAATTTAATCTGCTATTTTAATTCTCTAAAAACAAGTCAATTAACTTCCCCCCTTTTGTGACAAGCTTAGGAACTGTTTTAACTCGCTTTAAGTCCCACGGTTTGACCCCGGCCGCTTCTGTCTTCTATACTACTACGACCGGGTTTTAATTTGCAGCCCGACGGATATTTTGAGTATTAATTTCTCTCTTTTATCAGTTTCACCTGTGCTAATAACTCACGAATATTCCACTCTGCAAAATGGCGCCGTTGCCGGGGACTTGATTTAATCTAGTCCCTAAGCCCCGGTTAATTCACCTGTTTTAATTGCAATAATCTGTTAATCTACTAAAAATAAATAAAAAAAAAACTGTTAATCCAATTTTGGACATATAACCTCGGACATCTGACTTGGACATTGGACATCTAACTTCTGATCTGACTTGGACATCTGACTACTAATTTGTTAATATTATTGTTATTTATTTCTGTCATTTCGTTCCATTGTCATTTCGTTCCATTGTCTCTAACTACTAACTTAAAATTTCCAGTCATTTCGTTCCATTGTTATTTCGTTCCTTTGTCATTTCTTTCCATTGTATACTAACTACTAACTTATAATTTCTGTCTACTAATTCCTAACATTTTTATTATTCTAACGTATAACCAGTTCTTTTCTCTGTTTTGAGTGGTGTATGCCTTTCACCAGGTCACAGAGCCTCGCAGAGAATATTAATCACACGGTTGGTTACATCCCAAAATCGAGAAACCTTTCTGCGCAATCTCAGGCAGAGACGAACTCAACAAACATACCACCACAGTGATAGATTCTGACCCGGAAGCTAACATGGCAGCTACACCAGCAACGGTTCGAAATATCAACAGGCCGTCTAACCAAGGACAACAGCCTGCTATCATCCTTCCTCACCTCAGCCCATCCGAATACGATGAATGGCAGAAGCTGAAGCCATATCATCAGATTCGATGTGTGAAGGAGTTGGGCATGTTTGATGGCACCAGTCCAGACGAAGCCCTGTTACATGTTACAAAATTCTTACAACATGCCAATAGCCTTACTGCAACCGACGCAGTACTTCAATATGCAAGATTGTCTTATTCCCACACAGCCTGACGGGAAACGCGAGCAAGTGGTATCATAGCTTAACACCGAGTACCATTGGTACCTGGGACGACATGGCCACCAAGTTCTATGACAAATTCCTACCTCCGAGCCGAACTTTGGAGATGATTGCTGAAATTTATAATTTCAAGCAACCAGGGTCGGAGAATATTTGTGAAACTTGGGACCGTTTCAAAGGTCTACTACTCACTTGTCCTCACCACGGTCTGACGAAGGAACAAGTATCACAATTGTTTACAAGGGCTTGATCGGTCCGTGCAGAACAATGGTGTTATCTTCGTTAGGGGCTGACGTTCTGAAAAAGCCGGGAGCACAATTTCTGAACAGCATGGAGTCTCTCTGTGAGGAAATTAGAGACTGGGCCTCCGGTGGATCAAGGAGCGTACTCCAGGATTATATCATGTTGGGGAAAGTGATAACAAGTTCGATCAATTAATGAAGCCATGAGCAACTCATGGAAAGCAATGCTCAGCAAGCAACAAAAGTGAGCACTCTACAGAAAGTGGTCGAACAGATGGCTATGAATTCCTTCCCTCAGCAAGCTAAGTCGATGATTTCCCGACCACCTACTACCCCTCCAGGCTATGCTCCTCAATCTCAACCAACTCAACAAATTCTTGTACGCAATGTTGCGGGCCTCATGATTACGATCAATGCCCCCAACTACAAGAAATGAAAGCAGCGGAGGAAGCAAACTACATCACCAACAATTCAGGATACAGACAACCATGGCAACGTAACATGCAATCCAACCTTAGCTACTCAAACACCGGAAATATCCAAACCCACATACCCTACAAACATCCCAAAATTACAGACCTCAGTCCAATTTCCAAGGAGGCCCAAGGCAATATCAACAACAGCCTTATGGCAATGAAGCTTCATCGAGCCGACCACTCACCTCCTTCGAATCCTGAGTCTGATATGTCTCAGATGCAGGAAATGTTTAAGGCGATGATGGGTAAATCACGAGATACGCAAGAAGAGGTCGCAGCTCTGCGCAAAGACCAAAAAGCCTTGCAATCTCAAATCCAACAGCTACTACTCAACAAAGACCACCTGGTCAATTCCCTTCACAGACTAATCCCAATCCGAAGGAACAAGCAAATTCAGTCCTTATAGACGATGGCACATACAATCAACAAACTTGTGTGCAGTCTCTTTAAGGAGTGGAAGGGAACTTGCCACCAGCAAAGGAAAAGAAAAAGAAAATCTTGAAGATTCCTATATCAATGTTGATGAAACCACCAAACCAACTTCACCTCCCTCAGAAATCCCAATTCCTACTCCTGTTACTCCACCTCCATCTCGAATTACCATCGACATCCCAACCTCCACTCATAAAAACAATGAACTCCCATTTCCAACAGAATGAAAAAGAAACATCTTGATGAGCATTCTCCAAGTTCTTGAGTATTTTCAAGAAACTGACCCTCGACATACCTCTGATCGATGCCTTACAAGAGATGCCTAACTACGCAAAATTCCTAAAGGATCTCTTGACAAAAAAGAAAAAGAAACCTGGAAAAGAGACAGTGCACCTGACAGAGGAGTGCTCTGCAGCCCTTCTTCGAGCACTCCCCCCTAAACAAACAGATCCGGGAAATCCCGTGATCCCGTGTTTTATAGGCGGGGTGGACTGTGGAAGTGGTCTATGCGACCTAGGAGCCAGCATTAATATCATGCCATACGCCACCTTCTTGAAAGTTAAAGGAGGAGAAATGCAACCGGTTCCTTTTAAACTCCAGCTAGCAGACAGATCAGAGATCAAGCCCATGGGCATAGTCCGGGATTTGGTAGTTGGAGTGTCTCGCTTCATCTTTCCAGCTGATTTCGTCATTCTAGAAATGGATGACGATGTCGAGGTTCCCCTGATTCTAGGTCGACCGTTTCTGAGTACCGCCAAAGCATCATTGACGTCCATGATGGAAAATCACTCTTCGGTACGAAGATGAGACGATTGAATTCGACATGCAGAAAATGATGAAGAAAAGCTCAAACTTTTCTCCTCATGCTAAGACGGTGGGATTCACAGATGACGAGGAGGAGGAAGGCGATTTTGCTACAGAGGAGGACACGTATTTTCCATCTTCCATCCAGGAAGCTGAAACTGAACCCTAGAGCGAGTATTTACTCTCTAGAAGAAAAGATGGAGGATCCAGAAGTTAACCATTGGCGTACGTAGAAAAAGGAAGGGCTGGTTATCAATCGTTCCGGCCACCAATCGAAGAACTCGACAGAAAACCTCAAAAATCAATTCCATCAGTGGAACAACCACCAGAGCTCGAGCTTAAAGAAATACCCTCTAACCTCAAGTATGCTTCCTAGCTGAAAATGACCATTTGCCTGTCATTATTTCCTCTTCTCTGAATTCCGGAGAGGAAACGAAGCTACTTGAGGTATTGAAAAAGCACAAGACAGCATAGGGTGGACTATCGCTGATATCAAAGGAATTGATCCCTCCTATTGCACGCACCATATTTACATGGAGGAAAACTTCAAGCCTATCCGACAACCTCAACGCCGGCTAAACCCTAACCTCAAGGAGGTAGTTCGAAAGGAGGTTCTGAAACTCCTTGACGCAGACATCATCTATCCAATTTCTGACAGTCCATGGGTCAGTCCTGTTCAAGTTGTCCCTAAGAAGGGGGGCATCGAAGCTGTTATTAATGAAAAGGGAGAGACTATCCCTCAAAGAAAGATCACAGGATGGCGCATGTGTATTGATTATCGGCGTTTGAACTTGGCCACCAGGAAGGATCATTTCCCTCTCCCCTTCATCGACCAGATGTTGGAACGACTAGCAGGGCAAGAGTACTACTGTTTTCTAGATGGGTTCTCGGGTTATTTTCAAATACCAATCGCACCTGAGGACCAGGACAAGACAACCTTCACTTGTCCTTACGGTACCTTTGCATACCGACGAATGCCTTTCGGTCTATGCAACGCCCCTGCTACCTTCCAGAGATGTATGCAAGCAATATTTGCTGACTTCATCGAGCAGAGCATAGAAGTCTTCATGGACGATTTCTCAGTCTATGGCTCTAGTTTCGACAAATGCTTGGCACAACTAGATTTGATCCTGAGACGGTGTGAGGATACGAATCTCGTCTTAAACTGGGAGAAGTGTCATTTTATGGTCAAGGACGGGATCGTCCTTGGACATAAAATATCAGCAAAAGGGATAGAGGTGGATAAAGCCAAGGTGGAGGTTATCGAGAAGTTACCAGCACCAACTACAGTTCGAGATATACGAGCGTTTCTAGGGCATGCAGGATTTTATCGGCGGTTTATTCAGGACTTCTCCAAAATCAGCAAACCATTGACCGACCTGCTACAGAAAGATGCCCCGTTTCATTTGATGAAAATGTTCAGCTGCTTCCAAACATAACACAAAAATTGGTGACAGCACCTGTGGTCATACCACCTGATTGGTCTCTTCCTTTTGAGATCATGTGTGACGCAAGTGACTATGCCGTGGGGCAGCTTTGCCAAAAAAAGAGAAAATCTTGAGAGTGATCGCTATGCTAGCAGAACACTGAACGACGCGCAGAAAAACTATACGACCACCGAAAAAGAACTTTTGGCTATAGTTTTCTCCCTCGATAAGTTCAGATCTTACTTATGGGGAAGCAAAGTCATCGTGCATACAGACCACTCCGCTCTCAAATACTTATTCACGAAACAAGAAGCCAAGCCTCGCTTACTGCGCTGGATTCTTCTACTTCAAGAGTTTGACATCGAAGTCAAAGATAAGAGCGGGAAACTGAATGTCGTCGCTGACCATCTCTCTAGGTTGGTGACTCCTACGGATAGTGTGCCCATCAACGAATTCTTCCCCGACGAGACTGTCTTCTCCATCACCAAAGTACAGGAGCCATGGTACGCAGACCTGGCCAATTATTTAGTCTCAGGAACAGTACCCTACGATTTTTCCTACTCCCAGAAGAAGAAATTTCTTTCTGACTCGAGGCATTATTTCTGGGAGGACCCGTACTTGTTCCGAGTTAGTGCTGATGGGTTGATTCGACGATGTCTCCCGGAAGAAGAGGTTTCGAGCGTCATTCACTTTTGTCATTCTCGGGAAGCCGGAGGTCACCATGGACCCACGAGGACCGCTGCTAAGATCCTGGCCTCAGGTTTTTATTGGCCAACCCTTCATAAAGATGTGTACCAATTCTGCAGACAATGTGATAATTGTCAGAAAATGGGTAACACATCCAGGAGACATGAGATGCCGCAACAAGGGATACTAGAAGTAGAGCTCTTTGATTGTTGGGGCATAGATTTCATGGGACCGTTCCCTTCCTCGCAGGGCCACGAATATGTTCTAGTGGCAGTTGATTATGTGTCAAAGTGGGTGGAGGCTATACCCTGTCATCATGCCGATGCAAAGACAGTAACCAAGTTCCTCAAAAAGCACATCTTTACCCGTTTCGGCGTGCCCAGAATTATTATCAGTGATGGGGGATCTCACTTCTGCAACCGTTTATTCGAAGCACTTATGGTTAAGTACGGGGTACGTCACAAGGTAGCTTTACCTTATCACCCCCAGACAAACGGCCAAGCAGAAGTTTCCAACCGAGAGTTAAAATGGATCCTCAGAAGACGGTTAACTCATCGAGAAAGGATTGGGCACTTAAGCTAGATGATGCGCTTTGGGCTTACCGCACTGCATTCAAGACTCCCATCGGGATGTCTCCTTTTAAGCTTGTTTATGGGAAATCATGTCATCTGCCAGTCGAGCTGGAACATAAGGCGTATTGGGCACTCAAGGCCCTAAACTTCGATTTAGAAGCCGCAGGAGAAAAGCGGAAGTTTCAACTCTCTGAACTCGAGGAGTTAAGAGATCAGGCATACCAAAGTGCGACGATATACAAGGACCGCACCAAGAAACTTCATGACCAAATGATCCACAAACGCGACTTTCAGGTTGGCGACGGAGTGCTGCTTTACAATTCCAGATTGAGACTATTTCCTGGAAAACTCAAGTCTCACTGGACTGGCCCATTCCAAGTCGTTGGAACCACTCCTTTTGGTGTTTACGAACTCCAGAATCAAAAAGGAGAAAACTTCAAGGTCAATGGATACGTTTAAAAAGGTATGTCGGAATTCTTGAAAATAATGGTGCTATGTTCGAAATTTCTTTCATACAGGAATACGAGGAAGCTTCCACCCCAAAGGAACAACAGACAACACCTCTACATCATAAGTTTACAAAAGTGTACAAACTTCCTAACACCAGCAGTTCAGATACCTCGCCCTCGAACTCTTCTCCAACTAAATTGGTCAAATACGTCTAGCTAGAGACGTTAAACCCGGGCAGCTCGGTGGGAGGCAACCCACTATCTATCTTTTATTTTCCTTTAATTTAATATGTTTTTTTTTGTACTATTTTTGCTATATTTTCCCTAAATAAAATGCAGGCTTCACTTGAGTTTTCTCGCTGTGTAGAATATTCTTTACAGGTTAATTCATGACATTCCACAGCAACACTCAAGTGTGGGGGAGCTCTACACACTCTACGAAATCTGGGGAGTACACTCTTTCCTTTACTAATTGCATGCCTATTAATTTTATTCATCTACGCAATGAGGGCATTGCTTAAGCTTAAGTGTGGGGGAAGAGCCTTTTCAGGTCATCTAAATGCTTAAAATTGTTAAGTCTCTCTGCTTATCTTCTGCTTACCTCGCATTTGTTCAAAAATTGAATTATGTACCCTGCTAATGTAGGTTGTTCTCTTTAAAAACAAATACTGTTATGAATTTTGGGATAAAGGGTACAAATTTTAAAAATTTTAAAATTTTGATTACTTTTGAGGAGCATTTTATATGCGGTGTGACCAAATAATCTGCAAATTGGTTGGATTTTATTGCTCAGGGTTTCTTTCTGTCTTCTCTCTTAGGGATTGCTAAGGGGTGCTTTTCTGTTAAAAAAAAAAGAATACAAAAAATAAGAGACTTGCGAGACACCATTGGTAACCAACAAAAGAGAGTTGAGTGTTCTTGAATACAAAGGCATTATGCCTACATTTTCTCATCCCTCATGCAAAAGTGAAGCAAATGCATAAATCTTTTCTTCCTTTTATTTTTCCTCAATGCCCATTCTTGAGAGAAGTTGGCCATGGTAAAAGCTCGGAGTCCCTAAACAAAAGAACATTGAAGTACCTTAGATCATACCCCGAAACTCTATATTTTGTTTTACCTGAGCACACCTATGCCACCAGCAGATAATTTTTCACACTCCTCAATAAGTTTTAGAGATCATAAACTATTGACTTTTTTATCCTACCCTTCATAATAATATTTGTTAGTATTGAGCATTTCCTACTTGCTTAGGTACATGGTTTTACTTGAGGACAAGCAAAAAGATAAGTGTGGGGGTGTGATAAGTGTCAAATGAGCATGTTTTATAGGTGTATTTCATGTTAATATTAGCACTTTTCTTGCTCATTTCTCCACTTCGGTTAGTTTTCCTCTAGTTTATGTTTTATTGTTTATCTCACAAAATTATTGGTTTAACATGAGGAAAACCAAGCCGGGAGTGAAGTAGACAAAGAGACGAACGCGTAGACGCAAACGGCTCAGAAAACAGAGTCAAACAAGAATCTAGAGCCGGTCAAAGTTTGAAGGAAAATAGGCCACGAGACTGGGCTGCAACCGCCTACTAACTGGCGGACACCACCATGCTCAACCGCCAGGCGGACACCACCACACCAACCGCCTACTATCAGGCGGTCTCCCAGGCGGACACCACCACCACCAACCGCCACTTATCAGGCGGTCTTCCAGGCGGACAAACCAAGCACAACCGCTACTTATCAGGCGGTTCTTCCAGGCGGTCGTGAATAAAATCAACGCCCGCGACTAGTTTCTTCTTCGGGCCGTCATCGTCTGCAACTTGAATCGCCTTATCTATCTACTCCGAGCACTGCCTACCTTAATTCGCTCACGCATTTCGCCACTGTCCCCTGCAATAAATGAAGCAATCAATGAAGCAAATATCTACGGAAGATTACCTCTTCATTTCTTCTATAAATACCCATTCCCTACAGCCTTGTACGAGTGCACGGAGAAAACCTGAAAATCACTCACACTCACCTCATCTCATTCTCTTCCAGTAAATCGCTCCCGTATACCATTTCACTCCAATAATTCTCTAATTCACCCACTTCACTTATAATAGCCTACGTACATGTTTCACTCTTCGACCTCTCCATTTCTCCATTCACTAATCACGTCTCGGTGCTGTTATTACGTCCTACCTCTGTCAGATTTATTACCAGTTAATATGTCTGGCTAAGGAGGATTTGCTCCGGGCAAGGTTTTTAATTATGGTTTGTTTAATTATGTAATCAATATTTCTACCGGTTAAAATAAATTCAGTTTGTTACGATTAAAGTTTTGTTTCTCTCCCTTTCTAATAAATTTCATTGGTTTATTAAAAAGCCTTACTAAGTCTGTTTTTAATTTCATCGGTTAGAAACAAACGGGTTAATTGAGCCGTAAAACTGTAAGAACTTATTTTCATCGTTTAAGTTAATACATGTTGCAAGAATAAAGCCTCATACTCCTCTGCCGTTTACAGGCTTTTGCTCGAGTTTTCATCGGACCTTGCATTACAGGTAAACGAGTTCTTAAGAGTTTTCATCGGACCTTAAGAAAATTCCAGGAATCTTGCCAAACTATTTTATTTAACCGGTAGAGATAGCACAATTAATTAAATCATATTAACCTGAACCCGGAGTTCCATTTAATTCATCTGCACTCAGTAATTTAATCTGCTATTTTAATTCTCTAAAAACAAGTCAATTAACTTCCCCCCTTTTGTGACAAGCTTAGGAACTGTTTTAACTCGCTTTAAGTCCCACGGTTTGACCCCGGCCGCTTCTGTCTTCTATACTACTACGACCGGGTTTTAATTTGCAGCCCGACGGATATTTTGAGTATTAATTTCTCTCTTTTATCAGTTTCACCTGTGCTAATAACTCACGAATATTCCACTCTGCAGGGTCCGGGACTTGGTCCCTTGTACAACTCCCGGACCATATATGGAAAACCGTTCGAGACTTCAGCAAGGTCCTGGTCCGGGACTTGCTCCCTGTATAAGGACCCGGACCAGGGTGTTTAAAATGGCCGAGAGTTTGGTAATGAGGTGGTCCGGGACTTAAGACCTGGACAAGGTCCCGGACCAACCTAAAATGGTGAAAATAAGTACTTTAAATGTATAATAAGATATGAAAGTGAATGGTAATGATAGTATAAGGTGATTAGGACTTAATTAAGGATGTTTAAAGGTCATTAGGAGTATAAACAAGCTAGAATGAGAATGAGAAGTAAGTAAAGAATGGAAATGAAATGGTACAAGTAAGAATTAGTAAGAATGTAAAGTGGATGAACTAAGGCAATTCGAAGGGCCTAGGTAGTGTTTAAACATGTGAAATTACATGTAAGAAGATTGGAGAAACAATGGGTAAAGTGTGGGACTGAAAACAGAAGTAAAAATGCAAATGCTGGGCCGGACCGAACTTGCGGCCGGACTTGCAAGTTCGGTCGAGCCCAGATTTACAAAGACGGGAAAGCTTCTGGAATCGACCGGACTTGCGACCGGACATGCATGTTCGGTCGGCCAGAAAAATTTCCGTCGAGCAAGCTACTGGAATGGACCGACCTTGCGACCGGACTTGCAAGGCCGGTCGGGCTAAAATCTTTCCGTAAGTAACCTACTGGAATGGACCGACCTTGGGACCGGACTGCAAGGTCGGTCGGCCCTGGAATTTTCACCCGATGTAACCTACTGACTCGGACCGAACTTGCAAGGTCGGTCGCAAGTTCGGTCGGGTCAAAACTTACAAAAAAAAAAACTATAAGACTATGCTTAGTATAGTATGTATGTATGTATGTATATATATACCCACCTATACATACGTGCATATATGTGTAAGTAAACCATTGTTAAGTAATTAAAAGTAAGTAAATAAAATGTAAGTATAGGAATGTGAAGACCTAGTAAGTATGAGTTAGGAGGTGTGAGGGTAACCGAATTAAGTTAATGATAGTTAGATTAATTATTCGGTTGTATGTATACCATAGATTTGGATTGTGAATACCGGAGGAACGTTGGGATACAAGTACAACGGTGAAAGGTATGATTTCTTCATGCCCTGTATCCTAATCTGGTTACCCCGATTTGTGTGCTTATTTGGCCACCTAAATAAGAAAAATGCACGAATTGGACTATATTGCACTTACCTGTGCTTGACTTATGTTGTGCTTGATATTTATTGTCTTGAGCACTAGTTTGTATAATTCATGAAATATATGAATGATGATGAATGGTATTCGAACCTCGTATTGTACTTGTGTAATGTATTGTACCTCGTATGTATGTGTATATGCGTATTGTATTATTGTGGCTTGGATGTTGACTTGTGCTAATTCCTAACTATCTAACTCCTAACTTAAGTGAGTAAATTGGAATGAGTACAAGTCCGATATAGCTTCGGCCACGCGTGAGGATGCGGAGTCACGAGAGGTTGGCTGCAATTCCTAACTCTTAAACTGGTCCGCGGCCTAAATCCCTTAAATGGGTAGCATCCCGGATTAGTGAGTCAAGTAAATCCCGGAGGTGGGACGGTGTAGCCCCCAGGGCCGGAGGTCCCGACGACTTAACTTGAGTAAGAGTAAGAGTAAGTAAGTATGGATCCGTAAGTATGTATGAGTATGTATGCGTATGTATGATAACGAGTAAAAGAGTAATCTCCACCCGATTAACCCGGGTGGACCAATGAAGCTAACAATATTGTATGTTGTGCATGAAATGGGTATGTGTATTCGGAAGAAGGTAAGTATGTATTGGATGGTTATATTGTATTCCCTGTATGCAATGAAGTGTATGTATGTATGCTTGTGTAAGTATTCTTGTATTGTGTATAAGAGCATGTATGCATGTATGTTTGAATGTAATAAACCGCATGTATACGACCAAGTGGTCGGCGTACCCTCACTAGTACGCGGGGTATGCGGTTATCATGCTCGGCGAAAGCTGACCCCTTCGGGGGACATTTTTTAGTGTGCAGGTACCCGAAGCGAATGTGGTCAAGGTACGAGACCGGCGACCACATTGGATAGTAGTAGCAGAATGTAGAGTGTATTAACTAGCACACCCCTTATATTTAGAATGTAATGTAGTAGTGAGGAATGGGTAGTAGATAGTCTCTTAGTGAGTATGTATGAACTGGAAGAGGTATTATACTTGTATAAGGAACCTAGTAAACTCGGTATGTAGATTATACTGTATTGTACTTGGAGTATTGTATTGAATGAAGATTGTAGTAGTATTTGGTAAACGGAGAATGTATTGTAGACTTGTAGTACTCGGGATTCCGGTCCATCAGACCGATGCTGTATGTAGAAGTAGTAGCCTTGTTAGTCACGTGGGTGACTAACGGCATTGTATCACCCATTGTACGTAAGTAAGTATCCGCTGCGTGTATCTGACGTGTAAGGAGATTGGACAGTAAGCGTGTATTAATGGTAGGGGTGTTACAGAGATGATTATTAAACCAAGGTTGAGGAGATAATTCCCGTAGGACTATTGGGGCTAGCTTGCTATAAGCAAAGCAACCCTGTCCTACATCCAGGAAAGCACCGATTAGTGCGCTTGGGGGGAAAGAGGTGGAAACGACGAGTAATGATTAGTTTATGATATGCAACATATGGAATGGACCTTTTAGAAGTCTCACCCGAAGCGAGTTACTCTAAACCATGCAACACTGAAGGTCCATGATGGCCTGACGTGCATGAGGAGAGATCATGAGAGCTGTAGAAACAAGAACTCGCTAAGTAGCTGTCATGCAACGCCTCGTTAGGAAAGTAAGACCTTACTACCATGGTAAACTGGTGGGAATGAGTGTGGGAATGAGACTGTATTAATTTGAATAAGAACTTCTTCGACAGGAACCAGAACCCGATTAAGGAATAGCACTGCACTAACACACCGTACCGGCGGCTCAGTCTGCAAGGCGCACTTGCCACGGCAAGTGCCACATTAACCCAAGTACTAAATTTCAACATGCCTTGCGCACTTGTTACAGCAAGTGCAGCGACGGTAAACTAACTCTAAATGACCGAGTGGTTCAGGCGGTTACCAATAAACACTAAACTTTTATGTGAGTCCGTAATGCAATAAAGCATGACATGACCTTCTTAAAGGCAGGGTTATTAAACCCTTGGGTTGGAGGTCAATAAAACCTCGGGAAGACCTAGCCGGTCTGACCATTACAACCTGAAAATAATACACCATTTAGTAGAGTATGGAAAAGGGTGGTAAATGAGAACTACGATAATTAGTGCCTACAAGCCTAACCCCAGTGCCGGTATGGACATTAGACGTCAATCATTAACGGTGGGGAGTGTCGGGTCTTCAGGACCAGCATAACCATATTTAGGGAGTGCGTGACACTTGTGGTTAAAACCACTACCATTGAACATTGCCAGAGGGCAAGAAGTGAGCTATACGAGCTAAGACTTTAAATTAAACCTAACCATGCTGAGTAACGTCAGCTTATAACTCGAGTGAGGGTAACAAGTGATGTGGAAATGGTATCTGGGATCCAATGAGTGCTGAACTTGTTTACCCCGTCCAAGTCTGGAGTTGGGCATCCTGATTTGGTCGAAGAGAACAGCTCAGGTGTCTATAGTGTTTAAAGAAATAATAGACAGGTGCCGTTATGACAAACTATTTTGTAGTTGTATGAAAAGATTAGGCAGATGTGAACGTACAATAAAGGGGCCAACGTTATGGCCGCACCACACACACCGAGGGTGTTATGAATCCATTATGCTGCTAGACTCCCGTACAGAGGGCAGTGGATATTAACTAAACAGTGAATTTGCCTGAGGACGGAAGATACCGTTGCCTCGAAGAGGATGGAGGAATATGAGTTGAATAAGAGTAAGGACTACACAATGAAGAGCGATGATTAGCGGAACCCACTAAGTTGTGGGTATCCAATTTTAACCTTAGGAGAAAGTGTTAGAACCAACTAGGATTAAATTAAATAGAAAGACCAACAATCATTTAACTATCAGAATAAGCACTGAGCTTGAATATCGTATGGCATAGGCCTACGGGAGGATACCCTTAGTACCACCAAAATGACCCAAAACTAGGAGAACAAAAGTGATGAATCACAAATACTGATTAATATCAGGCTAAAGAGGGACTACCATGAGGCAGGGGAAACACGAGGTGTCAACCCTTATCATGGAGTCCAGATTACACCAGAGGGTGTAACCCAATGGATTATGTGGAGTTCGAGAACTGAAAACTTATATCTGAAGGCATTAACAGCCTAGGAGTGAACAGGAGAGATAGTAAGTAGTTACTGATCCCCACTCACAGATACTAGATGACGAGCATGTGGAAACCAGTATTAGGGCGATAAGTCGCAAACACCTATCTTAGAGAAGGTAAGGAAAATATATATTAATAAAGGAACCCATAGAACCCAGAGAACCCTCTAGGGCCATTCCGACATTAAAGGTTAAGAATTGGCATCATAGTTACTTAAAAATAAAATACCGGGACTAAGAGTACGATAACCACCGGGTATGAACACTACGAGTGCACTAAACGAGACATGGGACGACCACACTCCTAGGAGCTTGTGGGCCTGACGAAACTTACATTAAGTTAGTTGGGTAAGTAGTAATGTATCAGTATGGTACCCCATGTATGTAAACGAGTAGTGTAAAGACCCAGGAGGTAGTCAACTCTGTGTCTAAGTCAGTGAATGGAATCCTGACTAGGTAAACCATGAATTGACGAGAGAGATCTCAGTCAAACTAACAAGGTTAGGAAAAATCAAGGATAGCTTGATAATAAAATGACATAAGGTCGCAACTCCACAGTGGATGAGTTAGAACACAAGTTTTGGAGATTTTAGTAACAGCAAGGTGAACCCATGTATGAGAAGAGGAAAAGGAGGAATTATGGTATCTTAGGAAATTATATTAGAGAGACCTTTCTATATTATCAATGCTACCCAAAAAGGGGGCACAGAGAGAGTTATATCATGCGCTGAGGGCGCTGCGATGATGTCGCATTAAACAATAATAACCACATGCTCAAGCTATAAAACATTAGTATGTTAGTACAAATTAGGGCTGAATAGAAAACGAACGCCAAGCTAAATCCCATAGTCGTATTGTATGTTTACAATAGACAAGGGCAAAAGCGAGCATTAAAAGAGATACTATAAGCTGGAGATTAGATAATCCATGCAAACCGTAATAGCGGATAACCGTCGAATCGACTGGTACATGGTGTGCAACAAGCGACTATTATTACAACTGTTAACCGAATTATGTTGGAGAGAAGCAGAACGTGGAAGATCAGATAAACAAATGGATTCCCCTAATCGAGAAGAGGGATGAACCATATGTGTGGGTACTAAAATACCAACACACGAGGGATACGAGTTCACACCAGCAAAAGAGGACCTACAAGGTACCTAAGGAACGAACTAATCCCAGAGGGAAATAACTTGGAGTCATGAGGCGCC
Source organism: Limonium bicolor (assembly GCA_023374045.1). Lineage (NCBI taxonomy): Eukaryota > Viridiplantae > Streptophyta > Magnoliopsida > Caryophyllales > Plumbaginaceae > Limonium > Limonium bicolor. The sequence goes on along the minus strand of CM041782.1, from coordinate 275,801,771 downwards.
AGTTAGTTGCGCATATCAGACTCATCTTGATATTTTAGAGACAACTATAGCAAGCACTAGGTGCTAGAGCATAGCTCGACAACCCTTACACGCGAAGGTTAGTTCGGTAGGGTGGCATGAACTCTTGTGAATATACCATGAGCATGTATAGAGGTTAGTATGACTGAATAAAAGCTAGTCGAAATACCTAGCAGGTTGGGAAAACAATGATGTGTTTACATCTCCCGATCTAATCGTATATGAATATACATACACCTAATCAAGATAGGCAGTATAGCCAGAGGGGCTAAAGCCCGACCCTAGAGAAAAGGGGTAATGAAATATGTAGCACATTAGTGCACGAATAATTCCACTGGAGTGGAACATCTTGAACTTATTACTTCAAGATGATATGTTCGTAGATTACGTGGGCGTAATCATTTTTAAGGGGGGTAGAGCGATTTCACACGCTTAAAATATACCGTACGTAGGAGTACGTAGCGCATGGTACACATGCAGCAAACTATTATTGTACGTAGAGTACAAGTATTATGATTGTGTTGTATTACTTGAGGTAATATTGTGATGTATTATGTGTATGAACATATATATATTTTAGTTCGCATTAGTTGTGGCGAATAGGAAAGGGAGAACAGATAGAGTGTTCTTATCCTATTTCCGATTAATTATGCAAACGTTGCGAACATTAAACACATAAACGCCTAGCTTGTTAGCTCCGGTTGAGAGTCAAAGTAGGTCTATCTGGTAGCTCCATTGGGAGATTTCAATAGAAGGAGTAGAAAGCTCCTTACTATATGAATTGTGACTCGGTATGAAACTGATTATTGAAATGTGATGAGTGAATCGGCATGAGACCGATGTGTAACCTAGTGGAGTTAAAACCTCTAGGAGTTGTATGAATAATTATAAGTCGAGAGAACTTGGTACATAGTTAGGATGCATGATCCTATATGCCAATGACTAGAGTAATTACACTAGTTGACTTGTGTATCTATAGAACACAAGGTGGCAAATATCAAGAGGAAACAAGATTAGAAATGAATAAAAAATTTATTGATTGAAATTAACGTGGGAAGTAGAACTTGATCCTGGTCCGATCAAGCGAAACCGAACACAAATTGAGGTGATAGATAGTTCAACACTGACGCTGACCACGTCAGGGTTGGATGACTCTCGAAACTTCCTACAAGTGGACACAGATATGAATAGAAATTGGAATTTAGGACGTCACTCGAAGAGCCGTGGACCGTGGAGTCCTTCGTTATTAGACCGGTGTGTCTGCGAGTGACATCACCCAAAGATCCGTGGACCACAGAGCCCTTTGTCATTAGACCGGTGTGTCTGTGGGTGATTAAGGAAATTAGGTGATACTATCCGAGGAGCCGTGGACCGCAGTGCCCTTCATTATTAAACCGGTGTGTCCACGGGTAGTAGACGTTGGTTAGCATGGGGTTGGGGATCGTCAAGTCCTGGTCTTGAAGACTGCTTCCCCGTGATTTGCCATCGTTAAATATATGTGCACACATACATGTGGAGTGATGTGTGAGTATCCTAGCGAGATACTAACATGTAGATAGGGATGCATGGAGTATCCCTTGCAAACACCTTTGAGTACTTTATTTGGTTTTGCACCTTGTCTAGTGCTGTGTATGATTTGGTTTTGCACCTTGTCTAGTGTTGTGTATGATTGAGTTTTGCACCTTGTCTAGTGATGTGTATGAATGAGTTTTGCACCTTGTCTAGTGTTGTGTATGATTTGGTTTTGCACCTTGTCTAGTGCTGTGTATGATTTGGTTTTGCACCTTGTCTAGTGCTGTGTATGAATGAGTTTTGCACCTTGTTTAGTGTTGTTTGTGAATGAATGTGTCATGATTACTGACTATATGGAATGAGATTATTGTTGTATCAAATGTGATACATATAGACTAGATCTGAACGTAGTGGGATGTACTCCCTAGTGATAATCTGTCTGTAATTACTTAGTGGAACTGGATTCCTTAGGTGAACTGATTATGAATAAGGACTTCGGGATGAAGCCTTTTTAAGGGGGGTAGATTGAAATACCCCTAACCGTAAAAACATAATTAAATGATCTATTAATGATCTAAGATGGTTAATAAAATCTAAATACCATTGAGGAACAATCTAAAGATCTCAACAAGGCAAAACATGCCTTAAGATCGGTAAAGCCAAAAATGTGCTTTAAGACACCATAGAGATTGTATGACCTCAAATAGGATCCAAAGTGGATTCCTAAGTATTATAATGAAGTAATGAACATTATAAAACCATTCTCAAAGGAAACCAAGCTCTAAAACATTATCTAAAACAAAATGTGCTTTAAAATTCCTTAAAGCACGTTTTTGAGAAAATTGACTTTCTGAGTGGGTTTTGAGTGGTGTTAGGCATTGGATTAGACCTTGTTATACTAATGTACTATAATGTACCACATTATAAGGTCTAAATCCAAGATTTCAAAAAAAAATCAGAAATATGGCACTCATTTGTGAATAGTAATCCAAATAGTGCATTTTTAAGCAAAATTGACTAAGTATAGTCAATGGTCAAGTAATGACTCATCCATATACTAAATGAGGCGGCAGCCTAAAGCAAGGAGGACAGCACACTTAACTTTAATCAAAATATCTAGCCAATTTGGTGAATCACCATTTACTATTCCATTTTATACTTTTCATTCATTAAAACACAAACTCTTTCTTTCTCTTTCCTCTTGTCCCATTCCAGCCGAGCCATCATCAATTCCAAACCCTCTCAAGCTGTGTTCTTGAGTGTTCAAGGCAGATCGATCCCATTTGCACCTAAGGTAATGATTTAAGGCTTATTTTAGCTCTTTTTCTTCATCTCTTCATTACCTACACTTGGAGCTCATGATCTATCATTTTCCATGGCTCATTCTCAGCATTTTAAACCTTGAACAATGTCCATTCTCGGCTGAAGCAAGTTTTGAGACCAGGGTTTCCAAAATTGACATTATAAGGTAAAAACATACCTTAAGCATTTCTATTCTCCATCCGGTTGGATTCTTCTGATTTCTATGAGTTTATTCACTCATAATCTTCATATTTACATGTTTATTCAGTTGGTTAACCATTTGGAGCAAGAGTGGCCGAAAATCAAAGGAAATATCATTCTTTAAGGCATTTTGCCAAGGTAAAACCTATTACCATAGTAGCTTGTTGTTGTCTAGCTATTCCCTATGTTTATATGGTGAATTTAACACCATGTAGTGTGTTTAATTCAGGCCGAAATCCATTGGAGATTACCTAGCATTTTTAAGCTGATTTTGCCTTAAATCTTACATTAATTGTTCTTTATGGTTAAGCTCATGCTTGGAGTGTAACCATATCTTATTTTGGTGTATTAAACATGTGTGAGTGCTGTGGTGATTTTTCCTCCAAGCTGCCGAATGGGTATAAGGGAATTAAGTACATAAATCAAGGTATAAACACCTTAAACTTATGTTATTATGATTTCTTAGCTTATATAAATTATATGCCGAGAGTGGAGGTATTTATATGGGTGATTTTAACCTAAGTATGGAGAAAATGACTTAGATAAATTAAGCTAGTCATTTAAGTGGTTTATTTAACATAATGGTCAAATTATGACATTTTGTGGAAAAATAAATAAGGTATTGTAAGGCCGAGAGCTTATATTATATTTTGAGCCATTTATGTGTAATTTTATGTTATAAAGCAAAGTTGTAATAAGGCCATGTCATTAGGCCATTTTATTTAAGTTTAAAAGGTTAAATAATTTATTATATGCACTTACTATTAAGTAAGGGGTCAAAGCCGAAAATAATTAAACATTAGAGGGTTGAAGGTGAATATAGCCGAAAATTGGGATTTAAAATGTATTTAAATAAAAATTATAAGATTTTATAAAGTTTTAGGGTGAAATTGTAAATACTGGAAAGTTTGGGGTAATTTATGTAATTACCGAGAAAGTGGGGTCAATATGATGTTTGGAAGTCAAACATTGACCAAGTAAAAGACTTTGACCAGATTTGATGATTTATTAAGTTAATTATCAATTTATACTAAGTTATGTATTTAATTATAAAATTTACATAACATATGGGATATAGGTGAAATTACCGAAAGTTTTGGGTATGAAATGGTATTTTATACACCTATGAGTTATTAGGAATTTTTAGGGATTTATTTAGTTAAATTTGGAGTTAATATGGATTATATAAGTATAATATATGATATTTTATATCATTGTTACATATGGGTAACATTTGTGGTAGAAACCGTAAATATGGAAAGTATAAGGTTAGGAATGATATTTATAACCTTTTGGTATAGTTTGGTAATTTTAGGAGTGATATATAAGGTTTTATTAAGATATATGTATAATATATAGTTTTAATGACATTAGAAACTATATGTTATAAAATGGGGTTATTTGGTGAATATGGAAAGTTGGTGGGTTGGAAAATAATTTAGAACAGACCTAGGATCTGTTCGGTAATTTTGAGGATTTATAACCATAGGTTATAATTATATTAAGGTTTAAGGATTATAATATAAGGTATATATTATAATTGTGACAATGGAATATAATTTGGAGTTGATTTGTAAATTTTGGAAATATGGTGGAATTATAATAAAACCGAGAGTGCTATGGGTTGTTTGGTGTTTTATACCAATTTATAACTATAGGTTATTATAATTGTTTCAATGACATAAATGTCATAATATATGTTATATAATTATAATATAACATTATATTAATTATGTGGTGGATTTTGTAAATATTTAAGAATTGGGTGCTGTTCGGAAATAATGAGAATTTTAGAACAAAAAATTATAATATGGTTTTCAATGTTATAAAGGTTATAACATTTATAATATAAGAAATGTTCATTAAAAGAGAATGAATATATTATAAAGGTTTACCATATAATAAATGGACCCATAATACATCTATATAAATAAATATATGTTATGGTGTGGAAAAATATAATATGGTTCAATAACCATATATTATCATAATTAAAATGATATAAGATAAAGAGAAAAGAATTACAAACATTAGATATGGAAATTCTAATGTTAAGAGCATACATGGAATAATAAGGATTTATATTATTCAAAGTATTTTTACACATGAATTATACTACATTAAACTTGGAAAAACAAACCTTAGGAAAATAAATACTAAGGTGAGATATATAATATATGATTAAGATTATACATGCAATATTGTGAAACTATATAACATACAAATGTGTATTGAATTACATGCGATAACAAACGTTTAAGGTTAAGTATATTATTATATACGAAGTAACTACGCATGTAATATAGCGTTTTTCCTAATCCCGAGTTAAACCGAAAACCCGACAAACATTATCAGCTAACAACGGGAAATAAACCGGGGTGGATTAGTAGCGGTACGGGGTGCCGTAGTGTATTGTTAGTATGAGATGCTGATGCATAGTGTGATGCATATTGTTAGATTGTTAGAGGCGTCTCGAGGATCGCCAAAGGATTTAGCTGATTCATACTCCACGGTCTTATTGAAATACCCCGAACTTAAATATGGTGATTAGAATATTTTAATATGGTATTTAAGGGCCTAATAGTGCCTAAGTAATTTTTGGTAAAGAAAATAAATCCAAAGAAATGAGAAAACGCTTAGAAAGCGGAAAACGCTAAAACAAGCGTTAAATAACCATAGGAGGTACGAGACCTTGGTTATAGTATCGTAAGGATTCCTAAGGTTTATTCATACCTAATTAGTACATGGGAATGATTCCCGAAGGAAACGGAACCAAATAATGTATTAAAAACGCTAATATAGCTTTAGCGCGCGTTTTACGAGGAAACCCGAAAACATGACTTTGAGCGGTCAAACGGACCGGTAAAAATTATAAATCATTAAATAATATTATTAAGCATTTATGGAAGCTTAATAACCAATAAAATCAATAAAACGAGAAAATTGTGAAAATTGTCAAAAACGGGAAGTTGTGGGGTAGAAAAATAAATAAACCAAACTAGTGTGTCCACTTTCATAAATAAAATTTTAAAATCCCACAAAGGTCTGTGTACAGCCGGTTCCCTTTCCCCTCACACACAACAAATAAGTAAATAAAGAAAAGAGAAAAGAAAGAAGAAAGAAAGAATACAAAAGCAAAAAGAACACTCTCTTTCCTCACTTTCTTCACTCTCTCCTATTCCTCCTTTCCCCATCGTGAGACTCCTCTCTTTCTTCCCCTCTTGCAGCGATTTTTGCAGCCTCTCATGGCTTCCATGGAAACTCTTCATTCTTCCTCATGCTCTAGCTCCATTTGAGCTCCAAATGTAAAACAAAATACATATTTGAACTCCCCTCTTCAAGCTCTACATTTCTATCTTTTCAAAATCTGAAAATGAGCAACTTCATCTCCATGGGTTTTGCTCATTTGAAGAGGAAATGGTACCATTTCGAAGCATGGAGTCCCCTCTTCCACTTAAGGTAAAAAGATTCAAGAGAAAAACTCGTTTTCTCCATTTCCATGTCTTGGCCGATTTTGCCCTCCTTGTAATGCCTTGTTTCTTTGTTGTTGAGCTTGGTTCAACTCTCCAATGGTGGAGGAACTCTCCTTTGTACACAAGGCTTAAAAACCTCTCTTGAAACTCCAAGGTAAAACCCTAACTAATGGTGATTTAAACCCTTCGTTGAATTAGTGGTGTTTTAAGGGATTAGAAGTCTAATTATATTCTCCTTATGTAATTTGGGTGTTGGGATGGAGTTTGGAAACTCCATCCCCCACATGACCGATTTTGCAAGAAAAAGAGAAGGAGAAGAAGTGGAAAAGAAATGAAGGAAATATAAGCTCAAGGTAAGAGCTCTTCTTTAATGTTAAATTTTAATGCATTAGTGTAATGGGATTGGGTAAAATATTTAAAGAACCTAAAACCTCGTACTAGTATTGAAAATTGTGAAGTTTGAGTATTTGAGGGCAAGTATATGAAGTGGAGGCTTTGGAGCCAAGTGTAATGAGTATGTGTATTGGTATTGTGTTTGATGGGTATTGATGTAGTAGGTTGCTTTGTATGTGTGCTGGTAGAACCCTTGTGGTTTGGCTAGAATAGGAATGGATTTGATGAAAAGAGATGTGTGGAGAAGTAAGGGAAGTAGGAAAACTATGGCGAAATTTTAGTAGGAATTGTGCATTAAGAATGACTTGGTGAATGGGAGAACCAAGATGTGTATTGGGATTTAGTATAGATGGTTTAGTAACTAAGGGATGGTAATTGTAGTATGAGAAATGAGAAGGTAAAAATCTGTAGCAAAGAGTATCAAAAATGCATTGTAGAAACAAGGAAGAATTAATGTGTGAGACTTGGTAAGGTGAGCAAGGTAGTGAGTAAGTCTTGGGGTAGTATAATGCAAATGAGGCAATGAAAAGGGGCATAGGAGTAGTAGGAAGAAGAAAGGAAAAATCTGTAGCAAATGTTTCAGTGGAAAAACTGTAACAGAGGAGAAAAACTTAACAGTGGAGTGTATTTTGTAACAGATTTTGGTAGAGGGGATTAGGCTAGTTTAAAGTGCTTAATCAATGCTAAAATATGCTAGATTATATGTAGTAATTATGGGGAAGAGATTGGTAGAAGTTTGGAATTGAAACAAAGCTTAAAAACTGTAAATTTTGCAACAGGCTGGAATTGTCCTGGTTTGAAACCAGGATACAAACCAGGACAACCCCAAAAATACACCCGTAGGTTTCTGAAACAAACTGTCCGGGTTTGAAAGTAGGGTGTAAACCCGGACGATGCAAAAATTTCGCCCGAGAGTAAATACCCATTGTGGTCCGGGTTTGAAAGTAGGAAGTAAACCCGGACCAAGCTTAAAACTTACCCGAGAGTGCGCAGACCATGTGGTCCGGGTTTGTAAACCCGGACACTAACCCGGACCACATCAAAATCTTCACAGAAAGTGTTTTAAAGCTAATCTAAGTTAGGGTAATGAAGGGTAATGGTAGTATAAGTTAATTAAGACATGATTAATGATGTTTAAAGGTCATTAAGGCCATGAACAAGTATGAGAAGTGATTAGGAAAGTTGTAAGTATATGAACAATAAGTTAAACCGAAACAACGGGATAACGGGGTAAGTACGGGAGTAGTAATTATTTGTGTGTCGTATGAACATAGTATTAATAACAATGTTGGAAACATCATCAGTGGAACAAGTGTGAACCAAGGAACAAGGGAACACATGGTAAAGCTAACTCCGGTGAAAGGTATGATTTCCTCATGCCCCGTATGCTAACCGAGTTACGTTGATTTGTGTGTTGTATGCCGGCTAATCAAGATTAAAGCATGAAAACGGTTTACTGCCTTTCATTGTATGTCTTGTTGTATGTTTCATGAACTAACCTTTATTGAATTGGTTTGTGTGGCTTTACTTGGTGCGTAGATCGACTCATAGATGAGTCTTGTTTTGTAGTGACTCGTAGTAAGGGTCTTGCTGTGAATTAATGGAACAATAGCAACGCACTAAGCTATCGAAGCGATAAACGATAACGCAACCCAATGAACTCACTAGAATGTGAGAGAGTGTACGGGAGTAACAACCTCCCGATAACGGTAGGAGAATCGAAACGAATAACCCACAAACAATAAGTAGTGGAAGTATATAAGTAACCCATATCAAAGGAATTATTCTTGGTGCAAACATGAACCATAAGAGTAGTAAAGAATGACGAGGGATCTCCAAACCCCTTAGTAGTTAGTCGACCCACTATGAGAGGACCCGACTGAAGTAAGTAATGACCCGAACATGAGAGTATCCGATATGTTGGGGAAACCCTTAAACCTGAGGATACTAGATGGTAGTAATTCCCTAAGCCAGTGGAGGTTATCGGGAGAGATACTTCTAGGCTAATCCTTGAGATTGTATTATACTTTGAGAGAAGAGTGTTGGGAATATGAGTAGTCCGGTAGAACGGACATTGAGTATTTGAGGATTTAAGCGTATAACCCTCGTATTGTAGGTCCGGTGGCAAGTCTTTTGTATGACTCCGCCCGGTGGCCAAAGTAATGAGTATTGAGTATTGCGTACGTATGAGTAAAGCAATAAGTATTGAGTAAGAAGCGAGTATGAGTATGTAGTGAGTATTGAGTATGTATGAGTAAGTATTGAGTACTGAGCATGTATGAGTAAGTAAGGAGTAGTGAGTAATGAATGTACAGAAGCGTAGTAACGAGTACAGAGTAAGGAACGTGTACGAGTAAAGTATCGAGCATGGAGTGTCGAGTATGTAAGGGTAAGGAGTAGGTATGAGTAGAGTAGAGGATATCAAATATAGTACGAAGAGTAATGAATGAATAACAAATACAAATGGTTGACTATCGAACTGTCTTCCTTAGTAAGAATTGAACTTGTATGTGTATGTAGGTAATGATGGTTGTATTGTTGTAGCATGAGTATGTCTGTATGCATGTAAATGAACTCCATGTATATCCGACCCAAAGTAGTCGGCGTACCGCGGTTAGCACGCGGTATATGCGGATTTCATATGCAGCGTAAGCTGACCCCCTAGGGGGACCTTTTTTTAGTGTGCAGGTACCGAAGCTGTTCACCGTTCGAGAGAGTAGGACGGGGACTGCTACATAAGCATGGGTAGTTGAGTAAAGGGAATTGTATGTGTTCACGTAGTAAGAATTTGGATGTTTAGACTGTATCGGTAATTTTGAGGATTGTAGTATACTCGGTATAGTAATGTATTGGAGTTGAATTGGATTATGGATGAGTATGCAATGGGAAGTATTGTATTGTGTAGGGTACTCGGTATGTTCATGTTCATCAGACCGATAGTATGTAGTATTGTAACTCGCCTTGTTAGTCACGTGGGTGACTAACGGCATTGTACACCCGCCGTTGTGTAAGGAGTATCCGCTGCGAAGGTAAGTAATTGTACAGTAATGATGGTATTAGCGGTAGGGGTGTTACAAAAAGTGGTATCAGAGCGAAGTATCGCTCTGATGAAATACCGATTAGGAAAACCGAGTTAGGAATTAGAGACTTAGGGCTAAGGGTTGAGTGTTAGCGTGTGAGGTACGCTAGTTAGGAACTTCCGCGTGAACCAGAAACCTACAACAACCATACCCCGCCCTCCGCAACCCACGGTATTAAGTTGGGAGAATAACGCCAGAGAGATGGAAGGACCTCTCACACTCGGGTAACACCCGATCTGGCAGTTGCCAAGTAAACCTTATTAGAAATGAACCTGTCATTCGGTAGAGTCCAAGAGCTGGAAGTCTCAAACGGTTCCCGTTTGATGACGATGACCGCACCTAACGGCGGAGGATTGAAGATCCTAATAAAGGATGATGGAATTTATGGCACCATGGGGCGACATGCTTCGCAGTCGCGAGAACCATGAGTAGCCAGCAAGAAGAGAAGCACAATCGCGCAATGATGCGAGGAAGGTAGAGTAGCAAGCCCGAGACAAGAGAGTCTACGGACTGTAATCTTTGATGATACCAACAACGGTATACAAACACTAAGGAGTTAGTCGAGGTTGGAGTACTACCAAACCTACATGCCAAGAGGCTGTAATAACCGAAACATAGTTCAGATAACTATGAAAGAATCATAACACACAGACACCTATAGGACCGCAACATGGTTCCTAAGGATAAGTCAAGTCTCATTAACCACACAGAAGGTGTGAGACACCCGGATGGACGACAATCATGTCAAGTATACTGAGAAGCGACTCAGGAGATCGATCACCAAGATCAAAATCAAAGGAAGATCCGACAAAACCACCAATTATGGATAGGAAACGATACCGCAATCGGTATACGTTAACCGAAAAACAACCTACCCGCGCACTTGCCCAGGGCAAGTGCAACAACTACAAGACGGTTGGAAGACTTCTAACAACCCACAATTACTTGCTAAAGTACCGCTATGACGAAGGGAGCAAATATAGGATCACCAATCCTAAGTATATAGAGAATGAAACCTCAGGAAGGCCTAACGGCCCGACCATTGTATTAAGAGTATACCAGTCAGCGAGAAGCTGGACTTGGTCAAGACCTCAGACATGGCGACACCATGAAGAACCTCTTTAAACACTGAACTGTTATTTCAAAACCCAAATTTTCCTTTAAAAACCACAAATCCTTCTTTTAAACCTCGGATTTTTTAAAACCAAACTAACAGAAATACGGTGAGTATCTTAGAATGATACAAGAGGAGTTGGCAATAGAATACTTCACCTAGGCGTGTGACGAGCACTACGAGTGTACCCAAATACGGGATGTGGGACGACTGCACTCCGAAGGAGCTTGCGGGCCTGACAGGTAGTTGGGTAAGTGGTAACGTGCCAAGAAGGTACCCCACGTATGTATACATGTAGTGCACAGAACACGGGAAGTAGTCAACTCCGTTCTACGGACTATAAGCAAATTCAAACCCAAGCAATTGGATGCTTCAAACGAGCAAAGGGAACTCAGATAAGCTTACAAGCTAAGGAGTCAAGAACCTACTACAAGAAGATGATTAAGAGTTAAAAGTGCGAGAAGCACTAACGACTGAATAAAGACATTGGACATGTCTTGAATATATTAAAGTAAAACAAGATGACTGGAAGGAATACCTAGTCTAAACACAGTAAGGCAAATGCCTAACATTAACACATCAGTGTTCAATGAACGGGATGAGATTCCCAGAACAATTACCACAAACACACAGGGTGATGTGGCAAGGTACCGGAAATACCATTCATCGCCGGAAGGAATATCAAATCCGTTATAACATAAGGAAAAACACCAGTGATCTACCCTAAGAACGGGAGACACTATGACCCTCAACGGATAACTCAGATCCAGAACCGCAAGGTGGGATAACAGGCTGTACATACTCATAAATGTCAGCCAGATGCTACCATATAATCGGTACTACCCAAGAGCAATCCATAAAGGGTACCAAGTCAACACAGTTGAATAAGATATCGTGGTAAGAACACCATAATTGAAACGAACATTCGGTTAGAACACCGGAGGGATCCCACTTGACAGGGGATACCGCAAATTGATAAACGATACCGATCAATACCAGGATACAAATGGGTCTCCAACATACGGAAGCGTGATGCGACGATCTTATCATGGAGCCCAGTATCACCTCCAACTCAGCAATAGCTTATGGAGAAATAAGCACTCGGAAACAACCTATGATGAGCAGAGCTCTAGCAATATTGGCTAGTAGGCCATGAAACTATTACCACACACAACCCAACGGTTGCAAAACCAACATGAACTGTATGGAGAGTGGTCAAGGATGACACCGGTAAAAGAGTAACAATCAATAATTGAGGATACCCCTCATAAATGTGAGACCGCAAGAGCGGTGGACACATGGACCCCAAGAAGGGGATATCACCAGTAACTGTCGGGGAATATAATCTTTTCAGAACTACTAATGTAGTCAAGCTTGAGCATACAATTATTGCCAAACAACGTAAAATAAGCATCAACAGGAGCTGTTGACAACTAAGGAGTAACCGGTTCAATAAGAACTCGATATGTGGGAACATAAAGTATAAGTAAATGACGCCCAAGGAGCTCAGACGTATAAACACCAAACAATGATATAAATAGTGGAAATGCATGAGCTGAAGCTATAACAGCGGATGCCATGTAAACCAATACTGCAGAATCAGTAAGAACATGGTGCGCAACAGGCGACCAATGTATGTGAATAATCACCCAATACGGTGGAGTGGTTAACACGAAATGGTAGACAGACCGGGCAACAAGCCAGAAGTCTACACCAAATGATGAAGCAGCACCTGAAAGAGTAGCAATCAGTCCTATTGCGACCTCATAAGAGAGTTACTGTCAAGCGTTTACGCCTCTGCACTCTGTAGGACTAAGTGTTTTGGTATTGCATTTGTGCAGTAATGATCGAGTGGGATAGCTAGGAATATGGGAAATGTAAATCGTGGAAAACCCTTCCTTTCACCAGTAAATATGGCACAAGCCAGCTAAGCAAAATCTTAGAAACAAACCATGCGGCCTAAGGCCAAGGAGACACGACGAGTGTCAAACACCAACAATCACAAGATGTGAATTCCACAGGAATAAAGGTGAAAGGAGACTTAAGAAAGTCACAAGGACCGACGCATTGAAAATGCAAGGTCATACAAGTAAAGGACACTTGTAATGAACCAGGGAAACTGGTATAATTCAGAAGCTACTAACAGTAGAGGAAGCACTACAACTAAGTAGTGACTTAACCTCAACCGACAATAAGTCGGAGGAACCAAGTGAATGACCACTACAAAACACAACAGTATGTACATAGATTGCCAGAGAGCTGGTTATAAATCTAAAACCCATCGAGTTTGAGCACAGTAAGAGAATACCACACTTGGTTAATAAACCTTATTCCACAATAAGAGGGATAAAAAGGTGATGCGTAACACGTTTAAGATAACAAGAAGGGCGAATAACCCCAGTTATCAGGGTCGCGCAGCAGAAGCTAGTGGGCCCAGAATTCTAAGTGGAATACACCTAGTGAATAAAAGGTTAATCATCAATGCCTGAAAGCCAATTAGGCTAGAACCGAACCCGGTTAGGAGTTATAAAAACTCCGATGAAAATTCTTGATGTAGGGACTAACCAGTAACACGGTTAAGACCCTTTGATCAAGGAACATTGTATAATAGACCGCATGGAGCTGAACCACTCCATGACGGCTGAATGCCTTCGACCAATGTTCAACATTGACACATGGTAGATTACGTGGGCGTAATCCCTTTTAAGGGGGGGGGTGGGGGGGGTAGAGCGAAAACCGCGAAATGTACGTTTACGTGATAGGTGCGTAAACTACAATGCGCATAGCGCAAGAGAATTCGTTTTGATGGTTGATACTTATGTTACATAAACATTTGTATTCACTCATTGTGTAATGTGGTAAGTTGGGAAGTATGTATAGGAAAGGAGTAGAGAAACTCAGGGGAATGAGTACCCCGATTGGTAATAGTATGAGGAATGAGTATGTATGGGAGACGTGAGGAGTATAAATGGTATGGAACCGATGTATGTAATGAGTATAAATCGGTATGAAACGATGTATGTTATGAGTATAAATGAGTATAGTAAATTAATGGGATATTATACCCATGAATTTCTTAAGTATAGTAGTTGGAGAAGATGTAGTAATGATGGATGAAATGATTAGTAAGTAAGTAAGTGAATCATATAAATTGGAAAATGTATGTGTGTGATTATGAGTAGCAAGATTAAAAAGATAGAAAACGAAATAATGTTTGACGATCTGTCTGTTTGTATTGAGGTGGGAAGTGGAACTTGATTTGCTAGCGATCAAGGGAAGCCGAACACAAATTGGGGCGGAAGGATAATTCAACACCAATGCTGATCACATTGGGGTTGAAGGACTCGGAAGCTCCCCTAAGTGGCCACAAATAACACTAGTAATAGGAATAATCATCATAAATTGAAATTGGGAGATGTATGCAAGTTTTCAAAATGAATTTCCAAAACTATTTGGTACAATGTTTTCTTCAAACTTGAGAATGAGGATCGGTTTTGAAACCGCTCCCACGGGCGCTAGTGGATCTTCCATGCCTAGGCACGGGTATCCGGGTCGAAACCATAGGAGGAGAAGCTAGTAGTTTGAGTCGGGGAGTGTTGATTAGTTTTGAAACCACTACACCGGTTGTACGGTAACAGTGTGTGTTTTGTATTTTTCCAAGGGCACTGGGACAGCGTAGTCCCGAGTAAGTATGAGTAAGTATGAGTAAAGTATGAGTAAGTAAGTATGAGTAAGTGCCGGAGGATCTCTATATGTGCAAATGAATTTGATCAGAACCAAAAGACCGTAGAGCCAGAAAGCGTAAGTGCTCAAGTCATGACGGCCGTGAACCAGAAAGCGTAAGTGTTCAAACGTGACCGGTACCTGAGGGATCACTCTCCATTGGGGGAGGATTGTACCTAATTGTCTGCGGATGGACCCCCTTGGAGAGGAGTAAAACGGATATTTTTGATTGCTATGCATGCAGTGACATGCTGTTTGGATGCCTAGTATGCATCATGTCAGACATTTGGAGTTTGACAATTTATATGTAGAGGTCATAACCTTAGCATAGAGTATATGTACGAGTAACAGTATTAGATTCACCAACTTTGAGGGCAAAGTTCTTTAAGGGGGGTAGATTGAAATACCCTGAACTTAAATATGGTGATTAGAATATTTTAATATGGTATTTAAGGGCCTAATAGTGCCTAAGTAATTTTTGGTAAAGAAAATAAATCCAAAGAAATGAGAAAACGCTTAGAAAGCGGAAAACGCTAAAACAAGCGTTAAATAACCATAGGAGGTACGAGACCTCGGTTATAGTATCGTAAGGATTCCTAAGGTTATTCATACCTAATTAGTACATGGGAATGATTCCCGAAGGAAACGGAACCAAATAATGTATTAAAAACGCTAATATAGCTTTAGCGCGCGTTTTACGAGGAAACCCGAAAACATGACTTTGAGCGGTCAAACGGACCCGTAAAAATTATAAATCATTAAATAAATATTATTAAGCATTTATGGAAGCTTAATAACCAATAAAATCAATAAAACGAGAAAATTGTGAAAATTGTCAAAAACGGGAAGTTGTGGGGTAGAAAAATAAATAAACCAAACTAGTGTGTCCACTTTCATAAATAAAATTTTAAAATCCCACAAAGGTCTGTGTACAGCCGGTTCCCTTTCCCCTCACACACAACAAATAAGTAAATAAAGAAAGAGAAAAGAAAGAAAAGAAGAAAGAAAAGAATACAAAAGCAAAAAGAACACTCTCTTTCCTCACTTTTTCTCTCTCCTATTCCTTCCTTTCCCCATCGTGAGACTCCTCTCTTTCTTCCCCTCTTGCAGCGATTTTTGCAGCCTCTCATGGCTTCCATGGAAACTCTTCATTCTTCCTCATGCTCTAGCTCCATTTGAGCTCCAAATGTAAAACAAAATACATATTTGAACCCTCTTCAAGCTCTACATTTCTATCTTTTCAAAATCTGAAAATGAGCAACTTCATCTCCATGGGTTTTGCCCATTTGAAGAGGAAATGGTACCATTTCGAAGCATGGAGTCTCCTCTCCACTTAAGGTAAAAAGATTCAAGAGAAAAACTCGTTTTCTCCATTTCCATGTCTTGGCCGATTTTTGCCCTCCTTGTAATGCCTTGTTTCTTCTTTGTTTGAGCTTGGTTCAACTCCCAATGGTGGAGGAACTCTCCTTTGTACACAAGGCTTAAAAACCTCTCTTGAAACTCCAAGGTAAAACCCTAACTAATGGTGATTTAAACCCTTCGTTGAATTAGTGGTGTTTTAAGGGATTAGAAGTCTAATATATTCTCCTTATGTAATTTGGGTGTTGGGATGGAGTTTGGAAACTCCATCCCCCACATGACCGATTTGCAAGAAAAAGAGAAGGAGAAGAAGTGGAAAAGAAATGAAGGAAATATAAGCTCAAGGTAAGAGCTCTTCTTTAATGTTAAATTTTAATGCATTAGTGTAATGGGATTGGGTAAAATATTTAAAGAACCTAAAACCTCGTACTAGTATTGAAAATTGTGAAGTTTGAGTATTTGAGGGCAAGTATATGAATTGAAGGCTTTGGAGCCAAGTGTAATGAGTATGTGTATTGGTATTGTGTTTGATGGGTATTGATGTAGTAGGTTGCTTTGTATGTGTGCTGGTAGAACCCTTGTGGTTTGGCTAGAATAGGAATGGATTTGATGAAAAGAGATGTGTGGAGAAGTAAGGAAGTAGGAAAACTATGGCGAAATTTTAGTAGGAATTGTGCATTAAGAATGACTTGGTGAATGGGAGAACCAAGATGTGTATTGGGATTTAGTATAGATGGTTAGTAACTAAGGGATGGTAATTGTAGTATGAGAAATGAGAAGGTAAAAAATCTGTAGCAAAGAGTATCAAAAATGCATTGTAGAAAACAAGGAAGAATTAATGTGTGAGACTTGGTAAGGTGAGCAAGGTAGTGAGTAAGTCTTGGGGTGAGTATAATGCAAATGAGGCAATGAAAAGGGGCATAGGAGTAGTAGGAAGAAGAAAGGAAAAATCTGTAGCAAATGTTTCAGTGGAAAAACTGTAACAGAGGAGAAAAACTTAACAGTGGAGTGTATTTTGTAACAGATTTTGGTAGAGGGGATTAGGCTAGTTTAAAGTGCTTAATCAATGCTAAAATATGCTAGATTATATGTAGGAATTATGGGGAAGAGATTGGTAGAAGTTTGGAATTGAAACAAAGCTTAAAAACTGTAAATTTTGCAACAGGCTGGAATTGTCCTGGTTTGAAACCAGGATACAAACCAGGACAACCCCAAAAATACACCCGTAGGTTTCTGAAACAAACTGTCCGGGTTTGAAAGTAGGGTGTAAACCCGAACGATGCAAAAATTTCACCCGAGAGTAAATACCCATTGTGGTCCGGGTTTGAAAGTAGGAAGTAAACCCGGACCAAGCTTAAAACTTACCCGAGAGTGCGCAGACCATGTGGTCCGGGTTTGTAAACCCGGACACTAACCCGGACCACATCAAAATCTTCACAGAAAGTGTTTTAAAGCTAATCTAAGTTAGGGTAATGAAGGGTAATGGTAGTATAAGTTAATTAAGACATGATTAATGATGTTTAAAGGTCATTAAGGCCATGAACAAGTATGAGAAGTGATTAGGAAAGTTGTAAGCATATGAACAATAAGTTAAACCGAAACAACGGGAGGTAACGGGGTAAGTACGGGAGTAGTAATTATTTGTGTGTCGTATGAACATAGTATTAATAACAATGTTGGAAACGTCATCAGTGGAACAAGTGTGAACCAAGGAACAAGGGAACACATGGTAAAGCTAACTCCGGTGAAAGGTATGATTTCCTCATGCCCCGTATGCTAACCGAGTTACGTTGATTTGTGTGCTGTATGCCGGCTAATCAAGATTAAAGCATGAAAACGGTTTACTGCCTTTCATTGTATGTCTTGTTGTATGTTGCATGAGCTAACCTTTCTTGAATTGATTTGTGTGGCTTTACTTGGTGCGTAGATCGACTCATAGATGAGTCTTGTTTTGTAGTGACTCGTAGTAAGGGTCTTGCTGTGAATTAATGGAACAATAGCAACGCACTAAGCTATCGAAGCGATAAACGATAACGCAACCCAATGAACTCACTAGAATGTGAGAGAGTGTACGGGAGTAACAACCTCCCGATAACGGTAGGAGAATCGAAACGAATAACCCACAAACAATAAGTAGTGGAAGTATATAAGTAACCCATATCAAAGGAATTATTCTTGGTGCAAACATGAACCATAAGAGTAGTAAAGAATGACGAGGGATCTCCAAACCCCTTAGTAGTTAGTCGACCCACTATGAGAGGACCCGACTGAAGTAAGTAATGACCCGAACATGAGAGTATCCGATATGTTGGGGAAACCCTTAAACCTGAGGATAGTAGACGGTAGTAATTCCCTAAGCCAGTGGAGGTTATCGAGAGAGATACTTCTAGGCTAATCCGTGAGATTGTATTATACTCTGAGAGAAGAGTGTTGGGAATATGAGTAGTCCGGTAGAACGGACATTGAGTATTTGAGGAGTTAAGCGTATAGCCCTCGTATTGTAGGTCCGGTGGCAAGTCTATTGTATGACTCCGCCCGGTGGCCAAAGTAATGAGTATTGAGTATTGCGTACGTATGAGTAAAGCAATGAGTATTGAGTAAGAAGCGAGTATGAGTATGTAGTGAGTATTGAGTATTGAGTATGTATGAGTAAGTATTGAGTACTGAGCATGTATGAGTAAGTAAGGAGTAGTGAGTAATGAGTGTACAGAAGCGTAGTAACGAGTACAGAGTAAGGAACGTGTACGAGTAAAGTATCGAGCATGGAGTGTCGAGTATGTAAGGGTAAGGAGTAGGTATGAGTAGAGTAGAGGATATCAAATATAGTACGAAGAGTAATGAATGAATAACAAATACAAATGGTTGACTATCGAACTGTCTTCCTTAGTAAGAATTGAACTTGTATGTGTATGTAGGTAATGATGGTTGTATTGTTGTAGCATGAGTATGTCTGTATGCATGTAAATGAACTCCATGTATATCCGACCCAAAGTAGTCGGCGTACCGCGGTTAGCACGCGGTATATGCGGATTTCATATGCAGCGTAAGCTGACCCCCTAGGGGGACCTTTTTTTTAGTGTGCAGGTACCGAAGCTGTTCACCGTTCGAGAGAGTAGGACGGGGACTGCTACATAAGCATGGGTAGTTGAGTAAAGGGAATTGTATGTGTTCACGTAGTAAGAATTTGGATGTTTAGACTGTATCGGTAATTTTGAGGATTGTAGTATACTCGGTATAGTAATGTATTGGAGTTGAATTGGATTATGGATGAGTATGCAATGGGAAGTATTGTATTGTGTAGGGTACTCGGTATGTTCATGTTCATCAGACCGATAGTATGTAGTATTGTAACTCGCCTTGTTAGTCACGTGGGTGACTAACGGCATTGTACACCCGCCGTTGTGTAAGGAGTATCCGCTGCGAAGGTAAGTAATTGTACAGTAATGATGGTATTAGCGGTAGGGGTGTTACACTTATAATCCCGGTGCACGGTATGTGATTTATTTGGCTTGATTGTCTCTGAGGATTTCCTCAGTTCAGACATTGTGTGAACATCTGTGCTAAGATTAAATGTCTGCTGGTGTGAATTAATATGCTTGAGTTGTGTATTGATGCTGCTTTATTATTATTACTGTTGAACGATAATAGTACTGTTCGTATATATGAACATATTATAAAACGAACTAGCGGCAATGATGCTATCTTATATGTGAAATATAAGGAACGTAAATAAAACGTTGTGGCATTAGGATAATAAGATATACATATATATATTATCCGAGACTTATATATGGAGCATTGGCCTCTTTAACGCCACTCTCGTATCTAGGACTGGATCCCGAGTCGACATACTCAGGATTGGATTAACGACCTTAGTCTACTATGTTAGAAAAAATGGTAAGATGATGCGATGGTATAGTTAAGTTAATCAAGAGGTTGTGGCTCTTACTGTATATTGTGACCAACTAACGATACTAGGGCGCCGTGTGGGCATCCGTAAGTATCTGGATAAATTTCCAATGGACTACAGATGGTTCGTCGGTCGGAGAATCTACCGTTGGAGTGGCTACTGCCGTGGGTGACCCACCATAGGAGATGGGTAACTTAGAGACGCGTCGTTCTAACGAGACGTTGTCATTAGGCATGACTAAACAATTATGAACGACTATATTAGTTCGTACATTAGGTGAACATTATTTGGGCTTGTATGCCAAAGACGGGATATTATACTTGTTTATAATTCTCGTTGTTTCGCCTTGTTGCTCAGTGGTTATGCTTTGTGGTTATGTGTTGTATGTTGGTGGATTTGTTGAAACGAGTCATTGTGCTCATATTGTGTGTTGTGAAATGGTTGATTGAGTCATTGTACTTCTGTCTGAATTGTGAACTGGTTGAGTCGAGTCGCTGTACTCATGTGTGGATTATTGTGGTTGTTTGGTCGAGTGAGTCGTCGTACTCAATTATGAACTAGTAAGTGTTTGTTGGAATGGAGTCTCTGTACTAATATAAGCGTTTTAACGCTTTCAGTGGTTTACTACGATGCGACGTGTGAAGCCGGGGGCTTGTTTGCTAATTGAGTTTACTGCAATATATGTTGTTGCTTTACAGTTTTCTTTTATATTAAACTACTTGCATGAAAATGAATTGCATGCTCTCGACCAATTAATTGAGGCCGAGGGGGCTTGACAATCAGGTAGTAACATACTCAGCAGGGGCTGATCCCATACCTGTGATACCCAGTGTAGGGGTCACCTCCCACATTGATCGGGAGAGAGCACGAACCATGCCTTATAGGTGTGGGATACTCTTGCCTTGTGTGACGCGTTTTGGGGAGAGTACCCGGAAGTAAAACCGTGCGGGCTGCGGCCCAAAGCAGACAATATCACACATGTGGGTTAAGGCTAGGCTGTTATAGATGGTATCAGAGCCAGTCCCAGGTCGGTGTGCCAGCGGGGACGCTGGGCTCCCAAGGGGGGTAGAGTGTGATACCCAGTGTAGGGGTCACCTCCCACATCGATCGGGAGAGAGCACGAACCATGCCTTATAGGTGTGGGATACTCTTGCCTTGTGTGACGCGTTTTGGGGAGAGTACCCCGGAAGCAAAACCATGCGGGCTGCGGCCCAAGCGGACAATATCACCCATGTGGGTTAAGACTGGATGTACCGTATGTACCTAGTATTAATAGTAATGTTTGAAACATTACCAGAGAATCGTGCGTGACCCGAGCATGATTCTCTGGTAATGTTTCAAACATTATTATTAATACTAGGCTCATACGGTACATAATATAAAATGCTACCCCCGTACTTACCCCGTTATCCGTTATCTCGGTTTTACTCTTGATAACTTGAGTTCTCACTTCTCAATCACTTCTAACACTTTCTTACACTTCCTAGGGCCTTTACATGTCACCAAACAAGGCCTTAACCTTATATGACATTAACATTCAAACCCCCATCATTAGGAACCTTTAAAACACTCTCTGTAGGATCTGGGGGTGGTCCGGGACTTGGTCCCTACCTTAAGTCCCGGACCAATGTGCTGGTCTTAACTCTCGGCCTTATTTTTGAAGTGGTCCGGGACCTTATACATCTCTTAAGTCCCGGACCCACCAAACCTGCACTCGAACTCTCGGCATGAATTCAATATGGTCCGGGACCTTGTCCCCATCCTAAGTCCGGACCAGGTACAGATTCTATCCTCGGCCATTATTTAAGGGGTGGTCCGGGACATGGGCAGGGACTTAAGCGCACGAAATCAAACTGGAAAAATCTCGGGGGTATTTTGGGGGTGGTCCGGAACATGGTCCTAGACCTAGTCCCGGACCCTGCTGCTGTTTTGACAGATTTGGCATTTCCAAATCTGTTACAACCTCATTCTTTCACCATTGATTCTCCAATCTTTCCCATTATAATTTACATGTTTTAGCACTTAATTACCCTTCTAAATCACCTTAATCCAACCACCAAGTCCTCTCACAAACTTTTGATTTGATCACTCAAATTCACACCCAAAATACAAATTTTCATCTTTTCAACACTTTGCAAACTAAGCATTTCTAGCTCTTCCTATGTGACGATTTGAGCTCCCTCCTTACCATTTAAATAATGTCGTTCAAGTACTTCAAGTTGCATTATTTCCATTTCCAGATATATCCCAATGCCACTCTTCCTCATCAAATATCTAAGTGTTTAACCTCTATTTTCTCAAATGTACCTAGTTACCCTAGGTGTTTCTCTCACAATTACATGTTTCTAAGCAAATTTGGCAGCAGCTCCCTACATTCATAGCATTTCCAAAGCATCACTCAGCCCACAAAATCAGCTTTCACATCCCTGTTTATATAAGCACACACCATGATTTCAACAAGTAACACAATTGTACTAGTTAGTTTCTAGGTTTATTTGCAACACTTAAACCCATTGAACATTCCCATTCAACAAACAACATTGTGGTATCATGACTACCCTAATTCAAGGTTCTTAATTCAACCTAATGTATGATTCACAAGTCAAATAATACTAACTCAAGGTAAGCTCTTTACCTTGTTTATTTTCGGTTTTCTTTCTCTTCTTCCTCTTTCTCTTGCTCCCTCTTTCTCTTCTTGTTTTCACCACACACAAGGGAGTCTAGATTGCTATCTACAATCATATCCCCATACACACATATCAAGCTTATTAATTCAATTTTCCCCTCACAAAAACTAGTATTTCAAGAGCTAGTTTTTAGGGTTTAGCTTAGGGATTACCTTCAAGTGTCCTCATGGAGAGCTTAGGCAATCAAAATGATGAAGTTCCAGCACTCCACATAGGCAAGAAGAAACCGGCTGAAGCAAGGATGGAGAAGGGGCTCACGTTGGAATTTTCCAAAAATCAAAGGAAGCTAGACAATGGAGATTTTGAGCTTGCTTCTTACCTTAGGCAACCAAGGAGTGGTTTTAGAAAAAGATGGCACCTTCAACCTTCAATTCCCAGATTTTTCTATGGAGGTCAAGTGTGAGCTTTTTGGATTTTGAAGGGAGGGAAATGTTCCCCAAGTTGAGAGGAATCCAATGGGGAAATTATTTTGCAATTTGGTGTTGATTTGAACTTTGTAGAAGAAGGAGAAGAAGAAGAGCTGATGAAGGCTCTTGCAAATCGCCATGGAGCTTCGGTGAGGAAGAAGAGAGCTCAGGTGGGAAGTGGGAAAAGAAAACGTGAGTGAAGGAATGAGGAGCAAGAGAGAGGTTAAGTGGGTTTGTACTATTTACTTTTGCTTTTGCTTTCCTTTCTTTCTTCCTTTATTTACTAGCTAATATTAGAGAGGGGAAGGCTACCAAGCCCATTAAAATCGGCCCCACCTATATGTGTGAACTGGAGCGTTTTTTTCGGTTTCTGACAGAAAATGCTCGTTATTTTACCTGGTTTGGCACTATTCACTGACCGGGCCCGTTTTTCGATTTTCTCGTTTCTTTTTTTAATGGTTATTAAGCTTCCATTAATACTTAATTATAGTTATATAGTCAACCATAATTTTTACGGGTCCGTTTGACCACTTAAAGTCACGTTTTCGGTTTTCTAAAAAAACGTGCTTTAAAACTCCGTTAGCGTTTTAATCTATTATTTGGATCTGTTTTCTTCGGGAATCACTCCCGTATACAAATTAGGCCTAAATAAGCCTTAGGAATCCATCTCGGACCCTAACGAGATCATATATCTCTTATACTTATTTAATGAGCGTTTTAGCGTTTTTCACGTTTTACGCATTTTCTCTTTTCTTTGGTTTTATTTCCCTTACCAGTACTCTTTAGACACCATTAGGCCTTTAATAATCATATTAGAGGAATTTAATCACGATTTTTAGTTCCGGGGTATTAAAATCTACCCCCCTTAGGAACTTGTCCTCAAAGTTGGTGAATCTTATATAGTTACTCTCATGGGCACGCTATGCCAAGGTTATAATACATGTATAACCTTACAAACTCCATAGGTCAGTCTCATTTCACACTACACATACCACTCACATATCACAGCATGTATAGCAATCAAAAATACTCTTTTTACTCTCTTCATGCTCTCGACAAAAATGGTATCAGAGCGAAGTATCGCTCTGATGACTGGAAATACCGAGCTTAGGAAATACGAGTTAGGAATTAGAGACTTAGGGCTAAGGGTTGAGTGGTAGCGTGAGAGATGCGCTAGTTAGGAACTTCCAGTATGATCTGGATACCTACAATACCATACCCCCGCCCTCCACAACCCCCGTATTAAAAGCTTGGGAAAGAATATCGGAGAGACAGGGAACCCGATCTGGCACTTATTTGATATTTCGTTTGAACCAGAATGTAACCCCCAACCGTTAATCTCATCATTACTTCTTAAACCTTTCTAATTACTCTTACTCTCACAGCGGAACTCTAACTTACAACGAGGGGTGAAACACGCCGTTAGCCACCCATGTGGCTAAACAGGCCTTTCTTACGTACCGTAACGGTCTGATGAACTGGAACAACCGAGTACTTCATACAAATACAATACTCAATTCATATCTCTACATACCGAGTCTACAATATACGGATGCCGATAACATACTCGGACTTACACACTCATTCAAACGCATAAGTAATTACAATCTAACTACCCATGCTCACTGCAGTCCCCGTCCTACTCTCTCGAACGGTGGTCAGCTTCAAGTACCTGCCACTAAAAACGTTCCCCCTAGGGGGTCAGCTTACGCTGCGCATGAAATTCGCATATACCGCGTGCTAACCGCGGTACGCCGACTACTTTGGGTCGGATATACATGGAGTTCATTTTAATCAAACAACATGCATCATGGCAATACAATATATATGTATATCACACAAGGAATCTACATCCAATCACGGAACACGATTCCTAACTAACATAACAATGTTGTTAGTGGTAACTGGTTACTCTTAGGCACTGAGGGTTATTCCTCACCATGCCTTATTTACTTATTCAATACGTCACCCGCTCTCTCGGGTTACTTATTCGTATACACACCCATTCTCTTGGGCTACTCATTCTTATACTAACCCCTTTCTCTCGGGTTACTCATACATATACTCACCCCTTTCTCTCGGGTTACTCATACCTATACTCACCCCTTTCTCTCGGGTTATTTATACTCATTATCTCACCCACACTCTTGGGTTATTCATATTCAAGCTCTTGTAGATTCTCGAGAACTACAGGTCTCCTACGTCACGCTTGTTACTCTTATACATACTTAAGCCAAAACTCATGGCTCTCTAGCATAGTCTTACTTCCCGGTTTCGACCCTACTCTGGGTCTAGCATGGGGGAAGGTTCAACTAGCTCACGGAACTATCTCTTAGTTCCTATCTCTTTTACTTAGGTCCGACTACTCTCGGACTACTCTCGTTCCCATACACTCCTCTCTCGGAGTTATAGTAATATCATATATATTAGTCTAGAAGCATCATTCTCGATGTTTCTAATGACTTTGGGAACTTTACTTAAATTCGGGTAATCTTAGGTTTAAGTGTTACCCTCACAATCATAGCTTGTACATTCGGACATTTTCTTATACCGGGTAAAATCCTCATATAAGAGGTCGACCGTATCTCAAGGGAGTCACATAGTCCTTAGGTCTCTTTTACCTTTCTTACATGTTTACATTATTGGACTAACTTCAATCTCTCTCGATGGAGGTCATTTATCTCTCCACTCATATTTATTTCGTGGATTGTTTCAATGAGGTTCTCTGACCGTTATCGGGTATATACTCAACCCGTACATCTCCTCACATTTTAGGGAGTTCATATGTTTGTGTTATCGTTATACTTTAATCGATAGCTTGTGTGTGTTTGCATATTACCATTGGTTATGTGACTACCCGTTCAACGGGTTTCTAGTCAATCAGTACTCACTAAGAGTCGGTCTATGCACTACGTTAGACCACACCGGCATACAAGTATGTTAGCTCATACAACATACCACAATGCATGCATAATCAAACAAGGGATTATTTTCATGCTTTAATCTTGATTAAGCCGGCACACAAACACACAAGTCAGAGTAACTCGGTTAGCATACGGGGCATGAGAAAATCATACTTTCACCGGGTTTTTACTTTACCGTGGCATCTCACCATGCTCGGGTCACGCACGACTCTCTGATAATGTTTCAAACATTATTGTTAATACTAAACTCATACGGAACATAATTAAATGTTATTCCCGTAGTTACCCCGTTATCCCGTTATCTCGGTTTCACTTTTTTTACTTAAGCTCTCACTTCTCAAGCACTTCTAACACTTTCTAACACTTCTTAGGGCCTTTACATCTCACTAAACAAGGCCTTAAAATCTTATAACATCATTAACATTCAATCCCCCATCATTTAAACCCTTTAAAAACACTCTCTGTAGGTTCTGGGGGGTGGTCCGGAACTTGGTCCCTACCTTAAGTCCCGGACCAAGCTGGTTGTAACTCTCGGTGATTTTAAACAGTGGTCCGGGACCTTGTACCAACTCAAGTCCCGGACCAAACATGGTGGCAACTCTCGGCCTAAATTAATGGGTGGTCCGGGACATTGTCCTTACCCCAAGTCCCGGACCAAGTGCAGGGTAAGCTCTCGACCTTGTTTTAGGGGGTGGTCCGGGACTTTGTCCATGGACTAGGTCCCGGACCCTGCTACAGATTTTACAGATTTGCAATTTTCTAACTCTGTTACAGGTCCTCTCATAGCCCATTGATAAACCAATCTTCCCCAACTAAAATCCACATGTTTTAGCACCTAATTACCCTTCTTAATCACCTTAAACTAAGGACAAAACTTATCACTTAATTCATGCACATTTACACCATTTCCACCCTCTCCGTTACACTAATGCACAACAGCACTTCTAGTTTTTTTTTGTTTCTGTTGTAGTTTTCTATCTTCTTTCTCTCCTTCCATTCCAACTCCACGCATCAATACACTCAAGCCCATACATTCCTAGGCAAATTTTGACAAGGTTTGTCTACATTCCTAAGCATTCTCCACACACTAGTCAACTCCCAAAATTCTATTTTTCCATCTCTGTTTTAACAACATTAAAACCTTGCACCAGCACATTAAATTCCCCTCTGTTATCACATATATAGCAGTTTAATCTCAAGACTTATTTCCCATACTAAACCTCATTAAAACAGCTCCTCTAATCAGCAAATATTGTAGCATCATGACTACACCATACAAGGTCATTATTTACGTTCAAAAATGTGTTTTACATAAAACAAAGTCATCTCAAGGTAAGCTCAATACCTTGTTAGTTTTCTGTTTTCTTTCCTCTTCTTCCTCCTTCTCTGATTCTTCTCTCTCTTCTTGTTTCCACAACAAACAGAGGTATAGATTGATGTCTACAATCATACCCCAAACCACACATAACAAACGAGTTTATTACTCACGTAACTCACAAGGTTAATATCAAAGGAGCTAGTTCTTATGGTTCTAACTTAGGTATTACCTTAGAATGTCCAAAAGGAGAGCTTGATAAAAATGATGGAATTTCCAACACTTCCCAAGAGCAAGGAGCTCACGGCAGAAATAGGGAAAATTTTCAACGTGGAGAAATTTTCCAAATTTGCAAGAACTAGCTAGGAAGATGGTTAACTTGAGTTTATATTTACCTTGGAGTATTAAGGAGATGAAGGAGACTCAAGAACACCCCTCCATGCTTCAAACGAGCCAACTGCCATGAGAACGAAGAAGAGGGTTTCGAGCTTTTAAAGGGTGGAAACGTTGCCCTTAACAAGAGGAGTCCAACGGTGGTGTTCTTGTGTGATTTGATGAAGAAATGAGCAAGAAAGGAGGGAATGAAGATGGTGCTGTGTGCTCTCTGATGGAATCGCTATTTACAGAGGCAAAGGAAGAAGGAGCTCGATTTGGAAGGAGGGAGATCGTGAGTGAGGAGAAAAGAAGAGGTGAGAGAGTAAGTAAATTACTTTTTACTATTCCCCTTTTTTTTTACTTTCACTTTTCTTTTCTTCCTTTATTCCTAACTAATTAACAAGAGAGGGGGAGGCTACTACTATATTAAAACCGGCCCCCCACTAGCTAATTAAGCTGGGGCGTTTTTTGTCTTTTACAGGAAACGCTCGTTATTTTACCCGGTTAGGCACTATTCACTAACCGGGCCCGTTTTTCGGATTTTTCCCGTTTAATTAATTTTAATGGTTATTAAGCTCCCATTAATTCTTAATTATAGTTATTTAATCAACTATAATTTTTACGGGTCCATTTGACCACTTAAAGTCACGTTTTCGGGTTTTCTCAAAAAACGTGCTTTAAAACTCCGTTATCGTTTTAATCCATTATTTGGATTCGTTTTCTTTGGGAATCATTCCCGTATACTAATTAGGCCTAACTAAGCCTTAGGAATCCATCTCGGACCCTCTCGAGATCATATATCTCTTATACTCATTTAACGCGCATTTTAGTGTTTTTCGCCTTTCAAGCGTTTTCTCTTTTCTTTTGGTTTTATTCTTTTTACCAATACTCTTTAGGCACCATTTGGCCTTTAATAATTTTATTAGAGTAATTTAATCACCATTTTTAGATCCGGGGTATTTCAATCTACCCCCCTTAGGAACTTTGTCCTCAAAGTTGGTGAATCTAGATGGTTACTCTCATGGCGTACTATGCCAAGGTTATAATACATGTATAACCTTACAGACTCCACAAGTCTGTCTCATTTCATACTACACATACCACACACATATCACAGCATGTATAGCAATCAAAAATACTCTTTTTACTCTCTCCATGGAATCGGTCCGAAGACAAGAAGGCACTACAGTCCTCGAATCCATATTGAGTAATATACTACTGATCCCTCAGGTACCGGTCACGTTGAACACTTACTCTTTCTGGTTCACGGCCGTTTCATGACAAATGGGCACTTACTCTCTCTGGCCCACGGTCCCTTCGGTTCTGATCAATACGTTACACATATACATATCCTCAGGCACTCTGGTTGACTCACTCAACACAGGAACATCTCAGGGTACTCTCCCCGTCCCGCTGCCTTTGGAAAAAAATCACACACTGACACCGCCCCAACCGGTCACTTAGGACCGCCGCACGTACGGTGCAATGGTTTCAAAACTAACACTCGCCCACCGTTCTACCGGTCATCAAGACTTAAGGCCACAGCCATCGGGGGTGATAGCGGTTTCAAAACCAATTTCGTTTCCATCTTCATACTTGAAGGAAATTCTTTTTCAAAATCTGTTTGAAAATTCTTTTAAAACATCACACAACTCCAAATCAGATTTATGGTAGCTGTATCTTTCTTAGCGTGATTACTTGTGACCACTATAGGGAGCTTCAGGAATCATCTAACCCTGATGTGATCAGCATCAGTGTTGAACTATCCTTCCACCCCAATTTGTGTTTGGTTTCCCTTGATCGCTAGCAGATCAAGTTCCACCTCCCACATCAGTTTCAAACAATCAGATAGTCAAACATTTTTGTTTTCTATCTTTTACTCTTTCTAGTCATATTCACGAAACAATTCGTTTCAATTAATCTCTAGTTCCTAGTACTTAGGTCATTTGTCATTCTCATTGCTTCACTACTTTACCTAGGTATTCCATACTTATGGCTTCTTTTACCCAAATTGTTGCTCAATTTAAAACACATAACATACAACTCCAAAGGATGGAACTCACTCCATCAATCATTCTCGATAAAATAACCTAGGGAACTCACTCCCTCTTAGGTTACACATCGGTTTCATGCCGATTCATACTCATCATATCTCATGTCTAATCTCACTAGACATATACTATAGGGATTCTCATTCCCCAGGAGTTTCTCTACTCCTCTTTTCATGAATATTACCTACTCATTACTTGCATCTCTCATGCACAATACTTATACTTACACAATGAATGGGTACACATGTTTATGTAACATGAGGTCCAAACATCAAAACAATTTCTTTTGTGCTATGCACATAGTAGTTTACGAACTATACGTAAAACATACTCTAAGCGGTTTCTCGCCCTACCCCCCTTAAAAGGGGTTACGCCCGCGTAACCAACCATATGTTATCACTGAACATTGGTTCATTAATTCGAGTATTATGAAGTGTTTAAACTTCAGTACGGTTAATTAACTCATAACCGGGTTCGGTTCTAGCCTCTAAGGCTTCAAGGGGTTTATGATATAGGTATACTTAACCCTGAATCACGGTCCACAAGCTTCTGCTGCGTGACCTGATAACTAGAGCTTAATTCGCTCTTTGGTATTTTCAATGTATTATCCACTCTCTTTTTATCCGTTTTTACTTGGAAATAAGGTTTATCAATCGTCGCTAGGTATCTCTTACCGTATGCGAATTCGATGAATTTTAGATTGTCTCTCCAGTTCTCTGGGAATCTACTTCGTATAACACTGTATACCTCTGTGATTATTCACTTATTTTTCCCGACTTGTTGTCGGTTGAGGTCAAGCTACTACTTAGCATGTAGTGCTTCCTCGTTTAATAGTGGCTCATGGATTATGTTTGTTTCTTGGTTCTGTACCAGAGTTCTTCATTCATACTACTCTGCATTTACCATTCATCGATCCTGGGCCCTGTGGGTTACTGCCCACATTCTTCGTGCATCTATGGCCAACGGCCGCACGGTTATCTCCCTAAATTCTCACTCAACAGGCTTCGTTGACATTTCTCAATTCCTGGCTCTCCCACTCGGTCATTACCGCACAAGTGCAATACCAAAACACTCAGTCATACAGAGTGCAGAAGCGTAAACCCTTGACAGTAAATCTCTCATGGGATAGGAATGATTATGTCTCCTTTATCATATTCTTCATCAACTCTAATCACTATCTGAATATACTTTTACAATGGTCGCTTACTGCACACCTTGGTCTTTCTCATTTCTATGGCATCCGCTACTACTTTAGCTTCCGCCCAGGTGTTCTCGCCATTTACACGATGGCTTGCCATTCATTTGGCTCAACAACATACGCTATTGTTAAAATCTCTCTGCGCACTTGCGCGCTACTTACTCTGCAGTTCATATTGCACACATACAGTGTTTACTACTCAACTGATTACTCTACTATAGTTCATATACTCATTGGCAATATACTCATGCTCAAGTTTTACTACACCGCTCTAGCGGTTTCACATTACATACATAGGTGGTAGCCTTTCTCTAGAGGATTCACGCAAATGCCGCTCCATAGGCCCCATAATAACAAGTGGTATCCCCACTCTAAGGTAGTGGTTCATTCACCACTGTTCCTCTTATGCCTCTATGCATAGGTTTACAACGTTTGGATCTACGTATTGTAGTTGGTTTTATCGGCTTACAAGCCACCTTGCCTCGAGTCATGCTCCATGCGGCTGTTTATATAGGTTTCTTCTTCTCCGTATGCCACTAGACGGTTAGGAGGTTTTTCTGGGCTCTTTGACATGGTTGTCTCACCACCCTTCCGTACTTGGAAGGCCCTTATCTACTAGGTATTAATTCATGCCCTCTAGCATTTTAGGGTATCCCGTGTTACGAGGGATCCCTTCGGGTTCTGCCCGAGTGTTTGCTTAAACACTTGTGTTCTCAACACGATGTTTCGTTCAACTACTGTTGACTCCGGCACCCTTCTCGGATTGCTCCTGGGTGTTACTGAGTAATGCCATTACATTTGGCTTGTACTCATGGTTATGTTCAGTTGTGACTTCGCCTTGCGGCTATGTCCTTGACTATCCCGTTTTGGGTTGTAATGTCTCCCATTATTGGGTAGATCCTTGGTACCTTCTAATACCTACTAGGTCTGGTCATTATTCTCTTCAGTGAGGTATAAAGTGGGAATTCTATCCCGTTTATCGTACATTAATAAGTTCATTTAGGCATTCGCCGTATTATTTACACTGGTATTCATCCAGTTATTAGGTATTTCCTGAGACATATCCAATGTCTGTACTTAATACTCTGTGCTTCTCGCGCTTAATAACGCTATATCCTTAGGTCCGTCACCTTACTGGTTCCTAGACTCCTTTATCTTGGTAAGCTCCCTTATGTTCTTCGATCATCCGAGATGTCTACTGTCTTGGTTTGGATTGGCTCTTTCGTCCGTAGTATGGAGTGGGCTACTTCCCGTGTACCGTACTCTACTTGTATACATACATGGAGTATCTTATTGATACGTTACCACTTACCCGACTAACTCATAACTGGTCTGTCAGGCCCGCAAGCTCCTTTGGAGTGCGGTTGTTCCATGTCTCGTTTGTGTACACTTGTAGTGTCGGTCACGCCTAAGTGAAGTATTCTGTTGCCAACTCCTCTTATATGGTCCTATAATAACTTATCGTGGTTCACTGGTTTGGTTTTAAAACTTTGGGGGTTTTTGGAAAATTTCATGTTTTGAAGAAAAGTTTGAGTCTTGAAAGTAAACTCTTTGCGGCATTTCAATGCCGGTTGCTTCTTACCAGGTCTAGCCTCTTGCTGACCGGTATATTCTTTATACGGTGGTCAGGCCTTTAGGCCTTTCCAAGGTTTCATTTCAGAATTTTTAGGGTTTTTGGCTTCTCTTGCCGTCTTGGTACTTGCTAAGTACTTTTTATTGCAAAGGTTCCTCTTAATAATCCCGCTATTACTGCACTTGCCGAGGCAAGTGCGCGGTACAGGCGGTTTTTAGGTTAACTCATACCGGTCACGGTATTGTTCACATTGTATCTGGTAGCTTTGACGGCTCTTCCTTGATCCTTTAATTGGATAACTGCTCCTTAGACATGACTGTCATTCATTTAGGTGCTCCTCCACTCTCGGAGTTCCTTAGCTATTTTAATTCTAGGCTTTACCTCGTTGCTCGTTCCCACGTCTTTACTGTGGTTACCGAGGTTTAACTTATTTAGGTACTACTTCTGTAGTCCTATTCGGGTATATCCCGTAGCTATGCTCGTAGCTGTCTAAGCTGTATCAGTTAAGTATTGCAACCTCTTTGGGTGTGGCAGGGTGGGTGTACCTACTCTCATCTAGGTTCCTAATTGGTTGGTATACCGTTGGTAGTATTATTTAACTATGACGGTCCGTAGACATGTGTCTCGGTTTTTGTTATTATCATTGCTTCTCATTAACCCGCCTTCTTGTACGGTTAGTGCTTTCTTCTTGCTGCTGCTCGGCCAGCTAGGTTCTCGCGACTGCTAAGCATGTCGCCCCAAGTTGCCACAAATTCTGGTCTCCTTGGATTAGGATGTCTCGACCTTCCGTCATTGCATGCAGTTTTTGTCATTTCAGCGGGATCCGTCTCCGGGGTTTCCGGTTCTCGGGATTTACCGCATGACAGGTTCTAGTTCATATTAAAATATTAAATAACTGCCAGATTGGGTTTCCCCGTCTCTCTGGCGTTCCTTCCCAAGCTTTTAATGCGGGGGTTGCGGAGGGCGGGTATGGTATTGTAGGTATCCAGATCATACTGGAAGTTCCTATCTAGCGCATCTCTCACGCTACCACTCAACCCTTAGCCCTAAGTCTCTATATCCTAACTCGGTATTTCCTAAGCTCGGTATTTCCAGTCATCAGAGCGATACTTCGCTCTGATACCATTTTTTGTAACACCCCAACCGTTAATCTCATCATTACTTCTTAAACCTTCTCAATTACTCTTACTCGCACAGCGGAACTCTAACTTACAACGGGGGTGAAACAACGCCGTTAGCCACCCATGTGGCTAAACAGGCCTTTCTTACATACCGTAACGGTCTGATGAACTGGAACAACCGAGTACTTCATGCAAATACAATACTCAATTCATATCTCTACTATACCGAGTCTACAATATACGGATGCCGATAACATACTCGGACTTACACCTCATTCAAACGCATAAGTAATTACAATCTAACTACCCATGCTCACTGTAGTCCCCGTCCTACTCTCTCGAACGGTGGTCAGCTTCAAGTACCTGCACACTAAAAACGTTCCCCCTAGGGGGTCAGCTTACGCTGCGCATGAAATTCGCATATACCGCGTGCTAACCGCGGTACGCCGACTACTTTGGGTCGGATATACATGGAGTTCATTTTAATCAAACAACATGCATCATGGCAATACAATATATATGTATATCACACAAGGAATCTACATCCAATCACGGAACACGATTCCTAACTAACATAACAATGTTGTTAGTGGTAACTGGTTACTCTTAGGCACTGAGGGTTATTCCTCACCATGCCTTATTTACTTATTCAATACGTCACCCGCTCTCTCGGGTTACTTATTCGTATACACACCCATTCTCTTGGGCTACTCATTCTTATACTTACCCCTTTCTCTCGGGTTACTCATACATATACTCACCCCTTTCTCTCGGGTTACTCATACCTATACTCACCCCTTTCTCTCGGGTTATTTATACTCATTATCTCACCCACACTCTTGGGTTATTCATATTCAAGCTCTTGTAGATTCTCGAGACACTACAGGTCTCCTACGTCACGCTTGTTACTCTTATTACATACTTAAGCCAAAACTCATGGCTCTCTAGCATAGTCTTACTTCCCCGGTTTCGACCCTACTCTGGGTCTAGCATGGTGGGAAGGTTCAACTAGCTCACGGAACTCTCTCTTAGTTCCTATCTCTTTTACTTAGGTCCGACTACTCTCGGACTACTCTCGTTCCCATACACTCCTCTCTCGGAGTTATAGTAATATCATATATATTAGTCTAGAAGCATCATTCTCGATGTTTCTAATGACTTTGGGAACTTTACTTAAATTCGGGTAATCTTAGGTTTAAGTGTTACCCTCACAATCATATGCTTGTACATTCGGATATTTTCTTATACCGGGTAAAATCCTCATATAAGAGGTCGACCGTATCTCAAGGGAGTCACATAGTCCCTTAGGTCTCTTTTACCTTTCTTACATGTTTACATTATTGGACTAACTTCAATCCTCTCGATGGAGGTCATTTATCTCTCCACTCATATTTATTTCGTGGATTGTTTCAATAAGGTTCTCTAACCGTTATCGGGTATATACTCAACCCGTACATCTCCTCACATTTTAGGGAGTTCATATGTTTGTGTTATCGTTATACTTTAATCGATAGCTTGTGTGTGTTTGCATATTACCATTGGTTATGTGACTACCCGTTCAACGGGTTTCTAGTCAATCAGTACTCACTAAGAGTCGGTCTATGCACTACGTTAGACCACACCGGCATACAAGTATGTTAGCTCATACAACATACAACAATGCATGCATAATCAAACAAGGGATTATTTTCATGCTTTAATCTTGATTAAGCCGGCACACAAACACACAAATCAGAGTAACTCGGTTAGCATACGGGGCATGAGAAAATCATACCTTTCACCGGGGTTTTTACTTTACCGTGGCATCTCACCATGCTCGGGTCACGCACGACTCTCTGATAATGTTTCAAACATTATTGTTAATACTAAACTCATACGGAACATAATTAAATGTTATTCCCGTAGTTACCCCGTTATCCCGTTATCTCGGTTTCACTTTTTTTACTTTAAGCTCTCACTTCTCAAGCACTTCTAACACTTTCTAACACTTCTTAGGGCCTTTACATCTCACTAAACAAGGCCTTAACATCTTATAACATCATTAACATTCAATCCCCCATCATTTAAACCCTTTAAAACACTCTCTGTAGGTTTCTGGGGGGTGGTCCGGGACTTGGTCCCTACCTTAAGTCCCGGACCAAAGCTGGTTGTAACTCTCGGGTGATTTTAACAAGTGGTCCGGGACCTTGTACCAGACTCAAGTCCCGGACCAAACATGGTGGCAACTCTCGGCCTAAATTAATGGGGTGGTCCGGGACATTGTCCTTACCCCAAGTCCCGGACCAAGTGCAGGGTAAGCTCTCGACCTTGTTTTAGGGGGTGGTCCGGGACTTTGTCCATGGACTAGGTCCCGGACCCTGCTACAGATTTTACAGATTTGCAATTTTCTAACTCTGTTACAGGTCCTCTCATAGCCCATTGATAAACCAATCTTCCCCAACTAAAATCCACATGTTTTAGCACCTAATTACCCTTCTTAATCACCTTAAACTAAGGACAAAACTTATCACTTAATTCATGCACATTTACACCATTTCCACCCTCTCCGTTACACTAATGCACAACAGCACTTCTAGTTTTTTTTTGTTTCTGTTGTAGTTTTCTATCTTCTTTCTCTCCTTCCATTCCAACTCCACGCATCAATACACTCAAGCCCATACATTCCTAGGCAAATTTTGACAAGGTTTGTCTACATTCCTAAGCATTCTCCACACACTAGTCAACTCCCAAAATTCTATTTTTCCATCTCTGTTTTAACAACATTAAAACCTTGCACCAGCACATTAAATTCCCCTCTGTTATCACATATATAGCAGTTTAATCTCAAGACTTATTTCCCATACTAAACCTCATTAAAACAGCTCCTCTAATCAGCAAATATTGTAGCATCATGACTACACCATACAAGGTCATTATTTACGTTCAAAAATGTGTTTTACATAAAACAAAGTCATCTCAAGGTAAGCTCAATACCTTGTTAGTTTTCTGTTTTCTTTCCTCTTCTTCCTCCTTCTCTGATTCTCTCTCTCTCTTCTTGTTTCCACAACAAACAGAGGTATAGATTGATGTCTACAATCATACCCCAAACCACACATAACAAACGAGTTTATTACTCACGTAACTCACAAGGTTAATATCAAAGGAGCTAGTTCTTATGGTTCTAACTTAGGTATTACCTTAGAATGTCCAAAAGGAGAGCTTGATAGAAAATGATGGAATTTCCAACACTTCCCAAGAGCAAGGAGCTCACGGCTGAAATAGGGAAAATTTTCAACGTGGAGAAATTTTCCAAATTTGCAAGAACTAGCTAGGAAGATGGTTAACTTGAGTTTATATTTACCTTGGAGTATTAAGGAGATGAAGGAGACTCAAGAACACCCCTCCATGCTTCAAACGAGCCAACTGC
Source organism: Limonium bicolor (assembly GCA_023374045.1). NCBI lineage: Eukaryota > Viridiplantae > Streptophyta > Magnoliopsida > Caryophyllales > Plumbaginaceae > Limonium > Limonium bicolor. The sequence continues at coordinate 275,764,629 of CM041782.1, read as the reverse complement.
CATGAGAACGAAGAAGAGGGTTTCGAGCTTTTAAAGGGTGGAAACGTTGCCCTTAACAAGAGGAGTCCAACGGTGGTGTTCTTGTGTGATTTGATGAAGAAATGAGCAAGAAAGGAGGGAATGAAGATGGTGCTGTGTGCTCTCTGATGGAATCGCTATTTACAGAGGCAAAGGAAGAAGGAGCTCGATTTGGAAGGAGGGAGATCGTGAGTGAGGAGAAAAGAAGAGGTGAGAGAGTAAGTAAATTACTTTTTACTATTCCCCTTTTTTTTTACTTTCACTTTTCTTTTCTTCCTTATTCCTAACTAAAACAAGAGAGGGGGAGGCTACTACTATATTAAAACCGGCCCCCACTAGCTAATTAAGCTGGGGCGTTTTTTGTCTTTTACAGGAAACGCTCGTTATTTTACCCGGTTAGGCACTATTCACTAACCGGGCCCGTTTTTCGGATTTTTCCCGTTTAATTAATTTTAATGGTTATTAAGCTCCCATAATACTTAATTATAGTTATTTAATCAACTATAATTTTTACGGGTCCATTTGACCACTTAAAGTCACGTTTTCGGGTTTTCTCGAAAAACGTGCTTTAAAACTCCGTTATCGTTTTAATCCATTATTTGGATTCGTTTCTTTGGGAATCATTCCGTATACTAATTAGGCCTAACTAAGCCTTAGGAATCCATCTCGGACCCTCTCGAGATCATATATCTCTTATACTCATTTAACGCGCATTTTAGTGTTTTTCGCCTTTCAAGCGTTTTCTCTTTCTTTTGGTTTTATTCTTTTTACCAATACTCTTTAGGCACCATTAGGCCTTTAATAATTTTATTAGAGTAATTTAATCACCATTTTTAGATCCGGGGTATTTCAATCTACCCCCCTTAGGAACTTTGTCCTCAAAGTTGGTGAATCTAGATGGTTACTCTCATGGCGTACTATGCCAAGGTTATATACATGTATAACCTTACAGACTCCACAAGTCTGTCTCATTTCATACTACACATACCACACACATATCACAGCATGTATAGCAATCAAAAATATCTTTTTACTCTCTCCATGGAATCGGTCCGAAGACAAGAAGGCACTACAGTCCTCGAATCCATATTGAGTAATATACTACTGATCCCTCAGGTACCGGTCACGTTGAACACTTACTCTTTCTGGTTCGCGGCCGTTTCATGACAAATGGGCACTTACTCTCTCTGGCCCACGGTCCCTTCGGTTCTGATCAATACGTTACACATATACATATCCTCAGGCACTCTGGTTGACTCACTCAACACAGGAACATCTCAGGGTACTCTCCCCGTCCCGCTGCCTTTGGAAAAAATCACACACTGACACCGCCCCAACCGGTCATTAGGACCGCCGCACGTACGGTTGCAATGGTTTCAAAACTAACACTCGCCCACCGTTCTACCGGTCATCAAGACTTAAGGCCACAGCCATCGGCGGGTGATAGCGGTTTCAAAACCAATTTCGTTTCCATCTTCATACTTGAAGGAAATTCTTTTTCAAAATCTGTTTGAAAATTTTTTAAAACATCACACAACTCCAAATCAGATTTATGGTAGCTGTATCTCTTTTAGCGTGATTACTTGTGACCACTATGGGAGCTTCAGGAATCATCTAACCCTGATGTGATCAGCATCAGTGTTGAACTATCCTTCCACCCCAATTTGTGTTCGGTTTCCCTTGATCGCTAGCAGATCAAGTTCCACCTCCCACATCAGTTTCAAACAATCAGATAGTCAAACATTTTTGTTTTCTATCTTTTACTCTTTCTAGTCATATTCACGAAACAATTCGTTTCAATTAATCTCTAGTTCCTAGTACTTAGGTCATTTGTCATTCTCATTGCTTCACTACTTTACCTAGGTATTCCATACTTATGGCTTCTTTACCCAAATTGTTGCTCAATTTAAAACACATAACATACAACTCCAAAGGATGGAACTCACTCCATCAATCATTCTCGATAAAATCACCTAGGGAACTCACTCCCTCTTAGGTTACACATCGGTTTCATGCCGATTCATACTCATCATATCTCATGTCTAATCTCACTAGACATATACTATAGGGATTCTCATTCCCCAGGAGTTTCTCTCCCTCTTTTCATGAATATTACCTACTAACTGCATCTCTCATGCACAATACTTATACTTACACAATGAATGGGTACACATGTTTATGTAACATGAGGTCCAAACATCAAAACAATTTCTTTTGTGCTATGCACATAGTAGTTTACGAACTATACGTAAAACATACTCTAAGCGGTTTCTCGCCCTACCCCCCTTAAAAGGGGTTACGCCCGCGTAACCAACCATATGTTATCACTGAACATTGGTTCATTAATTCGAGTATTATGAAGTGTTTAAACTTCAGTACGGTTAATTAACTCATAACCGGGTTCGGTTCTAGCCTCTAAGGCTTCAAGGGGTTTATGATATAGGTATACTTAACCCTGAATCACGGTCCACAAGCTTCTGCTGCGTGACCTGATAACTAGAGCTTAATTCGCTCTTTGGTATTTTCAATGTATTATCCACTCTCTTTTTATCCGTTTTTACTTGGAAATAAGGTTTATCAATCGTCGCTAGGTATCTCTTACCGTATGCGAATTCGATGAATTTTAGATTGTCTCTCCAGTTCTCTGGGAATCTACTTCGTATAACACTGTATACCTCTGTGATTATTCACTTATTTTTCCCGACTTGTTGTCGGTTGAGGTCAAGCTACTACTTAGCATGTAGTGCTTCCTCGTTTAATAGTGGCTCATGGATTATGTTTGTTTCTTGGTTCTGTACCAGAGTTCTTCATTCATACTACTCTGCATTTACCATTCATCGATCCTGGGCCCTGTGGGTTACTGCCCACATTCTTCGTGCATCTATGGCCAACGGCCGCACGGTTATCTCCCTAAATTCTCACTCAACAGGCTTCGTTGACATTTCTCAATTCCTGGCTCTCCCACTCGGTCATTACCGCACAAGTGCAATACCAAAACACTCAGTCATACAGAGTGCAGAAGCGTAAACCCTTGACAGTAAATCTCTCATGGGATAGGAATGATTATGTCTCCTTTATCATATTTCTTCATCAACTCTAATCACTATCTGAATATACTTTTACAATGGTCGCTTACTGCACACCTTGGTCTTTCTCATTTCTATGGCATCCGCTACTACTTTAGCTTCCGCCCAGGTGTTCTCGCCATTTACACGATGGCTTGCCATTCATTTGGCTCAACAACATACGCTATTGTTAAAATCTCTCTGCGCACTTGCGCGCTACTTACTCTGCAGTTCATATTGCACACATACAGTGTTTACTACTCAACTGATTACTCTACTATAGTTCATATACTCATTGGCAATATACTCATGCTCAAGTTTTACTACACCGCTCTAGCGGTTTCACATTACATACTTAGGTGGTAGCCTTTCTCTAGAGGATTCACGCAAATGCCGCTCCATAGGCCCCATAATAACAAGTGGTATCCCCACTCTAAGGTAGTGGTTCATTCACCACTGTTCCTCTTATGCCTCTATGCATAGGTTTACAACGTTTGGATCTACGTATTGTAGTTGGTTTTATCGGCTTACAAGCCACCTTGCCTCGAGTCATGCTCCATGCGGCTGTTTATATAGGTTTCTTCTCCGTATGCCACTAGACGGTTAGGAGGTTTTCTGGGCTCTTTGACATGGTTGTCTCACCACCCTTCCGTACTTGGAAGGCCCTTTCTACTAGGTATTAATTCATGCCCTCTAGCATTTAGGGTATCCCGTGTTACGAGGGATCCCTTCGGGTTCTGCCCGAGTGTTTGCTTAAACACTTGTGTTCTCAACACGATGTTTCGTTCAACTACTGTTGACTCCGGCACCCTTCTCGGATTGCTCCTGGGTGTTACTGAGTAATGCCATTACATTTGGCTTGTACTCATGGTTATGTTCAGTTGTGACTTCGCCTTGCGGCTATGTCCTTGACTATCCCGTTTGGGTTGTAATGTCTCCCATTATTGGGTAGATCCTTGGTACCTTCTAATACCTACTAGGTCTGGTCATTATTCTCTTCAGTGAGGTATAAAGTGGGAATTCTATCCCGTTTATCGTACATTAATAAGTTCATTTAGGCATTCGCCGTATTATTTACACTGGTATTCATCCAGTTATTAGGTATTTCCTGAGACATATCCAATGTCTGTACTTAATACTCTGTGCTTCTCGCGCTTAATAACGCTATATCCTTAGGTCCGTCACCTTACTGGTTCCTAGACTCCTTATCTTGGTAAGCTCCTTATGTTCTTCGATCATTCGAGATGTCTACTGTCTTGGTTTGGATTGGCTCTTTCGTCCGTAGTATGGAGTGGGCTACTTCCCGTGTACCGTACTCTACTTGTATACATACATGGAGTATCTTATTGATACGTTACCACTTACCCGACTAACTCATAACTGGTCTGTCAGGCCCGCAAGCTCCTTTGGAGTGCGGTTGTTCCATGTCTCGTTTGTGTACACTTGTAGTGTCGGTCACGCCTAAGTGAAGTATTCTGTTGCCAACTCCTCTTATATGGTCCTATAATAACTTATCGTGGTTCACTGGTTTGGTTTTAAAACTTTGGGGGTTTTTGGAAAATTTCATGTTTTGAAGAAAAGTTTGAGTCTTGAAAGTAAACTCTTTGCGGCATTTCAATGCCGGTTGCTTCTTACCAGGTCTAGCCTCTTGCTGACCGGTATATTCTTTATACGGTGGTCAGGCCTTTAGGCCTTTCCAAGGTTTCATTTCAGTTTTAGGGTTTTTGGCTTCTCTTGCCGTCTTGGTACTTGCTAAGTACTTTTATTGCAAAGGTTCCTCTTAATCCCGCTATTACTGCACTTGCCGAGGCAAGTGCGCGGTACAGGCGGGGTTTTTAGGTTAACTCATACCGGTCACGGTATTGTTCACATTGTATCTGGTAGCTTGACGGCTCTTCCTTGATCCTTTAATTGGATAACTGCTCCTTAGACATGACTGTCATTCATTTAGGTGCTCCTCCACTCTCGGAGTTCCTTAGCTATTTTAATTCTAGGCTTTACCTCGTTGCTCGTTCCCACGTCTTTACTGTGGTTACCGAGGTTTAACTTATTTAGGTACTACTTCTGTAGTCCTATTCGGGTATATCCCGTAGCTATGCTCGTAGCTGTCTAAGCTGTATCAGTTAAGTATTGCAACCTCTTTGGGTGTGGCAGGGTGGGTGTACCTACTCTCATCTAGGTTCCTAATTGGTTGGTATACCGTTGGTAGTATTATTTAACTAGCGGTCCGTAGACATGTGTCTCGGTTTTTGTTATTATCATTGCTTCTCATTAACCCGCCTTCTTACGGTTAGTGCTTTCTTCTTGCTGCTGCTCGGCCAGCTAGGTTCTCGCGACTGCTAAGCATGTCGCCCCAAGTTGCCACAAATTCTGGTCTCCTTGGATTAGGATGTCTCGACCTTCCGTCATTGCATGCAGTTTTGTCATTTCAGCGGGATCCGTCTCCGGGTTTCCGGTTCTCGGGATTTACCGCATGACAGGTTCTAGTTCATATTAAATATTAAATAACTGCCAGATTGGGTTTCCCCGTCTCTCTGGCGTTCTTCCCAAGCTTTTAATGCGGGGGTTGTGGAGGGCGGGTATGGTATTGTAGGTATCCAGATCATACTGGAAGTTCCTATCTAGCGCATCTCTCACGCTACCACTCAACCCTTAGCCCTAAGTCTCTATATCCTAACTCGGTATTTCCTAAGCTCGGTATTTCCAGTCATCAGAGCGATACTTCGCTCTGATACCATTTTTGTAACACCCCAACCGTTAATCTCATCATTACTCTTAAACCTTCTAATTACTCTTACTCGCACAGCGGAACTCTAACTTACAACGAGGGGTGAAACAACGCCGTTAGCCACCCATGTGGCTAACAGGCCTTTTTACATACCGTAACGGTCTGATGAACTGGAACAACCGAGTACTTCATGCAAATACAATACTCAATTCATATCTCTACTATACCGAGTCTACAATATACGGATGCCGATAACATACTCGGACTTACACCTCATTCAAACGCATAAGTAATTACAATCTAACTACCCATGCTCACTGTAGTCCCCGTCCTACTCTCTCGAACGGTGGTCAGCTTCAAGTACCTGCACACTAAAAACGTTCCCCCTAGGGGGTCAGCTTACGCTGCGCATGAAATTCGCATATACCGCGTGCTAACCGCGGTACGCCGACTACTTTGGGTCGGATATACATGGAGTTCATTTTAATCAAACAACATGCATCATGGCAATACAATATATATGTATATCACACAAGGAATCTACATCCAATCACGGAACACGATTCCTAACTAACATAACAATGTTGTTAGTGGTAACTGGTTACTCTTAGGCACTGAGGGTTATTCCTCACATGCCTTATTTACTTATTCAATACTCACCCGCTCTCTCGGGTTACTTATTCGTATACACACCCATTCTCTTGGGCTACTCATTCTTATACTTACCCTTTCTCTCGGGTTACTACATATACTACCCCTTTCTCTCGGGTTACTCATACCTATACTCACCCCTTTCTCTCGGGTTATTTATACTCATTATCTCACCCACACTCTTGGGTTATTCATATTCAAGCTCTTGTAGATTCTCGAGACACTACAGGTCTCCTACGTCACGCTTGTTACTCTTATTACATACTTAAGCCAAAACTCATGGCTCTCTAGCATAGTCTTACTTCCCCGGTTTCGACCCTACTCTGGGTCTAGCATGGTGGGAAGGTTCAACTAGCTCACGGAACTCTCTCTTAGTTCCTATCTCTTTTACTTAGGTCCGACTACTCTCGGACTACTCTCGTTCCCATACACTCCTCTCTCGGAGTTATAGTAATATATATATTTAGTCTAGAAGCATCATTCTCGATGTTTCTAATGACTTTGGGAACTTTACTTAAATTCGGGTAATCTTAGGTTTAAGTGTTACCCTCACAATCATATGCTTGTACATTCGGATATTTTCTTATACCGGGTAAAATCCTCATATAAGAGGTCGACCGTATCTCAAGGGAGTCACATAGTCCCTTAGGTCTCTTTTACCTTTCTTACATGTTTACATTATTGGACTAACTTCAATCCTCTCGATGGAGGTCATTTATCTCTCCACTCATATTTATTTCGTGGATTGTTTCAATAAGGTTCTCTAACCGTTATCGGGTATATACTCAACCCGTACATCTCCTCACATTTTAGGGAGCTCATATGTTTGTGTTATCGTTATACTTTAATCGATAGCTTGTGTGTGTTTGCATATTACCATTGGTTATGTGACTACCCGTTCAACGGGTTTCTAGTCAATCAGTACTCACTAAGAGTCGGTCTATGCACTACGTTAGACCACACCGGCATACAAGTATGTTAGCTCATACAACATACAACAATGCATGCATAATCAAACAAGGGATTATTTTCATGCTTTAATCTTGATTAAGCCGGCACACAAACACACAAATCAGAGTAACTCGGTTAGCATACGGGGCATGAGAAAATCATACCTTTCACCGGGGTTTTACTTTACCGTGGCTTCTCCCCATGCTCGGGTCACGCACGACTCTCTGATAATGTTTCAAACATTATTGTTAATACTAAACTCATACGGAACATAATTAAATGTTATTCCCGTAGTTACCCCGTTATCCCGTTATCTCGGTTTCACTTTTTTTACTTTAAGCTCTCACTTCTCAAGCACTTCTAACACTTTCTAACACTTCTTAGGGCCTTTACATCTCACTAAACAAGGCCTTAACATCTTATAACATCATTAACATTCAATCCCCCATCATTTAAACCCTTTAAAACACTCTCTGTAGGTTTCTGGGGGGTGGTCCGGGACTTGGTCCCTACCTTAAGTCCCGGACCAAAGCTGGTTGTAACTCTCGGGTGATTTTAACAAGTGGTCCGGGACCTTGTACCAGACTCAAGTCCCGGACCAAACATGGTGGCAACTCTCGGCCTAAATTAATGGGGTGGTCCGGGACATTGTCCTTACCCCAAGTCCCGGACCAAGTGCAGGGTAAGCTCTCGACCTTGTTTTAGGGGGTGGTCCGGGACTTTGTCCATGGACTAGGTCCCGGACCCTGCTACAGATTTTACAGATTTGCAATTTTCTAACTCTGTTACAGGTCCTCTCATAGCCCATTGATAAACCAATCTTCCCCAACTAAAATCCACATGTTTTAGCACCTAATTACCCTTCTTAATCACCTTAAACTAAGGACAAAACTTATCACTTAATTCATGCACATTTACACCATTTCCACCCTCTCCGTTACACTAATGCACAACAGCACTTCTAGTTTTTTTTTGTTTCTGTTGTAGTTTTCTATCTTCTTTCTCTCCTTCCATTCCAACTCCACGCATCAATACACTCAAGCCCATACATTCCTAGGCAAATTTTGACAAGGTTTGTCTACATTCCTAAGCATTCTCCACACACTAGTCAACTCCCAAAATTCTATTTTTCCATCTCTGTTTTAACAACATTAAAACCTTGCACCAGCACATTAAATTCCCCTCTGTTATCACATATATAGCAGTTTAATCTCAAGACTTATTTCCCATACTAAACCTCATTAAAACAGCTCCTCTAATCAGCAAATATTGTAGCATCATGACTACACCATACAAGGTCATTATTTACGTTCAAAAATGTGTTTTACATAAAACAAAGTCATCTCAAGGTAAGCTCAATACCTTGTTAGTTTTCTGTTTTCTTTCCTCTTCTTCCTCCTTCTCTGATTCTCTCTCTCTCTTCTTGTTTCCACAACAAACAGAGGTATAGATTGATGTCTACAATCATACCCCAAACCACACATAACAAACGAGTTTATTACTCACGTAACTCACAAGGTTAATATCAAAGGAGCTAGTTCTTATGGTTCTAACTTAGGTATTACCTTAGAATGTCCAAAAGGAGAGCTTGATAGAAAATGATGGAATTTCCAACACTTCCCAAGAGCAAGGAGCTCACGGCTGAAATAGGGAAAATTTTCAACGTGGAGAAATTTTCCAAATTTGCAAGAACTAGCTAGGAAGATGGTTAACTTGAGTTTATATTTACCTTGGAGTATTAAGGAGATGAAGGAGACTCAAGAAACCCCTCCATGCTTCAAACGAGCCAACTGCCATGAGAACGAAGAAGAGGGTTTCGAGCTTTTAAAGGGTGGAAACGTTGCCCTTAACAAGAGGAGTCCAACGGTGGTGTTCTTGTGTGATTTGATGAAGAAATGAGCAAGAAAGGAGGGAATGAAGATGGTGCTGTGTGCTCTCTGATGGAATCGCCATTTACAGAGGCAAAGGAAGAAGGAGCTCGATTTGGAAGGAGGGAGATCGTGAGTGAGGAGAAAAGAAGAGGTGAGAGAGTAAGTAAATTACTTTTTACTATTCCCCTTTTTTTTTACTTTCACTTTTCTTTTCTTCCTTTATTCCTAACTAATTAACAAGAGAGGGGGAGGCTACTACTATTAAAACCGGCCCCCACTAGCTAATTAAGCTGGGGCGTTTTTGTCTTTACAGGAAACGCTCGTTATTTTACCCGGTTAGGCACTATTCACTAACCGGGCCCGTTTTTCGGATTTTTCCCGTTTAATTAATTTTATTGGTTATTAAGCTCCCATCAATACTTAATTATAGTTATTTAATCAACTATAATTTTTACGGGTCCATTTGACCACTTAAAGTCACGTTTTCGGGTTTTCTCGAAAAACGTGCTTTAAAACTCCGTTATCGTTTTAATCCATTTGGATTCGTTTTCTTGGGAATCATTCCCGTATACTAATTAGGCCTAACTAAGCCTTAGGAATCCATCTCGGACCCTCTCGAGATCATATATCTCTTAAAACGCGCTTTTAGTGTTTTTCGCCTTTAAAGCGTTTTCTCTTTTTTTGGTTTATTTTTTACAATACTCTTTAGGCACCATTAGGCCTTTAATAATTTTATTAGAGTAATTTAATCACCATTTTTAGATCCGGGGTATTTCACAGAACCTGTCAAGCGGTAGGTCCCGAGAACCGGAAACCCCGGGGACGGATCCCGCTGGAACGACAATAACCGCACTTAAAGGCGGAAGATCGAGAAATCCTAATCCAAGGAGACTAGAATCTGTGGCAGCTTGGGGCGACATGCTTTGCAGTCGCGAGAACCAAGCTGGCCGAGCGGCAGCAAGAAGAAAGCACCAATCGTGCGACAAGATGGACTCATATGAAATAACGAGAACCGGGACACAAGTCTACGGACCGCCATGGTTATGTAATACCACTAACGGCTAGTTGAGAGTAGGTGCACCCACCTGCCACACCTGTAGAAGTTGAAATACTTAATGATATAGCTTAGACGGCTACGAGCAAAACTACGGGAAATACCGAATAGGACTACAGAAGTAGTGCCTAAATAACTTAAACCTCGGTAACCACAATAAAGACGTGGGAACGAGCAACGAGGTAGAGCATAGAACTAAGTAACTAAGGAACTCCGACAGTGAAGAAGCACCTAAATGACTGACAGTCATGTTAAGATGTATGAAATAGCTCTAAAGAGTAGTTATCCAACTGAAGGATCAAGGAAAAGCCGACCAGGCTAGCAAATACAATGTGAACGATACCGTGACCGGTATGAGTTAACCTAAAAGCCGCCTGTACTGCGCACTTGCCAAGGCAAGTGCAGTAAAACGGGACTATAAAGAAGAGATTTAACTAGCTACCAGTACTTAGCAAAGTACGAAGATGGCGAGAGGAGCCAATATAGCAACTTAAACCTTAAGAATTGTGAAACGAGACCTTAGAAAGGCCGAACGGCCTAACCATCGTATTAAGAACATACCGGTTAGCGAGAAGCTAGACCTGGTAAGAAGTAACCGGCATTGAAGTGCCATGAAGATTCTACTTCCAAGACTCAAACTTTTATTTTCAAACACAAAAACTTTCCAAAACCCCCAAATTTTAAAACCAAACCAAAGAACTACGGTAAGATATCATAGGACGATATAAGAGGAGTTGGCAACAGAATACTTCACTTAGGCGTGTGACCGACACTACAAGTGTACACAAACGAGACATGGGACGACCGCACTCCGAGGGAGCTTGTGGGCCTGACAGACCAATTATGAGTTAGTCGGGTAAGTGTTAACATATCAATAAGATACTCCATGTATGTATACAAGTAGAGTACGGAACACGGGAGGTAGCCCACTCCATATTACGGACGAAAGAGCCAATTCAAACCAAGACAGTTGGACACCTCGAATGACCGAAGAACACAGAGAAGCTTACAAAGCGAAAGGAGTCTAGAAACCAGTAAGGTGATGGACCTAAGGATATAGCGTGGATAAGTGCGAGAAGCACAGAGTATTAAGTATAGACATTGGATATGTCTCAGGAATCAAGGAGGAAATACCTAATAACTGGAATGAATACCAGTGTAAGCAATATGATGAATGCCTTAAATGATCATATCAATGTTTGATAAATGGGATAGGATTTCCACAACATACCTCACTGAGGAGAATAACGACCTGACCAAGGAGTTAAAGGAAAAGAACCAACGATCTACCCAATAACGGGAGACATTACAACCCTAAACGGGATAGTTCGAGTTATACATAGCCGCAAGGCGAAGTCGCAACTAGACATACCCACGAGTTCGAGCTAGAAGTATTGGCGCAACTCAGTAACACCCAGAAGCAATCCGTGAAGGGTGCCGGAGGCAACAGTAGTTGAACGAAACATCGTGTTGAGAACACAAGTGTTAAAGCGAACACTCGGGTAGAACCCGACGAGATCCCATATGAAACGGGATACCCTAAATTGCAAAAGGGCATAAAACAATACCAAGATACTTAAAGGGCCTTCCAGGTACGGAAGTGTGACGAAACAACTATATCAAAAACCCAGTAGTGCCTCCAAACCATTTAATTGTATACGGAGAAGAAGAAACTTGTATAAACAGCCGCACAGAGCATGGCTCGAGGCAAGGTGGCTTGTAAGCCGACAGAACTAGCTACAAACTGTAGATTGCGAACCTATGAATAAAGGCATAAGAAGAAACAGTGGGAAATGAACCATTACTTTAGAGTGCGGATACCACTTGTTATTGGGGGGCCAATGGAGCGGCAATTGCGTGAATCCTCCAGAGAAAGGCTACCACCTAAGTATGTTATGTAAAACCGCTAGAGCGGCGTAGTGATACTTGAGCATGTGTATATTGCCAAGGAGTATATGAACACAAATAGTATGTGGAAAGGCTTTGATAGGGGGGAAAGAAACCGAGAGCATAATCGGTTAAGTAGTAAACACAGTACGTGAGCAATGTGAATTACAGAGCAAACAATGCGCATGGAGCGCAATGAGATTCAAAAGAGTACCGTATTTGTTGAGCCAAGTGAATGGCAAGCCATAGTGTAAATGGTGAGAACACCTGGGCAGAAGCTAAAGTAGTAGCGGATGCCATGGAAATGAGTAAGAGCATGGTACGCAGTAAGCGACCATTGTAAGAGTAAAATAAGGTAATGATATGAAGCTAATGAGGAAATGTGGTAGAGGAGACATGTTCATTCCTATCTCATGAGAGATTTACTGTCAAGGGTTTACGCTTCTGCACTCTGTATGACTGAGTTTTTGGTATTGCACTTGTGCGGTAATGATCGAGTGGGAGAGCCAGGAATTGAGAGATGTCAATGAAGCCTGTTGAGTGAGAATCTAGAGAGATAACCGTGCGGCCGTTGGCCAAAGATGCACGAAGAATGTGGGCTGTAACCCACAGGTCCCAGGACCGATGCATGGTAAATGCAGAGTAGTATCAATGAAGAATCCTTGTACAGAAACAAGTAAACAAACATAATCCAGAAGCCATTATTTAACGAGGAAGCACTACATACTGAGTAGTAGCTTGACCTCAACCGACAATAAGCCGGGAAGGGAAAAGTAAGTGAATGATCATGAAGGTATACAGAGTTATACGAACTAGATGCCTAGTGAATCTATAACTCATCGAATTCGTATACGGTAAGAGATACCTAGCGACTATTGAGAACCCTTATTCCCAAGACACAAAGGGATAAAAGGGAGTGGATTAATACATTGTGAATACCAAAGGGTGAATTAAGCTCTAATTATCAGGTCACACAGCAGAAGCTTGTGGACCGTAATTCAAAGTTAAGTATACATGGCAAACATAAGTAGATGGCTAATCATAAACGCCTTGAAGCCTTAGAGGCTAGAACCGAAACCGGTTATGAGTTAATTAACCGCATTGAAGTTAAAACACTTCACGATACCAAATTAGGGAACCAATGTTTAGTAATAACATATGGTCGATTACGCGGGTGTAACCCCTTTTAAGGGGGGTAGGGCGAGAAACCGCTTAGAGAATGTTTTACGTATAGGTGCGTACACTACTATGTGCATAGCACAAAAAGGAATTGTTGTAATGATGGAACTCAAGTTACATAAACATGGGTACCCATTCATTGTGTAATTTTAGTTATTTCGCATGAGAGATGCGAGTAACGAGTATGTAATATTATGAAAAGAGTAGTAAAGAAACTCCAGGGGAATGAGAATCCCTTTGGTATTTATCTATTGAGATTAGACATGAGATATGACGAGTATAAATCGGTATGAAACCGATGTGTAACCTTGTAGGGAGTGAGTTCCCTAAGTGATTTTATTTGAGAATGATTGATGGAGTGAGTTCCATCCTTGGGAGTTGCATGTGGTGTGTTTTAAATGGTGTAACAGTTTGACTAATGAGGCCACAAGTATGGGATGCCTAGGTAAAACAAGTGAAGCAATGATAATGACGGATGACCTAAGTTCTAGGAATTTGAGATAAATTAAAATGTAATGTTTTATAAATATGAGTAGAAAGAGTAAAGATAGGAAACGGAAATGTTTGACTATCTGATTGTTTGAAACTGATGTGGGAGGTGGAACTTGGTCTGCTAGCGATCAAGGGAAATGAACACAAATTGGGGTGGAAGGATAGTTCAACACTGATGCCGATCACATCAGGGTTGGATGATTCTTGATGAAATACCCCAAACCTAAGTATGTTAAGTAAACATCAATATATGATGTAGTAAGGCTAAAATATGCCTTAGATAGATGGGTAGACAATTTAAACCAAGGAAAACACAAGAAAATGCCTTAAGGGCAATTTGGGCAAAAACGTGCTCTAAGCTTGGAGTGACTTTGATTAGCACCCAAATACCATTATAAGACTTTAGTAATATGCTAATGGACATTTTAAATCAATTACCAAAGAAAACCAAGCTCAAAAACGTGCTCTAAGCTTGGAGTGACTTTGATTAGCACCCAAATACCATTATAAGACTTTAGTAATATGCTAATGGACATTTTAAGACTCCTTAAAGCACCTTTTTGAGAAATTGTCTTAGAATTGAGTTTTGAGTGGATAAATGCCAATGATTACACCTTAATAAACATGTGTACTAATTAGTATCACATTAGGAAGCCTAGATCAATGGGAAACCAAAAATGTCACGAATATGTCTACTAATTAGTGAATAGTGCCAAATAGTGCCCAAATTAAGCTTAAGTCAAACAAAAGTCAATAAGATGGTCAACCAAGACCATAAATATCTCCATTATAAGAGGGGGGCTGGTTTTTGATGTGGGGCGTCACCATATGACTAAGCAACTAAAGGAAAATGAGAGGAATGTAAAGGAAGTTACTATTTGCTTTTAAAAGCAAAATATCTTATATTAGCCTACCTTTCTTCTTCTCTCTCTTCATTTATCTTCTTCCCATGGTTTTCTTCACCTCCTCTCTTCTCCATTCACGTAAGAGCAGCCTCCATTGTTGCCTCACCTTGCTTTGTCGATAACTTTCTCATTTTAGCTCCAAATCAAAAACTAAACACATATTATTCTTAGTTAGCTCAAGCTCTAGCTTTCTATCTTTCTATCATGTCCGAAAATTCTATCTTATGAGGGTTTTGTTTCACACCTAGAAATATCTTGTTTTATTCACCAAGGACTAGTGGAGGTCCTATTTCATTCAATTCCCAAGTCTACTTTGAGACTTCAAAGGTAATCATCCACTTTTATACCTTAGAACACATTTTTAACCTAGGTTTTCATTCCTTATGGTTAGTGTATTGTTTAGCACTCATGTGAGTCGTTGAATATTGATTAGAACATTGGCAAAGGAAATTTAATGGGTGGCCGAGATTCATTCAAGAAGAAGGTCTAAGGAGGAAGTTAAGATAAGCTTGGAAAAACAAGGTAAAATGCTTACCTCATGGTGGTTTAAGTTTTAAGGGGTGGTATTTAGATAAGTACTAATGTAGCTTAAAGCTTACATTATGTAATGGGTTATATAACTGTTATACCCAAAATTTTGACCCCCTGGGTTAGGGTCTACGGGGTGCTGGTGTAGTGAGAGGCATTTTAATCAAGTAGTGAGGGATTCCGGCTCGATCGGCGTGTTCCATGGCTTGGGGAGCAGCTTCGTCATTTTCAGGGGCGTTTTGGTAATCTTTATAGGCTCCTGAGACCTCCTATAAGCTTTCTCTCTCCTCCAAAGGATGCCCAAATCAGCTTGAAATGCTTTGATATTTTAACCCATGATAGAGGATGACATTCTAAGCATAATGGCGTTGGAATTTGATTTTTTCGAGTTTCCAATAATTTTCTAGCAATTTCTGACTGAATCTGACAAGAAATTCAATTTAAAAATATTCCAACATTTAAAAAATTCGGTTCCACCTCAGAAATTCATAATATCCATTGACATGTGGTTAAAATTTCACAGCAAAATTCCTTTGGGAAGTCTTTTAATTAAAATACCAAAAAATCTTACTTTTACTAGATTTTCTTTATCTTTAAGAAAGTCTATATAAGGGGATAGGTTTTTGGATAAAATCAGAACCTCATATGCTCAAGAACCCTAGAGAGTCAGAAAACACAGCCTCCTCTCTCTCTCTCACGTTTTCCAACACCCGGCCACCCAAATCATACCGAAAATCCCCCGAAATCACCATCTAACACGTTTTCCAATCCCCAAAGCACCAATAATCATCAAAACCCCACAAAACACCACCAAAACGTGAAGAATAGCAAGAACAACAACAACAGAAGCTTGGTTCGAAAACCTTTCGGTCTGCCATCAACGGAGCACTCGACGAATCCCGGGTGTGAAGAATCGTTGTGAATCCATAGGTAAAACAGGTAGACACTCCACTTCCCCTAATTCTCTACGGTATTATCTGTCTTGCCTCAAAATTGGGCTTAAACTAACCCTTCTACGCTTCTGTATTGCATTTGTTTAAGCTTCAGTCCAATAACTTGTTTACTAAGTTTCGTGTTTAATTCGAATTCAAATTGAAAACTTTCAATCACTAACGTCTTGTACATCTTTCAGGCTACACACCCATACAATTTGAGCGAAAAACACCTTCGGGAACGGCCTCAACGCCGCGTTCGAGGGCGGTCCGCACCCACGGACGTCATGTCCGGGGTCCCGGACTCCCTGTCCGTATGCCCGGACGCCCACGGACGGCGGCGGGATTTTTAAAAATTCAAAATTTAGGTTTTCTAATAATGTCCGGGCCCACGGACAGCCTGTCCGTGGCCCCGGACTTCGCAATTTTTTGTTTTCCTTTAATTTCGACTCTTCTGTATAATTAGGTGAACTGGGGTCCATGGTCTCGGACATGGGGTCCGTGGCTACGGACGTAAGCAAAATTTGACCTAATTCTGCCTCCGAAACCCTAGTTTAGATAGCTTTTAATTTCACTTTAATTTTCTGTCAAAAAATGCTAAAAAACACAAAAAAACAGAAGCGCGCGCACTTAGGTTAAAACGACTCGTAATAAGCCGTAATTAAACTAAGTAGAGGAAAAACGACTTCTAGGGGTAATGGAAGTAATTTGAACCCTAAATAAGTCGAATATCAAGCCCCCGAACCCGAACTCTCCTTTCCTAATTTAATTTAGGTCAAAATTAGGTGGCAACTCATAATAGGTTCCAGTGAGCTAGCTTAGGTTTTAATAATTATTGTTATATGACATAGTTATTAATCTTAGGTTATAAGTGGACCTAAAAACCCGTTTAGATCATAATCAACTTTAATCAACATAGGATAGGGTTTAAAATCGAGGCTCACAGACTGGCGACTCTGCTGGGGACAACTTCTTAATTTTAACTTGTTTAATTTTAAGAAAGAGGGCTTAACTTGAAAATGTTTATTTATGGCTTTTATTACATTGTTTATCTTTGTGCGCACTTTAATTCCTGCACCTTTGCATCATATGAGAGCGAGGGTCCACGCAAACCGATTTCACCCCGGGACCCGTTTGAGGGACCCCTGTCAGGGACTCACACCTTTTAGGTGATGTGAATAAGCGGGGAAAAAGAGGCGGGTGTCGTCTAACCACACCCCCTTAATACCTGGGCCTTAGCCCCGAGCGTTTTCCTGGCAATGCCCTTACCTAGCCCATTGTTTGGTCAGCCAAAGACCCGACCGTAGACGCACACCTTTAGGTGATGTGAAAAGAGTGGGGGAAGCCCAAAGAGAAGAGCGTGCAAGCCCTATTCCTTTGTGGTGACCTGGGCCCATGCCCCAAGCACCTCTCCGGATCGACCCATACCCGGTGTGATATAAACGTCTAGTGAGGACATGTTGAATTTGTGTGGGCCCTGTTTGCTTGTATGATCGGCCCACTACCCAACCTAGAGATTGATAGGAACTTCTCCTACATCAACCTAGCCCAACACGAATTGGCAGCTCTATTTGTTTGCGGCCCAGAGGCCTTGTTTGGTTTAACATGTGAGTCGTTCGGGCTTCGGCTGAAAACCCTAGACTTAGGTGATTTCTCTTCTGGCCCAATTTGAATTATCCAATTAGTTCTAGGCCCATAAAAAAGAAATCCACCTGAACTTGAAATAACTCACAAGTCCTGAAAATAAAATCTTGTTCGGCTTAGCAACCATCTTCTCTGGCCCGAAGAAAGTTAGGCCCATTTGTGATTTAGGGATCATTCCAGCTCATGTGCTTTACTTCAGGCCCAAACACATTCCGGCTCAAGGGCTCATTCTAGTCTAGGTAGACTTCTTATCATGACCCTAACCCAAAACCCTAGATCTAGGTGTCATCTTTTAGGCCCAACCAAAATCACTCGGCCCAAATTCTAGTTCACATATAGAGCAATCATTCTGGCCCAGTACCACACTCATAACTCATTCCATTTGATCCCATAGACCAATTCATAGTTTTGGCCTGTGAGCTTCGTTCTCAATCAAGAATTGCGGTCCATGAAACATTTGAATCCAAGATAGTTTGCATAACTCATTCATTCCTGTTTCCGGTTTCAAGGTCCAACAAGAGCATCAAACGAATCTGGACTTCAAGGCTTATCCCTCGGCCCAGTGGCCCATTCACGGTCCATGTGATTTCTTTCCGCCTGTTTGCTCAATTCCTGGATTCAGGCCTACATGTCCGTTCTAGTCTAGGAATCACTCTAATCTATGCACTTCACTCTCAGTTTGGCGAAGACTCAGGCCCAGTTACTTCCTACATAACCCATAGGCATTCCTAGTTCAGACATTTTGCAGGGCCTACTCGAAGCTTGGAAGGAAGACAATCATGGTCAATGGTGCCCCGACGGTCAACAGCTTGAGTCTTCAACACGTTGGCATCAGACTGTTCAACATCACTATTTCGGAAGTTTTCTTGATTTAGTAGTTTTCTTTTCTCAATCATTCTTCTAACTTTTATGGTAGTTAGCTTCCTTTATCATTTTAGATCACAACTTTTGATGTTATCTTTCCATTCGTGAATTAGAGCATAGTTCTATTTTCGTAATTTTTTGTGCATTCATTCAACAAAACAAAAACAAAAAAAAATGTTTTTTAAGGGATCACAGAGTAATCATTTCTCGACTATGGAATAGAACGACTTGTCTTTGTTTCTAAAAGGGTGAACATGTCCGTCCTCACACCATAGACTATCCCATAATGTCCACGAAGCATTCCAAAATCCACATCTGTTTAAGTGTTGTCATAAACCCTAGATCAATACTGGGGGCAATCTGAGTTCAGGATCGTCATCCTTAATCTTTCGTTTAAGCGTGTGAACTAGCCTCTAAGTGAAATTCACGAGAGTGTCTTGAGCGGAAAAACCATGAGTGAACGAGCGTGTCATTTTTACGTGACTCTGGTGAGACCACATTCAAAGGTGAGATAAACGGCATAACTCCGACCGAAGGAGATAATTTGTAGATTTACTCTTAGATCTGCGAAAAGTAACAAAGAACGGATACACAACTATCAGGAATGACGAAGCACCTAGGTACAGCACCACATAGCCAAAAGCTTGTAAACCCTATCATTAAACCCTAGGCACCCCCGTTGAGCCTTTCGTATATCCCTTTTTCGATATTATGAGCTCCACAAAATAATCCAGCCAATGATGAATGTCCGACCCGGTGACCAAAGAAAGCGAGGAGCCCAACTCTCAGATAACATTCTCATCAGTCCAAAGAAGCAATGTCGCTATTAGCATAACGGAGCGATCTGCAAATGGTCCCAGAGTGACACAGGATCACAAGAGCTCACATCAAAACAGCTCTCGAAGCCCCAAACCGGGAAACACAAGAATCCCGAAGGCAAAGTCAAGGAAGGATAAAACAAAAAGGCAAACCCGAAGTGCCTCGAAGAAGTCCAAATGACAAAAAAGAGAAATGGTGTAAAGGACAACTTCAAAAGTCCAGGTCCAGAAGCTCGAAAACAACGTCAACATGAAGTAGCCAGACAACTTCAAGGCAAGGAAGATGAATCTGAGAGAAGACTCGAGTTGCAGCTTTGGTCACCCATTTAAGCTCCACATACCTCAATTATCCCTCCATAATCCCGTCGTCTTTCATCACACCCTATGGTCACATTATAAGCTTAAAGACTTCCGACCTGATAGTTGTGTGTCCAATCACGTGAAAGTAACAGATCAAATGCGTAAATCCATCAAATATCAAATTCAATGGTCTAGAAGTTATGACCATGAGCGAGAAATGAGTGCAAACACCAACCACATCGAGTGTAGGTTAGGAAGCACCGCATCAAAGTATAAGCCTCGACCCTGTGAGGATGAGACTTGTTCGCATTTTTAATCAAAGAAAATAATGGGGGCAATCGATCGTTCCGATCGATTGCCATGAACTCTAGCTCAGACTGTCCTAATGAAAAAATACCAGGGGCAATTGTTGGTTCCAACAATTGCCATGGCAACACCAATTGGAACCTAAAGCATAAACACCATTAATACCATCACCACCACACAGGCCCACATAAGCCCTTACCTCCACATCATACCACACAGGCCCGCATAAGCCTTCACTTCCACATAAATTCCATGGCCCGTCATAAGCCTTGATCACCACTTAAAAGATCCCCACATCAAACACCACACTCCACCGACGGCATGTTCATCTCCAAGGAGGCAAATTACAAGTCTGAAATCTCTAGTCCGGAAATGATAATTTAACTTTCCTTTCCAGCGGACAGAATTTTCTTTAAACATTGCCACGTTTGGCATCTTTTTCAGCAATTTCTTCGGTTTCACAAAACTCATCATATTCCTGGTAATTTCTTACTTTGAACAAATCTGCATCATCACCATGTTTGGCACATTCTCCAGCAATTTCTTGTTTTAGACAATCTTCAATTCTCATAATTGCCATGTTTGGCACATTTTTCAATAGTTGCTTGCTTTAAACAAGTATCTTACATGCACTGTGATTGCATTTTACAAACTTTTGCATACACCTCATCATCGCCACGTTTGGCCCTTTTACAATTGGTTTTCACCACATGCATTTGCACGAGACTATTATTTTTCTAGCCCATTTTTAGTGTGAGACCCATCATACACTTAACTCACTTTCACTTAGATCCATCCTTAAGCTCGTCATATGACCTTGATCCATCCTTAGGCTCGTCAAAAGACCTAGAACCATCCTTAGGCTCGTCATAAGACCTAGAACCATCCTTAGGCTCGTCATAAGACCTAGAACCATCCTTAGGCTCGTCATAAGACTTAGAACCATCCTTAGGCTCGTTATAAGACCTAGATCCATCCTTAGGCTCGTCATAAGACCTAGATCCTTCCTTAGGCTCGTTATAAGACCTAGATCCTTCCTTAGGCTCATCATAAGACCTATATCCATCCTTAGGCTCGTCATAAGACCTAGAACCGTCCTTAGGCTCGTCATAAGACCTAGTTGCATTCCCGTAGGCTCGTAGTAAGACCTAGCATTACCTTTTAGTTTACCCACTCTCATCAAAGACATTGCATTCATCTCATTCATATAGGCTTGTCATAAGACCTAGTTGCATTATCCAGGCGCGTCACAAGACCTGGCGACAGAAAGTTGGCGAGGTGATGGCAATAAATCCTCCTTTTGCGATGTCAACTTATTTTCGGGATCAACGAATGGTGGGCGAAGGCAATAAGTCTCCAGGGTTTTACCAGGAGTTATCCCTGCCATCGGCTTGGGGGGCGATGGCAATAAGTCCACATTGGGTCCAGCCAGGAGCATTAGTACGGGTTTCGGTCCCCAGAAGCATCCGAGCATCATCAGCATCAGCATCAGCATCAGCATCAGCATCATTAGCATCGTTGGCATTTCAGCATTCTCGCATTTGCATAACACCCAGTTCTCACATCATAGGTAGTCAACGCCTTAGAATCGCTTGGCATCGCATCATTTCATGTATTATAGGTAGTCGACGCCTTAGAACCGCTTGACATTATTTCATTTTCGTCACCTAGGTAGTCAGCACCTTAGAATAGCTTGACACATTTTCACTTATAGGTAGTCAGCACCTTAGAATAGCTCAACAACGTTTTGTTGCTTAGGTAGTCAGCGCCTCCGAATAGCTGGACGCAGTCAACACGGTTTCACACAACATGGAGAATTTCGTGAAGTCCAAAATTTTGGGGCATCACTCAGGCATCAACCAGACTTTTCACATCCACTACAAAGTCTAGTTGACGGGGGGCAATCTGTTATACCCAAGATTTTGACCCCCTGGGTTAGGGTGTACGGGGTGCTGGTGTTGTGAGAGGCATTTTAATCAAGTAGTGAGGGATTTCGGCTCGATCGGCGCGTTATATGGAATGGGGAGAAGGTTCGTCATTTTCAGGGGCGTTTTGGTAATCTTTAAAGGCTCCTGAGACCTCCTATAACCTTTCTCTCTCCTCCAAAGGATGCCCAAATCAGCTTGAAATGCTTTGATATTTTAACCCATGATAGAGGATGACATTCTAAGCATAATGGCGTTGGAATTTTGATTTTTCGAGTTTCCAATAATTTTCTAGCAATTTCTGACTGAATCTGACAAGAAATTCAATTTAAAAATATTCCAACATTTAAAAAATTCGGATCCACCTCTGAAAATTCATAATATCCATCCTTGACATGTGGTTAAAATTTCACCGCAAAATTCCTTTGGGAAGTCTTTTAATTAAAATACCAAAAAATCTTACTTTTACTAGATTTTCTTTATCTTTAAGAAAGTCTATATAAGGGGAAAGGTTTTTTGGATAAAATCAGAACCTCATATGCTCAAGAACCCTAGAGAGTCAGAAAACACAGCCTCCTCTCTCTCTCTCACGTTTTCCAACACCCGGCCACCCAAATCATACCGAAAATCCCCCGAAATCACCATCTAAACACGTTTTCTAATCCCCAAAGCACCAATAATCATCAAAACCCCACAAAAACACCACCAAAACATGAAGAACAGCAAGAACAACCAACAACCAGAAGCTTGGTTCGAAAACCTTTCGGGTCTGCCATCAACGGAGCACTCGACGAATCCCGGTGTGAAGAATCGTTGTGAATCCGAAGGTAAAACAGGTAGACACTCCACTTCCCTAATTCTCTACGGTATTATCTGTCTTGCCTCAATATTTGGGCTTAAACTAACCCTTCTACGCTTCTGTATTCTATTTGTTTAAGCTTCTGTCCAATAACTTGTTTACTAAGTTTCGTGTTTAATTCGAATTCAAATTGAAAACTTTCAATCACTAACGTCTTGTACATCTTTCAGGCTACACACCCATAAAATTTGAGCGAAAAACACCTTCGGGAACGGCCTCAACACCGCCGTCCGAGGGCGGTCCGCACCCACGGACGTCATGTCCGGGGTCCCGGACTCCCTGTCCGTAAGCCCGGACGCCCACGGACGGCGGCGGGATTTTTAAAAATTCAAAATTTAGGTTTTCTAATAATGTCCGGGCCCACGGACAGCCTGTCCATGGCCCCGGACTTTGCAATTTTCTGTTTTCCTTTAATTTCGACTCTTCTGTATAATTAGGTGAACTGGGGTCCGTGGTCTCGGACATGGGGTCCGTGGCTACGGACGTAAGCAAAATTCGACCTAATTCTGCCTCCGAAACCCTAGTTTAGATAGCTTTTAATTTCACTTTAATTTTCTGTCAAAAAATGCTAAAAAACACAAAAAAATAGAAGCTCGCGCACTTAGGTTAAAACGACTCGTAATAAGCCGTAATTAAACTAAGTAGAGGAAAAACGACTTCTAGGGGTAATGAAAGTAATTTGAACCCTAAATAAGTCGAATATCAAGCCCCGAACCCGAACTCTCCTTTCCTAATTTAATCTAGGTCAAAATTAGGTGGCGACTCATAATAGGTTCCAGTGAGCTAGCTTAGGTTTTAATAATTATTGTTATATGACAAAGTTATTAATCTTAGGTTATAAGTGGACCTAAAACCCGTTTAGATCATAATCAACTTTAATCAACATAGGATATGGTTTAAAATCGAGGCTCACAATAACCTAGGAAAAGGAATTTAACCAAGCTTTTGAACTTGTGACTAAGGAGCAAAGGAAATGAGTTATTAAGATAAGTTTAAGGTGGGTTTTAAGAGCATTATAACTACTATGAGATTGATGGGTGTATTTGCAGGTTGAAAGCTTTTATATGTGGGAAATTCAGTGTTTAAATTCATGTCATTTAAGGGCCTAAGAGCCATGTCATTTAAGGGCCTAAGAGCCATGCCATTTAAGAGCCTTAGTCTATGCAATTTAAGATTATTGCACTATATTGAGTTTATTATGAATGAGTTGATTTGTGTGAGAAAATATGATGAGAAAGGACTTGATGTGTGTGAGATGGTTGAATGATGAAAACAATGCATTTGGGCATGATAATATACTAGAGAAACTATGGCGAAATTTGGGTAGGAAACTAAGTGTTTAAGGTGTTCTAAGGAGATTTTATGACTAAGGACGTTCTAGTGATCACTAAGGGTTATTTTGGTGAAAATGGATAAAACATGGATTTCTTGAGTACTAGAAAGACCTAGGAATGTATAAGAGGGACTAGGGGTTATAATGGTGAGTTTTATGCACCAAAACCATGGTTAAGGAAGCTAGGAAACTTGTACAAAGTTTGAAGGAAAAAAAATAAGGTATAAAGACTTATAAGGATGTAAGCATGTGCTAGATTATATATGGCTTTCAGAAGTTTGAGTAAAGCAAATGGGTGTGCAAAATGATGCCTGAGGAGTAGTTAAGATGGTGGTGAAGAAACATAATGATTAGTTGAGGTCTTAGGCAAAGTCACAAGAGGGAAGCGTAAGGAATCAAGTGTTAAGTGTAGAATTTTGTAAGAAATTGAGTGTCAAGTTTGGTGATTTTTGAGGAAGGTTTAGTACATGTTTTAAGGTGTTTAAACGTGTAGGAAACATGTGGAAAGATTGTGGAATGAGTGGGAAAAGATTGGGGTGAATTTGGAGTTCAAAATGAGGAGAAAAGCACTTTGGAAAATAGGTTCTGCTGTGAACCGCCCTTGTGGGGAGGTCCGGGCAAATCGTGCAGGGAATTAGCTTCTGGTTGGAACCGCCCCTGGGGACCGCCCCAGAGGGGAGGTCCAGTGCAGAGAAAAAGAAAAAAAAAATTTGGCTTCTATTGATGGGGGATTGAATGGTAATGGTTTTAGATGATGTTTAGGCCTTGTTTGGTGACATGTAAAGGCCTTAAGAGGTGTAAACAAGTGTTACGAATTCCTAGTAAGAATTGAGAAAGTAGCTATGGAGTTTTTAGTGGATGTTTAAAGGTGAGTTTAAGTGCCTAAATTGTATTAGGACACATGGGGGAACTTGTGGTGAAGTTTGGGCTGAATTTAACACTCAGAAATAAGTTTTTGGAGCCGACCTACCTTAGGACCGACCTTGGAAAGGTCGGTCGGGCTCAAAATACACTAGCAGAACAACGTTCTGGAATGGACCGACCTTGGGGACCAGACTTGCAAGGTCGGTCGGGCCTAGATTTTCAACAGGGAAGAACTCTCGGGAATGGACCGACCTTGGGGACTGGACTTGCAAGGTCGGTCGGGGTAAAATTTTCAAACGGTGATATGTTCTGGAATGGACCGACCTTGGGTCGGTCGGTCGGTAAGGTCGGTCGGCCCTAAAGAAAAAAAAAGGTAACCCTAAGGATGTTTAGTGGTATTAATGGTACCCCATTAAGAGGGCATTGATGATTAGAGGTATAAAGACCTAAGGGATTAAGTTAAGTATAAATTTAAAAGTTTAAGGTTAAGTTGTAAGAATAAGTCGTAAAACTTAAGAGGTCTTAGGTGGGGAAACATTATGGGTTGAGTAAGTTAATTAAGTTGAATGAAGTTAAGTGATTAACAACTTAAACTGAATCAATGTTTTAGGACTTGAGAGTTTGGACTCCAGAGGAGAGTAAGCAACCAAACGACCAACGGTGAACGGTACAGTTCTTCTTGTGACCTGCTTGCTAATGAGGTGTCCCTCGGCTTGTGTGCTATTTGTTTTTGTGTGCTCACTAAACAAGATAAAGCATGCAACCGGAACATTGTGTTTATTGTATTGTTGTGTGATGTTTGAAAACTAACACAACTTACCGTGAGAACCTACTAGCTAACGTTTAGTAAGGAATTGTGTGAGACTAAGGAACACTACCTAATATTAGTTTGTTAATAACCGAAAGAGGTTAAACAAACAAACGTCGCATTGAGACTACTACTAACTTTAACTTTGGGGGGAGTGAGGAATCCGGAATGGTACCGGCACATGTGTATTGGGGGAGGTCGGTATCCTTATCAGATACCGACTTCCAAATATGACTTGTCTTCAGACTCGTCGCCTAGAGTCGACATATAGACTCGACCTCCTCGGACTACTTGTTTTAGGAGGGTGGCATACTAAGATGGCGTGGGGGGATCTAGCCTACATCCCCAACAATTTAAGAATGTTGTTTATTGCCGGTAAGTGACCTGCTACTGGCTAGGGTTAACCAAGCCCTACGAAAATAAACAACGAACTAAGGGCTAACCAGTTCTAATGAGAGAACGGTTGGCAAAAATATAAGTTAAGGTTGAGATAAGTTGCAACCATTCCTATTTAAAGGATGGTTTGTATTATAAGACTGAGATGAGCTACATTCATTCCTTTTTAAAGGATGGTTGTTTTCAAAGACTAAGATAAGACTAAGATTGAGGTAAGATAAAGATGGACTAAGATTTAGAGGAAACGTAACTTAAGGAGTGAAGTAATTGACTCACTAATTAAGGGAACGCATTTAAGTCGTTCATTGTGTTTGAACTTGATTGTTAATAATTGGTTTGTTGTTTATTGCACCTTCTATTATGTTGTGCATCTAATCAACCTCCATGCTATCGACAATTAGTCGTCGTAGCCACGTTAGCTTGGGGGCCATGAGAGGATCGTACCAGCATTCGTGCTGACCCCCTTTGGGGGCTGTTTTTACTACACAGGTGAACGTCAGGAGGCGGCCGTCACGAGAGTAAGATGGGGTACAAGCGTTACGGGTTAAGTGTGGCCTACGAGTTGTGCATGTACACTCGTATGGCATTTTGAGTTAGTAAGATGTATAGGTTGTGAGGGATTGTAAGAAGGATATGTATTGGTTAAGATTTGTATGTACTAATGTTCGGTATATTCTATCAGTCAGACCGTGGCATGGTCCTGGAGTGTATTGAATTCCGCTGTGACATGTATATATATGTTGTTAAGTTGCGAAACCACATTTGGATTGAGATGGAGTGTTACAAAAAGTGGTATCAGAGCGTAGTTACGCTCTGAAGACAAGAAATACCGAACTTATGTGAATACTGAGGTTGAGTTTGAGTTATGGGTTAAGGGTTGAGTGATAGGGTGAGAGGTGCGTTAGTGAGGACTACCCGGTATTTACCGGATATCCATAGTACCTAGACCCGCCCTATACATCCCTAACCCTGAATATGTGGTACAAACGCCAGAGAGAAGAAAGCCTTCTCTTACTCGGGAAAACCCAATCTGGCAGTTAGTTAACAGTAAGCAATACGAGAAACATCTTGTTGCACAACAGTTACAGAGAACTTGGAGGTTTTTAATGGAGCGCAACAGAGAAACAGGCGCTACCTATGGAATTCTATCAATAAGGGAACGGTAATTACCGGCAACATGGGGCGACATGCTACGCAGTCGAAATAACCCGCCATACCAATGATAAGAAAAGCACTAAAGGTGCAATGGGTAAGAAAAGATAAGTGACGTGAGTACCGGACGGTGGTCCGAATAAGCATAGCAGTGGGATAATATAAAGCTTAAGGGATAAGATTACTGGAAAGTCCAGTTAAGAACGGGAACTCCAAACCCCATACAATGAAGAAGGTTGCAAACCTGGCCGACATAACGCAGACGACGGTAGAAACTCATACAACTGTACACCAGAATAGGACTACGATGTAGTGCCTAAAGGAGGATCATTACTTAGTAACCATGACAAAATGTGTGGGAACAGGAGCGAGGATTAAGACATAAGAAAATAATAAGGGGTTCCCTCAGAAAGAGGAATGCCCTGATAAATGACAGTACTGTCAAAACAACCAGGAAACTGCCGGATGGCTAGTTATCCTAAATAAGAGAACGTCGAAGGAGTCCCGAGGACTACCAAAGATATGGAAACTAGGTGGAAGTACCACTACAGACGCACATAGTACCGGAAGCTCATCTTGCATGGCGCACTTGCCATAGCAAGTGCTACCACAGTTAAGCTACACAGAAAGCCATCATGGCGAGGTAATAGAACGCTACAGTTGTAGTACACACTAATACCGGACTGTAAATCTATAAGAACGGGAGAATGAGACCTTGGAAGGGCCTGACGGCCTGACGGCCTAACCATGATGAGATGAGCGGATACACCAGTTAGCAGGGACCTGAACCTGGACAGAATACTAAACGATATAAATATTAGCAACGGTACAACCTACTACAACAACAACCGACAATGCGGTAAGAACATCAATCCCAAACCCCGAGAGGAAAACATAAGAGATCGCTCTGTAATGCGAGCAAAACACTACGCAAGTGATAACGTACAAGGAATGCATTACGGAATACAATGGGGACCGTCGACATAAAAACTTTCAACAAGAATGGGATAAGACTCCCAGATTGATCACTAAGAATACCAGTAATAAGCATTTTTCAATGAAGATGTTGGAAAACCCAGAAAACAAGGATAAAAGAAATGAACGTAAGCTATAACCTACTAAGGATTCAACACGTACAACCCTGGAAAAGGAAAGCTCAGAGGACTACCCCCACAGAGCGGGCATAGTCGAGCCAAATAAACTGATGGATGACAGTTAATACTGTTTGTCTAACTCATTAACACCAAGTATGATTGATCATCAACGGGTGGCGTAGTCAACGGAAGTTGAACGAAGCGTTGAGATGGAAGTATAAGATGACAGGATGATATCCAACTTGGACACCGTAAGGCATACCCTAATACGAACCTAACCTTGATTGCTAAAAGACATAAGTCTTGTAAAATGACAGTATTGTCAAAGACACTAAGTAACCTCAGATCACCTGAATAAACTTCCATAGCAGGAAGCAGGATGCAGCAACTTACCATGAAACCCGATACTACATTTAATATGTAACCTAATGGTGGATAGTGTTCAAAGAAACAAAAACCTATAAGGATGACCTACAGATGAGTAAGAGTACAAGTAATGAACTGAGGCATTAAGCACTAAGAGCCTACGAGCCGAGGATGTTAACCATGTCAGAGCCGAGGTACAGTAAGTTGTAAGAGAGCTTATTTAAGCCATGAGGAACTACAATTCGTAGATATGAACGGTTACCAAACCTATAACTCAGATTGTGGAAAATATTGCCAGGAAAAGGCACCAATGAGAATAATGAGATAGTACATTGGCAGGGGCGGAGAACGAACCATGCCTTTTAGGGTGGGGATACCTCTCCTTGTTGTGAGGCCAAGAGTGGGAATAAACCCCTCAAAAAGGGCTTTCACTTATTAGAGAAATAATACACTTTTGTTAGAGAATGGAAACTGTAAACCTTGAGATTACCTTTAAACATACCAGATACACTTGAGTAATAAGGAAGGCTGCAGAGATAGACCCCATATCCAACACCCAGGATGTAAGAATCAGTAATCGTCAGAGATAAACATTGTGAGTGCACATTATGGCACGTCAAGTGACCATTGCTCAGAAGAGCTTGTGATTAAAAGGATGACTTCTTCAGTAACCAGTAAAATTACATGGTAAACAACATCATAAGGATGAAAGAATGCGAGAGAAATTAGCCTACTTACGAATCTGAGATTGAAGCAGAACATCTTCATATTAAGAGTCAACCATTTTACAACACGGTACGGCAACCGCCAAACACCGGAATTAAAGAAACCCTAGCGTGTTTACACCAGGAAGGAATTGAATATAAGATAAGATGTTAGAATAAATGAGTAAGGAGATGCACCATCAATGGGCAACAGAGTAAAGGCCAACTACCACGGTAGTAGTGGTCGTGAGTACAATATTTATATGAGGGGATTAAGTCATTGTGATACCCAGTGTAGGGGTCACCTCCCACATCGACCGGGAGAGCGCACGAACCACACCTTATAGGTGTGGGGATACTCTCCCCTTGCGAGAGGCCTTTTGAGTGGTGTGAGTACATCACCCTCAGAAACAAAAACCGTGCGGGCTGCGGCCCAAAGGGACAATATCTCACATGTGGGAAGACTGGGCTGTTACATATGGTATCAGAGCCAGGCCCAGGTCGGTGTGCCAGCGAGGACGCTGGGCTCCCAAGGGGGGTAGGTAGAGTGTGATACCCAGTGTAGGGGTCACCTCCCACATCGACCGGGAGAGCGCACGAACCACACCTTATAGGTGTGGGGATACTCTCCCCTTGCGAGAGGCCTTTTGAGTGGTGTGAGTACATCACCCTCAGAAACAAAACCGTGCGGGCTGCGGCCCAAAGCGGACAATATCTCACATGTGGGTTAAGACTGGGCTGTTACAGTTTTGTTTCACACCTAGAAATAGCTTGGTTTATTCACCAAGGACTAGTGGAGGTCCTATTTCATTCAATGCCCAAGTCTTCTTTGAGACTTCAAAGGTAATCATCCACTTTTATACCTTAGAACACATTTTTAACCTAGGTTTTCATTCCTTATGGTTAGTGTATTGTTTAGCACTCATGTGAGTCATTGAATATTGATTAGAACATTGGCAAAGGAAATTTAATGGGTGGCCAAGATTCATTCAAGAAGAAGGTCTAAGGAGGAAGTTAAGATAAGCTTGGAAAAACAAGGTAAAATGCTTACCTAATGGTGGTTTAAGTTTTAAGGGGTGGTATTTAGATAACTACTAATGTAGCTTAAAGCTTACATTATGTAATGGGTTATATAACCTAGGAAAAGGAATTTAACCAAGTATTTGAACTTGTGACTAAGGAGCCAAAGGAAATGAGTTATTAAGATAAGTTTAAGGAGGGTTTTAAGAGCATTATAACTACTATGAGATTGATGGGTGTATTTGCAGGTTGAAAGCTTTTATATGTGGGAAATTCAGTGTTTAAATTCATGTCATTTAAGGGCCTAAGAGCCATGTCATTTAGAGCCTTAGTGCTATGCAATTTAAGATTATTGCACTATATTGAGTTTATTATGAATGAGTTGATTTGTGTGAGAAAATATGATGAGAAAGGACTTGATGTGTGTGTGATGGTTGAATGAGGAAAACAATGCATTTGGGCATGATAATATACTAGAGAAACTATGGCTAAATTTGGGTAGGAAACTAAGTGTTTAAGGTGTTCTAAGGAGATTTTATGACTATGGACGTTCTAGTGATCACTAAGGGTTATTTTGGTGAAAATGGATAAAACATGGATTTCTTGAGTACTAGGAACACCTAGGAATGTATAAGAGGGACTAGGGGTTATAATGGTGAGTTTTATGCACCAAAACCATAGTTAAGGAAGCTAGGAAACTTGTACAAAGTTTGAAGGAAAAAATTAAGGTATAAAGACTTATAAGGATGTAAGCATGTGCTAGATTATATATGGCTTTGAGAAGTTTGAGTAAAGCAAATGGGTGTGCAAAATGATGCTTGAGGAGTAGTTAAGATGGTGGTGAAGAAACATAATGATTAGTTGAGGTCTTTGGCAAACTCACAAGAGGGAAGCGTAAGGAATCAAGTGTTAAGTGTAAGAATTTTGTAAGAAATTGAGTGTCAAGTTTGGTGATTTTTGAGGAAGGTTTAGTACATGTTTTAAGGTGTTTAAACATGTAAGAAACATATGGAAAGATTGTGGAATGAGTGGGAAAAGATTGGGGTGAATTTGTAGTTCAAAATGAGGAGAAAAGCACTTTGGAAAATAGGTTCTACTGTGGACCGCCCCTAGTGACCGCCCCTGTGGGGAGGTCCAGGCAAATCGTGCAGGGAATTAGCTTCTGGTTGGGACAGCCCCTGTGGACCGCCCCAAAGGGGCGGTCCAGTGCAGAGAAAAAGAAAAAAAATTGTTTTGGCTTCTAATGATGGGGGATTGAATGGTAATGGTTTTAGATGATGTTTAGGCCTTGATTGGTGACATGTAAAGGCCTTAAGAGGTGTAAACAAGTGTTACAAATTCCTAGTAACAATTGAGAAAGTAGCTATGAAGTTTTTAGTGGATGTTTAAAGGTGAGTTTAAGTGCCTAAATGGTATTAGGACACATGGGGGAACTTGTGGCGAAGTTTGGGCTGAATTTAACACTCAGAAATAAGTTTTTGGAGCCGACCTACCTTAGGACCGACCTTGGAAAGGTCAGTCGGGCTCAAAATACACTATCAGAAGAACGTTCTGGAATGCACCGACCTTGGGGACCGGACTTGCAAGGTCGGTCGGGCCTAGATTTTCAACGGGGAAGAACTCTCGGGAATGGACCGACCTTGGGGACCGGACTGCAAGGTCGGTCGGGGTAAAATTTTCAAACGGTGATATGTTCTGGAATGGACCGACCTTGGGTAAGGTCGGTCGGTAAGGTCGGTGGCCCTAAAGAAAAAAAAAGGAAACCCTAAGGAGTTTAGTGGTATTAATGGTACCCCATTAAGAGGGCATTGATGATTAGAGGTATAAAGACCTAAGGGATTAAGTAAGTATAAATTTAAAGTTTAAGGTTAAGTTGTAAGAATAAGTCGTAAAACTTAAGAGGTCTTAGGTGGGGAAACATTATGGGTTGAGTAAGTTAATTAAGTTGAATGAAGTTAAGTGATTAACAACTTAAAACTGAATCAATGTTTTAGGACTTGAGAGTTTGGACTCCAGAGGAGAGTAAGCAACCAAACGACCAACGGTGAACGGTACAGTTCTTCTTGTGACCTGCTTGCTAACGAGGTGTCCCTCAGCTTGTGTGCTATTTGTTTTTGTGTGCTCACTAAACAAGATAAAGCATGCAACCGTAACATTGTGTTTATTGTATTGTTGTGTGATGTTTGAAAACTAACACAACTTACCGTGACAACCTACTAGCTAACGTTTAGTAAGGAATTGTGTGAGACTAAGGAACACTACCTAATATTAGTTTGTTAATAACCGAAAGAGGTTAAACAAACAAACGTCGCATTGAGACTACTACTAACTTTAACTTTGGGGGGAGTGAGGAATACGGAATGGTACCGGCACATGTGTATTGGGGGAGGTCGGTATCCTTATCAGATACCGACTTCCAAATATGACTTGTCTTCAGACTCGTCGCCTAGAGTCGACATATAGACTAGACCTCCTCGGACTACTTGTTTTAGGAGGGTGGCATACTAAGATGGCGTGGGGGGATCTAGCCTACATCCCCAACAATTTAAGAATGTTGTTTATTGCCGGTAAGTGACCTGCTGCTGGCTAGGGTTAACCAAGCCCTACGAAAATAAACAACGAACTAAGGGCTAACCAGTTCTAATGAGAGAACGGTTGGCAAAAATATAAGTTAAGGTTGAGATAAGTTGCAACCATTCCTATTTAAAGGATGGTTTGTATTATAAGACTGAGATGAGCTACATTCACTCCTTTTTAAAGGATGGTTGTTTTCAAATACTAAGATAAGACTAAGATTGAGGTAAGATAAAGATGGACTAAGATTAAGAGGAAACGTAACTTAAGGAGTGAAGTAATTGACTCACTAATTAAGGGAACGCATTTAAGTCGTTCATTGTGTTTGAACTTGATTGTTCATAATTGGTTTGTTGTTTATTGCACCTTCTATTATGTTGTGCATCTAATCAACCTCCATGCTATCGACAATTAGTCATCGTAGCCACGTTAGCTTGGGGGCCATGAGAGGATCGTACCAGCATTCATGCTGAACCCCTTTGGGGGCTGTTTTTACTACACAGGTGAACGTCAGGAGGCGGCCGTCATGAGAGTAAGATGGGGTACAAGCGTTACGGGTTAAGTGTGGCCTACGAGTTGTGCATGTACACTCGTATGGCATTTTGAGTTAGTAAGATGTATAGGTTGTTTCGGATTGTAAGAAGGATATGTATTGGCTAAGATTTGTATGTACTAATGTTCGGTATATTCCGTCAGTCAGACCGTGGCAAGGTCTTGGAGTGTATTGAATTCCCCTGTGACATGTATATATATGTTGTTAAGTTGCGAAACCACATTTGGATTGAGATGGGGTGTTACAAAAAGTGGTATCAGAGCGTAGTTACGCTCTGAAGACAAGAAATACCGAACTTAGGTGAATACTGAGGTTGAGTTTGAGTTATGGGTTAAGGGTTGAGTGATAGAGTGAGAGGTGCGTTACTGAGGACTTCCCGGTATTTACCGGATATCTATAGTACCTAGACCCGCCCTCCACATCCCTAACCCTGAATACGTGGTACAAACGCCAGAGAGAAGAAAGCCTTCTCTTACTCGGGAAAACCCGATCTGGCAGTTAGTTAACAGTAAGCAGTACGAGAAACATCTTGTTGCACAACAGTTACAGAGAACTTGGAGGTTTTCAATGGAGCGCAACAGAGAAACAGGCGCTACCTATGGAATTCTATCAATAAGGGAACGGTAATTACCGGCAACATGGGTCGACATGCTACGCAGTCGAAATAACCCGCCATACCAATGATAAGAAAAGCACTAAAGGTGCAATGGGTAAGAAAAGATAAGTGACGTGAGTCCCGGACGGTGGTCCGAATAAGCATAGCAGTGGGATAATATAAAGCTTAAGGGATAAGATTACTGGAAAGTCCAGTTAAGAACGGGAACTCCAAACCCCATACAATGAAGAAGGTTGCAAACCTGGCCGACATAACGCAGACGACGGTAGAAACTCATACAACTGTACACCAGAATAGGACTACGATGTAGTGCCTAAAGGAGGATCATTACTTAGTAACCACGACAAAATGTGTAGGAACGGGAGCGAGGATTAAGACATAAGAAAATAATAAGGGGTTCCCTCAGAAAGAGGAACGCCCTGATAAATGACAGTACTGTCAAAACAACCAGGAAACTGTCGGATGGCTAGTTATCCTAAATAAGAGAACGTCGAAGGAGTCCTGAAGACTACCAAAGATATGGAAACTAGGTGGAAGTACCACTACAGACGCACACAGTACCGGAAGCACATCTTGCATGGCGCACTTGCCATAGCAAGTGCTACCACAGTTAAGCTACACAGAAAGCCATTATGGCGAGGTAATAGAACGCTACAGTTGTAGTACACACTAATATCGGACTGTAAATCTATAAGAACGGGAGAATGAGACCTTGGAAGGGCCTGATGGCCTGACCATGATGAGATGAGCGGATACACCAGTCAGCAGGGAGCTGACCTTGGAAAGAATACTAAATGATATTAATATTAGCAACGGTACAACCTACTACAACAACAACCGACAATGCGGTAAGAACATCAATCCCAAACCCCGAGAGGAAAACATAAGAGATCGCTCAGTAATGCGAGCAAAACACTACGCAAGTGATAACGTACAAGGAATGCATTACGGAATACAATGGAGACCGTCGACATAAAAACTTTCAACAAGAATGGGATAAGACTCCCAGATTGATCACTAAGAATACCAGTAATAAGCATTCTTCAATGAAGATGTTGGAAAACCCAGAAAACAAGGATAAAAGAAATGAACGTAAGCTATAACCTACTAAGGATTTAAGACGTACAACCCTGGAAAAGGAAAGCTCAGAGGACTACCCCCACAGAGCGGGCATAGTCGAGCCGAACAAACTGATGGATGACAGTTAATACTGTTTATCTAACTCATTAACACCCAAGTATGATTGATCATCAACGGGTGGTGTAGTCAACGGAAGTTGAACGAAGCGTTGAGATGGAAGTATAAGATGACAGGATGATATCCAACTTGGACACCATAAGGCAAACGCCTAATACGAACCTAACCTTGATTGCTAAAAGACATAAGTCTTGTAAAATGACAGTATTGTCAAAGACACTAAGTAACCTCAGATCACCTGAATAAACTTCCATAGCAGGAAGCAGGATGCAGTAACTTACCATGAAACCCGATACTACATTTAATATGTAACCTAATGGTGGATTGTGTTCAAAGAAACAAAAACCTATAAGGATGACCTACAAATGAGTAAGAGTACAAGTAATGAACTGAGGCATTAAGCACTAAGAGCCTACGAGCCGAGGATGTTAACCACGTCAGAGCCGAGGTACAGTAAGTTGTAAGAGAGCTTATTTAAGCCATGAGGAACTACAATTCGTAGATATGAACGGTTACCAAACCTATAACTTAGATTGTGGAAAATATTGCCACGAAAAGGCACCAATGAGAATAATGAGATAATACATTGGCAGGGGCGGAGAACGAACCATGCCTTTTAGGGTGGGGATACCTCTCCTCGTTGTGAGGCCAAGAGTGGGAATAAACCCCTCAAAAAGGGCTTTCACTTATTAGAGAAATAATACACTTTTGTTAGAGAATGGAAAATGTAAAACTTGAGATTACCTTTAAACATACTAGATACACTTGAGTAATAAGGAAGGCTGCAGAGATAGACCCCATATCCAACACCCAGGATGTAAGAATCAGTAATCGTCAGAGATAAACATTGTGAGTGCACATTATGGCACGTTAAGTGACCAATGCTCAGAAGAGCTTGTGATTAAATGGATGACTTCTTCAGTAACCGGTAAAATTACATGGTAAACAACATCATAAGGATGAAAGAATGCGAGAGAAATTAGCCTACTTACGAATCTGAGATTGAAGCAGAACATCTTCATATTAAGAGTCAACCATTTTACAACACTGTACGGCAACCGCCAAACACAGGAATTAAAGAAACCCTAGCGTGTTTACACCAGGAAGGAATTGAATATAAAATAAGATGTTAGAATAAATGAGTAAGGAGATGCACCATCAATGGGCAACAAAGTAAAGGCCAACTACCACGGTAGTAGTGGTCATGAGTACAATATTTATATGAGGGGATTAAGTCATGGTGCGCGGTAAAGCGACCGTTATGTATAAGCCGTCAAATATTGACACTGAGGCAATTAGGTTTATGAGTTAAGACCAGCATAAGTAAGGAAATAAGATGGTAGACGAACAGTGCATTGATGCCAGTAGTTTGGACCTGGTTAGGTATGATTTCACAGGAAGCTCACTACCCATTCCTTAAGAAACTGGAAGTGCATTCCTAGTAAAACAAATATGAGAAAGAAGATAAGAGGCTCTATGGGAAGAGACCTCAGTCGCTAAAAGACCGAATTAGTACGGGATACAGAAACAACTAGAGCATACAATACCCAAGAACGCAGTAAATGGATTTCCCTTGATTAAATTCAAGAAAAACAATAAGTGTTATTATGGAACGATGAAAGAGGAGATCGACAGTAGAATACTTCATAATTAGCAATAGCTAAACGTGTGATAGACACTACGAGTTTACTAAAATGAGATGTGGGACGACTGCACCCCACAGGTGCTTGCAGGCCTAACACGCTCATTTATGAGTTAGTTGGGTAAGTAGTAATGTACCAGTAAGGTACCCCATGCATGTAGACGAGTGGTGTAAGGAACACGGTTAGTAGTCGACTCCGTACCACGGACAACGACGCAAGATCAGACAAGAGCAGCTACTACCGCAAACAGTCGAAGAGAAAAATTCAGTTGAACCAACAACACAAAGGAATCAGAGAACAAATAATTAAGGAATATGAAGTGCGAAGAGCACGGATTGTTAAGCACAGACATTGGACATGTCTTAAAGTGTTAAGGATAAGACTGTAAAGCGCAATAAGCACTAAACAGTAGTTTCAGATTAAGGGTCATCCTTAGACCAAAGGTCAGTTGGAGACAACAATTTAGACATTCGAGAAAACACTAAGAGTATGAACATAAGATCTTCAAGGAGAATGGATAGACGGGTTACAACTAATTAAGGCCGTGTATATAAAAAGATAACACGTGTCCACTGAGAGACCAATATTCCTAAACTGTAAAGAGGCAGAAGGATATACAATACTATAAAAGGATAAGAAACACAGTTAAGCCTAGGATTATCAGAGTCGCGCAGCGGAAGCTAGCAGACCAGTACTTTTGAGATTAGACCAAACTAAGTTAAGAATATGGTATAAGTACCGTTAAGAATCCTCGATGCAGAGTCTAAGTCATTAGCATAGTTATGACCCTTTGATCGAATCGTAAGTGAGATAGATGACATGGAAGCTAGAATGCTTGGTGAGAATTAGACATCTTGAACTTATGTTCAAGGATGATATAATGTTGATTTCGTGGGCGTAATCCATTTTAAGGGGGGTAGAGCGGAAACCGCTTAGCGTATGCTTGTGTACTGAGTACATAAACTAAGGTGTGCATAGCACAAAAGAATTTGATAATATGCTTTGCATAAACATTTTGAGATAAATTATGGTTATTGCGCACAAAAGATGTGAATACCATACATATTAAGTACCTATCTTGTTAACTCGGGTGTGTGAACAAGTTTAGAGAATTAAGAAAGAGGATTAAGGAGACTTAAGGAATAAGGAATATGTGAGGTATGAGTCGATATGAGACTATGTGTGAGATAAGAATAAGATAACATTATGGGATACTGTTCGATATGAATATAAGGAAGAAGATAGTAATGCTATGAGATATAAGATGGTGAGAATTGGTATGAGACGGTTATAGAACTTAGTAGGAATTTAAATCTTGAGGTAATTACTAAGAGATGAATCGGGAATGTTTGATGGACTAAGTCCACACTTTGGAGATGTATTGATTATGATTAGAAGAACTAAAAAGATAGAAAATTGGACATGAGTGAATTATTTGGATGTTTGAAAATGACGTGGGAGGTGGAACTTGATTTTCTAGGGATCAAGGGAAACCAAACACAAATTAGGGTGGAAGGACAGTTCTACACTGATGCTGATCACATCTGGGTTGGATGATTCCTGAAACTCCCTACCAGTGGTCACAATTAAATCACGCTATGGATAGAGGCATTAGGATAAAATGAAATTGGAGTTGATTGTATTTTTAATTAGAGGAATTATTCCTCACATGACCTCATAAAAAGGATTACCTTTTTACTGAGTCTCGCCCATGAAGTCGAGGACGCACGAGCCTTTGTCTTCGAACCGGTGACATGCAGAGTTGTTTTGTATTCTGGCTCATGGTGACGAGGATGAACGAGCCATTGTCTACGGACCGGTGACATGGGAGAATATGTTGGAAATTATGTGAATGTTTTAATCATCAAAAGGAACAAAGGGAATTTTGAGTGTTATACATGCTTAAGCATGTTGTGTGATATTTAAGCATAAGCGTATGACGGATCTAATGATTCAATCAGTTTAAGTATACATAAGTATGATCTATATGATCTATGGAATGAGTTAAGACATGTAGTCTAATAATATAAGATGCATGGGAACTTTGGGGACAAAGTTCTTTTAAGGGGGGTAGATTGAAATACCCCAAACCTAAGTATGTTAGGTAAACATCAATATATGATGTATTAAGGCTAAAATATGCCTTAGAGAGATGGGTAGACAATTTAAACCAAGGAAAACACAAGAAAATGCCTTAAGGGCAATTTGGGCAAAAACGTGCTCTAAGCTTGGAGTGACTTTGATTAGCACCCAAATACCATTAAAAGACTTTAGTAATATGATAATGGACATTTTAAATCAATTACCAAAGAAAACCAAGCTCAAAAACAAGCTTAAACACAAAATGTGCTTTAAGACTCCTTAAAGCAACTTTTTGAGAAATTGTCTTAGAATTGAGTTTTGAGTGGCTAAATGCCCATGATTACACCTTAATCAACATGTGTACTAATTAAAATCACATTAGGAAGCCTAAATCAATGGGAAACCAAACATTTCACGAATATGTGCACTAATTAGTGAATAGTGCCAAATAGTGCCCAAATTAAGCTTAAGTCAGCAAAAGTCAATAAGATGGTCAACCAAGACCATAAATATCTCCATTATAAGAGGGGGCCGGTTTTTTATGTGGGGAGTCACCATATGACTAAGCAACTAAAGGAAAATGAGAGGAAAATAAAGGAAGTTGTTATTTGCTTGTAAAAGCAAAATATCTTATATTAGCCTACCTTTCTTCTTCTCTCTCTTCATTTCTCTTCTTCCCACGGTTTTATTCACCTCCTCTATTCTCCATTCACGTAAGAGCAGCCTCCATTGTTGCCTCACCTTGCTTTGTCCATAACTTGCTCATTTTAGCTCCAAATCAAAAACTAAACACATATTATTCTTAGTTAGCTCAAGCTCTAGCTTTCTATCTTTTAAAATCCTTCAAAGCTCCATTTCGGTGCCAAGAGAAAACTCCGTTGATGGAGGAAAATCAAGTTTGAAGAGCCCATTTGGTTCTCCATTCATTCAAGGTAAGGAAAA
The DNA here is from genome assembly GCA_023374045.1 of Limonium bicolor. Classification (NCBI taxonomy): domain Eukaryota; kingdom Viridiplantae; phylum Streptophyta; class Magnoliopsida; order Caryophyllales; family Plumbaginaceae; genus Limonium; species Limonium bicolor. Next base: position 275,724,308 of record CM041782.1, on the reverse strand, counting down.
TGTAAGAAAAACCAAGTTTCCATCACTTTCTTTCATGTCCGAAAATTCTATCTTATGAGGGTTTTGTTTCACACCTAGAAATAGCTTGTTTCATTCACCAAGGACTAGTGGAGGTCCTATTTCATTCAATGCCCAAGTCTACTTTGAGACTTCAAAGGTAATCATCCATTTTTATACCTTAGAACACATTTTTAACCTAGGTTTTCATTCCTTAAGGTTAGTGTATTGTTTAGCACTCATGTGAGACATTGAATATTGATTAGAACATTGGAAAAGGAAATTTAATGGGTGGCCGAGATTCATTCAAGAAGAAGGTCTAAGGAGGAAGTTAAGATAAGCTTGGAAAAACAAGGTAAAATGCTTACCTAATGGTGGTTTAAGTTTTAAGGGGTGGTATTTAGATAAGTACTAATGTAGCTTAAAGCTTACATTATGTAATGGGTTATATAACCTAGGAAAAGGAATTTAACCAAGCTTTTGAACTTGTGACTAAGGAGCCAAAGGAAATGAGTTATTAAGATAAGTTTAAGGTGGGTTTTAAGAGGATTATAACTACTATGAGATTGATGGGTGTATTTGCAGGTTGAAAGCTTTTATATGTGGGAAATTCAGTGTTTAAATTCATGTCATTTAAGGGCCTAAGAGCCATGTCATTTAAGAGCCTTAGTGCTATGCTATTTATGATTATTGCACTATATTGAGTTTATTATGAATGAGTTGATTTGTGTGAGAAAATATGATGAGAAAGGACTTGATGTGTGTGAGATGGTTGAATGAGGAAAACAATGCATTTGGGCATGATAATATACTAGGGAAACTATGGCGAAATTTGGGTAGGAAACTAAGTGTTTAAGGTGTTCTAAGGAGATTTTATGACTAAGGACGTTCTAGTGATCACTAAGGGTTATTTTGGTGAAAATGGATAAAACATGGATTTCTTGAGTACTAGGAAGACCTAGGAATGTATAAGAGGGACTAGGGGTTATAATGGTGAGTTTTATGCACCAAAACCATGGTTAAGGAAGCTAGGAAACTTGTACAAAGTTTGAAGGAAAAAAATAAGGTATAAAGACTTATAAGGATGTAAGCATGTGCTAGATTATATATGGCTTTGAGAAGTTTGACTAAAGCAAATGGGTGTGCAAAATGATGCTTGAGGAGTAGTTAAAATGGTGGTGAATAAACATAATGATTAGTTGAGGTCTTAGGCAAAATCACAAGAGGGAAGCGTAAGGAATCAAATGTTAAGTGTAAGAATTTTGTAAGAAATTGAGTGTCAAGTTTGGTGATTTTTGAGGAAGGTTTAGTACATGTTTTAAGGTGTTTAAACATGTGGAAAGATTGTGGAATGAGTGGGAAAATATTGGGGTGAATTTGGAGTTCAAACTGAGGAGAAAAGCACTTTGGAAAATAGGTTCTGCTGTGGACTGCCCCTAGGGACCGCCCCTGTGGGGAGGTCCAGGCAAATCGTGCAGGGAATTAGCTTCTGGTTGGGACCGCCCCAGAGGGGCGATCCAGTGCAGAGAACAAGAAAATACTTTGTTTTGGCTTCTAATGATGGGGGATTGAATGGTAATGGTTTTAGATGATGTTTAGGCCTTGTTTGGTGACATGTAAAGGCCTTAAGAGGTGTAAACAAGTGTTACGAATTCCTAGTAAGAATTGAGAAAGTAGCTATGGAGTTTTTAGTGGATGTTTAAAGGTGAGTTTAAGCGCCTAAATGGTATTAGGACACATGGGGGAACTTGTGGTGAAGTTTGGGCTGAATTTAACACTCAGAAATAAGTTTTTGGAGCCGACCTACCTTAGGACCGACCTTGGAAAGGTCGGTCGGGCTCAAAATACACTAGCAGAAGAACGTTCTGGAATGGACCGACCTTGGGGACCGGACTTGCAAGGTCGGTCGGGCCTAGATTTTCAACGGGGAAGAACTCTCGGGAATGGACCGACCTTGGGGACCGGACTTGCAAGGTCGGTCGGGGTAAAATTTTCAAACGGTGATATGTTCTGGAATGGACCGACCTTGGGTAAGGTCGGTCGGTAAGGTCGGTCAGCCCTAAAGAAAAAAAAAGGTAACCCTAAGGAAGTTTAGTGGTATTAGCGGTACCCCATTAAGAGGGCTTTTATGATTAGAGGTATAAAGACCTAAGGGATTAAGTTAAGTATAAATTTAAAAGTTTAAGGTTAAGTTGTAAGAATAGGTTGTAAAACTTAAGAGGTCTTAGGTGGGCAAACATTATGGGTTGAGTAAGTTAATTAAGTTGAATTAAGTTAAGTGATTAACAACTTAAAACTGAATCAATGTTTTAGGACTTGAGAGTTTGGACTCTGGAGGAGAGTAAGCAACCAAACGACCAACGGTGAACGGTACAGTTCTTCTTGTGACCTGCTTGCTAACGAGGTGTCCCTCGGCTTGTGTGCTATTTGTTTTTGTGTGCTCACTAAACAAGATAAAGCATGCAACCGGAACATTGTGTTTATTGTATTGTTGTGTGATGTTTGAAAACTAACACAACTTACGGTGAGAACCTACTAGCTAACGTTTAGTAAGGAATTGTGTGAGACTAAGGAACACTCCCTAATATTAGTTTGTTAATAACCGAAAGAGGTTAAACAAACAAACGTCGCATTGAGACTACTAACTTTAACTTTGGGGGTGAGGAATCGGAATGGTACCGGCACATGTGTATTGGGGGAGGTCGGTATCCTTATCAGATACCGACTTCCAAATATGACTTGTCTTCAGACTCGTCGCCTAGAGTCGACATATAGACTCGACCTCCTCGGACTACTTGTTTTAGGAGGGTGGCATACTAAGATGGCGTGGGGGGATCTAGCCTACATCCCCAACAATTTAAGAATGTTGTTTATTGCCGGTAAGTGACCTGCTGCTGGCTAGGGTTAACCAAGCCCTACGAAAATAAACAACGAACTAAGGGCTAACCAGTTCTAATGAGATAACGGTTGGCAAAAATATAAGTTAAGGTTGAGATAAGTTGCAACCATTCCTATTTAAAGGATGGTTTGTATTATAAGACTGAGATGAGCTACATTGACTCCTTTTTAAAGGATGGTTGTTTTCAAATACTAAGATAAGACTAAGATTGAGGTAAGATAAAGATGGACTAAGATTAAGAGGAAACGTAACTTAAGGAGTGAAGTAATTGACTCACTAATTAAGGGAACGCATTTAAGTCGTTCATTGTGTTTGAACTTGATTGTTCATAATTGGTTTGTTGTTTATTGCACCTTCTATTATGTTGTGCATCTAATCAACCTCCATGCTATCGACAATTAGTCGTCGTAGCCACGTTAGCTTGGGGGCCATGAGAGGATCGTACCAGCATTCATGCTGAACCCCTTTTGGGGGCTGTTTTTACTACACAGGTGAACGTCAGGAGGCGGCCGTCACGAGAGTAAGATGGGGTACAAGCGTTACGGGTTAAGTGTGGCCTACGAGTTGTGCATGTACACTCGTATGGCATTTTGAGTTAGTAAGATGTATAGGTTGTTTCGGATTGTAAGAAGGATATGTATTGGCTAAGATTTGTATGTACTAATGTTTTGTATATTCCGTCAGTCAGACCGTGGCAAGGTCTTGGAGTGTATTGAATTCCGCTGTGACATGTATATATATGTTGTTAAGTTGCGAAACCACATTTGGATTGAGATGGGGTGTTACAAAAAGTGGTATCAGAGCGTAGTTACGCTCTGAAGACAAGAAATACCGAACTTAGGTGAATACTGAGGTTGAGTTTGAGTTATGGGTTAAGGGTTGAGTGATAGAGTGAGAGGTGCGTTACTGAGGACTTCCCGGTATTTACCGGATATCCATAGTACCTAGACCCGCCCTCCACATCCCTAACCCTGAATACGTGGTACAAACGCCAGAGAGAAGAAAGCCTTCTCTTACTCGGGAAAACCCAATCTGGCAGTTAGTTAACAGTTAGCAGTACGAGAAACATCTTGTTGCACAACAGTTACAGAGAACTTGGAGGTTTTCAATGGAGCGCAACAGAGAAACAGGCGCTACCTATGGAATTCTATCAATAGGGAACGGTAATTACCGGCAACATGGGTCGACATGCTACGCAGTCGAAATAACCCGCCATACCAATGATAAGAAAAGCACTAAAGGTGCAATGGGTAAGAAAAGATAGTGACGTGAGTCCCGGACGGTGGTCCGAATAAGCATAGCAGTGGGATAATATAAAGCTTAAGGGATAAGATTACTGGAAAGTCCAGTTAAGAACGGGAACTCCAAACCCCATACAATGAAGAAGGTTGCAAACCTGGCCGACATAACGCAGACGACGGTAGAAACTCATACAACTGTACACCAGAATAGGACTACGATGTAGTGCCTAAAGGAGGATCATTACTTAGTAACCACGACAAAATGTGTAGGAACGGGAGCGAGGATTAAGACATAAGAAAATAATAAGGGGTTCCCTCAGAAAGAGGAACGCCCTGATAAACAGTACTGTCAAAACAACCAGGAAACTGTCGGATGGCTAGTTATCCTAAATAAGAGAACGTCGAAGGAGTCCTGAAGACTACCAAAGATATGGAAACTAGGTGGAAGTACCACTACAGACGCACACAGTACCGGAAGCACATCTTGCATGGCGCACTTGCCATAGCAAGTGCTACCACAGTTAAGCTACACAGAAAGCCATCATGGCGAGGTAATAGAACGCTACAGTTGTAGTACACACTAATACCGGACTGTAAATCTATAAGAACGGGAGAATGAGACCTTGGAAGGGCCTGATGGCCTGACCATGATGAGATGAGCGGATACACCAGTCAGCAGGGAGCTGACCTTGGAAAGAATACTAAATGATATTAATATTAGCAACGGTACAACCTACTACAACAACAACCGACAATGCGGTAAGAACATCAATCCCAAACCCCGAGAGGAAAACATAAGAGATCGCTCAGTAATGCGAGCAAAACACTACGCAAGTGATAACGTACAAGGAATGCATTACGGAATACAATGGAGACCGTCGACATAAAAACTTTCAACAAGAATGGGATAAGACTCCCAGATTGATCACTAAGAATACCAGTAATAAGCATTCTTCAATGAAGATGTTGGAAAACCCAGAAAACAAGGATAAAAGAAATGAACGTAAGCTATAACCTACTAAGGATTTAAGACGTACAACCCTGGAAAAGGAAAGCTCAGAGGACTACCCCCACAGAGCGGGCATAGTCGAGCCGAACAAACTGATGGATGACAGTTAATACTGTTTATCTAACTCATTAACACCCAAGTATGATTGATCATCAACGGGTGGTGTAGTCAACGGAAGTTGAACGAAGCGTTGAGATGGAAGTATAAGATGACAGGATGATATCCAACTTGGACACCATAAGGCAAACGCCTAATACGAACCTAACCTTGATTGCTAAAAGACATAAGTCTTGTAAAATGACAGTATTGTCAAAGACACTAAGTAACCTCAGATCACCTGAATAAACTTCCATAGCAGGAAGCAGGATGCAGTAACTTACCATGAAACCCGATACTACATTTAATATGTAACCTAATGGTGGATTGTGTTCAAAGAAACAAAAACCTATAAGGATGACCTACAAATGAGTAAGAGTACAAGTAATGAACTGAGGCATTAAGCACTAAGAGCCTACGAGCCGAGGATGTTAACCACGTCAGAGCCGAGGTACAGTAAGTTGTAAGAGAGCTTATTTAAGCCATGAGGAACTACAATTCGTAGATATGAACGGTTACCAAACCTATAACTTAGATTGTGGAAAATTGCCACGAAAAGGCACCAATGAGAATAATGAGATAGTACATTGGCAGGGGCGGAGAACGAACCATGCCTTTTAGGGTGGGGATACCTCTCCTCGTTGTGAGGCCAAGAGTGGGAATAAACCCCTCAAAAAGGGCTTTCACTTATTAGAGAAATAATACACTTTTGTTAGAGAATGGAAAATGTAAACTTGAGATTACCTTTAAACATACTAGATACACTTGAGTAATAAGGAAGGCTGCAGAGATAGACCCCATATCCAACACCCAGGATGTAAGAATCAGTAATCGTCAGAGATAAACATTGTGAGTGCACATTATGGCACGTTAAGTGACCAATGCTCAGAAGAGCTTGTGATTAAATGGATGACTTCTTCAGTAACCGGTAAAATTACATGGTAAACAACATCATAAGGATGAAAGAATGCGAGAGAAATTAGCCTACTTACGAATCTGAGATTGAAGCAGAACATCTTCATATTAAGAGTCAACCATTTTAAACACTGTACGGCAACCGCCAAACACCGGAATTAAAGAAACCCTAGCGTGTTTACACCAGGAAGGAATTGAATATAAAATAAGATGTTAGAATAAATGAGTAAGGAATGCACCATCAATGGGCAACAAAGTAAAGGCCAACTACCACGGTAGTAGTGGTCATGAGTACAATATTTATATGAGGGGATTAAGTCATGGTGCGCGGTAAAGCGACCGTTATGTATAAGCCGTCAAATATTGACACTGAGGCAATTAGGTTTATGAGTTAAGACCAGCATAAGTAAGGAAATAAGATGGTAGACGAACAGTGCATTGATGCCAGTAGTTTGGACCTGGTTAGGTATGATTTCACAGGAAGCTCACTACCCATTCCTTAAGAAACTGGAAGTGCATTCCTAGTAAAACAAATATGAGAAAGAAGATAAGAGGCTCTATGGGAAGAGACCTCAGTCGCTAAAAGACCGAATTAGTACGGGATACAGAAACAACTAGAGCATACAATACCCAAGAACGCAGTAAATGGATTTCCCTTGATTAAATTCAAGAAAACAATAAGTGTTATTATGGAACGATGAAAGAGGAGATCGACAGTAGAATACTTCATAATTAGCAATAGCTAAACGTGTGATAGACACTACGAGTTTACTAAAACGAGATGTGGGACGACTGCACCCCACAGGGCTTGCAGGCCTAACACGCTCATTTATGAGTTAGTTGGGTAAGTAGTAATGTACCAGTAAGGTACCCCATGCATGTAGACGAGTGGTGTAAGGAACACGGTTAGTAGTCGACTCCGTACCACGGACAACGACGCAAGATCAGACAAGAGCAGCTACTACCGCAAACAGTCGAAGAGAAAATTCAGTTGAACCAACAACACAAAGGAATCAGAGAACAAATAATTAAGGAATATGAAGTGCGAAGAGCACGGATTGTTAAGCACAGACATTGGACATGTCTTAAAGTGTTAAGGATAAGACTGTAAAGCGCAATAAGCACTAAACAGTAGTTTCAGATTAAGGGTCATCCTTAGACCAAAGGTCAGTTGGAGAACAATTTAGACATTCGAGAAAACACTAAGAGTATGAACATAAGATCTTCAAGGAGAATGGATAGACGGGTTACAACTAATTAAGGCCGTGTATATAAAAAGATAACACGTGTCCACTGAGAGACCAATATTCCTAAACTGTAAGAGGCAGAAGGATATACAATACTATAAAAGGATAAGAAACACAGTTAAGCCTAGGATTATCAGAGTCGCGCAGCGGAAGCTAGCAGACCAGTACTTTTGAGATTAGACCAAACTAAGTTAAGAATATGGTATAAGTACCGTTAAGAATCCTCGATGCAGAGTCTAAGTCATTAGCATAGTTATGACCCTTTGATCGAATCGTAAGTGAGATAGATGACATGGAAGCTAGAATGCTTGGTGAGAATTAGACATCTTGAACTTATGTTCAAGGATGATATAATGTTGATTTCGTGGGCGTAATCCATTTTAAGGGGGGTAGAGCGGAAACCGCTTAGCGTATGCTTGTGTACTGAGTACATAAACTAAGGTGTGCATAGCACAAAAGAATTTGATAATATGCTTTGCATAAACATTTTGAGATAAATTATGGTTATTGCGCACAAAAGATGTGAATACCATACATATTAAGTACCTATCTTGTTAACTCGGGTGTGAGAACAAGTTTAGAGAATTAAGAAAGAGGATTAAGGAGACTTAAGGAATAAGGAATATGTGAGGTATGAGTCGATATGAGACTATGTGTGAGATAAGAATAAGATAACATTATGGGATACTGTTCGATATGAATATAAGGAAGAAGTAATGCTATGAGATATAAGATGGTGAGAATTGGTATGAGACGGTTATAGAACTTAGTAGGAATTAAAAATCTTGAGGTAATTACTAAGAGATGAATCGGGAATGTTTGATGGACTAAGTCCACACTTTGGAGATGTATTGATTATGATTAGAAGAACTAAAAATAGAAAATTGGACATGAGTGAATTATTTGGATGTTTGAAAATGACGTGGGAGGGAACTTGATTTTCTAGGGATCAAGGGAAACCAAACACAAATTAGGGTGGAAGGACAGTTCTACACTGATGCTGATCACATCTGGGTTGGATGATTCCTGAAACTCCCTACCAGTGGTCACAATTAAATCACGCTATGGATAGAGGCATTAGGATAAAATGAAATTGGAGTTGATTGTATTTTTAATTAGAGGAATTATTCCTCACATGACCTCATAAAAAGGATTACCTTTTTACTGAGTCTCGCCCATGAAGTCGAGGACGCACGAGCCTTTGTCTTCGAACCGGTGACATGGGGAGAGCAGAGTTGTTTTGTATTCTGGCTCATGGTGACGAGGATGAACGAGCCATTGTCTACGGACCGGTGACATGGGAGAATGTTGGAAATTATGTGAATGTTTTAATCATCAAAAGGAACAAAGGGAATTTTGAGTGTTATACATGCTTAAGCATGTTGTGTGATATTTAAGCATAAGCGTATGACGGATCTAATGATTCAATCAGTTTAAGTATACATAAGTATGATCTATATGATCTATGGAATGAGTTAAGACATGTAGTCTAATAATATAAGATGCGTGTGAACTTTGGGGACAAAGTTCTTTTAAGGGGGGTAGATTGAAATACCCCAAACCTAAGTATGTTAGGTAAACATCAATATATGATGTAGTAAGGCTAAAATATGCCTTAGAGATGGGTAGACAATTTAAACCAAGGAAAACACAAGAAAATGCCTTAAGGGCAATTTGGGCAAAAACGTGCTCTAAGCTTGGAGTGACTTTGATTAGCACCCAAATACCATTAAAAGACTTTAGTAATATGATAATGGACATTTTAAATCAATTACCAAAGAAAACCAAGCTCAAAAACAAGCTTAAACACAAAATGTGCTTTAAGACTCCTTAAAGCAACTTTTTGAGAAATTGTCTTAGAATTGAGTTTTGAGTGGCTAAATGCCCATGATTACACCTTAATCAACATGTGTACTAATTAAAATCACATTAGGAAGCCTAAATCAATGGGAAACCAAACATTTCACGAATATGTGCACTAATTAGTGAATAGTGCCAAATAGTGCCCAAATTAAGCTTAAGTCAGCAAAAGTCAATAAGATGGTCAACCAAGACCATAAATATCTCCATTATAAGAGGGGGCCGGTTTTTTATGTGGGGAGTCACCATATGACTAAGCAACTAAAGGAAAATGAGAGGAAAATAAAGGAAGTTGTTATTTGCTTGTAAAAGCAAAATATCTTATATTAGCCTACCTTTCTTCTTCTCTCTCTTCATTTCTCTTCTTCCCACGGTTTTATTCACCTCCTCTATTCTCCATTCACGTAAGAGCAGCCTCCATTGTTGCCTCACCTTGCTTTGTCCATAACTTGCTCATTTTAGCTCCAAATCAAAAACTAAACACATATTATTCTTAGTTAGCTCAAGCTCTAGCTTTCTATCTTTTAAAATCCTTCAAAGCTCCATTTCGGTGCCAAGAGAAACTCCGTTGATGGAGGAAAATCAAGTTTGAAGAGCCCATTTGGTTCTCCATTCATTCAAGGTAAGGAAAATGTAAGAAAAACCAAGTTTCCATCACTTTCTTTCATGTCCGAAAATTCTATCTTATGAGGGTTTTGTTTCACACCTAGAAATAGCTTGTTTCATTCACCAAGGACTAGTGGATGTCCTATTTCATTCAATGCCCAAGTCTACTTTGAGACTTCAAAGGCAATCATCCATTTTTATACCTTAGAACACATTTTTAACCTAGGTTTTCATTCCTTAAGGTTAGTGTATTGTTTAGCACTCATGTGAGACATTGAATATTGATTAGAACATTGGAAAAGGAAATTTAATGGGTGGCCGAGATTCATTCAAGAAGAAGGTCTAAGGAGGAAGTTAAGATAAGCTTGGAAAACAAGGTAAAATGCTTACCTAATGGTGGTTTAAGTTTTAAGGGGTGGTATTTAGATAAGTACTAATGTAGCTTAAAGCTTACATTATGTAATGGGTTATATAACCTAGGAAAAGGAATTTAACCAAGCTTTTGAACTTGTGACTAAGGAGCCAAAGGAAATGAGTTATTAAGATAAGTTTAAGGTGGGTTTTAAGAGGATTATAACTACTATGAGATTGATGGGTGTATTTGCAGGTTGAAAGCTTTTATATGTGGGAAATTCAGTGTTTAAATTCATGTCATTTAAGGGCCTAAGAGCCATGTCATTTAAGAGCCTTAGTGCTATGCTATTTATGATTATTGCACTATATTGAGTTTATTATGAATGAGTTGATTTGTGTGAGAAAATATGATGAGAAAGGACTTGATGTGTGTGAGATGGTTGAATGAGGAAAACAATGCATTTGGGCATGATAATATACTAGGGAAACTATGGCGAAATTTGGGTAGGAAACTAAGTGTTTAAGGTGTTCTAAGGAGATTTTATGACTAAGGACGTTCTAGTGATCACTAAGGGTTATTTTGGTGAAAATGGATAAAACATGGATTTCTTGAGTACTAGGAAGACCTAGGAATGTATAAGAGGGACTAGGGGTTATAATGGTGAGTTTTGCACCAAAACCATGGTTAAGGAAGCTAGGAAACTTGTACAAAGTTTGAAGGAAAAAATAAGGTATAAAGACTTATAAGGATGTAAGCATGTGCTAGATTATATATGGCTTTGAGAAGTTTGACTAAAGCAAATGGGTGTGCAAAATGATGCTTGAGGAGTAGTTAAAATGGTGGTGAATAAACATAGTGATTTTGAGGTCTTAGGCAAAATCACAAGAGGGAAGCGTAAGGAATCAAATGTTAAGTGTAAGAATTTTGTAAGAAATTGAGTGTCAAGTTTGGTGATTTTTGAGGAAGGTTTAGTACATGTTTTAAGGTGTTTAAACATGTGGAAAGATTGTGGAATGAGTGGGAAAATATTGGGGTGAATTTGGAGTTCAAACTGAGGAGAAAAGCACTTTGGAAAATAGGTTCTTCTGTGGACTGCCCCTAGGGACCGCCCCTGTGGGGAGGTCCAGGCAAATCGTGCAGGGAATTAGCTTCTGGTTGGGACCGCCCCAGAGGGGCGATCCAGTGCAGAGAACAAGAAAATACTTTGTTTTGGCTTCTAATGATGGGGGATTGAATGGTAATGGTTTTAGATGATGTTTAGGCCTTGTTTGGTGACATGTAAAGGCCTTAAGAGGTGTAAACAAGTGTTACGAATTCCTAGTAAGAATTGAGAAAGTAGCTATGGAGTTTTTAGTGGATGTTTAAAGGTGAGTTTAAGTGCCTAAATGGTATTAGGACACATGGGGGAACTTGTGGTGAAGTTTGGGCTGAATTTAACACTCAGAAATAAGTTTTTGGAGCCGACCTACCTTAGGACCGACCTTGGAAAGGTCGGTCGGGCTCAAAACACTAGCAGAAGAACGTTCTGGAATGGACCGACCTTGGGGACCGGACTTGCAAGGTCGGTCGGGCCTAGATTTTCAACGGGGAAGAACTCTCGGGAATGGACCGACCTTGGGGACCGGACTTGCAAGGTCGGTCGGGGTAAAATTTTCAAACGGTGATATGTTTCTGGAATGGTACCCTGCCTCTAAGGTCGGTCAGCCAAGAAAAAAAAGTTACCCTAAGGAAGTTTAGTGGTATTAGCGGTACCCCATTAAGAGGGCTTTTATGATTAGAGGTATAAAGACCTAAGGGATTAAGTTAAGTATAAATTTAAAAGTTTAAGGTTAAGTTGTAAGAATAGTTGTAAAACTTAAGAGGTCTTAGGTGGGCAAACATTATGGGTTGAGTAAGTTAATTAAGTTGAATTAAGTTAAGTGATTAACAACTTAAAACTGAATCAATGTTTTAGGACTTGAGAGTTTGGACTCTGGAGGAGAGTAAGCAACCAAACGACCAACGGTGAACGGTACAGTTCTTCTTGTGACCTGCTTGCTAACGAGGTGTCCCTCGGCTTGTGTGCTATTTGTTTTTGTGTGCTCACTAAACCAGATAAAGCATGCAACCGGAACATTGTGTTTATTGTATTGTTGTGTGATGTTTGAAAACTAACACAACTTACGGTGAGAACCTACTAGCTAACGCTTAGTATGGAATTGTGTGAGACTAAGGAACACTCCCTAATATTAGTTTGTTAATAACCGAAAGAGGTTAAACAAACAAACGTCACATTGAGACTACTACTAACTTTAACTTTGGGGGGAGTGAGGAATTCGGAATGGTACCGGCACATGTGTATTGGGGGAGGTCGGTATCCTTATCAGATATCGACTTCCAAATATGACTTGTCTTCAGACTCGTCGCCTAGAGTCGACATATAGAGTCGACCTCCTCAGACTACTTGTTTTAGGAGGGAGGCATACTAAGATGGCGTGGGGGGATCTAGCCTACATCCCCAACAATTTAAGAATGTTGTTTATTGCCGGTAAGTGACCTGCTGCTGGCTAGGGTTAACCAGTTCTAATGAGAGAACAGTTGGCAAAAATATAAGATAAGGTTGAGATAAGTTGCAACCATTCCTATTTAAAGGATGGTTTGTATAATAAGACTGAGATGAGCTACATCCATTCCTTTTTAAAGGATGGTTGTTTTCTAAGACTAAGATAAGACTAAGATTGAGGTAAGATAAGGATGGACTAAGATTAAGAGGAAACGTAACTTAAGGAGTGAAGTAATTGACTCACTAATTAAGGGAACGCATTTAAGTCGTTCATTGTGTTTGAACTTGATTGTTCATAATTGGTTTGTTGTTTATTGCACCTTCTATTATGTTGTGCATCTAATCAACCTCCATGCTATCGACAATTAGTCGTCGTAGCCACGTTAGCTTGGGGGCCATGAGAGGATCGTACCAGCATTCGTGCTGACCCCCTTTGGGGGCTGTTTTTACTACACAGGTGAACGTCAGGAGGCGGCCGTCACGAGAGTAAGATGGGGTACAAGCATTACGGGTTAAGTGTGGCCTACGAGTTGTGCATGTACACTCGTATGGCATTTTGAGTTAGTAAGATGTATAGGTTGTGAGGGATTGTAATAAGTATATGTATTGGTTAAGATTTGTATGTACTAATGTTCGGTATATTCTGTCAGTCAGACCGTGGGAAGGTCCTGGAGTGTATTGAATTCCGCTGTGACATGTATATATATGTTGTTAAGTTGCGAAACCACATTTGGATTGAGATGGGGTGTTACACTTGAAGCTCCCATTAAGTGGTCACAAGTAATCACGCTAAGAAAAGAGGCAACTATCATAAATTGGATTTGGAGTTGTGTGATGTTTTAAAAAGAATTTCCAAATGGAATTTACAAGGAATTTTCTTCAAGTATGAATATGGAAACGAAAACTGGTTTTGAAACCGCTATCACCCGCCGATGGCTGAGCCTTAAGTCTTGACGACCGGTAGAACGGTAGGCGTGTATTAGTTTTGAAACCATTTCACCGTACGTGCGGCGGTCCTAAGTGACCGGTTGGGGCGGTGACAGTGTGTGATTTCTCCAAAGGCAGCGGGACGGGGAGAGTACCCTGAGACGATCCTGTGTTGAGTGAGTCAACCAGAGTGCCTGAGGATATTTATATGTGAAACGTTTTGATCAGAACCGAAGTGACCGTGGGCCTGAGAGAGTAAGTGCCTATTTGTCATGAAACGGCCGTGGACCAGAGAGCGTAAGTGTCCAACGTGACCGGTACCTGAGGGATCATTAGTATATTACTCAATATGGATTCGAGGACTGTAATGCCTTCTTGTCTTCGGACCGATTCCATGGAGAGAGTAAAAAGAGTATTTTTGATTGCTATACATGCTGTGATATGTGTGTGGTATGTGTAGTGTGAAATGAGACTGACTTGTGGAGTCTGTAAGGTTATACATGTATTATAACCTTGGCATAGCGTGCCCATGAGAGTAACGATATAAGATTCACCAACTTTGAGGACAAAGTTCCTAATGGGGGTAGATTTTAATACCCCGGAACTAAAAATCATGATTAAATTACTCTAATATGATTATTAAAGGCCTAATGGTGCCTACAGAGTACTGGTAAGGGAAATAAAACCAAAAGAAAAGAGAAAATGCGTAAAACGCGAAAAACGCTAAAACGCGCATTAAATATGTATAAGAGATATATGATCTCGTTAGGGTCCGAGATGGATTCCTAAGGCTTAGTTAGGCCTAATTAGTATACGGGAGTGATTCCCGAAGAAAACAGATCCAAATAATGGATTAAAACGCTAACGGAGTTTTAAAGCATGTTTTTCGAGAAAACCCGAAAACATGACTTTAAGTGGTCAAACGGACCCGTAAAAATTATGGTTGACTATATAACTATAATTTAGTATTAATTGAAGCTTAATAACCTTTAAAAATAAAGAAACGAGAAAAATCCGAAAAACGGGCCCGGTCAGTGAATAGTGCCAAACCGGGTAAAATAACGAGCGTTTTCTATCAGAAACTGAAAAAACGTTCCAATTCACACATATAGGTGGGGCCGATTTTAATGGGCTTTGTAGCCTTCCCCCTCTCTAATATTAGCTAGTAAATAAAGGAAGAAAGAAAAGGAAAGCAAAAGCAAAAGTAAATAGTACAAATCCACTTAACCTCTCTCTTGCTCCTCATTCCTTCACTCGTGTTTTCTTTTCCCACTTCCCACCTGAGCTCTCTTCTTCCTCACCGAAGCTCCATGGCGATTTGCAAGAGCCTTCATCAGCTCTCTTCTTCTCCTTCTTCTACAAGGTTCAAATCAACACCCAATTGCAAAATAATTTCACCATTGGATTCCTCTCAACTTGGGGAACATTTCCCTCCCTTCAAAATCCAAAAAGCTCACACTTGATCTCCATGGAAAAATCTGGGAATTGAAGGTTGAAGGTGCCATCTTGTTCTAAAACCACTCCTTGGTTGCCTAAGGTAAGAAGCAAGCTCAAAATCTCCATTGTCTAGCTTCCTTTGATTTTTGGAAAATTCCAACGTGAGCCCCTTCTCCATCCTTGCTTCAGCCGGTTTCTTATTGCCTATGTGGAGTGCTGTAACTTCATCATTTTGATTGCCTAAGCTCTCCATGAGGACACTTGAAGGTAATCCCAAAGCTAAACCCTAAAAACTAGCTCTTGAAATACTAGTTTTTGTGAGGGGAAAATTGAATTAACAAGCTTGATATGTGTGTATGGGGATATGATTGTAGATAGCAATATCGACTCCCTTGTGTGTGGTGAAAACAAGAAGAGAAAGAGGGAGCAAGAGAAAGAGGAAGAAGAGAAAGAAAACCGAAAACAAACAAGGTAAAGAGCTTACCTTGAGTTAGTTTTATTTGACTTGTGAATCGTACGTTAGGTTGAATTAAGGACCTTGAATTTGGGTAGTCATGATACCACAATGTTGTTTGTTGAATGGGAATGTTCAATGGGTTTAAGTGTGCAAATAAACCTAGGAACTAAGCTAGTACATGTGTGTTACTTGTGTGGAAATCAGTGGTGTAGTGCTTATATAAACAGGGATGTGAAAGCTGATTTTGTGGGCTGAGTGATGCATGGAAATGCTATGAAATGTAGGGAGCTGCTGCCAAAATTTGCTTAGAAACAATGGTAATTGTGAGAGAAACACCTAGGAGTAACTAGGTACATTTGAGGAGAAATAGAGAGGTTAAACACTTAGAAATTTGATGAGGAAGGGAGTGGCATTGGGATAGATCTGGAAATGGAAATAATGCAAACTTGAAGTACTGGAAATGACATTATTTAAATGGTAAGGAGGGAGCTCAAATCTGTCACATAGGAAGAGCTAGAAATGCTTAGTGTGCAAAGTGTTGAAAAGAGAATGGAAATTTGTAAGTTTTGGGTGTGAATTTGAGTGATCAAATCAAAAGTTTGTGAGAGGACTTGGTCGTTGGATTAAGGTGATTTATAAGGGTAATTAAGTGCTAAAACATGTAGATTATAAGTGGGAAAGATTGGAGAATCAATGGTGAAAGAATGAGGTTGTAACAGATTTGGAAAAAGCCAAATCTGTCAAAACAGCAGCAGGGTCCGGAACTAGGTCTAGGACCATGTTCCGGACCACCCCCTAAAATACCCCCGAGAGTTTTTCCAGTTTGATAGGTCAGGGACTTAAGTCCCTACCCATGTCCCGGACCACCCCTTAAATAATGGCCGAGGATAGAAGTCTGTACCTGGTCCGGGACTTAGGATGGGGACAAGGTCCCGGACCATATTGAAATTCATGCCGAGAGTTTGAGTGCAGGTTTGGTCCAGGACTTAAGAGATGTATAAGGTCCCAGACCACTTCAAAAATAAGGGTGAGATTTAAGACCAGCATTGGTCCGGGACTTAAGGTAGGGACCAAGTCCCGGACCACCCCCAGAATCCTACAGAGAGTGTTTTAAAGGTTCCTAATGATGGGGGTTTGAATGTTAATGATGTCATAAGATGTTAAGGCCTTGTTTGGTGACATGTAAAGGCCCTAGGAAGTGTAAGAAAGTAGAGTGATTAGAAGTGAGAGAAGTGAGAACTCAAGTTAACAAGAGTAAAACCGAGATAACGGGATAACGGGGTAAGTACGGGGGTATCATTTTATTATGTACCGTATGAGCCTAGTATTAATAATAATGTTTGAAACATTACCAGAGAATCGTGCGTGACCCGAGCATGGTGAGATGACACGGTAAAAGTAAAACCCCGGTGAAAGGTATGATTTTCTCATACTCCGCGTGCTAACCGAGTTACGTTGATTTTGTTTGTTTGTGTGTCGGCTTAATCAAGATTAAAGCATGAAAATAATCCATTGTTTGATTATGTATGTCTTGTTGTATGTTGAATGAGCTAACATACTTGTATGACGGTGTGGTCTGACATAGAGTAAAGACCGACTCATAGTGAGTAACGTTTGGCTAGAGACTATAGATTGGGTCGATGCTTATGATAACGAAAACGTGAAACACACAAATTATCTGTTAAAGTATAACGATAACGCAAACATGTGAACTCCCTAGAATGTGAGGAGGAGTACGGGTTGAGTAAATACCCGATAACGGTTAGAAAACCATGTTGAAACAATCCACGAAACAAATGAGAGTGGAAAGATAAGTGAACCTCCATCAAGAGGATTAAGGATAGTTCGAAGATGTGAACTAGTAAAGAAGGTAAAAGAGACCTAAGGGATTAGTAGCTCCCTTGAGACATGGTCGACTTCCTATATGAGGATTTTACCCGGTATAAGAAAATAACCGAAAGTATGAGTAAATGAAACGTATGGGTAACTCATAAAACCTAAGATTAGCCGAACTTGTGAATTGTTCCCAAAGTCATTAGAAACATCGAGAGTGATGCTTCCAGACTAAAACACATAATAATATTATAGCTCCGAGAGAGGAGTGTATGGGAATGAGAGTAGTCCAAGAGTAGTCGGACCTATGTAAAAGAGTTAGGAACTAAGAGAGAGAGTTCCGTGAGCTAGTTGAACCTTCCCACCATGCTAGACCAGAGTAGGGTCGAAACCGGGGAACTAAGACTATGCTTGAGAGCCATGAGTTTTGGCCTAAGTATGTATTAAGAGTAACAAGCGTGACGTAGGAGACCTGTAGTGTCCTGAGAATCTACAAGAGCTTGAGTATAAATAACCCAATAGTGTGGGTGAGATAATGAGTATAAGTAACCTGAGAGAATGGGTGAGTATAGTACGAGTAGCCCAAGAGAATGGGTGTGTATATGAATGAGTAACCCGAGAGAGCGGGTGAGATATTGAATAAGTAAACAAGGCATAGTGAGGTATAACCCTCAAGGCCTAAGAGTAAACTGATACAACTAACAACCTTGTTATGTTAGTTAGGAATTGTGTTTCGTGATTGGATGTAGATTCCTTAAGTAATATACATATATATTGTATTGCTATGATGCATGTTTTTTGACTAAAATGAACTCCATGTATATCCGACAAAGTAGTCGGCGTACCCCGGTTAGTGCTCGGGGTATACGAATTTCATATGCAGCGTTAAGCTGAGCCCCAAGGGGCAACATTTTTATTTTTCAGGTACACCGAAGATGTTAGCGTTCGAGAGTAGGACGGGGTCGGTGGGTTGAATGGGTAGTTAGATTTAATTACTTATGTATTGAAAGAGGTGTAACACCGAATATGTTGTCGGCATCCATATATTGTAGACTCGGTATAGTAAAGAAATGTTTTGAGTAAAGTATTTGTATTGTGTATTCGGTTGTTCCAGTTCATCAGACCGTTATGGTATGTAAGATAGGCCTGGTTAGCCATATGGGTGGCTAACAGCGTTGTTTCACCCCTCGTTGTAATTAGAGTTCCGCTGTGTGAGTAAGAGCATCTAGTGACAGTTTAAGAGGTAATGACAAGATTAACGGTTGGGGTGTTACAATACCACAAACAAACATTTTGCAGGTATGCAGCTTCTGGTGTCGACAAAGAGAGGGACGCGCTGGGTAGTTTAGTTACAGTTGTTTAAATATGCACTGTTGCATTTTGATACGAACTTAGAAACGTATATAGGATTTGTATACTTAGAATGCTCACTATGAATGTATTTTATATTGGTTTGGGAAGGTTAGATCTATCTCTTGTTGTCACTGTGGGAAATTGTTTCGTATTATATATATATATCAGTAAGCACGTTATTACTCGTATGGGCGAGTGAGAACGGTGACACAAGTAGTTCAATTATTTAGATTACCGCTGCGATTACAATGTTAAGTAAGACGATTAGGAGCCGATTAGAGTAGGGGTGTTACAGTTGTTACTTCTCTTATGGTTTTAACCAGTTGGGTACTTCCTTCGGTGGTGACCGGTATCCTCCGGTACCTCAGATGATTACTTTGGGTACTTACCTTGTCCATTGGACATTAGTGTGTCTAAGTTAGGCGTTGCCTCATTATGTTTAGACCGGGTATCCATTCCGGCTATTTCATGTTTTTGTTTCCAATTCTTGAGACATATTCAATGTCTTTAGTCAATTACTGGTGCTTCTCACACTTTTAAATCTTAATTGTCCTCCTGGGGTGAGTTCTTGACTCCTTTAGCTTGTAAGCTCATCTGAGTTTCTTCGATTATTCGAGGTATTCAACTGTTTCGGTTTGAATTTACCTTATAGTCCGTAGAACAGAGCTGACTACTTCCCATGTTTCGTACACTACATGTATACATATGTGGGGTACGGTATTGGTACGTTACCACTTACCCGACTAACTCACAAAGGGGTCTGTCAGGCCCGCAAGCTCCTTCGGAGTGCGGTCGTCCCACATCCCGTAATTGGGTACACTCGTAGTGCTCGTCACACGCCTAGGTGAAGTATTCTACTGTCAACTCCTCTGGTATCATTCTATGCTACTCACCGTGGTTCTGTGGTTTGGTTTTAAAAATCTGAGGTTTTAAAAGAAAAATTTGTGGTTTTAAAAGAAAATCTTGGGTTTTGAAATAAAATCTCGAGTTTGAAAGAAAATCTTCATGGAATTGCCATGCTTGAGGTCTTTGACCAAGTACAGCTTCCTGCTGACTGGTATGTTTGTTAATATAACGGTGGGGCCGTTAGGTCTTTCCAAGGTTTGTGGTTTCAAGTCTTAGGATTGATGGTCCTATGATTGCTTCGATCTTTATGGCGATACTTTTAGTAAGTACTTGTTAACCGTCAAAAGTCTCTCCCCTTGCCTTGTTGTTGCTGCACTTGCCTTGGCAAGTGCGCGAATATGTTGGTTTTTAGGTTAACAAACACCGGTTACGGTGTTGTTTCCATCCAAATTTAGTGGTTTTATTAGATCTTCCGTCCATTTTTGATCTTAGTGATCAACTCCCTGAGCGGCTTCTCAGTGTTCTTGACATGATTGTCGTTGATTCGGGTGCTTCCCCGATCCTTGTGGTACTCCATGTACCTTGCTTACTCGTTCCCACGCCCTTATGGCGGTTACGAGGTTTGACAAGTCCTTAGGAGCTACGTGGTAGTCTTGTTGGTGTTGTAGGTTTGGAGTTATCCAACCTTGATTTATTCCTCAGTCGGTGGTATGTTGTTGACGGTATTGTCAAACATTGGCTGTGCATGGTTCTCGAGACTGCAGAGCACATCGCCCCATGGTGCCGCAAATTCCATTATCCTGTATCTAGGATCTTCAATATTTTGTCGTTATGTACGGTGATTGTCTTTCAAACGGGAACCGTCTTTGGGACTTCCAGTTCTTGGAATCTACCGTATGACAGGTTCTTCCTCTTTACAAAGTTTGTCTACAACTACCAGATCGGGTTAACCCGAGTATGAGAGGTCTTTCCATCTCTCTAGCGTACTTCTCCCCAACTTTAAAACAGGGGTTGCGGAGGGCGGGATTAGTTATGTATGTATCCAGATCACACTGGAAGTTTCTAACTAGTGTACCTCACACGCTAACACTCAACCTTTAGCCCTAAGTCTCTAATTCCTAACTCGGTATTTTCCTAAACTCGGTATTCAGACCATCAGAGCGATACTTCGCTCTGATACCACTTTTTGTAACACCCCAACCGGTAATCACACCATTATCCCCTAACCCGTCTCAATTACCAACCATAATGCAGCGGAATTCAAACTACAACCGGGGGTGATACAATGCCGCTAGTCACCCACGTGACTAGCTAGGCCAAATCCAAACTCAAATACAACAGCAATTACAATATCGGTCTGATGGGTCTTATACAGAGTACACTATACAAAAGAAACTTCCATTACTTACCCAGTTCACAAATCAAATACAACCTTTAACACCAAAATATACAATACAATAACCATTCAATACTATTCCGAGTATCTACAATTCCCAAGTTTATCAATGACCCTTCGGTCTTACAAATCCACAACACATAGTTACAATTCCCTTAACAACTACCCATATCAATAATAACCTCGTCCTACTCTCGGTCGGTTGACGGCTTCGTTGTACCTGGAAAATAAAGACATCGCCCCAAGGGGCTCAGCTTACGCTGCATATGACTTCTGCATACCCCGCGTACTAGCGACGGTATGCCGACTAATTGGTCGAGAGCATGCGGTTCATTTTATTTCAAACAGCATGCAAGACAACAATACATTATATATGTATGTCAACACAATCAAGTTCATCATTGACACAAACACTAACACACACATAAGGGGTTAGTTTAGCTTGTCACATACCTAGGCTTGAGGGTTTCTATCTCTCTAAGCCTTACTCACTTACTCATAGCCTTACCCACTCGCTTATAAATTGGACTTGGAGTTGTGTGATGTTTTAAAAAGAATTTTCAAACAAAATTTGGAAAAGGATTTTCTTCAAGTATGAAGATGGAAACAAAACCTGGTTTTGAAACCGCTATCACCCGTCGATGGCTGTGGCCTTAAGTCTTTATGACCGGTAGAACGGTGGGCGTGTATTAGTTTTGAAACCATTTCACCGTACGTGCAGCGGTCCTAAGTGACCGGTTGGGGTGGTGACAGTGTGTGATTTTTCCAAAGGCAGCGGGACGGGGAGAGCACCCTGAGACGTTCCTGTGTTGAGTGAGTCAACCAGAGTGCCTGAGGATATGTATATGTGTAATGTTTTGATCAGAACCGAAGGGACCGTGGGCCAGAGAGAATAAGTGCCAATTTGTCATGAAACGGCCGTGGACCAGAGAGTGTAAGTGTCCAACGTGACCGGTACCTGAGGGATCAGTAGTATATTACTCAATATGGATGCGAGGACTGTAGTGCCTTCTTGTCTTCGGACCGATTCCATGGAGAGAGCACAAAGAGTATTTTTGATCGCTATACATGCTGTGATATGTGTGTGGTATGTGTAGTGTGAAATGAGACTGACTTGTGGAGTCTGTGAGGTTATACATGTATTATAACCTTGGCATAGCGTGCCCATGAGAGTAACGATATAGGATTCACCAACTTTGAGGACGAAGTTCCTAAGGGGGGGGGGGTAGATTTTAATACTCCAGACCTAAAAATCATGATTAAATTACTCTAATAGGATTGTTAAAGGCCTAATGGTGCCTAAAGTGTATTGGTAAAGAGAATAAAACCAAAAGAAAAGAGAAAACGCTTGAAAAGTGAAAAACGCTAAAATGCGCGTTAAATGAGTATAAGAGATATATGATCTCGAGAGGGTCCAAGATGGATTACTAAGGCTTAGTTAGGCCTAATTAGTGTACGGGATGATTCCCGAAGAAAACGGATCCAAATAATGGATTAAAATGCTAACGGAGTTTTAAATCACGTTTTTCGAGAAAACCCGAAAACGTGACTTTAAGTGGTCAAACGGACCCGTAATGTAACACCCCTACATCGTACTTCACAACTAATTGAAATCGCAGCGGAACTAAACAACTATACATTAACTAAATGCTTCGGTGCTACAACGCCGTCAACCACCCACGTGGTTAACAAGGCAGAATAAATACAAGTGTACCGGTCTGATGATCAGACTCCCGAGCATAGAACTAAAACCATAAATACATCATATACAATACCGAGTATTTAATTACATTTCTTCACTGTAAACTGCCAATATACCGCCACAGTAGTATCAACAGAATCAAAATATAATGCCACGGGAGCACAGGCGCATCCCGGGCTCAACATCCAAAATAACCCAAAAGTACATCTGCAGCCTAGAACCTACAGCCACTCTGCTTCCTCGATCCTCATCCTGCAGTAAAAATATGGAGCCCCCGAGGGGGTCAGCAACCCTTGGCTGGTATGGTTAACGCGCAGCCCATCGACTACCGGGATACGCGCAACTAATTGTCATGATGACATGGCATTTATTTTAAACATAACATAACATAACATATGGCATAGCAACATCGTTGCATAGCACAACATCACATACACAGTGGATACTCTTTCCACAATCACAAACCAAGAAGTTTAAATAACATAAGAGCCTAGAGAATGGTTCAGTCTCATGTTAAGCTCGTTACACACACTCATTACCGTTCTGTTATTTGAACGAGTAACTTAAGTCATAGATGGTTCGGATATAGTGACCTGAACACACAACACAAACACATGTTCCCACTAAACCGATCATAAGTCAGAATAGGTAAGCTTTGGAGGAAGCTAGCGGGAGATCGAACGCCAAATTAAGGAGAACAATCTTAACAACATAAGAGTCGAATCTGATTCAGATATCTACTCTTAAACTTACATGCATGACCGGACAACCGGATTCCTCACTTCCCAGTTAGCACTTGTTAGAAGTTGAACAGTGGAACTTAACAAACAATTCACAACAGGTGGTAAGTCATGTTAGACACACACAAGGGAAATGAGTCACATCACAACATCACAATAATATGAACAACTGTAAACTCATTACATGATTAAGTCTTATAACATCATAAACACACAGAAAAACATACAACACATAAGCCGGTGTAAACCGGTAGGCAACAGACTGCAAGAAAACCATACCTTGGTCCTTGCTTCGATTGATTTCCACCTTAGGTCACTCCTATACATGTTTAAGAATGTCGGTTAATTAATTACTTAACTTCAAATTTATTAAGTGTTTAACATGTTTATATGACATGTTTTAATGTCTTAACTTATACTTGATTACCTACATTATACCCCCTAGGGTTTGTTACTTAAGCCATTCTTGTTTGTTTGTTTTTTTTTTACAAGTTTAGGTCCGACCGAACTTACCGACCGACCTTACACAAGGTTGGTCCGTTCCAGAACATATTACCGTCAAAATTTTCTACTCCGACCGACCTTGTAAGTTCGGTCACATGTTCGGTCAATTCTCGAGAGTTTCTTCCCTTTGAAAATTCAGGCCCGACCGATCTTGGCAAGTCCAGTCGCAAGATCGGTCGATTCCTGAGACTCGCTCACATACAAAAAATTTAGGCATGACCGAACTTGTAAGTCCGGTCCCAAGTTCGGTCCATTCCAGAGACCCAATCCGTACTAAAAATCCATGCCCGACCGACCTTGCAAGTCCGGTCCCCAAGGTCGGTCCATTCCAGAAACCATTTCTCGCAGGGTAAACTGGGCTCGACCGATCTTGGCAAGTTCGGTCGCAAGATCGGTCTGCTCCAGACCCTTTTTTTCCATTGCCCATTTAACTCCAAACTTCACCTCATATATCCTAGTATATCCTAACCTCATTTGGGCACTTCAAACACACCTTAAGACCTCCTTAAAACTCCATACATCATTCACTAAAATCCTCCTCAAGCATTTACACAAATTCTTATAAAAAGGTTTACACTTATAATGTTTTTCACTAAGTTTCTATGTGGTGTCTCATACCTATAACTCCCACTATTCCCAAATGTTTTCTCACCACTACAACATCATCTCCCAAGCATCTTTTCTTCCTAAACAACTCCTTTAACATCTTTACAAGTTTATAGCTCCCCATGCAACAAATCACTTCATCCTTATTCACCAACATTGCACAAGTCCTTAACACAATCTCACCATGACCTTGAAATGTCCCAAAGCATTCTTTTGCATTCCAAATCCTCTAGAACAAGTTTATACCATTCTAAACACTTCCTAACTTACCAAACGCATTTAAAACCCAAAGAACTTCTTGTTTATTACCTAAATTTTGACATGAACTCTCCTAGAACATTTCTAAACCCAAAACACAATGTTTTCACCATTAAACAACAAAGAACACTAAAATCCATCAAACACATTCTTATGCACAAAACTTCACACATTTAGCACTACATCACAATATAGTGCATAATTTAAATCGCTTGGCACTTAGGCCCTTAAATAACACGGCCTTAGGCCCTTAAGATGCATAAATAATAAACACTGAATTTCCACATTATATTTGCCTTTGACCTGTAAATACACTCAACAACACATATGCCTTTTACTAAGCCTTTGAGAACATTTTACTAAGTCATTCACCATTGGCTCATTAGATCATTTTAACAAGCAATATAAGCTCATTTCTCCTAAGAACTTAAACCACATTAGGTTAGCACATTTACCTCTTTTCCTCACAATACTTCTTTCTGTTTCCTTGACTAAATCGGCAAGGCTTTTGATTGTTTGTCACTTCTAAACATTATACAAATGATAAAATGAGTTTACAAGCTTAAGTCATCTCATTGTAAACCTAGATTATACATTGTTTTAAAAACATTAAGATAGTTGTTTTACCTTAGAACATGAAGAGAGTTTGAATATATATAAAGAGAGGACTCCACCTAGTCCATGAAAGGTTGGAATGAAGCTAGAACAAAGCAACATAAGGACACCATTAAGGGTGATTTTCGGACAACACAAAAACATGAGGGAAACATCATTTTTCTTTGAGTTTCCTTACCTTGAAGCAAAGGAGAACAATAATATATGAAAAGATGAACTCAAGCTCCTCCCATGGAGATTCTTCTTGGCACCAAAATGGAGCTCTTGAGATTTTGAAAGGATAGAATTGAAGAGCTTGATGAGAGGAAGAGAATGGTGGTCTTAGAATTTAATTTGGCAAAATAAGCTAGGAGATACAAGTGGTCAAAGATGGAGTTTTGGTGTGTACTATTGCAAACCGTGAATGGAGAGCAAGGAGAGATAGAAGAGAGCTTGAAGACGTGTGAATGAAGAGGGAAATGAGAGAATGAAAATTGGTTTTGCTTTTAGAAGATATTTATATCTTAAAGTAAATAGTAACCATTAGTCATCATTTGTTCACTTAATAAACTTACATGTGTGGTGACTCATTACTACAAAAACCGGCCCCTTTATGTTACTAAGGGTATTTTAGTCTTTGTTTATCAATTTAATTACTTATACAAACATATGTTACAAACTAGCTTATTTTAGTTACTATTCACTAAAACAAGGCACATAGATGTGAAATTTTTGATTTCCCATTGATATAGACTTCCAAATGTGATACTATATAGTACACATGTTAATTAAAGAGTAATGATGGACATTTAGCCATTCAAAACTCATTTACAAGACAATTTTTCAAAAATGTGCTTTAAGACTCCTTAAAGCACATTTTGTGTTTTAACTTGTTTCCAAGCTTGGTTTTCTTTGGTAATCGGTTTAATATGTTCATTAGTATTCAAATAAGGTCTTGGTAAGCTCATTAGGTCTTACCCAAGCTTATCCCAAGCTTAGAGCACATTTTAGCCCTAATTGACTTTAAGGCATTTATATGTGTTTCTTATTGTTTAAATTGTTTACTAATGTTTCTAAGACTCTTTTTAGTCTTAATATACCATATTTAAATGTTTAAACAACACACTAAGGTTTGGGGTATTTCAATCTACCCCCCTTAAAAGAACTTTGTCCTCAAAGTTCACACTTCCACATATCCTAAATGTTAGAACACGGGAATACATATAAACAATATTTCCATACTACATTAACAACACACTTACATAACATTGGACACAAAGTCCATACAACATAACATCGGACACAAGGTCCATACAACACAACATCATTCAGACACAACGGTCTATAACATAACAACATAACATAGACGATGTATTTAAATACACGTCGCACACACATAACCGAAACGGCTCTACCCCCCTTAAAAAGGGGTACGCCCCGTACCCTATACACATAAACACTAAGAAGTAAACAATGACGGGTACTTCGCCTTCAACTTATCTTCCAGCTCCCAAGTGGCCTCCTCGACGTCCTGGTTAGACCAAAGAACCTTCACCAGTCTCACTGACTTATGGCGAGTGTCTCGAGTCTTAGTATCCAGAATCCGTACCGGAGTCTCCACTGATCGCATGGTCGGCTCTAAGGTTAGCCTTTCAGGCTGAAGCACATGAGACGGATGAGACATATATTTCTTCAACTGGGACACATGAAATACATCATGTACCTTGCCCAGCTCGGCGGGTAGATCAAGTTTGTAAGCTACCGGGCCGATCCGCTCCGTCACAACATAAGGCCCCACATATTTTGGGCTCAACTTGCCTTTCTTGCCAAAACGAAATACTCCCTTCATGGGGGATACTCTGAGAAATACCTGATCGCCCACGGCGAACTCCAGGTCACGTCTGCGCACATCTGCGTACGACTTCTGTCTATCCTGAGCTGCCTTCATGTTAGCCCGGATCTGGTGAACTTTTGCCTGAACTTGTTCTAGATACTCTGGTCCTATAATGACCGTCTCACTCGACTCATCCCAGCATAATGGCGTGCGGCATGGTCTACCGTACAAAGCCTGGAAGGGAGACATCTTGATCGAAGCATGGTAACTGTTGTTGTAACTAAACTCGATCAGATGTAACTTATCAATTCAGCTGGTCTGAAAATCAAGTGCACATGCACGTAACATATCCTCAAGTGTCTGGATGGTACGCTCACTCTGACCATCTGTATGTGGGTGGAACGCTGTACTTAGCATCAGCTCGGTACCAAGCGCTTCCCGTGTGGATTTCCAGTACCTGGAGAGGAATCTGGTATCCCTGTCAGACACGATAGTCTTTGGTACCCCATGGTGCCGAACAATCTCTCTATCAAAGAGCTCTACTAGTTTTGCCACTTTCCAGGTGTCCTTCATCGGTATGAATCGAGCCACCTTGGTCAGTCGGTCAACAATAACCCAAATCATATTCAGACCTCCCCTTGTAGGCAGAAGCCCTACTACGAAGTCCATAGAAATATCATGGAACTTCCACTCAGGCACTAGCGTTGGCTGTACCATACCACCAGGCCGTCGGTGCTCAAACTTGACCTTCTAACAAGTGAGACACCTCAATACATAATCAGCAACATCCTTTTTCATGCCAGTCCACCAAAAATAACGTTTCATACCCTTATACATTTTTGAAGCTCCGGGGTGAATCAAAGTCGTAGAACAGTGGGATTCACTCAGTACGCGCTCCTTCAGCTCAGCGCTACTCCTCGGAATACACAGTCGGCCATTAAGCCTAATCAGGTCATCATCGTGGAGTCGGAAGTCGTACTTCTGACCCTCGAATGTGCCATCAATAAGCTTCTGCCTGATCTCCAACATATACTGATCCGTCATCTGAGCACTCCGCACCTCTTCAACCAAGCCAGTATGAGAGACCAGCGAATGGAGAGAGTGTGCTCGGTGACTCAAAGCGTCAGCTACCACATTTGCCTTACCCTCTTTGTACAGTAGATTAATGTCGTAGTCGTTTAGAAACTCAACCCACCTTCTTTGCCTCATGTTCAACTCCTTCTGAGTGAACAAGTACTTTAAATTTTTGTGGTCAGAATAGATTGTCACACTTACCCCATACAAATAATGTCGCCATATCTTCAATGCGAAGACAATGGCACCCAGTTCTAGATCGTGGGTAGGGTAGTTCTCTTCATGCTTCTTCAGCTGTCGGGAGGCGTATGCTACGACCTTCCCGTGTTGCATCAACATACAACCCATACCTCTGCCTGATGTGTCGCAATAGACCTCAAAACCATCTGGACCGTCTGGTATAGTCAGGACTGGTGCAGATGTCAGAGCGTCCTGGAGACTCTGGAAAGAACTCTCACAGTCGACTGTCCACTCGAATGGTGCATCCTTTTTCATCAAGGAAGTCATCGGCTTTGAGACACTGGAGAAGTCCTTGACAAACCTCCTATAATAACCTGCCAGACCGAGGAAGCTCCTGATATCGGTAACTGTCTTCGGCCTAGGCCAGGTGTGCACTGCATCAATCTTTGCCGGATCAACAGCGATCCCGGCCTCAGAAATCACATGACCAAGAAAGGATACTTGGTTCAACCAAAACTCACACTTTGAAAACTTAGCATATAACTGATTCTTCCTCAATGTTTGTAACACATTTCTCAGGTGGCTTTCATGCTCACCTCTCGATTTCGAGTACACAAGAATATCGTCGATGAAGACTACCACTGACTTGTCTAACTGATCTTGGAACAAGCGGTTCATTAAATCCATGAACTTCGCTGGTGCATTGGATAAACCAAACGGCATAACCGTAAACTCATAATGTCCAAACCTTGTTTTGAATGCTATCTTCTCAATATCACTATCACGAATAGCAATCTGATGGTTTCTGGATCATAGATCTATCTTGGAGAATACTGATGCTCCCCTCAACTGATCAAATAAGTCGTCGATACGTGGTAAAGGGTAACGGTTCTTCACCGTAACTACATTTAGTTCTCGATAGTCAATACACAGGCGGAGACTACCGTCCTTCTTCTTCATGAAGAGGACAGGCGCTCCCCATGGTGAAACTCTAGGGCCGATAAACCCCTTGTCGAGTAGGTCTCTCAGCTGCTCCTTGAGCTCTGTCATCTCTGCTGGAGCCATACGATAGGGCGCCTTCGCAATTGGTCTGGTGCCCGGAACCAAATCAATCTCAAACTCAACTTCCCGTGCTAGCGGCATGCCCGGTAGTTCCTTAGGAAATACATCAGGAAACTCCAACACTACCGGCACATCTAGGCTAAACTCTAGATCTCTCTCTATGTCCTGGACATATTAGAGGTATACATCACTCCCTCGTCGTAGTTCACGACACATAGCCATGGCGGTGATGATCTGAGTTGAAGGCTCCTTGGGCCTCTGGCGGTAAGATATGGTAACCCCAGATGGACTCCGAAGAAGCAGACGATGCTCAGCACACAGGATTCTGCCCTTGTACCGCTCCAACCAGTTCATCCCGACAATTACATCAAAACCAAGTCCGTCGAACTCTATCAAGTCGATCGGACACTCTTCACCTCTGATTCGTACAACAACATCTCGGTGGTAGCGGGTACACCTGATCCGCTCTTTCGACGGGAGTGACTAGGAAGTCTGGCCTCTCATCCCGTCTAACCCCAGCCTCTCTCAAAGGATAGTGAAAATGTATGTGAGGCTCCGGAGTCGAACAAGATCGAAGTATCCACGCCATTGACTGGAAAGGTACCGGTGAGGATTGTGCAGCTCTTGCCGGCTTCTGCCTCATTGCAGACACTCAGTATACCTCCCGTTCCGAGAGCACAGCCTAATTCATTGGCAAACTAATAAGTATTGGGTAACAACACGGTTGATATACTTCAACAACTCCACTTTATTCATTAACACACTCTTCTTACATCGTACGTTGGTTTACACTGTTAACATAACTAACACATATATAACATCCTTAACATACACTAGCTTAACACATTACATAATTATACAAGGCTTTAAAATTGTCTGAAGGTCAAATTCAAACGTCCGGGTTTCATGTGTGTGGCGTTGTTCACTGCCGACGGTGCGGTATTCAGTTTGATCTTCCTGATGCCATGATATAGCATCCTCGACTGCCCACCCATGATTAGTACATCTCCTGATTTTAGTACTAACTTCTTTGCGAGATCAGCACGCTTCTGCTCGCCATATATAAACACTGCGGTATCACCAATAGACCAAGACACCACGGGTACTCCCTTACTTAGAGACTCGGGTGACTCGTCCTTATCTTGGTGTAAACCCAACCGTCCACCTTTCTGGTAGAAGTTCACAATACACAAATCTACTTTAACACTTGGAATTGAATCCGTTTCAACTTGCTGAGCAATTCCCACGACGTGGTTCACGACCGCAAGGAACTCCTCAGGTATATTTGGTACAGTTGCTCCATCCTCAGCTCGCACTTCTTGATATGTCTTGGTGTAAGGATTCCAGTCCTTACCCATGCACATCATCTTCAATTTCATTCTTGATCCGCTCGGGTATTCGGGTGTGTAGAAACCTCCAGGTTTTGCTCCAAGTTCATTGCATCATCTGATGATGTGGATTTGTGCTTCCGGTGTCAGGTATCCATTTAAGAGTATCATACCTGGCTGGATAACCTGACATTGCTCTATTGGGAAGTCGGTGATGTTGATGGTAGTTTCTTCAGGGTTTGGTGTGGGTGGGATTGGATAACATATATTGAAGACTCCTATAAGTTTAGAGGTATCTAATTAGGTGACTTTCACACTATACTTTAACTCTTACTCACATGGTAGTACATTTGGACTCACTAACACACATATGCATGAAATGCGGTATGCAATCACTTATTTCATTCAACAATATAGGCGGTACCTGGTCTAGAAGAGGGCCCTGGCGCCTCTGACCGGTCCACCACATGCAGGGTGGCCTTGCTAGGTCCCGACCCCTTCCCCTTCTAGGAATCAGTGCTCCTCTGATCTGTGGGTGGCTGGTTAGCCGTCCTCGGGCCATTGATGGTTGCTGTGGCCTTACCCTTCCACTGCCCCTTGGGCTTGTTGACTCTGCTGTTGGGGTTCCGGTAACACTCATAGTCACGGTGACCCCACTTCTCGCAGTAACGACACTGCACATCGTTTCCTTTGCAGTCCTTGCCGGGGTAGTCTCCGTTACACCACTTACAGTAGTAGTGGCGCTCCGGTCCAGAACCCGTGCTAGCTGCTATCACAGTACACAGTCAATACTTACTTCATAACTTAACAACATACACTTCAACTTGACACACATGATTAAATAATTACCCTTAGGCGGGTAAGAGCGTAGGGGTTTCGCCGCGTATGCATATGTGAGCTTCAGTGGCTCCTCAGCTGTGGTGGTTTGGGCGTGGCCCTTGTCACCCTGGTGCTGACTCTTCTGGGGCTGGGGATAAGGCTTCTTCTTCTTCTTTCCTCCCCCGTACCCCTGCGGACTCTGGCCCTCGCTCGTGGCCTTGCGCTTGTGCGCATTCTCCTCGTCCCTCAGACGGACGGTAATCTCAACCTTTGCAGCGGCATGATAGCACTCCTGAATTTAGGACGTCAGTCATGCCCCGCAAATAACTCACAACTCACATTAATATTCACTTATGGATTACACTTATTCACATCACACTTCATTCAAATTACCTGCAAGGTAGTATACTCGGCTGGCCCCATCCCATAGCGAAGACGGTGGCTGAGACCGTTGTAGAAACGGTTTACCAGCACCCGGTTCGAGTATCCCAGGTCCGGTAACAGGTGGATAAGACCGGTGAATGCAGTATAGTACTCATCAACCGACATCTTGTCCCCCTGCCTCAGACTATCCAGCTCCAGGCGCTTAGCCTCTTGGACATGCACAGGGTAATACTTGGCTCGCAGCAGAGTCGTGTACTCCCTCCAACCAAACTGAGGATCCGCCATCCGGTCCTCTCTCACAAGATTCCACCAACTTTGTGCCGATCCCTTCAAGTAGTAAGCGGCAAGACGGACCTTGGCCCCAGCAGGCACATCCAAGGTCTCGTAGGCGGTCTCCAACTCGGAGATGTACGCCTCCAGCTTACGTGGGTCGGTCTCCCCATGAAATGACGGGGGTCTCAAGTCTGACAATGCCTTGACCCAGTTGGTCTCTCGTGGCGGTGGCGGTGGTGGTTGAACTTCGGGCTGTTGCCCCTGCTGAATCGCAGCTACAAGTTGTGGGACCATTTGGGCTACGGCGGCCGCCATAGCTTCGGCCATGGCTTGTGCCGTAGGGTTCTCTCCCTGGTTCCCAGTGTCTCCAATGCCGCCTCCGCGGCCTCGACCTCGTGGTCTACCTGACATCTGAATTCACACGAACATTATTAGCATTGTGCTTACACACTTATCGGTTCCAACGGTTGTAACGTTTCCCGACAATAAGGTACCTCCACACTGGGTTAGTGGTTAACCTTTCCATAACTGCTCACTTAGGTAACTGTAGTTAGGTTTCCGAACACGGTATTTTCCTAAGCTCGGTATTCTAGTCATCAGAGCGATACTTCGCTCTGATACCACTTTTTGTAACACCCCTACATCATACTTCACAACTAATTGAAATCGCAGCGGAAATAAACAACTAAACGCTTCGGTGCTACAACACCGTCAACCACCCACGTGGTTAACAAGGCAGAATAAATACAAGTGTACCGGTCTGATGATCAGACTCCCGAGCATAGAACTAAAACCATAAATATATCATATATACAATACCGAGTATTTAATTACATTTCTTCACTGTAAACTGCCAATATACCGCCACAGTAGTATCAACGGAATCAAAATATATTGCCACGGGAGCACAGGCGCATCCCGGGCTCAACATCCAAAATAACCCAAAAGTACATCTGCAGCCTAGAACCTACAGCCACTCTGCTTCCTCGATCCTCATCCTGCAGTAAAAATATGGAGCCCCCGAGGGGATCAGCAACCCTTGGCTGGTATGGTTAACGCGCAGCCCATCGACTACCGGGATACGCGCAACTAATTGTCATGATGACATGGCATTTATTTTAAACATAACATAACATAACATATGGCATAGCAACATTGTTGCATAGCACAACATCACATACACAGTGGATACTATTTCCACAATCACAAACCAAGAAGGTTAAATAACATAAGAGCCTAGAGAATGGTTCACTCTCATGTTAAGCTCGTTACACGCACTCATTACCGTTCTGTTATTCGAACGAGTAACTTAAGTCACAGATGGTTCAGATATAGTGACCCAAACACACCACACAAACACATGTTCCCACTAAACCGATCATAAGTCAGAATAGGTAAGCTTTGGAGGAAGCTAGCGGGAGATCGAACGCCAAATTAAGGAGAACAATCTTAACAACATAAGAGTCGAATCTGATTCAGATATCTACTCTTAAACTTACATGCATGACAGGACAACCGGATTCCTCACTTCCCAGTTAGCACTTGCTAGAAGTTCAACAGTGGAACTTAACAAACAATTCACAACAGGTGGTAAGTCATGTTAGACACACACAAGGGAAATGAGTCACATCACAACATCATAATAATATGAACAACTGTAAACTCATTACATGATTAGTCTTATAACGTCATAAACACACAGAAAAAATCACACACAAGCCGGTGTAAACCGGTAGGCAACAGACTGCAAGAAAACCATACCTTGGTCCTTGCTTCGATTGATTTCCACCGTAGGTTACTCCTATACATGTTTAAGAATGTCGGTTAATTACTTACTTAACTTCAAATTTATTAAGTGTTTAACATGTTTATATGACATGTTTTAATGTCTTAACTTATACTTGATTACCTACATTATACCCCCTAGGGTTTATTACTTAAGCCATTCTTGTTTGTTTGTTTCTTTTTTTACAAGTTTAGGTCCGACCGAACTTACCGACCGACCTTACACAAGGTCGGTCCATTCCAGAACATATTACCGTAAAAATTTTCAACTCCGACCGACCTTGTAAGTTCGGTCACATGTTCGGTCAATTCCCGAGAGTTTCTTCCCTTTGAAAATTCAGGCCCGACCGATCTTGGCAAGTCCGGTCGCAAGATCGTTCGATTCCCGAGACTTGCTCACGTACAAAAAATTTAGGCATGACCGAACTTGTAAGTCCGGTCCCAAGTTCGGTCTATTCCAGAGACCCAATCCGTACTAAAAATCCATGCCCGACCGACCTTGCAAGTCCGGTCCCCAAGGTCGGTCCATTCTAGAAACCATTTCTCGCAGGGTAAACTGGGCTCGACCGATCTTGGCAAGTTCGGTCGCAAGATCGGTCTGCTCCAGACCCTTATTTTCCATTGCCCATTTAACTCCAACTTCACCTCATATATCCTAGTATATCCTAACCTCATTTGGGCACTTCAAACACCCTTAAGACCTCCTTAAAACTCCATACATCATTCACTAAAATCCTCCTCAAGCATTTACACAAATTCTTATAAAAAGGTTTACACTTATAATGTTTTCACTAAGTTTCTATGTGTGTCTCATACCTATCTCCCACTATTCCCAAATGTTTTCTCACCACTACTACATCATCTCCAAAGCATCTTTTCTTCCTAAACAACTCCTTGAACATCTTTACAAGTTTATAGCTCCCCATGCAACAAATCACTTCATCCTTATTCACCAACATTGCACAAATCCTTAACACAATCTCACCATGACCTTGAAATGTCCTAAAACATTCTTTTGCATTCTAAATCCTCTAGAACAAGTTTATACCATTCTAAACACTTCCTAACTTACCAAACTCATTTAAAACCCTTAGAACTACTTGTTTATTACCTAAACTTTGACATGAACTCTCCTAGAACATTTCTAGACCCAAAACACAATGTTTTCACCATTAAACAACCAAGAACACTAAAATCCATCAAACACATTCTTATACACAAAAATTCACACATTTAGCACTACATCGCAATATAGTGCATAATTTAAATCGCTTGGCACTTAGGCCCTTAAATAACATGGCTCTTAGGCCCTTAAGATGCATAAATCATAAACACTGAATTTCCACATTATATTTGCCTTTGACCTGGAAATACACTCAACAACACATATGCCTTTTACTAAGCCTTTGAGAACATTTTACTAAGTCATTCACCATTGGCTCCTTAGATCATTTTAACAAGCAATATAAGCTCATTTCTCCTAAGACCTTAAACACATTAGGTTAGCACATTTACCTATTTTCCTCACAACTTCTTTCTTGTTTCCTTGACTAAATCGGCAAGGCTTTTGATTGTTTGTCAACTTCTAAACATTATACAAATGATAAAATGAGTTTACAAGCTTAATGCTTCATCTCATTGTAAACCCTAGATTATACATTGTTTTAAAAACATTAAGATAGTTGTTTTACCTTAGAACATGAAGAGAGTTTGAATATATCAGAGAGGACTTCACCTAGTCCATGAAAGGTTGGAATGAAGCTAGAACAAAGCAACATAAGGACACCATTAAGGGTGATTTTCGGACACAAAAACATGAGGGAAACATCATTTTTCTTTGAGTTTCCTTACTTGAAGCAAAGGAGAACAATAATATATGAAAAGATGAACTCAAGCTCCTCCCATGGAGATTCTTTGGCACCAAATGGAGCTCTTGAGATTTTGAAGGATAGAATTGAAGAGCTTGATGAGAGGAAGAGAATGGTGGTCTTAGAATTTAATTTGGCAAAATAGCTAGGAGATACAAGTGGTCAAAGATGGAGTTTTGGTGTGTACTATGCAAACCGTGAATGGAGAGCAAGGAGAGATAGAAGAGAGCTTGAAGACGTGTGAATGAAGAGGAAATGGAGAATGAAAATTGGTTTTGCTTTTAGAAGATATTTATATCTTAAAGTAAATAGTAACCATTAGTCATCATTTGTTCACTTAAAAACTTACATGTGTGGTGACTCATTACTACAAAAAACCGGCCCCCTTTTGGACTAGGGTATTTTAGTCTTTTTTTATCAATTTAATACTTATACAACATATGTTACAAACTAGCATATTTTAGTATATTTACTAAAAAAGGCACATAGATGTGAAATTTTTGATTTCCCATTGATATAGACATCCAAATGTGATACTATATAGTAAACATGCTAATTAAAGAGTAATGATGGACATTTAGCCATTCAAAACTCATTTACAAGACAATTTTTCAAAAATGTGCTTTAAGACTCCTTAAAGCACATTTTGTGTTTTAACTTGTTTCCAAGCTTGGTTTTCTTTGGTAATCGGTTTAATATGTTCAATAGTATACAAATAAGGTCTTGGTAAGCTAATTATGTCTTACCCAAGCTTAGAGCACATTTTAGCCCTAATTGACTTTAAGGCATTTATATGTGTTTCCTATGGTTTAAATTGTTTACTAATGTTTCTAAGACTCTTTTTAGTCTTAGTATACCATATTTAAATGTTTAAACAACACACTAAGGTTTGGGGTATTTCACGTAAAAATTATACTTGATTAAATAACTATAAATAAGTATTAATGGGAGCTTAATAACCATTAAAAATAAGGAAACGAGAAAAATACGAAAAACGGGCCCGGTTAGTGAATAGTGCCAAACCGGGTAAAATAATGAGCATTTTCTGTAAAAGACGAAAAACGCCCCAGCTTAATTAGCTAGTGGGGGTCAGTTTATTTATAGTAGCAGCCTCCCCCTCTCTTGCTTGTTGGTTAGAAAATAAAGGAAGAAAAGAAAAGTAAAAAGTAGAAAGAGAATAGTATAAGTGACTTAAGTCACTCTCTCACCTCCTTCCTTATTCTCTCACGATTATTTTTCCCCTCCAAGCTGAGCTTCTTCTTCATCCTCTGTTAAATGGCGATTTCATAAATAGCACACAACCTCCATATTCTTCCTCCTCTAACTTGCTCATTTCTTCACCGAATCGCACGAATATGCTACCGTTAGATTCATATCGGCGACGGCTACGTTTTCCACCCTTCAAAAGCTCGAAACCTTCATCTTCATCTCCATGGAAGTAGGCCATTTTGGAGCTTAAAGAAGTGTTTTTGGGTCTCCATCATCTTCTTGATACTCAAGGTAAAAAGAAAGTCAAAAACTCTTCATTTCTAGCTAGTTCTTCCAATTTTGGAAAATTCCTCCATGTTGAATATTTTCTCCATTTGAGTCGGTTTCATCATGCCCTTGTGGAGTGCTGGAACTTCATGATTTTGATTGCCAAGCTCTCCTTTGGATACTCTAAGGTAATATCTAAGCTAGAGCTTAAAAACTAGTTCTTGAAATAGTAGTTTTTGTGTGTGGAGAATTTGAATTAATTAAGTTGTTATGTGTATGTGGGAATATGATTGTAGTTAGCAATCTAGACTCCCTTGTATGGTGTGGAAACGAGAAGGGAAAGAGTGAAAAAGAGAAGAGGAGGACGATAAGTGAAAACCGAAAATTTACAAGGTAATGGACTCATCTTGAGTTGGTTTAACTTCTTGCAAAACAGATCTTTGTAAGTGGGTGGATGATCTTGTATTAGTGTAGTTGGGATACTACAATTTGATGATGAATGAAGCTGTTTTAATGTTGCTTAAGTGTGGGAAATAAGCTTGTGAACTAAGCTAGTTTTTTATGTGTGAATAAATGGGAATTTGATGTGGTTTTTGATGTCTAAACCAAACAGGGGAGAAGAAGTGTTTGTGAGCATATTTGGTGTGGTGAGAATGTATAGAAAGTAGCCAAGTGCTGTCAAAATTGGTTTAGGAGAGTGTGGACTTGAGTGTTTCATTTAATGGAAAAACTAGGTGTGTTTAAGAGGTGTTTGGTGAGTGGTTAATGGTTGAAAACCAAACTAAGAAGAAGAGTGTGTTAGCAGTGAAATAATGTCATTGGAGTGCTAGGAATGGCATTATTGTGTGGAGTTTTGAATGGTAAGAAGAGGGTACCAAATCTGTTACAAGGAGTTAAAGAACTAGAAAACTAGTTATGAAAATATAAGGGAATTTGAGTGAAACAAACAAGAGTTAGTGAGAGGACTTGGTGGTTGGATTAAGGTGGTTTAGAAGGGTAATTAAGTGCTAAAACATGTAGGTTATAAGTGGGATAGATTGGAGAATTAATGGTGAAAGAATGAGGTTGTAACAGATTTAGAAAATGCCAAATCTGTCAAAATTACAACAGGGTCCGGGACTAGGTCTAGGACCATGTTCCGGACCACCCCCTAAAATACCCCCGAGAGTCGTCTAGTTTGTTAGGTCCGGGACTTAGGTCCCTGCCCATGTCCCGGACCACCCCTATATAATAGCCGAGGATAGAAGTCTGCACCTGGTCCGGGACTAGAGATATGGACAAGGTCCCGGACCATATTGAAATTCATGCCGAGAGTTCGAGTGCAGGTTTGGTCCGGGACTTAAGAGATGTAGAAGGTCCCGGACCACTTCAAAAATATGGCCGAGACTTAAGACCAGCATTGGTCCGGGACTTAAGGTAGGGACCAAGTCCCGGACCACCCCCAGAACCCTACAAAAGTGTTTTTAAGGTTTCTAATGATGGGGGTTTGAATGTTAATGATGTTCTAAGATGTTAAGGCCTTGTTTGGTGACATGTAAAGGCCCTAGGAAGTGTAAGAAAGTGTTAAAGTGATTGAGAAGTGAGAACTCAAGTTAACAAGAGTAAAACCGAGATAACGGGATAACAGGGTAAGTACGGGAGTAGCATTTTATTATGTACCGTGTGAGCCTAGTACTAATAATAATGTTTGAAACATTACCAGAGAATCGTGCGTGACCTGAGCATGGTGAGATGACACGGCATAGTAAAAACCCCGGTGAAAGGTATGATTTTCTCATACTCCGCGTGCTAACCGAGTTATGTTGATTTGTGTGTTT
This sequence comes from Limonium bicolor, assembly GCA_023374045.1. Lineage (NCBI taxonomy): Eukaryota > Viridiplantae > Streptophyta > Magnoliopsida > Caryophyllales > Plumbaginaceae > Limonium > Limonium bicolor. The sequence continues at coordinate 275,684,988 of CM041782.1, read as the reverse complement.
GCGTGCCGGCTTAATCAAGATTAAAACATGAAAATAATCCATTGTTTGATTATGTATGCCTTGTGTATGTTGAGTGAGCTAACATACCTGTATGCCGGTGTGGTCTAACATAGTGTATGGACCGACTCGTAGTGAGTAACGTTTGGATAGAGACCCCTAGATCGGGCCGATGCTTATGATAACGAAATCGTGCAAACACACAAACTATCCGTTAAAGTATAATGATAACGCAAACATATGAACTCCCTAGAATGTGAGGAGAAGTACGGGTTGAGTAAATACCCGATAACGGTTAGAAAACCATATTGAAACAATCCACGAAACAAATGAGAGAGGGAAGATAAGTGAACCTCCTTCAAGAGGATTAAAGATAGTTCGAAGATGTGAACTAGTAAAGAAGGTAAAAGAGAACTACGGGATTAGTAGCTCCCTTGAGACATGGTCGACCTCCAATGTGAGGATTTTACCAGGTATAAGAAAATAACCGAAAGTATGAGTAAATGAAACGTATGGGTAACTCTTAAAACCTAAGATTAACCGAACTTGTGTATTGTTCCCAAAGTCATTAGAAACATCGAGAGTGATGCTCCTAGACTAAAATACATAATATTACTATAACTCCGAGAGAGGAGTGTATGCGAATGAGAGTAGTCCGAGAGTAGTCGGACCTATGTAAAAGAATTAGGAACTAAGAGAGAGTTCCGTGAGCTAGTTGAACCTTCCCACCATGCTAGACCAGTGTAGGGTCGAAACCGGGGAAGTGAGACTATGCTCGAGAGCCATGAGTTTTGGCCTGAGAATGTATTAAGAGTAACAAGCGTGATGTAGGAGACCTGTAGTGTCTCGAGAATCTACAATAGCTTGAGTATAAATAACCCAAGAGTGTGGGTGAGATAAAGAGTATGAATAACCCAAGAGAGTGGGTGAGATAATGTAACCCAAAGAATGGGTGAGTATAAAATGAGTAGCCTAAGAGAATGGGTGTGTATATGAATAAGTAACCCCAGAGAGTGGGTGAGATATTGAATGAGTAAACAAGGCATAGTGAGGTATAACCCTCAAGGCCTAAGAGTAAACTGATACAACTAACAACCTTGTTATGTTAGTTAGGAATTATGTTCCATGATTGGATGTAGATTCCTTAAGTAATACACATATATATTGTATTGCTATGATGCATGTTGTTTGACTAAAATGAACTCCATGTATATCCGACAAAAGTAGTCGGCCTACCCCGGTTAGCGCTCGGGGTATGCGAATTTCATATGCAGCGTTAAGCTGAGCCCCTAGGGGCAACGTTTTTATTGTTTTCAGGTACACCGAAGATGTTACCGTTCGAGAGTAGGACGGGGTCGGTGGTTTGCATGGGTAGTTAGATTTAATTACTTATGTATTGAAAGAGGTGTAAGACCAAATATGTTGTCGGCATCCATGTATTGTAGACTCGGTATAGTAAAGAAATGATTTGAGTATTGTATTTGTTTTGTGTACTCGGTTGTTCCAGTTCATCAGACCGTTACGGTATGTAAGAAAGGCCTAGTTAGCCACATGGGTGGCTAACGGCGTTGTTTCACCCCTCGTTGTAATTGGAGTTCCACTGCGTGAGTAGGAGTCATTAGTAACAGTTTAAGAGGTAATGACGAGATTAACGGATGGGGTGTTACAACCGGCCTCCTTCCCAGTCTCAGATCCTGATCATTCTCAATATTAGCACTTGTACCTTAACGGTTGCTAAATGGTGCTCAATTCACTCAATATTCACTTCCTTACCCTTTGGCGTCCTCGAGCGCAGGGGCTTAGCAGCATATGCATAAGTCAACTTCAGTGGCTCTTCAGTAGCCTTCTCAGTCTCCACCTTCCCTTTTTAATTTTTCTGGGCTTGGGGCTGGTACTTCTGTTTCTTGTACCCACCTTGCCCTTGGTTCTCTGTGCTCTTCCCGGCACTCTTCCTCTTAGCATTGTCCTCGTCCCTCAGCTGGACGGTTATCTCAACCTTAGCAGCGGCATGATAGCACTCCTTCTTTCCAACGTATTAGTTCTCTTATTTCTCAAAATCTTAATCTTATTCACTTACTTATATCTCAACCACTCTCAATACTTGCAAGGTAGTATAACTCGTCGGCCCCATGCCGTAGCGGAGTCGATGGCTAAGCCCGCCATAGAAGCGGTCCACCAGAATCTGGTCTGAATATCCAAGACCCGGCAGAAGACGAAGCAAGGCAGTGAACTCTGAGTAATACTCGTCCACCATTGTAATACCCCAAATTTCTAAACTGTGATTAGGGCCTTTCTTAACTGTAAACCTTAGGAAACCCTAATTTCAAAAGATGGAGAAGGTTATAATTAGTTGGAGGTGCTTGGTGAACATTAGGAACCTTAGTTCCCGGAGTATCACCCGATAAACCTTAGTTTCGCAGGATTCCTGAAATTTCCAAAAATTCTAAATTCCTTAGGAACTGAGAGTGGTTATCAACCTTAGGAAGAGTGTTAGATACTTTTGAGAGTGTTTTGAGGGAAGAAACAATCATATCTTTCATCTTTTAATATATGACAATCCAGTTACATTTTTCAGTATTTAATGATTCTGGCCAAACGAGGCTTCGGAAGAGCTCAGAAGTGACCCGAGGAAATTCCTGAAACTTGATAACCCACACTAGTATTAACATACCTACACATATAGTCTTAATACCCATGAAAAGGTCAAGCCAAGCATGGCCTAAGGTGGTGGCCGAAAATATCAAGGAAGGAGGAGAAAAAAATCTCGGTTACTATTCACAACTATTCACACCTCCTTACTATTTGTAATGATGATCAAGGCAACTTGCTCCCTCCTTATCCATTCAAAGGCGGTTATGTATGGATGGTTAGGATTGGTTTTTGACACTTGGCACAAATCAATGGCTATGGACAATTCTAGAAGTAATGATTATAAGTTAAAGGATAAGGATGAAATTTAGTATAAAAAGGGGGGTGGAGGTCGGCCATGGTAGGTGAGAAAGGTGGCCATTATTATTCATCTACCTTGCTTCTCCTAAGCTAGAAAACACCATTGGAGCTTAGGCAACAACACTCCTCCATTAGAAACACAAGTTTAAGGTAGTAATTAAGCTAAAATCAAGGAAAAAGGCAAGTTTAAGGAGTGCAAGCCAAACTCCAAGGAGGGCGACTTGGTTGGTGGAGATTTTGAGTTCAAACAACCTATAATCAAGGTAGAAAAGCTCCAAAATGGCTAGGAGAGTACAGGTAACATCTATGCACATCATTTTCACCTTTAAAGCTTATTTTCCTTCCTAAGTCATTCTATTTGGTTACCTACGAATCCTATGTCCTATTTTCTTAAACTTTTTACAGTAAACTATGGATGAATAGTTAGTGATTATCCTAGAAAATCAAGTCTAAATAAGGTTGGGAAGTAGGAAAACTCTAAGGAACTTTGAAAATGGAGAAAAATGAGCTTTAAGCTTTAGGAATTGTTTGGATGGGTTTCCGACATGGGTAGTCTTGAATAGTGAATATATGGTTATGGTTGAAAAATCAAGTCGAATGGAGAAATTTAAGTCGGTTAGACAAGGTAAAGAAGCTAAAAATGAGAAAATGTGCTTTAAGCCTTTCTGAGTGGTTGAATGGGTTTCCGAATTGATCTTGCGCTGAAATTTTGGGGAGATACTTGTGTTGTTGATATTGGATCATGGTCAAAGTTTTAGGCCGAGAATCCTTTGGGAAGTTATTTAAGTTGGTGAATAGTGATTTTGGTAAAAAAAAATGAGTTTTTAAGCTTTCTAAGGTGGTTTCTTAGAAATTGTTTGATTCTATGATTTATTGGAGCTTGAATTGTATTGTTATGATATTATTAAGGTTATTTTAAAAGTGGTGAGCTTGATGTGTGAATTACTACTTGTGTAGCTTGTGTTAAGCTTGGTTATGATATCTTACTCATGGTTTGTAAATGTGTTTAAGGATAACCTCTTGTGGTGGTGGTGGAAAGTATTGTGTGATGTTGATATCATGGTTATCCTAAGGCTATGCCTCTTGTGAGAGCCTTTAAGGCCAAGCCGACGTTCCGGCAACAATATAAGCTCCTACTAATGAATTGGAGCTGCCACTATGATCTACTCCTATTGGGCAGAAGTTTTCAATAGGGGGTGTGCACACTTAAGGACATAGGGTGGGTGGTGGTGGTGGTGGACTTCATTTGGAAATATCTTGTATATGATATTAATTATCTCTTGATAATTCTTGGTACAGGTAAATGGTGTGTGATCTATTCCGATTTGTTATATTGTTAATATTTGTTGGAAACAAAGGTTTTAAAGAGAAAATAAGTTTTTACGGTGTGTGGTAGTGTTACTCAGTTTTTACTGATTTTATTGGGAAAATTCACGATATACCCCTGTTTTCTTTCATAATTCACAATATACCCCTGTGTTTTCCTGTGTATATGAACTCTGTGTGTTCAGGGTAACTGGGATGGTCACCTTCTCTGCACTGAGGATGAGTCCACCGATACCTTCTATATTTTCATGTTTGTCACCTATCGTAGAAGTATACAGCCTGGGGTCACCGAGATAGTGCTTGAGGAGTGGAACAAGAAGATACAGGGTTTTAGGCACCTGGAGAATGGCAGAAGTCAGTCCATCACCTATGAAGTTTCCACTGTTTATGAGTACATGGAAGTAGTCCCATGCTAAGATGCTAGTGATGTAATAGTCTTTGATACCCCTTGCTTTTGGTGTAAAATAGGAGTATAAGCTAACATAGTAGTTGGCTGGAAGGGGTCTTTTGGTACTAAGGTGTAAAGTGACGAGTTGGTTGTGTCACTCTTTCGGTTGTAGAACAGCGTTGTAAGATAACTAACGTAGGGGTGGTGGTGGTAAGTAGCCTTACACTTACTAGTCTTTAGTAATGTGGCGGTAACCCCCGGGGCTAGTATTAGGGGACCTTATGTAAAAAAAGACTGACGCATGTATAATACAAGCTAAAAGTGTTATTTCAGTTATAGCATATCTCTAAAGAATTTAAAAAAATGGTTAAGTATATGGTGGTGGTAAACCGGGGCGTTACAGAGTGGTATCAGAGCTATAGGAGCGGAAAATTCGAGTTTGTCTAAGAAGCAAGGTGACCCAGGCTTAGGTTTAGGAGTCTAGGCAGAACCATGTGGTTCTGAAAATGTGACTTGATGTGATATTGTGTTGTGTGCTTGATTATAGTTAACTATTTATATTGTAACTAACATATCTGTGTGTAGAATAATGGAGAGGGGAGAGGACAGAGTAGTGAAGAGGGGAGAGGACCGATGGATGAACTGAGGGAGTTGACACTGAGCATGGGTAGAATCCTGGAGCAGCAGAGGCTAGAGCTGAAATACCCAAGGATTTCTCCCGAGGATAGCAGCTATGAAACCCAGTACTTATTCGGGAGAAGAGGATCCAGTGATTCTGGAGAGTGGATCAGAGAGTTTGACAAAATATTTGATATCATATTGATTGCAAGAAAAGAAGGTAAGTGGGGCTGTATTTTATTTTAAAGGAGAGGCTGATCTGTGGTGGACTGCGGAGGAGGAGAGACTCAAAGGAAATCCGGGTTTTGGATGGAATATGTTGAAGGATGCATGAGGAAAAGATTTATCCGGAGCATGTAAGGTTGCAAAATATCAGGAATTTACTGGATTGAGGCAGCGGATGGATGATGTTAAAACTTATCATGCTAAGTTCGTGGAGCTTGCTAGATTTGCTCCGCATGTGGTACCTGATGAGACTGCTAAGGTTCAACGTTTCTTGGAAGGGTTAAATTGGGATTTACAAGAAGCTCTGAGTGTAATACCTATAACTACTTTACAAGAGGCGTACGATAAAGCTGCTAATCTTTATAGGGTACAACAGAGGAGGAAGGAGTACAAACGGGGCGGAAAAGGAGAATGGAGACTCGTAAGGCCGAGAGCTTTGATAAGAGGGCTAAAATAGAAGTTAGACCAAGTGGAGGAGCCAGACCCAATTACCCGAGACGACGATTCAATGATAAAGGAACTAGATACTTTTATTGCAAGATTTGTTGAAGGAATCATCCAGGTGAAGATTGCGAAGGAAGGTTGGTAAGTGTTTTAACTGTGGGAAGCTGGGCCATAGGGCCTATGAGTGTAGGGTAAGAAGGATGGAAGGAGGTATGATCAGGTAGCAAGACCTGCTACAACAGGAAATTTCAATAACCAGAACAATCGTGGCAACCAAGGCGGAGTACAGCAGAATAATCAAAATGGACAGAGGAATAATTATAATGGTCCAAGAGGTAATATGGGTGGACAAGGGAATAATCAGGGGAAGCAAATACAATATGGAAGTGGAAGTACACAGGGAGGAGGCTATAAGAACCAAGGGTATATCAACGTAATCAGCAAGACGGAGGCTGAATCTCAACAAGAAGGGGGCGTCATTACAGGTACTTTTCAAGTTCTTGGAACTAGTGCTAAAGTATTATTTGATTCCGGTGCAACCTGCTCTTTTATATCCTCTGAGTTCTTGAAGAAAGTAGGAGTAGTCCCCGATATAGAAGTTGAAATTTCTGTTTCTACACCTACGGAAAGAGTGGTAGGATGCACTAGAAAGATGGAAGGAGTAAAAGTAACTATAGAGGGTAGAGAATTCGAGATGGATCTGGTAGAGTTTGATTTGAAGGATTTTGATATAATCTTGGGGATGGATTGGTTGAGTAAGCACAAGGGACGCATAGATTGTGAAAAGCAAAAGGTTAGCTTATGTGGGAAGAGAGGGAAGAGAGTGTCGTACACACGAAGGAGCCAAGCAAAGGGTAAAAATTCTACCTGCCTCAAAGTTCTTAAAGGAGTTGCGGAAAGGAGAGCCAGTTTATATGTGTTATGTTCAAGAGGAAAAATCGGCGCAAGAACCAAAGTCATCCGCACTTGAGGATCTTTCAGTAGTCAGGGAATTTCCAGATGTTTTTCCAGAAGAAATTCCTGGACTTCCACCCGACCGTGAGATTGAGTTTACTATTGATTTAGTACCAGGAACAACTCCAATTTCTAAGTATCCTTATAGGATGGCCCCGAATGAGATGAATGAGTTAAAGAAACAGTTGGAGGAACTTTTAGAAAAAGGTTATATTCGACCGAGTGCTTCTCCGTGGGGAGCCCCAGTTTGTTTGTAAGAAAGAAGGATGGAAATTTGCGTCTTTGCATTGATTACAGGGAGTTGAATAACGTCACAATCAAGAATAAATATCCCTTGCCTAGGATTGATGATTTGTTCGACCAGCTACAAGGAGCGAAAGTATTTTCTAAGATTGATCTAAGATCAGGCTATCATCAGTTAAAGATAGCAGAAAAGGATATACCAAAGACAGCCTTTCGAACTAGGTATGGTCATTATGAGTATGTGGTTATGCCATTTGGGCTAACAAATGCACCGGCAGTATTTATGGATTTAATGAATCGGGTATTCAGCCAATTCCTTGATAAGTTTGTGGTGGTATTTATTGACAACATATTGGTGTATTCGAAGGATGAGGACAACATGCTGATCATGCGGCAAGTTTTACAAGTTTTAAGGGAGAAGAAGCTGTATGCTAAATTATCTAAGTGTGATTTTTGGCTCAAGGAAGTATCGTTTTTAGGTCATGTGGTAACCGGAGATGGAATTTCGGTTGATCCGGCTAAAATTCAGGCTGTTAAGGATTGGCCCAGGCCAACGAACGTTCGAGAAGTTAGAAGTTTTCTTGGGTTAGCTGGATATTATAGGAAGTTTGTTCAAGATTTCGCTAAAATTGCAAGACCGCTTACAAATCTGATGAAAAAGGAAGTGCGGTATAAGTGGGATGAGGATTGTGAAAAAGCTTTCCAGATTTTGAAGGAGAAGTTAACCACAACACCAGTTCTTACGTTGCCCTGTGGTACAGAAGGTTTTGAGGTATAGTGACGCGTCTAAATATGGATTAGGGTGTGTATTGATGCAGAATGGCAAGGTCATTGCCTATGCTTCTCGACAGTTGAAAAGTTATGAGACGAGGTACCCTACTCATGATTTGGAACTTGCAGCTGTAGTTTTTGCCTTGAAAATTTGGAGGCACTATTTGTATGGAACTTCTTGTAAGATTTACACGGATCACAAGAGCTTGAAATATATTTTCACTCAAAAAGAGCTTAATATGAGGCAAAGGAGATGGTTGGAACTTATTAAGGATTATGACTGGAGATTTTATACCATGAAGGCAAAGCCAACGTGGTGGCAGACGCTTTAAGTCGAAAGAGGAGTCACGAGGGAGAAGCTAATTGGATATTACATGATGAGTTGGTACAAGATTTCAAAGGTTGAGCCTTGAGGTGTAACAACGGGGGAGGTGGATAGAGAAATTTTGGCTAGTATGAACGCGTTCCTCGACATTTACAAGGAAATTTTGCATCACCAGCAAGAGGATGAGAAGCTACGGAAAATAAAGGAAAAAGTAGAAAAAGGAGAAGCCCCAGATTTTAAGATTTATGACGATGGTAGTCTGAGATTTCGTGGAAGATGGTGTGTACCAGATTCATGTGGCGATATTAAAAGGAAGTTGATGCAGGAAGCTCATAACTCTGCATATTCCATACATCCGGGAGGAAACAAGTTGTATAAAGATTTGAAGAAAGGTTTTTGGTGGCCAGGCATGAAAAAGGAGGTAGCTGAACATGTGTCGAAGTGTTTAACATGTCAAAAAGTTAAATTTGAGCATAAGAAAGCAGGAGGAATGTTGCAACCATTGGATATACCCATGTGGAAATGGGATTCGATATCTATGGATTTTATAGTGGGATTACCACCGACCAGAGGTGGGATGGATCAGATTTGGGTGATTGTAGATTGGTTGACCAAGACTACTAGATTAATTCCAATGAAAAGTACTTGGTCTATGGAACAGCTGGTGGAAGCATATATTAAGAATGTGGTTAAATATCACGGAGTCCCTATGGAAATTATTTCGGATAGAGATTCTAGGTTTATTTCAAGGTTTTGGCAGCAATTCAAAAAAGCCATGGGAATGAAATTGAGCCTTAGTACAGCTTACCACCCACAGACTGATGGGCTATTCAAACTTTAGAGGATATGTTGCGGGCTTGTGCGATGGATTATCAAGGGTCATGGAGTGACAAGTTGCATTTGACTGAATTTTCGTATAACAACAGTTTCACTCAGTATCCGTATGGCCCCGTATGAAGCTTTTATGGTAGGAAGTGTCGTACTCCGTTATGTTGGAATGATACGCAGGAGGTGGTTATGGTAGGGCCTGAGTTAACAAGAGATGGCCAACAGGTTAAGAACATTCGGCAGAGATTGAAAGCCGCACAAGATAGGCAAAAGTCTTATGCTGATTTGCATAGAAGGCCAGTTGAATTCAATGTGGGGGACAAGGTATTTCTGAAGGTTTCACCCACTAAGAGCGTACGATTTGGCAAGAAAGGAAAACTTGCTCCTAAGTATATCGGTCCGTATGAAGTATTGGAAAAGGTTGGAAATTTGGCTTACCGATTAGCTTTGCCGATGAACTTGGATAGGGTCCATAATGTGTTCCATGTATCACAATTGAAACGGTATGTTCCAGACGAATCACATGTGTTGCAACCGAGGTAGGAAGTTGCACCTAATTTGACTTATGAGGAACACCCGATTAAAATTTTGGATCGTAAGACGAGGGAGACTCGAGGGAAGTGTGGATTTGGTTAAAGTTTTATGGACTCACCATGGAGTTCAAGAAGCTACATGGGAACTAGAAGCAAGATGAGAGCTCAACACCCAGAACTCTTTGATTAAGGTTAGCAATTAAAGTTTCAGGAGAAACTTTCTTTTTAGGGGGGAGAGTCGTATGGTAAGTGGTTATGTTTGTGAATGTTTGTGATTGTGAATGTTTGTTGGTGCCAGAAATGGTTGGTAATACTTGAATGTTATTTTAGGAGTTGTTTCTTCATGATTTTATATATGTGGTATCATTGAATTTGTGAATGGTTTATATTGTGATGATGGGATTGGTGTGTCTGAGGTTTTGTGTGATGTTGTGAATCATTGTGGTTGATAAGTAACTGGGAATTATTGTGTGGAATATTGTTTTAATTTCTTGGAGTATGTGAATGTATTGTTGGTGTGATGAATTGAGCTTCGAGGACGAAGCTTTGTTTAACGGGGGGAGGATGTAATACCCCAAATTTCTAAACTGTGATTAGGGCCTTACTTAACTGTAAACCTTAGGAAACCCTAATTTCTAAAGATGGAGAAGGTTATAATTAGTTGGAGGTGCTTGGTGAACATTAGGAACCTTAGTTCCCGGAGTATCACCCGGTAAACCTTAGTTTCGCAGGATTCTGAAATTTCCGAAAATTACTAAATTCCTTAGGAACTGAGAGTGGTTATCAACCCTAGGAAGAGTGTTAGATACTTTTGAGAGTGTTTTGAGGAAGAAACAATCATATCTTTCTTCTTTTAATATAAGACAATCGTTACATTTTTCAGTATTTAGTGGTTCTGGGCAAACGAGGCTTCGGAAGAGCTCAGAAGTGACCCGAGGAAATTCCTGAAACTTGATAACCCACACTAGTATTAACATACCTACACATATAGTCTTAATACCCATAAAAGCTCAAGCCAATGGCCTAAGGTGGTGGCCAAAATATCAAGGAAGGAGGAGAAAAAATCTCGGTTACTATTCACACCTCCTTACTATTTGCAATGATGATCAAGGCAACTTGCCCCTCCTTATCCATTCAAAGGCGGTTATGTATGGATGGTTAGGATTGGTTTTTGACACTTGGCACAAATCAATGGCTATGGACAATTCTAGAAGTAATGATTATAAGTTAAAGGATAAGGATGAAATTTAGTATAAAAGGGGGGGTGGAGGTCGGCCATGGTAGGTGAGCAAGGTGGCCATTCTTCTTCATCTACCTTGCTTCTCCTAAGCTAGAAAACACCATTGGAGCTTAGGCAACAACTCCTCCATTGGAAACACAAGTTAAGGTAGTAATTAAGCTAAAATCAAGGAAAAAGGCAAGTTTAAGGAGTGGAAGCCAAACTCCAAGGTGGGCGACTTGGTTGGTGGAGATTTTGAGCTCAAGCAACTTATAATCAAGGTAGAAAACTCAAAATGGCTAGGAGAGGACAGGTAACATCTATGCACATCACTTTCACCCTTTAAGCTTATTTTCCTTCTTAAGTCATTCTATTTGGTTACCTACGAATCCTATCTCCTATTTTCTTAATTTTACAGTAAACTAGGGATGAATAGTTAGTGATTATCCTAGAAAATCAAGTCGAAATAAGGTTGGGAAGTAGGAAAACTCTAAAGAACTTTGAAAATGGAGAAAAATGAGCTTTAAGCTTTAGGAATTGTTTGGATGGGTTTCCGACATGGGTTTGAGCTAAATTTTGAGGGTAGTCTTGAATAGTGAATATATGGTTATGGTTGAAAAATCAAGTCGAATGGAGAAATTTAAGTCGGTTAGACAAGGTAAAGAAGCTAAAAATGAGAAAATGTGCTTTAAGCCTTTCTGAGTGGTTGAATGGGTTTCCGAATTGATCTTGAGCTGAAATTTTGGGGAGATACTTGTGTTGTTGATATTGGATCATGGTTAAATTTTAGGCCGAGACTCCTTTGGGAAGTTATTTAAGTTGGTGAATAGTGATTTTGGTCAAAAATGAATTTAAGCTTTCTAAGGTGGTTTCTTGGAAATTGTTTGATTCTCTGATTTATTGGAGCTTGAATGGTATTTTTATGATGTTATTAAGGTTATTTTACAAGTGGTGAGCTTGATGTGTGAATTACTACTTGTGTAGCTTGTGTTAAGCTTGGTTATGATATCTTACTCATGGTTTGTAAATGTGTTTAAGGATAACCTCTTGTGGTGGTGGTGGAAAGTATTGTGTGATGTTGATATCATGGTTATCCTAAGGCTATGCCTCTTGTGAGAGCCTTTAAGGCCAAGCCGACGTTCCGGCAACAATATAAGCTCCTACTAATGAATTGGAGCTGCCACTATGATCTACTCCTATTGGGCAGAAGTTTTCAATAGGGGGTGTGCACACTTAAGGACATAGGGTGGGTGGTGGTGGTGGTGGACTTCATTTGGAAATATCTTGTTATGATATTAATTATCTCTTGATAATTCTTGGTACAGGTAAATGGTGTGTGATCTATTCTGATTTGTTATATTGTTAATATTTGTTGAAACAAAGGTTTTAAAGAGAAAATAAGTTTTTACGGGGTGTGGTAGTGTTACTCAGTTTTTACTGATTTTATTTGTTTGTGTTTTCCTGTGTATATGAACTTTGTGTGTTCAGGGTAACTGGGATGGTCACCTTCTCTGCACTGAGGACGAGTCCACCGATACTTTCTATATTTTCATGTTTGTCACCTATCGTAGAAGTATACAGCCTGGGGTCACCGAGATAGTGCTTGAGGAGTGGAACAAGAAGATACAGGGTTTTAGGCACCCGGAGAATGGCAGTAGTCAGTCCATCACCTATGAAGTTTCCACTGTTTATGAGTACATGGAAGTAGTCCCATGCTAAGATGCTAGTGATGTAATAGTCTTTGATACCCCTTGCTTTTGGTGTAAAATAGGAGTAGGAGCTAACATAGTAGTTGGCTGGAAGGGGTCTTTTGGTACTAAGGTGAAAAGTGACGGGTTGGTTGTGTCATTCTTTTGGTAGTAGAACAGCGTTGTAAGATAACTAACGTAGGGGTCGTGGTGGTAAGTAGCCTTACACTTACTAGTCTTTAGTAAGTGTGGCGGTAACCCCCGGGGCTTGTATTAGGGGACCTTATGTAAAAAAAGACTGACGCATGTATAATACAAGCTAAAGGTGTTATTTCAGTTATAGCATATCTCTAAAGAATTTAAAAAAAATGGCTAAACCGGGGCGTTACAACCATCATCTTGTCCGTCTGCTTTAGCGCATCCTACTGCAAGCGCTTCTTCGTCTGGACATGGGCTGGATATTACTTGGATCGTAGTAGTGTGGTGTACTGCTCCCAGCCAAACTCTGGATTGGCCACATGCTCAGCCCTCACCAGCTTCCACCAATCGCCTGCTGCCCCTTTCAAGTAGAATGCAGCCAGATGCACCTTGATCCCAGCAGAGACATCAAGGGTCTCGAAGGCGGTCTCCAGCTCTGAGATGTACGCTTCAAGCTTGGTGGGATCAGTCTCCCCCTGAAATGATGCGGGTCGAAGGTCTGCTAGGCTCTTCACCCAGTTTGGTTCCCGGGGTTGTGGCGGTGGAGGTGGGGTTGCACCAGGCTGATAGCCCATGTGCCCCAATGCGGCAGCCACGATCTCTGCGATCGTCCGCCCTCCCGGTATCCCTGTGGCATCTTCGCCCCGGCCACGGCCTCGGCCTCCTCTCCTTCCTGACATCTGAATAAGCACAACTCACATTAGATTCATATCCACATGGTTTCGGTTCAAGGGTTTATAACGTATGTAGACGGTAAAGACGATCCACACTTAATAGTGGTCATCTGACTCTACTCACTCTAACTTCTCACACCCTTGGCCCATTACTCATATCTGAGCTCATAACCTAAATCGACGGTTACCTATGTCTGGTAATTCTTGATCAGAGCGTAACTACGCTCTGATACCACTTTTTGTAACACCCTGCCCTAAGCCAATCGTAGTTATCACAAACTTAACAACTTAACCACAAACGTCGCATCGGAATAATCTAACACCAGGACCTTGCCAAGGTCTGAACAACAGAATATAGCAAACTTTAAATACTTACAAACGCTTATCCAAAAACATCCTTACCTACCAAAAAACCCACCAACTAAGTTTCTAGTATCACAATCAACAACATAAACCTTCTCTAGTTTAAGTATCAACAACGGGCGCACAAGCGCAACCCGTGCTCAAATTCAAACCCAGTCTAAGTCTAACTGCCCCTACTCTCAGGGTGACTCTTCATGGGACGCTTACCCGCAAAATAAAAACAGCCCCCAAAGGGGGTCAGCAAAATTGCTGGTATGATCCTCTCGTGGCCCCCAAGCTAATGGGGCTACGACGACTAATTGTCGATAGCGTGGAGATTGATTAAATACACAACATAAATAATAAGTGTAATAAACACTTGGCCACACTTAAGTGAACAATCACATCTCAAACAAGTCAACTGTTCTTAATCAGATTCGGTTGCACAAAGTCCATTGTTCATTTTATCGGGTCAAAGGTGACCCTAGCCAACGGCCGAGAATTGCATTGGTTGAATGAAGAATAATTCTCAAATTAGTTGGGATTTAGGTAGATCCCACCACACCATCTTATTGCCTCCTACCATGGACTGGAAATCCAATGTAGCTGAGCCGACATTCGACCCTAGGCGACGAGTCCGAAGACAAGTCCTCAAGCGGATGTCGGATCTGATTCAGATAACCCCTTTCCCTTAACATGCATGACCGGAGTCAGTCCCGGATTCCTCACTCCTCTTAAGTTCCAGTTAGTGAAAACCTTACCTACCATGTGATAGTTAAACCTTAACGGGTATTAACCAACTATCAAACAATATAATTCCTCACCTCAATCCAATTTGTACTAAGCTTAGTTAGTAGCTACTCTCAAATCTCATGGGTTAGTGTAAAGATAACACACACACACACACACAACGAGAACAATAAAAGTCGGTTGCATGCTTTATCTTGTCTTAGTTAAGGCAAATAAACAGATAGCACACAAGCCGAGGGACACCTCGTTAGCAAGCAGGTCACAAGAAAACTGTACTGTTCACAGTTGGTTGTCCCGGTTGTTTAATTCTTCTCCGGTCCCAAACTTTCAAACCCTAAAATATTCATCCACTTAGATTATTAATTACTTACACATTACTTAACTTACTTGACTATCCCCACCTAACACCTCTTAAGTTTTACAACTTAATCTTACAAACTCAACCCTAAACATTTAAGTTTATACTTAACTTAATCCCTTAGATCTTTATCTTTCTAATCATCATTGCCCTCTTAATGGGGTACCATTAATACCAGTTAACTCTCTTAGGGTTTCTTTTTTTTTAATCTTAAGGGTCGACCGACCTTACCGACCGACCTTACCCAAGGTTGGTTCATTCCAGTAACATCAGGGTTTGAAATTTTTACACTACGACCGACCTTGCTAAGCCCGGTCCCAAGGTCGGTCCATTCCAGAACATATTACCGTCAGAAAATTCTACCCCGACCGACCTTGCAAGTCCGGTCCCCAGGGTCGGTCCATTCCAGAAACATTTTGTTCATTGTTTTTCAGCCCGACCGACCTTGTCCATGGTCCATCCTAAGGTTGGTCGGCTCCAGAAACTTATTTCTAAGTGTTAAATCCACCCCCAAACTTCACCACATGGAATACCCCAAACTTAGATATGGTGTTTAAATGATAAACTAAGTTATAAGGAGCATAAATAATGCCGTAGAAACATTAAGAAACATTTTTAATCAAAGAAAACATAAGGAAACACCAAAAGAGCAGTTTAAGCAAAAACGTGCTCTAAGCTTGGAGAGACTTGGGTGAGTACCCAAATATTGTTCTAAGACCTTAGTAACATCCTAATGGTCATTTTAAATCAATTACCAAAGAAAACCAAGCTTGAAAACAAGTTAAAACACAAAATGTGCTTTAAGGAGTCTTAAAGCACATTTTTGAAAAATTGTCTTGTAAATGGGTTTTGAGTGGCTAAATGTTCATCATTACTCTTTAATTAATATGTGTACTAATTAGTATCACATTAGGAAGTCTAAATCAATGGGAAATCAAAAATTTCACAACAATGTGCCTTGTTTTGTGAATAGTAATTTAATTAAGCTAGTTTATAACATAAGTTAATATAAGTGAGATATTTGGTCAACAAAGACTTAAGTACCCCTTGTTACTTAATGGGGGCTTGTTTTTACAAGGTGAGTCACCACCTTTATTAGTTATTAAGTAAACAAATGATTATAAAGCCAAACTACTATTTACTTTACAAGATAAATATCTTACCTTTAATCACCTCTCTCCTCATCTCTTCATTCTCTCTTGTTCCCACGGTTTTGAGCTGCTCTCTCCCTTCTCCATTGATGGGAAGAACAACCCCATGCTAGCTCCACCTTCCTTTGTATACTACTTACTCATTTTAGCTCCAAAACCAAAACAAATTACATATTCCTCTTAGTTAGCTCAAGCTCTCTCTTTCTATCTTTTCAAAACTTCAAGAGCTTTGATTTGGTGCCAATCCAAACCACCATTATAGGAGGAAATTCAAGTTTGGAGACTCCATTGGCTTCTCCATTCTCTTAAGGTAAAGAAAGTGTAAGAAAATTTAGGTTTCCATCACTTTTCTTCATGACCGAAAATACATGCTCATGAGGCTTCATTTTAATGCCTTGTTCTAGCTTGTTTTCTACTCTTCAAAGGATTGAGGAGGTCCTTCTTGCTTCATATCCAAGCTTGTCTTGAGAAACCAAGGTAAAACAATCACCTTAATACCTTAAAGCACATTTTAACCTAGGGTTTGTTCCTTAGGGTTAATGTATTATCTAGTACTCATTGGAGTCATTGGATATTGGTTAGAACATTGGCAAGGAGATATATATTGCTGACCAAGATTGCTCAAGGAAAAACCTAAGGAGGAGAGTTTGTGAGCTTGGGAAAGAGCAAGGTAAATTACTTACCTTAAGGTGTTTTATTGCTTAAGGGAATGGGATTTAGATATGTGATGAGTTTAGTGTAGAGTTTACATTAGAAAAGGGCTATATATGACCTAGGAGAAACAATGATTATGTTTGAGAACTTGTGATTAAGGAGCCAATGAGAAAAGAGATAGTCAAACAATGTTGAGATGAATTACAAGAAGCATTTTATTTCAATGGGAGCCATGTTGTGTGTATTCGCAGGTTAAAGGCAACTATATGTGGAAATTCAGTGGTTAAGATTATTGTCATTTAAGGGCCTAAGTGCCAAGCATTTTTAAGTTTATACACTATATGATGATGTGGTGTAGTTTTAGTGTAAATTGTGTGTTAAGGTATTGTGATGAGAAGTTGAGTGATATTGGTTGTTTGATGGAGAAAAACCAAGTGTTAGGATGTAACTATATACTAGAGAACCCATGGCAAAATTTAGAGAAGAACCTAAGTGTTTGAGATGTTCTAAGGAGATTTCATGACTAAGGAAGTACTAGGAAGTTCTAGAGGTTGTCTGGATGAAAAAGGGTGAGAATAAGGTGCTTTAAATGGCTTATAATGACTTAGGCATCACTATGAAGGATTTAGGAATCAAAAGAATGTACTTGAGTATTTAGGACTTAGATAAATGTTGATTAAAGAAGCTAGGAAACTTGTGTAAGTTTGATGTGAATGAGTGTAAAACTTTTAGATGATTTAGGTAGAAACTAGAGTTTAGAATTTAAGAAAAACCTTGGAAAGTGTAAGAGGGATGCAAGTGGTGTATATGGTGTGGTCAAGTTCTTAAGGAGGGAACTTTTGGCTAGTAGAAGTGCTAGGTGAAAGGGATGTTGAAATGTAGGAAAGAAATAAGTGTTAAGTGTTGGTAGTTGTTGTAATAATTGTGTAAAGGATTGGAATGATCTTTAGAGGTTGTTTTAATGAGTTTGGAGGGTGATTTAAGGTGGGTTTAAGGGTCTAAATGATGTTAGAACACATTGGAAGGCTTGAGGAAAAGTTTAGTGAAGATTTGACAATGTTTGGGCATGTTCTGGTGGCGTCCGACCCAGGGGTCCGACCCAAGTTTGGGTCGGACGGCCTCTGTTAGACGCCAGTGAATGGTTCTGGAATGGTCCGACCCAGAGGATTTGGGTCGGACATGGGTCGGACGGGTGTGTTTTAAAGGGCGGTTAAGTTTCGGGAATGGTCCGACCCAGAGGACATGGATCGGACATGGGTCACATATGAGGTTTAGAAGACGGAAAATTTCTGGAATGGTCCGACCCAGTTGGTTGGGTCGGACATGGGTCGGACATGTGGAGCTTTTCAAACCCGAAAGTTACTGGAAGGGTCCGACCCAGATGGTGGGTCGGACGGTGGGCCGGACGACCCTTAACACTTGAAAAAAAAACTTAAATTCTAAGAATGTTTAATGGTATTAATGGTACCCCATTTAGAGGGCATTGATGATTAGAAACCTAAGAACCTAAGGGGATTAATTTAAGTTAAATATAAATTCATAAGCTTAAGGTTAAGTTGCAAGATTAAGTTATAAGACTTAAGAAGTGTTTATTGGGGACCACTAAGGGTTAAATAAGATAAATAAGTTAAGCAATGTATAGATACTTAATCATTTAAGTTGGATGGATATTTTAGGACTTGAAAGTTGGGAACCGGAGGAGTATTAAACAACCGGGACGATCGACGGTGAACGGTACAATCTTTCTTGTGACCTGCTTGCTAACGAGGTGTCCCTCGGCTTGTGTGATATCTGTTTACTTGCTATGACTAAGACAAGATAAAGCATGCAACCGGTTAAATTTGTTCTCATTGTGTATGTGTTTTCTTTACACTAACCCACGAGACTTGAGAATGCTACTAACCGAGTTTAGTACTTACTGACACATGGTGTTTAAGATTCCTACTAACTGGAACTTCAGTGAGGAAACCCGGGACTGACTCCGGTCAAGCATGCTAAGGAAAGGGGGATGTATCTAAATCAGATCCGCCCTCCGCTTAAGGACTTGTCTTCGGACTTGTAGCCTAGGGCCGGTTGCCGGCTCAGCTACGCTGGACTCCCGTCCAGTGTAGGTGGCATTAAGATGGTGCGGTGGGATCACCTAAATCCCAGGTTTGAAATTAAGCTACAACCATTCCCTTCCAGGAAAGGTTTGTATACTGAGAATAAGTTGAGGTTAAGATTAAGGTAAGGTAAGGAACTGAGGCTAAGGAAATCGGGACTAAGGAAGGGTTACTAACCCACTTGATAAGGTAACGCTTGTGCCGTTCATTGTTTGTGAACTAAGTATGTTCATCTGTGGATTGTTGTTTATTGCACTTCATATCATGCTTGTGTATGTAATCAATTTCCATGCTATCGACAATGAGTCGTCGTAGCCCCATTAGCTTGGGGCCATGATGGGGGTCAGCCCAGTGCTGACCCCCTTTGGGGGCTGTTTTTACACTTGCAGGTAAGAGGCCCATGAGGACGCACCACGAGAGTAGGAGCGGTTAGACTTAGGATGGTTTTATTTGAGTACGGGTTGCGCTTGTGCTCCCGTCTGTTTATATTGAAACTGCTGTAAGGATGTGATTATGACTTAGTACTTATACTCGGTTGGTTGGTGGTATTTTGGTTGGTGGTATTTTGGTTGGTGGTATTTTGGTTGGTGGTGATTGGTCTGTTGTTCATTTTGGATAAGTGTTGTAATATTATAAGACCGGTATGTTCTAACGATCAAACCATGGCAAGGTCCAGGTGTTTGTTATTTCCGCTGCGACGAATTCGATTAAGCGTTCAGTTTTGCGATAACCACGATTGGCTTTGGATGCGGTGTTACAAAAAGTGGTATCAGAGCGTAGTTGCGCTCTGATCAAGAAAACCACCGGACATAAGAAACCAGTTAGGATATAAGTTAAGGAATAAGTGATGTTGTGAAGGGTGGAGAAGTAGAGTTATAGAGTCAGATGACCACTAATAATGTGGATCGTCTTTACCGTCTATGGACGTTATAAAATTCGTTAACCGAAACAGTGGTGATGCGATCTAATGTGAGTTATGCTTGTTCAGATGGCAGGACGTCCTAGAGGAGGCCGAGGTCGTGGCCAGGGCGATGATGCTTCAGGGTACCGGGAGGGCAAACGATCACCGAGATCGTGGCTACCGCATTAGGGCACATGGGCTACCAGCCTGGGTGGGTGCACCACCTCCACCCCACAACCCAAGGAACCAAAAATGGGTGAAGTCTTGCAGACCTTCGACCCGCACACTTTAAGGGGGAGACCGATCCCCCCCAAGCTTGAGGCGTACATCTCCGAACTGGAGACCGCCTTTGAGACCCTTGATGTCCCTGATGGGATCAAGGTGCGTCTGGCTGCTTTCTATCAGAAGGGGGCGGCAGGCGATTGGTGGAAGCTGGTGAGTGCCGAGCATGTGGCCAATCCAGGGTTCGGCTGGGAGCAGTACACCGCCTGCTACGAGCAAAGTAATACCCCGCCCATGTCCAGACGAAGAGCGCTTGTAGTTCGATGCGCTTAACAGACCGATAAGATGACGGTGGACGAGTATTACTCAGAGTTCACCGCCTTGCTCCGTCTTCTGCCAGGTCTTGGATATTCAGACCAGATCCAAGTGGACCGCGTCTATGGCGGGCTTAGCCATCGACTCCGCTAAGGCATGGGGCCGACGAGTTACACTACCTTGCAGGTAATAAGAATGATTGAGATTTGAGTAAGTAAATGAGTAAGATTTAGATTATGACATATAAGAGTGACTAATACTGTGGAAAGCAGGAGTGCTATCATGCTGCTGCTAAGGTTGAGATAACCGTCCAGCTGAGGGACGAGGAGAATGTTAAGAGGAAGAATACTGGTAAGAGCTCGGAGAGTCAAGGGCAAGGAGGGTACAAGAAACAGAAGTACCAACCTCAGGCCCAAAAAAATCAGAACCCAAAAGGGAAGGAGGATAAGGAGAAGGCTCCGGAAGAGCCATTGAAGTTGACGTATGCTTACGCAGCTACACCCCTGCGCTCTAGGGCGCCAATGGGTAAGGGATTGGTATTGAGTGAGTTAAGAAACAATTAGTAACCGTTTGAGATATGAGTATTGATATTGTGAATGATCAGGATCTAAGACTGAGAAGGGAGCCGGTGGTGGCTACCAGCGACGCTACATCTGTAGGTGGTGTCACAAGGACAACCCCGGGCTCGATTGCAAGGGGAATAAGGTGGAGTGCAACTATTGTGGGGTTTACGGACACCGAGCATATGAGTGCTACCGGAACCCCGCTAGTAGAGCCTATATGCCCGATACCAGGGGCAAGGGCAAGACCGATCAAGGAGCTGGATCTGACGGTCAGAAGAAGGGGCAACAAGCTACAGACAAGAACCCACGGGTGACCCAGAAGTCGGGACCCACACTACACTTGGTGGACTGGGACGATGAGCCTGAACCCTCATCGAGGCCAGGTACCACTATAACCACTTAGTAATAAAATTGCCTGCTTACCGCATTAGCATGCGTGTTTGGTGAATAATTGAGTTAAGTAAGAATGAGATGGGATTAGAACTTAAGTAGGATATAACCTACTACCACTTTAGGAAGCTTCAACATCTGCTATCCAATACCATTTACACCTAACCCAGAGCACACCGACATCAAAATCATAGACTTTCCAACCGAACAATGTCAGGTTATCGGCCCAGGTATGATCTTATTAAGGGGATACCTGACACCCGAAGCGCAAATAGCCATCATCAGGAAATGCAGTCAACTAGGAATGGGACCGGGAGGTTTTTACACAGCGGAGTACCCAGGGGGAGCAAGGATGAAATTAAAAATGATGAGCTTAGGCAAGGATTGGAATCCGTATGCCAAGAACTACCAAACCACGAGGATGCAAGATGGAGTCTCACCACCGGGGATACCCGAAGAGTTCCATCCAGTTATTACACAAGTCGTGGAAATCGCTCAGCAATTGGAAGCTGAACCGATTCCAGACATTCAAGCAGACATTTGCATTGTACGTAGAAGGATGGGCGACTTGGACTACACCAGGATAAGGACGAGACAACGGAGTCTCTCGAAAGAGGGATACCCGTAGTGTCTTGGTCCATTGGGGATGATGTAGAGTTTTTATACGGCGAGTAGAAGCGTGCGGACCGTGCAAATAAGTTGGTACTTAAGTCTGGAGATGTATTAATTATGGGAGGAGAGTCAAGGATGTTATACCATGGGATTAAGAGAATCAAGTTGAATACAACACCGTCAGCAATATTCAATGCGACGCATATGAGACCTGGGAGATTAAACCTAACCTTTAGACAATATTAGTCATGTAATGTTAGAATGAGATGAGGAATGAGATTTAAGATTGAAGCACATGTTGTAAACAGGATGGTTATGAATAAAATAACAGTGTTGTTCATATAATTGTTACGACTCTTGTTATACCATCAGTACTCATGAAGCTTGTGAACACAATTAGGTTATGGACTAGGTACGGAAGGTGCGCTAAGCATACTTACAGAGGCACAGGCCGACGCCAGCGGTACTATCCTCACCGGCACCTTTCCGATTAATGGGATTGAGGCATCAGTTCTCTTCGACTCAGGGGCCTCGCATACCTTTGTCTCGGCTTCTTTCGCGAGCAGGTTGGGGCTAGACGCTGATGAGCTACCCTACTTCACGGTTACACTCCCATCTAAGGAGAAGGTTCGTTGCACTCGTTACTACCGAGGAGCCACTGCCAGAATTAAGGGAGAAGACTTTCCAGTCAGTTTTATTGAGTTCAGTGAGCTAGGATTTGATGTTATCTTCGGGATGAACTGGTTGGAGCGGCACAAGGGACGTATCCTCTGCGCCGAGCATAGATTGCTGCTCAGGAGTCCGTCTGGAGTAACAATATCATACCGCCAGAGGCCCAGAGAGCCTTCGACTAAGATCATCACCGCCATGGCAATGTATAAGGAATTAAGGTGAAAGGAAGAAGTGTACCTCTGCTATGTACAGGACATAGAGAGAGACCCCGAGTTCGACCCCGACTTACCGGTAGTGTCGGAGTTCCCCGATCTTTTTCCACGGGAACTGCCTGGCATGCCACCCACTCGGGAGGTAGAGTTCACCATCGAGCTGCTACCTGGTACCGGACCTATAGCCAAGGCACCATACCGCATGGCTCCGGCAGAAATGACTGAGTTAAAGGAGCAACTGAAGGACTTGTTGGATAAAGGATTTATTAGACCAAGTGTGTCACCATGGGGAGCGCCAGTCCTCTTCGTGAAGAAGAAGGATGGTAGCCTCCGCCTCTGCATCGACTACAGAGAGCTGAATGCAGTGACAGTGAAGAATAACCCCTACCCCGTATTGACGATCTGTTCGATCAGTTGAAGGGAGCATCTGTGTTCTCCAAGATTGATCTCAGATCGGGGTATCATCAGATAGCCATTAAGGAGGGAGACATTGAGAAGACGGCATTACGGACACGATACGACCACTATGAGTTTACAGTGATGCCGTTCGGATTGTCAAACGCACCGGCGAAGTTTATGGATCTGATGAACCGCTTGTTCCGGGAGTAGCTGGACAAGTCGGTTGTGGTGTTTATTGATGACATTTTGATATACTCGAAATCTAAGGTTGAACATGAGGAACATCTAAGGAGAGTATTGGAAATATTAAGGGAGAACCAGCTATATGCTAAGTTCTCCAAATGTGAGTTTTGGCTTGACCAGGTCTCTTTCCTAGGTCATGTCATCTCAAATGCTGGGATCTCAGTGGATCCAACAAAGATTGATGCCGTACGTACTTGGCCAAGGCCGAAGACTGTTATCGACATTCGGAGCTTTCTCGGTCTGGCAGGTTACTACAGGAGGTTTGTTAGGGATTTCAGCAAGGTCGCGAAGTCGATGACCAGTCTGATGAAGAAAGATGCACCGTTCTTGTGGACGACTGACTGTGAGAAATCATTTCAGAGTTTGAAGGACTCACTGACCACTGCACCGGTTCTGACCATTCAAGACGGTACAGAGGGCTTTGAGGTTTATTGTGATGCATTCGGCAGAGGGCTGGGTTGCGTGCTCATGCAACATGGCAAGGTGGTGGCATATGCCTCACGTCAGTTGAAGAAACATGAGGAGAACTACCCCACACATGATTTAGAGTTGGGAGTTGTAGTCTTCGCTTTGAAGATATGGCGCCACTACTTATACAGGGTTAGTGTGACGATCTACACCGATCATAAGAGCTTAAGATATATATTTACTTAGAAGGAGTTGAATCTCAGGCAGAGAAGATGGTTAGAATTCTTGAAAGACTATGACATTGACCTCTAATACAAAGAGGGAAAGGCCAATGTTGTAGCAGACGCCCTGAGCCGTCGAGCACACTCACTCCATTCGCTAGTTTCTTTCTCCAGCTTGGTTGATGAGGTGCGAGAGGCTCAAAGGTCAGATGAGTACATGAGAGAGGTCAGACAGAAGCTGACGGGTGGTACCTTTGATAGTCAGAAATACGACTTCAGACTTCATGATGATGATCTGATCAGACTTAAGGGCCGGTTATGCATACCACGGGGCAACACGGATCTGAAAGACCGTATACTTAGGGAATCACACTGTTCTTCAGTTTCCATCCATCCGGGAGCCTCTAAAATGTATAAAGACATGAAGAGATACTTCTGGTGGTCGGGGATGAAGACAGATGTTACCGAGTTCGTCTTGAGGTGTCTCACATGCCAAAAGGTAAAATTCGAGTATCGACGACCGGGCGGAATGGTACAGTCGATGCCAGTTCCGGAGTGGAAGTTCCATGATATCTCCATAGACTTTGTAGTTGGACTCCCACCTGCTAGGGGAGGTCTCAACATGATATGGGTGGTGGTGGATCGCCTTACCAAAGTAGCCCGATTCATACCGATGAAGGATACTTGGAAGGTGACCAAATTAGCTGAGTTGTTTGAGAAAGAAACAATGAGACATCACAGGATACCAAAGACCATAGTGTCAGATAGAGATACCAGATTCCTTTCGAGGTACTGGAGAGCTACCAGAGAAGCGTTGGGTACAGAACTCAAGCTGAGTACCGCGTTCCATCCTTAGACAGATGGTCAGACTGAGCGTACTATTCAGACACTCGAGGACATGCCGAGGGCATGTGCCTTAGACTTCCAGGGCAGTTGGATTGACATATTGCATCTGATCGAGTTTTCATACAACAATAGCTATCACGCTTCGATCAAGATGGCACCTTTTCAAGCGTTGTACGGTAGACAATTGTCGTACACCGCTCTGCTGGGATGGGTCGAGTGAGACGGTCATTATAGGACCAGAGTACTTAGAGCAAGTTAAGGCTGAAGTTCAGCAAATCAGGGAGAACATGAAAGCTGCTCAAGATAGGCAGAAGTCGTATGCTGATGTTCGACGACGGGACCTGGAGTTCGCGGTGGGCGACCAGGTATTTTTGCGAGTTTCACCGATGAAGGGTGTATTCAGGTTTGGGCAGAAGGGAAAATTAAGCCCGAAGTTTGTTGGTCCTTATGAGATTACGGAGCGGGTGGGCCCGGTTGCTTACAGGTTGAATTTACCTGCTGAACTGGGTAAACTGCATGATGTTTTTCATGTTTCACAGCTAAAGAAATACATGCACCACCCCTCCCATGTGTTAGAACCTGAGAGGTTGACTTTAGAACCGAATATGAGATCCGTGGAGACTCCTCAGTGAATCTTGGACAGTAAGACCAGGGACACTCCCCATAAGTCAGTGCGACTAGTGAAGGTTCTCTGGTCTAACCAGGATGTCGAAGAGGCCACGTGGGAATTAGAGGATAAGATGAGGGCGAAGTACCCTTCTTTGTTTACTGACTAGTTCGTCTGTATAGGGTACGGGGCGTACCCCTTTTTTTAAGGGGGGTAGAGCTTCCTCGCTTTTGAGTTAGGAAACAAACTTGTTGTCGTTTGTTTGGTTGTTTAAGATGTGAATTTGTGTAAGTTGCTACACTTTGGTGTTAAGTTTGAGTTATGTATAATACTTATGTATTGTATTTGAGATTGACCTTTGAGTCTTGAGATGTGTGAATGTGAATATAAGATGTGGTGTTAAGATTAAGGGAATTGAGTACCGTGAATGGTTAAGTATATATGTGAACTTTGGGGACAAAGTTCTTTTAAGGGGGGTAGATTGAATACCCCAAACTTAGATATGGTGTTTAAATGATAAACTAAGTTATAAGGAGGCTAAATAATGCCTTAGAAACATTAAGAAACATTTCTAATCAAAGAAAACATAAGGAAACACCAAAAGAGCAGTTTAAGCAAAAACGTACTCTAAGCTTGGAGAGACTTAGGTGAGTACCCAAATATTGTTCTAAGACCTTGGTAATATCCTAATGGTCATTTTAAATCAATTACCAAAGAAAACCAAGCTTGAAAACAAGTTAAAACACAAAATGTGCTTTAAGGAGTCTTAAAGCACATTTTTGACAAATTGTCTTGTAAATGGGTTTTGAGTGGCTAAATGTCCATCATTACTCTTTAATTATAATGTGTACTAATTAGTATCACATTAGGAAGTCTAAATCAATGGGAAATCAAAAATTTCACAACAATGTGCCTTGTTTTGTGAATAGTAATTTAATTAAGCTAGTTTATAACATAAGTTAATATAAGTGAGATATTTGGTCAACAAAGACTAAGTACCCCTTGTTACTTAATGGGGGTCTGTTTTTACAAGGTGAGTCACCACCTTTATTAGTTATTAAGTAAACAAATGATTATAAAGCAAAACTACTATTTACTTTACAAGATAAATATCTTACCTTTAATCACATCTCTCCTCATCTCTTCATTCTCTCTTGTTCCCACGGTTTTGAGCTGCTCTCTCCTTTCTCCATTGACGTGAAGAACAACCCCATGCTAGCTCCACCTTCCTTTGTATACTACTTACTCATTTTATCTCCAAAACCAAAACAAATTACATATTCCTCTTAGTTAGCTCAAGCTCTCTCTTTCTATCTTTTCAAAACTTCAAGAGCTTTGATTTGGTGCCAAGCAAAACCACCATTAGAGGAGGAAATTCAAGTTTGGAGACTCCAGTGGGTTCTCCATTCTCTTAAGGTAAAGAAAGTGTAAGAAAATTTAGGTTTCCATCACTTTTCTTCATGACCGAAAATGCATGCTCATGAGGCTTCATTTTAATGCCTTGTTCTAGCTTGTTTTCTACTCTTCAAAGGATTGAGGAGGTCCTTCTTTCTTCATATCCAAGCTTGTCTTGAGAAACCAAGGTAAAACAATCACCTTAATACCTTAAAGCACATTTTAACCTACGGTTTGTTCCTTAGGGTTAATGTATTATCTAGTACTCATTGGAGTCATTGGATATTGGTTAGAACATTGGCAAGGAGATATATATTGGTGACCGAGATTGCTCAAGGAAAAACCTAAGGAGGAGAGTTTGTGAGCTTGGGAAAGAGCAAGGTAAATTACTTACCTTAAGGTGTTTTATTGTTTAAGGGAATGGGATTTAGATATGTGATGAGTTTAGTGTAGAGTTTACATTAGAAAAGGGCTATATATGACCTAGGAGAAACAATGATTATGTTTGAGAACTTGTGATTAAGGAGCCAATGAGAAAAGAGATAGTCAAACAATGTTGAGATGAATTACAAGAAGCATTTTATTTCAATGGGGGCCATGTTGTGTGTATTCGCAGGTTAAAGGCAACTATATGTGGAAATTCAGTGGTTAAGATTATTGTCATTTAATGGCCTAAGTGCCAAGCATTTTTAAGTTTATACACTATATGATGATGTGGTGTAGTTTTAGTGTAAATTGTGTGTTAAGGTGTTGTGATGAGAAGTTGAGTGATATTGGTTGTTTGATGGAGAAAAACCAAGTGTTAGGATGTAACTATATACTAGAGAACCCATGGCAAATTTTAGAGGAGAACCTAAGTGTTTGAGATGTTGTAAGGAGATTTCATGACTAAGGAAGTACTAGGAAGTTCTAGAGGTTGTCTGGATGAAAAAGGGTGAGAATAAGGTGCTTTAAATGGCTTATAATGACGTAGGCATCACTATGAAGGATTTAGGAATCAAAAGAATGTACTTGAGTATTTAGGACTTAGATAAATGTTGATTAAAGAAGCTAGGAAACTTGTGTAAGTTTGATGTGAATGAGTGTAAAACTTTTAGATGATTTAGGTAGAAACTAGAGTTTAGAATTTAAGGAAAACCTTGGAAAGTGTAAGAGGGATGCAAGTGGTGTATATGGTGTGGTCAAGTTCTAAGGAGGGAACTTTTGGCTAGTAGAGGTGCTAGGTGAAAGGGATGTTGAAATGTAGGAAAAAAAGTGTTAAGTGTTGGTAGTTGTTTGTAAGAATTGTGTAAAGGATTGGAATGATCTTTGGAGGTTGTTTTAATGAGTTTGGAGGGTGATTTAAGGTGGGTTTAAGGGTCTAAATGATGTTAGAACACATTGAAAGGCTTAAGGAAAAGTTTAGTGAAGATTTGACAATGTTTGGGCATGTTCTGGTGGCGTCCGACCCAGGGGTCCGACCCAAGTTTGGGTCGGACGGCCTCTATTAGACGCCAGTGAATGGTTCTGGAATGGTCCGACCCAGAGGATTTGGGTCGGACATGGGTCGGACGGGTGTGTTTTAAAGGGCGGTTAAGTTTCTGGAATGGTCCGACCCAGAGGACTTGGGTCGGACATGGGTCGGACATATGAGGTTTAGAAGACGGAAAATTTCTGGAATGGTCGACCCAGTTGGTTGGGTCGGACATGTGGAGTTTTTCAAACCCGAAAGTTACTGGAAGGGTCCGACCTAGATGGTGGGTCGGACGGTGGGCCGGACGGCCCTTAACACTTGAAAAAAAAAACTTAAATTCTAAGAATGTTAATGGTATTAATGGTACCCCATTTAGAGGGCATTGATGATTAGAAACCTAAGAACCTAAGGGGATTAAGTTAAGTTAAATATAACTTCATAAGCTTAAAGTTAAGTTGCAAGATTAAGTTATAAGACTTAAGAAGTGTTAATTGGGGACCACTAAGGGTTAAATAAGATAAATAAGTTAAGCAATGTATAGATACTTAATCATTTAAGTTGGATGGATATTTTAGGACTTGAAAGTTCGGAACCGGAGGAGTATTAAACAACCGGGACGATCGACGGTGAATGGTACAATCTTTCTTGTGACCTGCTTGCTAACGAGGTGTCCCTCGGCTTGTGTGCTATCTGTATACTTGCTATGACTAAGACAAGATAAAGCATGCAACCGGTTAAATTTGTTCTCGTTGTGTATGTGTTTTCTTTACACTAACCCACGAGACTTGAGAATGCTACTAACCGAGTTTAGTACTTACTGAGTTAAGAATAAGAGTTAAGTATTGGTGATTGTTGGTTAATACCCGTTAAGGTTTAACTAACACATGGTGTTTAAGATTCCTACTAACTGGAACTTGAGTGAGGAAACCCGGGACTGACTCCGGTCATGCATGCTAAGGAAAGGGGACGGTATCTGAATCAGATCCGCCCTCCGCTTAAGGACTTGTCTTCGGACTTGTAGCCTAGGGCCGGTTGCCGGCTCAGCTACGCTGGACTCCCGTCCAGGGTAGGTGGCATTAAGATGGTGCGGTGGGATCACCTAAATCCCAGGTTTGAAATTAAGCTACAACCATTCCCTTCTAGGAACGGTTTGTATACTGAGAATAAGTTGAGGTTAAGATTAAGGTAAGGTAAGGAACTGAGGTTAAGGAAATCGGGACTAAGGAAGGGGTTACTAACCCACTTGATAAGGGAACGCTTGTGTCGTTCATTGTTTGTGAACTAAGTATGTTCATCTGTGGATTGTTGTTTATTGCACTTCATATCATGCTTGTGTATGTAATCAATTTCCATGCTATTGACAATTAGTCGTCGTAGCGCCATTAGCTTGGGGGCCATGAGAGGGAGTACCAGCATTCGTGCTGACCCCCTTTGGGGGCTGTTTTTACACTTGCAGGTAAGAGGCCCGTGAGGACGCACCACGAGAGTAGGAGCGGTTAGACTTAGGATGGGTTGTTTATTTTGAGTACGGGTTGCACTTGTGCTCCCGTCTGTTTATATTGAAACTGCTGTAAGGATGTGATTATGACTTAGTACTTATACTCGGTTGGTTGGTGGTATTTTGGTTGGTGGTGATTGGTCTGTTGTTCATTTTGGATAAGTGTTGTAATATTATAAGGCCGGTATGTTCTAACGATCAGACCGTGGCAATGTAATACTCCGTATTTTACGTTTTCAGATTTCATGACATTTCGGTTTATATCGTTGCTTATGTTATGTGTTACTTTGGATAGCTGATGGGACATCGGAGTCTTTAAGTTAAAAGGCGAGGGACAAGAAGGTCTTTTCCCTCTCTTTTATTTTGGTAAGTCATTAACAAGGAAAGGAGGGTCCATCATTTTATTTTCTCGCTCAGTTTTCCCGATCAGTTTTCAAGACGTGGTGTGTGTTCTTCTCTCGACAGTTTTCAGCATCCCTCTCCTCTCCTTCTTCCTTGAGTGCTAATTCCTGGTGTGTTGCTGGTGCGTTTGGGGATCGAATTCCGGTTCTGCGTGTTTGCTCTTCCTCTGCGGTGAATCAAGTTTGGGCTTCTCTTTCGGTTTCAGTGGTTTTCGCTTCTGTTTTGAGAGGGAGGTTTTCTGATTGTCGGTCTGCTCGGTTGTGAATTCAGCGTTAGTCTGGGCTCCCCTCTACTGCTGTTCGATCTGGTTGCGTGTGGGCATCGACTAGGCTGAATCTACTCTGCGAATTTGATGTAAGTGGGGGATGGAATCGGGGTTGTTTGCTCACCCTCGGGGGACTGTTTTATTCTAGCGTTTCTGGTTTGCAATTGTGTTGTGATTGTGTGCTTTCTCATCGGTTTTGTGTTGTTGATCGATTGGCTAAACCCCCAAGGGTACTGATTTACAATTCTGTGGAATTTGGGTGAGTTTGTGATGATTTTTGTGGTTTTTTGCGCGTCTACCCTTTCTGGAATTCGACAGTTTTGCACTGTCCGGACGTCTGTCCGAACTTGTAAGTTCGGACAGGTCATCGGGCGCGTTTTGTTTTTTGAAGATTTTGGAGTGTCCGAACATCGGTCCGAACTTGTAAGTTCGGACCTGACGCGAGGACGAGTCTCCGTAAAAGTTTCGAAGTGTGTCCGAACTTGCAAGGTCGGACGCAAGTTCAGACACGAGGATTGTTTTGGCTTCTGACTCTCGACTTACGTCCGAACTTCGACGTTCGGACGTAAGTTCAGACGCTGTGATTTCTGTGACTTCTGCTTCTCGGCCTCTGTCCGAACTTGCAAGGTCGGACGCAAGTTCGGACATGCCCCTGTTTTGAGCATAACTTCTCTGTTTTAGCTATGTTTTGAGTTCCGTTTGCGGGGTTGGATTCCCCTATCTGTGTACAAGCTTCTTATGCTGTTTATATGCATTTCCATGCACTTAAGATCTGTTTTGTGTGCTTTTGGTTTTGGGACCTAGTTACTTCGCTTCTGAGCCTTGGATAGTCGGGTCGGGCTGTCCCGTAGCATGCTGCGCAGGAATTCCTTCTGTTTATACTCCTTAGGGTCTCCCTTAGGACGTTATTTGACCGACGGGTCTGTTAGCTGTCTCTACGGCTTCTGTTGTGGGATCCTCAGATCCATAGGACCTTATGTGAGTCCTTCTGTTGTGTTAGCTTGTTTCTAGTGTCCCACTCTTCCGTTTCTGATCTGAAAGTCCGACTGTGATTTGAAGTGATGTTCCTTTCTGCTCTGCTTCTGTTTTGTGGTTTCATTCTGTATGATTATGTCGACTCCGCCTTCTTCTCTGTTTATAAACTATTCTTCTACTTCTGTTTTGAGTGGGCTTCCTTGAGGAAGTCTTCTGCTTGCTGGGCTGTTTAGCTCACCCCTTTACTTTGTTGCAGATTGAGCTCATGGGATCTTCTCTCTCTTGTCCCTTGCTGGAGCTTCGTTTGTTTTATGTTTCTTTAGACTTTGTTTGCTTGGGAGTTGGACGCTTTAGAACTTTGTGTAGCCTTCGGGCCTCTCTTTGTATTTGACTTATAAGTATTTAGACCTTGTAAACTCTTTTGGTATTTATACAAGTTCGTTATTTGGTTTTGGGATTCATTCTGCTTAGAGCCTTGCGACGTTAGGTAGTAGACTCGCGGCGTGTAACGGCCCTAACTCCTAGGCCGGTTTTGGGGTCGTTACAGGCAAGGTCCAGGTGTGTGTTATTTCCGCTGCGACGAATTCGATTAAGCGTTCAGTTTTGCGATAACCACGATTGGCTTTGGATGGGGTGTTACACCACAAGTGTTCTAATGTGTTCCAACTTCATCTAGGCACCTAAACTCACCTTTAATCATCATCTAAACTCATTAAAACAACCTCCAAAGATCTTCTCAAACATTTACTCAATTCTTACAAGAACTCCTAACACTAATCACATAATTCCTTACATTCCTAACATGTAGTTTGCCCAGAACTTCAACTAGCCCAAGTGTTACCTCCTTAACAATTTGACCACCTCATAAGCATCATTCTTCATCCTTATTCCATTTACAAAACCTTCTTATGTCATACTCACTAGTTCTCTCCTTATTTCCCTCAAACTTGCACAAGTTTCCTAACTTCTTTTATCATGGTCTTGGTGCCTAAAATTCACCATTGTAACCCCTAGTTCCTCCTAGACATACCTAGGTCATCCTAATTCACAAGGACACCTTAAACTTACTCTTTTTCATTAAAACAACTCCTAAAATTCCCTAGCACTTCCTTAGTCATAAAATCTCCTTAGAACATCTTGAACATCATGTTTCTTCACCAAATTTTGACATGGCTTTTCTAGTATATTTCTACATCCAAACACTTAGGTTTTCACCATTTAACAACTATAAACACTCAAATTCTCATCACACTATCTTAACACACAATATACACCCAAACTACACTACATCACAATGTAGTGCATAACCTTAAATTGCTTGGCACTTAGGCCCTTAAATGCATAAATCATAGACACTGAATTTCCACAATATACATTGCATTTGACCTGCAAATACATTCAACAAGGCCCCCATTGAAATATAAATGCCTTTGTATTTCACCTTTTTAATTGTCTAACTATCTCATTTCCCATTTGCTCTTTATCTCAAGTTCTCAATTATAATCATTGATTCTCCTAGGTTAAATAGCTCTTTCCCAATGTAAACTCTAAACTAAACTTATCATATAACTAAATCCCATCCCTTAATGCATTAAAGCACCTTAAGGTAAGACATTTACCTTGTTCTTTTACAAGCTTCACAAACTTTTCTCCTTAGCCTTTTTCCTTGGACAATCTCGGTCACCACTTAAACTTCCCTTGCCAATGTTCTAACCAATATCCAATGACTCCAATGAGTGCTAAACATTGCCCTAACCTTAAGAAATAAAACCTAGGTTAAAATGTGTTCTAAGGTATTGAAATGAATGTTTTACCTTGGAGTCTCAGGACAAGCTTGGATATGAATCAAGAAGGACCTCCTCTAGACCTTGGAGAATAGAAATCAAGCTAGAACAAGGCATAAAAATGAAGCCCCATGAGTGTAATTTTCGGTAATGGAGAAAAGGTGATGGAAACCTAGTTTCTCTTACATATTCTTTACCTTAAGAGAATGGATAAGCTAATGGACTCCTCAAGCTTGTTTTTCCCCCTATAATGGCAGTTTACCTTGGCACCAAATGGAAGCTCTTGGAGATTTGAAAGGATAGAAAGAAAGAGCTTGAGCTAACTAAGAGGAATATGTACTTTGTTTTGGTTTTGGAGCTAAGATGAGTGTTTGGCGAGCAAATGAAGATTGAGCTAGCATGGAGTTGCTTCTTACATGAATGAAGGAGAAAGAGAGCAGGAGAAATCGGTGGGAAGAAGAAGAAATGAAGAAAGGAGGAGAGAGGTAGCATAAAAGAGATATTTGTTTCCTTAAAACTAAATAGTAACTAACTTACTTAAAGCATAATTTGTGTTTTAACTTATTTTTGAGCTTGGTTTTCTTTGGTAATTGATTTATTATGACCATTAGGATGTTACTAATGTCTAAGAATGATATTTGGGTGCTAAACTAAGTTACTCCAAGCTTAGAGCATGTTTTTGCTTAAATTGCTCTTATGGTGTTTCCTTGTGTTTTCTTCGGTTTAAATTGTCTCCTAATGTTTCTAAGGCATTATTTAGCCTTCTTATATCTTAATTTATCATCTAAACACCATATCTAGGTTTGGGGTATTTCATTTAAAACATATATAACTATAGGTTATATTAATATTAAGGTTTAAAATGTTATAATATATGATATATATAACATAACATTATATATGGGGTCAAATTGTTAATTTGTAAACTTAAAGGTGCTGGAAAGTAAATATGAACAAGACATGGTCTGTTCGGTTATTTCATAAAAATAACTATAGGTTATACCTTTTTATAAAGTTAAAGATGTTATATTATATGGTATATATAACATGGTATAAATTATGGGGTGTTATTGTAATAAACATAAAGACATGGAAGTTAATGAAATTAAAGTATAAGTATGTGCCTATGCGGCATTAAAAATAGTTTTGTATAAAAACTATAGGTTATAAGTTAAAAGAAATAAAAATATCATATTATATGATATTAGTATATGGTATAACATTACATAATGTTATGTGGTCAAAATTGAATTTAAATGAAGTATAGTGCTGTACCGAATTATTAAAGGTTGGAAAATGAATTTTAGACTATGGTCTACAATGTTATAAATGTTATAACAATTATATGTTATTAATGTGGTTTAAATGGAATTAATATAAGTAAGGATATTCACATTAAATAATGTGACAAACTATAAATAAATAAGATTTATAAACTAAGGTATATATTGAATAAACCTTAGGGGTTGTATATATACAACATAAAATGTTACATAATGTTTGGTAAGGATCTTCATATAAGTTGTATAATATAATACAATTAATGGGAATGATCATCTCAGATAAGATGATAAAAATGTAACATATAATATAAGAGTTTTACAACTCATGAAACTTACCTATATTGGTAAATATATACATATGCGAGAATAATGTGTATAAGGATGGATATATATTATGGTTGGGAACCATATAATATAATGGTGGAGGTTATTGTATGAAAATAGTTATAAACTGTAAGTTATAAGTTTTTGAATTCAAATATAGTTTACTAAAAGATAAATGGATTATAATACAATGTATGATAATGGATGGTGGGAAAATAATACCATATAATAAATCATGCATGAATGCATGCAACTATAGGTTATATACCTAAGTTCAATAATGGACAAGATTAAAGGAATATAATGAATTAAACTCAACAGTCGAAATATTACGACCTACGAGTCTAAGTAACAAGTCGACTGGTTTAGAGGAACCCGTAACAATTAATTGTTGAAATCCGGGGATGAACTGTCGGGGTTACCTGTTATTCGGAAATACCGGATCTACTTAGTCATGGAGACTGACTTATAGTTTTATTACAGTTTAGATCGTACTTCAGACAAAGGCGCCTGACGAGCTTAGTGGACTACACTGCGCATCCTAGGTCTGAGGTGTACGGTATGTAAAGGGGTTTGATCCGGGTTGTCCTGAGGAATTCCTCGGGCTCGGATTTGGTTGATATATAACTTGTGTGTTATGTGTTGGGTACGTGTATGTGAGTATGTGTGTTACTACATTAATTATTTATGCTTGAGCGTCCTACGGGACTAACACTACGTCGGCTATAGATCGACTTATATAAACATACATATGCTTTTAATGTGATGACATGACGGTTACTTAATATAATACCCTTAGTTTTAATATTAAGTAAATGGTAACCTATGTAAAACACTTAGGTACAAGACACGACATTGTCGGTCTCTAGAGCATGGATCTCGAACATGAATATAACCTAGATTACTTCTAGGTATGCGTGAGACCCATTGGGCAGCTAATTAATAAATTGTAATCTCCATAAAACTAAGTGTTTATCTTAATCATATGAGAGCATGGGTATGAGATGAGGGGAGGAATCCTAGTAGTTTACGAACTACTGGGTTACGCATTTGTGATCACTAAGGGGTACCCGATCGGGTTCCGCTCTACGAAATTACCCAACGAGCCCTAATTGGATTGTGGGTCAGGAGGTACCAACTGTTGGTGCGTGGCTACGACCTTTAAATGGATGCCTTACGAGGCAAAGTGAATAGTCAGGGGCCTCCGGACCTCTGGTGAAATGAGCACCTTTGTGTGTACGGGAGGACTACTATCCATTGGTAAGGTTATCGGGTTGTCCCAACATGACGCCCAACTCGTAATTAATTAAACATGGTTTGGATGGATGGGGCCTTGAAGGCCAAATTTAATTATTTAGGAAGGTGTTTCGCTCACGGCGATTTATACAGTACATAACTCGATACGTTCCTTTATACACTGTTGTTTGTGATATGTAATGAATGTTGGATTGGATGGATGGTAGGTATTTATGCATGTTTGTTACGGTATTGATTATATCTGTAAATGGTAAAGCATGAAACCAATCTAATAATAAGATGGTTAAAATGACTAAGTGACCAATTGAAATACCCCGACCTTAAAAATGGCGATTAAATTATCCTAATAGGTATTAAGAGCCTAATATGATTAAGAAATATTGGTAAGAAAATAAATCCAAAAGAATAAAGAACACTTAAAAAGCGAAAAAAGCTAAATAACTAACCATAGGAGGTATGAGACCTCGTTAGGTATTATAAGGATCCTAAAGGCTTAATTAAGTCTAAATAAATATGAGGGAACAATCCCGAAGAAAACGGATCCTCAAATGGATTATTAAAACACTAATGAACATTAAAGCGCGTTTTTCGAGGTAACCGGGAAACGTGACTTTAAGCGGGTCAATAGACTCGTAACAATTTTGGTCAACTAAATATCATTAATAAATATTAGTGAAGCTTTAGAACCAATAAAATCAAAAAAACGAGAAATTAGTAAAAACTGTCAAAAACAGGAAGTTGGGGGTAGAAAACATAATAACCAAAACTTATGTGTCAAATAATGTAAAAAGAAATTCAAAACCCACATGGGGCTGGGGTCTGTCCGACTTTGTCCCCCTCTCACACTCACCTATCTTCTCTATTTACAAAAGACGAAAGTAATTAAAAACCATAAAGTAAACTTACCTCTCACACTCTCTCTCCCATTCTCATTTCTTTCTCACGTGTAGCAGCCGCACTCCCTCACTCTCTGATTTTTTTCCCTTCTTCTTCCCCAAGCATGCGACATTAATGGAGAAAGGAGCAAACACATAAAAACCTTACCTTCTCTCCTCTTGTAACCCACTCAAATCTCTTCCAAAAATTACAAAATTACACCATTGTAATCCTCTCACCAAGAGCTACGTTTCTATCTTTCCAAAATTCGAAAACACACTTTTTCGTTTTTATGGGTATACCCCATTTGGAGCTTCAAGACCACCATTAGAGCCACCTTGTTCTCCTTGTTCTTTTGAGGTAAAAGTCTCTTCGAAACTCCATTGTTTTTCTAGCCTTAAAGGCAAAACGAATTTGAACTAAACCCTTGTTTGATTCCTCTTGTACCCAGCCGGTTTTGGCTTCTTTGAAGGGGTGGAAACCTTGTTCTTAAACTCCTCTAAGTTTCATCTACTCCCTTGCAAGGTAATGAAACTCCTAAACCCTATAATATACATTAAAAGCTTAAGTAATGTTAGGGTTAGTTTTTAGTATTGAATGGTGTATTTATGAATGGGTTGTAATGTTAGATTGTTGAGAAACTATAACAGGTAGAGGGAGAAGGAAAGAAGCAAAGAAGAGCAAGCAAACCAAGAAGAAGAGAAAAGAAAAGGAAAACAAGAACAAGGTAAATTACCTCTGTTCAGTGTTGTGTATAATGCGTGTGTGTGAGCAAGTGTAATGTCTTAGTAAATGTAAAACCAATATGACCGTAGCAATGAAATGAGCATATAACTAGCATTAGTGAATGGTTGAGTTGGAATCTGTCAAAACAAAAATACGTAAGCTGCTGCTGTGTAAACGTTTGAACTGATGCACATATATATATATATAAACCGTCTGATGCATATATGTATAGTTGAACAGGTTGTGATCTTTGATGAGTGAACAAACCAATGTGGTGAAACCTTAAGTTTTTAGGGGATACCATGTCAAAATCTAGAGAGAAACTATGTCACTTAAGGGTTGTTGGCATTTGTAGAAGAAGAATGAAAACTAAACATAAGCAGCAGCTGCAGCTCGAACTCTGCAACAGAAAGGAAGAAAAGAATGAAACAGTGGAAATGGTGAGATAGCAGTAGGTTGAGGGAATTGATTTTGGTGAGGGATTTAGGTGAGTTAGATGCTTGGATAAGTAGTTAAACATGTAATATTAACATTAGAAACCATTAGGAAGTGATTAAAGGAAGAAGACAATGAAACAGAGCATGAAAAATGTCTCAGTTCGTAGCAGACCATTGTTGGTCCGGGACTTAGGCCTTGTATTAAGTCCCGGACCAACCATCTAAAACTACCCGAGAGTTGCAAATCATTAAGGGTCCGGGACTTACCTCTGGTATAAGGTCCCGGACCACTAGCCAATTCATTCGAGAGGTTAAGTTGCTTCTGGTCCGGGACTACCTTATGTATAAGGTCCCGGACCATAACAAAAACCAATTCGAGAATTCTGATATGTGTTGGTCTGGGACTTAGGACCTGGACAAGGTCCCGGACCAACACCATAATTCACCCGAGAGAAATTTTAATGGGTTATAAGTTAAGGCATTGTTTGGGTATAATTGTATAAGTTGCATAAGACTTAATTAATCATAATTAAGAGTCATTAGGGGTATACACAAGCGAGAATAAGAATGAGGAGTAAGTAAAGAATGGAAATGAAATTGTACAAGTAAGGATTAGTAAGTATGTAAAGTGGATGAACTAAGGCAATTTGAGGGGCCTAGGTAGTGTTTAAACATGTGAGATTACATGTAAGAAGATTGGAGAAACAATGGGTAAAGTATGGGACTGAAAACAGAAGTAAAAATGCAAATACTGGGCCGGACCGAACTTGCGACCGGACTTGCAAGTTCGGTCGAGCCCAGATTTACAAAGACGGGAAAGCTTCTGGAATCGACCGGACTTGCAAGTTCGGTCGGACCAGAAAAATTCTCCCGTCTGTAACCTACTGGAATCGACCGGACTTGCGACCGGACATGCAAGTTCGGTCGGCCAGAAAATTTTCCGTCGAGCAAGCTACTGGAATGGACCGACCTTGCGACCGGACTTGCAAGGTCGGTCGGGCTAAAATTTTTCCGTTAAGTAACTTACTGGAATGGACCGACCTTGGGACCGGACTTGCAAGGTCGGTCGGCCCTGGAATTTTCACCCGATGTAACCTACTGACTCGGACCGAACTTGCAAGGTCGGTCGCAAGTTCGGTCGGGTCAAAACTTACAAAAAAAAAAAACTATAAGACTATGGTTAGTATATGTATGTATGTATATGTATACCCACCTATACATACGTGCATGTATGTGTAAGTAAACCATTGTTAAGTAATTAAAAATAAGTAAATAAAATGTAAGTATAGGAATGTGAAGACCTAATAAGTATGAGTTAGGAAGCGTAAGGGTAACCGAATTAAGTTAATGATAGTTAGATTAATTATTCGGTTGTATGTATATCATAGGATTTGAATTGTGAATACCGGAGGAACGTTGGGATACAAGTACAACGGTGAAAGGTATGATTTCTTCATGCCCTGTATCCTAATCTGGTTACCCCGATTTGTGTGCTTATTTGACCACCTAAATAAGATAAATGCATGAATCGGACTATATTGCACTTACCTGTGCTTGACTTATGTTGTGCTTGATATTTATTGTCTTGAGCACTAGTTTGTATAATTCATGAAATATATGAATGATGATGAATGGTATTCTAACCTCGTATTGTACTTGTGTAATGTATTGTACCTCGTATGTATGTGTATATGTGTATTGTATTATTGTGGCTTGGATGTTGACTTGTGCTAATTCCTAACTATCTAACTCCTAACTTAAGTGAGTAAATTGGAATGAGTACAAGTCCGATATAGCTTCGGCCACGCGTGAGGATGCGGAGTCACAAGAGGTTGGCTACAATTCCTGACTCTTAAACTGGTCCGCGGCCCAAATCCCTTAAATGGGTAGCATCCCGGATTGGTGAGTCAAGTAAATCCCGGAGGTGGGACGGTGTAGTCCCCAGGGCCGGAGGTCCCGACGACTTAACTTGAGTAAGAGTAAGAGTAAGTAAGTATGGATCCGTAAGTATGTATGAGTGTGTATGCGTATGTATGAAGTAACGAGTAAAAGAGTAATCTCCACCCGATTAACCCGGGTGGACCAATGAAGCTAACAAGAATTGTGTATTGTGTATGTGATGTATATGTGTAATTCGGGAAAAGGTAAGTATGCATTGAATGTTTTATGTTGTACCTCTTGTATGTAATGAAGTGTATGTATGTGTGTATGTCTTGCGTAATGTATTGCAATATTATGTATAAAAGCATGTATGCATGTATGTTTGAATGAAATCAACCGCATGTATACGACCAAGTGGTCGGCGTACCCTCACTAGTACGCGGGGTATGCGGTTATCATGCTCAGCGAAAGCTGACCCCTTCGGGGGACATTTTTTAGTGTGCAGGTACCCGAAACGAATATGGTCAAGGAAGAGACCGGAGGAACACCCTGGTATTTAGACGTAAGTAGCGTGTGAGGAACGGGTAGTAAGTAGCCTCTTAGTGAGTATGTATGAACTTGGAAGAAGCATTGTAATGGTATTGGGAACCTAGTAAACTCGGTTATGTATTTTCTATTGTATGGTTAATGGAGGAGTAAAGTATTGAATGGAACCTTGTAGTATTCGTTTGATGAATGGAGTATGTGTTGTGGAAGTGTAGTACTCGGGATTCCGGTCCATCAGACCGATGTTGTATGTAATAGGAGTAGCCTTGTTAGTCACGTGGGTGGCTAACGGCATTGTATCACCCAATGTATGTAAGTAGGTATCCGCTGCGTGTATCTGATGAGTAAGGAGATTAGACGGTAAGCATGTATTAATGGTAGGGGTGTTACAAAAAGTGGTATCAGAGTGAAGTATCGCTCTGATGACTGGAAATACCGAGTTTAGGAAATACCGAGTTAGGATTTAGAAGCTTAGGGCTATGGGCTGAGTAATAGCATTAGAGAGATGCTAGTTAAGAACTCCCAGTGAGTACCGGATACCTACAACACC
This sequence comes from Limonium bicolor, assembly GCA_023374045.1. NCBI lineage: Eukaryota > Viridiplantae > Streptophyta > Magnoliopsida > Caryophyllales > Plumbaginaceae > Limonium > Limonium bicolor. Next base: position 275,643,988 of record CM041782.1, on the reverse strand, counting down.
AGTCCCGCCCGCCGCATCCCCAATGTATAACTTGGGAAAGGACGCCAGAGAGAAGAAAAGTCTTCTCATACTCGGGGAAACCCGATCTGGCAGTGGTGAATCAATCACACAGTAAACAAGAACCGACATGTAGTAGATTCCAAGAACTGGAAGTCCCGGAGATAGTTCCCGGTTGAACCACAACCCCGGACGCAATAGCGGTAGAATGAGCACTCCAACCACGAGGAGGCTATAACTTGCAACAGCATGGGGTGACCTGCTTAGCAGTCGCGAAACCTAGCTAGTCAACCAACAGCAGGACAGAAGCACTAACCGTGCAACGGAATGAAAAAGGGAGCGGTAACGGAACCCGAGACACAAGTCTACGGGATAGTAATACCTGAATAATACCACCAACGGTATGCTAGCCGACTAAGGACATAGTCGGAAGCGGTTAACTCCAAAACTACGACGCCATCAAGGTTGCAACACCTGGCCAATATAGCTCAGACAACTACAAGAACAACCATAAGATATAAACCAATAGGACTACAAGCGTAGTGCCTAAACAAGGAAGGCTCAGTAACCACCACAAATGTGTGGGAACGAGCCACAAGGAGCGACACTAAACCAAATAGAACGGGAACCTCCAAGGAGTGGAGGAGTACCCAGATCTACGACAGCCATGTCTAGACCACCAAGAAGCTACCTAAAGGAGCGAGTATACCAATTATAGATCAATAAGATCGAGGGAAGCGTCAACGAGACTAACAAACACAAATGGAAACCATACCGAGATTGGCGTAGGATTATCCAAAAACCACCGATACCACGCACTTGCGCCAAGGCAAGTGCAGTAAAGACAGAGATATGTAAAGGAACACTAACACGTCACAAGTACATAGTAATGTACGGTGACTGTAACGAAACAACCACAGGATCACACATCCTAACAACCAGACGTATGGAACCTTGGAAAGGCCTAACGGCCCGACCACTGTATTTAGAACATACCAGTCAGCGAGAGGCTAGACTTGGTCAAGACCTCAAACGTGGCTATGCCATGAGAGATTTCTTTTAACACCGAACCATTGTCTTAAAACCCAAAATTTTCTTTTCAAAACCACAACCCTCTTTTAAAAACCTTGGATTTTAAAACCAGACCAACAGTATTATGGTGAGTATCATAAGATGATACAAGAGGAGTTGGCAACAGAATACTTCACCTAGGCGTGTGACGAACACTACGAGTATACCCGTTACGGGATGTGGGACAACCGCACTCTGAAGGAGCTTGCGGGCCCGACATATAGTTGGGTAAGTGGTAACGTATCAACATGGTACCACGTATGTATACATGTAATGTGCGACACACGGGAAGTAGTCAACTCCGTTCTACGAACCATGAGTGAGTTCAATCAGAACAGCTGGACACCTCAGACGATCAAGTGTCAAGGAACTCAGAGAATCCATCTGAAGATAAGGGATGAGGATTGGGGAGTGCAAAAGCACAGATTAATAAGTATAGACATTGGATATGTCTCAAATAATCCAAACAATTCATGACAGCTGGAAGGTATACCCAGCCTAAACACAGTAAGGCAATCGCCTAACGTGAAAACCACGATGCTCAACAAACGGGACATAATTCCCAAGAGCAACCCCAAGATTACCACAAGTATACTCCATCATTGAAGGGAATACCAAACCTAGTCTTAAACACTAGGAACAAGCATAAACAGTCTACCCAAGGACGGGAGACGTCATGACCCAAAAGGGGAAAACTCAAGTATAACACCACAAGAAGGTACAGTGGACAACATGTCATCAGCATTAGCCGGATGTAACGGCATGCTTCAACAGCACTCAGGAGCAGTCCTTGAAGGGTGTCTGCATTGCAACAGTCGAACAACAACGACATGATAAAAGCACGAAAGTTAGCACGAACACTCGGTTAGGACCCGAAGGGATTTCACTTAACAGGAAATGCCCTAAGATACTGAGAGACACTTATTAACACCATTTGCCTAAGAAGGTCTCCTATGAACGGAAGCGTGATGCCACGACTTACCACGGAGCCCAATAATACCTCCAACCCATGACAGTATACATGGAGTGGAAACATGTATAAGCAGCTTGCAAGAGCATAGCTGGCAGCAATATGGCTCTAAGGCCATAAACCTGATGCGTGGAGCAACCTTAAACGGTTACAAAACCCGCACCATCACTAACAAGACTTGCAAGAAATATTGCCTCATACGACAAGAAATCAACAACTGGACCATAAATTCAAACCCAACATTCTGAGTGGCTTGGAGTAATGGTCAACTCAATGTCACTGCCACTAGAGCATCAGCCTAGTATACAGTTGACGGAGTTCTTAATTACCGCCATGCCTTCTGTAGCAATGGTAGCACAGAGGCATGAGAATCATGATAATGCCAACATTGGCCTTGTCCACACTTGGACACTACGAGAAACCCAAGGGAAGGTACCCCTCGTCAACCGAAGATCACAAATGAGGTGATGATGTGAACCTTTAGAAAAGGCTTCCACTTACTATAACAATAAACCACGCAATAGATATTGCCAAGGGGTGATGGAATAAGGAAATCAGATTTCCAAACCATTACGACTTAAAGGAGTAAGCATACTCCATATGTACTCAAGCATGTGGTGAACCATTGTGTAAACACCAACATAGCAAACCTTGTCATTAGACCTATGAGTGGAGACAAACCCCTCAACAAGAACCTTCACTTGTAAGTGATAGAATACCCTCCAATTGGAGAACGGGACCAGAAAACCCTTGAAGTTTCATGGGATGTCCTGGTAATATACATACAAGCAAAACTACACAGCCAGAGCCTAAACCAATGCTTAGCACTGAAAGGCAATAATTATCAAAGCAATTAATGTGAACACACATTGAACACCATGAATGACTAACGCTCAAGAGAGCTTATGACCCGATGAGTTATCTCATCCTTGGTCAACCAAGATACTTGGTAAATTGTACCACAAATGATGAAGAATGTGAGGTAAGTTAACCTACACATAAAACCTAAGTGGAATAAGACATCTCCACATTGGGAAGATAATAAGATTGCCGTATGCTACGACAACCGTCATACACACAAACACAGGAAACTCCTAGTGTATTTACACCATAAGGAAATGGTGCCAAGGACAATGTCACTAAGTAAAAAGGAACTACCACAGTAACAGAAACAGTAAAAGAAATGTTGTACAATGAGTAAGAATACGGTGCGCAACAGGCGACCGCTATGAAGGAGTAGTTAAGCAATAACACGGAGTATAAGTATGAGATGACACACTGAAATATTCTTTCCTATCACATAAGTGACTTATTGTCAAGCGTTTACGCCTCTGCACTCTGTATGACTGAGTGTTTTGGTATTGCACTTGTGCAGCTAATGATCTAATGGGATGGCTAGGGATATGGAGAATGTAAACCGTAGTAAATCCTTCTTTTCACCAACAGACATGGCAAGCCAATTAAGCAAGCTTAGCAACAACCGTGCGGCCTAAGGCCAAAGAAGCACGAAGAGTGCGAAACACACTAACAATCACAGATTTGAATTCCAATGGAATAAAAGGTGAAGAGAGACTTAAGGAAGTCACTAGGACCGACGCATATCAATGCAAGGTCATACAAGTAAAGAACACTTGTACTGAACCAGGAGAACTGGTATAATTCAGAAGCTATTGACAACAGAGGAAGTACTACAACTAAGTAGTGACTTAACCTCGCCCGACAATAAGTCGGAGGAGCTTAATGAATAATTGCGGAAGCATAAATAGCATGTGTAGTAGATTACCAGAGAGCTGGTTATAAATCTTAACGCGTTGAGTTCAAACACGGTAAAAGAATACCGCAGTTGTTTAGTAAACCTCATTCCCATAATAGACGGATGAGAAGGTAATGTATAGCACATTAAGGATAACAAGAAGGGTGAATAACCCAAGTTATCAGGGTCGCAGCAGAAGCTAGTGGGCCCTAGCTAGAAGATCAATGTACCTAGTGAGCATAATATAATGGCTATTAATGTCTTGAAGCCGATTAGGCTAGAATCGAATTAAATATGAGTTAAATAAACTCATATAGGAACTCTTGGTGCAAAGACTAAACCATTGGTATGGTTAAGACCCTTTGACCAGAGCATAGTACATAAATTCAAACCCAACATTCTGAGTGGCTTGGAGTAATGGTCAACTCAATGTCACTGCCACTAGAGCATCAGCCTAGTATACAGTTGACGGAGTTCTTAATTACCGCCATGCCTTCTGTAGCAATGGTAGCACAGAGGCATGAGAATCATGATAATGCCAACATTGGCCTTGTCCACACTTGGACACTACGAGAAACCCAAGGGAAGGTACCCCTCGTCAACCGAAGATCACAAATGAGGTGATGATGTGAACCTTTAGAAAAGGCTTCCACTTATTATAACAATAAACCACGCAATAGATATTGCCAAGGGGTGATGGAATAAGGAAATCAGATTTCCAAACCATTACGACTTAAAGGAGTAAGCATACTCCATATGTACTCAAGCATGTGGTGAACCATTGTGTAAACACCAACATAGCAAACCTTGTCATTAGACCTATGAGTGGAGACAAACCCCTCAACAAGAACCTTCACTTGTAAGTGATAGAATACCCTCCAATTGGAGAACGGGACCAGAAAACCCTTGAAGTTTCATGGGATGTCCTGGTAATATACATACAAGCAAAGCTACACAGCCAGAGCCTAAACCAATGCTTAGCACTGAAAGGCAATAATTATCAAAGCAATTAATGTGAACACACATTGAACACCATGAATGACTAACGCTCAAGAGAGCTTATGACCCGATGAGTTATCTCATCCTTCGTCAACCAAGATACTTGGTAAATTGTACCACAAATGATGATAGAATGTGAGGTAAGTTAACCTACACATAAAACCTAAGTGGAATAAGACATCTCCACATTGGGAAGATAATAAGATTGCCGTATGCTACGACAACCGTCATACACACAAACACAGGAAACTCCTAGTGTATTTACACCATAAGGAAATGGTGCCAAGGACAATGTCACTAAGTAAAAAGGAACTACCACAGTAACAGAAACAGTAAAAGAAATGTTGTACAATGAGTAAGAATACGGTGCGCAACAGGCGACCGCTATGAAGGAGTAGTTAAGCAATAACACGGAGTATAAGTATGAGATGACACACAGAAATATTCTTTCCTATCACATAACTGACTTATTGTCAAGCGTTTACGCCTCTGCACTCTGTATGACTGAGTGTTTTGGTATTGCACTTGTGCAGCTAATGATCTAATGGGATGGCTAGGGATATGGAGAATGTAAACCGTAGTAAATCCTTCTTTTCACCAACAGACATGGCAAGCCAATTAAGCAAGCTTAGCAACAACCGTGCGGCCTAAGGCCAAAGAAGCACGAAGAGTGCAAAACACACTAACAATCACAGATTTGAATTCCAATGGAATAAAAGGTGAAGAGAGACTTAAGGAAGTCACTAGGACCGACGCATATCAATGCAAGGTCATACAAGTAAAGAACACTTGTACTGAACCAGGAGAACTGGTATAATTCAGAAGCTATTGACAACAGAGGAAGTACTACAACTAAGTAGTGACTTAACCTCGCCCGACAATAAGTTGGAGGAGCTTAATGAATAATCGTGGAAGCATAAATAGCATGTGTAGTAGATTACCAGAGAGCTGGTTATAAATCTTAACGCGTTGAGTTCAAACACGGTAAAAGAATACCGCAGTTGTTTAGTAAACCTCATTCCCATAATAGACGGATGAGAAGGTAATGTATAGCACATTAAGGATAACAAGAAGGGTGAATAACCCAAGTTATCAGGGTCGCGCAGCAGAAGCTAGTGGGCCCTAGCTAGAAGATCAATGTACCTAGTGAGCATAATATAATGGCTATTAATGTCTTGAAGCCGATTAGGCTAGAATCGAATTAAATATGAGTTAAATAAACTCATATAGGAACTCTTGGTGCAAATACTAAACCATTGGTATGGTTAAGACCCTTTGACCAGAGCATAGTACATAACATACTGTAGTGAAGCTAAACGCTTCGGATTGCCCGAATTAAATAACCAATGTTTAATATTAACATATGGGTGATTACGTGGGCGTAATCCCCTTTAAGGGGGGTAGAGTGAAAACCGCTTAATGTAAGTTTTGTGAATAAAACACATAAACTATAATGTGCATAGCACAAATGAGAATTGATTGGATGACTGGTACTTATGTTAAATAAACATATGTATTCATTCATATTGAAATTATGGTAATTAGGCACTAGAGATGCAAATACCATAGGACGAATATACCCATCTTGTAACTCAGTGTAAGAGTATTAGTAAATGAAAAGTAATGAGTAGTGGATGGAGCTCCACAAGTATTGTAACCTTTGAAGAAGTAGTACGAAATGAATGAGGATAGTAGATGAATGAAGTTTATGAGTAGTGGAATCGTAAGTAAAATATTTGAAACAATTGAAGCCAACTAAATCTTATAAGTGTAGTATTCCGTAGTTAGAATATAGGAGATGATGGTGAGTAATGGATGGAAGTAGTGAAGGTTGATGAAATGAGCATTAGGATCGAACCATGGAGTAAAGCATTTGGGAAGTAGAGTGAGGACGATTGATGGATTGATTCCATCCTTTGGAGATGTATGAATTCGCAACCACGACTAGAAAGAATAAAAAGATAGAAAATGAAACAATTTAATTATTGTTTGGTTGAACCTGATGTGGGAAGTCGAACTTGATCCTGATCAGATCAAGGGAAACCGAACACAAATTGGGGTGGAAAGATAGTTCAACACTGATGCTGATCACATCAGGGTCGAATGATTCTTGAAGCTCCCCTCAAGTGGTCACAAGAATCACACATAGGATAGAAGTAATGAATATAAATTGGAACTTGGAGTTGGATGCTTTAGAAAGATTTCTAATTAGCTGTTGGGAAGGATTTTTCCTTAGACTGAGAATAAGGATTTGGCTAGAAGCTTATACCGGAGAAGATAGTAGTGTAGCATATGGTATTATTCCAAGGGCAGCAGGACATAGAGATGACCTGAGTGCCTGCGGGATTGTAATGTGTATTGCATTGCTTTGGGGATAGCTTTGCACTGTACGTATGTATAAATTTGGTAATGAGGAACCGGATGGTTAGTAGTAGTGTGGATTGGAGTAATTATAGTACATTTGTAGGGTATGGAATGTAGAGACTGTGAGTAGTGGATTTGGGAACTGTAAGAAGGAAGAATGTGTGACTTTTAGTAATAGACATGTAAGGATGAGTAAGCATTGTAAACCTATAACCTCGAACAACTTTGAGGACAAAGTTCTTAAGGGGGGTAGATTGAAATACCCCGACCTTAAAAATGGCGATTAAATTATCCTAATAGGTATTTAAGAGCCTAATAATGATTAAGAAATATTGGTAAGAGAAAATAAATCCAAAAGAAATAAAGAAACGCTTAAAAAGCAAAAAACGCTAAATAAGCGTTAAATAACCATAGGAGGTATGAGACCTCGGTTAGCGTATTATAAGGATCCTAAAGGCTTATCTAAGTCTAAATAAATATGAGGGAACAAATCCCGAAGAAAACGGATCCTAAAAATGGATTAAAAACACTAATGAACATTAAAGCGCGTTTTTCGAGGTAACCGGGAAAACGTGACTTTAAGCGGGTCAAATAGACTCGTAACAATTTTGGTCAACTAAATAATCATTAATAAATATTAGTGAAGCTTTAGTACCAATAAAATCAATAAAACTAGAAATTAGTAAAAACTGTCAAAAACAGGAAGTTGTGGGGTAGAAACATAAATAACCAAAACTTATGTGTCCAATAATGTAAAAAGAAATTCAAAACCCACATGGGGCAGGGGTCTGTCCGACTTTGTCCCCCCTCTCACACTCACCTATCTTCTCTATTTACAAAAGACAAAAGTAATTAAAAACCATAAAGTAAACTTACCTCTCACACTCTCTCCCCCATTCTCATTTCTTTCTCACGTGTAGCAGCCGCACTCCCTCACTCTCTAATTTTTTTCCCTTCTTCTTCCCCAAGCATGCGACATTAATGGAGAAAGGAGCAAACACATAAAAACCTTACCTTCTCTCCTCTTGTAACCCACTCAAATCTCTTCCAAAAATTACAAAAATTACACACTGGTGGAACGGAAGCCTTTAATGACGGTGGTTTAATCACGGCTTTAACAGAAACCGTAAATAATATGAAGGCCGGAGTTAATTAATGACGTTTATTAAATTAACCGTAAGCAATAATCGATCGGAGGTAGGCGCGCCTTTTTTAGGACGGACTTTAGATGACGGTTATTTGTGAAACCGTAATCTAAAGTCCCGTGTTGACGCGCGCTTTACGGTCAACGGACTTTAGATTACGGTTTTACTAATAACCGTCATCTAAAGTCCCCGCCCACTGATGGTCAACGACGTCGTCTTGACCTGACGCCAAATATTTCCCGCATTATTTGATTTTTTCGACGCCGCGCGTAATCTAAATTACAGTGAACGACGTCGTCTTACCAGCTTATTTTAGATTAAAAATAACTTTATATTAATGTGTTACATTTGTTTGATCGAATAAGACTCATGGCTCAATGGCCGTGGGTACATGAGTCAACACCATCGATCTTGAGTTCGAAACCCAGCATAGGCCAAATAATTTTCGCGCTATTTTATTAATTTCGTTACACTTTAGATTACGGTTCTTTAGGAACCGTCATGTAAAGTGTGACTTTACATTACGGTTTTCATGTAAACCGTAATCTAAAGTCCTTTTAACTACAACATTTGCCCGTTTACTCTGCACACTGTACTTACAGTAACTCTTCTTCTCTTTCGCGCTATCTTCCTCACTGAAATCGCCTCCTCTCTCCCCCGTCACCTTGCTAACGGCCATCGCCACCATCGCTCCCACCACCTTTGTCACTCCCATCGCCGCCGGTCACCACCCATCTACCACTGGTCTCACCGTCGACCTCTCTATCGCGTATTGGGTATGCGATCGATTGATTGTCGTTTTTTTCTAACTTTGTTCATATACATGCATTTCGATTGCAAGTTCTAACTTTGTTCATATATTTGTGCCCAGATTCACAGTTAATTGCAACCTAGTTCGTGGGCTGATTTCTACACTACTTGCCCACTTCGGTGCTTAGTAACGGTAATTTTGCAAAGCAAACTGTAAACTGCTGTATTTATTTATTCTTAGCATTTAGTATTACAATTAATAAATAATAGTGTAGTTTTAAAAATGCTACTACTTAAAACTGCCACAGGAAAGAAAGTAAGTTCAAGTATATTACCGATTCCTGAAAATAGCTCATTTTCAACTGCTCAATCTGCTATGCCAGATGCTCTCTGTTTGATTCACAATCTGTGACAGGAATCAACAATGCTATTGTTATAACCACCAGAAAGAATAAGATGAGTTTCGGTATTTTAATGGTTCTAGAATGACTAGTTTCAGTCCTTCAATCTGAAGTACTGCAGAGAAGGTCATAAATAAACTTCATTTATAGTAGAAGAAGATAAGTTTATGTATGTTACTAGTTCTAGATGGTGCGTGCAAATTTGACTTTGATAAAACTGATTTGGAGACGTTAGAAATATAGGGGAGATGCTGTCGATTTTTTTCCGCGGTTTAGCTAGCATTTAACCTTGATTTTTTGATGAATTCTAATGTTGTCGTTTTTCATTTATGCATCAGGACTACGACTTTATTTTGGCTTCCGACCTCAACCGTCTTAGCATCGGCTAATCGTCTACCAGAGGTAAGATTTACATATATACATATAATATTTGACAAACTACCAAACATAGTTATCCGCCCAAGATATACCTAATAGAGGTATATCTTCGGCAGTCCCTGTCGGGACTGTCCATGATTGTTAAATCTCACACCTAGGGTGTGAATGTGTTTTTAATTGTACTTTATTGATTATTTCAGCAGTATCTCTTTATTGTTCTTCGAATGCATATATTATTGATTAATATCATAATATCGTGCATTTGAAGAACTGTAGGGAGATGCTGCCGAAATTTTCAATAAATTACATATTAAAAACACGTTCACCGGTGGGATTTAATACTCATGGATGGATTTAGGTTGATAAGATACAAAAGTGTAAAGACTCTGCCACGGGTGACGGTATGAAATGGCTGCCTTCATATAAATAGCTAGAAGGAGATGGAACGTTCGTGGATTTACAGCGGAAATTTGGACGACAAGTTTTTAGAAGGAGTTGATAAGTTATGCACGGTGTTGGCGAACAATCTGAAACCTACAGACAAGGGATACATATTTTGTCCGTGTATCGACTGCCAAAACAATCTGAGATATCGCGGCGTTGAAACAATTAAGGAACATCTGATCCGCCGCGGTTTTACAAAAGATTTCCAAGACATAATCCGATGGCATGGTCAGAGTGCGTTCGATGTTATTAAGCCTGACGAAGGGGATAATGGTCAGGCAAACACAGAAACAGAACTTGGAGATGATACAGTTGCTGGTGACCCAGAAGACGTTACAGGGAACGTTGAGCCAGATTTCTGGGATGATGACATTGAGACTATGCTCGAAGATGTGGAACGACATTACTCTAACACGCCAGACAAGCATGAAAATTTGTTGGATTCATCCAAAACACCGTTGTACCCCGGGTGTGACCCTACAAAGTTAAGCAAGTTGAGTGTCGTCCTCAAGCTATTCAACTTGAAAGCGAAACATGGCTGGAGCGACGTAAGTTTCACTGACCTCCTGGAACTATTGAAATACGTTCTTCCGGTGGACAACGTTTTACCAACGACTACGTACTCAGCCAAAAAAATGATGTGCCCAATGGGTATGGGGTACCAGAAAATTCATGCTTGTCCAAATGGTTGCATGCTGTTTTGGAAATCGGATGAATTTGCTGAAAGCTGTTCAGCATGTGGAGCGTCACGGTATAAGAAACAACAAACTCACATCAGCGGTAGTAAGAAAGGTTCACCAGCTAAGGTACTGTGGTACCTGCCCATCATTCCAAGGTTCAGACGTTTGTTCTCCATTGAGAAAGACGCAGAGAATCTTCGGTGGCATTCAGTTCACAGGAAAAAGGATGGCAGATTAAGACATCCCGCTGATGCACCACAGTGGAGAAACATAGACGTAAAATTTCCTGAGTTTGGTAACGAACCGAGAAACCTAAGGCTAGGCTTGTGCACGGATGGGATGAACCCTTACGGTACTTTGAGTAGCATACACAGTACCTGGCCTGTGCTTTTAGTTATTTACAATCTACCGCCATGGTTATGCATGAAACCAAGACACATCTTGTTGTCTTTGTTAATATCTGGTCCAAAGCAACCGGGCAACAAAATTGACGTATTCCTACAACCTTTGATAGAGGATCTACAACTCTTGTGGAATGAAGGGGCTACGGTTTACGACTCATTCAGTAAAGAGGACTTCAATTTGCGTGCCATGTTGTACTGCACAATCAATGATTTCCCCGCCTATGGTAATCTTTCAGGCTATTCAATCAAGGGGGCGTTGGCGTGTCCGATTTGTGGTGAAAACACTTGTAGCATTCGCTTGAAACATAGTGGGAAAACCGTGTATATGGGCCACCGAAAAATGCTTCCAAAAGGACATAAGTATCGAAAGATGGCGAAAGAGTTCGATGGGAAAACTGATCACAGCATGGCGCGCCAGCCTTTGACAGGTACAGAGATTTACAAAAAGTTGGATAATATTGTGAACAACTTCGGGCCGCCAACCAAAAGTGGTGAAAAAAGTGTCTGGAAAAAGAAATCAATATTTTGGGAACTAGAGTACTGGCAGCATCTGGAGGTTAGACATTGTATCGATGGGATGCATGTCGAGAAGAACGTGGGTGAAAGTGTCACTAGCACTCTTTTGAACATAAAAGGAAAGACAAAGGATCATTTGAAAGGAAGAAAAGATTTAATTGAGTTGGGCATACGCACAGAGCTTGGCCCGCAAGAACGTGGAAAACGCACATTCTTGCCTCCTGCCTGTCACACTCTGTCTAAAGAAGAGAAACATAGTCTATGCAGTACCCTTTACAACATCAAGGTACCATCAGGTTACTCCTCAAACATAAGAAACCTAGTGTCCATGACAGATTTCAAATTAGTAGGAATGAAATCTCACGATTATCAGTCCTACTTCAAGAATTTTTGCCAATTGCACTACGTGGGATCTTGCCGGATGCTGTCAGACACACAATCACAAACGTCAGTGTCTTCCTCAAATCCATTTCGTCTAGGTTCTTGATGTGGACACTCTGTCTAAATTACAAAAGGATCTTATTGTGACAATGTGCCAGCTGGAGATGTATTTTCCTCCATCGTTCTTCGACATAATGATACATCTCCTCGTGCATCTTGTAAGAGAGATTCTGATGTGTGGTCCTTTGTACCTTCGCTACATGTATCCGTTCGAAAGGTACATGGGTGTCCTGAAGAAGAAAATGAAGAACCGTCGTCACCCAGAGGGTAGTATTATAGAGGGCACTATCACAGAGGAAGTTGTAGACTTCTGCACCAATTACCTAGAAGGTGTCGATACCATTGGACTTCCACGTTCTAGACACGAGGGCAGATTGAAGGGTGTTGGCACGGTTGGAAGGAAACTGAAAAGAATTGACATAGACACTCTTAACAAAGCTCATTTAGTTGTGCTAAGTCATCTTGAAGATGTTGAACCATACTTTGATGAACACTTGTGTGTTTTAAGAGCACAATATCCAAACATGAGTGAGACTACAAAATGAGCAGAATAGGACATTTGTCCGATGGTTCAAAGAGAGAGTGTTGTCCGATCAGTCCACGAATGTGCCTGAACTGATTAAAGTAGTTGCATTTGGACCAAATCTGGATGTAATTTCTTATGAGGGGTACGATGTCAACGGATTCACCTTTTTCACAGAACGTCAGGATCAGAAGTCAACGAATCAAAACAGTGGTGTAGAGCTTGAAGCTTATCAAAACTTATATGACATCGGTGTCGTGGGTCATAGTCCTGTCTCGGTACAACAATCATATTTCGGTGTTATACAAGACATCTGGGTATTGGACTACAACAGCTACGAAATGTGTGTTTTCCGCTGTAACTGGGTTAACAACAATCATGGCTACCGTGAGGAGGAGCATGGTATGAAACTGGTTGATCTGTCTAGAGCTACTCCCACGGTTGAGCCATTCGTTGTTGGGACGAAGGTTAAGCAGATATTTTATGTAACTGATCCCTGTAATCCTAGATGGTCTGTTGTGCTTAAAGGGAGAAGAGGAATAGTTGGTGTGGATGGTGTGGTTGATGAGGATGAGTATGATGCAGAAGATGAACCTCCAACTGTTCCTATTTCATTGGAAGAGGCTGAGGTCACAGGTCATCGTGAGTATATACGATCAGACCATAACGAGGGAATGTGGGTTGAGAGATAATGGTGTATGTAAGTTATTACTATAAAAATTTATATGAAATTAACACTCTTTTATTTATTGCTTGTTTATGACCATTATGAAATGCTTAATTTAATTCAAATTGTATTTCAATCCTTGCAGGCATGGCTGATCAGGACATGGCTGATGAAGAGTTCGATTTATTTTGTCGTGAGGAGGAGGAAAATGAGCAGCAAATGGTACCGGTCCCATCTACATCTGCCGCTGCTGCTGTTGCCCCATCCACATCTGCCGCTGCTGCTGTTGGCCCTTCCATGAGTGCACCTTCTACGAGTGCTACTCAGAGACCCAGAGGTAGAGGTCCGACCCGTGGGTTGAAACTGCAGAAACCGGATCAGATTAGTCTTCTGTGGGACCAGTATGGGAGGTATGGTGGGGGCAGCAGGTCAGAGTTCGCTAGTATGCTAGGGACTCTGGCCAGATCACATTGCTGCATCAACCACACATGGAAACAAGTCCCGGAAAAAGTAAAGGAGACCATCTGGAAGAAGGTGCAAGAACGGTACAAGATCCCAGAAGAAGTGAAGAAGACCGTTCTTTCTTTGGTGGCCGGCAAAGCTAAATCATTCCGCCACTACTTGGTTGAGCATTGGATCAACAGGGTGCCCCCACGTGAGCCTCCGCCGTATGTTGTATACAATGGCATGATAACTGAAGAGGAGTGGAAGGAGTTCGTTGAGCGGCACGCCACCCCCGAGTTCAGGGTATGTTTGTGTGTACTCTTTTCTTAATTAATGCTCATAATGCTTTATCCCTGATTTTCTAATTAATTTCCTGTTGTACTTTCTTAACAGCAAGTACAAGAACAAGCACGACAAAACCGTGAAGCTAATCTCTACCCCCACACCATGGGACGAAGGGGATATGTGGGCAGCCTCGAGGGATGGAAAGAAGCTGGTTTGCTGACACGGAGGAACGAGGAATGGAAGTGAATGCCCGATCGAGGATGTCTCTGAGGCGAGGAGGGTGCAGATGTACATACTGGGACGCCAGAAAACGACCAGCGAAGGTCAGAGGATATTTCCTAATGCTGCGATGGAACAACTGGCAAACCAAATTGTAAGTATTTGAAAGTAGCTGTTGAATAATTTACTTATATACTCAAGTGTTTGTTGATCTTAAATCTCGTCATTAACTTCTTTGAAAATTGGACAGTACGATGCGGCACAGAGAGGAGAAGTGGACTTACACGCTCCTCCTTCTCAAGACGACGCGCTGAATCAAATGCTTGGGAAGAAGGATCACCCGGGGCGTGTTAGAGGATTTGGGGGAGAAGTACGTCAGAAGAACGTATTCCCGCCATCTGCTAGGAAGGGTCAGATGAGTGCTGCTGAAGTCGAGGCGATGGTAGAGCGTAAGTTCGCTGCTGAGCGCCAAGCTAATGACGAGAAACATGCTGCTGAGCGCCGGGCTATCGAGGAGAGGCTGCAGGAAGCGTTGAATGCGATTGCACATGCGACTACTCAGCAGCAGCAGCTAGATCCTCCTCGAATGTCTTCTCTCGTCTAGTTGTGCTCCGGCCGCTGACCCGTACCCGTTTGCCAACATCCAGGTTAACTTTGTTTAACTATTTTTCTTCTAAAATAAAGTTATTTAAATAGTATTAGATTGGACTCACTTATTTATTTCACGTATTATCTCTGTTTATTAAAGGAGCAAAAAAAATGTAGTCTCCAAATACCATTAGACGGGCACCCTGTAGATGCGGCCTACGGGACGGTGTTGCCATCAGGTCCACTCACGCTCATCAGTTTCGTACGTCTACCCCCATTCTACGCGCGTGTGACCTTGGACCTGATAGTTGATGGATTTGAGCATGCATACCTTCCGATGGCGATTGACAACAAATGCACGCTGATCGAAGCGAAGGGAGACATATTGCCCTGGCCAGCATGTTATATTGTTGTCACCGATGAGGTAAGACTGTTTGACAACCATTTAGTATCTAATAAAATGCATTATTTAGCATTAAGTGTCTAATCTAATCTATTATAGATCCCTGAGCTTCCTCGCCGCGTAACCCGGCCCAGACTAGAAGAGACCAGCGCGCCGGCGAATCCTGAGATCCCTGAGGTTCCTCGCCGCGTATCCCGGCCCAGAGAAGAGAGATCAGCGCGCCGACGAATCCTGCCAGAAGGGTATGTTCTAGATAAATGTTTAATGTTACTATAATAATCAATTAGTAATTATCTTTACATTTATGCTTTATTGTTTGTGTGTGAAGGGTAAGAATCCAGTGAGTCGGGGTGCGAAAGGTAAGAATCCAGCGCCCGTCCGGGGTCGCACCAGGACTTCTGAGGCGCCTAAAAATAAGCTCGCACTGCCACAAAAACTTGTTAATGTTTTGGGGGCCAAGCAGATGA
This sequence comes from Limonium bicolor, assembly GCA_023374045.1. Lineage (NCBI taxonomy): Eukaryota > Viridiplantae > Streptophyta > Magnoliopsida > Caryophyllales > Plumbaginaceae > Limonium > Limonium bicolor. The sequence goes on along the minus strand of CM041782.1, from coordinate 275,628,079 downwards.
ATCTCTACGACAAGATCATGGTGAAGTCATCTCAAACTAACAACTTCATGATGACGCTTCCAAAGTCGATGTTTCACTACGAAGAAGATATGATGACGGCAATCAACTTTGAGGACATCAGAGAGATGATGTGTGGAGATTATCTGAACATTAACATTATTCAAGCTTATCTAAAGTAAGTGTTCTTTCCTCATACTGTAAAAACATATAGAATAAGTATCTATGAAGTTGCATTGGCTAACTTTTTATAGTACATGTGATATAATAGATGTCTGCTTGAGAGATGTGTTGAGAAGGACATGACATGCGTTACTGCGGTGTGCCCGGAGCGTTTATCGTACGACAATGTCACTAGGGACCCTGGGAGGTTTTGTAACTACATGATTCATGTCTTCAATGTTGTTGAACAACAGAATAAATTATTCATTCTAATGCCGTATCACCAAACGTGAGTTCTAATATAAAATTACATACTAATTAGCTAACTTTGTTACCTTCATTTCTCATTTCATTTTGTATTTGACATTGTAGCCACCACTGGGCTTTGTTTATATTCTGCGCTGCCACCGCTACTCTGCTTGTTCTAGATCCACTAGGGCAGTGGAAAGAATTCAACACTGAAGACTTAATCAAAGAGTAAGTTTTTATTACTATTTAATTGTTTGTAAGTTTTTTGAACCAAAATTAATGTACTTGTTCATTTTGCTAAACGCTTTTGTTAATATATGTAACAGTTGTTACAAAAAAACCCCTCAGGGAGAGTTTGGTGATTTGACCGTCGATTACATCAAGGTTTGGTAATTCATGTATTTCATTCGTGCTGCTATTATCTTTGTACAATTGTTTTACATTTGTGAATTTTGGTGATTTAGTGCCCTACCCAAAAGGATTCTAAGAGTTGCGGGTACTACGTGATGCGGTATATGTACGAGTTCTGCGGGTACTTCCCAAGTTTTAAGAATGATATTGACAAGGTAATACGAACGCTGTCTTGTATTTAATTCTTTCGGCAGATTTTTTGTGTCTTTATCTTAATCTCATTATGTGTTCCATTCCTTTTCTTGTTGCAGATTAAAGAGCATTATGCCAGATTCAAGACTTATGCTCCTGCCGACTTGTTGCATGTCAGAGAGAGCATGGCAGCCATGTTTATGAGAATGGAGTGGTAGACTAGCTAGCTGCTGCTGTAACATATATTTTTTTTTAGTTGCTGCTCTGATTCTGTTAGTTGCTGCTGCAACAGATTATATTGTGTAACAGATTATATTTTTTGTTAGTTGCTCTGATTCTGTTTGTAATGAATTATGCTAGCTGCTGCTGTAACAGATTCTAGCTGTTGTATTGAATATTTCTGTTGCAATTGTGCGCAGAAATGAATTTGCAATTGTTATCTCTGTTGCAATTGTGTAACAGATTGAATATGTTACAGATTTTCGATCTGGTGCTTTATTAGATGTTATCTCTGTTGCAATTGTGTAACAGATTGAATATGTTACAGATTTTCGATCTGGTGCTTTATTAGAATGAATTTGTGTTGTTGGTATTTGATTCAGGTGGTTCAATTGTGCAGTTTCTGCCCTCTGTTGCTTATCTGTTACAATTCTGTCTCTGTTGCAATTGTGTAGATTTGTAAAAAAAAATAAAATAATAAAAAAAAATTACACTTTAGATTACGGTTCTAATAACCGTAATCTAAAGTCCTTTGGGCGCGCGCGCCAAAACACTTTAGATTACGGTTATTGTTAGAACCGTAATCTAAAGTGTCGACTTTACATTACGGTTATTTGTAAAACCGTGATCTAAAGTCCTTTGGTTCGCGCGCGCCAAAGGACTTTAGATCACGGTTTTACAAATAACCGTAATGTAAAGTCAATGACACGCGGGCCGGAAAAGGGCCATTAATTACGGTTTAAAACCGTAATTAAAGACGTCGCCATCTTTATTGACGCCCGCGTAGATTACGGTCCAGAACCGTAATGTAACACGGTTTTGGACCGTAATTAAAAGCTCGCGTTCCACCAGTGACACTATTGTAATCCTCTCACCAAGGGCTACGTTTCTATCTTTCCAAAATCGAAAACACACATTTTGTTTTATGGGTATTACCCCATTTGGAGCTCATCAAGACCACCATTAGAGCCACCTTGTTCTCCGTTCTTTTGAGGTAAAAAGCTCTTCGAAACTCCATTGTTTTTCTAGCCTTAAGGCAAAACGAATTTGAACTAAACCCTTGTTTGGTTCCTCTTGTACCAGCCGGTTTTGGCTTCTTTGAAGGGTTGGAAACCTTGTTTCTTAAACTCCTCTAAGTTTTCAATCTACTCCCTTGCAAGGTAATGAAACTCCTAAACCCTAGAATATACATTAAAAAGCTTAAGTAATGTTAGGGTTAGTTTTAGTATTGAATGGTGTATTTATTAATGGGTTGTAAGTTAGATGTTGAGAAACTATAACCGGTAGAGGGAGAAGGAAAGAAGCAAGAAGAGCAAGCAAACCAAGAAGAAGAGAAAAGAAAGGAAAACAAGAACAGGTAAATTACCTCTGTTCAGTGTTGTATAATGCGTGTGTGGTGAGCAAGTGTAATGTCTTAGTAAATGTAAACCAATACCGTAGCAATGAAATGAGCATAACTAGCATTATGAATTGTTGAGTTGGAATCTGTCAAAACAAAAATACGTAAGCTGCTGCTGTGTAAACGTTTGAACTGATGCACATATATATATATATAAACCGTCTGATGCATATATGTATAGTTGAACAGGTTGTGATCTTTGATGAGTGAACAAACCAATGTGGTGAACCTTAAGTTTTTAGGGGATACCATGTCAAATCTAGAGAGAAACTATGTCCACTTAAGGGTTGTTGGCATTTGTAGAAGAAGAATGAAAACTAAACATAAGCAGCAGCAGCAGCTCGAACTCTGCAACAGAAAGGAAGAAAAGAATGAAACAGTGGAAATGGTGAGATAGCAGTAGGTTGGGGAATTGATTTTTGGTGAGGGATTTAGGTGAGTTAGATGCTTGGATAATAGTTAAACATGTATATTAACATTAGAAACCATTAGGAGTGATTAAAAGGAAGAAGAATGAAACAGGGCATGAAAAATGTCTCAGTTCGTAGCAGACCATTGTTGGTCCGGGACTTAGGCCTTGTATTAAGTCCCGGACCAACCATCTAAAACTACCCGAGTTGCAAATCATTAAGGGTCCGGGACTTACCTCTGGTATAAGGCCCGGACCACTAGCCAATTCATTCGAGAGGTTAATTTGCTTCTGGTCCGGGACTACCTTATGTATAAGGTCCCGGACCATAACAAAAACCATTCGAGAATTCCGATATGTGTTGGTCCGGGACTTAGGACCTGGACAAGGTCCCGGACCAACACCATAATTCACCCGAGAGAAATTTTAATGGGTTATAAGTTAGGCATTGTTTGGGTATAATTGTATAAGTTGCATAAGACTTAATTAATCATAATTAATAGTCATTAGGAGTATACACAAGCGAGAATAAGAATGAGGAGTAAGTAAAGAATGGAATGAAATTGTACAAGTAAGGATTAGTAAGTATGTAAATGGATGAACTAAGGAAATTTGAGGGGCCTAGGTAGTGTGTAAAACATGTGAGATTACATGTAAGAAGATTGGAGAAACAATGGGTAAAGTATGGGACTGAAAACAGAAGTAAAATGCAAATACTGGGCCGGACCGAACTTGCGACCGGACTTGCATGTTCGGTCGAGCCCAGATTTACAAAGACGCGAAAGCTTCTGGAATCGACCGGACTTGCGACGACTTGCAAGTTCGGTCGACCAGAAAAATTCTCTCGTCTGTAACCTACTAGAATCGACCGGACTTGCGACCGACATGCAAGTTCTGTCGGCCAGAAAATTTCCGTCGAGCAAGCTACTGGAATGGCCGACCTTGCGACCGGACTTGCAAGGTCGGTCGGGCTAAAATTTTTCCGTTAAGTAACTTACTGGAATGGACCGACCTTGGGACCTTCGGACTGCAAGGTCGGTCCGGCCCTGGAATTTTCACCCGATGTAACCTACTGACTCGGACCGAACTTGCAAGGTCGGTCGCAAGTTCGGTCGGGTCAAAACTTACAAAAAAAAAACTATAAGACTATGGTTAGTATATGTATGTATGTATATGTATACCCACCTATACATACGTGCATGTATGTGTAAGTAAACCATTGTTAAGTAATTAAAAGTAAGTAAATAAAATGTAAGTATAGGAATGTGAAGACCTAATAAGTATGAGTTAGGAAGCGTAAGGGTAACCGAATTAAGTTAATGATAGTTAGATTAATTATTCGGTTGTATGTATATCATAGGATTTGAATTGTGAATACCGGAGGAATGTTGGGATACAAGTACAACGGTGAAAGGTATGATTTCTTCATGCCCTGTATCCTAATCTGGTTACCCCGATTTGTGTGCTTATTTGACCACCTAAATAAGATAAATGCATGAATCGGACTATATTGCACTTACCTGTGCTTGACTTATGTTGTGCTTGATATTTATTGTCTTGAGCACTAGTTTGTATAATTCATGAAATATATGAATGATGATGAATGGTATTCTAACCTCGTATTGTACTTGTGTAATGTATTGTACCTCGTATGTATGTGTATATGTGTATTGTATTATTGTGGCTTGGATGTTGACTTGTGCTAATTCCTAACTATCTAACTCCTAACTTAAGTGAGTAAATTGGAATGAGTACAAGTCCGATATAGCTTCGGCCACGCGTGAGGATGCGGAGTCACAAGAGGTTGGCTGCAATTCCTGACTCTTAAACTGGTCCGCGGCCCAAATCCCTTAAATGGGTAGCATCCCGGATTGGTGAGTCAAGTAAATCCCGGAGGTGGGACGGTGTAGTCCCCAGGGCCGGAGGTCCTGACGACTTAACTTGAGAGTAAGAGTAAGTAAGTATGGATCCGTAAGTATTGAGTGTTATGCGTATGTATGAAGTAACGAGTAAAAGAGTAATCTCCACCCGATTAACCCGGGTGGACCAATGAAGCTAACAAGAATTGTGTATTGTGTATGTGATGTATATGTGTAATTCGGGAAAAGGTAAGTATGCATTGAATGTTTTATGTTGTACCTCTTGTATGTAATGAAGTGTATGTATGTGTGTATGTCTTGCGTAATGTATTGCAATATTATGTATAAAGCATGTATGCATGTATGTTTGAATGAAATCAACCGCATGCATACGACCAAGTGGTCGGCGTACCCTCACTAGTACGCGGGGTATGTGGTTATCATGCTCGGCGAAAGCTGACCCCTTCGGGGGACATTTTTTAGTGTGCAGGTACCCGAAACGAATATGGTCAAGGAAGTGACCGGAGGCACACCCTGGTATTTAGACGTAAGTAGCGTGTGAGGAACGGGTAGTAAGTAGCCTCTTAGTGAGTATGTATGAACTTGGAAGAAGCATTGTAATGGTATTGGGAACCTAGTAAACTCGGTTATGTATTTTGTATTGTATGGTTAATGGAGGAGTAAACTATTGAATGGAACCTTGTAGTATTCGTTTGATGAATGGAGTATGTGTTGTGGAAGTGTAGTACTCGGGATTCCGGTCCATCAGACCGATGTTGTATGTAATAGGAGTAGCCTTGTTAGTCACGTGGGTGGCTAACGGCATTGTATCACCCAATGTATGTAAGTAGGTATCTGCTGCGTGTATCTGATGAGTAAGGAGATTGGACGGTAAGCATGTATTAATGGTAGGGGTGTTACAAAAAGTGGTATCAGAGCGAAGTATCGCTCTGATGACTGGAAATACCGAGTTTAGGAAATACCGAGTTAGGATTTAGAAGCTTAGGGCTATGGGCTGAGTGATAGCATTAGAGAGATGCTAGTTAAGAACTCCCGGTGAGTACCGGATACCTACAACACCAGTCCCGCCCGCCGCATCCCCAATGTATAACTTGGGAAAGGACGCCAGAGAGAAGAAAAGTCTTCTCATACTCGGGGAAACCCGATCTGGCAGTGGTGAATCAATCACACAGTAAACAAGAACCGACATGTAGTAGATTCCAAGAACTGGAAGTCCCGGAGATAGTTCCCGGTTGAACCACAACCCCGCACGCAATAGCGGTAGAATGAGCACTCCAACCACGAGGAGGCTATAACTTGCAACAGCATGGGGTGACCTGCTTAGCAGTCGCGAAACCTAGCTAGTCAACCAACAGCAGGACAGAAGCACTAACCGTGCAACGGAATGAAAAAGGGAGCGGTAACGGAACCCGAGGCACAAGTCTACGGGATAGTAATACCTGAATAATACCACCAACGGTATGCTAGCCGACTAAGGACATAGTTGGAAGCGGTTAACTCCAAAACTACGACGCCATCAAGGTTGCAACACCTGGCCAATATAGCTCAGACAACTACAAGAACAACCATGAGATATAAACCAATAGGACTACAAGCGTAGTGCCTAAACAAGGAAGGCTCAGTAACCACCACAAATGTGTGGGAACGAGCCACAAGGAGCGACACTAAACCAAATAGAACGGGAACCTCCAAGGAGTGGAGGAGTACCCAGATCTACGACAGCCATGTCTAGACCACCAAGAAGCTACCTAAAGGAGCGAGTATACCAATTATCGATCAATAAGATCGAGGGAAGCGTCAACGAGACTAACAAACACAAATGGAAACCATACCGAGATTGGCGTAGGATTATCCAAAAACCACCGATACCACGCACTTGCCAAGGCAAGTGCAGTAAAGACAAGATATGTAAAGGAACACTAACACGTCACAAGTACATAGTAATGTACGGTGACTGTAACGAAACAACCACAGGATCACACATCCTAACAACCAGACGTATGGAACCTTGGAAAGGCCTAACGGCCCGACCACTGTATTTAGAACATACCAGTCAGCGAGAGGCTAGACTTGGTCAAGACCTCAAACGTGGCTATGCCATGAGAGATTTCTTTTAACACCGAACCATTGTCTTAAAACCCAAAATTTTCTTTTCAAAACCACAACCCTCTTTTAAAAACCTTGGATTTTAAAACCAGACCAACAATATTATGGTGAGTATCATAAGATGATACAAGAGGAGTTGGCAACAGAATACTTCACCTAGGCGTGTGACGAACACTACGAGTATACCCGTTACGGGATGTGGGACAACCGCACTCCGAAGGAGCTTGCGGGCCCGACATATAGTTGGGTAAGTGGTAACGTATCAACATGGTACCCCACGTATGTATACATGTAATGTGCGACACACGGGAAGTAGTCAACTCCGTTCTACGACCATGAGTGAGTTCAATCAGAACAGCTGGACACCTCAGACGATCAAGTGTCAAGGAACTCAGAGAATCCATCTGAAGATAAGGGATGAGGATTGGGGAGTGCAAAAGCACAGATTAATAAGTATATACATTGGATATGTCTCAAATAATCCAAACAATTCATGACTGCTGGAAGGTATACCCAGCCTAAACACAGTAAGGCAATCGCCTAACGTGAAAACCACGATGCTCAACAAACGGGACATAATTCCCAAGAGCAACCCCAAGATTACCACAAGTATACTCCATCATTGAAGGGAATACCAAACCTAGTCTTAAACACTAGGAACAAGCATAAACAGTCTACCCAAGGACAGGAGACGTCATGACCCAAAAGGGGAAAACTCAAGTACAACACCACAAGAAGGTACAGTGGACAACATGTCATCAGCATTAGCCGGATGTAACGGCATGCTTCAACAACACTCAGGAGCAGTCCTTGAAGGGTGTCTGCATTGCAACAGTCGAAAAACAACGACATGATAAAAGCACGAAAGTTAGCACGAACACTCGGTTAGGACCCGAAGGGATTTCACTTAACAGGAAATGCCCTAAGATACTGAGAGACACTTATTAACACCATTTGCCTAAGAAGGTCTCCTATGAACGGAAGCGTGATGCCACGACTTACCACGGAGCCCAATAATACCTCCAACCCATGACAGTATACATGGAGTGGAAACATGTATAAGCAGCTTGCAAGAGCATAGCTGGCAGCAATATGGCTCTAAGGCCATAAACCTGATGCGTGGAGCAACCTTAAACGGTTGCAAAACCCGCACCATCACTAACAACACTTGCAAGAAATATTGCCTCATACGACAAGAAATCAACAACTGGACCATAAATTCAAACCCAACATTCTGAGTGGCTTGGAGTAATGGTCAACTCAATGTCACTGCCACTAGAGCATCAGCCTAGTATACAGTTGACGAAGTTCTTACTTAATTACCGCCATGCCTTCTGTAGCAATGGTAGCACAGAGGCATGAGAATCATGATAATGCCAACATTGGCCTTGTCCACACTTGGACACTACGAGAAACCCAAGGGAAGGTACCCCTCGTCAACCGAAGATCACAAATGAGGTGATGATGTGAACCTTTAGAAAAGGCTTCCACTTACTATAACAATAAACCACGCAATAGATATTGCCAAGGGGTGATGGAATAAGGAAATCAGATTTCCAAACCATTACGACTTAAAGGAGTAAGCATACTCCATATGTACTCAAGCATGTGGTGAACCATTGTGTAAACACCAACATAGCAAACCTTGTCATTAGACCTATGAGTGGAGACAAACCCCTCAACAAGAACCTTCACTTGTCAGTGATAGAATACCCTCCAATTGGAGAACGGGACCAGAAAACCCTTGAAGTTTCATGGGATGTCCTGGTAATATACATACAAGCAAAACTACACAGCCAGAGCCTAAACCAATGCTCAGCACTGAAAGGCAATAATTATCAAAGCAATTAATGTGAACACACATTGAACACCATGAATGACTAACGCTCAAGAGAGCTTATGACCCGATGAGTTATCTCATCCTTGGTCAACCAAGATACTTGGTAAATTGTACCACAAATGATGATAGAATGTGAGGTAAGTTAACCTACACATAAAACCTAAGTGGAATAAGACATCTCCACATTGGGAATATAATAAGATTGCCGTATGCTATGACAACCGTCATACACACAAACACAGGGAACTCCTAGTGTATTTACACCATAAGGAAATGGTGCCAAGGACAATGTCACTAAGTAAAAAGGAACTACCACAGTAATAGAAACAGTAAAAGCAATGTTGTACAATGAGTAAGAATACGGAGCGCAACAGGCGACCGCTATGAAGGAGTAGTTAAGCAATAACACGGAGTATAAGTATGAGATGACACACAAAAATATTCTTTCCTATCACATAAGTGACTTACTGTCAAGCGTTTACGCCTCTGCACTCTGTATGACTGAGTGTTTTGGTATTGCACTTGTGCAGCTAATGATCTAATGGGATGGCTAGGGATATGGAGAATGTAAACCGTAGTAAATCCTTCTTTTCACCAACAGACATGGCAAGCCAATTAAGCAAGCTTAGCAACAACCGTGCGGCCTAAGGCCAAAGAAGCACGAAGAGTGCGAAACACACTAACAATCACAGATGTGAATTCCAATGGAATAAAAGGTGAAGAGGGACTTAAGGAAGTCACTATGACCGACGCATATCAATGCAAGGTCATACAAGTAAAGAACACTTGTACTGAACCAGGAGAACTGGTATAATTCAGAAGCTATTGACAACAGAGGAAGTACTACAACTAAGTAGTGACTTAACCTCGCCCGACAATAAGTCGGAGGAGCTTAATGAATAATCGTGGAAGCATAAATAGCATGTGTAGTAGATTACCAGAGAGCTGGTTATAAATCTTAACGCGTTGAGTTCAAACATGGTAAAAGAATACCGCAGTTGTTTAGTAAACCTTATTCCCATAATAGACGGATGAGAAGGTAATGTATAGCACATTAAGGATAACAAGAAGGGTGAATAACCCAAGTTATCAGGGTCGCGCAGCAGAAGCTAGTGGGCCCTAGCTAGAAGATCAATGTACCTAGTGAGCATAATATAATGGCTATTAATGTCTTGAAGCTGATTAGGCTAGAATCGAATTAAATATGAGTTAAATAAACTCATATAGGAACTCTTGGTGCAAAGACTAAACCATTGGTATGGTTAAGACCCTTTGACCAGAGCATAGTACATAACATACTGTAGTGAAGCTAAGCGCTTCGGATTGCCCGAATTAAATAACCAATGTTTAATATTAACATATAGGTGATTACGTGGGCGCAATCCCCTTTAAGGGGGGTAGAGCGAAAACCGCTTAATGTAAGTTTTGTGAATAAAACACATAAACTATAATGTGCATAGCACAAATGAGAATTGATTGGATGACTGGTACTTATGTTAAATAAACATATGTATTCATTCATATTGAAATTATGGTAATTAGGCACTAGAGATGCAAATACCATAGGACGAATATACCCATCTTGTAACCCAGTGTAAGAGTATTAGTAAAAGAAAAGTAATGAGTAGTGGACGGAGCTCCACAAGTATTGTAACCTTTGATGAAGTAGTACGAAATGAATGAGGATAGTAGATGAATGAAGTTTATGAGTAGTGGAATCGTAAGTAAAATATTTGAAACAATTGAAGCCAACTAAATCTTATAAGTGTAGTATTCCGTAGTTAGAATATAGGAGATGATGGTGAGTAATGGATGGAAGTAGTGAAGGTTGATGAAATGAGCATTAGGATCGAACCATGGAGTAAAGCATTTGGGAAGTAGAGTGAGGACGATTGATGGATTGATTCCATCCTTTGGAGATGTATGAATTCGCAACCACGACTAGAAAGAATAAAAAGATAGAAAATGAAAACAATTTAATTATTGTTTGGTTGAACCTGATGTGGGAAGTCGAACTTGATCCTGATCAGATCAAGGGAAACCGAACACAAATTGGGGTGGAAAGATAGTTCAACACTGATGCTGATCACATCAGGGTCGAATGATTCTTGAAGCTCCCCTCAAGTGGTCACAAGAATCACACATAGGATAGAAGTAATGAATATAAATTGGAACTTGGAGTTGGATGCTTTAGAAAGATTTCTAATTAGCTGTTGGGAAGGATTTTTCCTTAGACTGAGAATAAGGATTTGGCTAGAAGCTTATACCGGAGAAGATAGTAGTGTAGCATATGGTATTATTCCAAGGGCAGCAGGACATAGAGATGACCTGAGTGCCTGCGGGATTGTAATGTGTATTGCATTGCTTTGGGGATAGCTTTGCACTGTACGTATGTATAAATTTGGTAATGAGGAACCGGATGGTTAGTAGTAGTGTGGATTGGAGTAATTATAGTACATTTGTAGGGTATGGAATGTAGAGACTGTGAGTAGTGGATTTGGGAACTGTAAGGAGGAAGAATGTGTGACTTTTAGTATTAGACATGTAAGGATGAGTAAGCATTGTAAACCTATAACCTCGAACAACTTTGAGGACAAAGTTCTTAAGGCGGGTAGATTGAAATACCCCGACCTTAAAAAAGGTGATTAAATTATCCTAATAGGTATTTAAGAGCCTAATAATGATTAAGAAATATTGGTAAGAGAAAATAAATCCAAAAGAAATAAAGAAACGCTTAAAAAGCGAAAAATGCTAAATAAGCGTTAAATAACCATAGGAGGTATGAGACCTCGGTTAGCGTATTATAAGGATCCTAAAGGCTTAATTAAGTGTAAATAAATATGAGGGAACAAATCCCGAAGAAAACGGATCCTCAAAATGGATTAAAAACACTAATGAACATTAAAGCGCGTTTTTCGAGGTAACCGGGAAAACGTGACTTTAAGCGGGTCAAATAGACTCGTAACAATTTTGGTCAACTAAATAATCATTAATAAATATTAGTGAAGCTTTAGAACCAATAAAATCAATAAAACGAGAAATTAGTAAAAACTGTCAAAAACAGGAAGTTGTAGGTAGAAACTTAAATAACCAAAACTTATGTGTCCAATAATGTAAAAATAAATTCAAAACCCACATGGGGCTGGGGTCTGTCCGACTTTGTCCCCCCTCTCACACTCACCAATCTTCTCTATTTACAAAAGACAAAAGTAATTAAAAACCATAAAGTAAACTTACCTCTCACACTCTCTCTCCCATTCTCATTTCTTTCTCACGTGTAGCAGCCGCACTCCCTCACTCTCTGATTTTTTCCCTTCTTCTTCCCCAAGCATGCGACATTAATGGAGAAAGGAGCAAACACATAAAAACCTTACCTTCTCTCCTCTTGTAACCCACTCAAATCTCTTCCAAAAATTACAAAAATTACACCATTGTAATCCTCTCACCAAGAGCTACGTTTCTATCTTTCCAAAATTCGAAAACACACATTTTCGTTTTTATGGGTATACCCCATTTGGAGCTTCAAGACCACCATTAGAGCCACCTTGTTCTCCTTGTTCTTTTGAGGTAAAAGTCTCTTCGAAACTCCATTGTTTTTCTAGCCTTAAAGGCAAAACGAATTTGAACTAAACCCTTGTTTGGTTCCTCTTGTACCCAGCCGGTTTTGGCTTCTTTGAAGGGGTGGAAACCTTGTTCTTAAACTCCTCTAAGTTTCATCTACTCCCTTGCAAGGTAATGAAACTCCTAAACCCTAGAATATACATTAAAAGCTTAAGTAATGTTAGGGTTAGTTTTTAGTATTGAATGGTGTATTTATGAATGGGTTGTAATGTTAGATTGTTGAGAAACTATAACCGGTAGAGGGAGAAGGAAAGAAGCAAAGAAGAGCAAGCAAACCAAGAAGAAGAGAAAAGAAAAGGAAAACAAGAACAAGGTAAATTACCTCTGTTCAGTGTTGTGTATAATGCGTGTGTGTGTGAGCAAGTGTAATGTCTTAGTAAATGTAAAACCAATATGACCGTAGCAATGAAATGAGCATATAACTAGCATTAGTGAATTGTTGAGTTGGAATCTGTCAAAACAAAAATACGTAAGCTGCTGCTGTGTAAACGTTTGAACTGATGCACATATATATATATAAACCGTCTGATGCATATATGTATAGTTGAACAGGTTGTGATCTTTGATGAGTGAACAAACCAATGTGGTGAAACCTTAAGTTTTTAGGGGATACCATGTCAAAATCTAGAGAGAAACTATGTCACTTAAGGGTTGTTGGCATTTGTAGAAGAAGAATGAAAACTAAACATAAGCAGCAGCAGCAGCTCGAACTCTGCAACAGAAAGGAAGAAAAGAATGAAACAGTGGAAATGGTGAGATAGCAGTAGGTTGAGGGAATTGATTTTTGGTGAGGGATTTAGGTGAGTTAGATGCTTGGATAAGTAGTTAAACATGTAATATTAACATTAGAAACCATTAGGAAGTGATTAAAGGAAGAAGACAATGAAACAGAGCATGAAAAATGTCTCAGTTCGTAGCAGACCATTGTTGGTCCGGGACTTAGGCCTTGTATTAAGTCCCGGACCAACCATCTAAAACTACCCGAGAGTTGCAAATCATTAAGGGTCCGGGACTTACCTCTGGTATAAGGTCCCGGACCACTAGCCAATTCATTCGAGAGGTTAAGTTGCTTCTGGTCCGGGACTACCTTATGTATAAGGTCCCGGACCATAACAAAAACCAATTCGAGAATTCCGATATGTGTTGGTCCGGGACTTAGGACCTGGACAAGGTCCCGGACCAACACCATAATTCACCCGAGAGAAATTTTAATGGGTTATAAGTTAAGGCACTGTTTGGGTATAATTGTATAAGTTGCATAAGACTTAATTAATCATAATTAAGAGTCATTAGGAGTATACACAAGCGAGAATAAGAATGAGGAGTAAGTAAAGAATGGAAATGAAATTGTACAAGTAAGGATTAGTAAGTATGTAAAGTGGATGAACTAAGGCAATTTGAGGGGCCTAGGTAGTGTTTAAACATGTGAGATTACATGTAAGAAGATTGGAGAAACAATGGGTAAAGTATGGGACTGAAAACAGAAGTAAAAATGCAAATACTGGGCCGGACCGAACTTGCAACCGGACTTGCAAGTTCGGTCGAGCCCAGATTTACAAAGACGGGAAAGCTTCTGGAATCGACTGGACTTGCGACCGGACTTGCAAGTTCGGTCGGACCAGAAAAATTCTCCCGTCTGTAACCTACTGGAATCGACCGGACTTGCGACCGGACATGCAAGTTCGGCCGGCCAGAAAAATTTCCGTCGAGCAAGCTACTGGAATGGACCGACCTTGCGACCGGACTTGCAAGGTCGGTCGGGCTAAAATTTTTCCGTTAAGTAACTTACTGGAATGGACCGACCTTGGGACCGGACTTGCAAGGTCGGTCGGCCCTGGAATTTTCACCCGATGTAACCTACTGACTCGGACCGAACTTGCAAGGTCGGTCGCAAGTTCGGTCGGGTCAAAACATACAAAAAAAAAACTATAAGACTATGGTTAGTATATGTATGTATGTATATGTATACCCACCTATACATACGTGCATGTATGTGTAAGTAAACCAATGTTAATTAATTAAAAGTAAGTAAATAAAATGTAAGTATAGGAATGTGAAGACCTAATAAGATGAGTTAGGAAGCGTAAGGGTAACCGAATTAAGTTAATGATAGTTAGATTAATTATTCGGTTGTATGTATATCATAGGATTTGAATTGTGAATACCGGAGGAACATTGGGATACAAGTACAACGGTGAAAGGTATGATTTCTTCATGCCCTGTATCCTAATCTGGTTACCCCGATTTGTGTGCTTATTTGACCACCTAAATAAGATAAATGCATGAATCGGACTATATTGCACTTACCTGTGCTTGACTTATGTTGTGCTTGATATTTATTGTCTTGAGCACTAGTTTGTATAATTCATGAAATATATGAATGATGATGAATGGTATTCGAACCTCGTATTGTACTTGTGTAATGTATTGTACCTCGTATGTATGTGTATATGTGTATTGTATTATTGTGGCTTGGATGTTGACTTGTGCTAATTCCTAACTATCTAACTCCTAACTTAAGTGTGTAAATTGGAATGAGTACAAGTCCGATATAGCTTCGGCCACGCTTGAGGATGCGGAGTCACAAGAGGTTGGCTGCAATTCCTGACTCTTAAACTGCTCCGCGGCCCAAATCCCTTAAATGGGTAGCATCCCGGATTGGTGAGTCAAGTAAATCCCGGAGGTGGGACGGTGTAGTCCCCAGGGTCGGAGGTCCCGACGACTTAACTTGAGTAAGAGTAAGAGTAAGTAAGTATGGATCCGTAAGTATGTATGAGTGTGTATGCGTATGTATGAAGTAACGAGTAAAAGAGTAATCTCCACCCGATTAACCCGGGTGGACCAATGAAGCTAACAAGAATTGTGTATTGTGTATGTGATGTATATGTGTAATTCGGGAAAAGGTAAGTATGCATTGAATGTTTTATGTTGTACCTCTTGTATGTAATGAAGTGTATGTATGTGTGTATGTCTTGTGTAATGTATTGCAATATTATGTATAAAAGCATGTATGCATGTATGTTTGAATGAAATCAACCGCATGTATACGACCAAGTGGTCGGCGTACCCTCACTAGTAGGCGCGGTATGCGGTTATCATGCTCGGCGAAAGCTGACCCCTTCGGGGGACATTTTTTAGTGTGCTGGTACCCGAAACGAATATGGTCAAGGAAGAGACCAGAGGCACACCCTGGTATTTAGACGTAAGTAGCGTGTGAGGAACGGGTAGTAAGTAGCCTCTTAGTGACTATGTATGAACTTGGAAGAAGCACTGTACTGGTATTGGGAACCTAGTAAACTCGGTTATGTATTTTGTATTGTATGGTTAATGGAGGAGTAAAGTATTGAATGGAACCTTGTAGTATTCGTTTGATGAATGGAGTATGTGTTGTGGAAGTGTAGTACTCGGGATTCCGGTCCATCAGACCGATGCTGTATGTAATAGGAGTAGCCTTGTTAGTCACGTGGGTGGCTAACGGCATTGTATCACCCAATGTATGTAAGTAGGTATCCGCTGCGTGTATCTGATGAGTAAGGAGATTGGACGGTAAGCATGTATTAATGGTAGGGGTGTTACACCAATAGGGTCCAGGCCCGGCATACTCAGCGTTTATCGCTGAGACTACACACATTGGGCAGGTTGCTGATTATCGTCGAAGCCGAAGTGCGGGATCAGGGTAGTTAGGGTTTACTTTAATTACCGTACATGGAATTCATTTGTATAACAATATCAGTCTATGGTTTGTATAATGGTACGGTTGTATATATTCGGGATTGAGTAGACGCTTACTTGTCGACGGTTATGATTATGGACTTAGTATGATGTATAGGATTTATCTCGTTATCACAACGGTATAATAGTGTTGTTTATGTTGGTTGTTGGATATAGTTCTGCTTCGTTACTCGCATGGGCGAGTAATGGCAGGTGACACCCGAGTGAGTATTGATGTTGTTATTTATTCTTCACCTGTAAGACGTTTTATTTATTGCTACGTCAGGGATTATTACGTGTTTATCGAGAGGGGTTACAAAAGTGGTATCAGAGCGGAGTACCGCTCCGATGACGAGATACTAGGTTAAGACAGTGAGCTTAGGACTTGGGAAATTATGGGAAACGTTTGTGAGGTACGAGACGACTCGTCTTAAAAGATATTGTGATTAGTAAGACAAATTGAGTGATATATTAGCCTTAGAGGCTATTCAATATCCACTGGTTGTCTACGGTAAATTACCGAGTGATCATGCGACATTCTGTACTACAAATGTCTGGAGGGACTAGAGGCCGTGGTGCCGGTGGAGGTGGAGGCGGTAACCCCGTGATTCCAAGAGTTGCAGAGACGATTGCTGCCGTTCTTGCACAGCTTGGTACTCAAATTGGAGGAACATCAGCCCACCCGCCACAGCCCAGGGAGACGAAGTGGCTGAAGTCAGTTACCGAGACCCGACCACCTACTTATTCAGGGGAGCCAGACCCCATAGCCTTAGAGCATTTTATAGTAGAACATGAGAAGGCCTACGAAGCTTTGCAAGTACCTACCGACAAGAGAGTCTTCATTGCTGCTTTCCACCTGAAGGATGCAGCCAGCACTTGGTGGAGGTTGGTCAATGACCATCACCTGGCTCCGCCCGACTTTACGTGGGCTGCCTTCGTTGAGCTGCTGAGGGGGAAGTACTACCCGGCACATCTCAAACAGAGGAAGCGCCATGAGTTCGAGACACTCTCCTAGGGAGGTCTGACCGTGGATGAGTACTACGCTCGATTCATTGGTCTGCTGGACTTCATCCCCAGAGTTGATCACTCAGAGACCGTGAAAGTCGAGAAGTTCCAGGGGGGATTGTTGTTTCGCTTCCAAATGGGGATGGGTGCTACCCTCTATACTACCATCCAGGTATTAACCTAAATGCCAGTAATTCTTTAGTTACTACATTACCGATTAACTTTGTGAGAACTTACCAATGAGATTCCAGGAGTGTTACGATGCTGCCTCGAGGACGGAGCTAATGCTCCAGACTCGGGAAGAGACTCTCAGGACAAAGAAGAGAAAGAACCCTGAGGGAGAGTCTGAGGGTGGAGGAGCATCTCCAGGCGATAGCCAGAAGAAGGGAAAGTAAGGACTTATCCCATTCTAAATTACTTACCATATTAAACACCTTTATGAATGCTGACCCGAAACCTTAAACAGGAAATTCTTCTAGAAGAAAGGGCAGCAGGGTCACCAGGGAGCGAAGGGGCAAGAGCCCGTCCCTTGGTTGACCGGCCCAGCTATAGATGCTCAGCCTTTAAGATCTGCGCCTCCTAAGGGTGAGAACACCTTCCTCTTAAATTAAATTGTAACCTTATCCTTGGTATCTATAGCTATTAACTTAAACTAAATGCTACCATTAGGCACTGGATAGCCCTAGCGCCATTTCTATTGCAAGTGTTGTGGGAAGGATCATCCTGGGGTCGACTGCAGTGGCCGCAAAGTTGAGTGCCGGTACTGCAAGAAAAAGGCCACCGGGAGTTCGAGTGTTGGATGAACCCTGAGGGCCGTAACTACAGGCCACCAAAGAATACTCAGAAGAACTCAGCTGAAGGATCTAGGGTACCGCGAGGCGGTCAGGAAGGCCAGACAGCTACTGATGCTGGAGCGCAGAAAGGGAAGGGAGTCTATAGGGCATGAGTACCCTGAACTCCGAGAGACCACTAGTGGGAGACTTTTGTTATTTGGATATGTATTTAGCCTTGGATTGTGAGAGAAATATGTTGTAGGTATGTGGGAGTGTGTCAGTGACCGCTCGCCTTTTTGTGTATGGCTTTTGAGACTAGTTATGTGTACTCGATACCAGTAACCTTAAAACCTTGATGGATCATATGTATATATGAATGAAATTTTAATGCTTACACTATCATGTGTCCCATACTCAATGATGAAAGAGTCAACGAGACTGGTAATTGTTGAACCAATATCTCAACCAGCATGGCGCACTTGCTATTGCAAGCGCTATGACAGTCAAACCACTGAAATTTCCATCTACCTTGCGCACTTGCCACAGCAAGTGTTGCAACTACCACTAAATTTTAATCTCCTATTAAATACCAAAATTTTCATATCAACTTTTCATACAAACCTTAAGTTTAGAAAGCTGTGGAACCTCGGAAGACCGTTAGTCCAACCACTGCAACTGAAGGAATTATACAACCACTGTACCTGTAAACCACTCCAGTTTAATTGTTCGAGAATTTTCAGACATGGATTATTAGCAAAATAACATAAGTGTATACCCGCATTTAATGCTAATCACTAATAGTGATGAATGTTTAGTCCTTATGGACAAGCATAACCTTGTGTGAAATAGAATACCCTTTGTAGAAGCACCACCGCCAGTGAGGATGGTTGCGAAGTGAAGAGCCAAGTTGTTCAAGCTATTATGCAATCTACAATATATTCAATTAAATGGATGAGGGAATGAATACGAACTATGGATGAGATGTGATCATGATTAAACATGGAGAAAAGGAATATGTGTTGTACTCAATGAGATCGAGATAGGAGAACCAATTTTGCTAAATATAGCACGAATTTTACTTACACTGAGCTGAGTAACGCCGGCTTGTAACTCTAGTGAGGGTAACAAAGTGATGTGGACATGGTATCACTGGGATCCAATCGAGCGCTGAACTTGCTTACCCCGTCCAAGTGTGGAGTTGGGCATCCTGCTTTAGCCGAAGAGAACGGCCCAGGTGTCTATAGCATTTGGAGGACACTAAGTCAGACTGCAGTCGTAAAGGTGAATCAATATTTTAGTGTTTAACGGATTGACAACCAAGCACTACCTTCAGAAAGGAGTGCAAGAAGAAATATATTACTGAGGACATGAGTCCAGGGAGCAAAAATATTGTCTCCGACCACTTTACCACCCATGCCACTAGGGCAATAGCACTTACAACAAGATAACTGATAACACGAACTAATAAATAACTAAAAAGACATCCATCAAAAGGGAGATAGACAACAGAATACTACACTATAACAGTGTGACGGACATTACCAGTTTACTAAATGAGACATGGGACGACCACACTCTGATAGGAGCATGTGGGCCACACAGACTTATTTATGAGTTAGTCGGGTAAGTAGTAATGTATCAGTACGGTACCCCATGTATGTAGACTAGTAGTGTTAGGAACACGAGAAGTAGTCAACTCCATACTAAGGACAGTGTTGTAGATTACCTCGAAGATGGACGAGAAGAGCCGCAGTTAAACCAACGGGCTAGAGAAATCAAGAACCTTCAACACAAAGTAGCAGACAGTATACAATGAAGACGTGAACACTAAGGATAAAAACATGAAAACCCATTATATGGGCGAATAATATGTAGAACCCTCACAAGGATCAAGCAAATTCTTGCAATCCAGAGGAACCTACTAGATGATGTGAAAATAAACGTTATGAGAATTAACAACTGACGAATCAACTAGGATGTGGTACGCGCATAAGCGACCAACAGGAACAGCCATCAATAATAAATACGTGGGTGAACTTAGACGAGTAAAACTCGCAAGGAATAATGTGGAATGGAAGATGAAGCTACAGAACTCTAATACAAGCACTACATATGGATTCCCCTGGCAGGAAGCAAGAAGAACCATACGAACGTTGATGCCAACCCAACACACGGGAAGATGTAATGGATATCAACACTAGGTAAGTATCAAAGAACTACAACAATGTGTTACTCCGGAACCAAACCACCAGGAGTCACGGATGACCATCCTTACCTCCGTGGACATGAAGGCTGGTATGTCACAGTATTAAAAAGACAAGTGCAAAGAGCACTAAGTACTAACAATAGCCAATGTCGTATTACACCTCAAACTGAATATCAGTGAGAGAAGATACATGCATATACGCTAGTAATCCAAACAAGAGGATACACAGCAATGAAAAGAGACAAACTGAGCCTATGTCCATGGGTCTGCACCTCAATACGTCGCGAGTGGGCCCATTAGAATGAATCCAAGAGAGAGCACAAACCAATCAGTGCCTCACCCTTTATGTATTGTGGAGCCCGGAAGGGCTAGAGTCATACCCGTCTCTTTGATATGAGGATAATCCACTCCAAAGGTGGAAGATGCCACATGGGAGTTGGAGAACTCTATGAGAGCCAAGTATCCAGCACTCCTTGTTGAGCGGCTGTTGTATACTTGTGGGGTACGGGGGCGTAACCCTTTTTAAGGGGGGTAGAGCCCCTTGGCTGTGCACGTGTGTGCACTTAGTTTTGTTGTTTCGTATGCGGGGCATACAGTAGTTTGTGGTATGCGGGGCATATGATGTTTGTTTGTTTCGTATGCGGGGCATACAGTGAATTGGTGGTATGCGGGGCATACGATGTTTTGTTGGTTTTGTTTGGTACGTGGGACGTACGTTGTTGATTTTTTGTGTGTGATGTGCACTTGTATGTATGTATCTTATGAGATACCTGTTTGAATGATGTGTATACACCCATGTGTGTAGTACCTTTCTTATGATACTTGTGATATATATATTTATATTACCTTAAAGATCGATTACATATGGTCTCGCCTAGAAACGAAATGAATCATTAGATATGGAATGTGGAAGGATGGTATGTAATGGACACCTCGGGGAGGTTGTCAAGGTTTGTAGAATTGATAGGAAATAATGGTGCTGATGGATCACCTATATCCATATATGATTGAACTAACGCCACAAAGTGATTGCTACGTGCTATATAAGCACAATACGATGTGTTTAAATGATATATCACATAGATATACATTATTATGGGTTATATGGGTAGTTATTAAAACACCTATTTGAATGAAGCGACTTCGGGACGAAGTCTTTTTAAGGGGGGTAGATTGAAATACCCATAACTAATAAAACATTGATTAAACATCTAATCAATTTAACTAAGGCCTAAACATGCCTTAAAAGTCAATTGAGAACAACAATGGTCAACACAAATCAAGAATTGCACCCTTTGATCATTTAGGGTAAATACATACCCAAATGAACTCCTTAGGACCTAAAATTTTGTCCTAAGCAAATTAACTCATAAATGTACAAACTAAACCGTTCTCAAAGAAAACCAAGCTCGGAAACACCTTGGGACACAAAATGTGCACTAAAACACCTTAAAGCACGTTTTTGTGTATGAGCTCTAAGATATTGACTTTTTGTCACATTAAGACCTAGATTACATTCTTTATAACATTAATGTGACATGATAGACTATATTATAAAGTCTAAATCAAAGTTTAAAAATAAAATCAAAATGGGTGATTTTGGGTGAATAGTACCCAAAATAACATATAATTTCCTAAACTAAACCATGGTCAAAGGTCATCCCTTGAGTTCACCACCCATTTCCGCCTGCCTAAGGGCTTCATTCCTATCCATTAAGAAACACAAATATCTAGCCAATCTAATGACTCACCATTAACTATTCTTTACTTTAACATATATTCCTTTATAAGCTAAATTAGTCATTCTTTCTCACCTACCTTCTTTCCAGCCGACTCCAGCAAGCTCCAGCACTCTCTTTTCCCCTCAATGGTCGTCCTCAAGCAGCCATATTCAGAGCAGAACATAATCTAGCTAAGGTAACCATTTAAGGTGTAAAATAGTTCAAATTCTTCACCTTTCTTTCCTCTTTCCATTGAACTAAGATTCAATCATTTCCATCCATGAATGCAGAGTGTATTGGTGGTTAAAAGAGGGGGTTTGCTCGGCTGTAAAAAAGGAATAAGGAGGGAAGTTCAAAGCTTGATCTTTTAAGGTAAAAATGTGCTTTAAGCACATATCTCTTCATTCTCTTCATTTCTGGTTGAGAATCTTAGTTTCCAAGGCTTATTATCTCCTTATATACATGCTTGTTCAGTTGGTATATCAAGAGCTTCAAGGAATAGCCAAATCCATGCCAAAACACCATTTTGGCATCTTAATCAAGGTGAAAATTAGCCATCTTCTTACCTGATTCATTACGGTTTTAAGCCTTGTTTTAGTAGTCCTTTTGATGCTCTTTTACTTTTGTAAAAATAGGCCGAAGAACAGCCCTTGTTCCTTTGCATTTCTAAGGTAATTCTACCTTGAATTCGTACATTAAAACACTTCATATGATTAGCTCTTGCTTAGGGTTTAATCATATCTTAATTTGCTGTTCAAAACATGTTTAACAAGTTGTGGGAATTTCCTCAAGCTTGTCGTGGCCAAACAAGGCCTAACCTTGGCTAAAACAAGGTATAAATCACTTAAAACTCAACTTTGGTATATTAATATATGTTTAAGTTCATGTATATATATTGCCATGAGTGAATATGGGTTCTAAGGTCATATTTTGACCTTAGGTGGTTAAGGATTGAGTTAGTAAATTTATATGAGTAATTAAGTAACATAAGGGTCAAATTAAGACTTTATGTGGAATATTGGTAATTTATGGAAAATATATGGTGAGGCTGAGAGTTTAATGCATTTTTGAGCATTTAGTTGTAATTTATTTTATAAGCTAATGTTTGTAATAAGGCCATGTACTTTAGGCCATTTTATTTATGTATATTAAGTTTAAATTAGATTTTAGGTAACAAATATATTACCGCAAGGTATAAGGGATTAAACCATAATTAAATTAAATTTGGGGGCTATATAATAATAAAGCCAAAAATTAGGTGTTAAAAGGATTTAAAATAAAAACTATAAGGTTTTATAAACTTTTGGGGTTAAATGGTAATTTCTGGAAAATTATGAGTATAAACCGTAAATAGGGGAAAGTAATGGTCAAGGCAATATTAAGGAGGTCAACCTTGACCATATGGTAGGTTTTGACCAAATTAGATCAGTTTAATAATCTATTGTGGTTATATAATAAGTTAAGTATTTAATTGTAACATTATTATAACATATGGGGTATGTGTGGTGATTACCGAAAGTTAAGGGTGTAAAAATGGTATTTCAAACACCCATGGGCTATTAGGAATTTTTAGGAATTTATTGGGTTGATTTTGGAATTAAAATAAACTATATATGTATAATATATAGTTATTATGTCATTGTTACACTTTTGATAAATAAATGGGGTGGAAATATAATAACCGAGAGTTTCGGGGTTAGGAATGATATTTATGACCACTGGGTGAAGTTTGGTGATTTTTGGAATTATATAAGGGTATTTAAATAAATAAGTGTATAATATATAGTTTTAATGATATTATAAGACTATATGTTATAAATTGGGTCAAATTGTAATTATAGAAAGTTGGTGGGTTGAGAAATAATTTAGAACAGATTTGGGGTCTGTTCGGAAATTTAAAACATATATAACTATAGGTTATATTAATATTAAGGTTTAAAATGTTATAACATATGATATATATATATAACATAACATTATATATGGGGTCAAATTGTAAATTTGAAAAGTTAAAGGTGCTGGAAAGTAAATGTGAACAAGACATGGTCTGTTCGGTTATTTCATAAAAATAACTGTAGGTTATACCTTTTTATAAAGTTAAAGATGTTATATTATATGGTATATATAACATGGTATAAATTATGGGGTGTTATTGTAATAAACATAAAGACAAGGAAGTTAATGAAATAAAAGTATAAGTATGTGCCTATGCGGCATTAAAAATAGTTTTGTATAAAAACTATAGGTTATAAGTTAAAAGAAATAAAAATATCATATTATATGATATTAGTAGATGGTATAACATTACATAATGTAATGTGGTCAAAATGGAATTTAAATGAAGGATAGTGCTGTACCGAATTATTAAAGGTTGGAAAATGAATTTTAGACTATGGTCTACAAATGTTATAACAATTATATGTTATTAATGTGGTTTAAATGAAATTAATATAAGTAAGGATAGTCACATTAAATAATGTCACAAACTATAAATAAATAAGATTTATAAACTAAGGTATATATTGAATAAACCTTAGGGGTTGTATATATACAACATAAAATGTTACATAATGTGAGGTAAGGATCTTAATATAAGTTGTATAATATAATACAATTAAAGGGATGATCATCTCATATAAGATGATAAAAATGTAACATATAATATAAGAGTTTTACAACTCATGAAACTTACCTATATTGGTAAATTTATACATATGCGAGAATAATGTGTATACGGATGGATATTGACATACCCCAAACCTTAGTATGTTGTTTAAACATTTAAATATGGTGTATTAAGACTAAAAAGAGAGTCTTACAAACATTAGTAAACAATGTAAACCATTGAAAACACAAATAAGTACCTTAAAGTCAATTAGGCTAAAATGTGCTCTAAGCTTGGGTTAAGCTTGATTAAGACCTAATAAGCTTATCAAGAGTTCATTTAGGTGTTAATGAATATAATAAACCAAATACCAAAGAAAACCAAGCTTGAAAATGTAACACCCCAACTACTAATCTCGTCATTACCTCTTAAACTGTCAAAATTACCAATGAACGCGCAGCGGAACTCTAAATACAACAGAGGGTGATACAACGCCGTTAGCCACCCATATGGCTAACCAGGCCTATCTCACATACAATAACGGTCTGATGGACTGGAACAACCGAGTACACAATACAAATACTTTACTCAAATCATTTCTTTACTATACCGAGTCTACAATATATATGGATGCCGACAACATATTCGGTCTTACTCCACTTTCAATACATAAGTAATTAAATCTAACTACCCATGCAACCCACCGACCCCGTCCTACTCTCGAACGGTAACATCTTCGGTGTACCTGAAAAATAAAAACGTTGCCTCTAGGGGCTCAGCTTAACGCTGCATATGAAATTCGCATACCCCGAGCGCTAACCGGGGTACGCCGACTACTTTGTCGGATATACATGGAGTTCATTTTAGTCAAACAACATGCATCATATCAATACAATATATATATGTATATTACTCAAGGAATCTACAACCAATCACGGAACACAATTCCTAACTAACATAACAAGGTTGTTAGTTGTATTAGTTTACTCTTAAGCCTTGAGGGTTATACCTCGCTATGCCTTGTTTACTCATTCAATATCTCACCCGCTCTCTCGGGTTACTTATTCATATACACACCCATTCTCTTGGGCTACTCATTTTATACTCACCCATTCTCTCGGGTGTTTATACTCAAGCTATTGTAGATTCTCGAGACACTACAGGTCTCCTACGTCATGCTTGTTACTCCTAATACATTCTCAAGCCAAAACTCATGGCTCTCGGGCATAGTCTTACTTCCCCGGTTTCGACCCTACTCTGGTCTAGCATGGTGGGAAGGTTCAACTAGCTCACGGAACTCTCTCTTAGTTCCTAACTCTTTTACATAGGTCCGACTACTCTCGGACTACTCCCATTCCCATACACTCCTCTCTCGGAGTTATAATAATGTTATGTGTTTTAGTCTAGAAGCACCACTCTCGATGTTTCTAATGACTTTGGGAACAATACACAAGTTCGGTTAATCTTAGGTTTTAAGAGTTACCCATACGTTTCATTTACTCATACTTTTGGTTGTTTTCTTATACCGGGTAAAATCCTCATATAGGAGGTCGACCATGACTCAAGGGAGCTACTAATCCCTTAGGTCTCTTTTACCTTCTTTACTAGTTCACATCTTTGAACTATCTTTAATCCTCTTGAAGTAGGTTCACTTATCTTTCCACTCTCATTTGTTTCGTGGATTGTGTCATTATGGTTTACTAACCGTTATCGGGTAACTACTAAACCCGCACAACTCCTCACATTCTAGGGAGTTCATATGTTTGCGTTATCGTTATACTTTAACGGATAATTTGTGTGTTTGCACGTTTCTTTATCATAAGCATCGACCCGATCTATGGGTCTCTAGCCGAACGTTACTCACTATGAGTCGGTCTTTACTCTATGTTAGACCACACCGGCATACCAGTATGTTAGCTCATTCAACATACAACAAGACATACATAATCAAACAACGGATTATTTTCATGCTTTAGTCTTGATTAAGCCGGCAGACAAACACACAAATCAACGTAACTCGGATAGCACGCGGAGTATGAGAAAATCATACCTTTCACCGGGGTTTTTACTTTTACCGTGTCATCTCACCATGCTCGGTTCCCACACGATCCTCTGATAATGTTCCAAACATTATTATTAATACTAAACTCATACGGTACATAATTAAATGTTACTCCCGTACTTACCCCGTTATCCCGTTATCTCGGTTTTACTTTTGTTAATTTGAGTTCTAACTTCACACTCACTTATAACACTTTCTTACACTTCTTAGGGCCTTTACATGTTACCAAACAAGGCCTAAACATCATATAACATCATTAACATTCAAACCCCCATCATTTAAACCCTTTAAAACACTCTCTGTAGGTTTCTGGGGGTGGTCCGGGACTTGGTCCCTATCTTAAGTCCCGGACCAATTGAGAATGTAACTCTCGGGTGAATTTAACCAGTGGTCCGGGACCTTGTACCAGACTCAAGTCCCGGACCAAACATGGTAGGCAACTCTCGGCATGAATTAAGGGGGTGGTCCGGGACTTTGTCCATGGACTAGGTCCCGGACCCTGCTACAGATTTTACAGATTTGGCAATTCCAAATCTGTTACAACTCCATTCTTCCACCATTTGATTACCCAATCTTTCCCACCTATAAACCACATGTTTTAGCATCTAATTTCTCATCTAAACCACCTTAAACTAATCACCAAGTCCACTCACAAACTCTAGTGAATCTCACTTAAAATTCACTTACACTTTCAAAACTAGTTTTCTTGTTTTGTTCAACTCTTGTAACAGATTTTGGTTTCATCATTATACCATTCAAACTTCCCTCACCAATGTCATTCTTAGCACTCAAATGACATTATTTTTTTTACTCCTAATACACTCTTCTCCGTAGCTTGGTTTTCCAAACCATTACTACTCACTTAAACCTCTTAAGCACACCTAGTTTCTTCCTTTGTGTAGAACACTCAAGTCCATACTTCCCTAGGTATTTTGACAGCACTTGCCTACTTCTCTAGCATATTCACCACACTCAAATCAACTCATAGACATACTCTTCACCCCTGTTTAATCAAGCTCCAACAACTACATTAAATTCCCACCTGTTCACACATATGTACTAGTTTAGACTCAAGCTTATTTCCCACACTCAAACCACATTTAAAATTCTCATTCCACTCAATAATGTAGTATCAAGACTACACAAATTCAAGAGCATTAATTCAACTCTAAAATCTTTTTCACAAGTCATATAAAACTAACTCAAGGTGAGCTTTTACCTTGTTTATTTTCGGTTCCCTTTCTCTTCTTCCTCTTTCTCTTATTCCATCTTCCTCTTCTTCTTTTCACAACCTCAAGGGAGTCTAGATTGCCATCTACAATCATTTTCCCCCGCACCACACACACCAATTCATTCAATTCAACTTTCCTCACAAAACTAACATTTTAAGAGTTAGTTTTTTTAGACTTTAACTTAGGTATTACCTTAGAAAGTCCAAAAGGATGGCTTGGCAATCAATTGATGTAGTTTCCAACCTTCCACAAGAGCAAGGAGCTCACGGCTGAAATGGGAAAGATTTTCAACGTGGAGGAATTTTCCCAAAATTGGAAGAACTAGTTAGAAATGAGTGAAACTCTTGCTTATTATTACCTTGAGACATCAAAGAGGTGAATGAGAGTCAAAATCAGCTCCTCAAGCTTCAAAAGGCAAAACACCCATGGAAGTGAAGGTGGAGTAATCAAGATTTTGTTGGGTGGAAAACGTAGCCCTTGCCGATACGCATCTAACGGTGGTGTTTTTGTGTGATTTGGTGAAGAAATGAGTAAGATGGAGGAGGAAGAAGATGAAGCTTGTGAGCTTCCTTCTCAAATCGGTAATATTGCAGAGGAAGAAGAAGATATGCAGAGGCTGAGAAAAAACGTGAAATGAGGGAAAGAAGGGAAGGTGAGAGAGTAAGTAGTCACCTTTTTACTATTTCACCCTTTTTGCTTTATTTATTTATCTTGTCATCTTATTACCAAATACTAGCAAGCTTATTAATGTGTGTGTACACACTAATCAAAACCGGCCATATGCATTAGTAGCCCGGGTCGTTTTTCGTCTTTTCGAATTAAACGCGTTTCGTCTCCCGATTTCGTCACTATTCACTTACCGGGTCCGTTTTCTGGAATATTTCTCGTTTAATTAATTTTAATGGTTATTAAGCTTCCATTAATACTTAATTATAGTTATTTAATCAACTATAATTTTTACGGGTCCGTTTGACCACTTAAAGTCATGTTTTCGGGTTTTCTCAAAAAACGTGCTTTAAAACTCCGTTAGCGTTTTAATCCATTATTTGGATCCGTTTCTTCGGGAATCATTCCCACATATTAATTAGGCATAATTAAGCCTTAGGAATCCCTCTCGGACCCTAACGAGATCAAATATCTCCTTTACTCATTTAATGCGTGTTTTAGCGTTTTTCGTGTTTAACGCATTTCCTCTTCTCTTTTGGTTTTATTCTTTTACCAATACTCTCTAGGCACCATTAGGCCTTTAACAATCCTATTAGAGTAATTTAATCACCATTTTTAGGTCCGGGGTACAAAAGAAAACAAGTAAAAACACAAAATGTGCTTTGAGGAGTCTTAAAGCACATTTTTGAAAAATTGTCTTGTAAATGAGTTTTGAATGGCTAAATGTCCATCATTACTCTTTAATTAATATGTGTACTACTTAGTATCACATTTGGAAGTCTATATCAATGGGAAATCAAATATTTCACATCTATGTGCCTTGTTTTTATGAATAGTAACTAAATAAGCTAGTTTATAACATATGTCATCATAAGTAATTTAATTGGTCAACTAAGACCAAAACACCCCTAAGTAACTAAAGGGGGCCGGTTTTCATGGTGTGAGTCACCACTCTTGCTAGTACTTAATAAATAAATAAACTAATGATAAATAAAGTAATATTTACTTTTCTAACTGCAAATATCTTCTGAAAGCAAATACTTATCTTCGTTCTCTCATTTCCCTTGCTGTCCACCGTCTTCGACCTTCCTTCTTCTCTCATTCACGGTTGCAAGCTCACCACCATATACCATCTTCAATTCCTTGTAATTCCTAGCTCTCTTTGCCAAATCAAATTCTAAGACCACCATTCTCTTTGTCTCATCAAGCTCTTCAACTTCATCCTTTCAAAACTTCAAGAGCTCCATTTTGGTGCCAAGAAGAATCTCCAAGGAAGGAGCTTGAGCTTATATTTCTACATCATATTGTTCTCATTTGCTTCAAGGTAAGGAAACTTAAAAAAACTCCACTTCCTTCTTTTTTTAGTGTTGACCGAAAATCACCATTAATGGTGTCTTTATATTGCCTTGTTCTAGCTTCATTTGAATCTTCCAAGGGCTTGGTGGAGTCCTCTCTTGCTACATATCCAAACTCTCTTACATATCCAAGGTAAAACAATCATCTTAATGTTTTAAAATAATATATGTAACTAGGGTTTACAATGAGATGAAGCATAAAGCTTGTATACTCATTATTATCATTGTATAATGTTTAGTAGTTGACAAGCAACTAGAGCCTTACCGATTTTAGTCAAGGAAACAAGAAAGAAGTTGTGAGGAAAAGAGGTAAATATGCTAATCTAATATAGTTTAGTGTCTTAGGAGAAATGAGCTTATATTGTTTATTAAAACTAGTTAAAGAGCCAATGGTAAATGAGTTAGTAAAATGCTCTCAAGGAGATTATTAAGGATATATGTATTGTTGGGTGTATTTGCAGGTCAAAGGCAAATATAATGTGGAAATTCAGTGTTTATGGTTTATGCAATTTAAGGGCCTAAGAGCCATATTAAGGGCCTAAGTGCCAGCAATTTTAATTATGCACTATATTGTGATGTGTGTTTAAATGAGTGAAGTTTGTGTACAAGAATGTTCTTGATGGATTTTAGTGTTCTTGGATGTTTAATGGTGAAAACAATGTGTTTTGGTGTAACAAGATGTTAGTAGAACCCATGTCAAAAATTAGGTGATGTACAAGAAGTTATAAGTGTTTAAAGGAGTTTTGGTGAACTAGGAAGTCTTAGGAATGACTAGGAATTTTATTAGGAAAGAAACATTGTATTAAGGTGTTTTGGAGTACAATAAGGACTTAGACATTATCTTAGAAGTTTTAGAATACAAATGGGTGTTTTGGAATACACCAAAGTCATTTTGGGAGTTGTGTTGGGACATATGCAAACTTTGGTAAAACAAGGAGAAAGTATAAACTTGTAAAGGGATTTCAAGAATGACATAAGGAATTGGTTTGTAAGAAAATATGCTTGGGAGATGATGTTAAAAGAAGTGAGGAAATATCTTGGTATAATGGTTACAATAGGCATGAAACACCACTTGGGAACCAAAGGATAAAACATAATAGGTGTTAGGGATTTTGGTAAGAATTAAGTAAGTGTTTGAGGCTATAGAAAATGAGTGTTTTGGCACGTCCGAATTTCCGTCCGGACATGGACGTTCGGACATGCCCTGTTGCGTTAGAATTTCCTGAGTCTCAGCCAGTGTCCGGACTTCTGTCCGACCATTGATGTTCGGACACACCCGTCTCTTTTCTCAGATTTAGCTTCGACTTGCGTCCGAACTTCGGGAAGCTCGGACACAAGTTCGGACGCTTGAAATTTTCTTTTGATTCTCTCTCGACCAATGTCCGAACTTTGGAAACTCGGACACAAGTTCGGACATGCGTCTGGCTTCACCCTTTGAGTCTCGATTTGCGTCCGAACTTCGGTAGCTCAGACACAAGTTCGGACATGCCACTGTTTTGGGCAAAAACTTTGTTTAAGGTTAGAAAAAGTTATCTAAAAATGGTGATTAGTTAGTGATAATGATATGAGGTTATTTAAGACATGTTAGGAGAGTTATAATGACAATTAAAATGGTGAAAAGTTATAACAAGCGTGAAAATAAAATAAACTAGATATGTGAAGTAATTAACCGACGTTACTGAATGTGTATAGGATTCTCCAAAGGTGAAAACCAGTCGAAGCAAGGACCAAGGTATGGTTTTCTTGCAGTCTGTTGCCTACCGGTTTACACCGGCTTGTGTGTTGTTTGTTTTTCTGAGTGTTTATGACGTTATAAGACTTAACCATGTAATGAGTTTACAGTCGTTTATACTATTGTGATGTTATGACGTGACTCATTTCCCTTGTGTGTGTGTCTAACATGACTTACCACTTGCTTGTGAATTGTTGTTAAGTTCCACTGCTGAACTTCTAACAAGTGCTAACTGGGGAGTGAGGAATCCGGTTGTCCGGTCATGCATGTAAGTTTAAGAGTAGATATCTGTATCAGATTCGACTCTTATGATGTTAAGATTGTTCTCCTTTATTTGGCGTTCGATCTCCTGCTAGCTTCCTCCAAAGCTTACCTTTTTTGACTTATAATCGGTTTAGTGGGAACATGTGTTTGTGTGGTGTGTTCGGGTCACAATATCCGAACCATCTGTGACTTAAGTTACTCGTTCGACTAACAGAATGGTAATGAGTGTGTGTAACAAGCTTAACATGAGGGTGAACCATTCTCTAGGCTTCTTATGTTGTTTAACCTTCTTGGTTTGTTGTTGTGGAAAGTGTATTTACTATGTATGTGATGTTGTGCTATGCAATATTGTTGCTATGCCATATGTATATGTTATATGTTAAAATGAATGCCATGTCATCATGACAATTAGTTGCGCGTATCCCGGTAGCCGATGGGCTGCGCGTTAACCAAACCAGCCAAGGGTTGCTGACCCCCTCAGGGGCTCCATATTTTTACTGCATGATGAGGATTGAGGAAGCGGAATGGCTATAGATTATAGGCTGCAGAAATACTTTTGGTTATTTTGGATGTTGAGCCCGGGATGCGCCTGTGCTCCCGTGGCGTCATATTTTGGTTCCGTTGTATTACAGTGATAGTCGTTTACAGTTGACAGTGGAGTTTTTGTGTACAGTTTTCAGTGACGGTTGTATTAAATACTCGGTATGTTGGTTATGTATATATATGGTTGTTGGTACCTAATGCTCGGGAGTCTGATCATCAGACCGGTACACTTGTATTTATTCTGCCTTGTTAACCACGTGGGTGGTTGACGGCGTTGTAGCACCGAATCGTTTAGTTATTGTTTAGTTGTTTTTCCGTTGCGATTTCATTTAATGTTAGGTGTGTAGTAGGGGTGTTACAAAAAGTGGTATCAGAGCGAAGTATCGCTCTGATGACTAGAATACCGAGATTAGGAATATACCGAGTTTGGAAACGTAACCACAGTTACCTAAGTGAGCAGTTATGGAAAGGTTAACCACTAACTAAGTGTGGAGATACCATGTTGTCGGGAAAACGTTACAACCGTTAGAACCGATAAGTGTGCAAGCACAATGCTAATGAATGTTCGTGTGAATTCAGATGTCAGGTAGACCACGAGGTCGAGGCCGCGGGCGTGGCATTGGTGATACAGGGAACCAGGGGGAGAACCCTACGACGCAAGTCATGGCCGACGCTGTAGCGGCCGCCGTAGCCCAGATGGTCCCACAATTAGTAGCTGCAATTCAGCAGGGGCAATAGCCCGAAGTTCAACCACCGCCGCCACCGCCACGAGAGACCAACTGGGTCAAGGCGTTGGCAGATTTGAGACCCCCGTCGTTTCATGGGGAGACCGACCCACGTAAGCTGGAGGCGTACATCTCCAAGTTAGAGACCGCCTACGAGACCTTGCATGTGCCTGCTGAGGCCAAGGTCCGTCTTGCCGCTTACTACTTGAAGGGTTCGACACAAAGTTGGTGGAAGCTTGTGAGAGAGGACCGGATGGCGGATCCTCAGTTTGGTTGGAGAGAGAGTATACGGCTCTGCTGCGAGCCAAATATTATCCAGTGCATGTGCAAGAGGCTAAGCGCCTAGAGCTGGATAGTCTGAGGCAGGTGGATAAGATGTCGGTCGATGACTACTACACTGCCTTCACCGGCCTTATCCACCTGTTACCGGACCTGGGATACTCGAACCGGGTGCTGGTAAACCGTTTCTACAACGGTCTCAGCCACCGTCTTCGCTACGGGATGGGGCCAGCTGAGTATACTACCTTGAAGGTAATTAGAATACAGTGTGATGTGAATAAGTGTAGTCCATAAGTGAATATTAATGTGAGTTTGTGAGTATGTTTTGCGGGGCATGACTGACATCCTAAATCCAGGAGTGCTATCATGCCACTGCTAAGGTTGAGATTACCGTCCGTCTGAGGGACGAGGAGAATGCGCACAAGCACAAGGCCACGAGCGAGGGCCAGAGTCCGCAGGGGTACGAGGGAGGAAAGAAGAAGAAGAAGCCTTACCCCCAGCCCCAGAAGAGTCAGCACCTGGGTGACAAGGGCCAAGCCCAAACCACCACAGCTGAGGAGCCACTGAAGCTCATATATGCATACGCGGCGAAACCCCTACGCTCTTACCCGCCTAAGGGTAATTATTTAACCATGTGTGTCAAGTTGAAGTGTATGTTGTTAAGTTATGAAGTAAGTATTGATTGTGTACTGTGATAGCAGCTAGCATGGGTTCTGGACCGGAGCGCCACTATTACACACCACCCCGACAAGGACTACAAAGGAAATGACGTACAGTGTCGCTACTGCGAGAAGTGGGGTCACCGTGACTATGAGTGTTACCGGAACCCCAACAGTGAGTCAACAAGCCCAAGGGGCAGTGGAAGGGTAAGGCCACAGCGACCATCGATGGCCCGAAGTCGGCTAACCAGCCACCCACAGATCAGAGGCACACTGATTCCCAGAAGTGGAAAGGGTCGGGACCTAGCAAGGCCGCCCTGAATGTGGTGGACCGGTCTGAGGCGCCAGGGCCCTCTTCTAGACCAGGTACCGCTTAAATTGTTTAGTGAAATAAGTGATTGCATACCGCATTTCATGCATGTGTGTGTTAGTGAGTCCAAATGTACTACCATGTGGGTAAAGAGATAAAGTATAATGTGAAAGTCACCTAATTAGATAATTCTAAACTTAAAGGAGCCTTCAATATTTGTTATCCAATCCCACCCACACCAAACCCTGAAGAAACCACCATCAACATCACCGACTTTCCAATGGAGCAATGTCATGTTATCCAACCAGGTATGATACTCTTAAATGGATACCTGACACCGGAAGCACAAATCCACATCATCAGACGATGAAATGAACTGGGAGCAACACCCGGAGGATTCTACACACCCGAATACCCAAACAGATCGAGAATGAAATTGAAGATGATGTGCATGGGTAAGGGCTGGAATCCTTACACCAAGACATATCAAGAAGTGCGAGTTGAAGATGGAGCAACTGTACCGATGATACCAGAGGAGTTCCTTGCAGTCGTTAACCACGCCGTGGGAATTGCTCAGCAAGTTGAAACGGATTCAATTCCAAGTGTTAAAGCAGATTTATGCATTGTGAACTTCTACCAGAATGGTGGACGGTTGCGTTTACACCAAGATAAGGATGAGTCACCCGAGTCTCTAAGTAGGGAGTACCTGTGGTGTCTTGGTCCATTGGTGATACCGCAGTGTTTATATATGGCGAGCAGAAGCATGCTGATCTCGCAAAGAAGTTAGTGTTGAAATCAGGAGATGTGTTAATCATGGGTGGGCAGTCTAGGATGCTATATCATGGCATCAGGAAGATCAAACTGAATACCGCACCATCGGCAGTGATCAATGCCACACACATGAAACCCGGACGTTTGAATTTGACCTTTAGACAGTTTTAAAGCCTTGTGTAATTATGTAAACTGTTAAGCCAGTGTATGTTTAAGATGTTATGTATGTGTTAGTTATGTCAACAGTGTAAACCAACGTATGTTGTAAAGAGAATGTTAATGAATAAAGTGGAGTTTTTGAAGAATGTCAACCGTGTTATTACCAAATACTTATTAGTTTGCAAATGAATTAGGCTATGCACTCGGAACGGGAGGTATACCGAGTGTCTACAATGAGGCAAAAGCCGGCAAGAGCGGCACAATCCTCACCGGTACCTTCCCAGTCAATGGCGTGGACGCTTCGATCTTGTTCGACTCGGGAGCCTCACATACATTTATTTCGCTATCCTTTGCGAAGAGGCTGGGGTTAGACGGTGATGAGATGCCAGACTTCCTAGTCAATCTCTAGTCGAAAGAGCGGATCAGGTGTACCCGCTACCACCGAGATGTTGTTGTACGAATCAGGGATGAAGAGTTTCCGATCGACTTGATAGAGTTCGACGGACTTGGTTTTGATGTGATTGTCGGGATGAACTGGTCGGAGCGGTAAAAGGGCAGAATCCTGTGTGCCGAGCATCGTCTGCTTCTTCGGAGTCCGTCTGGGGTTACAATATCTTACCGCAAGAGGCCCAGGGAGCCTTCGACTCAAATCAGCACCGCCATGGCTATGTATCCTGAACTATGACGAGGGAATGATGTATACCTCTGTTATGTCCAGGACATAGAGAGAGACCTAGAGTTTAGCCCAGATGTGCCGGTAGTGTCGGAGTTTCCTGATGTATTTCCTAAGGAACTGCCGGGCATGCCGCCAGCACGGGAAGTTGAGTTTGAGATTGATTTGGTTCCGGGTACCGGACCAATTGCGAAGGCGCCCTATCGTATGGCTCCAACAGAAATGACAGAGCTCAAGGAGCAGCTGAGAGACCTACTCGACAAGGGATTTATCCGCCCTAGCGTTTCACCATGGGGAGTGCCGGTCCTCAACGTGAAGAAGAAGGACGGTAGCCTCCGCCTTTTTATTGATTATCGTGAGCTGAATGCAGTTACGGTGAAGAACCGTTATCCTTTACCACGCATCGACGACTTATTTGATCAGTTGAGAGGAGCATCAGTATTCTCCAAGATAGATTTACCATCCGGATACCATCAGATTGCCATCCGTGAGTGTGACATTGAGAACACCGCATTCAGAACCAGATATGGACATTATGAGTTTACAGTTATGCCGTTTGGTTTGTCCAATGCACCAGCCAAGTTCATGGACTTATTGAACCGCTTGTTCCAAGATCAGTTGGACAAGTCAGTGGTAGTCTTCATCGACGATATTCTTGTGTACTCGAAATCGAGAGGTGAGCATGAAAGCCACCTAAGAAATGTGTTACAAACATTGAGAAAGAATCAGTTATATGCTAAGTTTTCAAAGTGTCAATTTTGGTTGGACCAAGTATCCTTTCTTGGTCATGTGATTTCTGAGGCCGGGATCGCTGTTGATCCGACAAAGATTGATGCAGTGCGCACCTGGCCTAGGCCGAAGACAGTTACCGACATCCGGAGCTTCCTCGGTCTGGCAGGTTATTATAGGAGATTTGTGAAGGACTTCTCCAGTGTCTCGAAGCTGATGACTTCCTTAATGAAGAAGGATGCACCATTCGAGTGGACAGTCGACTGTGAGAGTTCTTTCTAGAGTGTCAAGGATGCGCTGACATCTGCACCAATCCTGACTATAGCAGACGGTCCAGATGGTTTTGAGGTCTATTGCGACGCATCAGGCAGAGGTATGGGTTGTGTGTTGATGCAACACGGGAAGGTCGTAGCATACGCCTCCCGACAGCTGAAGAAGCATGAAGAGAACTACCCTACCCACGATTTAGAACTGGGTGCCATTGTCTTCGCATTGAAGATATGGCGACATTATTTGTATGGGGTAAGTGTGACAATTTATTCAGACCACAAAAGTTTAAAATACTTGTTCACTCAAAAGGAGTTGAACATGAGACAAAGAAGGTGGGTCGAGTTCTTAAACGACTATGACATCAATCTACAGTATAAAGAGGGTAAGGAAAATGTGGTAGCTGACGCATTGAGTCGCCGAGCACACACTCTCCATTCGCTAGTCTCTCATACTGGCTTGGTTGAAGAGGTGCGGAGTGCTCAGATGTCGGATCAGTATATGTTAGAGATTAGGCAGAAGCTTATTGATGGCACATTCGATGATGACCTGATTAGGCTGAATGGCCGACTGTGTGTTCCGAGGAGTAGCGCTGAACTGAAGGAGCGTATACTGAGTGAATCCCATTGTTCTACGACTTCGGTTCACCCCGGAGCTTCAAAGATGTATAAGGGTATGAAACGTTATTTTTGGTGGACTGGAATGAAAAAGGATGTGAATGATTATGTATTGAGGTGTCTCACTTGCCAGAAGGTCAAGTTTGAGCACTGACGGCCTGGTGGTATGGTACAGCCAATGCCAGTGCCTGAGTGGAAGTTCCATGACATTTCTATGGACTTCGTAGTAGGGCTTCCGCCTACAAGGGGAGCTCTGAATATAATTTGGGTTGTTGACCGACTGACCAAGGTGGCTCGATTTATACCGATGAAGGACACTTGGAAAGTGGCAAAACTAGCAGAGCTCTTTGACAGAGAGATTGTAAGACATCATGGGGTACCGAAAACAATTGTGTCTGACAGGGATACCAGATTCCTCTCAAGGTATTGGAAATCCACACGGGAAGCGCTTGGTACCGAGCTGAAGCTAAGTACAACGTTCCACCCACAGACTGATGGTCAGAGTGAGCGCACTATCCAGACACTTGAGGATATGTTACGTGCATATGCACTTGACTTTCAGACCAGCAGGATTGATAAGTTACATCTGATCGAGTTTAGCCACAACAACAGTTATCATGCTTCGATCAAGATGTCTCCCTTCCAGGCTTTGTACGGTAGACCATGCCGCACGCCATTATGCTGGGATGAGTCGAGTGAGACGGTCATTGTAGGACCAGAGTATCTGGAACAAGTTCAAGCAGAAGTACGCCAAATCCGGGCTAACATGAAGGCAGCTCAAGATAGGCAGAAATCGTACGCCGATGTGCGCAGACGTGACCTGGAGTTCGCCGTGGGCGATCAGGTATTCCTTAGAGTATCCCCCACGAAGGGAGTATTTCGTTTTGGCCAGAAAGGCAAGTTGAGCCCAAAATATGTGGGACCTTATGTTGTGACGGAGCGGATCGGCCCGGTAGCTTACAGACTTGATTTACCCGCCGAGCTGGGCAAGGTACATGATGTATTTCATGTGTCCCAGTTGAAGAAATATATGTCTCATCCGTCTCATGTACTTCAGCCTGAAAGGCTAACTTTAGAGCCGACCATGCGATCAGTGGAGACTCCGGTACGGATTCTGGATACTAAGACTCGAGACACTCGCCATAAGTCTGTGAGACTGGTGAAGGTTCTCTAGTCTAACCAGGACGTCGAGGAGGCCACTTGGGAGCTGGAAGATAAGATGAAGGCGAAGTACCCATCATTGTTTACTTCTTAGTATTTGTATGTATAGGGTATGGGGCGTACCCCTATTTTAAGGGGGGTAGAGCCGTTTCGGTTATGTGTGTACGACGTGTATTTAAATACATCGTCTATGTTATGTTGTTATGTTACAGACCGTTGTGTCTGAATGATGTTATGTTATTTGGACCTTGTGTCCGATGTTGTGTAAGTATGTTGTTAATGTTGTTATGGGATATGGTTTTATGAGAATTCCCGTGTCCTTTTCTAATATTTAGGATATGTGTAAGTATGAACTTTGGGGATAAAGTTCTTTTAATGGGGGTAGATTGAAATACCCCAAACCTTAGTATGTTGTTTAAACATTTAAATATGGTGTATTAAGACTAAAAAGAGAGTCTTAGAAACATTAGTAAACAATGTAAACCATAGAAAACACAAATAAGTACCTTAAAGTCAATTAGGGCTAAAATGTGCTCTAAGCTTGGGATAAGCTTGATTAAGACCTAATAATCTTATCAAGACTTCATTTAGGTGTTAATGAATATAATAAACCAAATACCAAAGAAAACCAAGCTTGAAAACAAGTAAAACACAAAATGTGCTTTAAGGAGTCTTAAAGCACATTTTTGAAAAATTGACTTGTAAATGAGTTTTGAATGGCTAAATGTCCATCATTACTCTTTAATTAATATGTGTACTACTTAGTATCACATTTGGAAGTCTATATCAATGGGAAATCAAAAATTTCACATCTATGTGCCTTGTTTTTAAGAATAGTAACTAAATAAGCTAGTTTATAACATATGTCATCATAAGTAATTTAATTGGTCAACTAAGACCAAAACACCCCTAAGTAACTAAAGGGGGCCGGTTTTCATGGTGTGAGTCACCACTCTTGCTAGTACTTAATAAATAAATAAACTAATGATAAATAAAGTAATATTTACTTTTCTAACTGCAAATATCTTCTAAAAGCAAATACTTATCTTCGTTCTCTCATTTCCCTTGCGGTCCACAGTCTTCGACCTTCCTTCTTTCTCTCATTCACGGTCGCAGCAGCTCACCACCATATACCATCTTCAATTCCTTGTAATTCCTAGCTCTCTTTGCCAAATCAAATTCTAAGACCACCATTCTCTTTGTCTCATCAAGCTCTTCAACTTCATCCTTTCAAAACTTCAAGAGCTCCATTTTGGTGCCAAGAAGAATCTCCATGGAAGGAGCTTGAGCTTATATTTCTACATCATATTGTTCTCCTTTGCTTCAAGGTAAGGAAACTTAAATAAAAACTCCACTTCCTTCTTTTTTTAGTGTTGACCGAAAATCACCATTAATGGTGTCTTTATATTGCCTTGTTCTAGCTTCATTTGAATCTTCCAAGGGCTTGGTGGAGTTCTCTCTTGCTACATATCCAAAATCTCTTTCATATCCAAGGTAAAACAATCATCTTAATGTTTTAAAATAATATATGTAACTAGGGTTTACAATGAGATGAAGCATAACACTTGTATACTCATTTTATCATTTGTATAATGTTTAGAAGTTGACAAGCAACTAGAGCCTTGCCGATTTTAGTCAAGGAAACAAGAAAGAAGTTGTGAGGAAAAGAGGTAAATATGCTAATCTAATATAGTTTAGTGTCTTAGGAGAAATGAGCTTATATTGTTTATTAAAACTACATAAAGAGCCAATGGTAAATGAGTTAGTAAAATGCTCTCAAGGAGATTATTAAGGATATATGTATTGTTGGGTGTATTTGCAGGTCAAAGGCAAATATAATGTGGAAATTCAGTGTTTATGGTTTATGCAATTTAAGGGCCTAAGAGCCATGTTATTTAAGGGCCTAAGTGCCAAGCAATTTAAATTATGCACTATATTGTGATGTAGTGTTAAATGAGTGAAGTTTGTGTACAACAATGTTCTTGATGGATTTTAGTGTTCTTGGATGTTTAATGGTGAAAACAATGTGTTTTGGTGTAACAAGATGTTAGTAGAACCCATGTCAAAAATTAGGTGATGTACAGGAAGTTATAAGTGTTTAAAGGAGTTTTGGTGAACTAGGAAGTCTTAGGAATGACTAGGAATTTTATTAGGAAAGAAACAATGTATTAAGGTGTTTTGGAGTACAATAAGGACTTATACATTATCTTGGAAGTTTTAGAATACAAATGGGTGTTTTGGAATACACCAAAGTCATTTTGGGAGTTGTGTTGGGACATATGCAAACTTTGGTAAAACAAGGAGAAAGTATAAACTTGTAAAGGGATTTCAAGAATGACATAAGGAATTGGTTTGTATGAAAAGATGCTTGGGAGATGATGTTCAAAGAAGTGAGGAAATATCTTGGTATAATGGTTATAATAGGCATGAAACACCACTTGGGAACCAAAGGATAAAACATAATAGGTGTTAGGGATTTTGGTAAGAATTGAGTAAGTGTTTGAGGCTATAGAAAATGAGTGTTTTAGCACGTCTGAACTTCCGTCCGGACATGGACGTTCGGACATGCCCTGTTGCGTTAGAATTTCCTGAGTCTCGGCCAGTGTCCGGACTTCTGTCCGACCATTGATGTTCGGACACACCCGTCTCTTTTCTCAGATTTAGCTTCGACTTGCGTCCGAACTTCGGGAAGCTCGGACACAAGTTCGGACGCTTGAAATTTTCTTTTGATTTTCTCTCGACCAATGTCTGAACTTTGGAAACTCGAACACAAGTTCGGACATGCGTCTAGCTTCACCCTTTGAGTCTCGACTTGCGTCCGAACTTCGGTAGCTCGGACACAAGTTCGGACATGCCACTGTTTTGGCCAAAATTTTTGTTTAAGGTTAGAAAAAGTTATCTAAAAATGGTGATTAGTTAGTAATGATGATATGAGGTTATTTAAGACATGTTAGGAGAGTTATAATGAAAATTAAAATGGTGAAAAGTTATAACAAGCGTGAAAATAAAATAAACTAGATATGTGAAGTAATAAGTTAACAACGAACTAGTACGTTAATTAACCGACGTTACTGAATGTGTATATGATTCTCCAAAGGTGGAAACCTGTCGAAGCAAGGACCAAGGTATGGTTTTCTTACAGTCTGTTGCCTACCGGTTTACACCGGCTTGTGTGTTGTTGATTTTCTGAGTGTTTATGACGTTATAAGACTTAACCATGTAATGAGTTTACAGTCGTTTATACTATTGTGATGTTATGACGTGACTCATTTCCCTTGTGTGTGTGTCTAACATGACTTACCACTTGCTTGTGAATTGTTGTTAAGTTCCACTGTTGAACTTCTAACAAGTGCTAACTGGGGAGTGAGGAATCCGGTTGTCCGGTCATGCATGTAAGTTTAAGAGTAGATATTTGTATCAGATTCGACTCTTATGATGTTAAGATTGTTCTCCTTTATTTGGCGTACGATCTCCCGCTAGCTTCCTCCAAAGCTTACCTATTCTGATTTATGATCGGTTTAGTGGGAACATGTGTTTGTGTGGTGTGTCCGGGTCACAATATCCGAACCATCTGTGACTTAAGTTACTCGTTCGACTAACAGAACGGTAATGAGTGTGTAACATGAGGGTGAACCATTCTCTAGGCTTCTTATGTTGCTTAACCTTCTTGGTTTGTTGTTGTGGAAAGTGTATTCACTATGTATGTGATGTTGTGCTATGCAATATTGTTGCTATGCCATATGTATATGTTATATGTTAAAATGAATGCCATGTCATCATGACAATTAGTTGCGCGTATCCCGGTAGCCGATGGGCTGCGCGTTAACCATACTAGCCAAGGGTTGCTGACACCCTCGGGGGCTCCATATTTTTACTGCAGGATGAGGATCGAGGAAGCGGAATGGCTATAGATTCTAGGCTGCAGAAATACTTTTGGTTATTTTGGATGTTGAGCCCGGGATGCGCCTGTGCTCCCGTGGCGTCATATTTTGGTTCCGTTGTATTACAGTGATGGTCGTTTACAATTGACAGTGGAGTTTTTGTGTACAGTTTTCAGTGACAGTTGTATTAAATACTCGGTATGTTGGTTATGTATATATATGGTTGTTAGTAGCTAATGCTCAGGAGTCTGATCATCAGACCAGTACACTTGTATTTATTCTGCCTTGTTAACCACGTGGGTGGTTGACGACGTTGTAGCACCGAATCGTTTAGTTATTGTTTAGTTGTTTTTCCGCTGCGATTTCATTTAATGTTAGGTGTGTAGTAGGGGTGTTACAGATATATATTATGGTTGGAAACCATATTATATATTGGTGGAGGTTATTATATGAAAATAGTTATAAACTGTAAGTTATAAGTTTTTGAATTCAAATATAGTTTACTAAAAGATAAACGGATTATAATACAATGTATGATGATGGATGGTGGGAAAATAATACCATATAATAAATCATGCATGTACGCATGCAACTATAGGTTATATGCCTAAGTTCAATAATGGACAAGATTAAAGGAATATAATGAATTAAACTCAACAGTCGAAATATTACGACCTACGAGTCTAAGTAACAAGCCGACTGGTTTAAAAGAACCCGTAACAATTAATTGTTGAAATCCGGGGATGAACTATCGGGGTTACCTGTTATTCGGAAATACCAGATCTAGTTAGTCATGGAGACTGACTTATAGTTTAATTACAGTTTAGATCGTACTTCAGACAAAGGCGCCTGACAAGCATAGTGGACTACACTGCGCATCCTAGGTCTGAGGTGTACGGTATGTAAAGAGGTTTGATCCGGGTTGTCCTGAGGAATTCCTCGGGCTCTGATTTGGTTGATATATAACTTGTGTGTTATGTGTGTGGGTACGTGTATGTGAGTATGTGTGTTACTGCATTAATTATTTATGCACGAGCGTCCTACGGGACTAACACTACGTCGACTATAGATTGACTTATATAAACATACATATGCATTCAATGTGATGACTTGACGGTAAATTAATATAATACCCTTAGTATTAATATTAAGTATATGGTAACCTAAGTAAAACACTTAGGTACGAGACACGACATTGTCGGTCTCTAGAGCATGGATCTCGAACATGAAAATAACCTAGATTACTTCTAGGTATGCGTGAGACCCATTGGGCAGCTAATTAATAAATTGTATTCTCCATAAAACTAAGAGTTTATCTTAATCATATGAGAGCATGGGTATGAGATGAGGGGAGGAATCCTAGTAGTTTACGAACTACCGGGTCACGTATTTGTGATCACTGAGGGGTACCCGATCGGGTTCCGCTCTAGAAAATTACCCAATGAGCCCTAATTGGACCGTGGGTCAGGTGGTACCTACTGTTGGTACGTGGCTACGGCCTTTAAATGGACGCCTTACGAGGCAAAGTGAATAGTCAGGGGCCTCCGGACCTCTAGCGAAATGAGCACCTTTGTGTGTACGGGAGGACTACTGTCGAGTGGTAAGGTTATCGGGTTGTCCCAACGTGGCGCCCAACTGGTAATTAATTAAACATGGTTTGGATGGATGGGGCCTTGAAGGCCAAATTCAATTAATTAAGGAAGGCGTTCACTACGGCGATTATACAGTACTATAACTCGATACGTTTGTTTATACAACTATTGTTTGTGATATGTATGAATGCTTGGATTGGATGGATGGTTATGTATTTATGCATGTTTGTTACAGTATTGATTATATCTGTAAAATGGTAAAGCATGAAACCAATTTAATAATAAGATGGTTAAAATGACTAAGTGACCAATAGGGTCCAGGCCCAGCATACTCAGCGTTTATCGCTGAGACTACACGCATTGTGCAGGTTGCTGGTCATCGTCGAAGCCGAAGTGCGGGATCAGGGTAGTTAGGGTTTACTTTAATTACCGCACAAGGAATTCATTTGTATAACAATATCAGTCTGTGGTTTGTATAATGGTACGGTTGTATATATTCGGGATGAGTAGACGCTCACTTGTCGACGGTTATAATTATGGACTTAGTATGATTTATAGGATTTATCTCGTTATCACAGTGGTTTAGTAGTGTTGTTTATGTTGGTTGTTGGATATAGTTCTGCTTCGTTA
The DNA here is from genome assembly GCA_023374045.1 of Limonium bicolor. Taxonomy (NCBI): domain Eukaryota; kingdom Viridiplantae; phylum Streptophyta; class Magnoliopsida; order Caryophyllales; family Plumbaginaceae; genus Limonium; species Limonium bicolor. The sequence continues at coordinate 275,583,326 of CM041782.1, read as the reverse complement.
CTCGCATGGGCGAGTAATGGCAGGTAACACCCGTGTGAGTATTGATGTTGTTATTTATTCTTCCACTGTAAGACACTTTATTTATTGCTATGTGAGGGATTATTACGTGTTTATCGAGAGGGGTGTTACACGTTGACTACCTATAATGAATGAAACGATGTCAAGCTATTATAAGTCGTTGACTACCTATGATGGATGAAATGATTGCCAAGCTATTCTAAGGCATTGACTATCTATGATGGATGAAATGATTGTCAAGCTATTCTAAGGTGTTGACTACCTATAATGAATGAAATGATGTCAAGCTATTCTAAGGCGTTGACTACCTATAATGAATGAAATGATGTCATGCTATTCTAAGGCGTTGACTACCTATAAGTGATCAAAAATTGGTGTGGGGTCGAGTTCTTCCACTCAGGTGAGTTCATCTACTCGGGTGAGTTCTTCTACTCGGGTGAGTTCTTCTACTCGGGTGAGTTTTTCTACTCTGGTGAGTTCTTCTACTCGGGTGAGTTCTTCTACTCTGGTGAGTTCTTCTACTCTGGTGAGTACTTCTACTCTGGTGAGTACTTCTACTCTGGTGAGTTCTTCTACTCTGGTAAGTTCTTCTACTCTGGTGAGTTCTTCTTACTCTTATGAGTTCTTCTACTCTGGTGAGTTCTTCTGCTCTGGTGAGTTCTTCTACTCTGGCTAGTTCTTCTACTCTGGTGAGTTCTTCTACTCTGGTGAGTTCTTCTACTCGGGTGCTGGAAGGTGCAAGACTACAGAGATGATGGTCTTATGCAAATGATGAAAACAGATTGCTGGAGTGCCAAACATGGCAATGATGATAAGATGTATGCAGTCAAAATATATGAAAGATACTCGTTCAAAATAGGAAACTATTGGAAAAGATGCCAAACGTGGCAATGTTGAGGTGTTATGCAAAAGTTGTAAAATGCAACTAAAGTGTTTGATGGAAATATGCCAAACATGGCGATAATGTAGATTTGTCCAAAGCAAGAAATTGCTTGAAAAATGCCAAACATGGTGATAACGCAGATTTGTCCAGCAAGAAATTGCTAGAAAACATGCCAAACATGGCTATGAAAAAGATTTGTCCAATGCAAGAAATTGCTAGTAATATGCCAAACATGGCAATAATGAAGATTTGTCCAAAGCAAGAAATTGCTTGGAATATGCCAAACATGGCGATGATGTAGTTTTGTGAATCCGTGGTGTTTGAAGGAAAATTGTGCAGGACAAGAAACTGTTGAAAGAGGTGTCAAACGTGGCAATGTTTAAAGGAAATTTTGTCTACTGAACAGGGAAGTGAAATTATCATTTCCTAACTAACAATTTCAGACTTGCACTTTGTTTCTTAGAAGATGAACGTGCCGCTGGTGGGAGTATATGTTTTTTGTTTTTAGGGCTTTTCTAGTGGTGGTAGGGCTTATGACGAGCCATGGAATTTATGTGGAGGCAAAGGCTTATGTGGGCCTGTGTGGTATGATGTGGAGGTAAGGGCTTATGTTGGCCTGTGTGGTATGATGTGGAGGTAAGGGTTTATGTGGGCCAGTGTGGTATGATGTGGAGGTAAGGGCTTATGTGGGCCTGTGTGGTATGATGTGGAGGTAAGGGCTTATGTGGGCCAGTGTGGCATGGTGTGGAGGCAAGGGCTTATATGGGCCTGTGTGGTAGTGATGGTATTAGTGGTGTTTAAGCTTTAGGTTCCAACTGGTGTTGTCATAGCAATTGTTAAAACCAACAGTTGCCCCTAGTATTTTTCCTTAGGACAATCTGAGCTAGAGTTCATAGCAATCGATCGTTCCGATCGATTGCCCCAAGTATTTTTCTTTTAAACGTGCAAACAAGTCTCATCCTCACAGGGTCAAGGCTTATGCTTTGATGTGGTGCTTCCTAACCTACACTCGACGTGTTTCATGTTTGTACTTGTTTCCTGCTCACGGTCACAAATTCTAGACCATTGAATTTGATATGTGATGAATTTATGCATTCAATCTGTTACTTTCACGTGATTGGATACACAACTACCAAATCGGAAGTCTTTGAGGCTTACAACGTGGCCATGGGGTGTGATGGAAGACAACAGGACCATGGAGGGACGTTTGAGGTATATGGAGCTTAAAGGGGTGACCAAAGCCGCACCTTGCGTCTTCTCTCGGATTCATCTTCTTTGTCTTGAAGTCATCTAGCTGCTTTGTGTTAACGTTATTTTCAAGCTTCTGGACTTGGACTTTTGAAGTTGTCCTTTACACCATTTCTCTTCTCTTTGTCATTTGGATTTCTTCGAGGCATTTCAGGTTCGCCTTTTTTTTTATCCTTTTTTTTTTGCCTCCGGGGTTCTTGTGTTTCCCGGTTTTGGGCTTTGAGAGTTGTTTTCATGTGAGCTCTTTAGATCCTGTGTCACTCTGGGACCATTTGCGGATCACTTCATCATGCTGATAGCGGCGTTGCTTCCTTGGACTTATGAGAATGCTATTTGAGAGTCTGACTCCTTGCTTCCTTTGGTCGCCGAGTCGAACATTCATCATTGGCTGGGTTATTTTTTTGGAGTTCATAATATCGAAAAGGGATATATGAAAGGCTCAGCGGGGGTGCCTAGGGTTTAATGTCAGGGTTCACAAGCTTTTGGCTATGTGGTGCTGTACCTAGGTGCTTCGTCATTCCTGATAGTTGTGTATCCGCTCTTTGTTACTTTTCGCAGGTCTGAGAGTAAATTTACAAATTATCTCTTTCGGTCAGAGTTATGCCGTTTACCTTACTTTTGAATGTGGTCTCTCCGGATTCGTGTAAAATTGACACACTCATTCACTCATGGTTTTTCTGTTCAAGACACTCTCGTGAATTTCTCACTCAGAAACTTGTTCACGCGTTTAGACGAAAGATGAATGATGACGAACTTCAACTCAGATTGCCCCCAATATTGATTAGGGGTTTATGACAACAAGTTAAAAGATGTGGATTTGGAACCGCTTTGTGGATTGTTTTGGACGTTTTGGGGTGAGTTGTGATGTTTGGCAAGGCATGTTCAAATTTTGGGAGACAAAATACAGGTCTTTGCATTCCATTGTCGGGAAATAATTATTTCATGAACCATTTTCTCATTAGAAATTGAACTAAAACAGAATCCTTTTTTTTACCATTTACACTTGAAAAAGCCATCCACTTGTGGACATGAGGAAGAAGATGATTTAACAAAATCAATGCTTCTTATTAGTGGTTTGAAAATGATCATTCTTTGAAAACTATGAGAGGTGCATTTGGCAGGTTATGCAGTAGAATGCATGGGAACCCTGAAATTTCTGTTGAATCTGAATCCTGCTGAACCGTCTGAAGTCGGCATGCTGAAGATCGTAGCCACGTTAGCTTGGGGGCCATGAGAGGATCGTACCAGCAATTTGCTGACCCCCTTTGGGGGCTGTTTTTATTTCGCAGGTGAATGACAGAAGGCGACAGTCCGGAGAGTAGGTTCGGGTATAATTTACATCGGGTTGTCTTCTTTTAGTTGTACGAGTTGTGCATGTACACTCGTTTAGTGATTGGTATGAGATGTAGTAAGTTGTGTAAGATGTAATGGGATATGAACAATTTGTACTGAAGATATGTAATGGTTAAGATTTAGTATACTAATGTTCGGTATATACTGTTAGTCAGACCGTGGCAAAGTCCTGGAGTGTATTTAATTCTGCTGCAACGTTTGTACATATGTTGTTAAGTTTGCGATAACCACGATTGGATTGAGATGGGGTGTTACAATTATGTATTCGGGAAGTATGTAGATTTGTGAGGAAGGGGTAGGATGCTAGACTCTTGGAGAGTATCTATGGACATGTGGAAAATGTTGTACTTTGGTATTGTACTTATAAAACTCGGTATGTTGTATGGTAAGTATTGAGTAATGTATTGAATGGAGGATTGTTGTATTCGGTTTGTAATTGTAGTATTTGTTGTAATTGTATTAGTACTCGGGTATTCCGGAGTATTGTGGAAGTAGGCCTTGTTGGTCACGTGGGTGGCTAACGACATTGTATCACCCACAGTTGTGTAAGGAAGTATGCACTGCGTAAGTATGGAAGTACGAGGAGATTGGACGGTAATGACGGTATTCACGGTGGGGGTGTTACAAAAAGTGGTATCAGAGCGAAGTATCGCTCTGATGACTGGAAATACCAAGCTTAGGATATGCCGAGTTAGGAATTAGAAGCTTAGGGTTAAGGGCTGAGTGATAGCGTTAGAGATACGCTAGTTAGATACCACCGGTGTGTACCGGATACCTACAATACCAGACCCGCCTTCCACATCCCCCGTTGTATAACTTGGGAAAGAATGCCAGGGAGAAGGAAAGTCCTCTCATACTCAGGAAGACCCGATCTAGCAGTAGTGAGATACTCCTGTAAGAGGAAAGAATTTGTTATATAGTAGATCTCAAGAATTGGGAGTCCCAGAGATGGTTCCCGGTTGAACAACAACACCCGCACTTAATAGCGACAGAATTAGGAATCCCCAGGGATTAGAGAAGCACCCTGATCTATGACAACCATGGCACGATCATTGAGAAGTTACTCAGAAGATCGATTAACCCAAGTAAAGGATTAGTGGATCAAGGGAGGAGCTAACAAAGCTACTGAATACGCAAGGAAACGTACCGTGACCCGTACAGGTTAACCCAAAAACCACTAGTACCACGCACTTGCCATGGCAAGTGCAGTAATAACAGGCTATTTAGAAAGACCTTTAGAAAACAATAAGTACTTAGTAATGTACCGTGTCCGTAGTGAAGCAACTACAGGTTCACACATCCTAAAAACTGGAAGAATGAAACCTTGGAAGGGCCTAACGGCCCGACCATTGTATTAAGAACATACCAGTCAGCGAGAAGCTGGACTTGGTCAAGACCTCAGACATGGCCACGCCATGAAGAAATTCTTTTAACAGCGAACTGTTATTTTAAAACCCAAAATTCTTTCAAAACTACAACCCTTCTTTAAAACCTCGGATTTTTAAAACCGAACCAACAGAATTACGGTGAGTATCATAGAATGATACAAGAGGAGTTGATAATAGAATACTTTACCTAGGCGTGTGACGAGCACTACGAGTATACCCAAATACGGGATGTGGGACGACCGCACTCCGAAGGAGCTTGCGGGCCTGACAGATAGTCAGGTAAGTGGTAACGTGCCAACAAGGTACCCCACGTATGTATACATGTAGTGTACAAAACACGGGAAGTAGTCAACTCCGTTCTACAGACCATGAGTAAGTTCAAGCCAGAATAGCTGGACACCTCAGACGATCAAGGAGAAGGAACTCAGCTAGGTGATAAGTATAAAGGAACTTAGAGAATCCATCTGAAGGTAAGGAATGAGGATTAGGAAGTGCAAAGAGCGCATACTAGTAAGTATAGACATTGGATATGTCTGAAAGACTTCAAGCAAATACATGACAGCTGGAAAGGATACCCAGTCTAAACACAGTAAGACAAATGCCTAACGTGAAGATAACGATGTTCAACAAACGGGACGGAGTTCCCAAGAACAATTACAAAGACTACCACACAGCATAATCCATCATTGGAGAGGATTTTAAACCCAGTCAAGAACACTAAGAGAAAGTATAAACAGTCTACCCAAGAACGGGAGACGTTATAACCCTAAAGGGGATAGCTCAAAATATGGTACCGTAAGGCAGTATAGTGGACATAACATATCATAGACATTAGCCGGATGTAACGGCGAGACCTAATAACACCCATGAGCAATCCTTGAAGGGTGTCGGAGTTAACAACAGCCGAATGAAGTGTCATGATAAGAGCACGGGAGCTAGAACGAACACTCGGTTTGGACACCGAAGGGAATTTACTTAACAGGAAATACCCTCAACCACTAAAAGGCACTGATTAACACCAGATTGCCTATAGGGCCTCCCATGAATGGAAGCGTAATGCATCAACTTGCCATGGAGCCCAGTAAATACCTCCAACCCCATGATGGCTTGCAAGGAGGTGGAAACATGTATAGACAGCCTGCAAGGAGCATAGCTCGCAGCAATAAGGCTAAAAAGCCATAAACCAACTACGCTATGTAGATTTAAATGGTTGCAGAACCACAATGAATAATAAGAAGAACTGCCGATGAGCAGGACGATGATCGAATTGTGTAATTTGAAAACAATATAATAAGCGGCTTGAAGTAATGGCTACCTCAGTGTCACTGTCACTAGAGCATCAGCCTAGTTTACAGTTGATGAGGCTTTTAAATGCCCTTCATGCCTTCTGTAGCAATGGTAGCACAGAGGCATAGGGATCATGATGATGACAACAATGGCCTGGTTCACACTTGGACACTACGAGGAATCTGAGGGAAGGTACCTCTCGTTAATGGAAGACCACCAATGCGGTGGTGATATGAACCCTTAGAAAAGGCTTCCATCTACCATAACAACAAAGCTTGCACATGTAGTTGTTACCAAGAGGCAATTGAATAAGGAAATGAGATTTCCAAACCATTATGACTAGAAGGAGGCTTGAGAGCAACTGTGAAAACCAAAGAAGGGTCAGATTAGAAGCAAACACAGAATGTATATAATGTGGACTGTAGAAGCACATCGCTTAAAGAGCGTAGAGACTTGAAGGAGTAAGTATACTCCATAGGCAACCGAGCATATGGTGAACCATTGTATGAATGGCAGAAGTGTATAAACGGAGACTAACATAGTAAACCTGGTCATGAGACTTATGAGTGAAAACAAACCTCTCAACAAGAACTTTCTCTTATCAGTGATAGAATACTCTTCATTTGGATAATGGGACTAGAAAACACTTGAAGTTTCCTTGGGATGTCCCAGTGATGTGCACAGGGGAACAAGAATGCACAATCAAACCTTATATCCAATGCCAGGATTTAGAGGGAAGTGAGTGTCAAAATCAATCAGTGTCAATGCACATTTTGACAACGTGAATGACCAAAGCTCAAGAGAGCTTGTAACCTGGTAAATTACTTCATCCTTGGTTAACCAGGATACTTGGCAAATTATATCATAAATGATGAAGTAATGTGAGGTAAGCTAACCTACACATGAAACCTAAATTGAAATAAAACATCTCCAGATTGGAAAGATGATAATATCGCGGTATGCTATGGCAACCGGCATACACACGAACATAGAAAACTCCCAGTGTGTACACCATGAAGGGATTTAACATAAAACGAGACATTTGAATGAACAGTTGAGAAGTTGCGCCAACAATGGGTAAAGTATAAGGGCAAGCTACCACAGTAGCAGAGGCTGCAAAATATACTGTATGATGAATAAGAACGTGGTGCGCAGCAAGAGATCATTACGTGAATACAACTGGACAATAACATGGGCAACAAGAAGACCCTTGAACAAGACTCGGCATAGCTGAAAAGCAAGAGTCAATAGATAAACTGGGCATGGAAGCGAATAGGTTGAACCATGTAACATGGATCACACAAGGAACGCGTTGTTCATTCCTAATGCAACTGCACAAGGAACAGAAGACGTAAACCTAGTGGATCAATTCGATAAGAGGAATAATAGCTTGGGAAAAGAATACCAGATTGCTAAACAATGAACCGCATCAAATGTGGGAGACTCACAAACGCAACAACGAACATGGCGCCTGCTAGTTTTAACATAAATCTAACAATAAACCGTTTGGCTTTCAGCCAATGATGCACGAAGAATGTTGGAGACACCAACAATCACAACCTGTGAATTCCACCAGAATAAAAACAGAAACGAAATCAAAAATGCTATGAGGATCGAGGTTTGTGAAAGAAAATGTCGTGTAATACAAGAAAACTGGTATAACACTACATGAGTGAATAGCCAGAAACCAATGATCAGAGGAAGCACTACATATGTGTAGTAGCTCAACCTCAACCGACAACAAGTCGGAGGAACTAAGAGAGTAGTCATAGAAGTATACAGTAGTATGTACAATAGATTTCCAGAAACTGGATAGAAAATTTGTAAGACAATCAGTTCAGGTACCGTAAGAGATACCACGCGCTGGTTGAAAAATTGTATATCTCAAGATAAAATAGATAAGAAGTAGATGTGTAACACATTTGGAATAACAAAAGAGAGAATTAAGAACTAAAGTTATCAGGGTCGCGCAGCAAAAGCTAGTGGGCCCTAGCTAAGAGGTTTGATACACCTAGTAAGTACAAGAAAAGGGCTATCAATGCCTTGAAGCCTAATAGGCTAGAACCGAATTGATTAAGAGTTAAATAAACTCCAATAGGAATTCTTGGTGCAAGGACAAAACCGTTAGTATGGTTAAGACCCCTTTGACCAGAATACATTGAATAATAGACCGAAGGGAAGCTAAAACGCTTTAGGATACTGAATTAAGTGAACCAGTGTTCATGTATTAAACACGTAAACCATAATGTGCATAGCACTAATAGGAATTGTTTGATGATTGGTATGTATGTTCTAAACATATGAACCATTCATAGCCTGGTTATGGGTATTGCGCACAAGTAATACGAATATTATGTATATAAAAATATACCTATCTTGCTAACTCGTGTGTGAGTATACTGTAACACCCCTACCGCAAATACTGTCATTACCGTCCAAACTCCTCATACTTCCGTATTCACGCAGCGGAAAGTTACTTACACAACGATGGGTGATACAATGTCGTTAGCCACCCTTGTGACCAACAAGGCTTACTACTACATACAGCATCGGTCTGATGGACCGGAATATCCGAGTACTATACAATTACAATACATACTCCAATTACCAATCAAGTACTACAATTTCCCATTCAATACAATGCTCCATAAATACAATACAACATACCGAGTTTACTTAGATCCAAATACAAATACAATAATTCTTTCAAGTTCATACATACTCACTATGAGTCTACCATCTACCCATTCCTCACAAGCTACTTACTTTCTTAGTACAAAGGGGTGTGTACCACTTGGCACACTTCTATATCGATGGCTACAAGCCTTATACCGTTCATTGCTAACTACACTACTTTTCTAGCTATCTAAGCGTAGCCTCCGGTCTCCTACCATGGCCATAACTGCTTCGATACCTGTACAATAAAAACATTGCCCCTAAGGGCTCAGCTTATGCAGCATATGACTTCCGTATACCCCGTGTACTAGCGAGGGTACGCCGACTACTTAGGTCGAATACATGCGATTCATTTCATTCATACACACATACTTACATGCTTTCATACATAATACTACAATACTACACAAGGAATACATACATACACTTCAATACATACAAGGAAGACAATACAAGTCAACCGATACATACTTACCTTCACTGAAATACGCATACACAATACATACACAATACTTGTTAGCTCCTTTTATCCACCCGGGTTAATCGGGTGGAGATTACTCTTTACTCGGGGTCAATGACTTACACCAGCCAAGACCATTACTCATACATACTTTACTTACTTACTTACTTACTCAAGTCAAGTCGTAGTGACCTCCGGGCAGGGACTACACCGTCCGCCACCGGTCTTTACGGTGGCTCACTAATCCAGGATGCTACCCAATTAAGGGGTTTGGGACTTGGAAAAGATTAAAAGCCAGGAATCGGATCCAACCTCTTGTGTCTCCTCATCCTCACGCGTGGCCAAAACTATATCGAACTTCTACTCATTCCAATTTACTCAATACTTATGTTAGGAGTTAGGTAGTTAAGAATTAGTAGAAGTCAACACATCCAACCACACAAAGATACACTACACACATACACTTCCATACCAAGGTACAATACATTACACAAATACACTACAAGGTACATATACACTTCATCTTCATCCATTCATTTCATGAATTATATAAACTAAATGTTCAAGACAATATAGCAAGAACAAATATAAACAAGCACAAGTAGGTGCATTAAAGTTCGATTCATGCATTTATCTTATTAAGGTGAACAAATAAGTACACAAATTGGGCTAACCAGGTTAGGATACAGAGCATGAAGAAATCATACCGTTCACCGTTGACTTGGACTCACCGACTTCCCTTCAGTGTTCAACTATTTGAATACTATAACATATATAGAATCGGGCGGTTAATTATTTATAATTAACCTTACTCATTACATTTCTATGGTTTCTCGGTTTACACTTACTAATTCCTTAGAAATCAAATTCATCCACATAAGTTACTTACTTCTCATTACTTCCCAAGCTTGTTTATACCCTTAATGACCATTAAACATCATTAATCAAATCTTAATTACCATATAATACCATTACCATTAAAATCCCCATCATTATAATGCTTTAAAACACATTTTGGTGAATATTTGGGGTGGTCCGGGTTTGTGTCAGGGGTTACAAACCCGGACCATCTCTTCAGAGACATTTCTGTCAAGTTTTTAAGGTGGTCCGGGTTTGTGTACTTGTTTGCAAACCCAGACCATCCTTCAGCGAGAGTTTCGGTCAAGTTTTTGAGGTGGTCAGGGTTTGTGTACTTGTTTGCAAACCCGGACCATCCTTCAGCGAGAGTTTCTGTTGCGTACTTGTTTGCGTACTTGTTTGTGTACTTGTTTGCGTACTTGTTTGTGTACTTGTTTGCAAACCAGTACGAATTCAGTCTAATGCAAATTTACAGTTTTTAAGCTTTGTTCTCACTTCAATCCTTTGCCTATTTCTTTGCCAATATTCCCACATGAACTCTAGCATGTTTTAGCACTAAATCAACATTCTAAACTGCCTTAATTCATTCATTAAACTCATCACCCATTTCTTGGTTTCCTTACACCATTTTTCTTACTGTAATGCTCCTAACCCTCTATTACAGATTTTTCTCTTCCTCTGTTCGCTAACCCAATGGTTCTTTCATTGCATTATTTCCATTACATTCCTCCCAAGTCTTACCCAATACAACCTTCCTTCCAAATATAGTTTCCAGGGTGACTAACTATTCCATCAAACTCCAAAACACACCTAGTTCAACCTAGGTTATTTCTTCTCCTTAAGACACTTAAGTCACTAAGTTTTCTACAGAATTTTTGATAGAGATTCCCCTATAATTGTATCATTCTCCCACACATTCAGCTCATCCACATTGATCCCAATTTGCACCTCACTTCAAGCACTAACCACACATTAAATTTCCTGCACATATACTATCATTCAACTAGGCTCCAAGGCATTTATTCAGCAATGTAAATCAACCTAAATACTCCATTTCCTTTCCTACCATTACAGTAGCAATACACTATACCAAAGCAATATACTTATTCATACTCAAACCTTAAAAATATGTACAAGGTAATTCATTACCTTAAGTCTCTTGAATCGTTTTTCCTTTCTCTCATTCTTCCTTTCTTGTTCCTCCTTCCTTCTTTGTTCTTGTTTTCCTGTTTCTTGATTTTAACTAGGCCAAGCTACAGCCACATTCCAAGGAGTACAAACACAAAGCTAGTAATTTTTTCTAACTTAAGAATCAAACCCTAACTTATAAAAGAACACTTAAAAGTCTTAGGAAGTATTCCCTTGAACTTCTAAATGAGGGTTTGACTAGAAAAATGGCAATGCTTTAGCTCCCCTTTTGAAATGCCAAACTGGCTGAACAATGGAACATGGGAGTTCAACGTGGGTTTTTGATTTTATAAGGGAAGGCTAAAAAATAAGGGCTTTTTGAGTCCTTTTCTTACCTTAGAACAACAAGAAGAAGATGGAGCTCCAAATGACCACCTTCAAGCTCCAAAAACGGTTGCACCCATGGAAATGAAGTTGGAGATTTTCAATTTTTGAGAGATGGAAAACGATCTCTAAAGCAAGGGGAATTCAACGGTAGGATTTGAAGGTGATTTGGGCTTTCAAATATGGAAGGGAATGGATCTGCTATGAGGGGTATTTCTAAATCTCCATGGTTGCTAGAGGTGGAAGAGGAGAGTTCAGAGAGGGGAAAAATGTGAGAGAAGAATGAGAGTTAGGAGAGAGAGTTTTACTTTGTACTTTTCTAGTTTTATTTTTTTGTCTTTTTGTGCATAAAGTGAAATAAGAGAGGGGAGTGTGGGCTGCCACAAAACGTGCCCCTTTTACAAATTAAGGCCGGCTGCCTACATTACAAGGGGGGATTGAAATTTTGTTTATTATATTTTCACCCCACAACTTCCCGGTTTTTACACTATTCACTGCCGGAACCCGTTTTTCAGAATTTTCTCGTTTAATTAATTTTATTGGTTCTAGACCTTCATTAATGTTTAATAATGACTATTTGATTGACTAAAATTATTACAGGTCTATTTAACTCGCTTAAAGTCACGTTTTCCCGGTTTCCTCGAAAAACGCGCTTTAAGGTTCATTTATGGTTTTAATCCATTTTATGGATCCATTTTCTTCGGGAATTATTCCCACATGTTAATTTAGGCATAATTAATCCTTAGGAACCCACCTAGGTTCCTAGTCAAGGTCACATAACTCCTACGGTTATGTAACACTCGGTTTTACATTTTTCAATTTTTAAGCATTTTCTTCTCTTCTCTTGGGTTTATTTTTCCTTACCAATATTACTTAGGCGCTATTAGGCCCTCAAATACATATTAGGATAATTTTATTCACTATATTTAAGTCCGGGGTATTTCAATCTACCCCCCTTAAGAAACTTTGTCCTCAAAGTTGTTAAAGGTTATAGGATTACTATACTTACTCATTCGTGCATGTCTAATGCCAAAGTCATACATTCCTCCTCCTTACAATTTCCCAAATCCATTACTCAAGGTTTCTACATACCATACCATTCAAATGTACAATAATTACTCCAATCCGCATTACTACCAACCATATGGTTCCACATTACAAAATTTATACATACATGCAGTGCAAAGCTATCCCTAAAGCAATGCAATACACATTACAATCCCGTAGGCACTCCGGTCATCTAGACATAGGACTCCTCTATGTCCTTGTAACACCCCTACCGGTAATCTCACCATTACTCTTAACCCGTCTCCATTATCAATACACCAGCAGCGGAAATTCTAATACAACCGGGGGTGAAACAATGCCGTTAGCCACTCACGTGCCTAACGAGGCTAGTTCCAAACAACAATACAACACACTATCGGTCTGATGGGTCTTTACCGAGTACACTATACAAACGATGCTTCCTTTACTTAAACAATTCTCAAGTCAATACAACCTTTAACACCACAATATACAATACAATAACCATTCCATACTATACCGAGTATCTACGATTTCCCAAGTTTATCAATGACCCATCGGTCTCACAACCCACAATACATAAATACAATTCCCTTAACAACTACCCATATCAATAACAACCTCGTCCTATACTCGAACAGTGTCCGGCTTAGCTGTCAGACTCTTACAGTGTTCATAGTCACCTCGGGTACCTGCGCACTAAAAACATTCCCCCTAGGGGGTCAGCTTACGCTGAATATGACTTCCGCATACCCCGCGTACTAGCGAGGGTACGCCGACTATTTGGTCGAGAGCATGCGATTCATTTTATTTCAAACAACATGCAATACACAATACATCATACATGTACATTCACAAACACCCACTTTCAATCCAGGAATACAATCCACACATATGTCACATCCAACTCGGTAAATTCAACTACCTTATTCTTAAACCTTGAGAGACCATATCTCAAGTGAGTTTCATTCTCGTCATTTACCAACTTTCCATCCCAACCGGGTAGTTCACTTGACTCCTAGATCATTAGACACTCTCGGTCCTTACCTAGTTCACTTAATTATTCTACTCTTAAAGAATTTTAGGTTAAGCCTCAAGGGCCTCCGGGCAGAGACAAATATAGGTCTCAACACCGGGCTTTTATAATCACCAGCCAGAATTAGAAACATTCTCTCATGTTCCCTCTTCCTACCCTATAATACTCAGCTTACCTCTTTAGACGGGTAAGCTCTGCCGGTCTTACTCCAGTCGGGCACCACTATGTGGCACATGGCCCCGCAGGGCACCACTATGTGGCACACGGCCCGGTAACAAGGGAGTTCGACCATGGATTCAGAAACATACGCTCTGTTGCTTCCTCATCCTTGCACGCGTGACTCACAATCCCCCTAACCCAGCTCTCGGGTTAGTAACAATAGGTACTCATATATAAATACATATATAATAATCAGTCAGCCGCATCTCCCTCGATGCTATCATACAACTTAGGAGGTTCCCTATCCCGTTGTATCTGCTGATTTACGGGTCGCCCCTACACTTCCATTACTTAGGATTTATGTTCATTTTCTAACATTGGGTCTCATCCTTGCATAGGAGGTCGACTATTGATATTAAGGATGTTCTCTAGCCTTATGTGTCACTTGTTCTCATTTCTAGTAAGTTTATAAGTTTGATTTATCATTGTCCGTTAATAAATGGTTATCGTGGGTTACCTCGTTCTCGTTATTTCACACCATGACTCTTTCTTCGAGTCTTTAAACAATCAAGACCCAACTATGGGTCGCACTGCGATACACAATCACATACAAGCGACTCATTCATCATTCATCCATTTCATGAATTATACAAACTTGGTTCAAGTTCAATCCAACAAACAACAATACAATACAATACAAGCACTATTAGGTGCACACAATCCGATTCGTGCATTTATCTTGTTAGGTGATCACACAATCAAACAAGCACACAAATCGGGGTAACCAAGTTAGGATACAGAGCATGAGGAAATCATACCTTTCACCGGGGTTAACTTTACCGGGTGTTCTCACGTTCCTTGGCTCACACTTGATCCTCGACTCTTATTCTTGAACCACTATTTACATGTCAAATGGTTCAATTAATAATAAGGTGTCACGGTACGTACATAATTGCTACTCCCGTACTTACCCCGTTATCCCGTTATTTCGGTTTAACTTAGTTTACTTAATTCCTCAACTTACTCACTCACTTCCACCACTTGTTTATAGTTCTTAGGACCTTTATAAGTCACCAAACAACTCCTAAACATCATCTAAAACCAATACCATTCAATCCCCCATGTTTTAAAGCCTTAAAAACACTTTCTGTTGAAATCTGGGGGTGGCCCGGGACTTGGTCCCTATCTTAAGTCCCGGACAAATACATTGCCAAACTCTCGGGTGAATTTTCATGGGTGGTCTGGGACCTTGTCCATATCCCAAGTCCAGGACCAGGTGCAGGGTGTACTCTCGGCCCTTTTAAATGGGGTGGTCCGGGACTTTGTCCAAGGACTAGGTCCCGGACCCTGCTAAAACCTGCTACAAGGGTGATTTTTCATCCCTTAATCAATCCTTAAACCACCCTCAAACTTTCCCTAATCTTTCCATAAGTTTTCTACATAATTAATCACCCTAGAACATGCCCTAAACCACTACAAATCCTTGGTTTAATCCACCACTCAAATCTTGCTCAAATTCAACAATTCAAATTTCCACATTTTTATTTTGCACTCTTTTGCATCTCTAACTTCTCCTTGCTAGTTTTTACATCCTACCAAGCCTACCAAATCATTTAATGACCATACCAATTCATTCCTAGATACACACCATCCTAAAACCCAAGTTCACTCCTTGTTTCACAAGTTATAAACGCTAACTCTTTTTCCAAAATTTCCAAGTTCCTAACATGCTATTTGCTACAGATTTTGTACCCCTTTCCTCTAGTTCTCCAAATGCCATTTCAAGGCTACTACTACACTCCAAACAACACTACAAACACCTAGGTTCTCCAATACACTAGGTCATCTTAAAACACTTGTTTTTCTACCAAAATTTTGCCATAACCTCCCCATAAACTTCACATGTCCAAACATCTCTTTTTCGCCATTTTCAATCCTAAACTAGCCACACCCTTACAAGGGTCCTACCAGCACATTAACTCAATTCAAAATTCACCAAACAACAATATTGCTCAAATCTCACATACGATGGCACTTAGGCCCTTAAATCAACACAAGTCCACAATCATCCTCTAATTCAATCAACTACATTAATTCACATAGTTTGGGTTCATTATTTTAATTTAACCCTTCCCAATTCCTAAAGCAATTAAAACAAAGTTTAAGGTAGATTTCTTACCTTAATTCACAACTTCCTCTTTGATTCTCCTCTTGTTCCTCCTCTTCTCAAAATCGCTCAAGTGGGGATGGAGTTTCCAAACTCCTCCCCAACATTCAAGAAACACAAAAGTATACTCAATTAATTATCTAAACCCTTAGGAAATCATAATTCAACCAAAAGGGCTTAGTACACAAGGTTAGGGTTTACCTTTGGAGATTTTTGAAAGGGGTTCTAACCCTTGAATCAAGAAGGGGATTACTCCACCATTGGAGGGTTGAAATGGAGCTCAAAATCAAGAAGAAAACAAGGCATTACAAAGGGATAAAAATCGGTCACCAAAGGAGGGAGAACCAAAATGAGTTTTTCAATGAAATTTTTACCTTGTTTGAAAGAGGAGACTCCAAGCTACAAGATGATGTGCTTTTCTCTTCAAATGGGGAAAACCCATGGAGGTCAAGTTCTTCCTTTTGGAATTTCAAATAGAGAGGAAGATAGAGGATGATGAGGGGAGTTCAAATATGTAGTTTACTTTTGATTTGGAGCTCAAATGGAGCTTGGGCATGTGATGGAAGTTGGAATAGCCATGGAAGCTTGGGGGAGGAGCTTCAAATCGGCAGCAACCAGAAGGAGGAAAGAGAGAACGGTGGGGAAGGGGAAAAGGAGGAAAGAGAAAAGGAAAGGAAGAAATGAGAGGAGAGAGAAGGGATAATGTGCTTTTGTACTTTTTCGTCTTTTTGCTTTTTGACTTGTTAATTAGTAAACTAGTCTTGTGAGAGGGGCTCATTTAGGCAGTAAAAACCGGCCCACTTATATGTTACAAGCTGGAGCGTTTTTTCGTCTTTTACAGAAAACACTCGTTTATTTACCCGGTTTAGCACTATTCACTAACCGGACCCATTTTCCGGAATTTTCTCGTTTCTTTAATTTTAATGGCTCTTAAGCTCCCATTAATGTTTATTTATATTTATTTAATGAACTATAATTTTTACGGGTTCATTTGACCACTTAAAGTCACGTTCTCGGGTTTTCTCGAAAAACATGCGCTAAAGCTTTATTAGCGTTTTTAATTCATTTTATGGATCCGTTTTCTTCGGGAGTTGTTCCCATATATTATTTAGGCATTATTAAGCCTTTTAAATTAATTTAATACCCTTCCTATTGTTGTATTTCTCCTAGGGTCACTTAACGCCTAATTTAGCGTTTTTCGCTTTTTAAGCGTTTTCTCTTTTCTGTTGGATTTATTCTTTTTACCAAAAATCCATTAGGCACTAATGGCCCTTAAATATCATATTAGAGTAATTTAATCACCCTAATTAAGTTCGGGGTCTTTCAATCTACCCCCCTTAAAGAACTTTGCCCACAAAGTTGGTGAGTCTACTATTGTTAGTCGTTTTGACATATCGTCTGCCGAGGTCATTATCTCTATAACCCTACAGGCTCAAAGTTAGTCAGCCAGTGTCTACATACTGGTACACACCACGCCAGTTAACAAGTAACTTAACAACCGTGGGCACCTACCAACCCACACAACATACATCCTAGTACTATGCAACGTGCGTACACATCAGTACGTCACAAAACAATTTACCGCGTGCACATACCAGTGCAACCCAAAACGATTGCCAACCATGCACATACCGGTGCAACCCCAAATAATTATCATAATGCAATTTATCGTGTGTACATGCCCGTACCACACAAGCATACATAACAGTACAATTCCACACTAAACCCAATCCATGCTTACTGCATTTATCCTAGCAGGATTACTTATGACCACTTATAGGGAGCCTCAAGATATATTCAACCCCGATGTGATCAGCATCAGTATGAACAATCTCTCCGCCCCAATTTGTGTTCCATCTCCCTTGATCACTAGTAAATCAAGTTCGACTTCACACTTCTGTTTCAAACAATCATGTAATTCAATCATTTACCATTTTCTATCTTCTTAATCATTCTAGTCATAGAAACAAAGCAAAGCATCTCCAAACGATGGAACTCGGTCCATCTATCATCCTACACTGTCTCCAAATAGTTACTTTAGAAATTCAATACGTGTTGTAAATCCATTCGGTTTTCTATCCTCCATTTGTTCCCAAATAAAATCGATCAATTCCTATCCTCAAATTATACACACTTACGGTCAAACCAAATTACCTAGGGGACTCACTTCCCACTAGGTTCAACATCGGTTTCATACCGATTTATACTCAACACATTTCCCCAAATATACTCATCCATACCATGTCTAATCCCAAATCAAATACTATGTCTAATCTCGAATAGACATATGCCGCCGGGGTTCTCATTCCTCATGAAGTTTTTCCTACTCCATTCACCTTAAATCTCACAATCAATACTTATTTCCACCTCAAATCTCACAAATAATCATAATTTCCACAATGAATGAGTACAGATGTTTATGTAACATAAGTACCCATCATCAAAGCAAATTCTTTTGCGCTATGCCCATAGTAGTTTACGCCCTTATCACGTGAAACATACACTTCGCGATTTTCGCTCTACCCCCCCTTAAAAAGGGATTATGCCCACGTAATCTACCATGTGTCAACATTGGTCATAGGTCAAAGGCATTCAGCCGTCATGGAGTGGTTCACCTTCCAAGCGGTCTATTACACAATGTATTTTGGTCAAAGGGTCTTAACCAATTTACTGGTTTAGTCCCTGCACCAAGAATTTCCATCGGGGTTTATTTAACTCAAACCGGGTTCGGTTCTAGCCTTAGAGGCTTCAAGGCATTGATAATTATCCATTCATTCACTAGGTGTATTAAACCTTTTGAATTTGGGCCCACTAGCTTCTGCTGCGTGGCCCTGATAACTTAGGGTTTATTTGCCCTTCTCGTTATTCTAAATGTGTTATACATACTCTTTTATCCCTTTTTATCTTGGGAACAAGGTTAATAAATCATGTGTGGTATTCGTTTACCGTGCACGAACTCAATGAGTTATAAGTTTCCTATCTAGTTCTCTGGAATCAATGTACATACTATTGTGTATTTGAGTGATTATTCACTTGGTTCTCCCGGCTTATTGTCGGTAGAGGTTGAGCCACTGCTTAATTGTAGTGCTTCCTCCATTACTAGTGGCTTCTGAACTATGCTCACTAAACTGGTTTTGTACCAGTGTTCTTTACTCGTACAACCTTGCATTTTCCATGCGTCGGTCCATGTGGCATCATCAGTCTCCTTTCTACTCTTACTACAATTGTCACCTTCCCAATTTTCTAGCTATCTCACTCGATCATTACTGCACAAGTGCAATACCAAAACACTCAGTCCTATAGAGTGCAGAAGCGTAAACACTTGGCAGTAAATCTCTTATGAGATTCGTAATAGGAATGAATATTATTTCCTTGTTTCTCGGTCTGTCGACCATCTTTATTCATCAATTCTATCTCAATGTATGATTTATTCATATGTTCTGGTCGCTTGTTGCGCACCGTGTTCGTATTTGTTTACAACTTCGGTTTCCATGGCTTCTGCTCATGTATCTCTACCATTTACACAATGGTTCACCATTTATTTGGCTGATTATAAATTATGATATTCTTTTATATCTTTAAGCTCCTTGAGCGTTATTAATTTTCCACTTCCCTTGCACAAACTGTATTTCTTCTTAACCGATTACTCTTCGGTTCCAACAGTTGCTATAATAGCTTATTTCCACATTGCTTGGCAATACCTGTATGCTCAAGCTTCACTACATTGGTAGTTCTGAAAGGGATATATTTTCAGACTTTTATTGACGGTATCCTCTTCCCTGGGATTTGTATGTTCACCGCTCTTGCGGTACTTCCTTAACGAGGGATATCTTTACTCGTTGGTTATTAACCATCTTCACTGGTGCCGTTCTTAGTAACTCTCCATATAGTTCACAATGGGTTTTGTAACCATTGAATTATGTATTAGAATAGTTTCTCGGCGTACTAGCCTCGTTGCCTAGAGCTCTGCTCATCTTAGGCTGTTCATAGGCATTGCTTCTCTGTAATCCGTAAATTGGTTTGGAGGTAACACTGGGGCTCGATGACAAGGATCCTTGCATCACGCTTCCGTTCGTTAGATGCCCTTTAAGTCTCTTGGTATTGGTTGGTACCTTGCAATAATTCAGGGCATCCCCTGGGTAAGTGGGATCCCTTCGGTGTTCTAACCGAGTGTTCGTTATAGCTCTGGTGCTCTTGTTACAACACCTTTTTCAACTATGTTGTCCTTGATACCCTTTATGGGCTGCTCCTGGGTATTGTTGATTATGCATTTACATCCAGCTAACATTTTTGAGAATGAGTAATTTATTCCGCATTGCGGTTCTGGATTCCAAATTGTCCCATTTGGGGTTATACACCTCCCGCTCTTAGGGTAGGCCATGGGTACTTCTCTTATGGTTTTAACCATTTTTGTACTTCCTTCAGTGGTAATTGGTATCCTCCGGTACCTCAGATGGTCACCCTGGGTATTTATAATGGTTGTTCTGGGAATCCTATCTCGTTCATTTAACATTAAGGTGTTCCCGCGAGGCATTAGCCTCACTGTGCTTAGCCCGGTATCCATCCGGCTATTTCCTGCTCTTGTTTCGAATTCTCGAGACATATCCAATGTCTTTAGTTAATTACTAGTGCTTCTCGTACTTCCTAACTCTTAATCCTTCTTCTGGAGTGTATTCTTGACTCCTTAGCTTGTAGGCTAATCTGAGTTCTTTCGACTGTTTAGGTGTCCCACTCTTCCGGATTTGTATTCCCTTATGGTCCGTAGAACGGAGCTGACTACTTCCCGTGATTTATGCACTGCATGTATACATACGTGGGGTACCATGTTGGTGCGTTACCACTTACCTGACTAACTCACAAAAGGGTCTGTCAGGCCCGCATGCACCTTCGGAGTGCGGTCGTCCCACATCCCGTATTTGGGTATACTCATAGTGCTCGTCACACGCCTAGGTGAAGTATTCAATCATCAACTCCTCTTGTATCATTCTATGATACGCACCGTGATTCTCTAGTTTGGTTTTAAATAGAATCTGAGGTTTAATAGAAAAGTTGTGGTTTGAAAGTGTAGACACCAAAAATTCTCACCCCATAAAGCAAATTGCAAAATAATAAGAGGGGTCGTCGCCTTTCCTTTTCAAAACATATGAGCGTGTGTGCTAAAATGAAACCATCATTTTATAATCGTTTACAAAGCACTTCATAAAACCAATTCTTTGAAAATGAATTTCCAACGACAATACGGTTTTAAACCCGTCCCTTTTGTTTTATTCTATTATCTTATTATTGCTTTTGTTTATTTAGCTATCTTTTATTATCCTTTTGTTGTTTGTTTATCTTATCATATTTATCGCTACTTTTAATTATCTAGCATTTACTTTTTATTATTATTATTACTATTATTATTATTTTTGTGACATCATCATTTTCATTGTTATTTCTATCATTTTATACGTTTCTCACTATTATTATTCGTATTAGTAAATTTCGTTTCATCGATAGTTTGATTAAACTTTTTCGTTTTACTGTATACCTTCATTTATAGCGCTAGCGTTTTTGAAAGGATTACTCAGCACGAGGAAAGACTCTTGTGTTATTTCTCTCGCTTATATGTCAATTTCAGTCATTAGCTCAACCGGTTGAGATTGGTGTGGGAGAGATTAGAGGTCCTGAGTTTGAGTCTCACGAGGAACAAAATCCAATTTTATTTTTTGACAAAGCAATCCAAATGCAGCCTTCCGGTCCATACCAAACACGAGGTCAAGACCAGACATGGCCCATACTGGCGTGAAGAAACATGTCTCTTCCATACTAAAATTCCTCGATTCTGCTGATCCATACTCGATTTTTTTTGTTCTCCGTTAATTGTGTAACCCATACTGGCGTGCGAGAAGCATGTTTTCTTCCTCAGCTCCGCCATCTCTTTATTCTCCCACCCACGGTAATTTTGCACCGGTACTGGAGAGCAGGGAACAAATACACTACGCCTGCTTCATCTCTTTGGGACGCGATAATTTTGTTGACAAAAAACTGGCAAACGAGGAACACAAATACTCCTCTTTTCCTTCTTCTCACTCACCTGCAACTGCAACACTCTCATTTTCCTCACTCTCACATTAATCTGTAAATTAACTAGCGAACTGGAAGCTACATGCTAACTCATACCCCCATTCTCTTCACAAGCGGTATTTCGCTAGCCCATTAGCATACAAGGAACATACACACTTTGCTCCTCTGTACATTCTCTTCACGGTAATTTTGCCTCCCCAAACTGGCAAGCAATAAACACAGAAGCTCGAATCCTCCCTAACCTCATCTTGGAAATCCCGAAACAAAATGCCAAGCTCAGAAAACAGACACCATAGCAGATCGTCGTGAACGTGAACCTTCACCAGCCGCCAGCATCTTCTTCATTATTCTCTTATTCCACACTCTGCGCCTTTAATCCTTCCCCTCACTCACGATGACGACAAGGAACACATGCTATGCTAACGAACGAGGAGTATGCCTGTTCTACCTGACATTTCACGTCGGGAGCAAGCAAGTTTAGGGGTTCTTCATCGCTTCAACTGGTGCACTTGGTGAGCTGGGAATGCAAATGCTCTCTGCGCCTTCATTTCCATCGAACAAGGAGCGCATAGCTCCAAACTCTTCATTCTCATCAACACGTCTGTGTACACTGGCAGCCTGGAATATACCTATTGCCACCTCCTTTCTCATTTCACTCACGGCAGCAGTGGCAACCCAACTAGCGAGGTCAAGCTCTCCTCGGTCATTCTCTTCTTCACCAGCGTACGAAGGACATACAAGCTCTACACCGACTGTTTCATTCTCTTCACCAGCGAACGAGGGACATATAAGCTCTGCAACTGTCTTTCTTTTCACACACAGGAAATTCGCAACCGAACCGACGAACGAGAAACTACATGCTCAGTGCCTTCGTTCTTCTTACACCCATGTTATTTTGCAACTAAAACTGGTGAACGAGGAAACGTGCAAACTCTTCTCTTTTTTTTTCTTCTGTTTCAACTGGCAAAACAAGAAGCAAGCACGTGTGTATAAGCACCTTTCATCCTCTCCTTTCTGGATATTATCGCATACCCGTTGACATTTGAACAAGATACACACAGCTCTTCATATCCTCATACCTTTCACACAATCGTCACTGGCACCAAGGAACATACTGTCTTTGCTTCATTTTTTTTCAACAGAAGAACAAAGAATCTGCATCTTCTCCATTCTCTTCACGTTGTCGCGCACAAGGAATACAGATGCTCCAGCCTCCAGCTTTGTCATTCTCTTCAAATGTTGCTGGCGAAGCAAGGAGCGCACGTGATCTTCCTCTCTTCAAACCCTCGGCGAGAACAAGATCACATATGCCCCACCTTTATTTATCTTCACACGTCTCGGCTCTTCATCCTCTTCCCACGCGAACAAGGAACGTCCCTGCTACTCTGTTATCTTCTTCACTAGCAGTAACTTTGCGCGTGGGTGATTTTGCGTCCAACTACGAACAGGAAAGCTCACGGGCGATTTTGCACCCAACCGCGAACATGGAAGCTCGTGGATAATTTGGCACCCAGCTGTTTAATTTGTTATCTTACTTATCCCTCTGTCTATTCTAATTCGCAGTTGTTTATTTTGACTTGCTGAAGAATTTGATCGCATGGTTGTGTTTGGTTTGATACGGAACTCGTGGCTGTTTTTGAGATCCAACCTGAAAACAGATAATTACTTCGACATCCTTTCCCGGATAGCTTTGGTTATCTACTCTCGCATTATACTAACATGTCCATTTGATTATGATCTAACAGGGCTTGTCATTCTGTTCGTCTTTTAACAAGAAAATGCGTCCTCTATCCTGAGTTAAACAAATGGAACTGGAACTGCTGCGCTCCAATTCTGGTGATTCGACCAGCGGGGTGAAACTGCTCATGCCCAGGATTTCAGACAGGGTTTGTCCGACACCCAACCAGCGAATACTTCCGATGGTTACATCTAAATTTGATTATATGTCGTTATCTAAGTCCTCATCTATTCATGTCGTTTACGATTTGAATTGTCATCCTTGATCATGCATCGCCGTCGAATTGGACACTAATGTGTAGTTTGATTATATATCTACTGTCTTGCTCGACATAATGGTTATCTGTAATATATTTGTTGGTTTTACTAACTTCATTCCTTTGGTCAGATTCAATGGTAATTGGTATAAGCTTCCTTCTAGGTCTGTTCTAGCGCATCTGAATTTGGATTCTAACTGGCGGAGTTGGCTTATTTGTTTTGTGTCGTTGCTGAGTATAGATCGAGGAAAGTCTACTTTTCTGAATTTGAAATTTGTTGCTTTATACCTCCGGTTTTTTTTATTTTATTTGGATTTACGTGTGTTAGTTTGATTAGCTTGGTCCTTTTAACTAACGATCAAATTTGTTCAATCATTCACGCAAGCTTACGGACTTCCAACGATTTGATTTGAACTGCTACTTATGAGCATACTAGTGTAACTCCTGTTAGGGTTAAATCTCATTCCCCAGTTGCGCTATTCGCTCAATTCAGCTTACTACTTACTGTTTTTACATGTTTTGACCGAGGTACAATTGCATTATGTTTTGGGCTGGACTTTGTTTGTTGACCAAGCTTGTGGACTCTACTCAACATTTGCCCATCGCTCTCTACTCATGAGTTGGAAGTCTTGTTGATTACACATTACCGAGAGGGGGGTATGAGCTGATGCAGTTGGGATTCTCCTCTCATTCATTTTTGATTGAATGTGTAACACCCCTACTATTAATACAGTCATTAACGTCCAATCTCCTTACTCATCAGATACTCGCAGCGGATATATGCTTACATACAATGGGTGATACAATGCCGTTAGTCACCCACGTGACTAACCAGGCTACTGATTCTATATACACCATCGGTCTGATGGACCGGAATCCCGAGTATGAATCTACAATGCATTCTCCATCTACCAAATGCTACTACAATCTCCATTCAATACAATACTCCAAGCACAATACATTATAATCTACATACCGAGTTTACTAAGATCCTATACAATGTACTATCTCTTTAAGGTTCATACATACTCGCTAAGAGACTACTTGCTACCCGTTCCTCACACGCTACTTACTTCCAAATATCAGGACGTGCCTCCGGTCTCTTTCTTGACCATATTCGTTTCGGGTACCTGCACACTAAAAAATGTCCCCCGAAGGGGTCAGCTTTCGCCGAGCATGATAACCGCATACCCCGCGTACTAGTGAGGGTACACGACCACTTGGTCGAATACATGCGGTTCATTTTCATACAACATACATGCATACATACTCTTATACACAATACATGAATACTTACCCAAGCATACACACATACACTTCACTACATACAAGGAATACAATATAACCATCAAATACATACTACCTTCTCCGAATACATATACCCAATACATACACAATTCACAATACGGGTTAGCTTCATGGTCCCCGGGTAATCGCGTGGAGATTACTCTTTACTCATTACTTCATACATACGCAACATACTCATTCTCATACTCATACATACTTACTTACTCTTACTCTTACTCATGTTAAGTCGTCGGGACCTCCGGCCCGGGACTACTCCGTCCCACCACCGGGATTTACTTGGTTCACCAATCCAGGATGCTACCCACTTAAGGGATTTGGGCCGTGGACCAGCTTACAAACCAGGAATCGGATCCAACCTCTTGTGTCACCTCATCCTCACGCGTGGCCGAAGCTATATCGGACTTGTACTCATTCCAATTTACTCACTTAAGTTAGGAGTTAGATAGTTAGGAATTAGCACAAGTCAACATTCAAGCCACATTTACAAATACAATGCCAGTATACATTCATACTAAATATAATACAATACATAAGTACAATACAAGATTCATTTACACCATATCATCATCCATACATTTCATGAATTATAAAACTATTGTTCAAGAGAAATATACCAAGAACAATATACACAAACACAAGTAAGTGCAATATAGTCCGATTCGTGCATTATCTTATTAGGTGATCAAGTAAGCACACAAATCGGGGGTAACCAGATTAGGATACAGGGCATGAAGAAATCATACCTTTCACCGTTGTATATGTATCCCAACGTTCCTCCGGTGTTCACAAAACAATTCCTATTATATACATGCAATTGAATGATTAAATCTAGCTATCATTATCTTAACTCAATTGCTCTTAGTATGTTACTAATTCATACTTACTTAGTCCTTATGCTTCCTACACTTACACTTACGTACTTATTTTCATTACCTTAAGTTTTACTTTCTTACTTAACTTAGGTTTACTTTCTTACATGTACATGTATGTGGATTACATACACATACATATATACATACACATATATATATATATATAGATCATCATATTTAAATATCTTTTTTTTTGTAGGACCGGACTTGCGACGACCTTGCAAGTCCGGTCCATTCCAGTAGCTCAGGTTACGGAAATTTTTCTGGCCGACCGGACTTGCATGTCCGGTCGCAAGTCCGGTCCATTCCAGTAGCTCGGGTTACGGAAATTTTTTCTGGCCGACCGGACTTGCATGCCGGTCGCAAGTCCGGTCCATTCCAGTAGGTTTCATCGGGAAATTTTTCTGGCCCGACCGGACTTGCAAGTCCGGTCGCAAGTCCAGTCGATTCCAGTAGCATCCTGACGGGAAAATTTTCAGCTCGACCGGACTTGCAAGTCCGGTCGCAAGTCCGGTCCAGCCCAGTATTTGCATTTTAATTTTGTTTTCAGTCCTCTCTTTCACCCATTACTTCCCCATTGTTCCTACACTTAATCCCACATGTTATAACACTAATTAAACCTCCTAATACACCTTAGTTCATCCACCAAACTCTTTACTAAGTCCATCAATCAATCTTACACCAATTCCTCAATCCTTTTCCTACCAATGTAAAGTTTTGTTCTACCTATGCTACAGATTTTGTTGCAACTTCTAGCACTCAATACTTCTCTATCAATGTCACTCCTAGCACCCCAAATACATCTCCAACAACTACAACATCTATACCCAAGTCCAACACTCTCTTACCAATTCTTACACCCTAATTTTCCTAATCTCCATACTTCCTTATACCCTTTTGCTACAGATTTTCAACTCTTGTTTCTCTTACCACAACTACCTCTTCATCACTACTAAACATACCTACTAACTCCCAATACACACCTTGGTTTCCCATTCACCAAGTCAACCATAAGTGTACATTTCCCACCAAAAATTTGCCATAGTTCACCTACAATTCTCACTTATCCACACATACTCATTATCACCAACATCATTCTATCTAGCCACACCCATACAAGGGTCTACCCAGCAACACAAAGAAATCTTAATACATCATTAATCTCCCCAAAACACAATATCAATACACATATACCATTCTTTGGGGCTAAGGCCTACAATTCACATACCAATGCACAAATACTCAAACTTACTCACAATTACCCAAACTTCAATACTACAATACCCAATATATAGTTTAGGTTCTTTCATTTGCTTACCCATTCCCATTACTCCAAGCACTATAATTTAACATGAGTGAAGATCTCTTACCTTGAGCTTTTATTCCTTCAATCCCTCTTCATTTCTCCTTCTCTCTTTCTTTTCAAATCGGCCATGGGGAATGGAGTTATCAAACTCCATTCCCACCACCCAAAGCACATAAAACAAGTGCATTAATCTACTAATCCTTAAATAATGCTAATTCATTTAAAGTGTTAAACACAAATTTCTAGGGTTTACCTTTTGAAGCTTTTAAGAGGGTTTTTAGCCCTTGGTTCAAGAAGGTGAATCCACCACCATTGCAAGGTTGATATTATGCTCAAAAGAGAGAGAGAAAACAAGGCATTACAAGGAGGTAAAAATCGGCTATGAAGCAAGGTGGAGAAAACATGAGTTTTTCATGTAGATTTTTACCTTGTTGGAAAGAGGAGACTCCAAGCTTTACATTGGTGCCATTTTCTCTTGAATGGGGAAAACCCATGGAGATGAAACTCATCCTTTTCGAATTTTGAAAAGAGAGAATGATAGAGGAGGATGAGGGGATTACAATTATGTAATTATTTTTGTGATTGGAGCTCAAATGGAGGTAGAGCATGGGAGAGAAGATGAAGTCCATTGTTGTTGTTGGGGGAGCTTGGAAATCGCCCAAAACCAGAGGAGAGAGGGAGAGAAATCGATGGTGAGGAAGGAGAGGGGTGAGAGAGTAAAGAGTAGGGATAAAGTAGTTTCTACTTTATTGCTTTTTGCTTTTGGCTCTCTTATTTAATTAGCTAGTTACATGTGTGTGTGAGGGAGTTATTTGACTATTAAAAATCGGTCCCCCCTACAGTATTAGCTGGAGCGTTTTTCTTCTTTTACAGAAAACCTCGTTATTTACCCGGTTAGGTACTATTCACTAACCGGGCCGTTTTCCGGAATTTCCTCGTTTAATTTCTTATTAGTTATTAAGCTCCATAAATGCTTAATAATTTATTTAATGATTTAATTTTCACGGGTCCCGTTTGACCACTTAAAGTCACGTTTCGGGTTCTCTCGAAAAACGTGCTCTAAAGCTCTATTGGTGTTTAATTCATTATTTGGATCCGTTTTCTTCGGGAGTTGATCCCAATATTATAGGTCTTATTAAACCTTTGGAATCATATAAATACGCTAACCGAGGTTCATTACCTCCTATGGTTATTTAACGCTTATTTAGCGTTTTTCGCCTTTTAAGCGTTTCTTTATTTCTTTCGGATTTATTTTCCTTACAAACATTAATTAGGCATTGTTAGGCCCTTAAATACATATTAGAATTATGTTAATCCCTGTATTTAAGTTCGGGGTATTTCAATCTACCCCCCTTAAGAAACTTTGTCCTCAAAGTTGTTCAATGTTACGGGATTACTATACTTACTCATTCCTACATGTCTACTACCAAACGTCACACATTCTTCCTCCTTACAATTCCCAAATCCATTACTCAATGTTTCTCCTTTCCATACCATACCAATGTACAATAATTACTCCAATCCATATTACTATCAACCATCCGGTTCCTCATTACAAAGTTTATACATACATACAGTGCAAAGCTATCCCCAAAGCAATGCAATACACATACAATCCCGCAGGCACTCCGGTCATCTAGACACGGGACTCCTCTTATGTCCCGCTGCCTTTGGAATAATACCACATACTACCTTACTATTTTCTTCGGTACACACTTCTAGCAGATCTTCATTCTCCGTACTAAAGAAATTCTTTCACCACTACCAATTAGAAATTTTCTAAAACACACAACTCCAATTCCGAATTTATATTCATTACTTCTATCCTATGTGATTCTTGTGACCACTTAAGGGAAGCTTCAAGAATCATTCGACCCTGATGTGATCAGCATCAGTGTTGAACTATCTTTCCACCCCAATTTGTGTTCGGTTTCCCTTGATCTGATCAGGATCAAGTTCGACTTCCCACATTAGATTCAATCAAACAAATAATTTAATTGTTTTCATTTTCTATCTTTTTACTCTTTCTAGTCGTAATTACGAATTCATACATCTCCAAGGGATGGAATCAGTCCATCGATCGTCCTCACTCTACTTCCCAAATACTTTACTCCGTGGTTCAATACCTAAATGCTCACTTCCTCAGCCTTCACTGCTTTCATCCATCACTCTCCAATATTCTAACTAAGGACTACAGTACTTATGAAATTCAATCGTGCTCAATTTACTTCCAATAACATACTTACGAATACATTACTCCTGGTTACTTTCCTCTACTACTCATAATCCATTCGTACTACTTCTTTAAGGGTTACAATACTTGTGAAGCTCCGTCCACTACTCATTACTTTCTTTTACCAATACTCTTACACTGGTGTTACGAGATGGGTATATTCACCCTATGGTATTTGCATGTCTAATGCTTAGTTACCACAATTCAATATGAATGAATACGTATGTTTATATAACGTAAATACCACTCATCGAATAATTTCTCATTTGTGCTATGCACATTATAGTTTTATGTGTTTTATTTATAAAACTTGCGTTGAGCGGTTTTCGCTCTACCCCCCTTAAAAGGGATTACGCCCACGTAATCTACCATGTGTTATTATTATTAAACATTGGTTTAATCAATTTGGGCAATCTGAAGCGTTTAGCTTCACTACGGTACATTATACAATATACTCTGGTCAAAGGGTCTCAACCACACCAATGGTTTAGTCTTTGCACCAAGGATTTCTATATGAGTTTATTTAACTCATCATTAATTCGGTTCTAGCCTATTAGGCTTCAAGGCATTAATAGCCATTTTGCTATACTTACTAGCTGGGGCCCACTAGCTTGTGCTGCGCGACCCTGATAACTCGGGTTATTTACCCTTCGTGCTATCCTTAATGTACTATGCATCACCTTTTATCCGTCTATTATGGGCATAAGGTTTATTAAACAAATGCGGTATTCTTTTACCGTGTTTGAACTCAATGAGTTTAAGGTTTATAACCAGCTCTCTGGTAATCTTCTACACATGCTATTCGTGCTTCTATGATTATTCGTTAAGCTCCTCCGACTTATTGTCGGGCGAGGTCAAGTCACTACTTAGTTGTAGTGCTTCCTCTGGTGTCACTAGCTTCTGAATTCTACCAGTTTCCCTGGTTCAGTACAAGTGTTCTTTACTTGTATGACCTTGCATTTCTATGCGTCGGTCCTAGTGACTTTCTTAAGTCTCTTTTCACTCCTCATTCCATTGGAATTCACACTTTGTGATTGTTAGTGTATTGTACACTCTTCGTGCTTCTTTGGCCTTAGGCCGCACGGTTTGTCGCTAAGCTTGCTTAACTGGCTAGTGCCATGTTTGTTGGTGAAAAGAAAGGTTTACTATGGTTTACATCCTCCATATCCCTAGCCATCCCATTAGATCATTAGCTGAACAAATGCAATACCAAAACACTCAGTCATACAGAGTGCAGAGGCGTAAACGCTTGACAGTAAGTCACTTATGTGATAGGAAAGAATATTTTGTGTGTCATCTCATACTTATACTCCGTGTTATTACTTAACTACTCCCTCATAGCGGTCGCCTGTTGCGCACCGTGTTCTTACTTACTGTGCAACATTGTCTTTACTGTTTCTGTTACTGTGATAGTTTCTCTTCACTCATAGCCATTGTCATTGGCACCATTCCCTTATGGTATGAATACCCTGGGGTTTCCAATGTTCGTGTGTATGACGGTTGTCGTAGCATACCGCACTACTGCTATCTTCCCATAGTGGGGATGTTTTATTTCAGTTTTAGGTTTCATGTGTAGGTTGGCTTACCTCACATCATTTTCGTTATTCTGATACAATTCACCACGTATCTTGGTTGACCAAGGATGAGATAACTCATCGGGTCATAAGCTCTCTTGAGCGTTAGTCATTCATGGTGTTCAGTGTGCGTTCACGTTAACTGCTTTGTTAATTATTGCCTTACGGTGCTGAGCATTGGTTTAGGCTCTGGCTGTGTAGTTTTGCTTGTATGTATTTTACCAGGACATCCCGTGAAACTTCAAGGGTTTCCTGGTCCCGTTCTATCATTGGTAAATGAAGTTCTGGTTGAGAGGTTGTTGCCACTCATAGGTCTCATGACAAGGTTTACCATGTGAGTATTTATGTAATGGTTCACCACATGCTTGGGTGCATGAGGAGTATACTTACTCCCTTAAGTCGTAATGGTTTGGAAATCTCATTTCCTGATTCCATCGCCTCTTGGCAATATCTATATGCGTAGGCTTTACTGTTATAATAGATGGAAACCTTTCTAAGGATTCACATCTTCACCACCTTGGTGGTCTTCGGTTAACGAGGGGTACTTTCCCTTGGGTTCTCGTAGTGTCCAAGTGTGGACTAGGCCATTGTTGGCATTATCATGATTCTTATGCCTCTGTGTACAATTGCTACAGAAGGCATGAGGGGTATTTAACTCCGTCAGCTGTATACTAGACTGGTGCTCTAGTGACAGTGACACTGAGGTGGCCATTACTACAAGCCACTCAGGATGTTGGGTTGGATTTATGGTCCAGTTGTTGATTTCTTGTCGTATGAGGCAATATCTCTTGTAGGTCTTGTTAACAATTGGTGCCGGTTTTGCAACCGTTTAAGTTTATATAACGTATTTGGTTTGCAACTTCTGAGTCGTATTGCTGCAAGCTATGCTTTTTGCAAGCTGTTTATACATGTTTCCACTCCTTGTATACCGTCATAGGTTGGAGATATTATTGGGCTCCATGGTAAGTCGTGGCATCACGCTTCCGTTCATAGGAGACCCTTTAGGCAATCAGGTGTTAATAGGTGCCTCTCAGTATTTTAGGGCATTTCCTGTTAAGTGAAATCCCTTCGGTGTCCTAACCGAGTGTTCGTTTTAGCTCCCGTGCTCATGTCATTACGGTTGTTCGACTGTTATTAACGCAGACACCCTTCAAGGATCGCTCCTGGGTGTTGGTGGCTGTGCCGTTACATCGGCTAATGTTTATAACGTGTGTCGTCCTCTATACCGTCTTATGGTATTGTAGCTGAGTCGTCCCCTTTTGGGTTGTAACGTCTCCCGTTCTTGGGTAGACTGTTTACACTTGCTCCTAGTGCTTAGGACTAGGTTTGATATCCCCTTCAATGATGGAGTGTACTTGTGGTAATCTTGGGGTTGCTCTTGGGAGTTCTGTCCCGTTTGTTGAGCATTGTTAGGTTCACATTAGGCATTCGCCTTCATGTGTTTAGGCTGGGCATTCCATCCAGCTGTCAGGTAATTGCTTAGATTATTTGAGACATAACCAATGTCTATACCGTTTAGTCTGTGCCTTTTGCACTTCCTAGTTCTTACTTCTTATCTTCAGATGGGTCTTCTGAGTTCCTTTATGCTGAATTGTCTGAGGTGTCCAGTTGTTCTGGTTTGAACTCACTGATGGTCCGTAGAACGGAGCTGACTACTTCCCGTGTATCGTACGCTACACGTGCACATACGTGGGGTACCATGTTGATACGTTGCCACTTACCCAACTATATGTCGGGCCCGCAAGCTCCTTCGGAGTGCGGTTGTCCCACATCCCGTAACGGGTACACTCGTAGCGTTCGTCACACGCCTAGGTGAAGTATTCTATTGTCAACTCCTCTTGTATCAATCTATGATCACCATAATCATGTTGGTTCGGTTTTAAAATCCAAGGTTTTTAAAAGAGGTTTGAGGTTTTAAAAAGAAAATTTTGGGTTTTAAAAATAATGGTTCGGTGTTAAAAGAAATCTTTCATGGCATAGCCATGTTTGAGGTCTTGACCAAGTCTAGCCTCTCGCTGACTGGTATGTTCTAAATACAGTGGTCGGGCCGTTAGGCCTTTCCAAGGTTCCATTCTTTCAATTTCAAGATTTGTGATCCCATAGTTGCTTCATTGTAGTCACGGTACATTACTATGTACCTGTGGTGTGTTAGAGTTTCTTTACGTATTTCTGTCCTTACTGCACTTGCCGTGGCAAGTGCGTGGTACTGGTGGTTTTTGGGTAATCCTATACCGATCACGGTATGGTTTCCATTAGTATTTGATAGTCCTGTCGACTCTTCCCTTGATCTCATTGATCTATAGTTGGTATACTCGATCCTTTAGGTAGCTTCTCAATGATCTTGACGTGATTGTTGATAATCGGGATGTTTCTCCAATCCTTGGAGACTCCCATTCTATTTGGTTTAATGTCGTCCCTTGTGGCTCGTTCCCACATATTTATGGTGTTTACTGAGCCTACCTTGTTTAGGCACTACTCCTGTAGTCCTATCGGATTATATCCCGTAGATGTTCTTGTAGCTGTGTAAGCTATGCTGGCCAGGTATTGTAACCTCATTGGCGTTGTGGTTTTTGGAGTTAACCGTTCCTGACTATGTCCTTAGTCAGCTGGCATGCCGTTGGTGGTATTATTCAAGTATTACTATCCCGTAGACTTGTGTCTCGGGTTCTGTCATCACTCCTTTTCCATTTCACTGCATGGTTAGTGCTTCTTTCCTACTGCTGGTTGTCTAGCTAGGTCTCGCGACTGCTAAGCACGTCGCCCCATGCTGTTGTAAGTTGCAGCCTCCTCGTGGTTGGAGTGCTCGTTCAACCGCTGTTGAGTGCGGGTATTGTGGTTTAACCGGGATCCATTTCCGGCTTCCAATCCTTGGAATTTACTATATGTCGGTTCTTGTTTACTGGGTGATTGCTTCACAACTGCCAGATCGGGTTTCCCCGAGTATGAGAGGACTTTCCTTCTCTCTGGCGTCCTTTCCCAAGTTATACAGTGGGGTTCGCGGCGGCGGGACTGGTATTGTAGGTATCCGGTACTCACCGGTAGTTCCTAACTAGCATATCTCTAATGCTAACACTCAGCCCTTAGCCCTAGGCTTCTAATTCCTAACTCGGTATTCCTAGACTCGGTATTTCCAGTCATCAGAGCGATACTTCGCTCTGATACCACTTTTTGTAACACCCCTACTATTAATACAGTCATTAACGTCCAATCTCCTTACTCATCAGATACTCGCAGCGGATATATGCTTACATACAATGGGTGATACAATGCCGTTAGTCACCCACGTGACTAACCAGGCTACTGATTCTACATACAGCATCGGTCTGATGGACCGGAATCCCGAGTACTACAAATCTACAATGCATTCTCCATCTACCAAATGCTACTACAATCTCCATTCAATACAATACTCCAAGCACAATACATTATAATCTACATACCGAGTTTACTAAGATCCTTATACAATGTACTATCTCTTTAAGGTTCATACATACTCGCTAAGAGACTACTTGCTACCCGTTCCTCACACGCTACTTACTTCCAAATATCAGGATGTGCCTCCGGTCTCTTTCTTGACCATATTCGTTTCGGGTACCTGCACACTAAAAAATGTCCCCCGAAGGGGTCAGCTTTCGCCGAGCATGATAACCGCATACCCCGCGTACTAGTGAGGGTACGCCGACCACTTGGTCGAATACATGCGGTTCATTTTCATACAACATACATGCATACATACTCTTATACACAATACATGAATACTTACCCAAGCATACACACATACACTTCACTACATACAAGGAATACAATATAACCATCAAATACATACTTACCTTCTTCCGAATACATATACCCAATACATACACAATTCACAATACGGGTTAGCTTCATTGGTCCACCCGGGTTAATCGGGTGGAGATTACTCTTTTACTCATTACTTCATACATACGCATAACTCATTCTCATACTCATACATACTTACTTACTCTTACTCTTACTCATGTTAAGTCGTCGGGACCTCCGGCCCGGGGACTACTCCGTCCCACCACCGGGATTTACTTGGTTCACCAATCCAGGATGCTACCCACTTAAGGGATTTGGGCCGTGGACCAGCTTACGAACCAGGAATCGGATCCAACCTCTTGTGTCACCTCATCCTCACGCGTGGCCGAAGCTATATCGGACTTGTACTCATTCCAATTTACTCACTTAAGTTAGGAGTTAGATAGTTAGGAATTAGCACAAGTCAACATTCAAGCCACATTTACAAATACAATGCCCAATATACATTCATACTAAATATAATACAATACATAAGTACAATACAAGATTCATTTACACCATATCATCATCCATACATTTCATGAATTATACAAACTATTGTTCAAGAGAAATATACCAAGAACAATATACACAAACACAAGTAAGTGCAATATAGTCCGATTCGTGCATTTATCTTATTAGGTGATCAAGTAAGCACACAAATCGGGGTAACCAGATTAGGATACAGGGCATGAAGAAATCATACCTTTCACCGTTGTATATGTATCCCAACGTTCCTCCGGTGTTCACAAAACAATTCCTATTATATACATGCAATTGAATGATTAAATCTAGCTATCATTATCTTAACTCAATTGCTCTTAGTATGTTTACTAATTCATACTTACTTAGTCCTTATGCTTCCTACACTTACACATTACGTACTTATTTTCATTACCTTAAGTTTTACTTTCTTACTTAACTTAGGTTTACTTTCTTACATGTACATGTATATGTGGATATACATACACATACTATATACACACACATATATATATATATAATCATCATATTATTTAAATATCTTTTTTTTTTTGTCAGGACCGGACTTGCGACCGACCTTGCAAGTCCGGTCCATTCCAGTAGCTCAGGTTACGGAAATTTTTCTGGCCGACCGGACTTGCATGTCCGGTCGCAAGTCCGGTCCATTCCAGTAGCTCGGGTTACGGAAATTTTTCTGGCCGACCGGACTTGCATGTCCGGTCGCAAGTCCGGTCCATTCCAGTAGGTTTCATCGGGAAATTTTTCTGGTCCGACCGGACTTGCAAGTCCGGTCGCAAGTCCGGTCGATTCCAGTAGCATCCTGACGGGAAAATTTTCAGCTCGACCGGACTTGCAAGTCCGGTCGCAAGTCCGGTCCAGCCCAGTATTTGCATTTTAATTTCTGTTTTCAGTCCTCTCTTTCACCCATTACTTCCCCATTGTTCCTACACTTAATCCCACATGTTATAACACTAATTAAACCTCCTAATACACCTTAGTTCATCCACCAAACTCTTTACTAAATCCATCAATCAATCTTACACCAATTCCTCAATCCTTTTCCTACCAATGTAACAGTTTTTGTTCTACCTATGCTACAGATTTTTGTTGCAACTTCTAGCACTCAATACTTCCTCTATCAATGTCACTCCTAGCATCCCAAATACATCTCCAACAACTACAACATCTATACCCAAGTCCAACACTCTTTTACCAATTCTTACACCCTAATTTTTCCTAACTTCTCCATACTTCCTTATACCCTTTTGCTACAGATTTTCACACTCCTTGTTTCTCTTACCACAACTACCTCTTCATCACTACTAAACATACCTACTAACTCCAATACACACCTTGGTTCTCCCATTCACCAAGTCAACCATAAGTGTACATTTCCTACCAAAAATTTGCCATAGTTCACCTACAATTCTCACTTATCCACACATACTCATTATCACCAACATCATTCCTATTCTAGCCACACCCATACAAGGGTCCTACCAGCAACACAAAGAAATCTTAATACATCATTATCTCCCCAAAACACAATATCAATACACATATACCATTCTTTGGCTCTAAGGCCTACAATTCACATACCAATGCACAAATACTCAAACTTACTCACAATTACCCAAACTTCCAATACTACAATACCAATACTATAGTTTAGGTTCTTTCATTTGCTTACCCATTCCCATTACTCCAATGCACTATAATTTAACATGAGTGAAGATCTCTTACCTTGAGCTTTTATTTCCTTCAATCCCTCTTCATTTCTCCTTCTCTCTTTCTTGTTCAAATCGGCCATATGGGGAATGGAGTTATCAAACTCCATTCCCACCACCCAAAGCACATAAAACAAGTGCACTTAATCTACTAATCCTTAAATTAATGCTAATTCATTTAAAGTGTTAAACACAAATTTCTAGGGTTTACCTTTTGAAGCTTTTAAGAGGGTTTTTAGCCCTTGGTTCAAGAAGGTGAATCCACCACCATTGCAAGGTTGATATTATGCTCAAAAGAGAGAGAGAAAACAAGGCATTACAAGGAGGTAAAAATCGGCTATGAAGCAAGGTGGAGAAAACATGAGTTTTTCATGTAGATTTTTACCTTGTTGGAAAGAGGAGACTCCAAGCTTTACATTGGTGCCATTTTCTCTTTGAATGGGGAAAACCCATGGAGATGAAACTCATCCTTTTCGAATTTTGAAAAGAGAGAATGATAGAGGAGGATGAGGGGATTACAAATATGTAATTATTTTTGTGATTGGAGCTCAAATGGAGGTAGAGCATGGGAGAGAAGATGAAGTGCCATTGTTGTTGTTGGGGGAGCTTGGAAATCGCCCAAAACCAGAGGAGAGAGGGAGAGAAATCGATGGTGAGGAAGGAGAGGGTGTAGAGAGTGAGGAGAGGAGAGAGAGAAGGGATAAAGTAGTTTCTACTTTATTGCTTTTTGCTTTTGGCTCTCTTATTTAATTAGCTAGTTACATGTGTGTGTGAGGGAGTTATTTGACTATTAAAAATCGGTCCCCCCTACAGTTATATTAGCTGGAGCGTTTTTCTTCTTTTACAGAAAACGCTCGTTATTTTACCCGGTTTAGGTACTATTCACTAACCGGGCCCGTTTTCCGGAATTTCCTCGTTTAATTATTCTTATTAGTTATTAAGCTTCCATAAATGCTTAATAATTATTATTTAATGATTTATAATTTTCACGGGTCCGTTTGACCACTTAAAGTCACGTTTTCGGGTTCTCTCGAAAAACGTGCTCTAAAGCTCTATTGGTGTTTTAATTCATTATTTGGATCCGTTTTCTTCGGGAGTTGATCCCATATATTATTTAGGTCTTATTAAACCTTTGGAATCCATATAATACGCTAACCGAGGTCTCATACCTCCTATGGTTATTTAACGCTTATTTAGCGTTTTTCGCCTTTTAAGCATTTCTTTATTTCTTTCGGATTTATTTTCCTTACAAACATTAATTAGGCATTGTTAGGCCCTTAAATACATATTAGAATTATGTTAATCTCTGTATTTAAGTTCAGGGTATTTCAGAATGATATACCGGGGGCAGGCCACCCCGTGGGTTAGTTGTCCATCACTTATAATTCCACTCGATTTTGATCCGTGATATGTTTGCATTTTCATCATTGTCGTTTGCCCCGTTGCGCGTAAATTTGTTATAGAATTTGATCTTAATATGACGCTATTTCAGTCTTCATTTGAGCTTCTTGTTTGACTTTAGCATTATTGTCTGATCTCAATTCATTTAATTCACAATTTCGACCAAAAAAAGGTGTCAATCCTTATTTCATTCTGCTACTCTCATTGATATCCCGACGTGTCTATTTCCCAAAGTTTATACATGTTACACTTGGTCTCTCTTCTGTTTTTATCGCTTTCGCTTCAATTGATTGATCAATCTCACAGGAAGCCATAGATAGCTTGTAGGCCACCCCATGTAGAAAAGCTTTAAAATAAAATGTTCTCCATACATGTCGGGTCCTAGACACGTCCATGTGAAAAACACTTTTCTGCTATCACCAAATTGTTCCAAACAATCCCTAATACAAGAATAAAATTCAAAATCAATAAAAACTCCCATTCAAAAATCCAAAAAATTAAATTCTGTTTCAAAATCCTCCACAATTCAAACTCATGATTGCAACCCAATTTGGAAGCCCGATCTAGCCCATCTTCCAAGGGCCCAATCCGGTCAAAATTCCAAAGCCCATTTTGGCCCAAATTTAAAAGCCCATTTCTAAGGCCCAACTCCGGCCCAATTTCCAAGGCCTGATCCAAACCGATTAGTTCAAATTTGACCCACACCCAAATTCATTCTCAATTCAACTCCACTTCAAATCAAAATTCATTCAACTTCAATTTCATCCATTTCATCTCAATTTCAATCCAAGATCATTTAAATCTCAATTCAATTCTTCATTTAATTCGATTCAATCTCAGTTCCAATTCAATTCAAGATTCATCTCAATTCAATTCAAATTCAATCCCAATCCAATTCGATTTCATTCAATCTCAATCCAATTCCAAACATCATAAATCTCAAACTCCTTGAAACTCCAAACTCCTTGAAGTCAAGCATCTCGAATCTCTAAACGTCTCAGCAGCTCCACAAACTCAAGCGTCTCAGCAGCTCAACAGACTTGAAAGTCTCAACAGCTCCACAGACTCAAGCGTCTCAACAGCTCAACAGACTCGAATGTCTCAGCAGCTCCACAGACTCAAGCGTCTCAGCAGCTCAACAGACTTGAAAGTATCAACAGCTCCACAGACTCAAGCGTCTCAACAGCTCAACAGACTCGAATGTCTCAGCAGCTCCACAGACTCAAGCGTCTCAGCAGCTCAAAAGACTTGAAGGTCTCAACAACTCCACAGACTCAAGCGTCTCAACAGCTTAACAGACTCGACCGTCTCAACAGTTCAACAGACTTGAATGTCTTCGCAGTCCAACAGATTCGAACATCTCAGTAGACTCATCAAATTCAAACACTTCAAAAATCCTCAGCTCCTCAAAAAGCCAAACCCCTTGAAATTTGATAATCCTTTCAAGCCTCAAACGTCTCACAGACCCAAGCGTCCCACCGACATCACCATTTTAAGATTTCAAATATCTCACAGAGTCGAGCACCTCGAACTCCAAAACAAACTCGACAATCCATCGAGCCCCACAAACTGACCACAAAACCCCATTGACACCTCAAAGGCCCGAAAGGTCAAAATCCCAATTCTT
Source organism: Limonium bicolor (assembly GCA_023374045.1). Lineage (NCBI taxonomy): Eukaryota > Viridiplantae > Streptophyta > Magnoliopsida > Caryophyllales > Plumbaginaceae > Limonium > Limonium bicolor. The sequence continues at coordinate 275,542,845 of CM041782.1, read as the reverse complement.
TCATAAACCCAAAACTCCCAAATCCCCAAAGGCGGAACTACGTCAGGTCTGATCTCAATATGGAATTGAGTACGTAGGAAACCCACACAGGGTGCGACCCCACACCGATCCAAATACTCTTTTGTCATCATCCACTTCACCTTCAAACAACCTCGTTCGCTTCCAACCCTCGGTTACCTCAAGAAACTTCAAACATCTCCAAAAACTCGTGAACTACGTAAGGTCTGATCTCAACAGGGAGTTGAGTACGTAGGCAGCCCACACCGGGTGCGACCCCATTCCAAATCAAAAAACCCTTTCCCACTGTGAGACGGTACTCATACCTCTCCAAGCACTCAAATCTCAGCTGACTCACTTTAAACCCTCAAACCCTTAGACTTCGGGTCTTTTTCACCTGCTTGATCAATAAACTTTCCCTCGTTTTTACTATCTGCATTCAATCAACTCTCAACCTGTCAACCCTTTCATTTGGTGCTAGCTTGGCAGAAAAGATCGCCTCATCTTCTCTCTTTCTCTCTTTCTGTCCTAATCCTATCCTTGGCTTTTAAATGAATCTCTCTAAAAAGGTTTTGAAAGGAGGCAATCCCGACAATTGGAGACCGAGGTTTCCTCGGGCACCAAGCCGAAGTCGTGGTCGTTGCCACTTCTAAGGGGTGTAACCCAGTACGAACCCACAATGGAATCTCTGACATGACCAGATAAGTCCTATCCATAAGCAACAATCAGAGTCAACCAACGGTTCTTAGAACCCTCATTCCCTTCCTTCCTAGTATCGTAGGTCAAACTAGGTGGCGACTCTAGTCAATTTCCGCCCTTAGGGCATAAGTCCGCGTGGAGCCCATCGAGAGCGGGTGTAGTGCACACTTGCACTCCCCTTATGCTTTCTGGGAAAGACGGACGATTTAGTAGGTATTTGAGGAATGCCAGCATAACGGGTTTTTCACCCTCCACAGAATGGCATTCTAGGATCTAGGCTTCTCAGTCAAGAACCATATTTAGATAGACCCCCCTCATACCGAAAAATCACCCTCCACAGAATGGCGACTCTGCTGGGGAGAACTTGAGTAAGTTTTTCTCATAAAACTTGGTCAAGGAAGACTGAACTCCACTCAAAATTGTCGGGACTTCCCCACTTCTTTCAAAACCTTCAAGAAATTCTTTTCGAAGCCTCTAAGATTATTCTACTCCACACTTTGAGTGTGTATCTGATGAGGACAGATAGGATTTATTAGATCCTCAACAAACATGACAACAATTGGGTTAATAATTAGCTCACGATTAGAAAGAGACACTTAGGATTGAATGAAGCTAACTTCCCTTTAGGTTAATAACAACCAATTGGAATCACCGCCTTCAAGACAAAACAGTTAGTAAATAGGGTTATTGTTCTTCTCTGTTTTATTTACCGCATTCATATTATTGTTGCTTGTTGCGGGGTGAGACGGTCATCGACCTACACCATTACCGCGTTTACATTTACAAATTGTGGGTGCATTGGGAGGGTAGCTTAGGACATGCATTCCTCTGTGTCACCCGATTTATCCACGAGTCACGGAATCCCGACCGGTCCACGGTTAATTTCCATGAGCTGGGTCATTTATATAAATGGCTAAACCCACGGGCGAGATGGTCATCGACCTACGCCCTGCAGGCTCATGATCCAAAAATACCCTCCATTATCCGAGTCAAAGCCAGCATATAGTGAACTCTGAGCCTTCAGTGTCCAGCTGCCTAATCCGGTGTCTAAGACGGGTTTTATGGGTAGTCACCCCCTTGTATGCCGTCTGTCTGACCACCCTTCTTCCTTACCCTGAAGATTGCATGGGCTCAGTTCTCCATTGCTCCTCTGCACCACGGGTGTCTTTAAAGTCCAATGTCACGCTACACGTCCATAGAGGATCCCGTATTTACCGGATACCCATACATGGCACAACGTAGTCAGTGAATAATTTGGACTTTAAACACACCTGACCGTGCAGATGACGAGAGACCCGTTCCCATGCAGTACTTCCCAAGTTTCCCGAAAAGTGGGGCGTTGTCGGATCATCACTGGCCGTGGCGTATGTTCCTTATCACTTCGGGTATCCTGACCTTTCGAACTTAAGCACTCCAGACTTCTTGATAACGTGCCTCACAAGGGGCATAGCAGAGAAAAAACCCCGAGAGATGACAGTGAAGGGACGACGGTTCCCCCGGTGAGACGGAGTCATAATTGACCTGGAAAGTGATTATCCCAACATTAACACTTACAGCTCCACATCAAATATAGCCACGGTTTACTTATGTTATACATGTGTGCAAACCACTTTTAAAGACCGATCCGTTTTAAAATGTTCGGAATTCTCGTTTGCATGTCCCTAAAAGCTGTTTTACGAGCTCGTTTAATTTAAAGTTCCACAAAATATTTACTAAACGGGGTTTTCAAAATTTGTCAATTCTCCTTTAAAAGGTTATTTCACTAAATGCTATTTCTGAAAGAATTTCAAAAAATTGATTTCGAAAACCTACTTTCTACAAACGAATTTAAAAAAAAAACATTCTTCACCTACATGATTTTTTAAAAATACTTTTCAGAAACTGTTTTCAAAATTGAATTTCACAAACGTATTTCAAAATAAATGATTTAGTCCCCATGTTGTGACCCGTTATTTTTGAAGTTCAACCCACCTTCAAAGTCGCGGTCATTGCTGTGGAGTGTACTAATCATTTCGTGTTTTCACAGAAGTGGGGATTTTCAAAATGATTTCATGCTCGATCATTCACCTTTCCTTTCTCAAAAATACCTCATTCCCCAGACGGAGCAAACGAGGCAGCATGAAGATCGACTACGTGGATCGAGCCTGAAATCAGAGGCGCACCAACCCGTGGAGCTAGCCGAGCGACAAGATGGCCAACACCAACCGTTCAAATATAAAATCAGAGTTGCACCAACCCGAGTCAAGTGACATAAAGACTAGCGCCACCGGTTCGAGTTTAAATTGTTGAAAATCAGAAGAACACCAACCCGTTTTGTTTGATCACCGTTTTGCTTTGCTGCAAAAGCCCGAAGATAAGCGAGCAAGCAGTTAAGAACCGTACGAGCGTGAGCAGTCAGTCAGGAGCTCGAAGATGAAGCAAAAGAATTCGGGAGCTCAAACTTCCCCATTTAATGACTTTTAGAATTGATGTATAGGTTTCCCTAGCATTCTTTTCTCTCTTGTCCATTTCTGAATAGATTACATGTATAGGTGTATACATTCCCTTCGAATTTTTAGATCAATGTGTATAGGGTTCCCCACTCCCTATTTTATTTGCGAATGACCGAGCGGCAAAATTTATATTGAGAAAATCCACTACTTTGAAAACACGCGTTTTCAAAATTGTTTTCTAAAACTTGGTTTCATTTGGCATGCACGTATAATAAAAAGAACGGATAAGGGACGACCCCTCACATCTATGTATCATTCATCAACTTTGCTTTATGGGGTGAAAATTCACGGTCTACATGAGGCATCCCCTAAATAAACAACACCAACAGATGCAATCAGACACAAAAAAAAAACCTGCATTGCATTCATGACAAAAGGGTCACATGCACTTACAGTCAGTTCAAATCATCAGCCTTACATACATCTCGTCCACACTCACGAGCATCACGCACCCGCATGTTTCATCATCACTTACCACACACCAGCCTTCATCCCAATATCTCAACCTCCAAACTAACCTTCAATGGGATAGTGAAGAACACCGGAGAGTTTGAGCCTTTTCCAAATCCAGAATCACCATTGGCACTAGCGACCAAACTGAAAAAAAAAGGAAGAAAAAGAGCAGTTGTTTCCAAGTCGTGGGGCTACCATGCGGGAGTTGTCACTCCCTAAAATCCAGAAATCCAGGAACCAATCACTAACCTGACCTCACTCAAGAATTTCTTTCCCGACAACGACCCCTACAGCTAGATCACCGTCAAGGTCAACAATGACGGGATGCACTTTATGGACCATCAACGGAAACCGACTCAAGTGAGACTAGGTGTAACCTTACCACTCGTGCATCGCATGAAAAAAAAAAAAAAAACAACAACAACATTCAGTCAAAATCCAAAGCCAACCATCGGCATTCATCATTTTCAGCATTTCATGCGTCATATACATAGTAATTCCATATTACCACAACATATTGCATTATAGATAGTCGTATTTGCGTACCCTCGTATCGAAACGACATCTTTGGGAAAAATCTTGAGAGATTGATTGAACAGGGTGCGTGAACCACTAAACTCTCGACCCGTCGATGAACATAAGGGTCTAATCAATATCAGCACCACAATCAAGTGAGTAGTGTGCGAAGAGCGGTATTTTCCCTTGAATTCTGAATGAGGATATTGGATAATCCACCGAGCGATGAGGGCAGATAGAGCGAGTCCATAGAGGTAAAACCAAGAGCGACTTGTGTATTCCTTCAGCACATGGAGAGGCACAATTCATAGTGAGATCAATGTCGATAAACAGGATATGAACTGTGATTCATGCAAAGATCTGAGAATAGTAAGAAAACAATCTTGACTAATGAGAATGACGAGGCACTTAGGATCAAAATCTCCACAAGGCCAAAAAGCTTTAATTTTCCCGAACGTAACTCCTTAGTGAGCCCCGCTGAGCCTTTCAAGAAAAACTTTTTTTTTCTCAAAAAAAAAAAAAAAACCCACAATATGCCACCCCACTTATACTTACTTGCCCTTGCAGTAGAGGATCTTGAAAGAGCCGGAGCCATGGTCTCTTCCCCACCATCTTCTAAAAAAAAACACCAAAAATGTTCAAAGAAATCAGTGAGTCAATGAAACTCCAAAGTCGAACACCAAAAAAGAACACCGAAAATGTTCAGGAAGATCAGTGAGTCAATGCAACTCCAAATCTGAAAGCCAAAATACAAAGCTGATAACGCTTGAGAAAGTTGATGAGCCAAATTCAATTTCAAAAAATAAAATGAGAAGAAAGTTCAAATCGAACGCCAGAAAAGGCAAGGAGCAAAACCGAATCCAAAGGACCAACGATGTCCAACAGAAACCAAAAGGTTATCGAAACCTATCTAATCATTCCACCCATGGCAAAGGCGAAACATATCCTCTATTGCACAAAAGCTCCACAAATTCCAAATTGATCCTCCTGTCCCGTGCGACATACATCATACCCATCAGCCCCATTATAACCCAATAAAAGACCTCTGACTCATAAGTCGATGAGCGTTAACTGAAAGTACCGGATCTGAAACATGAATCATAAGCTTCGTGCTTGTTATTAGCATGTCTTGTCATACTAAAAGGACAATGAGCGAGTGAGTGTGACCTTACCCCACAGGGTCCTTTGAGTGCGAGCGACTCCTTGATCTAAGCACCAAAATATAATAGCCTACCCCCATTGCAAGTGAGGAATTTGTGAGGATCGGAAAATCCAGAACCTCGAAAGGAATTCTCGGGAAATACTGCTCTGAGCATCGAGAGTATCATCACACCGCTTTGCACACACAGCCAAACTCACGAGAGATTAACCCGCATCCCTCCATGAGAGGAAAGTGATTCACGCCTTCCAATTCAACAATCATTCAAGATCGAATCGAAGATGCCTTATATTCGTAAACCTCATAGTAATAGAGATAGGACCGTACCTTCTCTACAAAAGACTGCATATGCATTTTGCATCGTATCTAACATTTAATATTTGCATGCATCATAAGCACTCCATCATCAACATCTGATTGATAAGAACTCTGCCTAGTCTCGCTGAGAGTCGACTTCAGTTGCTGCAGTTGAAGTAAAACCTCTGAGCTACGTCGAATCATTATGAAGCCACCCGGGGCCATCCCCGAACTACATCGAAGCATTCAGATCCATCTTAGGCTACCTTTGAGTTACATCGAACCAAAATAAGGCCATCCTAAGCCGTACGAAGACAATCTCGGAGCCATCCACTGTCATACTTGAGCCAAATTGGAGCCATACGGGAGCCGTCCTCAAACATTGTGACCATCTTTAGAGCTACACAGGAGCCATCTAAACAGTTCGAGAACAATATAGGAGCCACCTAACATCCTTGTTAGAGCCATTTCATCACCAGGGTCTTGCCTACACAGTTTCGAACTACGTCAGGTCTGATCTCAATACAGAATTGAGTACGTAGGCAGCCCGCTTAGGGTGCGACCACCTCAAAGGAAAAATCCCCCTTTTGCTCACCACTATCATCATATGGAGCCATCTCGTAGCCTCCCCGAAGCCATCCTGAACTATCCTGGAGCCATCTCGAGGAATCTGAAGCCGAAACCGACCGTACAAAACCATTCATCCACAAAGAAAAAAACTGTCAACCATAGTAAATCACATCGACCCACCATTCGACTCAAAATCTGAACCAAATCGAAACCCACCAACCATCCTAGAGTCGTTGCTCATAATGGGGTCATGAATCATGTTGGAGCCATCCGACCACACTGGAGCCACCCGACCGCAATGGGGCCATTCGATCATACCAAGGCCATTTGATCATATCAAAGCTATTCGGCCAATCAAAACCACCGAGTTCCCAAAATCGCTCATTCACAAAAAAAACCATCCATTCAGAAACCAATCACAAAATCCCAAAAACCCAAAATCAAAAACTCGAGAGCCATACCGGAGCCACTCGAACTCTGGAGCCAAGAGTCATACCAAATCCCGAAACCATAGTGCACATCGGGTCAGGACCACCAAACAAAAAAAAAACTTAGGAGCCATACCGGAGCCATCTTCAAGTTCTGGAGTCAGGAGTCCTACCAAATCCCGAAACAATAGCGCACATCGGGCGAGACTGTCAAAACAAAACCAAAGCACAAGTCCCACACTGACAAAGTCAAGGGCCACATCAACAAAAAACATTCGACTATCACATCCCTCATAAAAAAACCGAAATGCATCCAATCCCGGATCAATCCACAATCAAAGTCATCCTCAAATCAACCACTCAAAGCAGCGAGTTTCGTACAACTCCATAAAGTATCATAGGCTCGTCATAAGTCCTATGACTAGATATCAAGAGGTCTAGTTGAGGCTCGTCATAAGTCCTCGTACTTTCAATTGCATTATAGGCTCGTCATAAGTCCTATAGCTAGATGTCAAGAGGTCTAGTTGAGGCTCGTCATAAGTCCTCGTGCACCCAATCAATCTAATTGTTAGTATCATAGGCTCGTCATAAGTCCTATGCTAGATGTCAAGAGGTCTAGTTGAGGCTCGTCATAAGTCCTCGTACTTTCAATTGCATTATAGGTCGTCATAAGTCCTATAGCTAGATGTCAAGAGGTCTAGTTGAGGCTCGTCATAAGTCCTCGTGCACCCTAAACCTAATTGTTAGTATCATAGGCTCGTCATAAGTCCTATGACTAGATGTCAAGAGGTCTAGTTGAGGCTCGTCATAAGTCCTCGTACTTTCAATTGCATTATAGGCTCGTCATAAGTCCTATAGCTAGATGTCAAGAGGTCTAGTTGAGGCTCGTCATAAGTCCTCGTGCACCCAATCAATCTAATTGTTAGTATCATAGGCTCGTCATAAGTCCTATGCTAGATGTCAAGAGGTTAGTTGAGGCTCGTCATAAGTCCTCGTACTTTCAATTGCATTATAGGCTCGTCATAAGTCCTATAGCTAGATGTCAAGAGGTCTAGTTGAGGCTCGTCATAAGTCCTCGTGCACCCAATCAATCTAATTGTTAGTATCATAGGCTCGTCATAAGTCCTATGACTAGATGTCAAGAGGTCTAGTTGAGGCTCGTCATAAGTCCTCGGCTTTCAATTGCATTATAGGCTCGTCATAAGTCCTATAGCTAGATGTCAAGAGGTCTAGTTGAGGCTCGTCATAAGTCCTCGTGCAGCCCAATCAACCTAATTGTTAGTATCATAGGCTCGTCATAAGTCCTGACTAGATGTCAAGAGGTCTAGTTGAGGCTCGTCATAAGTCCTCGTACTTTCAATGCATTATAGGCTCGTCATAAGTCCTATAGCTAGATGTCAAGAGGTCTAGTTAGGAGCTGTTAAGTCCTCGTGCACCCAATCAACCTAATTGTTAGTATCATAGGCTCGTCATAAGTCCTATGACTAGATGTCAAGAGGTCTAGTTGAGGCTCGTCATAAGTCCTCGTACTTTCAATTGCATTATAGGCTCGTCATAAGTCCTATAGCTAGATGTCAAGAGGTCTAGTTGAGGCTCGTCATAAGTCCTCGTGCACCCAATCAACCTAATTGTTAGTATCATAGGCTCGTCATAAGTCCTATGACTAGATGTCAAGAGGTCTAGTTGAGGCTCGTCATAAGTCCTCGTACTTTCAATTGCATTATAGGCTCGTCATAAGTCCTATAGCTAGATGTCAAGAGGTCTAGTTGAGGCTCGTCATAAGTCCTCGTGCATCCCACTATCATCTAATTTTTCCCGCTGCATCCACACAGTGCTCCATTGACAACTGCATCTCGTTGCACGCGTAAAACCATAGTGAGAATTTTTGGCGTCCCGTCAACCTTGATCCAATTCTGCAAGCCTTCTATTGCAGAATTGAATCAAGGGGAGCCATCTGTAGACACCAAAAATTCTCACCCCATAAAGCAAATTGCAAAATAATAAGAGGGGTCGTCGCCTTTCCTTTTCAAAACATATGAGCGTGTGTGCCAAAATGAAACCATCATTTTATAATCGTTTACAAAGCACTTCATAAAACCAATTCTTTGAAAATGAATTTCCAACGACAATACGGTTTTAAACCCGTCCCTTTTGTTTTATTCTATTATCTTATTATTGCTTTTGTTTATTTAGCTATCTTTTATTATCCTTTTGTTGTTTGTTTATCTTATCATATTTATCGCTACTTTTAATTATCTAGCATTTACTTTTTATTATTATTATTACTATTATTATTTTTGTGACATCATCATTTTCATTGTTATTTCTATCATTTTATACGTTTCTCACTATTATTATTCGTATTAGTAAATTTCGTTTCATCGATAGTTTGATTAAACTTTTTCGTTTTACTGTATACCTTCATTTATAGCGCTAGTGTTTTTGAAAGGATTACTCAGCACGAGGAAAGACTCTTGTGTTATTTCTCTCGCTTATATGTCAAGTTCAGTCATTAGCTCAACCGGTTGAGATTGGTGTGGGAGAGATTAGAGGTCCTGAGTTTGAGTCACAAGAGGAACAAAATCCAATTTCATTTTTTCGACAAGGCAATCCAAATGCAGCCTTCCGGTCCATACCAAACACGAGGTCAAGACCAGACATGGCCCATACTGGCGTGAAGAAACATGTCTCTTCCATACTAAAATTCCTCGATTCTGCTGATCCATACTCGATTTTTTTTTATTCTCCGTTAATTGTGTAACCCATACTGGCGTGCGAGAAGCATGTTTTCTTCCTCAGCTCCGCCATCTCTTTATTCTCCCACCCACGGTAATTTTGCACCGGTACTGGAGAGCAGGGAACAAATACACTACGCCTGCTTCATCTCTTTGGGACGTGATAATTTTGTTGACAAAAAACTGGCGAACGAGGAACACAAATACTCCTCTTTTCCTTCTTCTCACTCACCTGCAACTGCAACACTCTCATTTTGCTCACTCTCACATTAATCTGTAAATTAACTAGCGAACTGGAAGCTACATGCTAACTCATACCCCCATTCTCTTCACAAGCGGTATTTCGCTAGCCCATTAGCATACAAGGAACATACACACTTTGCTCCTCTGTACATTCTCTTCACGGTAATTTTGCCTCCCCAAACTGGCAAGCAATAAACACAGAAGCTCGAATCCTCCCTAACCTCATCTTGGAAATCCCGAAACAAAATGCCAAGCTCAGAAAACAGACACCATAGCAGATCGTCGTGAACGTGAACCTTCACCAGCCGCCAGCATCTTCTTCATTATTCTCTTCTTCCACACTCTGCGCCTTTAATCCTTCCCCTCACTCACGATGACGACAAGGAACACATGCTATGCTAACGAACGAGGAGTATGCCTGTTCTACCTGACATTTCACGTCGGGAGCAAGCAAGTTTAGGGGTTCTTCATCCGCTTCAACTGGTGCACTTGGTGAGCTGGGAATGCAAATGCTCTCTGCGCCTTCATTTCCATCGAACAAGGAGCGCATAGCTCCAACACTCTTCATTCTCATCAACACGTCTGTGTACACTGGCAGCCTGGAATATACCTATTGCCACCTCCTTTCTCATTTCACTCACGGCAGCAGTGGCAACCTAACTAGCGAGGTCAAGCTCTCCTCGGTCATTCTCTTCTTCACCAGCGTACGAAGGACATACAAGCTCTACACCGACTGTTTCATTCTCTTCACCAGCGAACGAGGGACATATAAGCTCTGCAACTGTCTTTCTTTTCACACACAGGAAATTCGCAACCGAACCGACGAACGAGAAACTACATGCTCGGTGCCTTCGTTCTTCTCTACACCCATGTTATTTTGCAACTAAAACTGGTGAACGAGGAAACGTGCAAACTCTTCTCTTTTTTTTTTTTTCTTCTGTTTCAACTGGCAAACAAGAAGCAAGCACGTGTGTATAAGCACCTCTTTCATCCTCTCCTTTCTGGATATTATCGCATACCCAGTTGACAGACAAGATACACACAGCTCTTCATATCCTCATTACCTTCACCATCGTCACTGGCAACCAAGGAACATACTGCTTTGCACCTTCATTTTTTTCAACAGAAGAACAAAGAATCTGCATCTTCTCCATTCTCTTCACGTTGTCGCGCACAAGGAATACAGATGCTCCAGCCTCCAGGCTTTGTCATTCTCTTCAAATGTTGCTGGCGAAGCAAGGAGCGCACGTGATCTTCCTCTCTTCAAACCCTGCCGGCGAGAACAAGATCACATATGCCCCACCTTTATTTATCTTCACACGTCTCGGCTCTTCATCCTCTTCCCACGCGAACAAGGAACGTCCCTGCTACTCTGTTATCTTCTTCACTAGCAGTAACTTTGCGCGTGGGTGATTTTGCGTCCAACTACGAACAGGAAAGCTCACGGGCGATTTTGCACCCAACCGCGAACATGGAAGCTCGTGGATAATTTGGCACCCAGCTGTTTAATTTGTTATCTTACTTATCCCTCTGTCTATTCTAATTCGCAGTTGTTTATTTTGACTTGCTGAAGAATTTGATCGCATGGTTGTGTTTGGTTTGATACGGAACTCGTGGCTGTTTTTGAGATCCAACCTGAAAACAGATAATTACTTCGACATCCTTTCCCGGATAGCTTTGGTTATTCTTACTCTCGCATTATACTAACATGTCCATTTGATTATGATCTAACAGTGGCTTGTCATTCTGTTCGTCTTTTAACAAGAAGAATGCGTCCTCTATCCTGAGTTAAACAAATGGAACTGGAACTGCTGCGCTCCAATTCTGGTGATTCGACCAGCGGGGTGAAACTGCTCATGCCCAGGATTTCAGACAGGGTTTGTCCGACACCCAACCAGCGAATACTTCCGATGGTTACATCTAAATTTGATTATATGTCGTTATCTAAGTCCTCATCTATTCATGTCGTTTACGATTTGAATTGTCATCCTTGATCATGCATCGCCGTCGAATTGGACACTAATGTGTAGTTTGATTATATATCTACTGTCTTGCTCGACATAATGGTTATCTGTAATATATTTGTTGGTTTTACTAACCTTCATTCCTTTGGTCAGATTCAATGGTAATTGGTATAAGCTTCCTTCTAGGTCTGTTCTAGCGCATCTGAATTTGGATTCTAACTGGCGGAGTTGGCTTATTTGTTTTGTGTCGTTGCTGAGTATAGATCGAGGAAAGTCTACTTTTTCTGAATTTGAAATGTTTGTTGCTTTATACCTCCGATTTTTTTTTATTTTATTTGGATTTACGTGTGTTAGTTTGATTAGCTTGGTCCTTTTAACTAACGATCAAATTTGTTCAATCATTCACAGCAAGCTTACGGACTTCCAACGATTTGATTTGAACTGCTACTTATGAGCATACTAGTGTAACTCCTGTTAGGGTTAAATCTCATTCCCCAGTTGCGCTATTCGCTCAATTCAGCTTACTACTTACTGTTTTTACATGTTTTGACCGAGGTACAATTGCATTATGTTTTGGGCTGGACTTTGTTTGTTGACCAAGCTTGTGGACTCTACTCAACATTTTGCCCATCGCTCTCTACTCATGAGTTGGAAGTCTTGTTGATTACACATTACCGAGAGGGGGGTATGAGCTGATGCAGTTGGGATTCTCCTCTCATACATTTTTGATTGAATGATATACCGGGGGCAGGCCACCCCGTGGGTTAGTTGTCCATCACTTATAATTCCACTCGATTTTGATCCGTGATATGTTTGCATTTTCATCATTGTCGTTTGCCCCGTTGTGCGTAAATTTGTTATAGAATTTGATCTTAATATGACGCTATTTCAGTCTTCATTTGAGCTTCTTGTTTGACTTTAGCATTATTGTCTGACCTCAATTCATTTAATTCACAATTTCGACCAAAAAAAAAGGTGTCAATCCTTATTTCATTCTGCTACTCTCATTGATATCCCGACGTGTCTATTTCCCAAAGTTTATACATGTTACACTAGGTCTCTCTTCTGTTTTTATCGCTTTCGCTTCAATTGATTGATCAATCTCACAGGAAGCCATAGATAGCTTGTAGGCCACCCCATGTAGAAAAGCTTTAAAATAAAATGTTCTCCATACATGTCGGGTCCTAGACACGTCCATGTGAAAAACACTTTTTGAAATACCCCAAACCTAAAGTATGCTAAGTAAACATCAAATCATGATGTAGTAAGGCTAAAATATGCCTTAGAATGATTGGTAGATAATTTAAACCAAGGAAAACACAAGAAAGTGCCTTAAGGGCAATCAGGGCAAAAAACGTGCTCTAAGCTTGGAGAGACTTGGGTGAGTACCCAAATATCATGGTAAGACCTTAGTAATATCCTAATGGTCATTTTAAATCAATTAGCAAAGAAAACCAAGCTTGAAAACAAGTTAAAACACAAAATGTGCTTTAAGAAGTCTTAAAGCACATTTTGAGAAATTGTCTTAGAATTGAGTTTTGAGTGGCTAAATGTCCATCATTACTCTTTAATCAACATGTGTACTAATTAGTATCACATTAGGAGGTCTAAATCAATGGGAAATCAAAAATTTCCCGATTATGCCTTGATTAGTGAATAGTAACTATTTAGTGACTAGTTTAAGTTTTAATCAATATAAGTCAATTAATTGGTCAACAAAGACCATGTTAGCCTTATATTAAGAGGGTGGCCGGTTTTTATGTGGGGAGTCACCACATGAGTCATCAAATGAGAAAGGAAAAGAAGAGATAAGTAAAGAAGTTACTATTTGCTTTATTAAAGCAAAATACCTTATATTAGCCACCTTTCTTCTTCTCTCTCTTCATTTCTCTCCTTCACCCACGGTTTCCTCTTCTTCTCTCTGTTCCAAAACCGAGAGAGCTGCTCTTCCATGGTTCTCCATCTTCAATCACTTGCCAAATACAACTCCAAGCTCCAAATCCAAAACAAATTGCATATTTGTCTTAGTTAGGTCAAGACCTATCTTTCTATCTTTTCAAATCTTTCAAAGCTCCATTTTGGTGCCATGAGAAAACTCCATTGATGGGGGAAAATCAAGTTTGAAGAGCTCATTAGCTTCTCCATTCTCTTAAGGTAAAGAAAATGTAGGAAAAACCATGTTTCCATCATTCCTTGTACATGGCCGAAAATTCCTTCTCATGGGGCTATGTTTTTATGCCTTGTTCTAGCTTGATTTATTCACCAAGGACTAGTGGAGGTCCTATTTCATTCAATGCCAAAGTCTACCTTGAGACTTCAAAGGTAATCATCCACTTTTATGCCTTAGAACACATTTCTAACCTAGGTTTTTATTCCTTGAGGTTAGTGCATTGTTTAGTACTCATATGAGCTCTTAAATATTGATTAGAACATTGGCAAAAAGGAATTTGAGTGGTGGCCGAGATCTATGCAAGAAGAAGGTCTAAGGAGGAGATTGAGATAAGCTTGAGGAAACAAGGTAAAATGCTTACCTAATGGTGGTTTAAGATTAAGGAATGAGTTTTAGAAAAATACCAATGTGGCTTAGAGCTTATATTGTGTATTGGGTTATATAACCTAAGGAAAAAGAACTTAAACAAGCTTATGAACTTGTGACTAAGGAGCTAATGAGAATGAGTTAGTAATATAAGTTTAAGGTGGATTTTAGAGCATTATAACTACTATGAGATTGATGGGTGTATTTGCAGGTTGAAAGCTTATATATGTGGGAAATTCAGTGTTTAAGTTTAAGTCATTTAAGGGCCTAAGAGCCATGTCATTTAAGAGCCTTAGTGCTATGCAATTTAAGATTATTGCAATATATTGAGTTTGTTGTGAATGAGTTGGTTTGGGTGACGAGATATGATGAGAAGAACTTGATGTGTGTGAGATGGTTGAATGAGGAAAAATAATGTGTTTGGGCATGATAAGATACTAGAGGAGCTATGGCGAAATTTGAGTAGAAAACAAAGTGTTTAAGTGGTAGTGGTGAGCTAATATGCCCTAGGGTTTACTAGGGAGCATGAAAAGAAAAATTGGGTGGAAATGAGTTGACTAAGGAGTTCTTGAGGTTTAGGATGACCTAGAGATGTCTAGGGGAAGTTAGAGGAATGGTGAGTGTTTTGAGCACACCAAAATCATGAGATGAGGAATATAAGAAGTGTGCATAAGATTAAGGAGAAGGTATAATGATTAAGGTGTTTTTAATGTGTTCTAAGGGGAATTAATGACTAAGGAAGTACTAGGAAGTTTTAGAGGTGGTCTTGATGAAAAGGGGTGAGATAAAGTGTGGTAATGAGTTATAATGACTTAGGCATCACCTTGGAGGATTTAAGAATCAAGAGAATGTAATTGAGCATGTAGAACTTAGGCAAATGTTGGTAACCAACTAGGAAGGAAATAAGGTGTTGGAGGATGGAAGCTTAAGCTTAGAAAGGAACTTTAAGTAAGTGCTTAAAAGAGTTTTAGATAGTGAGAGATGCTTGGGAGATGATGTTATAGTGGTGAAGAGAACATTTGGCATAGTGGTTACACTAGGTATGAACCACCACCTAGAACCTAGAGGAAACGTTACAAGTGTTAGCATTATTATAAGGAAATGCATAATGACTAAGGTGGATCTTGGTGGATGATTTAAGGTATTTAAAGGAGGGCTTAAGGTGTATTTGAGGTGCCCAAAGGAGGTTATGACATATTAGAATATATGAGGAGAAGTTTGGAGTTGAAAAAGAATTTAGAAACAAGTTTCTGGAGCCGACCGACCTTAGGACCGGACTTGCAAGGTCGGTCGGGCTCTGTTACAATACCGGGAAATGTTTCTGGAACAGACCGGACATGGGACCGGACTTGTCAAGTCCGGTCGGGCTTGAATTTTGTACGGATATAGGTCTCTGGAATCGACCGGACATAGGACCGGACTTGTAAGTCCGGTCGGAGTGAATTTTCCAACGGTAAAAGGGTACTGGAATGGACCGGACTTGGCAAGTCCGGTCGGTAAGTCCGGTCGAGCTAAAAACAAAAAAAAAGAAATTTTGGAATTCTAAGAATGGCAATGGGTAATAAGGGATGCCTTTGGTAGGGTAGTAATGATTGAGACCCTAAGAACTTAAGAGATTAAGTTAAGTTAAGTATAAACTTGAAAGTTTAAGATTAAGTTTGTAAGATTAAGTGTAAGACCTAAGAGGTGTTAGGTGGGGATCATTAAGGAATTAAGCAAGTTAAACAAGTTAAGTAAGTCATACTAAGTTAAGAGATTAACAACCTAAAACTGAATGAATGTTTTAGGACTTGGGAGTTTGGACTCGGAAGAGAGTACAGCCGAACGACCAACGGTGAACGGTACAGTTCTCTTGTGACCTGCTTGCTAACGAGGTGTCCCTCGGCTTGTGTGCTATTTGTTTTGTGTGCTCACTAAACAAGATAAAGCATGCAACCGGAACATATTATATATTGTATTGTTGTGTGATGTTTGAAAACTAACACATACTGTGAGAACTTACTAACCAATGTTTAGTAAGGAATTGAGTGAGACTAAGGAACGCCCCTAATAAGGGACGATATGAACCGAAAGAGGTTAACCAACAAACATGGTCTTGAGATAACTACTAACTGGAACATGAGTGAGGAAACCCGGACCGATCTCCGGTCATGCATGCTAAGAAAAAGGGGGTCGTTATCTATAGCAGTTTCGACCTCCGATTAAGGACTTCTTCGGACTTGTTGCCTAGGGCCGGTTGCCGGCTCAGCTACGCTGGACTCCCGTCCAGAGTAGGTGGCATTAAGATGGTGCGGTGGGATCACCTAAATCCCAGGTTCGAATTAGATACGGCCAATCCCTTCCCGGAAAGGTTTGTATATTGAGATTAAGATTAAGATTAAGGTAAGATTAAGTTAAGTTACAATCATTCCTGTTTAAAGGATGATTTGTATTATTAAGATTAAGATTAAGGTAAGATTAAGTTAAGTTACAATCATTCCTGTTTAAAGGATGATTTGTATATTAAGATTAAGATTAAGGTGAGGTTAAGATAAGTGGCAACCATTCCTTTTTAAAGGATGGGTTGTAATATTAAGATTAAGATAAGCTACATCCACTCCTGATTAAAGGATGGTTGTTTCTAAGATTAAGAGAAGAATCGGATTGAGGTAAGATAAGGATGGACTAAGATTAAGAGAAAATTACTTAAGGAGTTAAATAACTAACTCTCTAATTAAGGGAACGCATTTAAGTCGTTCATTGTGTGTGAACTTTGATTGTTCATATCTGAGTTGTTGTTTACTGCACTTTCTATTATGTTGTGCATCTAATCAACCTCCATGCTATCGACAATTAGTCGTCGTAGCCACGTTAGCTTGGGGGCCATGAGGGGATCGTACCAGCATTCGTGCTGACCCCTTTGGGGGCTGTTTTTACTACACAGGTACATCAGGAAGCGGCCGACGCGAGAGTAAGAAGAGGATACAGCTGTTAAGGGTTTAGTGTGGCCTACGAGTTGTGCATGTACACTCGTATGGCAATTTGAGTTAGTAAGACGTATAGGATGTGAGGGGATTGTAAGAAGGATATGTATATGGTTAAGATTGTTGTACTAATGTTCGGTATATTCTGTAGTCAGACCGTGGCAAGGTCCTGGATTGTAAAGAATTCCGCTGTGACATGTATGTATATATGCTGTTAAGTTGCGAGACCACAATTGGATTGAGTTGGGGTGTTACACTTTTCTGCTATCACCAAATTGTTCCAAACAATCCCTAATACAAGAATAAAATTCAAAATCAATAAAAACTCCCATTCAAAAATCCAAAAAATCAAATTCTGTTTCAAAATCCTCCACAATTCAAACTCATGATTGCAACCCAATTTGGAAGCCCGATCTAGCCCATCTTCCAAGGGCCCAATCCGGTCAAAATTCCAAAGCCCATTTTGGCCCAAATTTAAAAGCCCATTTCTAAGGCCCAACTCCGGCCCAATTTCCAAGGCCTGATCCAAACCGATTAGTTCAAATTTGACCCACAACTTCAATTCATTCTCAATTCAACTCCACTTCAAATCAAAATTCATTCAACTTCAACTTCATCCATTTCATCTCAATTTCAATCCAAGATCATTTAAATCTCAATTCAATTCTTCATTCAATTCGATTCAATCTCAGTTCCAATTCAATTCAAGATTCATCTCAATTCCAATTCAAATTCAATCCCAATCCAATTCAATTTCATTCAATCTCAATCCAATTCCAAACATCATAAATCTCAAACTCCTTGAAACTCCAAACTCCTTGAAGTCAAGCATCTCGAATCTCTAAACGTCTCAGCAGCTCCACAAACTCAAGCGTCTCAGCAGCTCAACAGACTTGAAAGTCTCAACAGCTCCACAGACTCAAGCGTCTCAACAGCTCAACAGACTCGAATGTCTCAGCAGCTCCACAGACTCAAGCGTCTCAGCAGCTCAACAGACTTGAAAGTATCAACAACTCCACAGACTCAAGCGTCTCAACAGCTCAACAGACTCGAATGTCTCAGCAGCTCCACAGACTCAAGCGTCTCAGCAGCTCAACAGACTTGAAGGTCTCAACAACTCCACAGACTCAAGCGTCTCAACAGCTTAACAGACTCCCGTCTCACAGTTCAACAGACTTGAATGTCTTCGCAGTCCAAGATTCGAACATCTCAGTAGACTCATCAAATTCAAACACTTCAAAAATCCTCAGCTCCTCAAAAAGCCAAACCCCTTGAAATTTGATAATCCTTTCAAGCCTCAAACGTCTCACAGACCCGAGCGTCCCACGAACACCATTTTAAGATTTCAAATATCTCACAGAGTCGAGCACCTCGAACTCCAAAACAAACTCGACAATCCATCGAGCCCCACAAACTGACCACAAAACCCCATTGACACCTCAAAGGCCCGAAAGGTCAAAATCCCAATTCTTTCATAAACCCAAAACTCCCAAATCCCCAAAGGCGGAACTACGTCAGGTCTGATCTCAATATGGAATTGAGTACGTAGGAAACCCACACAGGGTGCGACCCCACACCGATCCAAATACTCTTTTGTCATCATCCACTTCACCTTCAAACAACCTCGTTCGCTTCCAACCCTCGGTTACCTCAAGAAACTTCAAACATCTCCAAAAACTCGTGAACTACGTAAGGTCTGATCTCAACAGGGAGTTGAGTACGTAGGCAGCCCACACCGGGTGCGACCCCATTCCAAATCAAAAAACCCTTTTCCCACTGTGAGACGGTACTCATACCTCTCCAAGCACTCAAATCTCAGCTGACTCACTTTAAACCCTCAAACCCTTAGACTTCGGGTCTTTTTCACCTGCTTGATCAATAAACTTTCCCTCGTTTTTACTATCTGCATTCAATCAACTCTCAACCTGTCAACCCTTTCATTTGGTGCTAGCTTGGCAGAAAAGATCGCCTCATCTTCTCTCTTTCTCTCTTTCTGTCCTAATCCTATCCTTGGCTTTTAAATGAATCTCTCTAAAAAGGTTTTGAAAGGAGGCAATCCCCACAATTGGAGACCGAGGTTTCCTCGGGCACCAAGCCGAAGTCGTGGTCGTTGCCACTTCGAAGGGGTGTAACCCAGTACGAACCCACAATGGAATCTCTGACATGACCAGATAAGTCCTATCCATAAGCAACAATCAGAGTCAACCAACGGTTCTTAGAACCCTCATTCCCTTCCTTCCTAGTATCGTAGGTCAAACTAGGTGGCGACTCTAGTCAATTTCCGCCCTTAGGGCATAAGTCTGCGTGGAGCCCATCGAGAGCGGGTGTAGTGCACACTTGCACTCCCCTTATGCTTTTTGGGAAAGACGGACGATTTTGTAGGTATTTGAGGAATGCCAGCATAACGGGTTTTTCACCCTCCACAGAATGGCATTCTAGGATCTAGGCTTCTCAGTCAAGAACCATATTTAGATAGACCCCCCTCATACCGAAAAATCACCCTCCACAGAAAGAAATTTTAGGTTTTGAAATAGAAAACTTGAGTTTAAAGGAAATTCTTCATGGTGTTGCCATGTTTGAAGTCTTAACCAAGTCCAGCTTCCCGCTGACTGGTATGTTCGTTAATGTAATGGTCGGGCCGTTAGGCCTTTCCAATGTTTGGTTCCTCAAGTTCTTAGGATTGGCGATCATATGATTACTTCCATCTCCATGATGGTGCTTAGTAAGTACTTGTTAGTCATTTAACGTCCTCCAACTTGTCTTGTTGTTGCTGCACTTGCCTTGGCAAGTGCGCGGGTATGTCGGTTTTTATGTTACCTTATGCCGGTTGCGGTATTGTTTTCCATCCATACTTGGTGGTTTTATTGGCTCTTCCATCCATTTCGATCTTAGTGATCAATTCCTGAGTAATCTCTTAGTATTCTTGACAAAGATGTCGATATTCCGGGACTTCCCGATCTTTGTGGTACTCCGTGCATCCCGTTTCATTGCCAGTTTCCACACCTTAATGGTGGTTACTGAGGCTTGTCTAACCCTTAGTAGCTACGTTGTAGTCCTGTTGGTGTAAGTTTCATGAATATCCTCATAGTTGTCTGCACTATGTTATTCGGGTATTACCGCCCTTTTGGCGTTTTAGGTTTGGAGTTAATCCAACCTTGGCTAATTCCATAGTTGGTTTGTCTACCGTTGACGATGTTGTCATACATTACAGTCCGTAGACTCTCTTGTCTCGGTTTTGTTACTCTGCTTTCCTGCTCATTGTGTAGCTATGCTTCCCTTCTTGTTGGCAGCGCATGGTTCTCGCGACTGCAAAGCACGTCGCCCCATGGTGCCGTAAATTTAGTTATCCTATATTTAGGATCTTCAATCTTCCACCGTTCTAAACGGTTATCGTCGTTCAAACGGGAACCGTCTTTGGGATTTCCAACCCTTGGAATCTACCGTATGACAGGTTCTTTCTATTTACGAAGTTTATTTTACAACTGCCAGATCGGGTTAACCCGAGTGTGGGAGGTCATTCCATCTCTCTGGCGTTCTTTTCCCCAACTTATAACGGGGTTGCGGAGGGCGGGATTGGTCATGTCGGTATCCAGGTCACACTGGAAGTTCCTACCTAGCGTACCTCACACGCTAACACTCAACCCTTAGCCCTAAGTCTCTAATTCCTAACTCGGTATTTTCCTAGACTCGGTATTTAGACCATCAGAGCGATACTTCGCTCTGATACCACTTTTTGTAACACCCCTACCGGTAATCTCACCATTACTCTTAACCCGTCTCCATTATCAATACACCAGCAGCGGAAATTCTAATACAACCGGGGGTGAAACAATGCCGTTAGCCACTCACGTGCCTAACGAGGCTAGTTCCAAACAACAATACAACACACTATCGGTCTGATGGGTCTTTACCGAGTACACTATACAAACGATGCTTCCTTTACTTAAACAATTCTCAAGTCAATACAACCTTTAACACCACAATATACAATACAATAACCATTCCATACTATACCGAGTATCTACGATTTCCCAAGTTTATCAATGACCCATCGGTCTCACAACCCACAATACATAAATACAATTCCCTTAACAACTACCCATATCAATAACAACCTCGTCCTACTCTCGAACGGTGTCCGGCTTAGCTGTCAGACTCTTACAGTGTTCATATTCACCTCGGGTACCTGCGCACTAAAAACATTCCCCTAGGGGGTCAGCTTACGCTGAATATGACTTCCGCATACCCAGCGTACTAGCGAGGGTACGCCGACTATTTGGTCGAGAGCATGCGATTCATTTTATTTCAAACAACATGCAATACACAATACATCATACATGTACATTCACAAACACCCACTTTCAATCCAGGAATACAATCCACACATATGTCACATCCAACTCGGTAAATTCAACTACCTTATTCTTAAACCTTGAGAGACCATATCTCAAGTGAGTTTCATTCTCGTCATTTACCAACTTTCCATCCCAACCGGGTAGTTCACTTGACTCCTAGATCATTAGACACTCTCGGTCCATACCTAGTTCACTTAATTATTCTACTCTTAAAGAATTTTAGGTTAAGCCTCAAGGGCCTCCGGACAGAGACAAATATAGGTCTCAACACCGGGCTTTTATAATCACCAGCCGGAATTAGAAACATTCTCTCATGTTCCCTCTTCCTACCCCATAATACTCAGCTTACCTCTTTAGACGGGTAAGCTCTGCCGGTCTTACTCCAGTCGGGCACCACTATGTGGCACACGGCACCGCAGGGCACCACTATGTGGCACACGGCCCGGTAACAAGGGAGTTCGACCATGGATTCAGAAACATACGCTCTGTTGCTTCCTCATCCTTGCACGCGTGACTCACAATCCCCCTAACCCATCTCTCGGGTTAGTAACAATAGGTACTCATATATAAATACATATATAATAATCAGTCAGCCGCTTCCCCCTCGATGCTATCATACAACTTAGGAGGTTTCCTATCCCGTTGTATCTTCCGATTTACGGGTCGCCCCTACACTTTCATTACTTAGGATTTATGTTCATTTTCTAACATTGGGTCTCATCCTTGCATAGGAGGTCGACTATTGATATTAAGGATGTTCTCTAGCCTTATGTGTCGCTTGTTCTCATTTCGAGTAAGTTAATAAGTTTGATTTATCGTTGTCCGTTAATAAATGGTTATCGTGGGTTACCTCGTTCTCGTTATTTCACACCATGACTCTTTCTTCGAGTCTTTAAACAATCAAGACCCAACTATGGTTCGCACTGCGATACACAATCACATACAAGCGACTCATTCATCTCATCCATTTCATGAATTATACAAACTTGGTTCAAGTTCAATCCAGCAAACAACAATACAATACAATACAAGCACTATTAGGTGCACACAATCCGATTCGTGCAGTTATCTTGTTAGGTGATCACACAATCAAACAAGCACACAAATCGGGGTAACCAAGTTAGGATACAGAGCATGAGGAAATCATACCTTTCACCGGGGTTAACTTTACCGGGTGTTCTCACGTTCCTTGGCTCACACTTGTTCCTTGACTCTTATTCTTGAACCACTATTTACATGTCAAATGGTTCAATTAACAATAAGGTGTCACGGTACGTACATAATTGCTACTCCCGTACTTACCCCGTTATCCCGTTATTTCGGTTTAACTTAGTGTACTTAATTCCTCAACTTACTCACTCACTTCCAACACTTGTTTATAGTTCTTAGGACCTTTATAAGTCACCAAACAACTCCTAAACATCATCTAAAACCAATACCATTCAATCCCCCATGTTTTAAAGCCTTAAAAACACTTTCTGTTGAAATCTGGGGGTGGCCCGGGACTTGGTCCCTATCTTAAGTCCCGGACCAATACATTGCCAAACTCTCGGGTGAATTTTCATGGGTGGTCCGGGACCTTGTCCATATCCCAAGTCCCGGACCTGGTGCAGGGTGAACTCTCACCCATTTTAAATGGGGTGGTCCGGGACTTTGTCCAAGGACTAGGTCCCGGACCCTAGTAAAACCTGCTACAAGGGTGATTTTTCATCCCCTAATCAATCCTTAAACCACCCTCAAACTTTCCCTAATCTTTCCACAAGTTTTCTACATAATTAATCACCCTAGAACATGCCCTAAACCACTACAAATCCTTGGTTTAATCCACCACTCAAATCTTGCTCAAATTCAACAATTCAAATTTCCACATTTTGCATTTTGCACTCTTTTGCATCTCTAACTTCTCCTTGCTAGTTTTTACATCCTACCAAGCCTACAGATTTTGTACCCCTTTCCTCTAGTTCTCCAAATGCCATTTCAAGGCTACTACTACACTCCAAACAACACTGCAAACACCTAGGTTCTCCAATACACTAGGTCATCTTAAAACACTTGTTTTTCTACCAAAATTTTGCCATAACCTCCTCATAAACTTCACATGTCCAAACATCTCTTTTTCACCATTTTCAATCCTAAACTAGCCACACCCTTACAAGGGTCCTACCAGCACATAAACTCAATTCAAAATTCACCAAACCACAATATTGCTCAAATCTCACATACGATGGCACTTAGGCCCTTAAATCAACACAAGTCCACAATCATCCTCTAATTCAATCAACTAAATTAATTCACATAGTTTGGGTTCATTATTTTAATTTAACCCTTCCCAATTCCTAAAGCAATTAAAACAAAGTTTAAGGTAGATTTCTTACCTTAATTCACAACTTCCTCTTTGATTCTCCTCTTGTTCCTCCTCTTCTCAAAATCGCTCAAGTGGGGATGGAGTTTCCAAACTCCACCCCAACATTCAAGAAACACAAAAGTATACTCAATTAATTATCTAAACCCTTAGGAAATCTTAATTCAACCAAAAGGGCTTAGTACACAAGGTTAGGGTTTACCTTTGGAGATTTTTGAGAGGGGTTCTCACCCTTGAATCAAGAAGGGGATTACTCCAACGTTGGAGGGTTGAAATGGAGCTCAAAATCAAGAAGAAAACAAGGGCAAAGGGATAAAAATCGGTCACCAAAGGAGGGAGAACCAAAATGAGTTTTTCAATGAAATTTTTACCTTGTTTAAAAGAGGAGACTCCAAGCTACAAGATGATGTGCTTTTCTCTTCAAATGGGGAAAACCCATGGAGGTCAAGTTCTTCCTTTTGGAATTTCGAAAAGAGAGGAAGATAGAGGATGATGAGGGGAGTTGAAATATGTAGTTTACTTTTGATTTGGAGCTCAAATGGAGCTTGGGCATGTGATGGAAGTTGGAATAGCCATGGAAGCTTGGGGGAGGAGCTTCAAATCGGCAGCAACCAGGAGTAGGAAAGAGAGAACGGTGGGGAAGGGGAAAAGGAGGAAAGAGAAAAGGAAAGGAAGAAATGAGAGGAGAGAGAAGGGATAATGTGCTTTTGTACTTTTTTTCTTTTTGCTTTTTGACTTGTTAATTAGTAAACTAGTCTTGTGAGAGGGGCTCATTTAGGCAGTAAAAACCGGCCCACTTATATGTTACAAGCTGGAGCGTTTTTTCGTCTTTTACAGAAAACGCTCGTTTATTTACCCGGTTTAGCACTATTCACTAACCGGGCCCGTTTTCCGGAATTTTCTCGTTTCTTTAATTTTAATGGCTCTTAAGCTCCCATTAATGTTATTTATAGTTATTTAATGAACTATAATTTTTACGGGTTCGTTTGACCACTTAAAGTCACGTTCTCGGGTTTTCTCGAAAAACATGCGCTAAAGCTTTATTAGCGTTTTTAATTTGTTTTATGGATCCGTTTTCTTCGGGAGTTGTTCCCATATATTATTTAGGCATTATTAAGCCTTTTAAATTAATTTAATACCCTTCCTATTGTTGTATTTCTCCTAGGGTCACTTAACGCCTAATTTAGCGTTTTTCACTTTTTAAGCGTTTTCTCTTTTCTTTTGGATTTATTCTTTTTACCAAAAATCCATTAGGCACTAATGGCCCTTAAATATCATATTAGAGTAATTTAATCACCCTAATTAATTTCGGGGTCTTTCAGTCCTGCTGCCCTTAGAATAATACAATATGATATACTACCACCGTTCTCCGGTATAAGCTTCCAACAAGTTCTCAGTCTCCAGTCTAAGGGAAATCCTTTCACAACTGCTAATTGGGAATCTTCCTAAAACACAACAACTCCAAATTCCAATTTATGTTCATTACATATATCCTATGCGTGATTATTGTGACCACTTGAGGGGAGCTTCAAGAATCATTCAACCCTGATGTGATCAGCATCAGTGTTGAACTATCTTTCCACCCCAATTTGTGTTCGGTTTCCCTTGATATGATCAGGATCAAGTTTGACTTCCCACATCAGTTTCAAACAATCAAACAATTCAGTTATTTCCATTTTCTACCTTTTTACTCTTCCTAGTCATAATTACAAATTCATACAACTCCAAAGGATGGAATTCAGTCCATCAATCATTCTCAATCTACTTCCCAAAAACTTTACTTCGAGATTCAATGCCTACGACCTCATTTCATCGTCTTTCACTACTTTCATCCATTACTCTCCATCATCTAAAATATTCTAGCTAAGGAATACGATACCTACGGAATCCAATCGTCCTCAATTTGCTTCCAATAATATACTTAGGAATACACTACTCATGGACTTCATTCATCAACTACTCTCAATCATTTTGTGCTATTTCTTTAAAGGGTACAATACTTGTGGAGCTCCATCCACTGCTCATTCTCAATTGTCTCAAAACATCTTCTAGGTTCTACATCGGTTTTATACCGACTCATGCATCATAATGCCATGTCTAACTTCAAATAGACATACACTATAGGGATTATCATTCCCAAGGAGTGTCTCTACTCCTCTTTACTAATACTCTTACACTGAGGTTACAAGATAGGTATATTCACCCTATGGTATTCGGATCTCTCATGCCTAATTACCACAGTTACAATATGAATGAATATGTATGTTTATTTAACATAAGTACCAATCATCAATTCGATTCTCACTTGCGCTATGCCCATTTTAGTTTATTTGTTTTATGCATGAAACTTACTGTGGAGGGTGATTTTTCGGTATGAGGGGGGCCTATCTAAATATGGACTAGTTGAGGAGCCTAGATCCTAGAAAATGCCATTCTGTGGAGGGTGAAAACCCGTTACTCTGGCATCCCTCAAATACCTACTACATCGTCCGTCTTTCCTAGAAAGCTTATGGGGAATGCTAGTGAGCACTACACCCGCTCTCAATGGGCTCCACGCGGACTTATGCCCTAGGGGCAGAAATTGACTAGAGTCGCCACCTAGTTTGACCTAAGGAACTAGGAAGGGAGGGGAAGGGTTCTAAGAACCGTTAATTGACTCTGAGATTTGCAAATGGATTGGACTTATCTGGTCATACCAAAGATTCTGTGTGGGTTCGCACTGGGTTACACCCCTTAGAGGTGGCAACGACCACGACTTCGGATTGGTGCCCGAGGAAACCTCGGTCTCCAATTGTCGGGATTACCTTCTTTCAAAACCTTTTTAGAGAGATTCTTTTTAAAAGCCAAGGATAGGATTAGGATAGGAAGGGAGAAAACGAGTGGATGAGGCGATCTTTTCTGCCAAGTTAACACCAAGAAGAAGAATTGATGAATTCGAATGAGTATAGAATGAAAGATTAGAAGTCTGATTTTGAGAGTTGAAGAAGTCGAGAGTTTGTGGGAGTCAGAGGGGATTTGAATGTTTTGAGAGGTATACAGAACACCTTAGAGGGGGAAGAGGGTTTTTTGTTTGGAATGGGGTGCACCCTAGATGGGCTGCCTACGTACTCAACTCCTGTTAAGATCAGACCTTACGTAGTTCACGATATTTTGGGATTTTGGGGTTTTGATGTTTGCGGAGCTTGAAGATATTTATAGTGTTTGAGATTTAGAAAGGTTCGAAGTTTCAAGAAGTTTCGGGTTTTGGGAGGTTAGAGTCTGTGAGACGCCCAGGTCTCTGAGACATTGAAATCTCGGAATTATTGAGTCTGTGAGACGCTCGGGTCTGTGAGACATTCGAGTTGTGAGATATTTGAGTCTATGAGACGCTCGGGCCTGTGAGACTTTTGAAGTTTGAATGAAGTTGGAATTTGTAAGAGGATTTGAGTTTGATGCGAGTTGGAGTTTGAATGATGATTTGCGTATGAAGTGATTCGGAGTTTGGATAATGATTTGAGTGTACGAGGCAATTTGGAATTTAGGAAAGATCCCGGGTTTTTTAGGTTCGAGTTTTGAAAATGGTTGAGGAAAATTATTTTGTTGTGAAAGGGCGGATGATCCGAGGGATCACCCTATGTACCCCCTCGAGCGCAACACTTAATGAATGGTAAGTGCCGAGACTCGAAAGATGGGGTAATGAATTTATGTCGAAAAATAGGATTCAGAGAGAAACACCATGAATGAGGTGTTCTCGGTCGAACCCTAATAATGTCTCTAACTCCGTGTTTTTAAAAACGTTAAAAACCGAAAACATTGAAATCGAGTGGAAGAGAGTTAGATGATTCTAAAATCCCGGCTGCAACTAGGAAGGTCGTTACTTCCCTAGCACCCCGCCTTGTAAAAATCCAGGCTGCAATTAGGGGAGGTTTGTCACCCTAATGCCCCGCCTAAAGAGATCCAGACTGCGACAAGGGAAGGTTATAACCCCAGTGCCCCGCCTCGGATTTTTATTTTGGGAAGGAAGACAAGTGATGTTCTAACCATGGAGGATATGCTTTGAAGGGGTTAGACATTTCTTGCTCCCCGAAAACAATTTACTTGGATTTGAAAACTAAGTTAGAAAACTTTGGAGGTTGTTCGGAATTCTCGACAAAGAAACACTTATTTTGAGAAATGCTTTTAGGAGAAAACTTTCTGTATATGTGAGAAGAACTTTCTGCAATAGAGAAGAGTTTTCTGTGATGTGAGAAGAGTTTTTCCTTTTTAAATTCCACAAAATGGTTTCTTTGAAAACTTGATGAGACTTGAATAAAATGATGGTTTTGAAATTCTTTTTGGGTTTTTAGATTTTGAAAGGAATTTACAAGTGAAAACGGATTGAAAGGAATCGGGTTTGAAAAAGGTGCTGGAGTTGACTTGACTTGGCTTGATTTGTATTGGAAGACGAGTCGGATCAACGTTCGGGTTTGACTTGATTTGGTTTTCTGGTCAAGGTCAAAGCTTGGTCAAGGTCAAAGCATGGTCAAGGTCAAAGCTTGGTCAAGATTCTGACTTTTGTGGAGTTGGGTTGATCTTTGTGAATTAAGTCGATCTTTGTGAATTGGGTCGATCTTTGTGAATTGAGTCAATCTTTAGATAATGGGCCGGTTTAAGGTATTGGGCCGACCTGAGGCCGGGCCAGGTCTGGATTCAGGCCGGGCTTGGTAAAATTGGACCGGTCTTGTGGGCTTGGGTTTCGGTTTTTGGGCCTTGGGCTTCAAGTTTGGTAATGGCCGAATGGGTGATGGGGTTATGTGCCGAATTGGACTTTTGGGTAATTGGGCTGTGGGCCGATTGGAATGGACCTTTGGGCCTGATTTGGGCCTTGGCTTGATCTGGGCTTTGGATTGGGTTTTGGGCCGAGTTGACCTTTTGGACCAATTGGGATTTAATGGGCCGAGTTGAATTTCAGGCTAATTTGGATTGATTGGACTTGACTATAGATCTAGTTTGAGGGTGGGTTAAAATGGGCCTTATTGTTTTTGGGCTGAAATGAGCTTTTGATTTTTGGGCTTGATCTAAGCCTTGGACTTTTTATTTGAAGCAATTTGGATTTTTGAGCAATGGGCCAAAGATGAGGCTTGTTGATTTTTGGGCTGAAATGAGCTTTTGATTTTTGGGCTTGATCTAAGCCTTGGACTTTTATTTGAAGCAATTTGGATTTTTGAGCAATGGGCCAAAGATGAGGCTTATTGATTTTTGGGCTGAAATGAGCTTTTGATTTTTGAGCTTGATCTAAGCCTTGGACTTTTTATTTGAAGCAATTTGGATTTTTGAGCAATGGGCCAAAGATGACGCTTATTGATTTTTGGGCTGAAATGAGCTTTTGATTTTTGGGCTTGATTTGGTTTTGGGCCTTGTTTGAGTTGTTTTTGAACTTTGATGGGCTTTAGAAAATTTGGGGAGAAACGATGAATCAAATTGAGATGAATTTTGAGGAAGTGTTTTTATTAATACATGTTATTATAATAAGATGTGGTTTGGGTCTAGGGATTACCCCGTTTATTAGGTGGGACCATGGCTCACCTAAATCTTAGGGTTCACCCTCTATCCTATGGTTTGGTCCTAAAAGAATACTTAGCTACGCTTAGAGAAGGTTTAAATTGATAACACTATGTCAACACATTACAATTAAATACGAAAAAAAACATGTATAATGGAGAAACAAATCAAGAGAGAAAACAATATTCACATGCCAAGATTGATAGAATTACCGATGAATCACTGTTGCATTTTTTATTGTTACAGATGGGAGTTGAAATAAACTATACAGGTTATGCCGATACGGAACACTAGCTAGCAGTTATCGACACCAAAGTATGCGCATGGGACAAACCAATAGGAAAATAGATCGTCACATTATACTCAATGATAGTTGGCAGATTACCGTTCAAAACAAGCATCAATGCATATAGCAGGAAATCAAAACAAGCTGATAAATGGAAATCAAGTAAAACTGGTAAACAAATTTCCAAACCAGTCGGGCGTTAATATCAAACCCGAAATACCAGCTGCATCTACATATCGATCTGACTTGAGGAACCCGAAACCAAACACCAGTGCGCAACCGACCAACACTCATGGCTCGATAAAGGAGTGCCTCATCAAGAAGTAGAATCAAATAGATCAATACGGTACTTCAAGAAAAAAAGATACATAGATAGATAAGATTCTGACAAACATGTGCCTACATATAGCAAGTGAGATAGACCCACTTTTATCTGTCATCGAACTAAAATCAGTTCAAAGGAACAAACAGAGGGGTAAACCACGCCTTAGGAAGTATTGCAAACCACAAAATAAGAACATGAGTGGCAGGTTGAAGATGGTCTTAAATCCATAAAATCTTCATCAAAACTCAAGAGAAATTTATAGCTGTATCGAATAAGCCCCAAGTCCATGGCATCAGAATCTGATTATATGTTCCCTCATCGCTTATTTTGCAGTTAAGCGTATCATATACATACACAGCGACCAAAATTTCCAAAGCAACCAAGGCCGAACATATCGTGAACTTGATTTCCAAAAAGGACAGACTCATAACAGGTTGGGTAGTAACGAAGTAGGAAGAGAGTAATCTGGATGAGGGGTAGAGCAGGGTCGAAAAACGTAAACCCAAACAAACAACAAGACTCATCAAATGCTCAGCCAGAACACATTTCAGGATTTACACCATCGAAAGAAAGCAAAATCTATCTTATCCTGATACGTCAACTCCATTTGAAATGGCAAGGAGAAGACATTATATACAGATATAAACCAGTAAAATGGCAGAAGAACGAGTCAAATATAACTTTGACTATAGAGTAAGGAAGATAAATCAACAGAACCCTGCAAATTTAATCAAATGATGAAACATCACTGGTGGTGGGTGTCGGTGCTCTAGCAGTGACGGGAAAGCCTTGGAGGTGGGGCGATAGTGAACTACAGATTGGAGCAACCGTGGTAGAGCAAATGATGAGAATCGGAAATGTCACCGGATTGGTATTCGCCAAAGGTTTGGATACCTGGGATTTTATTTCTACGCTAAGCCCGGGAGGGAGCTTGATGATGTTGATTTTTCGGGGGAAATATATAGAGACGAAATGAAGAATTACTCAAGGGAAGAAGGTGGATGGAGTCTGTATGGACGGTAATGGCTAGGGTTTTCCAGTAAGAACCGTGGCCTTCTAGATTTGACTTCTTCGGTCGCCAGTTTGGTGTGCAAAACCGTAATCTGGGTTGCAAATTTATGGAGACCACTGAAAATGAACAGAGGCGGAGCGTTCCTTGTTAGCCAGTCGAAGAAAATAAAGGATGTGGAGCTTTTGTGTTGCTTGCCTCGCCAGGTATAGAGAAAAGAAGGAGGCGCAGGGCTTGTATGGTCCTCATTCACGCGTATGCAAAATTATTGAGAGTGAAAAGATGAAAGAAGGCATAGAGCATGGGTGTTGCTCGTTCGCCGGTGAGAGAGCACGTATGTGGTTTTTTTTTCCGGTGAGCAGAGAATGAGGAAGGCGTGAGAATGTATGCTCCTCGTTCGACAATTTTGAAAGGAACGAAGGAGGCGAGAACATGTATGTTCTGGTTTCCACGATT
Organism: Limonium bicolor; assembly: GCA_023374045.1. Lineage (NCBI taxonomy): Eukaryota > Viridiplantae > Streptophyta > Magnoliopsida > Caryophyllales > Plumbaginaceae > Limonium > Limonium bicolor. Next base: position 275,511,480 of record CM041782.1, on the reverse strand, counting down.
TGAAGAGAATGAAGAAGCATACGTATGTTTTCTCGTTTTCAGTATTTTTGAGAGGATAAAGTTGAAGGCCCCGAGCTCGTATGCTCCTCGTTTGAAAATTTGAAGAGGATGATCTTTTACGAGAGCATGATGTTGCTTGTTTCTCTAGCCGGGTTGCAGAGGATGAAGTAGGCTAGAGGTCGGAGCTTCTATGTCCCTTTTGCGGGAATGAAGAGATGAAGGCAGGAGCATCACCGTGAGTGAAAAGAATGAAATGTCTCCAGTAAAAATTTCTGAAGATGAGGAAATTGAAAGAATTTTGTAGTCCCAAGATGGATGGCGGCTGCTTTCTTGTTGGGAATGGTGTTGGCTACCGGTGCCCTTTTTTTTAGGGTTACTGTTAGTCTAAACTTTTATAGAGCAGGGAACTCAGAATGAAGGGGGCTGGACTAAAATTCACGATGGGCCATGTTTGGGAAAATATCAATCCGATTGGAATAAAATGAAATGGGCAAGGGAGGGATTTGAATTGGGCTTGCATTGACCGAAAAGAAAAACAAAATGGGCGAGGGTGGATTCGAACCCCAACCTCCATCATTCCCCATGCATGCTCTAACCAGTCACGCTAACTCCAGATCCAGTATACAAATGACGGAAATAGTAAAATATGGTAAAAATGTAAACTGAATTAAGTATATACAAGCAATAACAAATAAAACGGGATAAACAAAACGGTAATAATACTAACCATAATAATACACATATAAAATAATGAGATAGTATTAACATAGTGGGGATGAAAATACAAATGAGTGTAATAAAAATGAAGGCTAAATTAAATGGGTAAATAAAAGAAAATGGATGGGCTTTAAACCGGATTTGTCACCGGAAACTCATTTTCGAAAAAAGTGTGTTTTTTTCCTAAAATGCTTTGGAAATTGGTTTTAAAACCTTGTCATGAAATGATGGTTTCATTTTGGCAAGCACGTTAATACGTTTTTAAAAAGAAAGGCGACGACCCCTCTTATTGTGTTTCTCATTCTGGAATTTGCTTTATGGGGTGAGAATTTTTGGTGTCTACATATGGCTCCCCTTGATTCAATTTTGCAGGCCCTTGCATAATTGGATCAAGGTTGACGGGGCGCCAAAAATTCTCACTGTGGTTAGTGGTGCATAGGGATGCGACCGCGAGGTAGATAATGTATGAATGCGACGGGAAATGATATGATATTGAATGCACGAGGACTTATTACGAGCCTCAACTGGACCTTTTGACATCCAGCCCTAGGACTTATGACGAGCCTAAAATGCAAACAATAGGGTTGGTTGGGTGCACGAGGACTTAGGAGTGCCTCAACTGGACCTCTTGACATCAAGTCCTAGGACTTATGACGAGCCTAGAATGCAATCGAAAGTATGAGGACTTAGGAGTGCCTCAACTAGACCTCTTGACATCTAGCTATAGGACTTATGACGAGCCTATAATACTTTTCATTGTGTACCGTACTAGTAGCGTAATAGCTGCCTAGCATGTGGGTGTGAAACGATCTTGCACTAGTAGCGTAATAGCTGCCTAGTGAAGGAAAAACCGACGGGACCGCACTAGTAGCGTAATAGCTGCCTAGTGGGTTATGGAATGAACGATCTCGCACTAGTAGCGTAATAGCTGCCTAGTGGAGGAAAAATGGCGGGACCACACTAGTAGCGTAATAGCTGCCTAGCGGGTTATGAAATGAGCGATCTCGCACTAGTAGCGTAATAGCTGCCTAGTGGAGGAAAAACGGCGGGACCACACTAGTAGCGTAATAGCTGCCTAGCGGGTGTAAAATGAAAGGCGACCGTACGAGTAGCGCAATAGCTGTCTAGCAGGTGTAAAATGAAAAACTTTGACCGCACTAGTAGCGCAATAGCTGTCTAGTGGGTGTAAAATGAAAGGCGACCGTACTAGTAGCGCAATAGCTGTCTAGCAGGTGTAAAACGAAAGGCGACCGTACTAGTAGCGCAATAGCTGTCTAGCAGGTGTAAAACGAAAGACGACCGTACTAGTAGCACAATAGCTGTCTAGCAGGTGTAAAACGAAAGGCGACCGTACTAGTAGCGCAATAGCTGTCTAGCAGGTGTAAAATGAAAGGCGACCGTACTAGTAGCGCAATAGCTGTCTAGCAGGTGTAAAATGAAAGGCGACCGTACTAGTAGCGCAATAGCTGTCTAGCAGGTGTAAAACGAAAGGCGACCGTACTAGTAGCGCAATAGCTGTCTAGCAGGTGTAAAACGAAAGGCGACCGTACTAGTAGCGCAATAGCTGTCTAGCAGGTGTAAAATGAAAGGCGACCGTACTAGTAGTGCAATAGCTATCTAGTAGGTGTAAAATGAAAGGCGACCGTACTAGTAGCATAATAGCTGTCTAGCAGGTGTGAAGATGCATCAGATAGTGAGCAAATTTTGTGGGTATATGCAGATGATATGTGATGTGAGGTGATTAACCAGTGTATTAATTGAATTAAACTCCCTGTTTGTGGAGGTAGGTTTTTGTGTGAGCAGATGGCTTTATAGTAACATCAAAACCTCGGGATGGCTCCAGTATGGCTCCGGCATGGCTTCAAGGATCTGAGATGGCTCCAGCTTGCCTTGATGGCTCCAGTATGCACTGATGGCTCTGGTAGGCACTGATTGCTCCGGTGTGACCAATGGTCTCGGGGTGGTTGGTGGGTTTGACATGGTTGGCGATTTTGTGGCAATTTGTGGGCTTTGATTTGCCTGAGAGATTTTTTTTTCAAGGTGGTTTGATGGCTCCGATGATGGATTTATTAATGTTTGACGGGATTTGTTGTGGACTTTGTAGTGAGTGAATGGTTTTTCATGGGTAAACGATGAAACACAGTTGCATGACTTGTTGGGAGTTCCCATCATGGTTCTAGGATTTCCATGGATGGCTCCGGGATGACCTTGTGCTGATTGAGGATGATGATGCTTTGGTTGGTTCACTTTAATGACACCGAGTGGAAAAGGGAAGTTTTCGCCTTTGATGTGGTTGCACCCTGAACGGGCTGCCTACGTACTCAATTCCATATTGAGATCAGACCATACGTAGTTCGATACTCTGTGGGCAAGGCCCAGGTGATGAAATGGCTCCGACAGGGATTTGAGGTGGCTCCCGTATTGTTCTCGAACTGTTGGGATGGCTCACGTGTATCTCTGGAGATGGTCTCGATATTTGAGGATGGCTTCTGCATGGCTCCAACTTGGATATGGCCGTGGGATGGCTCCATCTTTGACCTTTTTATCGGAAGTTACACTTTGATAGCGGCAACTGAAGTCGACTTTCCACGAGACTAGGCAGAGTTCTTACCAGTCGGATGTTGATGATAATGATTATGGTGCATGCAAATATTAAATGCTAGACACAATGCAAAATGCATATGCAGTTTTTTTTTTTGGAGAGAAAGTACAATTCTATCTCTATTAATATGAGGTTTACGAATATAAGACATCTTCAGTTTGATCTTGAGTGATTGTTGAGCTAGAATGCGTGAATCACTTTCCTCTCACGGAGGGATATGGGTCAATCTTTCATGAGTATGGCTGTGTGTGCAAATGGTGTGATGATGCTCTCGATGCTCGGAGCAGTATTTTCCTTAGAATTTCTTTCGAGGTTCTGGACTTTCCAATCCTTACAAGTTCCTTTCCTACAATGGGGTAGGTTGTTTATGATTTGGTGCTTAGACTGAAGATTCACTCGCACTCATAAGACCTTGTGGGGTAAGGTCACGCTCATACGCTCATGGTCCCTTTGGTATGACAGGACATGTTGATAACAAGTACAAAGCTTATGATTCATGTTTCAGATCCGATACTTTCAGTTAACGCTCATCAACTAACGAGTCAGAGGTCTTGTATTGGGTTATAACGGGGCTGAGAGGTATGATGTATGTCACATGGGACTGGAGGATTTATTTGGGAATTGTGGAGCTCTTGTGCAATAGAGGACGTGTTTCGCCTTTGCCACGGGTGGAATGATTAGACGGGTTTCTGATAACCTTTTATTGATTTCTGCGGGACATCATTGGTCCTTTGGATTTGGCCTCCTCATTCTTGCCTCTTTTGGTGTACGGTTTTCACTTCCTTCTCATTTTGTGTTTTTGAAATTGCATTTGGCTCATCAACTTTCTCAAGCATTCTCTGCTTTGTATTTGACTTTCAGTTTTGGAGTTGCATTGACTCATCGATCTTCTTGAACCTTTTTGGTGTTCTTTTTTTGGTGTTTGGCTTTGGAATTGCATTGACTCACTGGTTTCTTCAAACATTTCATTTGTTGTTTTGTGAAAGATGATGGGGGAGAGACCATGGCTCTGGCTCCTTTGAGATCCTCTATTGCAAGGGCAAGTAAGTATATGTACGTGAGTTGGCATGTTGTGGAGTTCACAAAAAAAGGTTTATCGTGAAAGGCTCAACGGGGCTCACTAAGGGATTATGTACAGGGCAGTTAAAGGTTTTTGGTTTTGTGGAGATTTTTGTTCCTATGTGCCTCGTCATTCTCATTAGTCAATGATTGTTTTCTTACTACTTCTCGAATCTTTGCATGAATCACAGTTCGTGTCTTGTTTATCGACATTGATCTCGCTATGAATTGTGCCTCTCCATGTGCTGAAGGAATACACAAGTCGCTCATGGTTTTACCTCTATGGACTCACTCTATCTGCCCTCATCGCTCGGTGGATTGTCCAATATCCTCATTCAGAATTCAAGGGAAAATACCGCTCTTCGCACACTACTCACTTGGTCTGTGGTGCTGATTTTAATTAGACCCTTGTGTTCATTGATAGGTCAAGAGTTAAGTGGTTCACGCACTATGTTCAATCAATCTCCCACGATTTTCCCAAAGATGTCATTTCGATATGGGAGTATGCCAATGCGATTATCTACCATGCGATTTATTGTGGTAATATGGAATTACTACATATAGGATGCATGAAATGCTGAAAATGGTGAATGGAAATGGTTGATTGAATGTTTTTGTTTTTGTGTGTTTGTTTTTTTCTTTTTGTATGTTTTTTTTTCTGGATGCAATGCATGAGTGGTAAGGCTACACCTAGTCTTGCTTGAGTCGATTCTAGTTGATAGTCCATGAAGCTCATCCTTTCAATGTCGGCCTTGAAGAAAGTGTAGCTGTTGGGGTTGCTGTCTGAGAAGTAACTCTCGAGTGAGGTCGGGTTGGTGATTGGCTCCTGGATTTTGGATTTTAGGGAGTGACAACTCCCGCAAGGTAGCCCCACGATATGGAAACGACTGCACTCTCTTTTTTTTCTTTCTTCTCAATCATTCTGGTCACTGGTGCCCATGGTGATTCTGGATTTGGAAAAGGCTCGAACTCCCCGGTGTTCTCCACTATCCCTCTGAAGATTGGTTTGGAGGTTGAGATATTGGGATGAAGGCTGGTGTGTGGAAAGTGACGACAAAACATGTGAGTGTGTGATGCTCATGAGTGTGGACGAGATTCATGTATTGCTGATGATTTTGGACTGACTGTAAGTGCATGTGAACTTTTTGTCATGAATGCAATGCATGTTTTTTGTTTTGCGCTCGATTGCATCTGTTGACGTTATTTACTTAGGGGATGCCTCCTAGATACCGTGAATTTTCACCCCATAAAGCAAAGTTGATGAATGATATATAGATGTGAGGGGTCGTCCCTTATTCGTTCTTTTTACTATACGTGCATGCCAAAAGAAACCAATTTTTAGAAAACAATTTTGAAAACACGTGTTTTCAAATTGGTGGATTTTCTCAATATGAATTTTGACGCTCGGTCATTCGCAAAGAAAATAGGGAGTGTGGAACCCTATACACATTGATCTAAACAAATTCAAAGGGAGTGTATAAACCTATACATGTAATCTATTCAGAAACGGACGAGAGAGAAAAGAAACATAGGGGAAAATCCTATACATCATCAATCCTAAAAAGTCATTAAAAAGGGGGAATTTTTGAGCTGAACTTCTTCTGAACTCTTCTGGTCTGTCTTTGGGGTTCAGACTGACTGCTCACGCTCCGACTCCTGGTTGGTTGCTCGCTCGTCTTTGGATTCTTGACCGGCTGCTCACTCATCTTCAAGCTCTTGATCGGTTGTTCGCTTGTCTTCGGGCTCTTGACCGACTGCTGGCTCATTTTCAGGCCTTTGTAGCGAAGCAAAGCTGTGATCGAACAAAACGGGTTGGTGTTATTATGATTTTCAATAGTTTGAACTCGAACCGGTGTCGCTAGTCTTCATGTCGCTTGACTCGGGTTGGTACGCCTCTGATTTTGTAATTGAACAGTTGGTGTCGATCTTCATGTTGCTCGGCTAGCTCCACGGGTTGGTGCGCCTCTGATTTCGTAATTAACAGTTGGTGTCGGTCTTCATGTCGCTCGGCTAGCTCCACGGGTTGGTGCGCCTCTGATTTGGTAATTAAACGGTTGGTGTCGGTCTTCATGTCGCTCGGCTAGCTCCACGGGTTGGTGTGCCTCTGATTTTTAGCTCGACCCGCTCCGACAAGGGAGATGAGGGATATTCTTGAGAAAGAAAAAAAGTGAATGATCAAGCACAAAATCTTATGTGAAAATCCACCACTTTTGTGAAAACACGAAATGACTAGTACGCTCCACAGTAATGACTGCTGCTCTTGAAGGTGGGTAGAACTTCAAAAATAGCGGGTCACGACATGGGGACTAAATCATTTATTTTGAAATACGTTTGTGAAAATCAACTTTGAAAACCGTTTTCGAAAACTATTTTGAAATAATGTTGGTGAAAAATGTTGTTTGAAATTCGTTTGTATAAAGTAGGTTTGTAGAAAGTAGGTTTTCAAAATCTATTTATGAAAATTGTTACGGAATAACATTATAAAGAAGAAGTGGCAAGATTAAAACCGCAAATGTTTATGAGTAAAATTTAGGTGGGATTTGAAATTAAATGAGCTCGTAAAACAGCTTTAAGAGATGTGCAAAAGAGAATTCCGAACGTTTTGAAACAGATTGTTTGGAAAAAGCGGTTTGCACACATGCATAGCAAGAAGTAAATCGTGGCTGTATTTAATGTGGAGTTGTAAGTGTTAATGTTGGGATAATCACCTTTCAGGTCAATCAATGCTTCTATACCACCGGGGGAACCGTCGTTCCTTCACTGTTCATCTCTCGCGATTTATCTCTGTTATGCCTTGTGGGGCACGTCATCAAGAAAGTCCGGAGTGCTTAAGTTCGAAAGGTCAGGATACCCGAAGTGATACAGTCACACGAGCCACGGCCGGTGATTATCACAACATACCCACTTTTGGAAAACTTAGGGAAGTACTGCATGGGGTCGGGTCTCCCATCGTCTACACGGTCAGGTGTGTCTAAAGTCCAAATTATTCACTGACTACGTTATGCCATGTATGGGTATCCGGTAAATACGGGATCCTCTATGGACGTGTAGCGTGACATCGGGCTTTAGAGACACCCGTGGTGCAGAGGACACTTGGAGAACTGAGCCCATGCAATCTTCAGGGTAAGACAAAAGGGTGGTCAGACAGACGGCATACAAGGGGGTGATTACCCATAAAACCTGTCTTAGACACCGGACCAGGTAGCTGGACACTGAAGGCTCATGGTTCACTATATGCTGGCTTCGACTCGGGTAACGGAGGGTATTTTTGGATCATGAGCCCGCAGGGCGTAGGTCGATGACCATCTTGCCCCGTGGGTTTAGCCATTTATATAAATGACCCAGCTCATGGGAATCAACCGTGGACCGGTCGGGATTCCGTGACTCGTGGATAAATCGGGTGACATAGAGGAATGAATGTCCTAAGCTACCCTCCCAATGCACCCCGCAATCATAACATAAATATAAAAGCGATGAAGTTAGTATCAACCTATTTGCTAAGGATTTTTTTCTTGAAAGTGATTCCAAATTGGTTGCTTATTAACCTAGAGGGAAGTAAGCTTCATTCAATCCTAAGTGTCTCTTTCTAATCGTGAGCTAATCATTAACCCAATTGTTGTAATGTTTGTTGAGGATCTATCAAGTCCTAACTGTCCTCATCAGGTACACACTCTAAGTGTGGAGTAGAGTAATCCTAGAGGCTTTGAAATGAATCTCATGAAGGTTTTGAAAGAGGTTGGGGAAATCCCGACAATTTGAATGGAGTTCAGTCTTCCTTGAGTTTGAGAAAAACTTACTCAAGTTTTCCCCAGCAGAGTCACCATTCTGTGGAGGGTGATTTTTCGGTATGAGGGGGCCTATCTAAATATGGACTAGTTGAGGAGCCTAGATCCTAGAAAATGCCATTCTGTGGAGGGTGAAAACCCGTTACTCTGGCATCCCTCAAATACCTACTACATCGTCCGTCTTTCCCAGAAAGCTTATGGGGAATGCTATTGAGCACTACACCCGCTCTCAATGGGCTCCACGCGGACTTATGCCCTAAGGGCAGAAATTGACTAGAGTCGCCACCTAGTTTGACCTAAGGAACTAGGAAGGGAGGGGAAGGGTTCTAAGAACCGTTAATTGACTCTGAGATTTGAAAATGGATCGGACTTATCTGGTCATACCAAAGATTCTGTGTGGGTTCGCACTGGGTTACACCCCTTAGAGTGGCAACGACCACGACTTCGGATTGGTGCCCGAGGAAACCTCGGTCTCCAATTGTCGGGATTACCTTCTTTCAAAACCTTTTTAGAGATTCTTTTTAAAATCCAAGGATAGGATTAGCATAGGAAGGGAGAAAACGAGTGGATGAGGCGATCTTTTCTGCCAAGTTAACACCAAGAAGAAGAATTGATGAATTCGAATGAGTATAGAATGAAAGATTAGGAGTCTGATTTTGAGAATTGAAGAAGTCGAGAGTTTGTGGGAGTCAGAGGGGATTTGAATGTTTTGAGAGGTATACAGAACACCTTAGAGGGGGAAGAGGGTTTTTTGTTTGGAATGGGGTCGCACCCTAGATGGGCTGCCTACGTACTCAACTCCTGTTAAGATCAGACCTTACATAGTTCACGATATTTTGGGATTTTGGGGTTTTGATGTTTGCGGAGCTTGAAGATATTTGTAGTGTTTGAGATTTAGAAAGGTTCGAAGTTTCAAGAAGTTTCGGGTTTTGGGAGGTTAGAGTCTGTGAGACGCCCAGGTCTATGAGACATTGAAATCTCGGAATGATTGAGTCTGTGAGACGCTCGGGTCTGTGAGACATTCGAGTTCGTGAGATATTTGAGTCTATGAGACGCTCGGGCCTGTGAGACTTTAGATGTTTGAATAAAGTTGGAATTTGTAAGAGGATTTGAGTTTGATGCGAGTTGGAGTTTGAATGATGATTTGCGTATGAAGTGATTCGGAGTTTGGATAATGATTTGAGTGTACGAGGCAATTTGGAATTTGGGAAAGATCCCGGGTTTTTTAGGTTCGAGGTTTGAAAATGGTTGAGGAAAATTATTTTGTTGTGAAAGGGCGGATGATCCGAGGGATCACCCTATGTACCCCCTCGAGCGCAACACTTAATGAATGGTAAGTGCCGAGACTCGAAAGATGGGGTAATGAATTTATGTCGAAAAATAGGATTCAGAGAGAAACACCATGAATGAGGTGTTCTCGGTCGAACCCTAATAACGTCTCTAACTCCCGTGTTTTTAAAAACGTTAAAAACCGAAAACATTGAAATCGAGTGGAAGGGAGTTAGACGATTCTAAAATCCCGGCTGCAACTAGGAAGGTCGTTACTTCCCTAGCACCCCGCCTTGTAAAAATCCAGGCTGCAATTAGGGGAGGTTTGTCACCCTAATGCCCCGCCTAAAGAGATCCAGACTGCGACAAGGGAAGGTTATAACCCCAGTGCCCCGCCTCGGATTTTTATTTTGGGAAGGAAGACAAGTGATGTTCTAACCATGGAGGAAATGCTTTGAAGGGGTTAGACATTTCTTGCTCCCCGAAAACAATTTACTTGGATTTGAAAACTAAGTTAGAAAACTTTGGAGGTTGTTCGGAATTCTCAACAAAGAAACACTGATTTTGAGAAATGCTTTTAGGAGAAAACTTTCTGTATATGTGAGAAGAACTTTCTGCAATAGAGAAGAGTTTTCTGTGATGTGAGAAGAGTTTTTCCTTTTTAAATTCCACAAAATGGTTTCTTTGAAAACTTGATGAGACTTGAATAAAATGATGGTTTTGAAATTCTTTTTGGGTTTTTAGATTTTGAAAGGAATTTACAAGTGAAAGTGGATTGAAAGGAATCGGGTTTGAAAAAGGTGCTGGAGTTGACTTGACTTGGCTTGATTTGTATTGGAAGACGAGTCGGATCAACGTTCGGGTTTGACTTGATTTGGTTTTCTGGTCAAGGTCAAAGCTTGGTCAAGGTCAAAGTGCAGACGTTATATTGTGAGTGGTTTAAGTGGTGTAATTAAAATTAAAGAAAAGAAATTAAAACCCAAAATAAACGTCGGGCTGCAAACAAATCCCGGTCGCAGTAGTATAGTGAAATGTAAGCGACCGGATATCGAACCACGGGACTAATGTACATATTATAGTACCTAAGCGTGTCACGGGAGGGGGGATTAATTGACTTGTTTTTATAAATAAAAGAAAAGATAAAATAAACTAAATTAACAGATAAACTAAACGGGACTCTGGTTCAGATTAATATTATCTGCTCTTTCATGCTATTCCTACTGGTTTAATTATAATTGTCTGGCAAAATTCCTTTTTAAAATATCTTAAGGACTAAGTCATAGCCTCATAAGAACTCGTTTACCAGAAATGCCCGGTCTATCAGGCTTCGAGCACTCTTATGTAAACGGACGTTAAATTCGAGGAAATATAATTGCATCTGAAAATACTAACTCATTAAATCATAATAGAGCTTTCTCCAGATTTACGGCTTAATCAACCTATCTATTTATCACCTGGTCTGATCAAAATAGACTTAGCAAGCAATTTAATAAATTCGCGAGATCTATTAAAAAGGCGAGAGAAGAGCTTTAAGCGTAACAAACTTCATTAAATTAAAACCAGTAAAAACATTGCATAATTAATACAGAACATAATAATTATTCCCAAAGCGAAAGTAAACTAGCCTAACATATTAAATAGAATAACAGAAACAAGAATGATAGAAATCATCCGTAATCACTCCGTCTCGCTCTGCTATTTTGTATACGTAGGCTAGAGGTGGATTTAGTGGACTGTAAAATAAATAAAAATGGAGAAGGCGGAAGGAGAGAAATGAGATGGTGTGTGAGTTGGAACTCCAGAGGAACCATGGAAGGAGCCTCCGGAAGGACAATGGAGAAGGTAAGCTGAGCCTTGTATTTATAGAGGAAGAAGAATCAGTAGAGGAGCAGCTCGTTGATTGAGCTTGCTGATTGAAGCTCACTGATTGCAGGGGACAGGACAACGCGTGAGTATTTTCTGGTAGGCGCCGTCTGAAATGGCGGAATCAACTTGCAGAGCGAGTCGGTGAAGAAGATAACCCGTTCAGATCTGTATTTTTACACACGTCCGCTTCATGTCCGCCCTATATTAGGCGGTTGTATGCATTTGTGACCGCCTCATACTAGGCGGTTGCCTAGGCGGTTGCATGCATTTTACGTACTCCTCTCTTGTCCTCTTAATACAAGGCGGTTGTAGGGGCGGTTGTCCTCTTCTTGTCCGCCCATTACAAGGCGGTTGCAGAGGAGGACACACCACCGCAACTATCTTGTTTTAATCCCTATAAACATGTTTGTGTTTTAGGTATTTTTCCTACAATTTAACACATAAAATACATCAGTAAATATAACAACATAATTATAGGAAAAACCCTAGATAGTGCGAAACATTACTAAAAATGCTATAATTAAAAAGGTGATTAAACCCTAAAAAGTCTATATATTTTGCACTTATCACAAAGCTTGGTCAAGATTCTAACTTTTGTGGAGTTGGGTTGATCTTTGTGAATTTAGTCGATCTTTGTGAATTGGGTCGATCTTTGTGAATTGAGTCAATCTTTGGATAATGGGCCGGTTTAAGGTATTGGGCCGACCTGAGGGCGGGCCAGGTCTGGATTCAGGTCGGGCTTGGTAAAATTGGACCGGTCTTGTGGGCTTGGGTTTCGGTTTTTGGGCCTTGGGCTTCAAGTTTGGTAATGGGCCGAATGGGTGATGGGGTTATGTGCCGAATTGGACTTTTGGGTAATTGGGCTGTGGGCCGATTGGAATGGACCTTTGGGCCTGATTTGGGCCTTTGCTTGATCTGGGCTTTGGATTGGGTTTTGGGCCGAGTTGACCTTTTGGACCAATTGGGATTTAATGGGCCGAGTTGAATTTCAGGCTAATTTGGATTGATTAGACTTGACTATAGATCTAGTTTGAGGGTGGGTTAAAATGGGCCTTATTGTTTTGGCTGAAATGAGCTTTTGATTTTTGGGCTTGATCTAAGCCTTGGACTTTTTATTTGAAGCAATTTGGATTTTGAGCAATGGGCCAAAGATGAGGCTTATTGATTTTTGGGCTGAAATGAGCTTTTGATTTTTGGGCTTGATCTAAGCCTTGGACTTTTATTTGAAGCAATTTGGATTTTTGAGCAATGGGCCAAAGATGAGGCTTATTGATTTTTGGGCTGAAATGAGCTTTTGATTTTTGAGCTTGATCTAAGCCTTGGACTTTTTATTTGAAGCAATTTGGATTTTTGAGCAATGGGCCAAAGATGAGGCTTATTGATTTTTGGGCTGAAATGAGCTTTTGATTTTTGGGCTTGATTTGGTTTTGGGCCTTGTTTGAGTTGTTTTTGAACTTTGATGGGCTTTAGAAAATTTGGGGAGAAACGATGAATCAAATTGAGATGAATTTTGAGGAAGTGTTTTTATTAATACATGTTATTATAATAAGATGTGGTTTGGGTCTAGGGATTACCCAGTTTATTAGGTGGGACCATGGCTCACCTAAATCTTAGGGTTCACCCTCTATCCTAAGGTTTGGTCCTAAAAGAATACTTAGCTACGGCTTAGAGAAAGATTAAATTGATAACACTATGTCAACACATTACAATTAAATACGAAAAAAAACATGTATAATGGAGAAACAAATCAAGAGAGAAAACAATATTCACATGCCAAGATTGATAGAATTACCGACGAATCACTGTTGCATTTTTTATTGTTACAGATGGGAGTTGAAATAAACTATACAGGTTATGCCGATATGGAACACTAGCTAGCAGTTATCGACACCAAAGTATGCGCATGGGACAAACCAATAGGAAAATAGATCGTCACACTATACTCAATGATAGTTGGCAGATTACCGTTCAAAACAAGCATTAATGCACATAGCAGCAAATCAAAACAAGCTGATAAATGGAAATCAAGTAAAACTGGTAAACAAATTTCCAAACCAGTCGGGCGTTAATATCAAACCCGAAATACCAGCTGCATCTGCATATCGATCTGACTTGAGGAACCCGAAACCAAACACCAGTGCGCAACCGACCAACACTCATGGCTCGATAAAGGAGTGCCTCGTCAAGAAGTAGAATCAAATAGATCAATACGGTACTTCAAGAAAAAAAGATACATAGATAGATAAGATTCTGACAAACATGTGCCTACATATAGCAAGTGAGATAGACCCACTTTTATCTGTCATCGAACTAAAATCAGTTCAAAGGAACAAACAGAGGGGTAAACCACGCCTTAGGAAGTATTACAAACCACAAAATAAGAACATGAGTGGAGGGTTGAAGATGGTCTTAAATCCATAAAATCATCATCAAAACTCAAGACAAATTTATAGCTCTATCGAATAAGCCCCAAGTCTATGGCATCAGAATCTGATTATATGTTCCCTCATCGCTTATTTTGCAGTTAAGCGTATCATATACATACACAGCGACCAAAATTTCCAAAGTAACCAAGGCCGAACATATCGTGAACTTGATTTCCAAAAAGGACAGACTCATAACAGGTTGGGTAGTAACGAAGTAGGAAGAGAGTAATCTGGATGAGGGGTAGAGCAGGGTCGAAAAACGCAAACTCAAACAAACAACAAGACTCATCAAATGCTCAGCCAGAACACATTTCAGGATTTACACCATCGAAAGAAAGCAAAATCTATCTTATCCTGATACGTCAACTCCATTTGAAATGGCAAAGAGAAGACATTATATACAGATATAAACTAGTAAAATGGCAGAAGAACGAGTCAAATATAACTTGACTATAGAGTAAGGAAGATAAATCAACAGAACCCTGCAAATTTAATCAAATGATGAAACATCACCGGTGGTGGGTGTCGGTGCTCTAGCAGTGACGGGAAAGCCTGGAGGTGGGGCGATAGCGAACTACAGATTGGAGCATCTGTGGTAGAGCAAATGATGAGAAATCGGAAATGTCACCGGATTGGTATTCGCCAAAGGTTTGGATACTGGGATTTTATTTCTACGCTAAGCCCGGGAGGGAGCTTGATGATGTTGATTTTTCGGGGGAAATATATAGAGACGAAGTGAAGAATTACTCAAGGGAAGAAGGTGGATGGAGTCTGTATGGACGGTAATGGCTAGGGTTTTCCAGTAAGAACCGTGGCCTTCTAGATTTGAGTTCTTTGGTCGCCAGTTTGGTGTGCAAAACCGTAATCTGGGTTGCAAATTTATGAAGACCACTGAAAATGAACAGAGGCGGAGCGTTCCTTGTTAGCTAGTCGAAGAAAATAAAGGATGTGGAGCTTTTGTGTTGCTTGCCTCGCCAGGTATAGAGAAAAGAAGGAGGCGCAGGGCTTGTATGGTCCTCATTCACGCGTATGCAAAATTATTGAGAGTGAAAAGATGAAAGGCACAGAGCATGGGTGTTGCTCGTTCGCCGGTGAGAGAGCATGTATGTGGTTTTTTTTTTTCCGGTGAGCAGAGAATGAGGAAGGCGTGAGAATGTATGCTCCTCGTTCGACAATTTTGAAAGGAACGAAGGAGGCGAGAACATGTATGTTCTGGTTTCCACGATTTGAAGAGAATGAAGAAGCATACGTGTGTTTTCTAGTTTTTAGTATTTTTGAGAGGATAAAGTTGAAGGCCCCAAGCTCGTATGCACCTCGTTTGAAAATTTGAAGAGGATGATCTTTTGCGAGAGCATGATGTTGCTTGTTTCTCTAGCCGGGTTATAGAGGATGAAGGAGGCTAGAGGTCGGAGCTTCTATGTCCCTTTTGCGGGAATGAAGAGATGAAGGCAGGAGCATCACCGTGAGTGAAAACAATGAAATGTCTCCAGTAAAAATTTCTGAAGAATTGAAAGAATTTTGTAGTCCCGAGATGGATGGCGGCTGCTTTCTTGTTGGGAATGGTGTTGGCTACCTGTGCCCTTTTTTTTAGGGTTACTGTTAGTCTAAACTTTTATAGAGCAGGGAACTCAGAATGAAGGGGGCTGGACTCAAATTCACGATGGGCCATGTTAGGGAAAATATCAATCCGATTGGAATAAAACGAAATGGGCAAGGGAGGGATTTGAATTGGGCTTGCATTGACCGAAAAGAAAAACAAAATGGGCGAGGGTGGATTCGAACCCCAACCTCCATCATTCCCCATGCATGCTCTAACCAGTCACGCTAACTCCAGATCCAGTATACAAATGACGGAAATAGTAAAATATGGTAAAAATGTAAACTGAATTAAGTATATACAAGCAATAAATAAAACGGGATAAACAAAACGTAATAATACTAACCATAATAATACACATATAAAATAATGAGATAGTATTAACATAATGGGATGAAAATACAAATGAGTGTAATAAAAATGAAGGCTAAATTAAATGGGTAAATAAAACAAATTGGATGGGCTTTAAACCGGATTTGTCACCGGAAACTCATTTTCAAAAAAAATGTGTTTTTTTCCTAAAATGCTTTGGAAATTGGTTTTAAAACCTTGTCATGAAATGATGGTTTCATTTTGGAAAGCACGTTAATACGTTTTGAAAAAGAAAGGCGACGACCCCTCTTATTGTGTTTCTCATTCTGGAATTTGCTTTATGGGGTGAGAATTTTTGGTGTCTACACTTACATTAAGCGGTTTTCGCTCTACCCCTCTTAAAAGGGATTGCGCCCACGTAATCTATCATATGTTATTATTGAACATTAGTTCACTCAATTCAGGCACTCTGAAGTATTTTAGCTTCCCTACGGTTTATTATATAATGTACTTTGGTCAAAGGGTCTAAACCATACTAATGGTTCAGTCCCTACACTAAGAATTCCTATAGGAGTTTATTTAACTCATAATTAATTCGATTCTAGCCTATCAGGCTTGAGGGCATTGATAGCCATTATCTCATACTTACTAGGTGTATTAAACCTCTTAGTTAGGGCCCACTAGCTTCTGCTACGCGACCCTGATAACCTTAGTGCTTAATTCGATCTTTCGTTATTTCTTGATGTGCTTCTCATTGCCTTTTTCTCCCTCTATTATGGGAATAAGATTTACTAACAAGTGTGGTATTCTTTTACCATGCTTGAACTCAATGGGTTTAGATTTATAATCAGCTCTCTGGCAATCTATTATACATACTATTCGTACTCCCACGATTATTCACTAAGTTCCTCCGACTTATTGTCGGGCGAGGTTAAGTCACTACTTAGTTGTAGTGCTTCCTCTGTTATCAATAGCTTCTGAATTATACCAGTTCCTCTGGTTCAGTACAAGTGTTCTCTACTTGTATGACCTTGCATTTTCTATGCGTTGGTCCTAGTGACTTTCTTAAGTCTCCCTTCACCTTTTTATTCCACTGGAATTCACATCTTGTGATTGGTAGTGTGTTTTACACTCTTCGTGCCTCCTTGGCCTTAGGTCACACGGTTGTTGCTAAGCTTTTGCTTAACTAGCTTCTGCCCTAATCGTTGCTGAAATGAAGGATTTACTACAATTTACATTTTCCATATTCCTAGCTATCACACTAGATCATTAGCTGCACAAGTACGATACCAAAACACTCAGTCATACAGAGTGCAGAGGCGTAAACGCTTGGCAGTAAATCTCTTATGTGATCGCAATAGGAATAAATACTTCTGCCTGTCATCTCGTATTTACAACTCCATGTCATTGTCTAACTACTTCCTCATAATGGTCGCTTGTTGCGCACCATATTCTTACTCATTATACAACATCATTTTTACCGCCTCTGTTAATGTGGTAGTTTATCTTTACTTATTGCCATTGTCGTTGGCACCATTTCCTTATGGTGTGAATACACCGAGGGTTTCCTATGTTCGTGTGTATGACGGTTGTCGTGGCATACTGCAATGTTATTATCTTCCCAATGTGGAGATGTTTTATTTCAATTTAGGTTTCATGTGCAGGTTAGCTTACCTCACATTACTTCATCATTTATGATATAATTTGCCAAATATCTTGGTTGACCAAGGATGAAGTGATCTGTTGGGATCACTAACTCCTTTGGCTTTGGTCATTCGATGTCAAAATGTGTATTCACATTGATTGATTTGACGCTCACTTCCTTCTAAATCCTGGCATTGGATATAAGGTCCGGTTGTGCAGTTTTACTTTTGTATGTACATCACCGGGACATCCCAAGGGATTCAAGGGTTTTCTAGTCCCGTTCTCCAACTAAAGAGTACTCTATTACTGATAAGTGAAAGTTCTTGTTGAGGGGTTTGTTTCCACTCATAAGTCTCATGACTATGTTAGTCTCTGCTTATGTACTTCCGCCATTGACACAATGGTTCACCATATGTTTGGTTGTATATGGAGTATACTTACTCCTACAAGTCTCTATGCTCTTTAAGCGTTATGCTTCTACAGTCCGCATTATACACTTTCTATGTTTGTTTCTAAACCAACCCATCTTTGGTCTTCACAGTTGCTCTCAAAGCCTCTTGTAGGCGTAGTGGTTTGGAAATCTCATTTTCTTATTCAATTGTCTCTTGGCAATAATCACATGCACAAGCTTTGTTATTATGGTAGGTGGAAGCCTTTTCTAAGAGTTCACATCATCACTGCATTGGTGGTGTTCGGTTAACGAGAGGTGTCTTCCGTCGGGTTTCTCGTAGTGTCCAAGTGTGGGCTAGACCGGGGTTGTCATCATCAAAATTCCTATGCCTCTGTGCTACCATTACCACATAAGGCATAAAAGGTAATTAGAAGTCTCGTCAACTGTATACTGGGCTGATGCTCCAGAGACAGTGACACTGAGGTAGCCATTACTCCAAGCCACTCATTATGTTGAGTTCTAATTGAGTGGTTCGATTGTCGTTCTGCTCATTGTAGGGAATAAAATTTCTCTTCGCCATTCCTAGCATTTCTTCTCATCATTAAACGTGGGTTTGTAACCATTTAAATCTACATGACGTAGTTGGTTCATGGCTTTTAAGCCTTATTGCTGCGAGGTATGCTCCTTGCAGGCTGTTTATACATGTTTCCACCTCCTTGTATGCCATCATAGGGTTGGAGGTGTAGACACCAAAAATTCTCACTCCTCTTATTTATTATTCAACACACACAAGGCGGTCGTCCCCGTTTTCGACCAAAGGAATTTCTTTTTCCCGACATTTAAACCTCACATTCCTATGGAAAAGGAGCATGAGCTTTTGTTGAAATCTGTTTTTAACTGACTTCATTTCGTATACATATTTTGTTGCTTTTTAAAAACGTTCCACGGAAGGCATTTCCCTTTGTTTTGCCCCGGCTCGTAACATAACCCTTATCTTATTTCCTCGTATCTGTATACCGAATGCGGTTGTAGCTCGGTTGGTCAGGGCATTCAGGGAGGAAGCTAACGATACCGAGTTCGAATCTGGGCGGGAGCATCCCTCTCCTTTTATTTTTGTTTACCACATGCTTGGACCAGGCCCAAATCTCCTCTCATTTGGACCCGTCTTTCTTACTCCAAAAGAGCCCATCTGGTGGCATCTCTCCATTATAAAAACAATCTTCAAAACCCTACAGTGAGGCACGGTTTTTTTTTACCTAGTCATCAGCAATCCCAACATTCTTCATTCCCTTTGTCTGTCTATTCTCCCGTTTTATTGTTGCCTGAGTTCAAACTTGAGAAAAAAAGAAACCCAGAAGAGTTGCCCACCCATTCGATTTTCTCCATCGTCGACTTTCCCGTCTTCGCCTGAAATCACCATCACCGTCTCGTCTTCACCGGAAACACCACCACTAACGCTTCGTCTTCTCAGACACCACAAATCATCCCCGGGCTCCCTGGCTTTCTGAAATCACTCCGCCTATTATCAACAGCGTAAGTGGATTCGGATTTCCCTCTCCCTGTTGAACTCTGTTAGTGCTTCAACTATCTCCTCTCTGTTTTCGCTCCTATTCCACTGCTTCAAATGGTTTTTGCCAAAGGCGTGAGCCGATGAAGGCACAACCCAGGCTCCGTCGAGAATATGTTTCCGGCATGGGAGCCAAACCGCTGTGTTACTCCTCTTCTCTCTGTCCGTTTCTGTGTTTTCTTCCTTCATTCAACGAAAAACGAAATCGGGGCCTCGAACCTTCAGTATCGTGGTTCCCTGATTTTGAATGTAAGAGCATGCATTTCTATTATGGACCCGTATTTTGTTTTTACTCATTTCGTTCCTCTGCGTGTTTGAGTCGGGAAGAGTCGTTTGGTCTTGGGTTTTGTCCCAACTATGGCTATTATCTTCTCTCCCCTCGGTTACTTTTTCGATTAAGCCGCGGTATCTACCGTAATGTTGTTATCATTTTCAGGTGAGTATCTAGCCTGGTGTGGACTCAGAAGTCCATGGACATGGCGGGATGTTAAGAATTGCTTTCTTCTGAGAAGTTTCACATTATCTCCAAGTGTGTTCATGTCTTTCGAGTTGTGCTCAGTTTTAAGTATCGTGTGACGACGGTATTTGTGGTGACGGCTCTGTATACTCCTCTCGTCCGAAAGCTTGCATTCTCTCCTTCTGGTTCTGTAATGTTGGAGACTGGTCCCTCTTCCAGTCGTGTCCCTTCTGTTTTCACACTATCGCATTCAGAGCTAATCGCAATAGTTCGTTCTCCAGTGCCATTTTATTCGTTCGCACTGCTGTTATAACGTTTTGAAGCGATGATAAACTGGTCCCTCTCCAGTCAATGATCTCGCTCCACCTCTGTTGTGTTGGTGCCTAACTTATTTTGTTAATCTGGTTCCACACCTTTGCGGTAGGCAAGTACAATACATGAATGCCTGTCTGAGGTTCGGTTTTATATCTCCAGACAGTCTATCATGGACTAATGTTTTGTTTAGTCTTTGGTGTTCTGAAATATTTGCAGGAAACTATATGTACCCCTCTTTCGGTATTGATTTTGACCCTCGTATTCATACCTTGCATCCTTGTGAATATCACTGCCTAGTTTGTGTCTTTGCTTTGGAATTCCTTCGTGTCCCCTATATCTGTTCTGGCCACTGCGTGAAATAACATGCCACTGAGCTCAACTGTTATCAATTTGTGAATATGTGTGTCGCCTTTTCCTTTGAGTGTGGATCTGATTCTTACTATCATGGCCTGTTTGCTTCTAAAATGATCTGCCATGAGTATAAAAATTTGATAGAAGTCTTGGAGTTTAGACATTCGTGTTACTCGTCTGTAAATCAGAAGGATCAATAACGGCAATCTTTAATCTGCTGCAAAAAAAAAAATCTGTTCCATGTTAGGGATTTGAATCGTGTTTGAACTTATTCTGGATTGATTATCTCTTCAAACGTGCTCACCTGTATACGGTCTAATGTCTGGTTTAAGTGGAGATTCATTCGCTTTGAGAAATACGGTGTAAAGCCATGCACATTTTGATATCCCCGTTTGATTATTCGATGTTGAACTTATCCGGATTTCTGATTGCTTTTTTCTTTCCCAGCATGTGGTTCATCCCTGGTGATTGTCTTGTGCTATATTTGTTCATACTTTGTAATCACCCTGCAATGTTTATTAATCCTTGTATATATTAGTCTATTTACTAAGCCCTAGTTACTAGACCTTTAGGACCAAGCCTTAGGATAGAGGGTGAACCCTAAGATTTAGGGGGGCCATGGTCCCACCTAACAAGTTGGGAGATCCCTAAACCCAAACCACACTTTATTAATAATCTTGTGAATAATAACAGCGTTCTCAGATCACATCCTAGTTGATCCATCATTCCTTCCGAATCCTCCAAAGATTAAACCAAGTCCTGAATGGTCTCTCTTATTTTTCATCATTCATTTTTATTCTGACTTTGACTAAACTTTTCAAAACCTTTTCTGATTTCTTCAAGTTGACCCAATTGCCTTGCTTTGGCCCAAACCCAGAAGGCCCATGGCCCACACTCAAGAAGCCCACGACCCAAGTCAAAAAAAAAAGGCCCCAAGCCCGAAGCCTTAAGTCCACAAAGCTCATGGCCCAACTCCACTATGTCCGGCCCAATTGCCTTGCTTCGGCCCAAACCCGAAAAGCCCATGGCCCACACTAAGAAGCCCACGACCCAAGTAAAAAAAAAGGCCCCAAGCCCGAAGCCTTAAGTCCACAAAGCTCATGGCTCAACTCCACTATGTCCGGCCCAATTGCCTTGCTTCGGCCCAAATCCGAAAAGCCCATGGCCCACACTCAAGAAGCCCACGACCCAAGTAAAAAAAAAGGGGCCCCAAGCCCGAAGCCTTAAGTCCAAAAAGCTCATGGCCCAACTCCACTATGTCCGGCCCAATTACCTTGACCCGGCCCAATATCCACCTTAGCCTAAGTTGAATACCCAAAAGCCCATTGCCCACACTAAGCCCACCACCAACCCAATCTCTGCCCAAACAGAGTCCACACTCTCGGCCCAAGTCCAACCCTTGCCCAAAACCCATGGCCCAAAACCAAAACCCATGGCCCAATACCACATAACCCGGCCCAATACTATATCAGTCGGCCCATGTTCACAACCTCGACCCATAATCCAAAATTCAAAAACCACGGCCCCAATGACACATTCAACCCGGCCCAACTCTGAAACTCGGCCCAAGCCCACGTCCCGCAACCCAAGTCCAAAACCAAGAGCAAGTCCAAAACCAAGAGCAAGTCCAAAACCAAGGTCAAGCCCAAAACCAAGACAAGCCCAAAGCCCATGGCCCAAGTCCAACCCTTGCCCAAACCCTCTCGGCCCAAGTCCAAACCTTGGCCCATATCCCGTTCAGGCCCAACCCAACTCGGCCCATAGCCCTTTCAGGCCCAAATCCAATTTCATGATCCTAAATCCCATTCAAGGCCCAAAATCAAAATTTTTTTTTAAAGATTTCAAACAAACTTCTATTTCAAACCGAAACTTTTTTGTGGAATTTTAAAGGAAAAACTCTTCTCACATCACAGAAAACTCTTCTCAACACGCAGAAAGTTTTCTCACATATACAGAAAGTTTTCTCCTAAAACATTTCTCAAAATCAGTACTTCTTTACCGAGAATTCCGAACAACTTCAAAAGTTTTCCAACTCAGTTTTTTAACCCAAATAAACCGTTTTCAGGGAGCAAGTAATGTCTAACCCCTTCAAAACATTTCCTCCATGGTTAGAACATCACTTGTCTTCCTTCCCAAAAATAAAAATCCGAGGCGGGGCACTGGGGTCATAACCTCCCTAGTCGCAGTCTGGATCTCTTTAGGCAGGGCATTAGGGTGACAAACCTCCCCTAATTGCAGCCTCGAATTTTACAAGGCGGGGTGCTAGGGAAGTAACGACCTTCCTAGTTGCAGCCGGGATTTTAGAATCATCTAACTCCCTTCCACTCGATTTCAATGTTTTCGGTTTTTAACGTTTTAAAACCCGGGAGTTAGAGACGTTATTAGGGTTCGACCGAGAATACCTCATTCATGGTGTTTCTCTCTGAATCCTACTTTTCGACATAAATCATTGCCCCATCTTTCAGCCTCGGCACTTACCATTAATTAAGTGTCGTGTTCGAGGGGGTACATAGGGTAATCCTTTGGGATTATCCGCCCTTTTACAACAAAAAATGATTTTTCGGTTTTAAAAACCTTAAGAGAGACAATTCTGAATAACTCAATCCGACATTTCCATTAGAGCACTAGGACCTATAAACACTTCTCAACCCTCCTCTGAACCAACTCTAAGTCACATAGGACTTCCAATTCTTGAAAACTCCCAGAAACTTGAAACACCTTCAAAACCCGAATACTTGCAAACCAAATATCCTCTTCCGCACCCAACCATTCTTAAAACCCGAATTGCGCCTCGACACATTCAACTTCCCAAAACACCTCAAGAACCCGACCATTTCAAAATCCGAACTTTGCAATACACAAAAAACTCCTCAAATCAGCCAAATGATCCAAACACCCCTTGACTCCACCAAAAATGACCAAAATGCCCTTTTACTCCTCAAAACTCCCATCATCCTCTTAATCCCGTGAAGGCCCAAAATGACCTCAAATCTCTCAGAACAATTAAAACCTCTCAAAGCACTTCAACTCCAAGACCAGCCTATTCTTTAATTCTTCGAAATCTTCCTCACTCCTCATTCGATCTTATCCTTTGGCTTTTAAAATGAATCTCTCTAACAAGGTTTTGAAAGAAGGCAATCCCGACAATTGGAGACCGAGGTTTCCTCGGGCACCAATCCGAAGTCGTGGTCGTTGCCACTTCTAAGGGGTGTAACCCAGTGCGAACCCACAATAGAATCTCTGCAAATGACCAGATAAGTCCTATCCATAGGCAACAATTTCAGAGTCAACCAACGGTTCCTAGAACCCGATCTTCCTTCCTAGTTTCATAGGTCAAACTAGGTGGCGACTCTAGTCAATTTCCGCCCTTAGGGCATAAGTCCGCGTGGAGCCCATTGAGAGCGGGTGTAGTGCACACTTGCACTCTCCCTTATGCTTTCTGGGAAAGACGGACGATTTATTAGGTATTTGAGGGATGCCAAGAATAACGGGTTTTCACCCTCCACAGAATGGCAAATTTCTAGGATCTAGGCTTCTTAGTCAGGACCCGAATTAGATGGACCCCCCCCCCCCCTCATATCGAAAAATCACCCTCCACAGAATGGCGACTCTGCTGGGGAAACTTGAGTAAGTTTTTCTCAAACTCAAGGAAGACTGAACTCCATTCAAATTGTCAGGATTTCCCCACTTCTTTCAAAACCTTCATGAGATTCATTTCAAAGCCTCTAGGATTACTGTACTCCACACTTAGAGTGTGTACCTGATGAGGACAGTTAGGACTTGATAGATCCTCAGCAAACATTACAACAATTGGGTTAATGATTAGCTCACGATTAGAAAGAGACACTTAGGATTGAATGAAGCTAACTTCCTTCTAGGTTAATAAGCAACCAATTTGGAATCACTTTCAAGATAAAATCCTTAGCAAAAAGGTTGGTACTGACTTCATCGCTTTTATATTTATGTTATGATTGTGGGGTGCATTGGGAGGGTAGCTTAGGACATGCATTCCTCTGTGTCACCCGATTTATCCACGAGTCACGGAATCCCGACCGGTCCACGGTTGATTTCCCATGAGCTGGGTCATTTATATAAATGGCTAACCCACGGGGCAAGATGGTCATCGACCTACGCCCTGCAGGCTCATGATCCAAAAATATCCTCCATTATCCGAGTTTAAGCCAGCATATAGTGAACCATGAGCCTTCAGTGTCCAGCTGCCTAATCCGGTGTCTAAGACGGGTTTTATGGGTAGTCACCCCCTTTGTATGTCGCCTGTCTGACCACCTCTTTGCCTTACCTTGAAGATTGCATGGGCTCAGTTCTCCATTGTTCCTCTGCGCCACGGGTGTCTCTAAAGCCCAATGTCACGCTACACGTCCATAGAGGATCCCGTATTTACCGGATACCCATACATGGCACAACGTAGTCAGTGAATAATTTGGACTTTAGACACACCTGACCGTGCAGATGACGAGAGACCCGTTCCCATGCAATACTTCCCCGAGTTTCCCGAAAAGTGGGGTGTTGTCGGATCATCACTAACCGTGGCGTATGTTTCCTTATCACTTCGGGTATCCTGACCTTTCGAACTTAAGCACTCCGGACTTTCTTGATAACGTGCCTCGCAAGGGGCATAGCAGAAAAAACCCCGAGAGATGACAGTGAAGGGACGACGGTTCCCCCGGTGAGACGGAGTCATAATTGACCTGGAAAGTGATTATCCCAACATTAACACTTACAGCTCCACATCAAATATAGCCACGATTTACCTTATACATGTGTGCAAACCGTTTTTTTTTTTCAAACCAACCCGTTTTAAAACGTTCGGAATTCTCTTTTGTATGCCTTTTAAAGCTGTTTTACGAGCTCGTTTAATTTCAAATCCCACCTAAATTTTTCTCATAAACATTTGCGGTTTTAATCTTGCCACTTCATCTTTGAAGTGTTATTTCCAAAACAGTCTTCAAAAATCTATTTTCTACAAACGAATTTCAAAAGGGTTTTCAAAAATAGTTTTTTCAAAAAACGTTTTTTCGAAAGCAGTTCTTTCAACTTTTTAACTAGTTTCCATTTCCAAAGGCAAAGGGTGCTACTAATTGCTGGGTCATCTCCTTAATCCAGACTCATCACATTCTTTCCCTTTTTTTCTTTCACTACTTTCTTTTGCAGATCTAATCATGTTCAACAGATTGGTACCAGTACCAGGAGAGGAAAAGAAACGCCGAAGGGCCTGAAGAGAATCAGGGGAGGGATCCGCAGCCAGAACGCAAGTCCAGTCCTCCACTTACCAACAAGAGATGAATGAGGAAAAAGATTTTGCCCGAGAGCTTCTGGATCGGTGTATAGAAATGAAGGACACATGCAAGCCGCTCTTGATCGGACTAGCATACCTATGCAAGGTCGACATGGTTTATGAAGCTTATTCGAGTCCGTCAGCTACTGGGACCCAGCAGACCATCTATACCGTTTCTTTCTGCAAGAGCTGATCATACTGCCCGCTGAGATGGATACATTCCTCAAGATAAAGCCACATCAGGAGATGCCAGTTATCCCTATCGATCGAAGTCAAACCCCGAAGTTCGCAGCTAGATTCTTGGAGGTCAACCTGGAGCAGGTTGAAAACTTTGGGCATATGGGTTTGAGCTTACGTGATCTCCTGAACCAGTTCTACAGACCTTATATCTCATGTGAAACCCGAAGACGTGTACTGGATCTATGCCTCATGGGCCTCTATCTCTTTAGACAAAGTGGTTTAAGAATGAATCCGCGAGTAATATACTTATTAGAAGCCTTTGAGAAAGGTTGCAGCATTGGAACAATAGTGGTGGCTGAGATGGTTCGATCCCTAGACCGATGGAAAGAAGAAGGAGCCATAGAGACCTTCTTCATGGGCAGTCCTTTACTCCTTCAGATATGGTTGTTTGATCACTTATGGGTGCTACCTTGGTCCTCTAAGTATGTGAAGGTCAATATGGACACATACATGACAGCACGAAAGCGGGAGATGAAACCCGATGAGGGATGGAGAGTCTTCTTCCGGGATATTACTAGTGACAAACAGATCAAGTGGGTCATCAAGGATTGGGATGTCCAAGGAGGGGCCGTCCAATCAGCAGGAAACAATGGTCTGATCCTCATCGGCCTTGATAGATTCATCACTATCTATCCACAGAGGGGGATGCGACAATTTGGGCGTGAACAGACCATCCCCGGAGCAAGTATGGAGGGATTCAGAAACCACCGATACACAGATCCTACAACCAGATATCTCACCCAAGCCTACCGCTCTGGGATGAAATGGGCTGTCCTCGATATTGATCCATATTACATGAGCTTAGGTCCTGAATACTCAGCATGGTTGGAATGCAGAATTGATAGATTGATACCCCACGCCTATTCTTTGGAGCATTCGATGATCAAACATGATCCCCGCCTTCCGATCGTTGAAAGCCTACAACTTTCGGAATTTGATGTCTTGCAGAAGAAGAAAGAGAAAAAGAAACGACAGAGAAAGGAAAAAGAGAAGCGGCAAAAAAAGGAAAATAAGGAGCTGAAGCGTCAGCAAGCCATGGGTTGACCTTCTAGATGGAAATGGTGTCTCTTTTTTCACTTGGGACCATGGTGTAGTGACTGGATGGATGCGATTGGCTATGTATTGGATTTTGACTATTCGGATATAGTTATCCCCTCTTTGAATTTGGGATGTAAACTCCTTTCCCCTTATTATGGAGTTCGGCTATGTAATCAAAATTTGACTATTCGGATGTAAATTTCCCCTCTTTCGAATTTGAATGTAACTCCCTTTCCCCCTTATTATGGAGTTCGGCTATGTAATCAAAATTTGACTATTCGGATGTAATTTTCCCCTCTTTTGAATTTGAATGTAACTCCCTTTCCCCTTTATTATGGAGTTCGGCTATGTAATTAAAATTTGACTATTCGGATGTAGTTTTCCCCTCTTTTGGATTTGGATGTAACTCCCCTTTTCCCCTTATTGCGGAGTTCGGCTATGTAATATCATCTAACATTGGATTAACTAATATTATGTTTCCCCCTATGAACTTGGATGTAACCCCTATTCTCCCCAATGTATGCAATTATGATTGCGCAATGAAATAGTACGGCGTTTATTCTTGGAAATGGAAACCGGCTTGTGCTCCTTTTCCGCTTTATCGTTTTACAAAAGGTTTTAATCGAGGGAATACGCCGTTTCATAAAAATCAGGGACGACCTCCTTTTCTGCTTTATCATTTTATGAAAAGGATTTACGCTCGTACTGACATCTTCCACGCATTCCATATTCCCTGGTATCGCAGAAACCAACCAGAGCAGAACAAAGTGTCAGGAGAGAGACTCCCGAGGCAGACTGGCCAGTGACACTACAACTGAAACCTCATCAGAAACAATGGATCATACTCTGATGAATCCCACTGCTCCAGAAAACACCACAGTCACCTCAGCTGTTGAGGCAAGTGCGAGTGCAACCGTAGGAGCCAGTGGCGGTGCTAGAAACATTCCTGATCCAAATGTCCTGTATCGCATGCTAGAGACGTTGCTTAAAAATGAAAAATCGATGAGGCAGAAAATTGAACGATTGGAGGAACAGTTGCGCAGAGAAAGAATGGGTAAGGGGAAGGATCCGTACTTTACGGATGCTAAAGAGGATTACGTTGACGAAACACCCAAGCTCACATTTACCCAACACCCCATGTTCAATACCACGTCACAACCAAACAATGAACACACCACCATTCCCCCCACAACCTTTCAAATGGCTGACTTACTTTCTGGGGTACCCATGCCACCACCAATCTTGACCACAACCACAACTGTTCCAACCAATTTCCCAAAATTACCACCATTTCTACCAACTGGGGCTGTCCCTCAAATTGCTAGCATGAACCGGTCTAGACCACCTGAGATTTTCTACCCGAATTCACCTATCCCTGATCCGATCCAGATGAGACAATATCAATACACCGCTCCAGGACACGCTGTCCGTTTCGAAGAAGCTATTCCCCACACTCAGCTACTACCACACCCATCAAGTCACCTAATCCATGGGTATCAACAACCTCAAACTCAACCTCTCCCTACCGAAAACCCCCCATCTAACATGGAGGACTGGAAGAAATCTGTAAAAGAAGAGCTGCTGGCTGAAGTGCGGCTTGGGGAACGAGCCAAGATGCTTGGCTTCCGCTATTTCAGCATGAAGCCGAGCTCTAAGCTTCCAGAAAATTTAAAACTCCCCGAAATCTCGAAATATGCTGGGAAATGGACCCCAGACATCACCTTTCTCAGTTTGATCGGGTAATGACAATGCATGGGTTGAACGATGAGATGAAAATATATGCTTTCCTAGCTATCTAGAAGGATCTGCGCAAGCATGGGTCTCAAGGCTAGATCTCTCTGGAAAAAAATTGGAGGAAGTTTATCAGGCCTTCGTCGAGCAGTACAGCTACAATGCCCATCTAGGGGTCACCCGCAGAGACCTCGAGACCATGAGGCAGAGAAATAATGAGACAGTCATGGAATTCATCAATCGATGGAGGGAGGTGGCCGGCCAAATGCTTGATCGCCCTACCGAAGATGAGCAGATAAGAATAATCATCTCATGTCTGGAGGGTCCATACTCAGATCATCTAAAGTCCCTTGGGATTTGTGACTTCAAACATCTGAAAGCTGCTGCTTCGGCTGCCGAAGAGTTAGCACTGGCAGGAAGATTAAAAGGGTTGAATCTCTCTGGATCAGGACCCAGAACTTCATACCATCAGAACCGCCAGAACCGTGATAGCAGCAACAATCACAACAACAATGGTAATAACAACAATGACAACAACAAGACTGTCTCAACACCTCCAGTGAATCAGGTGCAAACTAGAACCCTCACCGACTACCAACCCCCACACCTCCAGTGTATCAGGCACAATCCTCCGGAACAACTCAGAACTATCGGGCGATGCCTCCTCCCCGTGATTTTCAAACCCGACCCCAGCGACAACACTCAACATTGGGGATGTCGTTGAATAAGGCGTACAAAAAATTGAAAGAGAGTGGTTTCCTTCTGAAGCACCCAAATTCCAAACCAGGAATCACCCAACTTGGGCCCGATTCGAAAAGCTTCTCTGAATACCATCTGATGAAGGGGCACAGTACGGAAAACTGTAGAGCGTTGCGTCATGCTGTACAAGATCTAATTGATGTAGGGGAGGTACAATTCCCCAACGCCAATCCAGGTACCCAAAATAATTCTATCCCCCAACATGTAAATATGATAAGGTTTAGAGAAAGAGAAGGAAATCTGCCAGACCTTCACAGAATTGTGAAAGCTGACGACATTGGGAGTACGACGGAATTGACCCGACGGAATCCCTCCCCATTTGTCATACCCACACCGCTATTAGAAACCTTCAAGGTTCCCCGCCCGGAGATTCATTTCGATATACCCTCCTTGATGAGGGAGTATTTGAATGAGAAAAATAGGGCTCAAAACACAGTCAACCAATTAAGGTATCAAAGGAAAGTGCCAATCTTCTTCCGATATTGCATGGGTCGACCGATAGAAAGGAATTTGGAAACTTTACTGGTATTAGCTTCTGAGGCAGAGGGCCTCTACAAAAAAATGAAGGCACTAGAAGTTGTTGAGGCTTGGTGCCGCCAAAAAGTCCTTGAGAAGCAAAGAAAGAGAAGCACCGTCATGTGCAACGTGATCATGATCGCCGATGAGGATGAAAATCCACCAGCTATGACCTCTGTTCAAGTACCATTTCCGATAGCAGACGAGGAAAAACACAATGATGACCGTGAAGCAGCTGGAGGTCGAGCAGCAGGCTTAGGATTCGCAGAGGCGCCAGGTATGATACTAACAGAGCTGCAGGGCGTGGTAGAGCCACTAGTGCCATATGCTGGAGGTCGAGGAGCAGGCTTAGGATTCACAGAGGCGCCAGGTATGATACTAACAGACTCACATGTAACTTCCGTAGACAATTCCTTATCAGTTTATCTAGAACCGTACATATCTGTGAGTTATGATGAGCAGAGAGTAGTTCGGGCTCGGGAGCATCTAGAGACAATGGAGTGGGAGAGCTGGTGGACCACTTTACTCTCCCTCAACTCATGTCTTAAAGACCATGACGGCAAGGAATGCGACCAAGGAATGCCCGAAGGAGTAGCGGAGAGCAGAGTCACGATCATCAGTCTTCAAGGACCCCGCACCCTCGGTAGATGGTCATGGAGCATGTCTTGTCGTCTATCACAAGAAAGGGGAGCCGACTCTACAGGAGCCTTACATAGTTAGTCTAGCTAGCAGTAGTGATGATAGTAATGGTGGTAGCAATAGCGGTAGTATCAGTGATGGTAGCATTGGCCGTTGTAATGAAGGCATCGACAATACAAACAGAATCGAAATAGGAGAAGGATCGTCACCATTTATTTTCACTTGTAAAGATGGTGGCAATTTTCTGTCAATCACCGACTTATCCAACTCCTCGTATAATAATAAAAATTCAGTTTATTCAGAAAATTCGTCTCCTTTGTCGTTTGATTCATTGCAAACTTATGAGGCCGAAGAAGAGGAATATGATGAAGAAAACATGCTCCCTACAGAGCAGTACTCCACCCACACCCAGATATCCAAGTAGGGGATTTCGTTCTGAAAGAGTTGAGAAAAGATCTGCCAGACCCACGAGGGAAATTCAGGCCGAACTGGGTGGGCCCTTATCTGGTGAAAGAGATAACCCTTCATGGTACAGTATTACTGACAAATTTGGACGGAGAAGAATTCCAAAGCTTTGTCAATCTTGACCGGTTTAAACGATATTATGTTTGAAACGCATTCATTCAAAAATCCAAAAAATGCATCCACAAAAATGTATATATAAAAAAATGCATCCACACAAAAGTTATCATTATCATTTGCATTAGGTTTAACTTAGCTGCATCAGCATTTGCATATCCCCAGTCTCAAGGTATATTTCAATCTTTAATTCTAGAAAAGTCACGTAAGTTGTCATCAAAGGCCGCCAAACTCTTGTATCATTTTCCCCGAAGAGGTCTTGAAAGGATTTCTAACCTCTCATAAGAGTCGAGTGCAAGAGAGATACACAGAGCGTGCAAAACCCAGAGCGCTTGATGCATTTAAATTTCAAAGCACCAGGTGAGGATCCCCTTCACGAAACCAAACATTGACAAGGAAGGCGCGTTACCATTCATGTCAGAATTTGGGAATAGTAGAGGAAGCAATTATTTGTCGATAGGGATGATGAGGCATCTAGGATCGAAGAAAAACCTTCACTTGGCCAGAAGCCCTTTTGACCCTAAAAAAAAATGATCCCTTAGTGAGCCCCGCTGAGCCTTTCATTAAAAATCTTTTCGGAAATAGCTCCACAACATGCCACCCCACATCACACGATGACCCGCCCCTGCAAAAGAGGATAAAAAAAAGCCAGAGCCATGGTCTCTTCCCCGCAATCTAAAGCATGAAAGAAAGCTTGAAAGAGAAATACCCAAAGAAGATGAAAATGAAAGAAATGAAACACAAAAAAACTCAAAAAGTAAAGGGAGGAAACGAAAGCCTTATGTCACGCGAAACAGTCACTCTCGAGGAATAGAGAAGAACGAAGATGTCAAACACAAAAAGTGCAAATAAACTACTCAAGGAAAGTAGTAAATCGAAATGGAAACACATCATGATCCGCACAAATGCGAAAGAAGTTCGAAACCATTCCACCCATGGCAAAGGCGAAGCACATCCTAATTTGCACAAAAGCCCCACAACTCCTAAACAGGTCCTCCTGTCCCGTGCGACATACTTAAAGCCCCGCAGCCCTGTTATAACCCAATGAAAGACCTCTGACCTAGAGACGAGGATTGATTGATTCGAAAAGTACCAAATTCGAAACATGAATGGCCACAACGCGTCCGATCTTGTCAATACAATCGTGCACAAATGAGCGTCAAATAAATCAGGAAGATAGAGAAAAAACGAGTGTTCATCCCCGATTAAAGAAAGCCTAACCAACCTTAAGAAAGGAAACAGAAAGGTATAAGAGATCCCGAGAGACTTCTTTCGGGAAGATTTTTCAAGAAGGAAGTGGCTTAGAGATGACTAATCTGACTTAACTAGGATTCTTGGTTGAGCTCACCTTGACACAACATCCCCTTTGCATTCAATCATATCCAATTCCAAAAAATACATGTAGGAATAGATTTGCATTCAACTCATTTCATCGGTTCAGACATAATGTCGTCGCACAACAGCAACAGAGATTGCACCATAACATCCAGCTTTTTGCATATACCAGTTAAGGGCAAGCCCAATCGAACAGCTGCCCCATCACATAAGGAATCGTGCGGTCAATGGATTAGAAAATTAAAGACCTTCGGGCGCTGATCTGAGAAACATCCCCGCAAGACATCTCTTCGTCGCCATCAAATTCCCCATCCTCCGAAAATCATGAACTACGTAAGGTCTGATCTCAACAGGGAGTTGAGTACGTAGGCAACCCTCTCAGGGTGCGACCCCGTCCCAAACAAAAACCCTCATCCCCTTGAGCCACAATGCCTTGCCATCGCTCTATGAAGAAACCCGCCTCAACCGAGAGGATCATCTCGGGGCTAAACCGGAGCCATCTCAGAGCCATGTCGGAGCCACCCGACCACACTGGAGCCATTCGGTCATACCATAGCCCTCAGATCATATCAAATCCTAACTCATCAACCTTCCTAGAGTCGTTGCTCACACGGGAGTCACAGATCAAACTGGAGCCATCCGATCATACCGGAGCCCTCAGATCATATCAAACCCGAATTCATCAACCTTCCCAGAGTCGTTGCTCACACGGGAGTCACAGATCAAACTGGAGCCATCCGATCATACGGAGCCCTCAGATCATATCAAACCCGAATTCATCAACCTTCCCAGAGTCGTTGCTCACAAGGGAGTCATAGATCAAACCGGAGCCACCTCAGCGATAATACCGGACCCATCTCAGTGCTACACCGGAGCCATCTCAATGCTATACTGGAGGCATCTCAGCGTTATACCGAAGTCATCCCAGAACTTCCCAGGATCATTCCAAAACTCTTCTCTGGAGTCATTATCGGAGCCATCCCCGAATCATGTCGGAGCCATCGACCGAAACCCTCTCTCGACCTCAAAAACCACACTTGACCTTTGCAGTCAAACCACGAATCTACTATTCACACCAAGGCTACCCTCCGTGCTGGAGCCATCCGATCATCTTGGAATCACCCGATCCCGTCAAACCCTGCACTCATACAGTCGAATACGACAACACCTAAGGTAGATTTCCAACGTCTCAAGTCCCTCATGAGGGATCAAATGGCCTACAGAGAGCGCCCGACCTCGAATCAACCTGCATCCAGAAAAAACTTCAGACTAACCGCGTGCCGCAATGAGTTTCGTACAACTCCTTCAATGCATTCTAGGCCCGTCATCAGTCCTAGAGCTAGACGCCGAGATCTAGTTGAGGCCCGTCATTAGCCCTCATGCATAACTCATATACCGGTTGTATTCTAGGCCCGTCTTTAGTCCTAGAGCTAGACATCGAGATCTAGTTGAGGCCCGTCGTTAGTCCTCATACAATTCGAAGATGCATTCTAGGCCCGTCATCAGTCCTAGAGCTAGACACCGAGATCTAGTTGAGGCCCGTCGTTAGCCCTCATGCATAACTCATATACCGGTTGTATTCTAGGCCCGTCTTTAGTCCTAGAGCTAGACATCGAGATCTAGTTGAGGCCCGTCGTTAGTCCTCATACAATTCGAAGATGCATTCTAGGCCCGTCATCAGTCCTAGAGCTAGACACCGAGATCTAGTTGAGGCCCGTCGTTAGCCCTCATGCATAACTCATATACCGGTTGTATTCTAGGCCCGTCTTTAGTCCTAGAGCTAGACATCGAGATCTAGTTGAGGCCCGTCGTTAGTCCTCATACAATTCGAAGATGCATTCTAGGCCCGTCATCCTAGAGCTAGACACCGAGATCTAGTTGAGGCCCGTCGTTAGCCCTCATGCATAACTCATATACCGGTTGTATTTAGGCCGTCTTTAGTCCTAGAGCTAGACATCGAGATCTAGTTGAGGCCCGTCGTTAGTCCTCATACAATTCGAAGATGCATTTAGGCCCGTCATCAGTCCTAGAGCTAGACACCGAGATCTAGTTGAGGCCCGTCGTTAGCCCTCATGCATAACTTGTATACCGGTTGTATTCTAGGCCCGTCTTTAGTCCTAGAGCTAGACATCGAGATCTAGTTGAGGCCCGTCGTTAGTCCTCATACAATTCGAAGATGCATTCTAGGCCCGTCATCAGTCCTAGAGCTAGACACCCAGATCTAGTTGAGGCCCGTCTTTAGTCCTCATGCATAGGTAGATTGATCGTATTCTAGTCTTTAGACCTAGAGCTAGACACCGAGATCTAGTTGAGGCCCGTCGTTAGTCCTCATACCATCGACTATCACATTCTAGGCCCGTCATAAGTCCTAGCGCTAGACGCCGAAGTCTAGTCGGGGCCCGTCGTAAGTCCCCACTAGTATGGTACTCATATCTCACACTTGGGAATGCCCCAAGCTGCAGTGAGAATTTTTGGCGTCCCGTCAACCTTGATCCAATTCTGCAAGCCTTCTATTGCAGAATTGAATCAAGGGGAGCCATCTGTAGACACCAAAAATTCTCACTCCTCTTATTTATTATTCAACACACACAAGGCGGTCGTCCCCGTTTTCGACCAAAGGAATTTCTTTTTCCCGACATTTAAACCTCACATTCCTATGGAAAAGGAGCACGAGCTTTTGTTGAAATCTGTTTTTAACTAACTTCATTTCGATACATATTTTGTTGCTTTTTTAAAAACGTTCCACGGAAGGCATTTCCCTTTGTTTTGCCCCGGCTCGTAACATAACCCTTATCTTATTTCCTCATATCTGTATACCGAATGCGGTTGTAGCTCGGTTGGTCAGGGCATTCAGGGAGGAAGCTAACGATACCGAGTTCGAATCTGGGCGGGAGCATCCCTCTCCTTTTATTTTTGTTTACCACATGCTTGGACCAGCCCAAATCTCCTCTCATTTGGACCCGTCTTTCTTACTCCAAAAGAGCCCATCTGGTGGCATCTCTCCATTATAAAAACAATCTTCAAAACCCTACAGTGAGGCACGGTTTTTTTACCTAGTCATCAGCAATCCCAACATTCTTCATTCCCTTTGTCTGTCTATTCCCCCGTTTTATTGTTGCCTGAGTTCAAACTTGAGAAAAAAGAAACCCAGAAGAGTTGCCCACCCATTCGATTTTCTCCATCGTCGACTTCACCCGTCTTTGCCTGAAATCACCATCACCGTCTCCGTCTTCACCGGAAACACCACCACTAACGCTTCGTCTTCTCAGACACCACAAATCATCCCGGGCCCTGGCTTTCTGAAATCACTCCTATTATCAACAGCGTAAGTGGATTCGGATTTCCCTCTCCCTGTTGAACTCTCTTAGTGCTTCACCTATCTCCTCTCTGTTTTCGCTCCTATTCCACTACTTCAAATGGTTTTTGCCAAAGGCGTGAGCCGATGAAGGCACAACCCAGGCTCCGTCGAGAATATGTTTCCGGCATGGGAGCCAAACCGCTGTGTTACTCCCTTCTCTCTGTCCGTTTCTGTGTTTTCTTCCTTCATTCAACGAAAAACGAAATCGGGGCCTCGATCCTTCAGTATCGTGGTTCCCTGATTTTGAATGTAAGAGCATGCATTTCCTATTATGGACCCGTATTTTGTTTTTACTCATTTCGTTCCTCTGCGTGTTTGAGTCGGGAAGAGTCGTTTGGTCTTGGGTTTTGTCCCGACTATGGCTATTATCTTCTCTCCCCTCGGTTACTTTTTCGATTAAGCCGCGGTATCTACCGTAATGTTGTTATCATTTTCGGGTGAGTATCTAGCCTGGTGGTGGAGGATGTCCATGGACATGGCGGGATGTTAAGAATTGCTTTCTTCTGAGAAGTTTCACATTATCTCCAAGTGTGTTCATGTCTTTCGAGTTGTGCTCAGTTTTAAGTATCGTGTGACGACGGTATTTGTGGTGACGGCTCTGTATACTCCTCTCGTCCGAAAGCTTGCATTCTCTCCTTCTGGTTCTGTAATGTTGGAGACTGGTCCCTCTTCCAGTCGTGTCCCTTCTGTTTTCACACTATCGCATTCAGAGCTAATCGCAATGGTTCGTTCTCCAGTACCATTTTATTCGTTCGCACTGCTGTTATAACGTTTTGAAGCGATGATAAACTGGTCCCTCTCCAGTCAATGATCTCGCTCCACCTCTGTTGTGTTGGTGCCTAACTTATTTTGTTAATCTGGTTCCACACCTTTGCGGTAGGCAAGTACAATACATGAATGCCTGTCTGAGGTTCGGTTTTATATCTCCAGACCGTCTATCATGGACTAATGTTTTGTTTAGTCTTTGGTGTTCTGAAATATTTGCAGGAAACTATATGTACCCCTCTTTCGGTATTGATTTCTGACCCTCGTATTCATACCTTGCATCCTTGTGAATATCACTGCCTAGTTTGTGTCTTTGCTTTGGAATTCCTTCGTGTCCCCTATATCTGTTCTGGCCACTGCGTGAAATAACATGCCACTGAGCTCAACTGTTATCAATTTGTGAATATGTGTGTCGCCTTTTCCTCTGAGTGTGGATCTGATTCTTACTATCATGGCCTGTTTGCTTCTAAAATGATCTGCCATGAGTATAAAAATTTGATAGAAGTCTTGGAGTTTAGACATTCGTGTTACTCGTCTGTAAATCAGAAGGATCAATAACGGCAATCTTTAATCTGCTGCAAAAAAAAAAATCTGTTCCATGTTAGGGATTTGAATCGTGTTCTGAACTTATTCTGGATTGATTATCTCTTCAAACGTGCTCACCTGTATACGGTCTAATGTCTGGTTTAAGTGGAGATTCATTCGCTTTGAGAAATACGGTGTAAAGCCATGCACATTTTGATATCCCCGTTTGATTATTCGATGTTGAACTTATCCGGATTTCTGATTGCTTTTTTCTTTCCCAGCATGTGGTTCATCCCTGGTGATTGTCTTGTGCTATATTTGTTCATACTTTGTAATCACCCTGCAATGTTTATTAATCCTTGTATATATTAGTCTATTTACTAAGCCCTAGTTACTAGACCTTTAGGACCAAGCCTTAGGATAGAGGGTGAACCCTAAGATTTAGGTGGGCCATGGTCCCACCTAACAAGTTGGGAGATCCCTAAACCCAAACCACACTTTATTAATAATCTTGTGAATAATAACAGCGTTCTCAGATCTCATCCTAGTTGATCCATCATTCCTTCCGAATCTAAAGATTAAACCAAGTCCTGAATGGTCTCTCTTATTTTTCATCATTCATTTTTATTCTGACTTTGACTAAACTTTTCAAAACCTTTTCTGATTTCTTCAAGTTGACCCAATTGCCTTGCTTCGGCCCAAACCCAGAAGGCCCATGGCCCACACTCAAGAAGCCCACGACCCAAGTCAAAAAAAAGGCCCCAAGCCCGAAGCCTTAAGTCCACAAAGCTCATGGCCCAACTCCACTATGTCCGGCCCAATTGCCTTGCTTCGGCCCAAACCCGAAAAGCCCATGGCCCACACTCAAGAAGCCCACGACCCAAGTAAAAAAAAAGGCCCCAAGCCCGAAGCCTTAAGTCCACAAAGCTCATGGCCCAACTCCACTATGTCCGGCCCAATTGCCTTGCTTCGGCCCAAACCCGAAAAGCCTATGGCCCACACTCAAGAAGCCCATGACCCAAGTCAAAAAAAAAGGGGCCCCAAGCCCGAAGCCTTAAGTCCAAAAAGCTCATGGCCCAACTCCACTATGTCCGGCCCAATTACCTTGACCCGGCCCAATATCCACCTTAGCCTAAGTTGAATACCCAAAAGCCCATTGCCCACACTAAGCCCACCACCAACCCAATCTCTGCCCAAACAGAGTCCACACTCTCGGCCCAAGTCCAACCCTTGCCCAAAACCCATGGCCCAAAACCAAAACCCATGGCCCAATACCACATAACCCGGCCCAATACTATATCAGTCGGCCCATGTTCACAACCTCGACCCATAATCCAAAATTCAAAAACCACGGCCCCAATGACACATTCAACCCGGCCCAACTCTGAAACTCGGCCCAAGCCCACGTCCCGCAACCCAAGTCCAAAACCAAGAGCAAGTCCAAAACCAAGGTCAAGCCCAAAACCAAGACAAGCCCAAAGCCCATGGCCCAAGTCCAACCCTTGCCCAAACCCTCTCGGCCCAAGTCCAAACCTTGGCCCATATCCCGTTCAGGCCCAACCCAACTCGGCCCATAGCCCTTTCAGGCCCAAATCCAATTTCATGATCCTAAATCCCATTCAAGGCCCAAAATCAAAATTTTTTTTTTAAAGATTTCAAACAACTCTTCTATTTCAAACCGAAACTTTTTTGTGGAATTTTAAAGGAAAAACTCTTCTCACATCACAGAAAACTCTTCTCAACACGCAGAAAGTTTTTCTCACATATACAGAAAGTTTTCTCCTAAAACATTTCTCAAAATCAGTACTTCTTTACCGAGAATTCCGAACAACTTCAAAAGTTTTCCAACTCAGTTTTTTAACCCAAATAAACCGTTTTCAGGGAGCAAGTAATGTCTAACCCCTTCAAAACATTTCCTCCATGGTTAGAACATCACTTGTCTTCCTTCCCAAAAATAAAAATCCGAGGCGGGGCACTGGGGTCATAACCTCCCTTGTCGCAGTCTGGATCTCTTTAGGCAGGGCATTAGGGTGACAAACCTCCCCTAATTGCAGCCTAGAATTTTACAAGGCGGGGTGCTAGGGAAGTAACGACCTTCCTAGTTGCAGCCGGGATTTTAGAATCGTCTAACTCCCTTCCACTCGATTTCAATGTTTTCGGTTTTTAACGTTTTAAAACCCGGGAGTTAGAGACGTTATTAGGGTTCGACCGAGAATACCTCATTCATGGTGTTTCTCTCTGAATCCTACTTTTCGACATAAATTCATTGCCCCATCTTTCGAGCCTCGGCACTTACCATTAATTAAGTGTCGTGTTCGAGGGGGTACATAGGGTAATCCTTTGGGATTATCCGCCCTTTTACAACAAAAAATGATTTTTCGGTTTTAAAAACCTTAAGAGAGACAATTCTGAATAACTCAATCCGACATTTCCATTAGAGCACTAGGACCCATAAACACTTCTCAACCCTCCTCTGAACCAACTCTAAGTCACAT
Organism: Limonium bicolor; assembly: GCA_023374045.1. Classification (NCBI taxonomy): domain Eukaryota; kingdom Viridiplantae; phylum Streptophyta; class Magnoliopsida; order Caryophyllales; family Plumbaginaceae; genus Limonium; species Limonium bicolor. Next base: position 275,471,846 of record CM041782.1, on the reverse strand, counting down.
AGGACTTCCAATTCTTGAAAACTCCCAGAAACTTGAAACACCTTCAAAACCCGAATACTTGCAAACCAAATATCCTCTTCCGCACCCAACCATTCTTAAAACCGAATTGCGCCTCGACACATTCAACTTCCCAAAACACCTCAAGAACCCGACCATTTCAAAATCCGAACTTTGCAATACACAAAAAACTCCTCAAATCAGCCAAATGATCCAAACACCCCTTGACTCCACCAAAAATGACCAAAATGCCCTTTTACTCCTCAAAACTCCCATCATCCTCTTAATCCCGTGAAGGCCCAAAATGACCTCAAATCTCTCAGAACAATTAAAACCTCTCAAAGCACTTCAACTCCAAGACCAGCCTATTCTTTAATTCTTCGAAATCTTCCTCACTCCTCATTCGATCTTATCCTTTGGCTTTTAAAATGAATCTCTCTAACAAGGTTTTGAAAGAAGGCAATCCCGACAATTGGAGACCGAGGTTTCCTCGGGCACCAATCCGAAGTCGTGGTCGTTGCCACTTCTAAGGGGTGTAACCCAGTGCGAACCCACAATAGAATCTCTGCAAATGACCAGATAAGTCCTATCCATAGGCAACAATTTCAGAGTCAACCAACGGTTCCTAGAACCCGATCTTCCTTCCTAGTTATCATAGGTCAAACTAGGTGGCGACTCTAGTCAATTTCCGCCCTTAGGGCATAAGTCCGCGTGGAGCCCATTGAGAGCGGGTGTAGTGCACACTTGCACTCTCCCTTATGCTTTCTGGGAAAGACGGACGATTTATTAGGTATTTGAGGGATGCCAAGAATAACGGGTTTTCACCCTCCACAGAATGGCAAATTTCTAGGATCTAGGCTTCTTAGTCAGGACCCGAATTAGATGGACCCCCCCCCCCTCATATCGAAAAATCACCCTCCACAGAATGACGACTCTGCTGGGGAAACTTGAGTAAGTTTTTCTCAAACTCAAGGAAGACTGAACTCCATTCAAATTGTCAGGATTTCCCCACTTCTTTCAAAACCTTCATGAGATTCATTTCAAAGCCTCTAGGATTACTGTACTCCACACTTAGAGTGTGTACCTGATGAGGACAGTTAGGACTTGATAGATCCTCAGCAAACATTACAACAATTGGGTTAATGATTAGCTCACGATTAGAAAGAGACACTTAGGATTGAATGAAGCTAACTTCCTTCTAGGTTAATAAGCAACCAATTTGGAATCACTTTCAAGATAAAATCCTTAGCAAAAAGGTTGGTACTGACTTCATCGCTTTTATATTTATGTTATGATTGTGGGGTGCATTGGGAGGGTAGCTTAGGACATGCATTCCTCTGTGTCACCCGATTTATCCACGAGTCACGGAATCCCGACCGGTCCACGGTTGATTTCCCATGAGCTGGGTCATTTATTAAATGGCTAACCCACGGGGCAAGATGGTCATCGACCTACGCCCTGCAGGCTCATGATCCAAAAATATCCTCCATTATCCGAGTTTAAGCCAGCATATAGTGAACCATGAGCCTTCAGTGTCCAGCTGCCTAATCCGGTGTCTAAGACGGGTTTTATGGGTAGTCACCCCCTTTGTATGTCGCCTGTCTGACCACCTCTTTGCCTTACCTTGAAGATTGCATGGGCTCAGTTCTCCATTGTTCCTCTGCGCCACGGGTGTCTCTAAAGCCCAATGTCACGCTACACGTCCATAGAGGATCCCGTATTTACCGGATACCCATACATGGCACAACGTAGTCAGTGAATAATTTGGACTTTAGACACACCTGACCGTGCAGATGACGAGAGACCCGTTCCCATGCAATACTTCCCCGAGTTTCCCGAAAAGTGGGGTGTTGTCGGATCATCACTAACCGTGGCGTATGTTTCCTTATCACTTCGGGTATCCTGACCTTTCGAACTTAAGCACTCCGGACTTTCTTGATAACGTGCCTCGCAAGGGGCATAGCAGAGAAAAACCCCGAGAGATGACAGTGAAGGGACGACGGTTCCCCCGGTGAGACGGAGTCATAATTGACCTGGAAAGTGATTATCCCAACATTAACACTTACAGCTCCACATCAAATATAGCCACGATTTACCTTATACATGTGTGCAAACCGTTTTTTTTTTTCAAACCAACCCGTTTTAAAACGTTCGGAATTCTCTTTTGTATGCCTTTTAAAGCTGTTTTACGAGCTCGTTTAATTTCAAATCCCACCTAAATTTTTCTCATAAACATTTGCGGTTTTAATCTTGCCACTTCATCTTTGAAGTGTTATTTCCAAAACAGTCTTCAAAAATCTATTTTCTACAAACGAATTTCAAAAGGGTTTTCAAAAATAGTTTTTTCAAAAAACGTTTTTTCGAAAGCAGTTCTTTCAACTTTTTAACTAGTTTCCATTTCCAAAGGCAAAGGCCGTGCTACTAATTGCTGGGTCATCTCCTTAATCCAGACTCATCACATTCTTTCCCTTTATTTTCCTTTCACTACTTTCTTTTGCAGATCTAATCATGTTCAACAGATTGGTACCAGTACCAGGAGAGGAAAAGAAACGCCGAAGGGCCTGAAGAGAATCAGGGGAGGGATCCGCAGCCAGAACGCAAGTCCAGTCCTCCACTTACCAACAAGAGATGAATGAGGAAAAAGATTTTGCCCGAGAGCTTCTGGATCGGTGTATAGAAATGAAGGACACATGCAAGCCGCTCTTGATCGGACTAGCATACCTATGCAAGGTCGACATGGTTTATGAAGCTTTATTCGAGTCCGTCAGCTACTGGGACCCAGCAGACCATCTATACCGTTTCTTTCTGCAAGAGCTGATCATACTGCCCGCTGAGATGGATACATTCCTCAAGATAAAGCCACATCAGGAGATGCCAGTTATCCCTATCGATCGAAGTCAAACCCCGAAGTTCGCAGCTAGATTCTTGGAGGTCAACCTGGAGCAGGTTGAAAACTTTGGGCATATGGGTTTGAGCTTACGTGATCTCCTGAACCAGTTCTACAGACCTTATATCTCATGTGAAACCCGAAGACGTGTACTGGATCTATGCCTCATGGGCCTCTATCTCTTTAGACAAAGAGGTTTAAGAATGAATCCGCGAGTAATATACTTATTAGAAGCCTTTGAGAAAGGTTGCAGCATTGGAACAATAGTGGTGGCTGAGATGGTTCGATCCCTAGACCGATGGAAAGAAGAAGGAGCCATAGAGACCTTCTTCATGGGCAGTCCTTTACTCCTTCAGATATGGTTGTTTGATCACTTATGGGTGCTACCTTGGTCCTCTAAGTATGTGAAGGTCAATATGGACACATACATGACAGCACGAAAGCGGGAGATGAAACCCGATGAGGGATGGAGAGTCTTCTTCCGGGATATTACTAGTGACAAACAGATCAAGTGGGTCATCAAGGATTGGGATGTCCAAGGAGGGGCCGTCCAATCAGCAGGAAACAATGGTCTGATCCTCATCGGCCTTGATAGATTCATCACTATCTATCCACAGAGGGGGATGCGACAATTTGGGCGTGAACAGACCATCCCGGGAGCAAGTATGGAGGGATTCAGAAACCACCGATACACAGATCCTACAGCCAGATATCTCACCCAAGCCTACCGCTCTGGGATGAAATGGGCTGTCCTCGATATTGATCCATATTACATGAGCTTAGGTCCTGAATACTCAGCATGGTTGGAACGCAGAATTGATAGATTGATACCCCACGCCTATTCTTTGGAGCATTCGATGATCAAACATGATCCCCGCCTTCCGATCGTTGAAAGCCTACAACTTTCGGAATTTGATGTCTTGCAGAAGAAGAAAGAGAAAAAGAAACGACAGAGAAAGGAAAAAGAGAAGCGGCAAAAAAGGAAAATAAGGAGCTGAAGCGTCAGCAAGCCATGGGTTGACCTTCTAGATGGAAATGGTGCCTCTTTTTTCACTTGGGACCATGGTGTAGTGACTGGATGGATGCGATTGGCTATGTATTGGATTTTGACTATTCGGATATAGTTATCCCCTCTTTTGAATTTGGATGTAACTCCCTTCCCCCTTATTATGGAGTTCGGCTATGTAATCAAAATTTGACTATTCGGATGTAATTTTCCCCTCTTTCGAATTTGAATGTAACTCCCTTTCCCCCTTATTATGGAGTTCGGCTATGTAATCAAAATTTGACTATTCAGATGTAATTTTCCCCTCTTTCGAATTTGAATGTAACTCCCTTTCCCCTTTATTATGGAGTTCGGCTATGTAATTAAAATTTGACTATTCGGATGTAGTTTTCCCCTCTTTTGGATTTGGATGTAACTCCCCTTTTCCCCTTATTGCGGAGTTCGGCTATGTAATATCATCTAACGTTGGATTAACTAATATTATGTTTCCCCCTATGAACTTGGATGTAACCCCTATTCTCCCCAATGTATGCAATTATGATTGCGCAATGAAATAGTACGGCGTTTATTCTTGGAAATGGAAACCGGCTTGTGCTCCTTTTCCGCTTTATCGTTTTACAAAAGGTTTTAATCGAGGGAATACGCCGTTTCATAAAAATCAGGGACGACCTCCTTTTCTGCTTTATCATTTTATGAAAAGGATTTACGCTCGTACTGACATCTTCCACGCATTCCATATTCCCTGGTATCGCAGAAACCAACCAGAGCAGAACAAAGTGTCAGAGAGAGACTCCCGAGGCAGACTGGCCAGTGACACTACAACTGAAACCTCATCAGAAACAATGGATCATACTCTGATGAATCCCACTGCTCCAGAAAACACCACAGTCACCTCAGCTGTTGAGGCAAGTGCGAGTGCAACCGTAGGAGCCAGTGGCGGTGCTAGAAACATTCCTGATCCAAATGTCCTGTATCGCATGCTAGAGACGTTGCTTAAAAATGAAAAATCGATGAGGCAGAACGATTGGAGGAACAGTTGCGCAGAGAAAGAATGGGTAAGGGGAAGGATCCGTACTTTACGGATGCTGAAGAGGATTACGTTGACGAAACACCCAAGCTCACATTTACCCAACACCCCATGTTCAATACCACGTCACAACCAAACAATGAACACACCACCATTCCCCCCACAACCTTTCAAATGGCTGACTTACTTTCTGGGGTACCCATGCCACCACCAATCTTGACCACAACCACAACTGTTCCAACCAATTTCCCAAAATTACCACCATTTCTACCAACTGGGGCTGTCCCTCAAATTGCTAGCATGAACCGGTCTAGACCACCTGAGATTTTCTACCCGAATTCACCTATCCCTGATCCGATCCAGATGAGACAATATCAATACACCGCTCCAGGACACGCTGTCCGTTTCGAAGAAGCTATTCCCCACACAGCTACTACCACACCCATCAAGTCACCTAATCCATGGGTATCAACAACCTCAAACTCAACCTCTCCCTACCGAAAACCCCCCATCTAACATGGAGGACTGGAAGAAATCTGTAAAAGAAGAGCTGCTGGCTGAAGTGCGGCTTGGGGAACGAGCCAAGATGCTTGGCTTCCGCTATTTCAGCATGAAGCCGAGCTCTAAGCTTCCAGAAAATTTAAAACTCCCCGAAATCTCGAAATATGCTGGGAAAGGAGACCCCAGACATCACCTTTCTCAGTTTGATCGGGTAATGACAATGCATGGGTTGAACGATGAGATGAAAATTATATGCTTTCCTAGCTATCTAGAAGGATCTGCGCAAGCATGGGTCTCAAGGCTAGATCTCTCTGGAAAAAAATTGGAGGAAGTTTATCAGGCCTTCGTCGAGCAGTACAGCTACAATGCCCATCTAGGGGTCACCCGCAGAGACCTCGAGACCATGAGGCAGAGAAATAATGAGACAGTCATGGAATTCATCAATCGATGGAGGGAGGTGGCCGGCCAAATGCTTGATCGCCCTACCGAAGATGAGCAGATAAGAATAATCATTCATGTCTGGAGGGTCCATACTCAGATCATCTAAAGTCCCTTGGGATTTGTGACTTCAAACATCTGAAAGCTGCTGCTTCGGCTGCCGAAGAGTTAGCACTGGCAGGAAGATTAAAAGGGTTGAATCTCTCTGGATCAGGACCCAGAACTTCATACCATCAGAACCGCCAGAACCGTGATAGCAGCAACAATCACAACAACAATGGTAATAACAACAATGACAACAACAAGACTGTCTCAACACCTCCAGTGAATCAGGTGCAAACTAGAACCCTCACCGACTACCAACCCCCCACACCTCCAGTGTATCAGGCACAATCCTCCGGAACAACTCAGAACTATCGGGCGATGCCTCCTCCCCGTGATTTTCAAACCCGACCCCAGCGACAACACTCAACATTGGGGATGCGTTGAATAAGGCGTACAAAAAATTGAAAGAGAGTGGTTTCCTTCTGAAGCACCCAAATTCCAAACCAGGAATCACCCAACTTGGGCCCGATACGAAAAGCTTCTGTGAATACCATCTGATGAAGGGGCACAGTACGGAAAACTGTAGAGCGTTGCGTCATGCTGTACAAGATCTAATTGATGCAGGGGAGGTACAATTCCCCAACGCCAATCCAGGTACCCAAAAAATTCTATCCCCCAACATGTAATATGATAAGGTTTAGAGAAAGAGAAGGAAATCTGCCAGACCTTCGCAGAATGTGAAAGCTGACGACATTGGGAGTACGGAATTGACCCGACGGAATCCCTCCCCATTTGTCATACCCACACCGCTATTAGAAACCTTCAAGGTTCCCCGCCCGGAGATTCATTTCGATATACCCTCCTTGATGAGGGAGTATTTGAATGAGAAAAATAGGGCTCAAAACACAGTCAACCAATTAAGGTATCAAAGGAAAGTGCCAATCTTCTTCCGATATTGCATGGGTCGACCGATAGAAAGGAATTTGGAAACTTTCTGGTATTAGCTTCTGAGGCAGAGGGCCTCTACAAAAAAATGAAGGCACTAGAAGTTGTTGAGGCTTGGTGCCGCCAAAAAGTCCTTGAGAAGCAAAGAAAGAGCACCGTCATGTGCAACGTGATCATGATCGCCGATGAGGATGAAAATCCACCAGCTATGACCTCTGTTCAAGTACCATTTCCGATAGCAGACGAGGAAAAACACAATGATGACCGTGAAGCAGCTGGAGGTCGAGGAGGCTTAGGATTCGCAGAGGCGCCAGGTATGATACTAACAGAGCTGCAGGGCGTGGTAGAGCCACTAGTGCCATATGCTGGAGGTCGAGGAGCAGGCTTAGGATTCACAGAGGCGCCAGGTATGATACTAACAGACTCACATGTAACTTCCGTAGACAATTCCTTATCAGTTTATCTAGAACCGTACATATCTGTGAGTTATGATGAGCAGAGAGTAGTTCGGGCTCGGGAGCATCTAGAGACAATGGAGTGGGAGAGCTGGTGGACCACTTTACTCTCCCTCAACTCATGTCTTAAAGACCATGACGGCAAGGAATGCGACCAAGGAATGCCCGAAGGAGTAGCGGAGAGCAGAGTCACGATCATCAGTCTTCAAGGACCCCGCACCCTCGGTAGATGGTCATGGAGCATGTCTTGTCGTCTATCACAAAAAGGGGAGCCGACTCTACAGGAGCCTTACATAGTTAGTCTAGCTAGCAGTAGTGATGATAGTAATGGTGGTAGCAATAGCGGTAGTATCAGTGATGGTAGCAATGGCCGTTGTAATGAAGGCATCGACAATACAAACAGAATCGAAATAGGAGAAGGATCGTCACCATTTATTTTCACTTGTAAAGATGGTGGCAATTTTCTGTCAATCACCGACTTATCCAACTCCTCGTATAATAATGAAAATTCAGTTTATTCAGAAAATTCGTCTCCTTTGTCGTTTGATTCATTGCAAACTTATGAGGCCGAAGAAGAGGAATATGATGAAGAAAACATGCTCCCTACAGAGCAGTACTCCACCCACACCCAGATATCCAAGTAGGGGATTTCGTTCTGAAAGAGTTGAGAAAAGATCTGCCAGACCCACGAGGGAAATCAGGCCGAACTGGGTGGGCCCTTATCTGGTGAAAGAGATAACCCTTCATGGTACAGTATTACTGACAAATTTGGACGGAGAAGAATTCCAAAGCTTTGTCAATCTTGACGGTTGAAACGATATTATGTCTGAACCGTCACAAATCAAAAAAAAAAAAAAACACACGCATTCATTCAAAAATCCAAAAAATGCATCCACAAAAATGTATATAAAAAAAAAAGCATCCACACAAAAGTTATCATTATCATTTGCATTAGGTTTAGCTGCATCAGCATTTGCATATCCCCAGTCTCAAGGTATATTTCATATTTTAATTCTAGAAAAGTCACGTAGTTGTCATCAAAGGCCGCCAAACTCTTGTATCATTTTCCCCGAAGAGGTCTTGAAAGGATTTCTAACCTCTCATAAGAGTCGAGTGCAAGAGAGATACACAGAGCGTGCAAAACCCAGAGCGCTTGATGCATTTAAATTTCAAAGCACCAGGTGAGGATCCCCTTCACGAAACCAAACATTGACAAGGAAGGCGCGTTACCATTCATGTCAGAATTTGGGAATAGTAGAGGAAGCAATTATTTGTCGATAGGGATGACGAGGCATCTAGGATCGAAGAAAAACCTCCACTTGGCCAGAAGCCCTTTTGACCCTAAAAAAAAAATGATCCCTTAGTGAGCCCCGCTGAGCCTTTCATTAAAATCTTTTCGGAAATAGCTCCACAACATGCCACCCCACATCACACGATGACCCGCCCCTGCAAAAGAGGATAAAAAAAACCAGAGCCATGGTCTCTTCCCCGCAATCTAAAGCATGAAAGAAAGCTTGAAAGAGAAATACCCAAAGAAGATGAAAATGAAAGAAATGAAACACAAAAAAACTCAAAAAGTAAAGGGAGGAAACGAAAGCCTTATGTCACGCGAAACAGTCACTCTCGAGGAATAGAGAAGAACGAAGATGTCAAACACAAAAAGTGCAAATAAACTACTCAAGGAAAGTAGTAAATCGAAATGGAAACACATCATGATCCGCACAAATGCGAAAGAAGTTCGAAACCATTCCACCCATGGCAAAGGCGAAGCACATCCTAATTTGCACAAAAGCCCCACAACTCCTAAACAGGTCCTCCTGTCCCGTGCGACATACTTAAAGCCCCGCAGCCCTGTTATAACCCAATGAAAGACCTCTGACCTAGAGACGAGGATTGATTGATTCGAAAAGTACCAAATTCGAAACATGAATGGCCACAACGCGTCCGATCTTGTCAATACAATCGTGCACAAATGAGCGTCAAATAAATCAGGAAGATAGAGAAAAAACGAGTGTTCATCACCCCGATTAAAGAAAGCCTAACCAACCTTAAGAAAGGAAACAGAAAGGTATAAGAGATCCCGAGAGACTTCTTTCGGGAAGATTTTTCAAGAAGGAAGTGGCTTAGAGATGACTAATCTGACTTAACTAGGATTCTTGGTTGAGCTCACCTTGACACAACATCCCCTTTGCATTCAATCATATCCAATTCCAAAAAATACATGTAGGAATAGATTTGCATTCAACTCATTTCATCGGTTCAGACATAATGTCGTCGCACAACAGCAACAGAGATTGCACCATAACATCCAGCTTTTTGCATATACCAGTTAAGGGCAAGCCCGATCGAACAGCTGCCCCATCACATGAGGAACCGTGCGGTCAATGGATTAGAAAATTAAAGACCTTCGGCGCTGATCTGAGAAACATCCCCGCAAGACATCTCTTCGTCGCCATCAAATTCCCCATCCTCCGAAAATCATGAACTACGTAAGGTCTGATCTCAACAGGGAGTTGAGTACGTAGGCAACCCTCTCAGGGTGCGACCCCGTCCCAAACAAAAACCCTCATCCCCTTGAGCCACAATGCCTTGCCATCGCTCTATGAAGAAACCCGCCTCAACCGAGAGGATCATCTCGGGGCTAAACTGGAGCCATCTCAGAGCCATGTCGGAGCCACCCGACCACACTGGAGCCATTCGGTCACACCATAGCCCTCAGATCATATCAAATCCTAACTCATCAACCTTCCCAGAGTCGTTGCTCACACGGGAGTCACAGATCAAACTGGAGCCATCCGATCATACCGGAGCCCTCAGATCATATCAAACCCGAATTCATCAACCTTCCCAGAGTCGTTGCTCACACGGGAGTCACAGATCAAACTGGAGCCATCCGATCATACCGGAGCCCTCAGATCATATCAAACCCGAATTCATCAACCTTCCCAGAGTCGTTGCTCACAAGGGAGTCATAGATCAAACCGGAGCCACCTCAGCGATAATACCGGACCATCTCAGTGCTACACCGGAGCCATCTCAATGCTATACTGGAGGCATCTCAGCGTTATACCGAAGTCATCCCAGAACTTCCCAGGATCATTCCAAAACTCTTCTCTGGAGTCATTATTGGAGCCATCCCCGAATCATGTCGGAGCCATCGACCGAAACCCTCTCTCGACCTCAAAAACCACACTTGACCTTTGCAGTCAAACCACGAATCTACTATTCACACCAAGGCTACCCTCCGTGCTGGAGCCATCCGATCATCTTGGAATCACCCGATCCCGTCAAACCCTGCACTCATACAGTCGAATACGACAACACCTAAGGTAGATTTCCAACGTCTCAAGTCCCTCATGAGGGATCAAATGGCCTACAGAGAGCGCCCGACCTCGAATCAACCTGCATCCAGAAAAAACTTCAGATAACCGCGTGCCGCAATGAGTTTCGTACAACTCCTTCAATGCATTCTAGGCCCGTCATCAGTCCTAGAGCTAGACGCCGAGATCTAGTTGAGGCCCGTCATTAGCCCTCATGCATAACTCATATACCGGTTGTATTCTAGGCCCGTCTTTAGTCCTAGAGCTAGACATCGAGATCTAGTTGAGGCCCGTCGTTAGTCCTCATACAATTCGAAGATGCATTCTAGGCCCGTCATCAGTCCTAGAGCTAGACACCGAGATCTAGTTGAGGCCCGTCGTTAGCCCTCATGCATAACTCATATACCGGTTGTATTCTAGGCCCGTCTTTAGTCCTAGAGCTAGACATCGAGATCTAGTTGAGGCCCGTCGTTAGTCCTCATACAATTCGAAGATGCATTCTAGGCCCGTCATCAGTCCTAGAGCTAGACACCGAGATCTAGTTGAGGCCCGTCGTTAGCCCTCATGCATAACTCATATACCGGTTGTATTCTAGGCCCGTCTTTAGTCCTAGAGCTAGACATCGAGATCTAGTTGAGGCCCGTCGTTAGTCCTCATACAATTCGAAGATGCATTCTAGGCCCGTCATCAGTCCTAGAGCTAGACACCGAGATCTAGTTGAGGCCCGTCGTTAGCCCTCATGCATAACTCATATACCGGTTGTATTTAGGCCCGTCTTTAGTCCTAGAGCTAGACATCGAGATCTAGTTGAGGCCCGTCGTTAGTCCTCATACAATTCGAAGATGCATTCTAGGCCCGTCATCAGTCCTAGAGCTAGACACCGAGATCTAGTTGAGGCCCGTCGTTAGCCCTCATGCATAACTTGTATACCGGTTGTATTCTAGGCCCGTCTTTAGTCCTAGAGCTAGACATCGAGATCTAGTTGAGGCCCGTCGTTAGTCCTCATACAATTCGAAGATGCATTCTAGGCCCGTCATCAGTCCTAGAGCTAGACACCCAGATCTAGTTGAGGCCCGTCTTTAGTCCTCATGCATAGGTAGATTGATCGTATTCTAGTCTTTAGACCTAGAGCTAGACACCGAGATCTAGTTGAGGCCCGTCGTTAGTCCTCATACCATCGACTATCACATTCTAGGCCCGTCATAAGTCCTAGCGCTAGACGCCGAAGTCTAGTCGGGGCCCGTCGTAAGTCCCCACTAGTATGGTACTCATATCTCACACTTGGGAATGCCCCAAGCTGCAGTGAGAATTTTTGGCGTCCCGTCAACCTTGATCCAATTCTGCAAGCCTTCTATTGCAGAATTGAATCAAGGGGAGCCATCTGTAGACACCAAAAATTCTCACTCCTCTTATTTATATTCAACACACACAAGGCGGTCGTCCCCGTTTTCGACCAAAGGAATTTCTTTTTCCCGACATTTAAACCTCACATTCCTATGGAAAAGGAGCACGAGCTTTTGTTGAAATCTGTTTTTAACTGACTTCATTTCGTATACATATTTTGTTGCTTTTTTAAAAACGTTCCACGGAAGGCATTTCCCTTTGTTTTGCCCCGGCTCGTAACATAACCCTTATCTTATTTCCTCATATCTGTATACCGAATGCGTTGTAGCTCGGTTGGTCAGGGCATTCAGGGAGGAAGCTAACGATACCGAGTTCGAATCTGGGCGGGAGCATCCCTCTCCTTTTATTTTGTTTACCACATGCTTGGACCAGGCCCAAATCTCCTCTCATTTGGACCCGTCTTTCTTACTCCAAAAGAGCCCATCTGGTGGCATCTCTCCATTATAAAAACAATCTTCAAAACCCTACAGTGAGGCACGGTTTTTTTTTACCTAGTCATCAGCAATCCCAACATTCTTCATTCCCTTTGTCTGTTATTCCCCCGTTTTATTGTTGCCTGAGTTCAAACTTGAGAAAAAAAGAAACCCAGAAGAGTTGCCCACCCATTCGATTTTCTCCATCGTCGACTTCACCCGTCTTTGCCTGAAATCACCATCACCGTCTCCGTCTTCACCGGAAACACCACCACTAACGCTTCGTCTTCTCAGACACCACAAATCATCCCCGGGCTCCCTGGCTTTCTGAAATCACTCCGCCTATTATCAACAGCGTAAGTGGATTCGGATTTCCCTCTCCCTGTTGAACTCTGTTAGTGCTTCAACTATCTCCTCTCTGTTTTCGCTCCTATTCCACTGCTTCAAATGGTTTTTGCCAAAGGCGTGAGCCGATGAAGGCACAACCCAGGCTCCGTCGAGAATATGTTTCCGGCATGGGAGCCAAACCGCTGTGTTACTCCTCTTCTCTCTGTCCGTTTCTGTGTTTTCTTCCTTCATTCAACGAAAAACGAAATCGGGGCCTCGAACCTTCAGTATCGTGGTTCCCTGATTTTGAATGTAAGAGCATGCATTTCCTATTATAAACCCGTATTTTGTTTTTACTCATTTCGTTCCTCTGCGTGTTTGAGTCGGGAAGAGTCGTTTGGTCTTGGGTTTTGTCCCGACTATGGCTATTATCTTCTCTCCCCTCGGTTACTTTTTCGATTAAGCCGCGGTATCTACCGTAATGTTGTTATCATTTTCGGGTGAGTATCTAGCCTGGTGTGGACTCGGATGTCCATGGACATGGCGGGATGTTAAGAATTGCTTTCTTCTAAGAAGTTTCACATTATCTCCAAGTGTGTTCATGTCTTTCGAGTTGTGCTCAGTTTTAAGTATCGTGTGACGACGGTATTTGTGGTGACGGCTCTGTATACTCCTCTCGTCCGAAAGCTTGCATTCTCTCCTTCTGGTTCTGTAATGTTGGAGACTGGTCCCTCTTCCAGTCGTGTCCCTTCTGTTTTCACACTATCGCATTCAGAGCTAATCGCAATGGTTCGTTCTCCAGTACCATTTTATTCGTTCGCACTGCTGTTATAACGTTTTGAAGCGATGATAAACTGGTCCCTCTCCAGTCAATGATCTCGCTCCACCTCTGTTGTGTTGGTGCCTAACTTATTTTTAATCTGGTTCCACACCTTTGCGGTAGGCAAGTACAATACAAGAATGCCTGTCTGAGGTTCGGTTTTATATCTCCAGACCGTCTATCATGGACTAATGTTTTGTTTAGTCTTTGGTGTTCTGAAATATTTGCAGGAAACTATATGTACCCCTCTTTCGTATTGATTTCTGACCCTCGTATTCATACCTTGCATCCTTGTGAATATCACTGCCTAGTTTGTGTCTTTGCTTTGGAATTCCTTCATGTCCCCTATATCTGTTCTGGCCACTGCGTGAAATAACATGCCACTGAGCTCAACTGTTATCAATTTGTGAATATGTGTGTCGCCTTTTCCTTTGAGTGTGGATCTGATTCTTACTATCATGGCCTGTTTGCTTCTAAAATGATCTGCCATGAGTATAAAAATTTGATAGAAGTCTTGGAGTTTAGACATTCGTGTTACTCGTCTGTAAATCAGAAGGATCAATAACGGCAATCTTTAATCTGCGGCAAAAAAAAAAATCTGTTCCATGTTAGGGATTTGAATCGTGTTCTGAACTTATTCTGGATTGATTATCTCTTCAAACGTGCTCACCTGTATACGGTCTAATGTCTGGTTTAAGTGGAGATTCATTCGCTTTGAGAAATACGGTGTAAAGCCATGCACATTTTGATATCCCCGTTTGATTATTCAATGTTGAACTTATCCGGATTTGTGATTGCTTTTTTCTTTCCCAGCATGTGGTTCATCCCTGGTGATTGTCTTGTGCTATATTTGTTCATACTTTGTAATCACCCTGCAATGTTTATTAATCCTTGTATATATTAGTCTATTTACTAAGCCCTAGTTACTAGACCTTTAGGACCAAGCCTTAGGATAGAGGGTGAACCCTAAGATTTAGGTGGGCCATGGTCCCACCTAACAAGTTGGGAGATCCCTAAACCCAAACCACACTTTATTAATAATCTTGTGAATAATAACAGCGTTCTCAGATCTCATCCTAGTTGATCCATCATTCCTTCCGAATCCTCTAAAGATTAAACCAAGTCCTGAATGGTCTCTCTTATTTTTCATCATTCATTTTTATTCTGACTTTGACTAAACTTTTCAAAACCTTTTCTGATTTCTTCAAGTTGACCCAATTGCCTTGCTTCGGCCCAAACCCAGAAGGCCCATGGCCCACACTCAAGAAGCCCACGACCCAAGTCAAAAAAAAAGGCCCCAAGCCCGAAGCCTTAAGTCCACAAAGCTCATGGCCCAACTCCACTATGTCCGGCCCAATTGCCTTGCTTGCTTCGGCCCAAACCCGAAAAGCCCATGGCCCACACTCAAGAAGCCCACGACCCAAGTAAAAAAAAAAGGCCCCAAGCCCGAAGCCTTAAGTCCACAAAGCTCATGGCCCAACTCCACTATGTCCGGCCCAATTGCCTTGCTTCGGCCCAAACCCGAAAAGCCCATGGCCCACACTCAAGAAGCCCACGACCCAAGTAAAAAAAAGGGGCCCCAAGCCCGAAGCCTTAAGTCCAAAAAGCTCGTGGCCCAACTCCACTATGTCCGGCCCAATTACCTTGACCCGGCCCAATATCCACCTTAGCCTAAGTTGAATACCCAAAAGCCCATTGCCCACACTAAGCCCACCACCAACCCAATCTCTGCCCAAACAGAGTCCACACTCTCGGCCCAAGTCCAACCCTTGCCCAAAACCCATGGCCCAAAACCAAAACCCATGGCCCAATACCACATAACCCAGGCCCAATACTATATCAGTCGGCCCATGTTCACAACCTCGACCCATAATCCAAAATTCAAAAACCACGGCCCCAATGACACATTCAACCCGGCCCAACTCTGAAACTCGGCCCAAGCCCACGTCCCGCAACCCAAGTCCAAAACCAAGAGCAAGTCCAAAACCAAGAGCAAGTCCAAAACCAAGGTCAAGCCCAAAACCAACAAGCCCAAAGCCCATGGCCCAAGTCCAACCCTTGCCCAAACCCTCTCGGCCCAAGTCCAAACCTTGGCCCATATCCCGTTCAGGCCCAACCCAACTCGGCCCATAGCCCTTTCAGGCCCAAATCCAATTTCATGATCCTAAATCCCATTCAAGGCCCAAAATCAAAATTTTTTTTTTAAAGATTTCAAACAACTCTTCTATTTCAAACCGAAACTTTTTTGTGGAATTTTAAAGGAAAAACTCTTCTCACATCACAGAAAACTCTTCTCAACACGCAGAAAGTTTTTCTCACATATACAGAAAGTTTTCTCCTAAAACATTTCTCAAAATCAGTACTTCTTTACCGAGAATTCCGAACAACTTCAAAAGTTTTCCAACTCAGTTTTTAACCCAAATAAACCGTTTTCAGGGAGCAAGTAATGTCTAACCCCTTCAAAACATTTCCTCCATGGTTAGAACATCACTTGTCTTCCTTCCCAAAAAAAAAATCCGAGGCGGGGCACTGGGTCATAACCTCCCTTGTCGCAGTCTGGATCTCTTTAGGCAGGGCATTAGGGTGACAAACCTCCCCTAATTGCAGCCTAGAATTTTACAAGGCGGGGTGCTAGGGAAGTAACGACCTTCCTAGTTGCAGCCGGGATTTTAGAATCGTCTAACTCCCTTCCACTCGATTTCAATGTTTTCGGTTTTTAACGTTTTAAAACCCGGAGTTAGAGACGTTATTAGGGTTCGACCGAGAATACCTCATTCATGGTGTTTCTCTCTGAATCCTACTTTTCGACATAAATTCATTGCCCCATCTTTCGAGCCTCGGCACTTACCATTAATTAAGTGTCGTGTTCGAGGGGGTACATAGGGTAATCCTTTGGGATTATCCGCCCTTTTACAACAAAAAATGATTTTTCGGTTTTAAAAACCTTAAGAGAGACAATTCTGAATAACTCAATCCGACATTTCCATTAGAGCACTAGGACCTATAAACACTTCTCAACCCTCCTCTGAACCAACTCTAAGTCACATAGGACTTCCAATTCTTGAAAACTCCCAGAAACTTGAAACACCTTCAAAACCCGAATACTTGCAAACCAAATATCCTCTTCCGCACCCAACCATTCTTAAAACCCGAATTGCGCCTCGACACATTCAACTTCCCAAAACACCTCAAGAACCCGACCATTTCAAAATCCGAACTTTGCAATACACAAAAAACTCCTCAAATCAGCCAAATGATCCAAACACCCCTTGACTCCACCAAAAATGACCAAAATGCCCTTTTACTCCTCAAAACTCCCATCATCCTCTTAATCCCGTGAAGGCCCAAAATGACCTCAAATCTCTCAGAACAATTAAAACCTCTCAAAGCACTTCAACTCCAAGACCAGCCTATTCTTCAATTCTTCGAAATCTTCCTCACTCCTCATTCGATCTTATCCTTTGGCTTTTAAAATGAATCTCTCTAACAAGGTTTTGAAAGAAGGCAATCCCGACAATTGGAGACCGAGGTTTCCTCGGGCACCAATCCGAAGTCGTGGTCGTTGCCACTTCTAAGGGGTGTAACCCAGTGCGAACCCACAATAGAATCTCTGCAAATGACCAGATAAGTCCTATCCATAGGCAACAATTTCAGAGTCAACCAACGGTTCCTAGAACCCGATCTTCCTTCCTAGTTATCATAGGTCAAACTAGGTGGCGACTCTAGTCAATTTCCGCCCTTAGGGCATAAGTCCGCGTGGAGCCCATTGAGAGCGGGTGTAGTGCACACTTGCACTCTCCCTTATGCTTTCTGGGAAAGACGGACGATTTATTAGGTATTTGAGGGATGCCAAGAATAACGGGTTTTCACCCTCCACAGAATGGCAAATTTCTAGGATCTAGGCTTCTTAGTCAGGACCCGAATTAGATGGACCCCCCCCCTCATATCGAAAAATCACCCTCCACAGGAGGTACTTACTGGGCTCCATGGCAAGGTCCTTTCATTACGCTTCCGCCCATGGGAGGCCCCTTAGACAATCTGGCATTAATCGGTGCCTCTTAATGATTTAGGGTATTTCCTGTCAGGTGAAATCCTTTCGGTTTTCTAATTGACTCCCGTGTTCTTATCACGACACCTCGTTCAACTGTTGTTAATCCAGACACCCTTCACGGATTGCTCCTGGGTGTTGTTAGGTTACGCCGTTACATCCGGCTAATGTTTATGATATGTTGTGTCCACCATACCGCCTTGTGGTATCGTATTTGAGCTATCCCCCTTTAGGGTTATAACGTATCCCGTTCTTGGGTAGACTGTTTATACCTCCTCCTAGTGTTCTTGAATAGGTTCAGAATTCTCTCTAATGATGGATTATACTTCGTGGTAACTTTGTGATTGCTCTTGGGAACTCCGTCCCATCTGTTGAGCATTGTTGTGTCCACATTAGGCATTTGCCTTACTGTGTTTAGGCTGGGTATCCCTTCCGGCTGTTATGTATATGCTTGAAGTTCTTGAGATATATCCAATGTCTATACCAACTAGTTTGTGCTCTTTGCACTTCTTAGTTCTCATTCCTTATCTTCAGATGGATTCTCTGAGTTCCTTTATGCTTATTACTTAGCTGAGTTCCTTCTCCTTGATCGTCTGCGGTGTCCAGCTGTTCTGCTTGAACTTACTTATGGTCCGTGGAATGGAGTTGACTACTTCCCGTGCTTGAACTTACATATGTGGGGTAACTTATTGATACGTTACCACTTACCCGACTATTTGTCAGGCCCACAAGCTCCTTCGGAGTGCGGTCGTCCCACATCCCGTATTTGGATACACTCGTAGTGCTCGCCACACGCCTAGGTGAAGTATTCTATTGTCAACTCCTATTATATCATTCTGTGATACTCACCGTAATTCTGTTGGTTTGGTTTTTTTTAAAAATCCAAGGTTTAAAAGAAGGGTTGTGGTTTTGAAAGAAAAGGTTTGGGTTTTAAAACTGTAGTTTGGTGTTAAAAGAGGTTCTTCATGGCATCGCCATGTTCGCGGTCTTGACCAAGTCTAGCTTTCCGCTGACTGGTATGTCCTTAGTACAATGGTCGGGCCGTCAGGCCTTTCTAAGTTTTCATTCTTCCGATTTTTAGGATTTGTGATCCTGTAGTTGCTTCATTACAGTCACGGTACATTATTATGTACTTGTGGTGTGTTCGGGTTCCTCTACATGTTCCTGTTCTTACTGCACTTGCCGTGGCAAGTGCGTGGTACTGGTGGTTTTTGGGTAGACCTATACCGATCGCAGTATGGTTTCCACTCATATTTGGTAGACTTGTCGACTCTTCCTTGGATATGTTGATTTATGTTTGGGATACTCGATCCTTTAGGTAACTTCTCAGTGATAAGGACATGGCTGTTGTAGATCTGGGTACTTCTCAAATCCTAGGAGATTCCTATTTATTTGGTTTTACGTTTTTCCTTGCTGCTCGTTCCCACACGTTTACCGTGGTTATT
This sequence comes from Limonium bicolor, assembly GCA_023374045.1. Taxonomy (NCBI): domain Eukaryota; kingdom Viridiplantae; phylum Streptophyta; class Magnoliopsida; order Caryophyllales; family Plumbaginaceae; genus Limonium; species Limonium bicolor. The sequence continues at coordinate 275,452,768 of CM041782.1, read as the reverse complement.
GAACATAAACTTGTTTAGGCACTACTCCTGTAGTCCTGTCGGATTTGTATTCCGTGAATGTGCTCGTAGTTGTGTAAGCATACTGGCCAGGTATTGTAACCTCTTCGGCGTTGTATTTTTGGAGTTAACCATTCCCGACTATGTTCTTAGTCGGCTAGCATACCGTTCGTGGTGTTATTTAGCTATTACTGTCCCGTAGACTTGTGTCTCAGGTTTTGTTACTGCTCCTTCTTCTGCTCTGTTGCACGCTTAGTGCTTCTTTTCCTGCTGTTGGTTGACTAGCTAGGTTTCGCGACTGCTAAGCATGTCGCCCCATGCTGTTGTATGTTGCAGTCTCCTTATGGTTGGAGTGCTCATTCTACCGCTATTAAGTGCGGGTACTGTTGTTCAACCGGGAACCATCTTCGGGACTTCCAATTCTTGGAATCTACTATATGTTGGTTCATGTTTACCGTACGGTGACTTCACAACGGCCAGATCGGGTTTCCCCGAGTATGAGAGGACTTTCCTTCTCTCTGGCATTCTTTCCTAAGTTATACAATGGGGATGCGGTGGGCGGGACTGATATTGTAGGTATCCGGTACACACCGGGAGTTCTTATCTAGCGTATCTCTAACGCTATCCCTCAGCCCTTAGCCCTAAGCTTCTAATTCCTAACTCAGTATTTCCTAAACTCGGTACTTCCAGTCATCAAAGCGATACTTCGCTCTGATACCACCTTTTGTAACACCCCTACCGCTAATATCGTCATTACCGTCCAAACTCCTCATACTTCCATACTCACGCAGCGGATACTTACTTACACAACGGAGGGTGATACAATGTCGTTAGCCACCCATATGACCAACAAGGCTTACTACTACATACAACATCGGTCTGATGGACCGGAATATCCGAGTACTACACAATTACAATACATACTCCAATTACTGATCAAGTACTACAATTTCCCATTCAATACAATGCTCCATAAATACAATACAACATACCGAGTTTACTAAGATCCAAATACAAATACAATAATTCTTTCAAGTTCATACATACTCACTATGAGTCTACCATCTACCCATTCCTCACAAGCTACTTACTTTCTAAGTACAAAGGGGCGTGTACCACTTGGCACACTTCTATATCAAAGGCTACAAGCCTTATACCGTTCATTGCTAACTACACTACTTTTCTAGCTATCTAAGCGTAGCCGCCGGTCTCCTACCATGGCCATAACTGCTTAGATACTTGTACAATAAAAACATTGCCCCTAGCGGCTCAGCTTACGCTGCATATGACTTTCGCATACCCCGCGTACTAGCGATGGTACACCGACTACTTAGGTCGAATACATGCGATTCATTTCATTCATACATACATACTTACATGCTTTCATACATAATACTACAATACTACACAAGGAATACATACATACACTTCAATACATACAAGAAAGACAATACAAGTCAACAGATTCATACTTACCTTCACTGAAATAAGCATACACAATACTTGTTAGCTCCTTTTATCCTACCGGGTTAATCGGGTGGAGATTACTCTTTTACTCGGGGTCAATGACTTACACCAGCCAAGACCATTACTATACATATTTTACTTACTTACTCAAGTCAAGTCGTAGTGACCTCCGGGTCGGGACTACACCGACCCACCACCGGGCTTTACTGTGGCTCACTAATCCAGGATGCTACCCATTTAAGGGGTTTGGGCCGTGGAAAAGATTAAAAGCCAGGAATCGGATCCAACCTCTCGTGTCTCCTCACCAAACACATACACTTCCATACCAAGGTACAATACATTACACAAATACACTACAAGGTACATATACACTTCATCTTCATCCTTTTATTTCATGAATTATACAAACTAAATGTTCAAGACAATATAGCAAGAACAAATATAAACAAGCACAAGTAGTGCATTAAAGTCCGATTTGTGCATTTATCATTTTAAGGTGATCAAATAAGCACACAAATCGGGGTAACCAGGTTAGGATACAGAGCATGAAGAAATCATACCATTCACCGTTGACTTGGAGTTACCGACTTCCCTTCGGTGTACAACTATTCGAATCCTATAACATATATAGAATCGGGCGGTTAATTATTTATAATTTACCTCACTCATTACATTTCTAAGGTTTCTCAGTTTACACTTACTAATTCCTTACAAGTCAAATTCATCCACATAAGTTACTTACTTCTCATTACTTCCCAAGCTTGTTTATACCCTTAATGACCATTAAACATCATTAATCAAATCTTAGTTACCTTATAATACCATTACCATTAAAATCCCCATCATTAGAATGCATTTAAACACGTTCTGGTGAATTTTGGGGTGGTCCGGGTTTGTGTCCGGGGTTACAAACCCGGACCATCTCTTCAGAGACGTTCTGTCAATTTTTTAAGGTGGTCTGGGTTTGTGTATTTGTTTGCAAACCCGGACCATCCTTCAATTAGAGTTTCTGTCAAGTTTTTCAGGTGGTCCGGGTTTGTCTACTTGTTTGCAAACCTGGACCATCCTTCAGCGAGAGTTTCCGTTGCGTACTTGTTTGTGTACTTGTTTGCGTACTTGTTTGCAAACCAGTACGAATTCAGTCTGTTGCAAATTTACAGTTTTTAAGCTTTGTTCTCACTTCAATCCTTTGCCTATTTCTTTGCCAATATTCCCACATGAACTCTAACATGTTTTAGCACTAAATCAGCACTCTAAACTCCCTTAATTCATTCCTTAAACTCATCACCCATACCTTGGTTTCCTTACACCATTTTTCTTACTGTAATGCTCCTAACCCTCTGTTACAGATTTTGCTCTTCCTCTCTTCGCTAACCCAATGATTCTTTCATTGCATTATTTCCATTACATTCTTCCCAAGTCTTACCCAATACAACCTTCCTTCCAAATATAGTTTCCAGGGTGACTAACTATTCCATCAAACTCCAAAACACACCTAGTTCAACCTAGGTTATTTCTTCTCCTTAAGACACTTAAGTCACTAAGTTTCCTACAGCAATTTTGACAGAGGTTCCCCTATAATTTATCATTCTCCCACACATTCAGCTCATCCACATTGATCCCAATTTCTACCTTACTTCAAGCACTAACCACACATTAAATTTCCTGCACATATACTCTCATTCAACTAGGCTCCAAGGCATTTATTCAACAATGTAAATCAACCTAAATACTCCATTTCATTTCCTACCGTTACAATAGCAGTGCACTATACCAAGGCAATATACTTATTCATACACAAACCTTAAAAAATCTGTACAAGGTAATTCAATACCTTAAGTCTCTTGATTCATTTTTCCTTTCTCTCCTTCTTCCTTTCTTGTCCCTCCTTCCTTCTTTGTTCTTGTTTTATTGTTTCTTGATTTCAACTAGGCCAAGCTACATCCACATTCCAAGGAGTACACACACAAAGCTAGTAAATTTTTTTCTAACTTAAGAATCAAACCCTAACTTATAAGAGAACACTTAAAAGTCTTTAGGAAGTATTACCTTGAACTTCTAAATGAGGGTCTGACTAGAAAAATGGCAATGCTTCAGCTCCCCTTTTGAAATGCCATACCGGCTGAACAATGGAACATGGGAGTTCAACTGTGGGTTTTTTATTTTATAAGGGAAAGGCTGAAAAATGAGGGCTTTGAGTCCTTTTCTTACCTTTGAATAACAAGAAGAAGATGGAGCTCCAAATGGCCACCTTCAAGCTCCAAAAACGGTTGCACCCATGGAAATGAAGTTGGAGATTTTCAATTTTTGAGAGATGGAAAACGATCTCTAAAGCAAGGGGAATTCAACGGTATATTTTTTGTAGGATTTGAAGGTGATTTGGGCTTTCAAATATGGAAGGGAATGGAGCTGCTGTGAGGGGTATTTCCAAATCGCCATGGTTGCTGGAGGTGGAAGAAGAGAGTTCAGGGAGGGGAAAAACGTGAGAGAAGAATGAGAGTTAGGAGAGAGAGTTTTACTTTTTACTTTTCTACTTTGATTTTTATGTCTTTTTGTGCATAAAATGAAATAAGAGAGGGGAGTGTGGGCTGGCACAAAACACGCCCCTTTTACAAATTGAGGCCGGCTGCCTACATTACAAGGGGGGATTGAATTTTTGCTTAATTACATTTTCACCCCACAACTTCCCAGTTTTACACTATTCACTCCCGGAACCCGTTTTTCAGAATTTTCTCGTTTAATTAATTTTATTGGTTCTAAACCTTCATTAATGTTTAATAATGACTATTTGATTGACTAAAATTATTACGGGTCTATTTAACCCGCTTAAAGTCACGTTTTCTCGGTTTCCTCGAAAAACGCACTTTAAGGTTCATTTGTGGTTTTAATCCATTTTATGGATCCGTTTTCTTCGGGAATTGTTCCCACATGTTCATTTAGGCATAATTAAGCCTTTGTAACCCACCTATGATCCTAGTCAAGGTCACATAACTCCTACGGTTATGTAACACTCGTTTTTACATTTTTCTCTTTTTAAGCATTTTCTTCTCTTCTCTTGGGTTTATTTTTCCTTACCAATATTACTTAGGCGCTATTAGGCCCTCAAATACATTTTAGGATAATTTTAATCACTATATTTAAGTCCGGGGTATTTCATATACAAGGGGAAAGGAGTAGAGAAACTCTCGGGGAAAGAGAATCCCTGTAGTATGTGTGTCTAGCTGAGATTAGACATGGCATCGTGGTGCATGAGTCGGTATAAAACCGAGGTAGAACCTAGAGGAAATTGAGTTCCCTAGGTGATTATTTTGAGACAATTAAGAATGAGTAGTGGATGGAGCTCCACATGTATTGTATCACTTAAAGACATCGTACGAAATAATTAAGGGTAATCGATGAATGGAGTCCATAAATAGTGTATTCCTATGTAAGTCATTGGAAGTAAATTGAGGATGACTGAATTCCACGAGTATTGTATTCCTTAGTTAGATTATTTGAGATGATGGAGAGTAATGGATGAAAGTAGCAAAAGTCGATGAAATGAGCCCCATAGGCATTGAATCTCGAAGTAAAGTATTTGGAAGTAAATTGAGGATGATTGATGGACTGAATTCCATCCTTGGAGATGTATGAACTTGTAATTATGACTAGGAAGAGTAAAAAGATAGAAAATGGAAATAATTGAATTATTTGATTGTTTGAAACTGATGTGGGAAGTCGAACTTGATCCTGATCAGATCAAGGGAAACCGAACACAAATTAGGGTGGAAAGATAGTTCAACACTGATGCTGATCACAGCAGGGTCGAATGATTCTTGAAGCTCCCCTCAAGTGGTCACAAGTAATCACGCTTAGATAGATGTAATGAACATAAATTGGAATTTGGAGTTGTTGTGTTTTAGAAAGATTTCTAATTAGTGGTTGCGAAAGGTTTTTCCTTCAGACTTGAGAATGAGGATTTGGTTGAAGCATATACCAGAGAACAGTGGTGGTGTATCATGTTGTGTTATTCCAAGGGCAGCAGGACGTAGAGAAGTCCGGTGTCTAGATGACCTCAGTGCCTACGGGATCGTAGTGTGTATTGCATTGCTTTGGGATAGCTTTGCATTGTATGTATGTATGAACCTTGTAGTGTAAAACCAGATGGTTGGTTGTAATGCAGATCAGAGTGATTGTAGTATATTTGCATGGTATAGTAGAGACCTTGAGTAGCGGATTTAGGAATTTGTAAGGATGAGGAATGTATGATCTTAGGCATTAGATATGTCTAAATGAGCGAAGATAGTAATCCCTCAACTTTGAACAACTTTCAGGGCAAAGTTCCTTAAGGGGGGTAGATTGAAATACCTCGAACCTAATTATAGTGATTAAAATTATTCTAATATGTATTTAATGGCCTAAGATTATTGGTGAAGGAAATAAAACCAAAAGAAAAGAGAAAACGCTTAAAAAGTGAAAAATGTAAAAATGAGTGTTATATAGCCATAGGAGTTATGTGACCTCGACTAGGATCCTAGGTGGATTCCTAAAGCCTATTTATGCCTAAATAGTATGTAGAAATAATTCCCGAAGAAAACGGATCCATAAAATGGATTAAAACCACAGATGAACCTTAAAGCGCATTTTTTAAGGAAACCAAGAGAACGTGTCTTTGAGCGGGTTAAATAGACCCGTAATAATTTTAGCCACATCAAATTTCTATATTTAGACATTAGTGAAGGTCGAGGACCATCAAAATTAATTAAATGGGAAATTTCCAGAAAACGGGTTCCGGTTAGTGAATAGTGCAAAAACGGGTAATTGTGGGGTGTAAACTGTAATAGGAACAAACTAATGTGTCCATTAGCAAATAAGAAAATAAAATCTGAATGTGAGTGTATGTGTGTGTCACGGTTCCATTCCCTCTCTCACACACTCTAATCCACAAAAGACAAAAAGAAAAAAAATAAGATAAAGTAGAAAAGTACTACTTACCTTACTTTTGGAGACTCTCTCCTACCCCACCCTCTCATACCCCCCCCCCCCCTATTCTCTGATTTCTCTTCTTCCTCTTGGAGCTCCATCCATGGCGATTTGAAAAGCCAAACAAGACTCTATCTTCTTCTCCATCTTTGACCACTCAAATCTCCTCCAAAAATCACAAAATTTGTACCATTGGAATCCTCTTATCAAGGAGAACATTCTCCTCTATTCAAAAATCGAAAACCTCCCATTCCATCTCCATGGGTATTCCTCATTTGAAGGTTTGAAACCACCATTAGGAGCCACTCCTTCATCTTGTTGGTTTAAGGTAAAAGGAAATCAGAAAATCTCTCATTTCTAGCTCCTATTTGCATTATAAGAATTCCTAAAATGTGAGCTCTTGTTCCTTGTTGTTCCAGCCATTTTGGCTTCTTCTTGGAGATGGAAATATTTCCCTCTTGCAAGTCAAGAACTCTATCTAGTGAGTGAAGGGTAAAGTCAATCCTAAACCCTAAATATATGTTCCTAAGTTCTAAGGTAAATTTCTAAGGTTTAAGTGTTAAATTAGATATTCATTAGTGTCTTGGATATGGGCTGTAGCTGTAACACCCCAAACACTGGCCTAGGTGTTAGGGATGTTACACGCCGCGTATTATTATACAATAACGCAAGGCTTTAATAATCGAACGCAAACAACGAAATAAAGGCCCAAACAAAAAACTTATATAAAAGTATAGTCAAAGTGATGTTGAAACATCCCAAAAGTTAATACAAAACCCACAAGCAAATAACAAATGCGGAAGCTAACTTTAGATGCCCGAAGGCTACAGGTCAAATACAAATATCCCAAAGAACTGAATAATACAATAGCTAAACTCCAGGAGCTGAACAAAGTGACAGTCGCTGATCAATCTGCAATGTTAGATAAAGTAGGGGAATGAGCAAACAACTATGCCCAGTAGATGACTAACTTCATCAACCTGCATGCTCAAAACATTTATAGAAGGTTAACAAATCAGAAGTAAACAGAAGGGAAGCCATATTCCTTAACAGAAATCAGAAGCAAAAGTCCACACACCAAAGGACTAATCAGAGTTCAAAACAACAGAGGCAGAAACAGAAGGGGACCCTAGTTGATCACAGCAAACAGACAGAACGGGAAACAATCCCGTGAGCAGAACGAGGAAACCTCACTCGTACACAGAACAGGTGGAACACCTGTGAACAGAATGGGGAACACACCTGTGAAACAGAAGGATATCCTACATAGCGCGCTACGAGACAACTAAACCAGCCATCGAAGGGTTCAGATACAGATAACTCGGTCCCAAAATAGAAGCTTAAATGTAAATAAGCACATGTGCACCAACCGCACCAGAAAACACATAGAAAGCTGAGTGATCGGAAGGGGAATCCAACCCCGCAAACAGAAGTTATAGAATTCGGAAGCTTGTTGAAGACCTTCAAATCAGAGAACACATAGCCATGTGCCAAAACATATATAAACAGATAGTATTTGGAAAGAGGAAACCAACGCCGCAAACGGCACTCAAAACGGAGCTCAAATGAGCAAGTTATGGCGAAAACAAAGAGGTGTCCGAACTTGTGTCCGAGTTCCAAAGTTCGGACACAAGCTCAGACTCAAATCAGAGGGAAAAATCAAGATGCCCGGACTCCGAAGTTCGGACTGAAGTTCGGACAGTTTTTTGGAAAAGTTTTGTGGTGAAGTCCGAGCTTCACAGCTCGGAATATTCAGAAAACAGGGGTGCCCGAATTTCAAAGTTCGGACTGAAGTTCGGACACCTGCAAAACTCGAAAATAAAAAAAACGCAACAGAGGCATGTCCAAACTTCAAAGTTCGGACAACCCGAAAAATGCAATTTCCAGAACCGAACAGAAACCCCAAAACAAACCCAAATCGACACACACATTCAGAAAACAACCTTGGGCGTTTAATCCATTAAAAGGCATTAAATCAGACATAAAACAAACACAATACGAAGTCAATCCAACGAGTTAATTGTAGAAACCAAACTCCCCAAGGATGAACACACAAGCCGAATCCGAGAGCCACCTACCTCAGTATACAGCAGATAAATCTTCGAATCCGAACAGCAGACGATCCAACACAGACACAACAGTAATACAGACCAAAACTCAATCCAAACAGCCATTGAATCTCTGAATAACAACACAACGATGAAACTCTCAATCAGAACTGTCAAAACTACCAAATCTGAAACAGAAACGAAGAACAGAATCACATCTCTCACCTGAATCTGTCTACGGATTTGCAGAGCACGCCAACAGTAGATGAATTTGATAGAGGAATCGAGAACAACCGCTGATTCATAATCAGATTGCAGAGAACGAATTAGAACGTGAAATTCTACACAACTGTAGAACTGAGAGAGGGTTGAATACTATACCTTGAACAGAATACGAATTGCGACGGAGAAGATGAATATGCAACAGAGATTCAGAACCCGGATGAACACAGCAGGAGCCAATTCTTGACAGATTGAGAAGGAAAGAAAACGTTGAGAAGGAGAGGGAGAGCGAGACATCTAACAAACTGATTGAGGGTTAGGAAAATTGAACGTGATTAACATCGCTATAAGAGAAGCCTTAATATTTCTTAATTGATAAAATAATTCCCTTACCAGAGAATAAATAGCGAATGACCTCCACGCCATGACTTTAATTCTGTACTTGTATATCTTATAGTTTTAATTTCATAAACTTTACATTATACTCCAAAATACATTATATTACATAGTTTCATTCCCTTAATTAATTTAATTCACTAATCCACCATTATAAATTCGGTAATTAATATTTGAACACCTTAACTTTTATAAATCCAATTAGCCACATTAATTTTCGGCTTTGCCATATAATTTCTTATAATTATGTTTTAACCCAAAAACTTTATATAAGTTACATATCCACTTATAAACTATAGTTTTAATATTTAATTTCCTTAAATTTTGAATAGTACATAAAATTCCCTTAATTATGCTTCCGCCCCAAATTAAATTCTTGATTTACATATAAACTTTTATAAATTATTATTTTAACTTCTAAACAATTCTCCCAAAATTCACAATATTAATTTCTACACCATTTTATATTATAATTATGCCAAGGACCATTTTATTCTCGGTAATTACTATATATTCCCATAACTTCTAAAAATTACATTTTTACCACATAACTTATTAAACTAGTCATTTAAACACTAGTAATTATTTTTAACTTACCCAAAATTCTTAATATAAGTTTATATATTTATATAGCTCATTAAAACCTATTTTTCACCATTTGAATTCGGTCATAATTATATAATGCCATATAATTTTTAAAACTGTATTTATAACTCAAAATAATTATACATAAATACATATGAGCTATATATCTCATGTAAAAACTATTGTAATGTCTTAGATATATTTTTAGCTCAAAATGGAGCAAATATTTCCTAGATAATTCGGCCACAAAAATAACTCTTCACAAATTTTTTTTTGTGACATAAATTTATACCTTAAGGTAATAACTTTAGCTTAAGAGTTATAATTATTTTTCTTGGTAAATAACCTCAATAATTTCGGCCTTAATTATTTGTAGAGATGTACATAATTTTGTACAAAATTTATGAGCTTAAACAAAGCTCTAAACATTAAGTATTAACTTAATAAACTTACTCTTAATCAAAGATGATTAAGTACTTGATTCCTCCTTGAATTCCCAAGCTTCCTTCAATGGAAATTGTAGCTCTAAATTTCGGTATTAACACATAAGAAGAAGGGGTTTAGGAGTTCGATCATAGCAAAGATCTTTAAGTAGATTTATAAGATGTTTTCAAGAGATTTACCATAGGTATTTTTACCTTAAATTTTTGGCCATGATAGAATGGATGAAAATCTAACTTCTCTTCATGAAAATTGATGAAGAAAACATGTTTAAATGTGTAGGAATTTTCGGACATGTATAATAAAATTTCTTAAGGATTTTCATGTATGAAAAATACCTTAAGTTAACCTTGAATGCTCCTTGGTTTAATTGTTGATTCAAGACACTTCTTGGAGCATGAATGCTAGCCGATTTGGTGTAGTAATATTTGGTTGGTATTTGCTTCAAGTCTTGATAGAATTAACTAAGAAATTGACATAAAAATGAAATTAGAACTGAAATACCCCAAACTTAGATATGGTGTTTAAATGATAAACAAAGTTATAAGGAGGCTAAATAATGCCTTAGAAACATTAAGAAACATTTCTAATCAAAGAAAACATAAGGAAACACCAAAAGAGCAGTTTAAGCAAAAAACGTGCTCTAAGCTTGGAGAGACTTAGGTGAGTACCCAAATATTGTTCTAAGACCTTAGTAATATCCTAATGGTCATTTTAAATCAATTACCAAAGAAAACCAAGCTTGAAAAAAAGCTAAAACATAAATGTGCTTTAAGGAGTCTTAAAGCACATTTTTGAAAAATTGTCTTGTAAAGGGGTTTTGAGTGGCTAAATGTCCATCACTACTCTTTAATTAAAATGTGTACTAATTAGTATCACATTAGGAAGTCTAAATCAATGGGAAATCAAAAATTTCACAATTATGTGCCTGTTTTGTGTTGTGAATAGTAATTTAATTAAGCTAGTTTATAACATAAGTCAATATAAGTGAGATATTTGGTCAACAAAACTTAAGTACCCTTGTTACTTAATGAGGGCCGGTTTTTACAAGGTGAGTCACCGCCTTTATTAGTTATTAAGTAAACAAATAATTATAAAGCAAAACTACTATTTACTTTACAAGATAAATATCTCACCTTTAATCACCTCTCTCCTCACCTCTTCATTCTCTCTTGTTCCCACGGTTTTGAGCTGCTCCTCTCTTCTTCTGCAACGTGAAGAACAACCTCCATGCTAGCTTCAACTTCCTTTGTACACTACTTACTCATTTTAGCTCCAAAACCAAAACAAATTACATATTCTTCTTTGTTAGCTCAAGCTCTCTCTTTCTATCTTTTCAAAACTTCAAGAGCTTTGATTTGGTGCCAAGCCAAACCACCATTAGAGGAGGAAACTCAAGCTTGGAGACTCCATTGGCTTCTCCATTCTCTTAAGGTAAAGAAAGTGTAAGAAAATCTAGGTTTCCATCACTTTTTCTTCATGACCGAAAATACATGCTCATGAGGCTTCATTTTAATGCCTTGTTCTAGCTTGTTTTCTACTCTTCAAAGGATATAGGAGGTCCTTCTTGCTTCATATCCAAGCTTGTCTTGAGAAACCAAGGTAAAACAATCACCTTAATACCTTAAAGCACATTTTGACCTAGGATTGTTCCTTAGGGTTAATGTATTATCTAGTACTCAGTGGAGTCATTGGATATTGGTTAGAACATTGGCAAGGAGAGTTTAAGTGGTGACCGAGATTGAGCAAGGAAAAACCTAAGGAGGAAAGTTTGTGAGCTTGTGAAAGAATAAGGTAAATTACTTACCTTAAGGTGTTTTATTGTTTAAGAGAATGGGATTTAGATATGTGATGGTTTAGTGTAGATTTTACATTAGAAAAGGGCTCTATATAACCTAGGAGAAACAATGATTATGTTTGAGAACTTGTGACTAAGGAGCCAATGAGAAAAGAGTCAAACAATGCTGAGATGAATTACAAGAAGCATTTTATTTCAATGGGAGTCTTGTTGTGTGTATTCGCAGGTTAAAGGCAAATATATATGGAAATTCAGTGGTTAAGATTATTGTCATTTAAGGGCCTAAGTGCCAAGCATTTTAAGTTTATACACTATATGATGATGTGGTGTAGTTTTGGTGTAAATTGTGTGTTAAGGTGTTGTGATGATAATTTAAGTGATCTTGGTTGTTTGATGGTGAAAAAACCAAGTGTTTGGATGTAACTATATACTAGAGAACCCATGGCAAAATTTAGAGGAGAACCTAAGTGTTTGAGATGTTCTAAGGAGATTTCATGACTAAGGAAGTACTAGGAAGTTCTAGAGGTTGTCTTAATGAAAAAGGGTGAGTTTAAGGTGTGTAATGAGTTAGAATGACCTAGACATGATCATGAAGGATTTAGGAATCAAAAGAATGTACTTGGGTATTTAGGACTTAGGTAAATGTTGATAAAAGAAGCTAGGAAACTTTAGTAAGTTTGATGAAAAAGGGCATAAAACTTTTAGATGGTTTAGGTAGAAACTAGAGTTTAGAATTTAAGGAAGGCTTGGAAAATGTAATAGGGGTGGAAAGTAGTGTATATGGGTTTAAGAGTCTAAATGATGTTAGAACACATTGGAAGGCTTAAGGAAAAGTTTAGTGAAGATTTGACAATGTTTGGGCATGTTCTGGTGGCGTCCGACCCAGGGGTCCAACCCAAGTTTGGGTCGGACGGCCTCTGTTAGACGCCAGTGAATGGTTCTGGAACGGTCCGACCCAGAGGATTTGGGTCGGACATGGGTCGGACGGGTGTGTTTTAAAGGACGGTTAAATTTCTGGAGTGGTCTGACCCAGTTTGTTGGGTCGGACATGGGTCGGACAGGTAAGGCTTAGAAGACGGAAAATTTCTGGAATGGTCCGACCCAGTTGGTTGGGTCGGACGTGGGTCGGACAAGTGGAGAGTTTTGCAAACCCGAAAGTTACTGGAAGGGTCCGACCCAGTTGGTGGGTCGGACGGTGGGTCGGACGACCCTTAACACTTAAAAATAAAAGAAATTTTGAATTCTAAGGATGATAATTGGTAATAAGGTATACCATTGGTAGGGTGGTAATGATTAGGACCCTAAGAACCTAAGGGATTAAGTTAAGTTAAGTAAAAACCTTAATGTTTAAAGTTAAGTTTATAAGGTTAAGTGGCAAGGATTTAAGAGGATATCCAATGGGAATCTTTATGGACTAAGTGAGTTAAGTAAGGTGCAAAAACTAATGGCCTAAAAATGAATCAATGTTTTAGGTTTGTGAATTGGGACCCCGGAGAAGGTTAACGAACGACGATCGACAGTGAACGGTACAATCTTTCTTGTGACCTGCTTGCTAACGAGGTGTCCCTCGGCTTATGTGCTATCTGTTTACTTGCTATGACTAAGACAAGATAAAGCATGCAACCGGTTATATTTGTTCTCATTGTGTATGTGTTTTCTTTGCGCTAACCCACGAGACTTGAGATTGTTACTAACCAAGTTTAGTACTTACTGAGTTAAGAATAAGAGTTAAGTTTTGGTGATTGTTGGTTAATACCCGTTAAGGTTTAACTAACACATGGTGTTTAAGATTTCTACTAACTGGAACTTGAGAGAGGAAACCCGGGACTGACTCCGGTCATGCATGCTAAGGAAAGAGGGATGGTATCTGAATCAGATCCGCCCTCCGCTTAAGAACTTGTCTTCGGACTTGTAGCCTAGGGCCGGTTGCCGGCTCAGCTACGCTGGACTCCCGTCCAGGGTAGGTGGCATTAGATGGTGCGGTGGGATCACCTAAATCCCAGGTTTGAAACTAAGCTACAACCATTCCCTTCCAGGAACGGTTTGTACACTGAGAATAAGTTGAGGTTAAGATTAAGGTAAGGTAAGGAACTGAGGTTAAGGAAATCAGGACTAAGGAGGGGGTTACTAACCCACTTGATAAGGGAACGCTTGTGTCGTTCATTGTGTGTGAACTATGCATGTTCATCTGTGGATTGTTGTTATTGCACTTCATATCATGCTTGTGTATGTATTCAATTTCCATGCTATCGACAATAGTCGTCGTAGCCCCGTTAGCTTGGGGGCCATGAGAGGGAGTACCAGCATTCGTGCTGACCCCCTTTGGGGGCTGTGTGAGCCTCGATTTTAAACCCTATCCTGTGTTGATTAAAGTTGATTAGGATCTAACCCGGGTTTTAGGTCCACTATAACCTAAGATTAATAACTATGTCAAATACAAAAATTATTAAAACCTAAGCTAGCTCACTGGAACCTATTTAAGAGTCGCCACCTAATTTTAACCTAGATCAAATTAGGAAAGGAGAGTTCGGGTTCGGGGCTTGATATTCGACTTATTTAGGGTTCAATTACTTTCATTACCCCTAGAAGTCGTTTTTCCTCTACTTAGTTGAATTACGGCTTATTACGAGTCGTTTTAACCTAAGTGCGCGCTTCTGTTTTTTTTATTTTTTAACATTTTTGACAGAAAATTAAAGTGAAATTAAAAGTACCTAAACTAGGGTTTCGGAGGAGAGCAGAATTAGGTCAAATTTCGTTTACGTCCGTAGCCACGGACACCATGTCCGAGACCACGGACCCCAGTTAACCTAATTATAAAAAAAGTCGAATTTGAGGAAAACAAAAGTTTGAAAAGTCTGGGGCCACGGACAGGCTGTCCGTGGGGCCCGGACATTATTTTAGAAAACCTAAATTTTAAAATTTTAAAATCCAGCCGCCGTCCGTGGGCGTCCGAGGCCACGGACAACCCGTCGTGGTCCCGGACCATAGGTCCGAGATCCCGGACACCCACGGACAGGGGTTTTATGGTGGTTCCCGAAGGTGTTTTCGGCTCAAATTTATGCACGTGTAGCCTGAAAGGTGTACAATTCGTTAGTAATTGAAAGATTGCAGTTTGAAGTCGAATTATGTACGAAACTTGACGAACAAGTAACAAGGCAGAAACAAAAGTAATTAGCAATACAGAAGCGTAAAAAGGTTAGTTTGAACCCAAAATTTGACAGAGAGTTAATAAGGTCGTGGAGAGTTAGAAAAGTAGAATTGCAACCTGTTTTACCTTCAGATTCGTGGTGTTTCTTCACGTCGGGATTCTTCGGAGGCCTCGTTGATGGCGGATCCGGAAGAACTTTGAACCGAGCTTCTGACTCCTTATTGTTCTTGATGTTCTTCACGTTTTGGCGCTGTTTTGGTGAGGGTTTGATGATGATGGATGATGTTGTGGAGTTGAAATGTGTTTTGGTGTTGATTTCGGTGAGATTTCGGTGTTTGACTGTGCCTCTGGAGTTCAAAACGTGGAGAGAGAGAGACAGCTGCCTTCTTTGAGAGTCTAGGGTTCTTGAGGTTCTTCTTTGATCATGGGATAAGGTTCCTTATATAGGCTTCCTTAAAGATAGAAAAAATCCGGTAAAAACCGAGATTTACCGACGTTTTAGCTTAAGACTTCCAAAAAGGAATTTGATTATGAAATTTTACAATGGGTAAAGGATGATATTTCCGAATTTTCTAAAGTGGAATCGAATTTTTTGGACATTGGAATATTTTAAATTCAATTTCTCGTCAGATTCAATCAGAAATTGCTAGAAAATTATTAGAAATTCGAAAAATCAAAATTCCAACGCCATTATGCTTCAGATGTCATCCTCTATCATGGGTTAAAATTTCAAAGCATTTAGAATTGATTTGACCCTTATTTGGAGGAGAGAGAAAGCCTATAGGGGGGTTTAGGAGCCTTGAAAATTACGAAAATGCCCTTGGAGATGGCTAAGCTGTCCCTAGTACTCTGAAATGTGCCGATAGAATTGGGAACCCTCGCTACTAGCCTATCAGTAGAGACTCTCTTCCAGAGGGGGTTGAAATTTTGGGTATAACAGATTGCCCCCCGTCAACTAGACTTTGTAATGGAAATGAAAAGGCTAGTTGATGCTTTAGTGATACCCAAAATTTTGGATCTTAAAAGACCACACATGCAATCCGACAAATTGCGTCGAGCTATTCTAAGGCGCTGACTACCTATGAGTAAAGTGGAAGGGTGTCGAGCGGTTCTAAGGCGCTCGACCACCTAAAGGTAATAATGAAGTAATGTCCAGACTATTCTAAGGCGACGCCTACCTATAAGGATGATATGACGTCAAGCTATTCTAAGGCATTGACTACCTATATGAATGAGATGATGTAAGCTATTCTAAGGCGTTGACTACCTATATGAATGAAATGATGTCAAGCGATTCTGAGGCGTTGACTACCTATAATGAATGAAATGATGTCAAGCTATTCTGAGGGCGTTGACTACCTATCAGTGATTGAAAATTGGTTTTGGGTCAAGTTCTTCTATCGGGTGAGTTCTGCTGCTCTGGTGAATCTGATCTTGGCTAAGAATTTGTATCTCTGAAGAGTCTGTACCTTCGGCTGAGAATCTGTATCCCTGAAGAATCTGTATCTTCGGCTGAGATCTGTATCCCTCCGAAGAATCTGTATCTTCGGCTGAGAATCTGTATCCCTGAAGAATCTGTATCTTCGGCTGAGAATCTGTATCCCTGAAGAATCTGTATCTTCGGCTGAGAATCTATATCCCTGAAGAATCTGTATCTTCGGCTGAGAATCTGTATCCCTGAAGAATCTGTACCTTCGGCTGAGAATCTGTATCCCTGAAGAATCTGTACCTTCGGCTGAGAATCTGTATCCCTGAAGAATCTATATCTTCGGCTAAGAATCTGTATCCCTGAAGAATTTGTATCTTCTTCGGCTGAGAATCTGTATCCCTGAAGAATCTGTACCTTCGGCTGAGAATCTGTATCCCTGAAGAATCTGTATCCTCGGCTGAGAATCTGTATCCCTGAAGAATCTGTATCTTCGGCTGAGAATCTGTATCCCTGAATTATGACGAGGAGTCTCATACGAATAGATGCAATGGTCTTGATGAAAGTTAATTATGAAAGTGCCAAACGTGGCATGAGGATGTGCATGTCAAAATACGATCAAAGTGTATGTAAGAAATTTGTCCAAAACAAGAAATTGCTGAAAGAGTGCCAAACGTGGTAGTGTTGGAAGAATGATCTGTTTAATGAAAAGGAAAGCGAAATTATCATTTCCTAACCATAGCCTTCGGACTTGTAATTTATCTCCTAGGAGATGAACATGCCATCGGTGGGGTATGGTGTATAGTGTAAAGATAAGGTCTTATGTGGGCCTATGGTGTTTGATGTGGAGGTAAGGGCTTATGCGGGCCGGTGGTGTGTGATGGTGGTGGTGATGTTTAAGCTCTGGGTTCCAATTGGTGTTGTCATAGCAATTGTTTGGAACCAACATTGCCCCCAGTATTTTTCCCTTAAGACAATCTGAGCTAGAGTTCGTGGCAATCGATCGTTCCGATCGATTGCCCCCAGTATTTTCTTTATTAAACGTGCGAACGAGTCTCGTCCTCACAGGGTCAGGGCTTATGTTTTTATGTGGTGCTTCCTAACCTACACTCGGCGTGTTTGGTGCTTGCACTCGTTCCTCACCTCTAACACCCCAACCGTTAATCTCATCATTACCTCTTAACTGTTACTAATTACTCCTACTCACGCAGCGGAACTCTAATTACAACGAGGGGTGAAACAACGCCGTTAGCCACCATGTGGCTAACCAGGCCTTTCTTACATACCGTAACGGTCTGATGAACTGGAACAACCGAGTACTTCATACAAATACAATACTCAATTCATACCTCTACTATACCGAGTCTACAATATACGGATGCCGATAACATACTCGGACTTACACCTCATTCAAACGCATAAGTAATTACAACCTAACTACCCATGCTCACTGCAGTCCCCGTCCTACTCTCTCGAACGGTGGTCAGCTTCAAGTACCTGCACACTAAAAACGTTCCCCCTAGGGGGTCAGCTTACGCTGCGCATGAAATTCGCATATACCGCGTGCTACCGCGGTACGCCGACTACTTTGGGTCGGATATACATGGAGTTCATTTTAATCAAACAACATGCATCATGGCAATACAATATATATATATCACACAAGGAATCTACATCCAATCACGGAACACGATTCCTACCTAACATAACAATGTTGTTAGTGGTAACTGGTTACTCTTAGGCATTGAGGGTTATTCCTCGCTATGCCTTGTTTACTTATTCAATACCTCACCCGCTCTCTCGGGTTACTTATTCATGTACACACCCATTCTCTTGGGCTACTCATTCTTATACTTACCCATTCTCTCGGGTTACATACATATACTCACCCCTTTCTCTCGGGTTATTTATACTCGTTATCTCACCCACACTCTTGGGTTATTCATACTCAGCTCTTGTAGATTCTCGAGACACTACAGGTCCTCCTACGTCACGCTTGTTACTCTTATACATACTTAAGCCAAAACTCATGGCTCTCTAGAATAGTCTTACTTCCCCGTTTCGACCCTACTCTGGGTCTAGCATGGTGGGAAGGTTCAACTAGCTCACGGAACTCTCTCTTAGTTCCTATCTCTTTACTTAGGTCCGACTACTCTCGGACTACTCTCGTTCCCATACACTCCTCTCTCGGAGTTATAGTAATATCATGTATATTAGTCTAGAAGCATCATTCTCGATGTTTCTAATGACTTTGGGAACTGTACTTAAATTCGGGTAATCTTAGGTTTAAGTGTTACCCTCACAATCATATGCTTGTACATTCGGATACTTTCTTATACCGGGTAAAATCCTCATATAAGAGGTCGACCGTATCTCAAGGGAGTCACATAGTCCCTTAGGTCTCTTTTACCTTTCTTATATGTTTACATTATTGGACTAACTTCAATCCTCTCGATGGAGGTCATTTATCTCTCCACTCATATTTATTTCATGGATTGTTTCAATAAGGTTCTCTAACCGTTATCGGGTATATACTCAACCCGTACATCTCCTCGCATTTTAGGGAGTTCATATGTTTGTGTTATCGTTATACTTTAATCGATAGCTTGTGTGTGTTTGCATAATACCATTGGTTATGTGACTACCCGTTCAACGGGTTTCTAGTCAATCAGTACTCACTAAGAGTCGGTCTATGCACTAAGTTAGACCACACCGCATGCAAGTATGTTAGTTCATACAACATACATCAAGCATACATATCATACAAGGGATTATTTTCATGCTTTAATCTTGATTAAGCCGGCACACAAACACACAATCAGAGTAACTCGGTTAGCATACGGGGCATGAGAAAATCATACCTTTCACCGGGGTTTTTACTTTACCGTGGCATCTCACCATGCTCGGGTCACGCACGACTCTTTGATAATGTTTCAAACATTATTATTAATACTAAGATCATACGGAACATAATTAATGTTATTCCCGTAGTTACCCCGTTATCCCGTTATCTTGGTTTCACTCTTGTTCATTTGAGTTCTCACTTCTCAAACACTTCTAACACTTTCTTACACTTCTTAAGGCCTTTACATGTTACCAACACGGCCTTAACATAACTCTTATAACATCATTAACATTCAAACCCCCATCATTTACAACCTTTAAAATACTCTCTGTAGGTTTCTGGGGGTGGTCCGGGACTTGGTCCCTACCTTAAGTCCCGGACCAAAGATGGTTGTAACTCTCGGGTGATTTTAACAAGTGGTCCGGGACCTTGTACCAGACTCAAGTCCCGGACCAACATGGTGGCAACTCTCGGCCTAAATTAATGGGGTGGTCCGGGACTTTGTCCATGGACTAGGTCCCGGACCCTGCTACGATTTTACAGATTTGCAATTTCCTAACTCTGTTACAGGTCCCCTCATAGCCCATTGATAACCAATCTTCCCCACCTTTAATCCACTGTTTTAGCACCTAATTACCCTTCTTAATCACCTTAAACTAAGCACCAAGTGCACTCACCAACTCTAGTTAATTTCACTTAAAATTCACTTACATTATCAAAACTAGTTTTCTTGTTTTGCTTAACTCTTGTAACAGATTTGGTACCTTCTTTTACCATTCAAACAGTGCCATTCACAGCACTTCAATTGACATTATTTCTACTCCCTCATACACACTTCTCCTTAGTTGGTTTCCAATCCTTAACCACACACTTAACACCTCTTGGACACCTAGTTTCATCCTTATAATAAAACACTCAAACTTATCCATTCCTAGGCAATTTTAACAGCACCTACTTGCTTTCCCTTAGCATTTTCACCACACTAAATGTACTCAACACACAATCTTCACCCCTGTTTTGTTCAGGCACCAATAAACACATAAAATTCCCATGGTTCTCACATATGACTAGCTTAGTTTCCTAGGTTTGTTTGCACACTTAACCACATTAAAACATTCTCATTCAACTAACAATATTGTAGTATCATTACTCTCAAGTTCAAGGTTGTTTATACAGCACCCACATAAGTTTCACAAGGGAAATAAAACCATCACAAGGTAAGCTCTTTACCTTGTTCATTTCGGTTTTCACCCTTCCTCTTCTTCTTTATCTTGTTCTCTCTTTCACTTCTTGTTTTCACACCAAACAAAGGAGCATAGATTGCCAACTACAATCATATCCCCCACACCATCAACAAGTAAGTTTCAATATTTTCCACATAACCTAATATATTTCAAGGAGCTAATTTTCAAGGTTTAGCTTAGGTTTTACCTTAGAATAACCAAATGGACAGCTTGGCAATCCATTGGAAGAGTTTCCATCCCTCCACAAGAGCAAGATGCTCACGGCTAACATGGGGAAAAATTCAACGTGAGGGAATTTTTTTCCAAATTGGAAGAGTTAGCTAGAATGAAGAGCTTGTAACTTTCTTTTTACCTTGAAGCATCAAGAAGAGGATAGAGGCTCAAAATCAGCTCCTCAAGCTTCAAAAGCCAAAACACCCATGGAAGTGAAGGTGGAGAAAACAAGATTTTGAGGGTGGAAAACGTAGCCCTCGCCGATACGAATCTAACGGTACGATTTTTGTGCGATTCGGTGAAGAAACGAGGAAGTTAATGGAGGAAGAAGGTGGGCTGTGTGCTCACGTAAGGATCGCCTTTTAACAGAGGAGGAAGAGATAATAACAGGGGCTGGGCAATACGTGAGAATAAGGAAGAAGAAGGTGAGTGAGTGTATTTAAGTTGCTTTTACTATTCACTATTTGCTTTACTTACTTATTTCTTTGTCTTGTTATTAGTTATTAGCTAGCAAGCTATTAATGGGTGTACACATTATAATTAAAACCGGCCCACATTATTAATAGCCGGGTCGTTTTTTCGTCTTTTCGAATTAAACGCGTTTCGTCTCCCGGTTTCGCCACTATTCATTTACCGGTCCGTTTTCCGGAATTTTCTCGCTTAATTAATTTTAATGGTTATTAAGCTCCCATTAATACTTAATTATAGTTATTTAATCAACTATAATTTTTACGATTCCGTTTGACCACTTAAAGTTGGGTTTTCGGGTTTCTCGAAAAACGTGCTTTTATGCTTAATTAGCGTTTTAAATCCTTTATTTGGATCCGTTTTCTTCGGAATCATTCCCGTATACTAATTAGGCCTAACTAAGCCTTAGGAATCCATCTCGGACCCTTACGAGATTATATATCTCTTATACTCATTTAACGCGTATTTTAGCGTTTTTCGCTTTTCAAGCGTTTTCTCTTTCTTTTTTGGTTTTATTCTTTTTACCATACTCTTTAGGCACCATTAGGCCCTTAATAATTTTATTAGAGTAATTAATCACCATTTTTATATCCGGGGTATTAAAATCTACCCCCCTTAGGACTTTGTCCTCAAAGTTGGTGAATCTAGATGGTTACTCTCATGGCGTACTATGCCAAGGTTATAATACATGTATAACCTTACAGACTCCACAAGTCTGTCTCATTCATACTACACATACCACACACATATCACAGCATGTATAGCAATCAAAAATACTTTTTTACTCTCTCCATGGAATCGGTCCGAAGACAAGAAGGCACTACAGTCCTCGATTCCATATTGAGTAATATACTACTGATCCCTCAGGTCCGGTCACGTTGAACACTTACTCTTTCTGGTTCACGGCCGTTTCATTTCATGACAAATGGGCACTTACTCTCCTCTGGCCCACGGTCCCTTCGGTTCTGATCAAAACATTACACATATACATATCCTCAGGCACTCTGGTTGACTTACTCACACACAGGAACATCTCAGGGTATTCTCCCCGTCCCGCTGCCTTTGGAAAAATCACACACTGTCACCGCCCCAACCGGTCACTTAGGACCTCCGCACGTACGGTGAAATGG
The DNA here is from genome assembly GCA_023374045.1 of Limonium bicolor. NCBI lineage: Eukaryota > Viridiplantae > Streptophyta > Magnoliopsida > Caryophyllales > Plumbaginaceae > Limonium > Limonium bicolor. The sequence continues at coordinate 275,430,378 of CM041782.1, read as the reverse complement.
TTTCAAAACTAATACACGCCCACCGTTCTCTACCGGTCATCAAGACTTAAGGCCACAGCCATCGGCGGGTGATAGCGGTTTCAAAACCAATTTTCATTTCCATCTTCATACTTGAAGAAAATTCTTTTTCCAAAATCTGTTTGAAAATTCTTTTTAAAACATCACACAACTCCAAATCCGGTTCATGGTAGTTGTATCTTTTCTTAGCGTGATTACTTGTGACCACTATAGGGAGCTTCAGGAATCATCTAACCCTGATGTGATCAGCATCAGTGTTGAACTATCCTTCCACCCCAATTTGTGTTCGGTTTCCCTTGATCGCTAGCAGATCAAGTTCCACCTCCCACGTCAGTTTCAAACAATCAGATAGTCAAACATTTTTGTTTTCTATCTTTTACTCTTTCTAGTCATATTCACGAAACAATTCGTTTCAATTAATCTCTAGTTCCTAGTACTTAGGTCATTTGTCATTCTCATTGCTTCACTACTTACCTAGGTATTCCATACTTATGGCTTCTTTTACCCAAATTGTTGCTCAATTTAAAAACATAACATACAACTCCAAAGGATGGAACTCACTCCTCTATCATTCTCAAATAAAATCACCTAGGGAACTCACTCCCTCTTAGGTTACACATCGGTTTCATGCCGATTCATACTCATCATAACTCATGTCTAATCTCACTAGACATATACTATAGGATTCTCATTCCCAGGAGTTTCTCTACTCCTCTTTTCATATATATTACATTCTCATTACTTGCATCTCTCATGCACCATACTCATTATTACACAATGAATGGATACCTATGTTTATGTAACATAAGTTCCAATCATCAAACAATTTCTTTTGTGCTATGCACATAGTAGTTTACGCACCAATACGTAAAACATACTCTAAGCGGTTTCTCGCCCTACCCCCCTTAAAAGGGTTACGCCCGCGTAACCAACCTTATGAAGTGTTTAAACTTCAGTACGGTTATTAACTCATAACCGGGTTAGGTTTTAGCCTATAAGGCTTCAAGGGTTTATGATATAGATATACTTAACCCTGAATCACGGTCCACAAGCTTCTGCTGCGTGACCTGATAACTAGAGCTTAATTCGCTCTTTGGTATTCTCAATGTATTTCAATCGTCGTTGGTATCTCTTACCGTATGCGAATTCGATGAATTTTAGATTGTCTCTCCAGTTCTCTGGGAATTTACTTCGTATAACACTGTATACCTTTGTGATTATTCACATATTTTTCCCGACTTATTGTCGGTTGAGGTCAAGCTACTACTTAGCATGTAGTGCTTCCTCGTTTATAGTGGCTCATGGATTACGTTTGTTTGGTTTTGTACCAGAGTTCTTCATTCATACCTCTCTGCATTTTTCCACATATCGATCCTGGGCCCTGTGGGTTACTGCCCACGTTCTTTGTGCATCTTTGGCCAATGGCCGCACGGTTATCTCTCTAGATTCTCACTCAACAGGCTTCGTTGACATTTCTCAATTCCTGGCTCTCCCACTCGATTATTACCGCACAAGTGCAATACCAAAACACTCAGTCATACAGAGTGCAGAAGCGTAAACCCTTGACGGTAAATCTCTCATGAGATAGGAATGATCAGGTCTCCTTTACCACATTTCTTCATCAACTCTAATCACTATCTGAATATACTTTTACAATGGTCGCTTACTACGCACCTTGGTCTTTCTCATTCTATGGCATCCGCTACTACTTTAGCTTCCGCCCAGGTGTTCTCGCCATTTACACGATGGCTTGCCATTCACTTGGCTCAACAATATACGCTATTCTTTAAATCTCTCTGCGCGCTTGCGCACTGCTTACTCTGCAGTTCATACTGTACACATACAGTGTTCACTACTCATCCGATAACTCTATCGGTTTCCTTTTACTGCTATCGAGGTTCCTCTTTATACTCTACTATTGTTCATATACTCATTGGCAATATACACATGTTCAAGTTTTACTACACCGCACTAGCGGTTTCACATTTCATACCTAGGTGGTAGCCTTTCTCTGGAGGATTCCGCAAATGCCGCTCCATAGGCCCTATAATAACAAGTGGTATCCCCACTATAAGGTTGTGGTTCATTCTCCACTGTTCCTTTTATGCCTCTATGCATAGGTTTACAACGTTTAGATCTACAAGTTGCAGTTAGTTTACCGGCTATAAGCCACATTGCCTCGCCATGCTCCATGCGGGCTGTTTATATAGGGTTCATCTTCTCCATATGCCACTAGACGGTTAGGAGGTTTTTTTTTCTGGGCTCTTTGACATGGTTGTCTCAGCACCCTTCCGTACTTGGAAGGCCCTTATCTACTAGGTATTAATTCATGCCCTCTAGCATTTTAGGGTATCCCGTGTTACGAGGGATCCCTTCGGGTTCTGCCCGAGTGTTTGCTTAACACTTGTGTTCTCAACACGATGTTTCGTTCAACTACTGTTGACTCCGGCACCCTTCTCGGATTGCTCCTGGGTGTTACTGAGTAATGCCATTACATCTGGCTTGTACTCATGGTTATGTTCAGTTGTGACTTTGCCTTGCGGCTATGTCCTTGACTATCCCGTTTAGGGTTGTAATGTCTCCCATTATTGGGTAGATCATTGGTTCTTTCTCTTAGTGAAGTATACTATGGAAATTCTATCCCGTTCATCGAACATTAATATGTTCATTTAGGCTTTCGCCGTATTATTTACACTGGTATTCACCCAGTTATTAGGTATTTCCTGAGACATATCCAATGTCTGTGCTTAATACTCTGTGCTTCTCGCGTTTATTAACGCTATGTTCTTAGATCCATCATCTTACTGGATTCTTGACTCCCTTAATGGTAAACTTCCTTGTATTCTTCGATCATTCGAGATGTCCAACTGTCTTTGTTTGAATTGGCTCTTTCGTCCGTAGTAATGGAGTGGGCTACTTCCCGTGTACCGTACTCTACTTGTATACATACATGGAGTATCTTGTTGATACGTTACCACTTACCCAACTAACTCATAATTGGTCTGTCAGGCCCGCAAGCTCCTTTGGAGTGCGGTCGTTCCATGTCTCATTTGTGTACACTTGTAGTGTCGGTCACGCCTAAGTGAAGTATTCTGTTACCAACTCCTCTTGTATCGTCCTATGATGATTTACCATGGCTCTCTGGTTTGGTTTTAAAATTTGGGGGTTTTTGGAAAACTTGCGTTTTTAAAGAAAAATTTGAGTTTAGAAAATAAAATTTTCATGGCATTCCCTTGCCGGTTACTTCTTACCAGGTCTAGCTTCTCGCCGACCGGTATGCTCCTTAATAAAGTGGTCAGGCTGTCAGGCCTTTCCGAAGTTTCATTTCAGAATTTCTTAGGGTTATCTTGCCATATTGGCTTCTCTCGCCATTTTGGCACTTGCTAAGTACTGGTCGCTTGTCAAAGCTCCTTTTAATAGTCCGTTTTTACTGCACTTGCCGAGGCAAGTGCGCGGTACAGGCGGTTTTTGGGTTAACTCATACCGGTCACGGTATTGTTCACATTGTATTTGGTAGCCTCGTTGGCTCTTCCTTGATCCCCTAGTGGATAACTGCTCCTTGGAGCTGATTCTCATTCCTCTTGACATGACTGTCGTTCATTTAGGAGCTCCTCCACTCTCGGAGTTCCTTAATTACTTAATGCTTTGTTCTACCTCGTGCTCGTTCCCACATCTTTACTATGGTTACCGAGGTTAAGTCATTTAGGCACTACTACTTCTGTAGTCCCATTCGGGTATATCCCGTAGTTATGCTCGTAGCTGTCTAAGCTATATCAGTTAAGTATTGCAATCTCTTTGGGTGTGGCAGGGTGGGTGCCTCTACTCTTGACTAGATTCTTAGTCGGTTAGTGTACCGTTGATGGTATTATTTAGTTATGGCGGTCCGTAGACATGTGTCTCGGTTTTTGTTATCATCATTGCTTCTCATTAATCCGCCTTCTTGCACGGTTAGTGCTTTCTTCTTGCTACTACTCGGCCAGCTAGGTTCTCGCGACTGCTAAGCATGTCCCCCAGGCTGCCACAAATTCTGGTCTCCTTGGATTAGGATGTCTCGACCTTCCGTCATTGCATGCAGTTATTGTCATTTCAGCGGGATCCGCCTCCGGGATTTCCGGTTCTCGGGATCTACCGCATGACAGTTCTGTTCAGAATGAAATATTAACCACTGCCAGATCGGGTTTCCCCATCTCTCTGGCGTTCTTTCCCGAACTTTTAATACGGGGGTTGTGGAGGGCGGGTTTGGTATTGTAGGTATCCAGATCATACTGGAAGTTCCTAACTAGCGCATCTCTCACGCTACCACTCAACCCTTAGCCCTAATTCACTAATTCCTTACTCGGTATTTCCTAAGCTCGGTATTTCCAGTCATCAGAGCGATACTTCGCTCTGATACCATTTTTGTAACACCCAACCGTTAATCTCGTCATTACCTCTTAACTGTTACTAATTACTCCTACTCACGCAGCGGAACTCTAATTACAACGAGGGGTGAACAACGCCGTTAGCCACCCATGTGGCTAACCAGGCCTTTCTTACATACCGTAACGGTCTGATGAACTGGAACAACCGAGTACTTCATACAAATACAATACTCAATTCATACCTCTTCTACTATACCGAGTCTACAATATACGGATGCCGATAACATACTCGGACTTACACTCATTCAAAGCATAAGTAATTACAACCTAACTACCCATGCTCACTGCAGTCCCCGTCCTACTCTCTCGAACGGTGGTCAGCTTCAAGTACCTGCACACTAAAAACGTTCCCCCTAGGGGGTCAGCTTACGCTGCGCATGAAATTCGCATATACCGCGTGCTAACCGCGGTACGCCGACTACTTTGGGTCGGATATACATGGAGTTCATTTTAATCAAACAACAGCATCATGGCAATACAATATATATGTATATCACACAAGGAATCTACATCCAATCACGGAACACGATTCCTAACTAACATAACAATGTTGTTAGTGGTAACTGGTACTCTTAGGCATTGAGGGTTATTCCTCGCTATGCCTTGTTTACTTATTCAATACCTCACCCGCTCTCTCGGGTTACTTATTCATGTACACACCCATTCTCTTGGGCTACTCATTCTTATACCCCATTCTCTCGGGTTACTCATACATATACTCACCCCTTTCTCTGGGTTATTTATACTCGTTATCTCACCCACACTCTTGGGTTATTCATACTCAAGCTCTTGTAGATTCTCGAGACACTACTGGTCTCCTACGTCACGCTTGTTACTCTTATACATACTTAAGCCAAAACTCAGGCTCTCTAGAATAGTCTTACTTCCCCGGTTTCGACCCTACTCTGGGTCTAGCATGGTGGGAAGGTTCAACTAGCTCACGGAACTCTCTCTTAGTTCCTATCTCTTTACTTTAGGTCCGACTACTCTCGGACTACTCTCGTTCCCATACACTCCTCTCTCGGAGTTATAGTAATATCATGTATATTAGTCTAGAAGCATCATTCTCGATGTTTCTAATGACTTTGGGAACTTTACTTAAATTCGGGTAATCTTAGGTTAAGTGTTACCCTCACAATCATATGCTTGTACATTCGGATACTTTTTATACCGGGTAAAATCCTCATATAAGAGGTCGACCGTATCTCAAGGGAGTCACATAGTCCCTTAGGTCTCTTTTACCTTTCTTATATGTTTACATTATTGGACTAACTTCAATCCTCTCGATGGAGGTCATTTATCTCTCCACTCATATTTATTTCGTGGATTGTTTCAATAAGGTTCTCTAACCGTTATCGGGTATATACTCAACCCGTACATCTCCTCGCATTTTAGGGAGTTCATATGTTTGTGTTATCGTATACTTTAATCGATAGCTTGTGTGTGTTTGCATAATACCATGGTTATGTGACTACCCGTTCAACGGGTTTCTAGTCAATCAGTACTCACTAAGAGTCGGTCTATGCACTAAGTTAGACCACACCGGCATGCAAGTATGTTAGTTCATACAACATACATCAAGCATACATAATCAAACAAGGGATTATTTTCATGCTTTAACCTTGATTAAGCCGGCACACAAACACACAAATCAGAGTAACTCGGTTAGCATACGGGGCATGAGAAAATCATACCTTTCACGGGGTTTTTACTTTACCGTGGCATCTCACCATGCTCGGGTCACGCACGACTCTCTGATAATGTTTCAAACATTATTATTAATACTAAGATCATACGGAACATAATTAAATGTTATTCCCGTAGTTACCCCGTTATCCCGTTATCTTGGTTTCACTCTTGTTCATTTGAGTTCTCACTTCTCAAACACTTCTAACACTTTCTTACACTTCTTAAGGCCTTTACATGTTACCAAACACGGCCTTAACATCATAACATCATTAACATTCAAACCCCCATCATTTACAACCTTTAAAATACTCTCTGTAGGTTTCTGGGGTGGTCCGGGACTTGGTCCCAACCTTAAGTCCCGGACCAAAGCTGGTTGTAACTCCCGGGTGATTTTAACAAGTGGTCCGGGACCTTGTACCAGACTCAAGTCCCGGACCAAACATGGTGGCAACTCTCGGCCTAAATTAATGGGTGGTCCGGGACTTTGTCCATGGACTAGGTCCCGGACCCTGCTACAGATTTTACAGATTTGCAATTTCCTAACTCTGTTACAGGTCCCCTCATAGCCCATTGATAAACCAATCTTCCCCACCTTTAATCCACACGTTTTAGCACCTAATTACCCTTCTTAATCACCTTAAACTGAGCACCAAGTGCACTCACCAACTCTAGTTAATTTCACTTAAAATTCACTTACATTATCAAAACTAGTTTTCTTGTTTTGCTTAACTCTTGTAACAGATTGGTACCTTCTTTTACCATTCAAACAGTGCCATTCACAGCACTTCAATTGACATTATTTCTACTCCTCATACACACTTCTCCTTAGTTGGTTTCCAAATCCTTAACCACACACTTAACACCTCTTGAACACCTAGTTTCATCCTATAATAAAACACTCAAACTTATCCATTCCTAGGCAATTTAACAGCACCTACTTGCTTTCCTTAGCATTTTCACCACACTAAATGTACTCACAAACACAATCTTCACCCCTGTTTGTTCAGGCACCAATAAACACATAAAATTCCCATGGTTCTCACATATGACTAGCTTAGTTTCCTAGGTTTGTTTGCACACTTAAACCACATTAAAACATTCTCATTCAACTAACAATATTGTAGTATCATTACTACTCAAGTTCAAGGTTGTTTATACAGCACCCACATAAGTTTCACAAGGGAAATAAAACCATCACAAGGTAAGCTCTTTACCTTGTTCATTTCGGTTTTCACCCTTCCTCTTCTTCTTTATCTTGTTCTCTCTTTCACTTCTTGTTTTCACACCAAACAAAGGAGCATAGATTGCCAACTACAATCATATCCCCGCACACACATCAACAAGTAAGTTTCAATATTTTCCACATAACCTAATATATTTCAAGGAGCTAATTTTCAAGGTTTAGCTTAGGTTTTACCTTAGAATAACAAATGGACAGCTTGGCAATCCATTGGAAGAGTTTCCATCCCTCCACAAGAGCAAGATGCTCACGGCTAAGCAATGGGGAAAAATTCAACGTGAGGGAATTTTTTCCAAAATTGGAAGAGTTAGCTAGAAATGAAGAGCTTGTAACTTTCTTTTTACCTTGAAGCATCAAGAAGAGGATAGAGGCTCAAAATCAGCTCCTCAAGCTTCAAAGCCCAAAACACCCATGGAAGTGAAGGTGGAGAAAACAAGATTTGAGGGGTGGAAAACGTAGCCCTCGCCGATACGAATCTAACGGTACGATTTTTGTGCGATTCGGTGAAGAAACGAGGAAGTTAATGGAGGAAGAAGGTGGGCTGTGTGCTCATGTAAGGAATCGCCTTTTAACAGAGGAGGAACAAGATAATAACAGGGGCTGGGCAATACGTGAGAATAAGGAAGAAGAAGGTGAGTGAGTGTATTTAAGTTGCTTTTACTATTCACTATTTGCTTTACTTACTTATTTCTTTGTCTTGTTATTAGTTATTAGCTAGCAAGCTATTAATGGGTGTACACATTATAATTAAAACCGGCCCACATTATTAATAGCCCGGGTCGTTTTTCGTCTTTTCGAATTAAACACGTTTCGTCTCCCGGTTTCGTCACTATTCACTTACCGGGTCCGTTTTCCGGAATTTTCTCGCTTAATTAATTTTAATGGTTATTAAGCTCCCATTAATACTTAATTATAGTTATTTAATCAACTATAATTTTTACGGTTCCGTTGACCACTTAAAGTTGGGTTTTCGGGTTTTCTCGAAAAACGTGCTTTTATGCTTAATTAGCGTTTTAATCCTTTATTTGGATCCGTTTTCTTCGGGAATCATTCCCGTATACTAATTAGGCCTAACTAAGCCTTAGGAATCCATCTCGGACCCTTACGAGATTATATATCTCTTATACTCATTTAACGCGTATTTTAGCGTTTTTCGCTTTTCAAGCGTTTTCTTTTTCTTTTGGTTTTATTCTTTTTACCAATACTCTTTAGGCACCATTAGGCCCTTAATAATTTTATTAGAGTAATTTAATCACCATTTTTAGATCCGGGGTATTAAATCACCTACATTCACAACTTCTAGACCATTGAATTCGATATTTGATGGATTTACGCATTTGATATGTTACTTTCACGTGATTGGACGCACAACTATCAAGTCGGAAGTCTTTAAAGCTTATAACGTGGCCACGGGGTGTGATGATGGTCAACGGGACCATGAAGGGATATTTGAGGTATGTGGAGCTTAAGTGGGTGACCAAAGCTGCAACTTGCGTCTTCTCTCAGATTCATCTTCCTTGTCTTGAAGTCGTCTATCTGCTTCATGTTGACGTTGTTTTGAGCTTCTGGACTTAGACTTTTGAAGTTGTCCTTTACACATTTCTCTTTTCGTCTTTTGGATTTCTTCGAGGCACTTCGGTTTTGCCTCTTTGTTTGATCTTTCTTGACTTTGCCTTCGGGGTTCTTGTGTTTCCCGGTTTTGAGTTTTGAGAGCTATTTTGATGTGAGCTCTTTTGATCCTGTGTCATTGGGACCTTTTGCGGATCACTTCGTCATGCTGATAGCGGCTTTGCTTCTCTGGACTGATGAAAACGTTATCTGAGAGTCAGGCTCCTCGCTTCCTTTGGTCACCGGGTTGGTTATTCATCACGGGCTGGCTTGCTCTGTGGAGCTTTGCAACATCGAAAAGGGATACATGAAAGGCTCAGCGGGGGTGCCTAGAGTTTAATGTCAGGGTTTACAAGCTTTTAGCTATGTGGTGTTGTACCTAGGTGCTTCGTCATTCCTGATAGTTGTGTATCCGTTCGTTGTTACTTTTCGCAGGTCTAAGAGTAAATTTACAAATTATCTCCTTTGGTCGGAGTTATGCCGTTTACCTCACCTTGAATGTGGTCTCACCAGAGTCGTGTAAAAATGACATTGTGAGCCTCGATTTTAAACCCCCTATCCTATGTTGATTAAAGTTGATTAGGATCTAATCGGGTTTTAGGTCCACTTATAGCCTAAGTTTAATAACTAAGTCATATAACCATAATTATTAAAACCTAAGCTAGCCCACTGGAACCTATTATGAGTCGCCACCTAATTTTAACCTATATCAAATTAGGAAAGGAGAGTTCGGGTTCGGGGGCTTGATATTCGACTTATTTAGGGTTCAAATTACTTTCATTACCCCTCCTAGGTCGTTTTTCCTCTACTTGGTTCGTTTACGGCTTTCTACAGGGTTGTTTTTAACCTAGGTGCGCGCTTCTGTTTTTTTTATTTTTAACGTTTTTTGACAGAAAATTAAAGTGAAATTGAAAGTTACCTAAACTAGGGTTTCGGAGGCAGAATTAGGTCAAATCTTTATTCCGTCCGTGGCCACGGACCTAATGTCCGAACCCACGGACCCCAGTTAACCTAATTACACAAAAAAGTCAAATTTAAACAGAAACGAGATTTTGAAAAGTCCGAGGCCACGGACAGGACGTCCGTGGGCCCGGACATGTTTTATAAAACCCTAACTTTTGAAAATAAAAATATCCCGCCACCGTCCGGGGGCGTCCGGCCTTCGGACAGAGCGTCCGGGACCCCGGACATAGCGTCCGTGGGTGCGGACCGACCTCGGACGGCGGCGTTAAGGCTGTTCCCGGTGGTGTTTTTGGCTCAAAATTTATGGGTACGTAGCCTGAAAGATTCTAAACATGTTAGTGATCAAAAGTTTTCAATTCGACTACGAATTAAGGACGAAACTTATTGAACAAGTTAGTGGACAGAAACGCAAACAAACCTTAATTCAGAAGCAAAGAAAAGTCAGTTCGAATAGGAATTTCAACCAGAAGCGTATTGTGATCAGTGGAGTTAAAGAATTCGAATTCAAACCTGTTTTGGCTTCGGGATTTGGTTGTTCCTTCACGTCGGGAAACTTCGAACGCATCGTTGGTAGCCGATCCGGTTCAGCTTCGACCCGAGTTTCTGATTTCTTCTTCCTTGTATGATTAAGGACGGTTTGATTCTGTTTTTGTGATGTTTTGGTGCTTGGAAGTTCAATAGGAGAAGAAAGGATGAGTTTTTGGTGATTTTGGGGTGATTTCTGTAGTGTTTCGGTATTGATTTGAGGCTTGGAAGTGTAAAAACGTGGGAGAAGGTTTGTGGCTGTGTTCTCTGACTTTGGAGGTGTTCTTCCCTGCCCTAGTTCATTTTTTGGGGTCCTTTTATAGAAAGAGCATGGTCAAATTGATAGAGCAAGATCTTTATCTAAAACGCTGATTTCGCGCTCTAAGGGAATCTGATTTTGTAAAATATGTTTCAGGCCGAGATAAATTATGAAATTTTAACTGAAGATAAAGGATGATTTTTAAGAATTTTGAGAGTTAGAATCGGGTTATTTTGATAAATAACCGATTAGATAAAAATCTTGCAATCTGGAATCTCCCATATTCATAACTTATTATTGGAAAGTCTAAATAACGAAATTCCAACGGCATTAGTCTCTAATAAACATCCTCTATCTTGTGTTAAAATTTCATGACGTTTTGTTTTAATTTCGGTATTTTCCATAGGAGAGAGAAAATTGCAAAAATGGTTGAATTTCTCTTTTAAATTTGGGCTAAGGTACCGAATAAAATAATTTCAGGTTTATGACTGTATGTAGTCATGCTAACCATGTGACAATTTTATTTTAATTTTGGAAACCTTTATTATTTCTATTTTGAGGTTATTTCATGTGTTAATTAAAGAAACTAGCTTATAATATGAATTAAAAGCTAAATTTCCAGAATAAATATTATCAGAAAATCATGAAATACCTTTCATAATGACTATGATATTTGGAAGTGTTTGGAGATAATAAACAAGTCATATGAAAATAGAAAATCCCGATAATGTCCTTGGAAAATCCCGCCTTGGTGCTTTTTGACCCCTTTTGCCCTTTGTAACACGTATGCCTTAGAGACTACTCGGGGGGTTGAAATTTTGGGTATAACAGACTGCCCCCCGTCAACTAGGCTTTGTAATGAAGATGAAAAGACTAGTTGATGCCTGAGTGACACCCACAAAATTTTGGGATCTTAAAAGACCCTGTATGTGGATTGTGTCGAGCTATTCTAAGGCGCTGACTACCTAAAAACGAAATGACGAAGTAAATGTCAAGCGATTCTACGGCGTTGACAACCTAAAAGACGAAGTAATGTCAAGGGATTCTAAGGCGTTGACAACCTAAAAGACAAAGTAATGTCAAGCGATTCTAAGGCGTTGACAACCTAAAAGACGAAGTGATGTCAAGCGATTCTAAGGCGTTGACAACCTAAAAGACGAAGTAATGTCAAGCGATTCTAAGGCGTTGACAACCTAAAAGACGAAGTAATGTCAAGCGATTCTAAGGCGTTGACAACCTAAAAGATGAAGTAATGTGTAGATGCAAGAATGTTGATGATGCTCGGATGCTTCTGGGGACCGAAACCCGTGCCAATGCTCTCTTGCTGGACCCAATGTGGACTTATTGCCATCGCCCCCCAAGCCGGTGTGCAGGGATAACTCCTGGTAAAAACCCTGGGGACTTATTGCCATCGCCCACCATTCGTTGATCCCAAAATAAGTTTGACATCGCACAGGAGGATTTATTGCCATCACCTCGCCAACTTTTCTGTCGCCAGGTCTTGTGACGCGCCTGGATAATGCAGATGGATGATATGAAGATGACGCAAATGAAAGTGATGCAAATGTAGATGATGAAAATGATGCAAATGATATGGATGATATGAAAATGACGCAAATGCAAGTGATGCAAATGTAGATGATGAAAATGATGCAAATGATATGGATGATATGAAAATGATGTTCGGATGCTTCTGGGGACCGAAACCCGTTCCAATGCTCCTTGTTGGTATACTATGGGGACTTATTGCCTCTGCCCACCAACTGGGGTGCTGGGATAACTTCTAGATTACCAAGGGGACTTATTGCCACTGCCCACTAGTTGTTTTTCCCAAGAAGTTGACATGAAGATGGGGACTTATTGCCTCTGCCCCGCCAACTTAGATCGCTCTCTGTCTCGTACCTGTCTCGCACTGAAGATGATACTAGGTCTCGTACTGGTCTCGCACTAGATGATGACGCTCGGTCTCGCACTGATGAAGGTGATGGGTCTCACACTGACGAATATGATGGTTTCGCACTGATGAAGATGCATGGTCTCGCACTGAAGAAAATGATGGGTCTCGCACTGAAGAAAATGATGGGTCTTGCACTGAAGTCTCATACTAAATGGATGAAGAAAAAGCCGGATTTCGCATTGATTCTGGGTCTCGCGCTGAATGAAGATGCCGGGTCTCGTACTAAAGTCTTGAAAATGATGGGTCTCGAACTAAGAATGAATCGGAAAGATAATGGTCTCGTGCAAATGATGAAAACTGATTACTGGAGAGCCAAACATGGCAATGATGATAAGATGTATGCAATCAAAATATATGAAGGACTCGTTCAAACAGGAAACTATTGGAAAAGGTGTCAAACTTGGCGATGTTGAGGTGTTATGCAAAAGTTGTAAAATGCAACTAAAGTGTTTGTTGAAGCTTGCCAAAACAAGGAAATGTTGAAAAATGTGCCAAACATGGCAATGCTTGAGAAAACTCTACTGAAAAAAAAAAAAAGAAAGTGAATGATCATTTCCTGACTAAAAATTTCATATCTACAATTTGTTTCTTAAGAAAATGAACATGCCGCGATGGAAGTGTGTGGTGTTGTTGTGGTGTTAAAGGCTTTTCCGGTGTTCAGGATTGCGATAGATGAAATACCCCAAACTTTGGTATGTTGTGTAAATGTTAAACTATGGTATTTAAAGGCTAAAAGTGCCTTAGAAACATAAATGAATCATTTAAACCATGGTAAAACACAATAAAACACTAAGACACAGTACGAGCAAAAACATGCTCTAAGCTATGAGTGAACTTGGTTAGGACCCAAAGAGCCTACCAAGACTTAATAACATTTAATTATATTTTATAAGGCTAATTAAGTCCTTAGGAAACTTTGGTAGACAATGAAACCAAACAAAACACAAGGTAATACCTTAAAGTCAATATGAGCAAAAATGTGCTCTAAGCTTGGGATAAATGTGTATAAGACCTAATGGTCATACCTATGCCCTAAAAATATGTTAATGAACATATTAAATCAACTACCAAAGAAAACCAAGCTTGAAAACAAGTTAAAACACAAAATGTGCTTTAAGAAGTCTTAAAGCACGTTTTTGAAAAATTGTCTTGTAAATGAGTTTTGAATGGCTAAATGTCCATCATTACTCTTTAATTAACATGTGTACTATATAGTATCACATTTGGGTGGCTATATCAATGGGAAATCAAAAATTCACTTCTATGTGCCTTGATAGGTGAATAGTGACTTTTATAACTAGTTTGTAACATATAATGTTATAAGTGATTAAGTGAGTCAACAAAGACCAAACTACCCCTAAGTATATTATGGGGGCCGGTTTTTAGTAAGGTGAGTCATCACCATGTAAAATAAATTAAAGGAAGGAAGGAAAAGAAAGTAAAAGAAGAAAGTTACTTTAGTACATAAATATCTTCTAAAAGTAGACTCCAATCTTCATTCTCTCATTTCCTCCAATTCCCACCGTCTTCTACCTCCTTCTTTCTCTCTTTTACGATTTGCCATAGCACCACACAAGAACTCCATCTTTGAATGCTTGTAACTCCTAGCTCCATGGTCCAAATTCAATTTCAAGACCACCATTCTCTTAGTTAGGTCAAGCTACAACTTCTACCTTTTCAAATCTTCAAGAGCTCAATTTTGGTGCCATGAAGAATCACCATTGATGGAGCTTGAGCTTGTATTTCTACACATTATACTCTCCTTTGCTTCTAGGTAAGGAAACTCAAAGAAAATCCATGTTTCCTCCATGTTTTGTTGTTGTCCGAAAATTCACCATTAATGGAGCTCTATATTGCCTTGTTCTAGCTTCATTTGAATCTTCCAAGGGCTAGGAGGAGTCCTCTCTTGATACTTATTCAAGTTCTCTTCCAATTCCAAGGTAAAACAATACCTTAATGTGTTAAAACAATATGTGTAACTAGGGTTTACAATGAGGAGAAGCATAAAGCTTGAATACTCATTATGTTGTTTGTATATGTTTAGAAGTTGACAAACAACCAAATACCCCACCGGTTTACAAGGAAACAAGAAAGAAGTTTGTGAGGAAAAAGGAGGTAAACAACTATCTCAATGTAGTTTAAATGCCTTAGGAAAATGAGCTTGATTTGCTTGATAAAATACCTAAGGAGCCAATGGTGAGTGATCTAGTAAAATGTTCTCAAGGAGACTAGTAAAAGACATATGTTTTGGGTGTATGTATTTGCAGGTCAAAGGCATTATTTATGTGGGAAATTCAGTGTTTAAGGTTATGCAATTTAAGGGCCTAAGAGCCATGTTATTTAAGGGCCTAAGTGCCAAGCAATTTAAGTTATGCACTATATTGTGATGTAGTGCAAAATGGTGAAGTTTGTGTATAAAATGTGTTTGATGGATTTTAGGTGTTCTTGAGTGAAATAAGGTAAAAACCTAAGTGTTGGATGTGGGTATATACTAGAGAAGCTATGGCCAAATTGGGAAAATGTGTAAGAAGTTCTAAGTGTTGTAAGTGAGTTTTGGTGAACTAGGAAGGGTTAAAGGTGAATGAATGTTTACTTGAGAAGAAAACATGTATTATGGTGATTTAGAGTGATGCAAGGATTTAGGTGTTGTCTTGGAAGTTCTAGGAATTCAATGTGTGTTAAGAATGTATTTAAGCCATGGAGGAGTTGGTTTAAGGTATAGGTCATGTTGATGAATAAGGAGAGAATGATGTTTAGGTAAGGTTTTGAGAAAGGAATTTAAGGAGTTGTGAAAGAGAAGATTTGGTTAGTAAGAGAAGATGCTGGGAGATGATGTTAAGGTGTAGAGGAAACACCTTGGTATAGTGGTCATTGTTGGTGAAATACCACTTAGAAATCTTAAGGAGAAAACATAGTAAGTGTAGGAATTTTGTGGAGATATAAGTAAAGGTTAAGGAATTAGAAAAAAAATAGTATTGTGAGTGTTTAAGAATATCTTAAGGGTGTGTTTGAAGTGCCAAATGATGTTAGAATACATTAAGAGGCCTTAGGAGAGATTTGGTGATGATTTGGCAAAGTTTGGGTAAGATTAGAAGGCGACCGACCCAGGGGCCGACCCAGTTTTTGGGTGGGTCGAGCCTCTGTTAGATGTTAGGTAAGTGTTCGGCAATGGACCGACCCAGAAGGTTGGGTCGGACATGGGTCGGACGGTCATGTCTCAAAGGAAGAAAATGTTCGCACATGGACCGACCCAGTCGAGTGAGTCGGACGTGGGTCGGACGGGCATGTTTATAAGGAAGTAAAAGGGTTCTGTAATGGACCGACCCAGAAGGTGGGTCGGACGGTGGGTCGGTCGGACCAAAAACATGGTTTAAGGTTATGAAATGATATGTGATGTGGGGACTGGTAGGTAATGATGTTATAAGGTTGTTAAGGACATGATAAGTGAGTTTAATGGTGATTAAGTGGGTGAAAGGTTGTAATAAAATGTGAGAGTAAAACAAGTTAAAATGTAAAGTTATTTAACCAAGTTAACGGGGAAAAGTTATAAGCGTTAGACTTTAAACAAACATGTTACCCAAATGTTAATAAAAACACATGTGATGTTAACAGTTGTTCGAGAATTGCTCGAGGAACATAAGTGGACGTGGTAAAGTGGACTCCGGTGACAGGTATGGTTTTCTTGCAACCTATGTCCTACCGGATTACACCGGCTTGTATGCCAATATGTTTTACTGAGTGTTGGCCACCTTGTAAGATTAAAACATGTAATGAGTTTATAGTAATTCATTTATGTGGCGAATTTGGCCTCCGATACCATTTAACCTCAAATATGTGTTAAACCTTAGCTAACCAAATCTAGGAACACATGAGTGATCGGTATTCGGAGTTGACGGCCCAAACCTTGGGAACGTGCTAACCACGGCTATGTGTGAGTTAGTTGGACATTGTTGTTGTATGCAAGTGTGTGAACCTCCCTTGTGTGCTTAACTCGGTTATGATACCGTATGGTGTGTGGATGTGGTAGGCTCCATAATGGATCTCTAACTACTTATTTATAAGTGTATATGTACTAATGGGGGGTGAGGAGTCCGGTTGTTCCGGCCACGCGTGTGATGGACGGGAGTCGATATCATATCCGGTTCGGCTCTCTGGTGTATGTATAGGTGGTATTCCAATTTGGTTTCTACCTTCCCTTAGCTTATCCAAAGCTAGTTACTGACTCACGTCGGGCCACAGGGGCATACGAAAGTTATTTCGGTGTGCTTGGGATTACTATATCCGACACACCTTGGGTATAAGTTAACCGTTCTATATAACCGGACGGTAACGAGGATGGTAACGAGCTTAACATGGGATTGGCAAAAATCCCTAGGCTCACATGTATACTAACTATGGTGGAAGGTTCCTTGTGTGAACCGATTTTATGGTGTTATGTAATGTTATGGTGCTATGCAAATTCCCTTGCTATGATATGGTATATATATATATATGTATTGGACGTTTAAAATGATGGTGATGTTATCATGTGTCTGTCGAAACGGGAAGGTTTGTTATGTTTTGTTATATGAGGAATGAGATATGTTGTAGGATATGGAGTGTGTGGATCATGGAAATGAATCCCAGTTGTGACAAGAGGCGTTTAAGGATAACCCGATTAATGGGTACACGTCGTTCGTTAAGGAAGTAGCTCCGTTCCAGAGGAGAGCCACTCTAGGGTTTAAGGAATCATTGGATGGTTGGTTAAGTGTGGACGTGTTGGTTATAGGTTGAGCCCGTTGAGGCGAAATGTTATGTGTTGTACGTCTATGGTTTGTATGCATGATTTAAATATAATCAACTGCATGCTAAGACGACAATTAGTTGTGCGTGGCCCGGTAGCATGTGGGCTGCGGGATTACCATACCAGCAAAGGTGCTGAGCCCCTTGGGGGCCACCCTTTCTCTCCTTTTCTATTTCAGGTACAAGGAGCTGGAAGCCGTTCGAGAGTAGGACGAGGTAGATGTTTATACATGGGTAGCCATTTAAATGGCGTGAGTAAGATAGGCGTAGTAAGAACGAAGTTGTTATCGGCAGTAGTTTGTAAATACTCGGTACAGGGGGAGTGTATGTATATAATAAATGTTGAAGATGGAATGAGGATTGTATTGTGTAGTTGCTCGGGAATCTAGTCCATCAGACCGATACAAATGTACATGTATTAGCCTTGTTAGCCACGTGGGTGGTTAACGGCGTAACACCATTGGAATAAGTAATGTGATGAGTTGAGTTTCCGCTGCAGATTGTTATTATGTGTTTGTTGTTGGATGGGGTGTTACAAAAAGTGGTATCAGAGCGAAGTATCGCTCTGATGACTGAATTACCGAGCTTAGGAAATACCGAGTTAGGATTTAAGTACTTTGGGTTAAGGGTTGAGTGATAGCGTGAGAGATACGCTAGTTAGGAACTACCAGTGGCTACTGGAAACCTACAATATCCATCCCACCCTCCACAATCCCTGTATATAACTTGGGAAACAACGCCAGAGAGATGGGAGTCCACTCTCATACTCGGGAATACCCGATCTGGCTGTTATTAAATACCTTTAGGGTACGGAGAACCTGTCACACGGTAGATCCCGAAAACTGGGAATCCCGGAGACGGTCTCCATCTAAACAGTGTTAACCGCATCTCATAGCGAAGAGCGAAGAATCAGTTTACAAGAAGAATAGAATTTCCGGCAACCTGGGTCGACATGCCGAGCAGTCGAGAATAACCAGCTTGCAACGCACCAACCGTGCAGCAGACAAGAAATGATTAATAAAACCCGAGACGAGTGTCTACGGGACCACAGTTGATAAATAATACACCAACGGAATACCAACCGACAAGGGAAACTACAACGTAGTGCCCAAACAAGAGACAAGCCTCGGTAACCACGACAAGTGCGTGGAACGGGCTATAAAGAGGATACGATACTAAGTAAAGGGGACTCCAAGAATGGGAGACACCCCAGTTGATAATACTATGTGAATACAGTGAGAAGTCACCTATAGGAGTATTTATCAAGGCAGTAAGATCAGTGGGGGCCAACAAGGCCACTGATGACAATATGTGTCAAAACAATACCACAACCGGTATGTGTCAAACCGATAGCCAGTTAGCATGGCGCACTTGCCATAGCAAGTGCTGCTATAACAGGACTGTTCGGGAAATTCATAACCACTACAGGTACTTGGAAAAGTACCATGGAGTTAAATGTGATCATTGTAACCGTGGAAGGGCTTAATAGCCTAACCTCTGTGATTGTAAGTACACCAGTCAGCAAGAAGCTAGACTTGGCTAAGGTAAGAAGATGTGTGAAACCATGAAAATTTTCTTTCAAACCCAAATTTATTCAAACCCTCTCTTTCAAAACCAGATTTTCTTTCAAACCAACACTTCTTTCCAACCTTCTTTTAAACCAAACCAGTGAAACCAGGGGCAATTGACAAGGATACAACAGTGGATAAACCTTCCCTCGATTAAGTTCGGGAAGCAAGGAATGAATATTGTCACGGGACAATATAAGGGAGTTGACAACAGAATACTTCACCTAGGCGTGTGACGGACACTACAAGTGTACCAACTGTGTTGTGGGATGACCGCACTCCGATAGGAGCATGTGGGCCTAACAGACCTACTTATAGGCTAGTTGGGTAAGTAGTAATGTATCAGTATGATACCCCCATATATGTATACGAGTAGAGTCCGAAACACGGGGAGTAGTCGACTCCGTCTACGGTCAGCAGTATAAATCAAACAAAAGCTAGAGATTACAAGGAATGATTGAAGTTAAGGACTCAGTTGAGATAACCAGACTAAAGGAGTCAGTGAATTATTTCAAGGAAATGTTTAAGAGTCAGGAAGTGCGAAGTGCACTAACTGTTTATAAGACATCACTCATGTCTTAAGAATTCCTCAGGGATAAACATTATAGCTGGAATGGTGACCCAGCCTGTAATGGCAAGCAGATGCCTAATGTGGACACATTAATGTGCAACAAACGGGATGAAATTCCCAGAATGAGTACCTACACTACCAGGAAATGTGATCTTCACAAAAGGAGGTAATAAGCAGATAAGAACGCAAGCGGCGTGGCTAATGGAATATACCAATAAGTGTGAAACAAATGTAAAGCATAACGTAGCAACACCCAGGAGCAACCCTTGAGGGGTGTTCGCATCAACAATTGTTGAACAAAATGACATGACAGAAACACAAGGGTTGAAACTAACACCCAGTTTAGACATAATTGTCAGGAGACGGACTGACAAACCTAAGGGGCATCCCATGAAAGGAAACGTGATGCAACGACCTTGTAATATTGTACAGAGAAGTACATGTGTGTGGACAGCCTATAATGAGCCCAGCTCAAGGCAAATAAGGCTTATAAGCCATAAGCAAGATATGTTATATAAATTCGATTGATGGTATAAGTGAATAGAGTGGTAAACGAACCACTGCATTAAGAGTGGGGATACCTCTCGATATTGTGAGACCGCAGGAGCGGTAGTTATGTAAATCAAGTTCAAGAAATATGTTAAGGATTGACCATGTTGTTATTGAAAGAGAAATTAGCTTAGTAGTATGTGTATAAAGTGAAGCACCTGGCTGAAAACGCCGGCTTGTGACTCGAATGATCGATGCTCAAGAGCATTCAGTGGTCATCCAAATGAGGGATGAACCATAATATGAATAATGTAAATTTATGTGGAAGTTAATGTGACAGTAAAATACTATGTGAGTTAGTGTTATACAATAAGTGAGGCACGGTGCGCAGTAAGCGACCGTTGTATAAGTGTTGTTGAATGATAATATGGTAGTCGAACCAAATTACTAGATAAGAGTCTCAGTGAAGGACAGTGTGAATTCCATGGCGAGTCGCATAAGGGATTTACTGTCAAGAGTTTACGCCTCTGCACTCTGTATGACTGAGTGTTTTGGTATTGCACTTGTGCAGTAATGATCGAATGAGATAGCTAGGAATGGAAACATGTTGATTGTGGACAAATAACGTTATGATGGCCGATGCATAGGAAATGCAAGACCGCACCAATAAAGAGTGCTTGTACAAAACCAAATGTGGAGGCATGATTAACAGTAAGTGACTACAGTAGCACTAACTGCCAATATCGGTATGGAATATACCCCAAATGTTATAAATAGCTGAGAGAGCACTACACACTAGGTAGTAGCTCAATCTCAACCGACAGTAAGTCGGTAGAAGCAAGTCAATCATTGTGAATTACTAGTAGTATACGCTGTAAGCTGTTGGAGAAGTGGATGGAAATCGTGAAACTCACCGAATTCGCTCAGGGTAAGAGATACCATGCGTCGGTTGAGAAACCATTGTTACCTCGATAAAGGTAATACATTGGAGATGTACAATACAGTAACAGTAACGAATGGGGCAAACTAGCTCTATAATTATCAGGGTTGCGCAACAGAGGCCAGTGAGCCCATGCGTCAGATACCGGATATACATTGTGAATATGAATGGATGGCTAGTATCAATGCCTAGAAGCCTTACAGGCCAGGACCGAAACCGGTTATGAGTTACAACTCCAATGCGAATTCTTGGTTTAGGGACTAAACCGCCATTATGGTTAAGATCCTCTAATCAGAATCCATTGTGTAATAGACCACGTGGAAGTTAAAATACTTCACGATGGCGAACATACTAAGCTAATGCTCAGTGATTGATTACGTGGGCGTAATCCCTTTTAAGGGGGTAGAGCGCAAAACCACTTAGTGTGTTTTACCGTACAAGTGTACGTGAACTGGGTTGTGCATAGCACAAAATGATGTTATTATGGTTGGCGCGTGTGTTTATAAACATACGCATTTATTTGTGGGTAAATTGTGGTAATTGCGCACAGAGGATGCGAATACCATTGTGGGAAGAGTGTTCATTTTGTTAACAGTGGTGTGTGAGAGTACAAGTGGAAGGGAGTAAAGAAACTCCCGGGGATCTAAAACCCCGATGGTGCATAAATGTAAGCCATGTATTGTATTTTGATAAAAATATATGTATATATATACAGTGTTGTGATTTATGAAGGGTTATGAGACCGACATAGAACCTAGTGAGAATTGAATTCCCTAGGTAACTTGAATTAAGTTGGATTTGGGTGATGATTGATAGACGGAGTTCTATCCCTTGGAGATGTAATGATTATGACTAGAAGGATTTAAAGATAGAAAATGGGACATGCTTGAATTAGTTGTTGGTTGAAAAAGAAGGGAGGTGAAACTTGATTATCATGAGATCAAGGGAAGCCGAACACAAATTGGGGTGGAAAGATAGTTCAACACTGATGCTGATCACATCAGGTTGGATGACTCTTGAAGCTCCCTGTAAGTGGTCATAATAACTATGTTAAGAAAGATACAAGGAGCATAAACTGGACTTGGAGTGTGTGGTGTTTTCAAAAGGATTTTCAATTGGTGTTTTCAAACAATCGATTAATATTTGAATAAAAGATCTTCTTATACTTAACCTCGTAAAGAATATTTTTGTAGTACTTGCTCACGAGCTGAGGACGTATGAGCCTTTGTCTTCGGACCGGTGACATGAGAGAAGTACATATGTTAAAAATTAAGTGAATGTTTTGATCTCCCAAAGGAACGGGGACCAGAAAGTGTCCATCGCGACCGGGTTCTGCGGGATCACAATGTATATGTACTCAACATGGGACTTGAGCCCATGGAGAGATGGAAAAGGTATTTCTGTTGATATACATGCTATGACATGTTGTTTGGTATGTGTGATAAAGGTTATTTGACTTTGATCTCCTAAAGTGTATGCTATCAAGACCTATGAGTCTAAATGTGTTGTGTTACCGGGCCTACGAGTCCAAATGTGGTTATGTCACCCAGACCTAAGAGTCTGAGGGATATTGTATGGGTGCAAGTGTGGTGAAGGTACCCGGACCATTGAGTCCGAGGTTACCATGTGAATATGATATTTTATGTATAATGTGGATATGTTGCCCGGACCATTAAGTCCGAGGTTGGATGGAAAGGGGTGGTAATGGAAGTTTTATGGCTATAAGTAATTCCCGTATTCTAATCCAATGATGCGAGGAAATGTGACTTCGAGGACGAAGTTCTTTTAAGGGGGGTAGATTGAAATACCCCAACCTTGGTATGTTGTGTAAATGTTAAACTATGGTATTTAAAGGCTAAAAGTGCCTTAGAAACATAAATGAATCATTTAAACCATGGTAAAACACATAAAACACTAAGACACAGTACGAGCAAAAACATGCTCTAAGCTATGAGTGAACTTGGTTAGGACCCAAAGAGCCTACCAAGACTTAATAACATTTAATTATGATTTTATAAGGCTAATTAAGTCCTTAGGAAACTTTGGTAGACAATGAAACCAAACAAAACACAAGGTAATACCTTAAGTCAATATGAGCAAAAATGTGCTCTAAGCTGGGATAAATGTGTATAAGACCTAATGGTCATACCTATGCCCTAAAAATATGTTAATGAACATATTAAATCAACTACCAAAGAAAACCAAGCTTGAAAACAAGTTAAAACACAAAATGTGCTTTAAGAAGTCTTAAAGCACGTTTTTGAAAAATTGTCTTGTAAATGAGTTTTGAATGGCTAAATGTCCATCATTACTCTTTAATTAACATGTGTACTATATAGTATCACATTTGGGTGGCTATATCAATGGGAAATCAAAAATTTCACTTCTATGTGCCTTGATAGGTGAATAGTGACTTTATAACTAGTTTGTAACATATAATGTTATAAGTGATTAAAGTGAGTCAACAAAGACCAAACTACCCTAAGTATATTATGGGGGCCGGTTTTAGTAAGGTGAGTCATCACCATGTAAAATAAATTAAAGGAAGGAAGGAAAAGAAAGTAAAAGAAGAAAGTTACTTTAGTACATAAATATCTTCTAAAAGTAGACTCCAATCTTCATTCTTTCATTTCCTCCAATTCCCACCGTCTTCTACCTTCCTCTTTCTCTCCTTTACGATTTGCATAGCACCACACAAGAACTCCATCTTTGAATGCTTGTAACTCCTAGCTCCATGGTCCAAATCAATTTCAAGACCACCATTCTCTTAGTTAGGTCAAGCTCTACACTTCTACCTTTTCAAATCTTCAAGAGCTCAATTTGGTGCCATGAAGAATCACCATTGATGGAGCTTGAGCTTGATTCACTACACATTATTCTCTCCTTTGCTTCAGGTAAGGAAACTCAAAGAAAATCATGTTTCCTCCATGTTTTGTGTTGTCCGAAAATCACCATAATGGAGTCTTATATTGCCTTGTTTTAGCTTCATTTGAATCTTCCAAGGGCTAGGAGGAGTCCTCTCTTGATACTATTCAAGTTCTCTTTCCATTCCAAGGTAAAACAATCACCTTAATGTGTTAAAAACAATATGTAACTAGGGTTTACAATGAGAGAAGCATAAAGCTTGAATACTCATTATGTTGTTTGTATAATGTTTAGAAGTTGACAAACAACCAAATACCCCACCGGTTTACAAGGAAACAAGAAAGAAGTTTGTGAGGAAAAAGGAGGTAAACAAACTATCTCAATGTAGTTTAAATGCCTTAGGAGAAATGAGCTTGATTGCTTGAAAAATACCTAAGAGCCAATGGTGAATGAGCTAGTAAAATGTTCTCAAGGAGACTAGTAAAAGAACATATGTTTTGGTGTATGTATTTGCAGGTCAAAGGCATTATTTATGTGGGAAATTCAGTGTTTAAGGTTTATGCAATTTAAGGGCCTAAGAGCCATGTATTTAAGGGCCTAAGTGCCAAGCAATTTAAGTTATGCACTATATTGTGATGTAGTGCTTAATGGGTGAAGTTTGTGTATAAAATGTGTTTGATGGATTTTAGGTGTTCTTGAGTGAATAAGGTAAAAACCTAAGTGTTTGGATGTGGGTATATACTAGAGAAGCTATGGCCAAATTTGGGAAAATGTGTAAGAAGTTCTAAGTGTTGTAAGTGAGTTTTGGTGAACTAGGAAGGGTTAAAGGTGAATGAATGTTTACTTGAGAAGAAAAACATGTATTATGGTGATTTAGAGTGATGCAAGGATTTAGGTGTTGTCTTGGAAGTTCTAGGAATTCAATGGTGTTTTAAGAATGTATTAAGTCATGGAGGAGTTGTTTAAGGTATAGGTCATGTTGATGAATTCAAGGAGAGATGATGTTTAGGTAAGGTTTTGAGAAAGGAATTAAGGAGTTGTGAAAGAGAAGAGTTGGTTAGTAAGAGAAGATGCTTGGGAGATGATGTTAAGGTGTAGAGGAAACACCTTGGTATGTGGTCATTATGGTGAATTACACTTAGAAATCTTAAGGAGAAAACATAGTAAGTGTAGGAATTTTGTGGAGATATAAGTAAAGGTTTAAGGAATTAGAAAAAATAGTATTGTGAGTGTTTAAGAATATCTTAAGGGTGTGTTTGAAGTGCCAAATGATGTTAGAATACATTAAGAGGCCTTAGGAGAGATTTGGTGATGATTGGCAAAGTTTGGGTAAGATTAGAGGCGACCGACCCAGGGGCCGACCAGTTTTTGGGTGGTCGAGCCTCTGTTAGATGTTAGGTAAGTGTTCGGCAATGGACCGACCCAGAAGGTTGGGTCGGACATGGGTCGGCGGTCATGTCTCAAAGGAAGAAAAATGTTCGCACATGGACCGACCCAGTCGAGTGAGTCGGACGTGGGTCGGACGGGCATGTTTATAAGGAAGTAAAAGGGTTCTGTAATGGACCGACCCAGAAGGTGTCGGACGGTGGGTCGGTCGGACCAAAAACATGGTTTAAGGTTATGAAATGATATGTGATGATGGGGACTGGTAGGTAATGATGTTATAAGGTTGTTAAGGACATGTTAATGAGTTTAATGGCAATTAAGTGGGTGAAAGGTTGTAATAAAATGTGAGAGTAAAACAAGTTTAAAATGTAAAGTTATAACCAAGTTAACGGGGAAAAGTTATAAGCATTAGACTTTAAACAAACATGTTAACCCAATGTTAATAAAAACACATGTGATGTTAACAGTTGTTCGAGAATTGCTCGAGGAACATAAGTGGACGTGGTAAAGTGGACTCCGGTGACAGGTATGGTTTTCTTGCAACCTATGTCCTACCGGATTACACCGGCTTGTATGCCAATATGTTTTACTGAGTGTTGCCACCTTGTAAGATTAAAACATGTAATGAGTTTATAGTAATTCATTTATGTGGCGAATTTGGCCTCCGATACCATTAACCTCAAATATGTGTTAAACCTTAGCTAACCAATCTAGGAACACATGAGTGATCGGTATTCGGAGTTGACGGCCCAAACCTTGGGAACGTGCTAACCACGGCTATGTGTGAGTTAGTTGGACATTGTTGTTGTATGCAAGTGTGTGAACCTCCCTTGTGTGCTTAACTCGGTTATGATACCGTATGGTGTGTGGATGTGGTAGGCTCCATAATGGATCTCTAACTACTTATTTATAAGTGTATATGTACTAATGGGGGGTGAGGAGTCCGGTTGTTCCGGCCACGCGTGTGATGGACGGGAGTCGTTATCATATCCGGTTCGGCTCTCTTGGTGTATGTATAGGTGGTATTCCAATTTGGTTTCTACCTTCCCTTAGCTTATCCAAAGCTAGTTACTGACTCACGTCGGGCCACAGGGGCATACGAAAGTTATTTCGGTGTGCTTGGGATTACTATATCCGACACACCTTGGGTATAAGTTAACCGTTCTATATAACCGGACGGTAATGAGGATGGTAACGAGCTTAACATGGGATTGGCAAAAATCCCTAGGCTCACATGTATACTAACTATGGTGGAAGGTTCCTTGTGAGAACCGATTTTATGGTGTTATGTAATGTTTAGTGCTATGCAAATTCCCTTGCTATGATATGGTATATATATATATGTATGGATGTTTAAAATGATGGTGATGTTATCATGTGTCTCGAACAGGAAAGGTTGTTATGTGTTTGTTATATGAGGAATGAGATATGTTGTAGGACATGGAGTGTGTGGATCATGGAAATGAATCCCAGTTGTGACAAGAGGCGTTTAAGGATAACCCGATTAATGGGTACACGTCGTTCGTTAAGGAAGTAGCTCCGTTTAGAGGGAGCCACTCTAGGGTTTAAGGAATCATTGGATGGTTGGTTAAGTGTGGATGTGTTGGTTATAGGTGAGCCATTGAGGCGAAATGTTATGTGTTGTACGTTATGGTTGTATGCATGATTAAATATAATCAACTGCATGCTAAGACGACAATTAGTTGTGCGTGGCCCGGTAGCATGTGGGGCTGGGATTACCATACCAGCAAAGGTGCTGAGCCCCTTGGGGGCCACCCTTTCTCTCCTTTTCTATTTCAGGTACAAGGAGCTGGAAGCCGTTCGAGAGTAGGACGAGGTAGATGTTTATACATGGGTAGCCATTTAAATGGCGTGAGTAAGATAGGCGTAGTAAGACGAAGTTGTTATCGGCAGTAGTTTGTAAATACTCGGTACAGGGGGAGTGTATGTATATAATAAATGTTGAAGATGGAATGAGGATTGTATTGTGTAGTTGCTCGGGAATCTAGTCCATCAGACCGATACAAATATACATGTATTAGCCTTGTTAGCCACGTGGTGGTTAACGGCGTGTAACACCATTGGAATAAGTAATGTGATGAGTTGAGTTTCCGCTGCAGATTGTTATTATGGTTGTTGTTGGATGGGGTGTTACAATAGACCTAGGATCAGGCTATGATTGGATGGTGGTCTGGGTTATGACGGCCTGATGGTTTGGTGGAGGTAAGGCCAATGTTAGGCTTGAGGTGGAATGGGGTGGTGATGTTGAGCTATGGTTCGAATGGGTGTGTCATAGCAATTGTTGCAACCAACAATTGCCCCCAGTACTTTTCCTTAAGACAAACTGAGCTAGAGTTCATGGCAATCGATCGGAACGATCGATTGCCCCCAGTATTTTCTTTTATTAAACGTGCACGAACGAGTCTCGTCCTTACAGGGTCAAGGCTATGTTTTATGTGGTGCTTCCTAACCTACACTCGGCGTGTTTGAGCTTGCACTCGTTTCTTACCTACGGTCACAACTTCTCGACCATTGAATTTGATATTCGACGGATTTACGCATTTGATCTGTTACTTTCACGTGATTGGACACACAACTATCAAGTCGAAAGTCTTTAAAGCTTATAACGTGGCCATGGGGTGTGATGAAGGACAACGGGACCATTGAGGGATATTTGAGGTATGTGGTGCTTAAGTGGGTGACCAAAGCTGCAACTTGCGTCTTCTCTCGGTTCATCTTCCTTGTCTTGAAGTCGTCTAGGCTTTGTGCTGACGTGTTTCGAGCTTCTGGACTTGACTTTTGTCCTCTTCACCATTTCTCTTTTCTTGTCATTTGAATTTCTTCGAGGCACTTCGGGATTGGCTTTTTGTTTTATCCTTTCTTGACTTTGCCTTCGGGGTTCTTGTGTTTCCCGGCTTTGGGCTTCGAGAGCTATTTTGATGTGAGCTCTTTTGATCCTGTGTCACTCTGGGACCATTTGCGGATCGCTTCGTCATGCTGATAGTAGCATTGCCTCTTTGGACTGATGAGACTTTGTGTATCTGAGAGTCGGGCTCCTCGCTTCCTTTGGTCACTGGGTTGACATTCATCATGGATGGATTATTTTGTGGAGCTCATAATATGAAAAAGGGTATACGAAAGCTCAAACGGGGGTGCCTAGGGTTTAATGATAGGGTTTACAAGCTTTTGGCTATGTGGTATGCTCACCTAGGTGCTTCGTCATCCTGATAGAAATTTTGGTATCTGTTCTTTGTTACTTTTCGCAAGATTCTAAGAGTAAATTTATAAATTATCTCCTTCGGTCGGAGTTATGCCGTTTACCTCACTTTGAACGTGGTCACCGGGTCGTGTAAAAATGACACGCTCGTTCACTCATGGTTTTTCCGCTCAAGACACTCTCACGAATTTCACTCAGAGACTAGTTCACACGTTTAAACAAAAGATTCAAAGACAATGATTCTAAACTCAGATTGCCCCTAGTATTGATTTGGGGTTTGTGACAACAGTTTTATAGATGTGGGCCTTGAACCTCATTGTGGGTTGTTTGGATATTATGTGGTGAGTTGTGGTGTTTGGTTAGGCATGTTCAAATTTTTAGAAACAAGAGACAAGCCGTTCCATCGCATAGTCAGAAAATGATTACTTCGTGAGTGCTCTTTTTTTTAAGTTTTTTCGAATAAACGAATGATGCTTTGTACAAAAATTATGAAAATGGAACTATGTTTTATTCAACAGAAAGAATAATGTTGGAAGTTACAAACTCAGGAAAACTACCGAAAATGATTCAAGGGAACTAACTACTACAAAAGTTGAAAGACAACTAATCAAGAAAAGAAATGCATTTAATGAGAAAAACAATAAAAAAAACATATTTCTGATGATGCCTGGGCACACGTGCTCTGCGCTCTCCACCATGTTCTTAGAATTGGAACCCTTGGTCAATCAGATCCTGGATTCTGTGTTGTAGAGCTCTGCAGTGGTCAGTGTCGTGACCGGGCAGCTGATGAAAGTGACAAAATTGATTAAGATCCTTCCCCAAATGAGTAGTTCCTGGCCTCAGGGCGAGCGGTTGCATCGGATATCTTCCTCGAAGCTCTTCAAGTGCTTGTCTTGGTGTTCGGCCGATGTCTGTAAACTCTCTCTGTCGAGAACTCCGTCGGGATGGTTCTACTGTCCCAACGCTCCAACCATGTCCTCTTGACTGTCGATCACTGTCTTCCTCATGTTGTCTGGTTCTCTTACAGGTGCAGCTTTGGATGCAAGTTGCTGCTCCTGGTTGTCTGATCACTTTCCTGAGTTCTGTAGCAATTTCTTTGACATTCCCCTCCGATCCTCGGACCCTAATGGAGCCAACTTCAATGCATTCATAAAGGGTGTTGAGAAGCCTGCCCACTAACTCATCCTGAGCTTGACGTTCGGACTCGAGGGAAAGAGCCTTTGCTTTCAACTCTTCGATAACAGCAACGTAGTTAGGTTCCACGGCGTCCATGGCAGCACTATGCCTCTGCTCCATGGCTTCAATGGTGGCCATGTGCCTTTGTTCCAAAATTGCGAGCTGGGCTTCCATGTCGATTGGACCGTACTTAGGACTTGAGTATACCTGTGTCCAAGGTGTCCATTATTAGCTAACAAAAGGAAGTGGGCTGAAACATGATGCTTCACAAGATAGATCGAAACAGACTTAGGCTGAAAGTAAGTGGGCCAGGATACCCAGAGAATGAGGTGTTTTGAAATACCCCAAACTTAGATATGGTGTTCAAATGATAAACTAAGATATAAGGAGGCTAAATAATGCCTTAGAAACATTAAGAAACATTTCTAATCAAAGAAAATATAAGGAAACACCAAAAGAGCAGTTTTGACAAAAAACGCGCTCTAAGCTTGGAGAGACTTGGGAGAGTACCCAAATATTGTTCTAAGACCTTAGTAATATCCTAATGGTCATTTTAAGTCAATTACCAAAGAAAACCAAGCTTGAAAACAAGTTAAAACACAAAATGTGCCTTAAGAAGTCTTAAAGCACGTTTTTGAAAAATTGTCTTGTAAATGAGTTTTGAATGGCTAAATGTCCATCATTACTCTTTAATTAATATGTGTACTATATAGTATCACATTTGGAGGCCTATATCAATGGGAAATCAAAAATTTCACAACAATGTGCCTTGTTTTTGATGAATAGTGAATTAATAAGCTAGTTATAAAGTCTATAAGTGAGAAATTTGGTCAACAAAGACTGGTTAATTACCCTCATCACTAAAGGGGGCCGGTTTCTTAGGAGGTGAGTCATCACCTTCATGAGTCATTAAGCAAATAAGAGAGCAAAAGAGAGTTATAAAGTAAAAGCACTATTCACCTTTTACATAAATATCACTTTATTAGTTCTCTCTCTCCTCACTTCTTCATTCTCCCTTGTTTCACACGGTTTCTTGCTCTCTTTCTCTTCTCCATTCACGTAGAGCTCACCTCCATGAAAGCTCCATCTTCCCTTGGCCACATCTTGCTCATTTAAGCTCCAAATCCAAAACAAAATACATATTCTTCTTAGTTAGCTCAAGCTCCTCCTTTCTATCTTTTCAAAACTTCAAGAGCTTCATTTTGGTGCCAAGTCAAACCACCATTAGAGGAGGAAATTCAAGTTTGGAGACTCCATTGACATCTCCATTCTCTTAAGGTAAAGAAAGTGTAAGAAAATCTAGGTTTCCACCATTTTCTTCACATGTCCGAAAATATATACTCATGGGACTCCATGTTTATGCCTTGTTCTAGCTTGTTTCTACTCTTCAAAGGAGAGAGGAGGTCCTTCTTTCTTCACATCCAAGTTTGTCTTGAGAAACCAAGGTAAAACAATCACATTAATACCTTAAAACATATTTTTAACCTAGGGTTTGTTCCTTAGGGTTAATGTGTTATCTAGTACTCATTGGAGTCATTGGATATTGGTTAGAACATTGGCAAGGAGACACACATTGGTGACCGAGATTGAACAAAGAAAAACCTAAGGAGAAAAGCTTTTAAGCTTGTGAGAAAACAAGGTAAATTACTTACCTTGAGGTGTTTTGTTGTTTAAGGGAATGAGATGTAGGTATATGATGAGTTTAGTGTAGATATTGGGAAGGTGTTATATTAAACCTAGGAGAAACAATGACTATACTTGTGAACTTGTGACTAAGGAGCAAATGAGAAAAAGAGATAGTTTAAGAATATCAAGGTGAAGTACAAGAAGCATTCTATTTCAATGGGAGCCTTGTTGAGTGTATTTGCAGGTTGAAGGCATATATATGTGGAAATTCAGTGGTTAAGATTATTGTCATTTAAGGGCCTAAGTGCCAAGCATTTTAAGTTTAAGCACTATATGATGATGTGGTGTGTGGTTTTGGTGTAAATTGGGTGTTAAGTGTTGTGGTGAGAATTTGGGTGGTGTTGGTTGTTTGATGGAGAAAAACCATGTATTAGGGGGTATTATATACTAGAGAACCTATGGCAAAAATTTAAAGGAGAGCTTAAGTGTTTAAGACATTCTAAGAGAATTTAATGACCAAGGAGGTACTAGGATGTTCTAGAGGTTGTCTTGGTGAAAAAGGGAGAGAATAAGGTGTTCTAAGAACTTATAATGACTTAGGCATTACTAGGAAGGATTTAGAAATCAAGAGAATGTATTTGAGTATTTAGGACTTAGGCAAATGTTGGTGCACAACTAAGAAGGAAATAATGTGTTGATGATGAAGTTTAAACTTGTGAAGGAACTTTTAGTAGATGCTTAAAAGAGTTTTAGATGGTGAGAGATGCTTGGGAGATGATGTTATAGTGGTGAAGGAAACATTTGGCATAGTGGTTACATTAGGTATGAACCACCACCTAGAAACCTAAAGGAAAGAATTACAAGTGTAGCATTATCACAAGGAAAATGCATAATGACTAAGGTGGATTTTGGTGAATGATTTAATGTGTTTAGAGGAGGGCTTAAGGTGTATTTGAGGTGCCCAAATGAGGTTATAGCATATTAGTATATATGAGGAGAAGTTTGGAATTGAAAGAGGCAATTTAAGAGGAGGGTCTGTAGAGGACCGACCCAGGGTCCGACCCAGTGTTGGGTCGGTCGGGCCAAGTTAAGCCAGCCGGAATGCCTCTGGACTGGACCGACCCAGGGGGTTTGGGTCGGTCGGCTTAACCTTGGGTCGGTGGTCGGGCAAGGTTTAAGTAAGAAAATGGTTCTGTAAGGGACCGACCCAGAGGGTCTGGGTCGGTCGGTCTAGCTCTGGGTCGGTCGGATGGGTTTCAAGAGACGGAAGAGTTTCTGTAATGGACCGACCCAGGGGTAGGGTCGGTCGGTGGGTCGGTCGACCCTTAACACTTAGAAAAAGAAAAAAAGAAATTTCGAATTCTAAGAATGGTGATAGGTAATGAGGTATACCTTTGGTAGGGTGGTAATGGTTAGGACCCTAAGAACTTAAGGAACTAAGTTAAGATTAAGTATAAGTTTTGATGTTTAAAAATTAAGTGGAAAACTAAGTGGCAAAGACTTGGGAGGACATTGAATGGGAATCCCTAGGGACTAAGTGAGTTAAGTAAGGTGCAAATAACTAATGACCTAAAAATGAATGAATGTTTTAGGTTTGTGAATTGGGACCCCGAGGAAGGTTAAACGAACAACGATCGACGGTGAACGGTACAATCTTTCCTGTGACCTGCTTGCTAACGAGGTGTCCCTCGGCTTGTGTGCTATCTGTTTATTTGCTATGACTAAGACAAGACAAAGCATGCAACCGGTCAAATTTATTCTCGATGTGAATGTGTTTACTCCACACTAACCCACGAGACTTGAGAATGTTGCTAACTAAGTTTAGTACTCACTGAGTTAAGGTTAAGAACTAAGTATCGGTGATTGTTGGTTTTACCCGTCAAGGTTTAACTAACACTTGGTAATTAAGGCTTTCACTAACCATAACTTGGGGTGGGAGTGAGGAATCCGGAATGGTACCGGCACATGTGTATTGGGGGAGGTCGGTATCTGAATCAGATCCGACTTCCAAATAAGACTGGTCATTAGACTCGTCGCCTAGGGTCAACAAATCGACCCGACCACCCGGGCTACTGTTTGAGGTGGGAGGCACATTAAGGATGGCGTGGGGGGATCAAGCCTACATCCCCAACAAATTAAGAAAGGTAGCTTATCGTCGGATAGTGCACTGCTACCGGCTAGGGTTAACCAAGCCCTACAAAGATAAGCAACCAACTAAGGGCTAACCAATCTAATAGTGGAGCGGTTGGCAAGTATAAGGTTAAGGAGATTGTGGATCTAAGGGGTTAAGAACTAACTCACTTATTAAGGGAACGCCTGAGTCGTTCGTTTGCTTATGAGCTAATTATGTTCATTGTGGTTGTTGGTTTGTTGTGCTTCATATTAAGCTTATTGCGCTATTTATGCTTATCATGTTAATCAACTCCCATGCTATCGACAATTAGTCGTCGTAGCCCCGTTAGCTTGGGGGCCATGGGAGGGTCGTACCAGCATTCGTGCTGACCCCCTTTGGGGGCTGTTTTTACACTTGCAGGTAAGTGGCCGATGAAGTCACACCACGAGAGTAGGAGCGGGTAGCCCTAGGTGGGACTTTATTTTGAGTACGGGTAGCGCCTGTGCACCCGTCTGTTAGTAGTGGCATATGAGATATATTATATGGTTTGAGAATACTTAAAACTCGGATGGTGTATGTATTTTGGATGTACGGTTGTAAATATTTAAATTATGGTAATTCTTGTTGGTTAGACCGTAGCTAGGTCCTGGTGTTACTTTATTCCGCTGCGACGTTAAGTATAGTTTGTTAAGTTGCGATAACCACGATTGGCTTAGGACGGGGTGTTACAAAAAGTGGTATCAGAGCGTAGTTACGCTCTGATCAAGAAATACCGGACTTGTGTGACCACCGAGTTAGGATATAAGAAAGGAATAAGTGATGGGATAAGGGTGTGAGAAGTTAGAGTGAGTAGAGTCAGATGACCACTAATAAGTGTGGATTGTCTTTACCGTCTACGGACGTTATAAACTTACTAACCAAAACAATGGTGAGTACGAATCTAATGTAAGTTATGCTTGTTCAGATGGCAGGACGCCCTAGAGGAGGCCGAGGTCGCGGCCGGGGTGAGGATACTTCAGGGATACCTGGAGGGCAGACGATCGCAGAGATCGTAGCTGCCGCTTTAGGGCACATGGGCTATCAGCCTGGTGTGGGTGCACCACCTCCACCGCCACAACCTAGGGAACCAAACTGGGTGAAGAGTCTAGCAGATCTTCGACCCGCCCATTTTAAGGGGGAGACCGATCCCGCCAAGCTTGAGGCGTACATCTCCGAACTGGAGACCGCCTTCGAGACCCTTGATGTCCCTGCTGGGATCAAGGTGCGCTTAGCTGCTTTCTACCTGAAGGGGGCGGCAGGCGATTGGTGGAAGCTGGTGAGGGCCGAGCATGTGGCCAATCCAGAGTTCGGCTGGGAGCAGTACACCGCCTTGCTACGAGCAAAGTACTACCCCGCCCATGTCCAGACTAAGAAGCGCTTACAGTTAGATGCGCTTAAGCAGTCGGACAAGATGACAGTGGACGAGTATTACTCAGAGTTCACTGCCTTGCTCCGTCTTCTGCCAGGTCTAGGGTATTCAGACCAGATCTTGGTGGACCGCTTCTATGGCGGGCTTAGCCATCGACTCCGCTACGGCATGGGGCCGACGAGTTACACTACCTTGCAGGTAATAAGAATGATTGAGAATTGAGTAAGTGATGAATAAGATTTAGATTGAGGAATAAGTATGACTAATACCATGGAAAAGCAGGAGTGCTATCATGCCGCTGCTAAGGTAGAGATAACCGTCCAGCTGAGGGACGAGGAGAACGCTAAGAGAAAGAGTGCTGGGAAGAGTGCGGAACACCAAGGGCAAGGAGGGTACAAGAAACAAAAGTACCAGCCTCAAGCCCAGAAAAATCAGGACCCGAAGGGGAAGGAGGGAAAGGAGAAGGCTCCGGAAGAGCCATTGAAGCTGACGTATGCTTATGCAGCTACACCCCTGCGCTCTAAGGCGCCAAAGGGATCTGAGACTGAGAAAGGAGCTGGTGGTGGATACCAGCGACGCTTCATCTGTAGGTGGTGTCACAAGGACCACCCCGGGCTCGACTGTAATGGGAATAAGGTGGAGTGTAACTTTTGCGGAGTACTTGGACACCGAGCATACGAGTGCTACGGGAATCCGGAGAGTAAGAATTACAGACCCAGTTTTAAGGTTAAGGCCAAGACTGATCAGGCATCTGGATCTGACGGTCAGAGGAGGGGGCAACCAGCTGCAGACAAGAACCCGAGGGTGACCCAAAAGTCGGGACCCACACTACACATGGTGGACCGGGACGATAAGCCTGAGCCCTCATCGAGGCCAGGTACCACTATAACCATTTAGTAATAAAACTACCTGCTTACCGCATTATCATGCATGTTTGGTGAAATAAATGAGTTAAGTAAGAATAAGGTGAGATTAGAAACTTAATGAGATATAACCTACTATCACTCTAGGAAGATTCAACATCTGCTACCCAATACCATCTACACCTAACCCGGGGCACACCGACATCGAAATCATAGACTTTCCAACCGAACAATGTCAGGTTATCCGCCCAGGTATGATTCTATTAAGGGGGTACCTGACACCCGAAGCAAATAGCCATCATCAGGAGATGCAATCAACTAGGAATGGGACCGGGAGGTTTTTACACACCGGAGTACCCAGGGGGAGCAAGGATGAAATTAAAGATGATGAGCTTGGGCAAGGATTGGAATCCGTATGCCAAGAACTACCAAACCATGAGGGAGCAAGATGGAGTCTCACCACCGGGAATACCCGAAGAGTTCCATCCAGTTAACAAAGTCGTGGAAATCGCTCAGCAGTTGGAGGCTGAAACCGATTCCAGACATCCAACCAGACATTTGCATTGTAAACTTCTACGAAAAAGATGGGAAACTGGACTACACAGATATAGGACGAGACAACGGAATCTCTCGAAAGAGGGATACCCGTAGTGTCTTGGTCCATTGGAGATGATGCGGAGAGTTTTTATACGGCGAGCAGAAGCGTGCGGACCGTGCAGATAAGATAGTACTTAAGTCAGGTGATGTATTAATTTTGGGAGGAGAATCAAGGATGTTATACCATGGAATTAAGAGAATCAAGCTGAATACGCACCGTCAGCAGTAATCAATGCGGCATAGAGACCAGGAAGATTAAACGTAACCTTTAGACAATATTAGCCATGTAATGTTTAGAATGAGATGAGAAATGAGATGTAAGATTGAAGCACCTGTTGTAAACAGGATGGTCATGAATAAAATAACAGTTGTGTTCATATAATTGTTACGACTCTTGTTATACCATCAATACTCATGGAGCTTGTGAACACAATTAGGTTATGGACTCGGTACGGAAGGTGCACTAAGCATACTTACAGAGGCACAGGCCGACGCCAGCGGTACTATCCTCACCGGCACCTTTCCGATCAATGGATTGAGGCATCAGTTCTCTTCGACTCAGGGGCCTCGCATACCTTGTCTCGGCATCATTTGCGAGCAGGTGGGGCTAGACGCTAATGAGCTACCCGACTTCACGGTTACGCTCCCGTCTAAGGAGAAGGTTCGTTGCACTCGTTACTACCGAGGAGCCACCATCAGAATTAAGGGGGAAGACTTCCCAGTCAGTTTCATTGAGTTCAGTAACCTAGGATTTGATGTTATTTTCGGGATGAACTGGTTGGAGCGGCACCAGGGACGTACCTCTGCGCCGAGCATAGATGCTGCTCAGGAGAGTCCTGGTCTGGGGTAACAATATCATACCGCCAGAGGCCAAGAGCCTTCGACTAAGATCATCACCGCCATGGCAAGCATAGAGAATTAAGGAGAAAGAAGAAGTATACCTCTGCTATGTACAGGACATAGAGAGAGACCCTGAGTTCGACCCCGACTACCGGTAGTGTCGGAGTTCCCCGACTTATTTCCACGGGAACTGCCCGGCATGCCACACACTCGGAGGTAGAGTTCACCATTGAGCTGCTACCTAGTACCGGACCGATAGCCAAAGCACCATACGTATGGCTCCGGCGAAATGACTGAGTTAAAAGAACAATTGAAAGATTTGTTGGATAAAGGGATTCGTTATTAGACCAGTGTGTCACCATGGGGTGCGCAGTCCTCCTTCGTGAAGAAGAAGGATGGTAGTCTCGCCCCTCTGCATCGACTACAGAGAGCTGAATGCAGTGACAGTGAAGAAAGTACCCACTTACCCCGCATTGACGATCTGTTCGATCAGTTGAAGGGAGCATCAGTGTTTCCAAGATTGATCAGATCGGGGTATCATCAGATAGCCATTAAGGAGGGGATATTAAGAAGACGGCATTCCGGACACGATACGGCCACTATGAGTTTACAGTGATGCCGTTCGGTTTGTCGACGCACCGGCGAAGTTTATGGATCTGATGAACCGCTTGTTCCGGGAGCAGCTGGACAAGTCGGTTGTGGTTTTTATTGATGACATCTGAAGATATTCAAGTCTAAGGTGGAACATGAGGAACATCTGAGGAGAGAGTGTTGGAAATATTGAGGGAGAACCAGCTATATGCTAGTTCTCCAAGTGTGAGTTTTGGCTTGACCAGGTCTCTTCCTAGGTCATGTCATCTCAGATGCTGGGATGCGTGGATCCAGCAAAGATTGATGCCGTACGTACCTGGGCCAAGGCGAAGACTGTTACCGACATCCGGAGCTTTCTCGGTCTGGCAGGTTACTACAGGAGGTTTGTTGAGATTTCAGCAAGGTCGCAAAGCCGATGACCAGTCTGATGAAGAAAGATGCACCATTTCTGTGGACAGTGACTGTGAGAGATCATTTCAGCGCTTGAAGGACTCACTGACCACTGCACCGGTACTGACCATTCCAGACGGTACAGAGGGCTTTGAGGTTTATTGTGATGCATCCGGCAGAGGGCTGGGTTGCGTGCTCATGCAACATGGCAAGGTGGTGGCATATGCCTCACGCCAGTTGAAGAAACATGAGGAGAACTACCCCACACATGATTTAGAGCTGGGAGCTGTAGTCTTCGCTTTGAAGATATGGCGCCACTACTTATATGGGGTTAGTGTCACGATCTACACCGATCACAAGAGTTTGAAATACATATTCACTCAGAAGGAGTTAAATCTTCGACAGAGGAGATGGTTAGAATTTCTGAAAGACTATGACATTGACCTCCAATACAAAGAAGGGAAGGCCAATGTTGTAGCAGATGCCCTGAGCCGTCGAGCACACTCACTCCATTCGCTAGTTTCTTTCTCCAGCTTGGTTGATGAGGTGCGAGAGGCTCAGAGGACAGATGAGTATATGAGAGAGGTCAGACAGAAGCTGACAGATGGTACCTTTGAGAGTCAGAAATACGACTTCAGACTTCATGATGATGATCTGATCAGACTTAAGGGCCGATTATGCATACCACGAGGTAACACGGATCTGAAAGACCGTATACTTAGAGAATCACACTGTTCTTCAGTTTCCATCCATCCGGGAGCCTCTAAAATGTATAAAGACATGAAGAGATACTTCTGGTGGTCGGGGATGAAGACAGATGTTACCGAGTTCGTCTTGAGGTGTCTCACATGCCAGAAGGTGAAATTCGAGCACAGACGACCGGGCGGAATGGTACAGTCGATGCCAGTTCCGGAGTGGAAGTTCCATGATATCTCCATGGACTTCGTAGTTGGACTTCCACCTGCTAGGGGAGGTCTCAACATGATATGGGTGGTGGTGGATCGCCTTACCAAAGTAGCCCGATTCATACCGATGAAGGATACTTGGAAGGTGACCAAATTAGCTGAGTTATTTGAGAAAGAATCATGAGGCATCACGGCATACCAAAGACCATAGTGTCAGATAGAGATACCAGATTCCTTTCGAGGTACTGGAGAGCTACCAGAGAAGCGTTGGGTACAGAACTCAAACTGAGTACCGCGTTCCATCCTCAGACAGATGGTCAGACTGAGCGTACTATTCAGACACTCGAGGACATGCTGAGGGCATGTGCCTTAGACTTCCAGGGCAGTTGGATTGACAGATTGCATCTGATCGAGTTTTCATACAACAACAGCTATCACGCTTCGATCAAGATGGCACCTTTTCAAGCGTTGTACGGTAGACCATGTCGTACACCGCTCTGCTGGGATGAGTCGAGTGAGACGGTCATTATAGGACCAGAGTACTTAGAACAAGTTAAGGCTGAAGTTCAGCAAATCAGGGAGAACATGAAAGCTGCTCAAGATAGGCAGAAGTCGTATGCTGATGTTCGACGACGGGACCTGGAGTTCGCAGTGGGCGACCGGGTATTTCTGCGAGTATCACCGATGAAGTATTCAGGTTTGGGCAGAAGGGCAAGTTAAGCCCGAAATTTGTTGGTCCTTATGAGATTACGGAGCGGGTGGGCCCGGTTGCTTACAGGTTTTACCTGCTGAGCTGGGTAAAGTGCATGATGTTTTTCATGTTCACAGCTAAAGAAATACATGCACCACCCCTCCCATGTGTTAGCCTGAGAGGTTGACTTTAGAGCCAAATATGAGATCCGTGGAGACTCCTCAGAGAATCTTGGACAGTAAGACTAGGGACACTCGCCACAAGTCAGTGCGACTGGTGAAGGTTCTCTGGTCTAACCAGGATGTCGAAGAGGCCACGTGGGAATTAGAGGATAAGATGAGGGCGAAGTACCCTTCTTTATTTACTGACTAGATCGTCTGTATAGGGTACGGGGTACCCCTTTTTAAGGGGGGTAGAGCTTCCTCGCTTTTGAGTTAGGAAACGATCATGTTTGTCGTTTGTTTGGTTGTTTAAGATGTGAATTTGTGTAAGTTGCTACACTTCGGTGTAAGTTTGAGTTATGTATAATACTTATGTATTGTATTTGAGATTGACCTTTGAGTCTTGAGATGTATGAATGTGAATATAAGATGTGGTATAAGATTAAGAGAAAGTGTACCGTGAATGGTTAAGCACATGTCTGAACTTTGAGGACAAAGTTCTTTTAAGGGGGGTAGATTGAAATACCCCAAACTTAGATATGGTGTTCAAATGATAAACTAAGATATAAGGAGGCTAAATAATGCCTTAGAAACATTAAGAAACATTTCTAATCAAAGAAAATTAAGGAAACACCAAAAGCAGTTTTGACAAAAACGCTCTAAGCTTGGAGAGACTTGGGAGAGTACCCAAATATTGTTCTAAGACCTTAGTAATATCCTAATGGTCATTTTAAGTCAATTACCAAAGAAAACCAAGCTTGAAAACAAGTTAAAACACAAAATGTGCTTTAAGAAGTCTTAAAGCACGTTTTTGAAAAATTGTCTTGTAAATGAGTTTTGAATGGCTAAATGTCCATCATTACTCTTTAATTAATATGTGTACTATATAGTATCACATTTGGAGGCCTATATCAATGGGAAATCAAAAATTTCACAACAATGTGCCTTGTTTTGATGAATAGTGAATTAATTAAGCTAGTTTATAACATAAGTCTATATAAGTGAGACATTTGGTCAACAAAGACTTAATTACCCTCATTACTAAAAGGGGGCCGGTTTTTAAGGTGACTCATCACCTTCATGTCATAAGCAAATAAGAAGCAAAAAGAGTTATAAAGTAAAAGCACTATTCACCTTTTAAGATAAATATCACTTTTATTACTCTCTCCTCACTTCTTCATTCTCCCTTGTTTCACACGGTTTCTTGCTCTCTTTCTCTTCTCCATTCACGTAGAGCTCACCTCCATGAAAGCTCCATCTTCTCTCTTGCCACATCTTGCTCATTTAAGCTCCAAATCCAAACAAAATACATATTCTTCTTAGTTAGCTCAAGCTCCTCCTTTCTATCTTTTCAAAACTTCAAGAGCTTCATTTTGGTGCCAAGTCAAACCACCATTAGAGGAGGAAATTCAAGTTTGGAGACTCCATTGGCATCTCCATTCTCTTAAGGTAAAGAAAGTGTAAGAAAATCTAGGTTTCCACCATTTTCTTCACATGTCCGAAAATATACTCATGGGACTCCATGTTTATGCCTTGTTCTAGCTTGTTTCTACTCTTCAAAGGAGAGAGGAGGTCCTTCTTGCTTCATCCAAGTTTGTCTTGAGAAACCAAGGTAAAACAATCACATTAATACCTTAAAACATATTTTTAACCTAGGGTTTGTTCCTTAGGGTTAATGTGTTATCTAGTACTCATTGGAGTCATTGGATATTGGTTAGAACATTGGCAAGGAGACACATTGGTGACCGAGATTGAACAAAGAAAACCTAAGGAGAAAAGCTTTTAAGCTTGTGAGAAAACAAGGTAAATTACTTACCTTGAGGTGTTTTGTTGTTTAAGGGAATGAGATGTAGGTATATGATGAGTTTAGTGTAGAGTTTATATTGGGAAGGTGTTATAAAACCTAGGAGAAACAATGACTATTCTTGTGAACTTGTGACTAAGGAGCAAATGAGAAAAGAGATAGTTTAAGAATATCAAGGTGAAGTACAAGAAGCATTCTATTTCAATGGGAGCCTTGTTGAGTGTATTTGCAGGTTGAAGGCATATATATGTGGAAATTCAGTGGTTAAGATTATTGTCATTTAAGGGCCTAAGTGCCAAGCATTTTAAGTTTAAGCACTATATGATGATGTGGTGTGGTTTTGGTGTAAATTGGGTGTTAAGTGTTGTGGTGAGAATTTGGGTGGTGTTGGTTGTTTGATGGAGAAAAACCATGTATTAGGGGGTATTATATACTAGAGAACCTATGGCAAAATTTAAAGGAGAGCTTAAGTGTTTAAGACATTCTAGAGAATTTAATGACCAAGGAGGTACTAGGATGTTCTAGAGGTTGTCTTGGTGAAAAAGGGAGAGAATAAGGTGTTCTAAGAACTTATAATGACTTAGGCATTACTAGGAAGGATTTAGAAATCAAGAGAATGTATTTGAGTATTTAGGACTTAGGCAAATGTTGGTGCACAACTAAGAAGGAAATAATGTGTTGATGATGGAAGTTTAAACTTGTGAAGGAACTTTTAGTAATGCTTAAAAGAGTTTTAGATGGGAGATGCTTGGGAGATGATGTTATAGTGGTGAAGGAAACATTTGGCATAGTGGTTACATTAGGTATGAACCACCACCTAGAAACCTAAAGGAAAGCATTACAAGTGTAGCATTATCACAAGGAAAATGCCTAATGACTAAGGTGGATTTTGGTGAATGATTTAATGTGTTTAGAGGAGGGCTTAAGGTGTATTTGAGGTGCCCAAATGAGGTTAGCATATTAGTATATGAGGAGAAGTTTGGAATTGAAAAGGCAATTTAAGAGGAGGGTCTGTAGAGGACCGACCCAGGTCCGACCCAGTGTTGGGTCGGTCGGGCCAAGTTAAGCCAGCCGGAATGCCTCTGGACTGGACCGCCCAGGGGGTTTGGGTCGGTCGGCTTAACCTTGGGTCGGTCGGGCAAGGTTTAAGTAAAAATGGTTCTGTAAGGGACCGACCCAGAGGGTCTGGGTCGGTCGGTCTAGCTCTGGGTCGGTCGGATGGGTTTCAGAGACGGAAGAGTTTCTGTAATGGACCCCCAGGGGTAGGGTCGGTCGTGGGTCGGTCGACCCTTAACACTTAGAAAAAAAAAGAAATTTCAATTCTAAGAATGGTGATAGGTAATGAGGTATACCTTTGGTAGGGTGGTAATGGTTAGGACCCTAAGAACTTAAGGAACTAAGTTAAGATTAAGTATAAGTTTTGATGTTTAAAATAAGTGGAAAACTAAGTGGCAAAGACTTGGAATGAATGGGAATCCCTAGGGACTAAGTGAGTTAAGTAAGGTGCAAATAACTAATGACCTAAAAATGAATGAATGTTTTAGGTTTGTGAATTGGGACCCGAGGAAGGTTAAACGAACAACGATCGACTGAACGGTACAGTCTTTCCTGTGACCTGCTTGCTAACGAGGTGTCCCTCGCTTGTGTGCTATCTGTTTATTTGCTATGACTAAGACAAGACAAAGCATGCAACCGGTCAAATTTATTCTCGATGTGAATGTGTTTACTCCACACTAACCCACGAGACTTGAGAATGTTGCTAACTAAGTTTAGTACTCACTGAGTTAAGGTTAAGAACTAAGTATCGGTGATTGTTGGTTTTACCCGTCAAGGTTTAACTACACTTGGTAATTAAGGCTTTCACTAACCATAACTTGGGGTGGGAGTGAGGAATCCGGAATGGTACCGGCACATGTGTATTGGGGGAGGTCGGTATCTGAATCAGATCGACTTCCAATAAGACTGGTCATTAGACTCGTCGCCTAGGGTCAACAAATCGACCCGACCACCCGGGCTACTGTTTGAGGTGGGAGGCACATTAAGGATGGCGTGGGGGGATCAAGCCTACATCCCCAACAAATTAAGAAAGGTAGCTTATCGTCGGATAGTGCACTGCTACCGGCTAGGTTAACCAAGCCCTACAAAGATAAGCAACCAACTAAGGGCTAACCAATCTAATAGTGGAGCGGTTGGCAAGTATAAGGTTAAGGAGATTGTGGATCTAAGGGGTTAAGAACTAACTCACTTATTAAGGGAACGCCTGAGTCGTTCGTTTGCTTATGAGCTAATTATGTTCATTGGTGTTGTTGTTGTTGTGCTTCATATTAAGCTTATGCGCTATTTGCTTATCATGTTAATCAACTCCCATGCTATCGACAATTTAGTCGTGTAGCCCCGTAGCTTGGGGGCCATGGAGGGTCGTACCAGCATTCGTGCTGACCCCCTTTGGGGGCTGTTTTATACTTGCAGGTAAGCGGCCGATGAAGTCACACCACGAGATAGGAGCGGGTAGCCCTAGGTGGGACTTTATTTTGAGTACGGGTAGCGCCTGTGCACCCGTCTGTTAGTAGTGGCATATGAGATATATTATATGGTTTGAGAATACTTAAAACTCGGATGGTGTATGTATTTTGTTGTACGGTTGTAAAATTTTAAATTACGGTAATTCTGTTGTTTAGACCGAGCTAGGTCCTGGTGTTACTTTATTCCGCTGCGACGTTAAGTATAGTTTGTTAAGTTGCATAACCACGATTGGCTTAGGACGGGGTGTTACATTTTGGGCTGGAGTATCTTATGAACTAACTTGGGCTGAAATCTAGACAGATGGCTTTGATTGGGCCTGAGAGGTGAACCTAGATCTAGGGTTTGGGGCTAGGGCCCAAATAAGAAGTTTACCTAGTCTAGAATGACCCTTGGGCCGGAATGTGTTTGGGCTGGAGTAAAGCACATGGGCTGGAATGGTCCCTAAACCACAAATGGGCCCTAACTTTCCTTGGCCAGAGAATG
The DNA here is from genome assembly GCA_023374045.1 of Limonium bicolor. Lineage (NCBI taxonomy): Eukaryota > Viridiplantae > Streptophyta > Magnoliopsida > Caryophyllales > Plumbaginaceae > Limonium > Limonium bicolor. The sequence continues at coordinate 275,385,709 of CM041782.1, read as the reverse complement.
GTTGCTAAGCAGAAAAAGATTTTATTTTTCAGAACTTGTGGGTTATTCAAGTCTAGTGATTTCCTTTTTTTTTGGGCTAGAACTAATTGGATAATTTAAATTGGGCCAGAAGGAGAATCACCTAAGTTCTAAGCTTTTGGGCCGAAGCCCGAACGACTCACAGTAAACCAAACAGGGCCTCTGGGCCGCAACAGTAGACCCCCAATTCGGTTGGGCTAGTTAAGTAGAGAAGTTCCTATCAATCTCTAGGCTAGGTAATGGCCGATCATACAAAACAAGGCCCACCAAATTCAACATGTCCCTCCTTGACGGTTAAATCAATTTGGTATGGATCGATCCGGAGAGGTGCTTGGGCTTGGGCCCAGGTCGCCACAAAGGATAGGGCTTGCACGCTATCTCTTTGGGTTTCCCTACTTTTGTCACATCACCTAAAGTGTACGTCTCGATCGGGTCTTTGACTGACCAAACATGGGCTATAAGGACACTGCCAGGAAAACGCTTGGGCTAAGGCCCAGGTATTAAGGGGATGTGGTTAGACGACATCCTCCTCTTTTCCCCCACTTATTCACATACCTAAAAGGTGTGAGTCCCTGACAGGGACCCTAGATGGGTCCCAGGGTGAAACTGGTTTGTGTGGACCCCGCTCTCACATGATGCAAAGGTGCAGAAATTAAAGTGCGCACAGAAGTAAATAACAAAGTATTAAAGCCATAAATAAACAATTTTCGAGTTAAGCCCTCTTTCTAAAATTAAACAAGTTAAAAAGAAGTTGTCCCCTCAGAGTCGCCAGTCTGTGAGCCTCGATTTTAAAACCCCTATCCTATTTGATTAAAGTTGATTAGGATATAATCGGGTTTTAGGTCCACTTATAACCTAAGTTTAATAACTAAGTCATATCACCATAATTATTAAAACCTAAGCTAGCCCCTGGAACCTATTATGAGTCGCCACCTATTTTAACCTATATCAAATTAGGAAGGAGAGTTCGGTTCGGGGCTTGATATTCGACTTATTTAGGGTTAATTACTTTCATTACCCTCCTAGTCGTTTTTTCTCTACTTGGTTCGTTTACGGCTTTCTACAGGTGTTTTTAACCTAGGTGCGTGCTTTCTTTTTTTTATTTTTAACGTTTTTGACAGAAAAAAAGTGAAATGAAAGTTATGTAAACTGGTTTCGAGGCAGAATTAGGTCAATCTTAATTCCGTCCGTGGCCACGGACCAATGTCCGAACCCACGGACCCCAGTTCCTATTCACAAAACGTCAAATTTAAAAAAAATGAGATTTTGAAAAGTCCGTGGCACGGACAGACGTCCGTGGCCCGGACATTTTTTATAAAACCCTAACTTTTGAAAATAAAAATATCCCGCCACCGTCCGGGGGCGTCCGGCCTTTGGACAGAGCGTCCGGGACCCCGGACATCGCGCCGTGGGTGCGACCGACCTCGGACGCACGGCGTTAAGGTTTCCCGGTGGTGTTTTGGCTCAAAATTATGGGTACGTAGCCTGAAAGATCTAAATGTTAGTGTCAAAAGTTTTCAATTCGACTACGAATTAAGGACGAAACTTATTGAACAAGTTAGTGGACAGAAACGCAAACAAACCTTAATTCAGAAGCAAAGAAAAGTCAGTTCGAATAGGAATTTCAACCAGAAGCGTATTGTGATCAGTGGAGTTAAAGAATTCGAATTCTAACCTGTTTTGGCTTCGGGATTTGGTTGTTCCTTCACGTCGGGAAACTTCGAACGCGTCGTTGGTAGCCGATCCGGTTCAGCTTCGACCCGAGTTTCTGATTTCTACTTCCTTGTATGATTAAGGACGGTTTGCTTCTGTTTTTGTGATGTTTTGGTGCTTGGAAGTTCAATAGGAGAAGAAGGATGAGTTTTTGGTGATTTTGGGGTGATTTCTGCAGTGTTTCGGTATTGATTTGAGGCTTGGAAGTGTAAAAACGTGGGAAGAAGGTTTGTGGCCGTGTTCTCTGACTTTGGAGGTGTTCTTCCCTGCCCTAGTTCGTTTTTTGGGGGTCCTTTTATAGAAAGAGCATGGTCAAATTGATAGAGCAAGATCTTTATCTAAAACGCTGATTTCGTGCTCTAAGGGAATCTGATTTTGTAAAATATGTTTCAAGCCGAGATAAATTATGAAATTTTAACTGAAGATAAAGGATGATTTTTAAGAATTTTGAGAGTTGGAATCGGGTTATTTTGATAAATAACCGGTTAGATAAAAATCTTGCAATCTGGAATCTCCCATAATTCATAACTTATTATTGGAAAGTCTAAATAACAAAATTCTAATGGAATTAGTCTCTAATAAACATCCTCTATCTTGTGTTAAAATTTCATTACGTTTTGTTTTAATTTCGGTATTTTCCATAGGAGAGAGAAAATTGCAAAAATGATTGAATTTCTCTTTTAAATTTTGGGCTAAGGTACCGAATAAAATAATTTCAGGTTTATGACTGTATGTAGTCATGCTAACCATGTGACAATTTTATTTTAATTTTGGAAACCTTTTATTATTTCTATTTTGAGGTTATTTCATGTGTTAATTAAAGAAACTAGCTTATAATATGAATTAAAAGCTAAATTTCCAGAATAAATATTATCAGAAAATCATGAAATACCTTTCATAATGACTATGATATTTGGAAGTGTTTGGAGATAATAAACAAGTCATATGAAAATAGAAAATCCCGATAATGTCCTTGGAAAATCCCGCCTTGGTGCTTTTTGATCCCTTTTGCCCTTTGTAACACGTATGCCTTAGAGACTACTCCGGGGGGTTGAAATTTTAGGTATAACAGACATGCTCGTTCACTCTTGGTTTTTCCGCTCAAGTCACTCTCGTGAATTCTCACTCTGAGACTTGTTCGCATATTTAAACGAAAGGTGAAAGATGACGAACTTAAACTCAGATTGCCCCCAGTATTGACCTGGGGTTTATGACAACACTTAAACAGATGTGGATTTTGGAATGCTTTGTGGATATTATGGGATAGTCTATGGTGTGAGGACGGACATGTTCACCCTTTTAGAAACAAAAGACAAGTCGTTCTATTCCATAGTCAGGAAATGATTACTCTATGATCCCTTAATAAAAACATTTTATTTTTGTTTGTGTTTTGTTGAATGAATGCACACAAAATTACAAAAATAGAACTATGCTCTAATTCACGAATGGAAAGATAACATCAAAAGTTGTGATCTAAAATGATAAAGGAATCTAACTACCTTAAAAGTTAGAAGAATGATTGAGAAAAGAAAACTACTAAATCGAGAAAACTTCTGAAATAGTGATGTTGAACAGTTTGATGCCAACGTGTTGAAGACTCGAGCTGTTGACCGTCGGGGCGCCATTGACCATGATTGTCTTCCTTCCAAACTTCGAGTAGGCCCTGTAAAATGTCTGAACTAGGAATGCCTATGGGTTATGTAGGAAGTAACTGGGCCTGAGTCGTCGCCAAACTGAGAGTGAAGTGCATAGATTAGAGTGATATATTCCTAGACTAGAGCGGACATGTAGGTGTGACTCCAGAAATTGAGCAAACAAGCTGAAAGAAATCACAAGGACCGTGAATGGGCCACTGGGCCGAGGGATAAGCCTTGAGGTCTAAATTCGCTTGATGCTCATGTTGGGCCATGAAGCCGGAAACTGAAATGAATGAGTTATGCAAACCATCTTGGATTCAAATGTTTTATGGGCCAAAATTCTGGATTGAGAATGAAGCTCATGGGCCAAAACTATGAATTGGTCTATGGGCTCAAATGGAATGAGTTATGAGTGTGGTACTTGGGCCAGAATGACTGCTCTATATGTGAACTGGAATTCGGGCCGAGTGATTTTGGTTGGGCCTAAAAGATGACACCTAGATCTAGGGTTTTGGGTTAGGGTCATGATAAGAAGTCTACCTAGACTAGAATGAGCCCTTGGGCCGGAATGTGTTTGGGCCTGAAGTAAAGCACATGAGCTGGAATGGTCCCTAAATCACAAATGGGCTTAACTTTCTTCGGGCCAGAGAAGATGGTTGCTAAACCGAAAAAGATTTTATTTTCAGGACTTGTGAGATATTTCAAGTTCAGGTGGATTTCCTTTTTATGGGCCTAGAACTAGTTGGATAATTCAAATTGGGCCAGAAGAGAAATCACCTAAGTCTAGGCTTTTGGGCCGAAGCCCGAATGACTCACATGTTAAACCAAACAGGGCCTCTGGGCCGCAAACAAATAGAGCTGCCAATTCGTGTTGGGCTAGGTCGATGTAGGAGAAGTTCCTATCAATCTCTAGGCTGGGTAGTGGGCCGATCATACAAGCAAACAAGGCCCACACAAATTCAACATGACCTCACTAGACATTTAAATCAAACTGGGTATGGATCGATCCGGAGAGGTGGTTGGGGCGCGGGCCCAGGTCAACACAAAGGAATAGGGCTTGTACGCTATTCTCTTTGGGCTTCCCCACTCTTTTCACATCACCTAAAGGTGTGCGTCTACGGTCGGGTCTTTGACTGACCAAACAAAGGGCTAGGTAAGGGCACTGCCAAGAAAACGCTTGGGGCTAAAGCCCAGGTAATAAGGGGGTGTGGTTAGACGACACCCTCCTCTTTTCCCCCGCTTATTCATATCACCTAAAAGGTGTGAGTCCCTGACAGGGGACCCTCAAACGGGTCCCGGGGTGAAATTGGTTTGTGTGGACCCTCGCTCTCATATGATGCCCAGGTGCAGAAAATTAAAGTGCGCACGTAGGTAAACAAACAGAGTAATAAAGCCATAAATAAACATTTTCGAGTTAAGCCCTCTTTCTTAAAATTAAAACAAGTTAAAATTAAGAAGTATGTCCCCAGCAGAGTCGCCAGTCTATGAGCCTCGATTTTAAACCCTATCCTGTGTTGATTAAAGTTGATTAGGATCTAACCGGGTTTTAGGTCCACTTATAACCTAAGATTAATAACTATGTCATATAACAAAAATTATTAAAACCTAAGCTAGCTCACTGGAACCTATTAAGAGTCGCCACCTAATTTTAACCTAGATCAAATTAGGAAAGGAGAGTTCGGGTTCGGGGGCTTGATATTCGACTTAATTAGGGTTCAATTACTTTCATTACCCCTAGAAGTCGTTTTTTCTCTACTTAGTTTAATTACGGCTTATTACGAGTCGTTTTTAACCTAAGTGCGCGCTTCTGTTTTTTTTATTTTTAACATTTTTTGACAGAAAATTAAAGTGAAATTAAAAGCTACCTAAACTAGGGTTTCGGAGGCAGAATTAGGTCAAATTTCGTTTACGTCCGTAGCCACGGACACCATGTCCGAGACCACGGACCCCAGTTAACCTAATTATACAGAAAAGTCGAATTTGAGGAAAAACAAAAGTTTGAAAAGTCCGGGGCCACGGACAGGCTGTCCGTGGGCCCGGACATTATTTTAGAAAACCTAAATTTGAAAATTTTAAAATCCCGCCGCCGTCCGTGCGCGTCCGAGGCCACGGACAACCCGTCCGTGGTCCCGGACCATAGGTCCGAGATCCCGGACTACCCACGGACAGGGGTTTTATGGTGGTTCCCGAAGGTGTTTTCGGCTCAAAATTTATGCACGTGTAGCCTGAAAGGTGTAGAATTCGTTAGTAATTGAAAGATTGCAGTTTGAAGTCGAATTATGTACGAAACTTGACGAACAAGTAACAAGGCAGAAACAAAAGTAATTAGCAATACAGAAGCGTAAAAAGGTTAGTTTGAACCCAAAATTTGACAGAGAGTTAATAAGGTCGTGGAGAGTTAGAAAAGTAGAATTGCAACCTGTTTTACCTTCAGATTCGTGGTGTTTCTTCACGTCGGGATTCTTCGGAGGCCTCGTTGATGGCGGATCCGGAAGAACTTCGAACCGAGCTTCTGACTCCTTGCTGTTCTTGATGTTCTTCACGTTTTGGTGCTGTTTTGGTGAGGGTTTGATGATGGATGATGTTGTGGGAGTTGAAAAATGTGTTTTGGTGTTGATTTCGGTGAGATTTCGGTGTTTGACTGTGGCTCTGGAGTTCAAAATGTGGAGAGAGAGAGACGGCTGCCTTCTTTGAGAGTCTAGGGTTCTTGAGGTTCTTCTTTGATCATGGGATAATGTTCCTTATATAGGCTTCCTTAAAGATAGAAAAATCCGGTAAAAACCGAGATTTACCGACGTTTTAGCTTAAGGACTTCCAAAAGGAATTTGATTATGAAATTTTACACATGGGTAAAGAATGATATTTCCGAATTTTCTAAAGTGGAATCGAATTTTTTGGACATTGGAATATTTTTAAATTCAATTTCTCGTCAGATTCAATCAGAAATTGCTAGAAAATTATTGGAAATTCGAAAAATCAAAATTCCAACGCCATTATGCTTCAGATGTCATCCTCTATCATGGGTTAAAATTTCAAAGCATTTTGAATTGATTTGACCCTTATTTGGAGGAGAGAGAAAGCCTATAGGGGGCTTAGGAGCCTTGAAAAATTACGAAAATGCCCCTGGAGATGACTAAGCTGTCCCTAGTACTCTGAAATGTGCCGATCGAATTGGGAACCCTCGCTACTAGCCTATCAGTAAAACTCTCTTCCGGGGGGGTTGAAATTTTGGGTATAACAGGCTGTTTTTACACTTGCAGGTAAAGGCCCATGAAGTCGCACCACGAGAGTAGGAGCGGTTAGACTTAGGATGGGTTGATTATTTTGAGTACGGGTTGCGCTTGTGCTCCCGTCTGTTTATATAGAAACTGATGTAAGGTTGTGATTATGACTTAGTTCTTATACTCGGTTGGTTGGCGGTAATTTGTTAGTTGGTGATTGGTCGGTTGTTCATTTTGGATAAGTGTTGTAATATTATAAGGCCAGTATGTTCTAACGATCAGACCGTGGCAAGGTCCAGGTGTTTGTTATTTCCGCTGCGACGAATTCGATTAAGCGTTAAGTTTAGCGATAACCACGATTGGCTTTGGATGGGGTGTTACAAGAACCTAAGACTCCATTAATGGAGCTTGGAGCTTTAAAGGAGAAGAAGAGAGCAAGAGAGGAGGAGCTTACCAACCGGCCATGTTAGGCAAGAAATGAAATGCCATGGTAGCCGATTGATATGTAGGAAATGAGGATAATTAGTTTTGCCAGTTTTCTTATTGTTTGCTTTAGTTAATTAATTAACTAATGATAGCTCAAGCCCCTCTCTTGACTAAATGAAATCGGTGCATGATTAGGAATTAGCTAATCAATGACAAATTGGAAACATATTAACGTGGGAAGTTAGGTATAGATTATTCTTTTGATTTTTTTTATATGTAACAATTGGTCTTCCTTTCTCTTGTAAGCATACGGTATTGGAATGGGGCTGATTTAATTGACGATTTTGTTGTCTAAACATAGTATATTAATACCCTAGGTCTAGATCTAGTTTGTAGCATTTATTTCATGATTTATATATGCTAATCTTATCTCCCCTTTGGTGCAGTTTTTCGGCAACAGGGGGCTAGTTTGGACTAGTATTATTTTGTATAACATATGGAAGGATGACTCATAAAGTTTACATGTTAAATAAGACATTTAAACCATGTCCCATGTGTATACATATTACCGATTTGTTATTGTCAAAACCTATAGATTTTTTGTCAATCTTTGAACATAGGAGCACCACATTAGTGATGGTGCTTAGTGCAAGTTTTATAGTGCTAATTAAAGACTAGCACACTACTGTAAACATAGGTTTATTGGCTACAAATTTTTTGTCAAAAGTAGGAGCACTTACCTTGTAACACCCCTAATCCTAAACCTGTAACGACGTCACAATTCGTAGTATAATAAATAATAACTCGCAGCGGAAATAAAACTAACTACCTTGGTGTTACACGCCGTTACCCACCCTTGTGAGTAACAAGGCATCCATCCAACAACCTTAACTCTACACGCTGTGATGAACAGATACTGAGCGCTCCTAATTATTACAAATCAAATCCAACTAAATGAGCAACTAACTGAATACAACAATCTTCTTAATACAACACATAGTAAAACCAACTGAAATACCCCAAACCTTGGTATGTTGGTTAAACATTAAAACATGATTTATTAAGACTAAAAAGAGTCTTAGAAACCTTAGTAAACAAATTTAAACAAAAGGAAACACAAATGCGCTTTAAAGTCAATAAGAGCCAAAATGTGCTCTAAGCTTGGGATAAACTTGGGTAAGACCTAATGAACTTACCAAGACCTCATTTATATACTAATGAACGTATTAAAGCAATTACCAAAGAAAACCAAGCTTGAAAACAAGTTAAAACATAAAATGTGCTTTAAGAAGTCTTAAAGCACATTTTTGAAAAATTGTCTTGTAAAGGAGTTTTGAATGGCTAAATGTCCATCATTACTCTTAAATATATATGTGTACTATATAGTATCACATTTGGGTGGCTATATTAATGGGAAATCAAAAATTTCACTTCTAAGTGCCTTGTTTAGGTGAATAGTGATTTTTATAGCTATTTTGTAACATATGTGGTATAAGTAATTAAATTGACAAAAGAAGACTATACTACCCTCATATTAATAAGGGGGCCGGTTTTTCTCAAGTGTGGTGACTCACCACTCTCTAATTAATACAATAAGCAAGTAAAGAAAACTAAGTAAAACTACTTTTTACTTTATACTACAAATATCTCCTTAAAAGTAAGTTCTATCTTCATTCTCTCATTTCTTTCCTTCATTCACACGGTTTCCCACCTCTCTTCTTCTTCTTCTTTTTCTCTCACGGTAATACCATCACCACCATTAGAGCTCCACCTTTGACCACTTGCTAAATCAAGCTCACTTGTCCAAATCAAAACAAACACCACCAATCTCTTCCTCTCATCAAGCTCTTCATTCCTATCTTCTCAAAACTCCAAGAGCTCCATTTCGGTGCCAAGGTGTTCCACCATTGAAGGAGCTTGAGCTTGTATTTTGACATATTGTTGATCTCCTTTGCTTCTAGGTAAGGAATCTCAAAGAAAAATCATGTTTCCTCCATGTTTTTACCTTGACCGAAAATACACATTGATATAGCTCTTTGTGTGACTTTGTTCTAGCTTCATTTCAACCCTTCATGGACTAGGTGGAGTCCTCTCTTGTTATATATTCAAACTCTCTCCAAAGATCAAGGTAAAACAACTACATTAATGTTTTTGAAACAATGTAAAATTAGGGTTTACAATGAGATGAAGCTCAAAGCTTGAATACTCATTATGGTGTTTGTATATTGTCTAGAACTTGACAAGGAATCAAATTATCATACGGTTTTGTAAGGAATCAAGGAGGAAGTATTTTGGAAAAAAGAGGTAAATCTACTAACTTAATGTTGTTTAATGCCTTAGGAGAAATGAGCTTATAAATGCTTATTAAAACTACCTAAAGAGCAAATGGTGAATGACTTAGTAAAGTATTCTTAGAGACTAGTAAAGGGCATATGTGTTGTTGAGTGTATTTGCAGGTTAAAGGCATTATATTGTGGAAATTCAGTGTTTATGATTTAAGCACTTTAAGGGCCTAAGAGCCATGCATTTTAAGGGCCTAAGTGCCATGCAATTTAAATTATGCACTATATTGTAATGTGGTGTAAATTTGGTGAAATTGTGTATGAGAGTGTTCTTGGTGATTTTAGATGTTCTTGTGTGTTTAAAGGAGAAGGCAAAGTGTTAGGCTTAGTAATGTTCTAGGGGAACCCATGTCAAAATTTAGGTAAGATAGCAAGAAGTTCTAAGTGTTTACATAAGGTTTGGTGAGTTAGAAAATGTAGGAAATGAATAAGGAGTTCATGATGTTTTAAAGGAATTTTGATGAACTAGGAAGTGCTCTAGAGTGTAATAAGGACTTAGGCATGATCTTGAGATTTAGTGAGTACCAAAGTAACTTTAGGACTTAGGTAAATACCTAGGCAAACTTTGGTAAACAAGGAGAAGTGTACACTAGAAAAAGAGCTTCAAGAAGGATATAAGTAATTAGTTGTGAAAGATGGTGCTTGGGAGATGATGTTAAGTTAAGGAGAAAGCATTTTGGGATAGTAGTTATCATAGGTATGAAACACCACTTGAAAAACTAGGAGAAAATATTGTAAGTGTTAGGAATTTTGTGAAGGAATAAGTAAAGGCTTAAGGAATTAGAAAATGGGTTTTATGATGTTTAAGGGTGTCTTAAGTTGTGTTTAAAGTGCCCAAGTGAGGTTAGGGAGTACTAGGTTATATGGGGTGAAGTTTGGAGTTGTAAGTAAAAAAGGAAAACATAGATTTGGGGCCGACCGGACTTGCGACCGGACTTGCAAGCTCGGTCGGGACCTGTTTACCCTGCGAGAATTAGTTTCTGGAATGGACCGGGCATGGGACCGGACTTGACAAGTCCGGTCGGGCTGAATTTCCGAAGGGGAGAAATCTCTGGAATCGACCGGACATGGACAAGTCCGGTCGGCAAGTCCGGTCGGACCTAAACTTGTAAAAAAAAAAAAAAAAAGAATTGACTTATGTAGTTAACCCTAGGGTGTATAATGAAGGTAACCTAGGGTGAGGTAGACATTAAAACATGTCATACAATCATGTTGAATACTTAGTAAGTGTGAAGTTAAATAAATAATTAACCGACATTACTAATGTGTATAGGATTCTCTCAAGGTGGAAACGAAACAAGGCAAGGACCAAGGTATGGTTTTCTTGCAGTCTGTTGCCTACCGGTTTACACCGGCTTGGGTGTTGATTGTTTTCTGAGTGTTTACGACCTTATAAGATTAAAGCATGAAAAGAGCTTACGGTTGTTATATATTATGATGTTGTGTTAATATGACTCCTTTCCCTTGGTGTGTCTAACAAGACCTAAGTGTTTCTTGTTGCGACTTAACAAATATTGTGTGATCACTAACAAGTGCTAATCGGGGGAGTGAGGAGTCCGGTTGTTCCGGCCACGCGTGTGATGGATGGGGGTCGATATCATATCCGGTTCGGCTCTCTTGGTGTATGTATAGGTGGTATTCCAATTTGGTTTCTACCTTCCCTTAGCTTATCCAAAGCTAGTTACTGACTCACGTCGGGCCATAGGGGCATACGTATGTTATTTCGGTGTGCTTGGGATTACTATATCCGACACACCTTTGGTATAAGTTAACCGTTCTATATAACCGGACGGTAACGAGGATGGTAACGAGCTTAACATGGGATTGGTAAAAATCTCTAGGCTCACATGGTATACTAACTATGGTGGAAGGTTCCTTGCGAGGACCGAATTTATGGTGTTATGTATTGATGTTGTGATGCTATGCAATTTCCCTTGCTATGCTATGGTATATATATATATATATGTTGGATGTTCTAAAATGAATGCCATGTTATTATGACAATTGGTTGCGCGTATCCCGGTAGTCGATGGGCTGCGCGTTAGCCATACCAGCAAAGGTGCTGACCCCTCGGGGGCTCCATATTTTTATTGCAGGATGAGGATCGAAGAGGCAGAGTGGCTCTAGGTCCTAGGTTGTTGATATACTTTTGGATAAGTAGGTTGTTGAGCCCGGGATGCGCCTGTGCTCCCGAGGCGTACATTTGATACCTTGTTATACAGTGTTGGATGATTATGGTTTGGAGATGGGTTGTAAATTAAATACTCGGTATGGTCGGTTATGTTTATATATGGATGTTAGTTACTATGCTCGGGAGTCTGATCATCAGACCGGTACACTTGTATTTATTCTGCCTAGTTAACCACGTGGGTGGTTAACGGCGTTGTAACACCAAAGCGTTTAGTTATTGTTTGGTTGGTTATTTCCGCTGCGATTTTGGTAGTTGATAGGGGCGTGGTAGGGGTGTTACAAAAAGTGGTATCAGAGCGAAGTATCGCTCTGATGACTAGAATACCGAGCTTAGGGATATACCGAGTTAGGAAACCTAGCTACAGTTACCTAAGTGGACAGATTTGGAAGGGTTAACCACTAACTAAGTGTGGAATTACCTGGTTGTCGGGAAGATGCTATAACCATTGGACCGATAAGTGTGCAAGCATAATGCTAATGAAATGTTCATATAAATTCAGATTGCAGGTAGACCACGAGGGAGAGGCCGCGGGCGCGGTACTGGAGATTTGGGTAACCAGGGCAATGATACTACGGCACAGACTATGGCTGAGGCAGTTGCAGCCGCCGTAGCCCAGTTGGTACCCGATCTGGTTGCTGCTATTTAGCAAGGGCAACAGCCCGGAGTTCAGCCACCACCCCCACCGCCACGAGAGACCAATTGGGTCAAGGCGTTGGCTGATCTTAGACCGCCATCATTCAATGGGGAGACTGATCCTCGAAAGCTGGAGGCGTACATCTCCGAATTGGAGACCGCCTACGAGACCTTGGCAGTACCTGCTGAAGCTAAGGTCCGTCTTGCTGCCTACTACTTGAAGGGTACGGCACAGAGTTGGTGGAAGTTGGTGAAGGAGGACAGGATGGCTGATCCTGAATTTGGTTGGAGGGAGTACACGGCTCTACTGCGAGCCAAGTACTACCCGGTACATGTGCAGGAGGCAAAGCGCCTCGAGCTGGATAGTCTGAGGCAGGGAGATAAGATGTCGGTTGATGACTACTACACAGCATTCACCGGCCTTATCCACCTGTTACCAGACCTTGGTATTCGAACCGGTGTTGGTGAACCGGTTCTACAATGGACTAAGCCACCGTCTCCGCTACGGGATGGGGCCAGCTGAGTATACCACCTTGCAGGTAACTAGAGTACCTTGTTGTGAATCAATATACACTATGAGTGAATGTTAATGTGAGTTGGTAAGTTGTTTTTGCGGGGCATGACTGACATCCTAAAATACAGGAGTGCTATCATGCCGCTGCTAAGGTTGAAATTACCGTCCGTCTGAGGGACGAGGAAAATGCGCACAAGCGCAAGGCCACCAACGAGGGCCAGAATCAGCAAGGGTATGGGGGAGGGAAGAAGAAGAAACCCTACCCTCAGCCCCAGAAGGGCCAGTACCAGGGTGACAAGGGCCAAGCCCAGACCACCACAGCTGATGAGCCACTGAAGCTCACGTATGCGTACGCGGCGAAGCCTCTACGCTCCTACCCGCCTAAGGGTAATTACTTAACCATGTGTATCTAGTTGAGGTGTGTGTTGTTAAGATGGAAAGTGAGTATTGATTGTGTGTTGTTATAGCAGCTAGCGCGGGTTCTGGACCGGAGCGCCACTTTTACTGTAAGTGGTGCAATGGAGACCACCCCGGCAAAGACTGCAAGGGGAATGATGTGAGGTGCCGTCACTGCCAGAAGATGGGGCACCGTGAGTTTGAGTGTTGGACGAACCCCAACGGCAGAAACTATAAGCCAAAGGGGCAGTGGAAGGGTAATACTACCACGACCACTGAAGGCCCGAAGGCGATTACTCAGCAGACTTCTGACAAGAAGTACACTGAATCCCAGAAGGGGAAGGCTACGGGGTCCGGCAAGGCCACCCTGAATGTGGTGGACCGGTCTGAGGCACCAGGATCCTCTTCGAGACCAGGTACCGCCTAAACTGTTCAATGAAAAAGTGATTGCTTACCGCATTTCATGCATGAGTGTTAGCAAGTCTAAGGGTATAAACATATAAGTAAAGAGTTAGAATATAATGTGGAAAACACCTAAATTAGGCAATTTGAAACTTAGGAACCTTCAATATCTGCTATCCAATCCCGCCCACACCAAACCCTGAAGAAACCCATCAACATCACCGACTTTCCATTGGAGCAATGTCAGGTATCCAGCCAGGTATGATACTTTAAATGGATACCTGACACCGGAAGCACAAATCCATCATCAGACGATGCGACGAACTCGGAGCAAAACCAGGAGGGTTCTACACACCCGAATACCCGAACGGAGCAAGGATGCAATTGAAGATGATGTGCATGGGTAAGGACTGGAACCCTTACACCAAGTCATATCAAGAAGTACGAGCTGAAGATGGAGCAACAGTAGCAAGTATACCAGAGGAGTTCCACGCGGTCGTTAACCACGCCGTGGGAATTGCTCAGCAAGTTGAAACGGAATCAATTCCAAGTGGAAAGCAGATTATGCATTGTGAACTTCTACCAGAAAGGTGGACGGTTAGGGTTACACCAAGATAAGGACGAGTCACCCGAGTCTCTAAGTAAGGGAGTACCCGTGGTGTCTTGGTCCATTGGTGATACCGCAGTGTTTGTGTATGGCGAGCAGAAGCGTGCTGATCTCGCAAAGAAGCTACTGCTGAAATCGGGAGATGTATTAATCATGGGTGGGCAATCAAGGATGCTTTACCATGGCATCAGAAAGATCAAACTGAATACCGCACCGTCGGCAGTGATCAATGCCACACACATGAAACCCGGACGTTTGAATTTGACCTTCAGGCAGTTTTAAGCCTTGTATAATTATGTGGTAAACCAGTATGTATTAAGGATATTGTAAGTATGAATCATGGCGACAGTATAAGCCAATGAATGTTGTAAAAAGAGTGTGTTAATGAATAAAGTGGAGTTGTTTGAATCATATCAACCGTGTTGTTACCCAATACTTATTAGTTTGCCAATGAATTAGGCTGTGCACTCGGAACGGGAGGTATACTGAGTGTCTGCAATAAGGCAGAAGCCGGCAAAGCGGCACAATCCTCACCGGTACCTTTCCAGTGAATGGCGTGGATGCATCGATCTTGTTCGACTCTGGAGCCTCACACATTCATTTCGCTAGCATTTGCGAAGAGGCTGGGGTTAGACGGTGAAGAGATGCCAGACTTCGTGGTTACTCTCCCGTCGAAAGAGCGGATCAGATGTACCCGCTACTACCGAGATGCTGTTGTTCGAATCAGGGATGAGGAGTTTCCGATCGACTTGATAGAGTTCGACGGACTAGGTTTTGATGTGATGTCGGGATGAACTGGTTGGAGCGGTACAAGGGTAGAATCCTATGTGCCGAGCATCGACTGCTTCTTAGGAGTCCATCTGGGGTTACTATATCATACCGCCAGAGGCCCAGGGAGCCTTCGACACAGATCATCACCGCCATGGCCATGTATCATGAGTTGCGACGGGGAAATGATGTATACCTCTGCTATGTCCAGGACATAGAGAGAGACCCTGAGTTTAGCCCAGATGTGCCGGTAGTGTCGGAGTTTCCTGATGTTTTTCCTAAGGAACTGCCGGGCATGCCGCCAGCACGAGAGGTTGAATTTGAGATTGATCTAGTTCCGGGCACCGGACCCATTGCGAAGGCACCTTACCGTATGGCTCCAGCAGAGATGACAGAGCTCAAGGAGCAGCTGAGAGACCTACTCGACAAGGGCTTTATCCGCCCTAGTGTGTCACCATGGGGAGCGCCGGTCCTCTTCGTGAAGAAGAAGGACGGTAGCCTCCGCCTATGTATTGATTATCGGGAGCTGAATGCTGTTACGGTGAAGAACCGTTACCCCTTACCACGCATCGACGATCTATTTGATCAGCTGAGGGGAGCATCAGTATTCTCCAAGATAGACCTACGTTCCGGATACCACCAGATTGCCATCCGTGACAGTGATATCGAAAAGACAGCCTTCAGAACTAGGTATGGGCATTATGAGTTCACAGTTATGCCGTTTGGCTTGTCAAATGCACCAGCAAAGTTCATGGACTTAATGAACCGTTTGTTCCAAGACCAGTTGGACAAATCAGTGGTAGTCTTCATCGATGACATACTTGTGTATTCGAAATCGAGAGGTGAGCATGAAAGCCACCTGAGAGATGTATTGCAGACATTGAGAAAGAATCAGCTGTATGCTAAATTTTCTAAGTGTGAATTTTGGTTGAACCAAGTATCATTCCTTGGACATGTGATTTCTGAGGCCGGGATCGCTGTTGATCCGGCAAAGATAGATGCAGTGCGCACCTGGCCTAGGCCGAAGACAGTTACCGACATCAGGAGCTTCCTCGGTCTGGCAGGTTACTATAGGAGATTTGTGAAGGACTTCTCCAGTGTCTCGAAGCCGATGACTTCCTTGATGAAAAAGGATGCACCATTCGAGTGGACAGTCGACTGTGAGAGAGCTTTCACGAGTCTCAAGGATGCTCTGACATCTGCACCGGTTCTGACATTACCAGACGGTCCAGATGGTTTTGAGGTCTATTGCGACGCATCAGGCAGGGGTATGGGTTGTGTGTTGATGCAACACGGGAAGGTCGTGGCTTACGCCTCCCGACAGCTGAAGAAGCATGAGGAGAAATACCCTACCCACGACTTAGAATTGGGGGCCATTGTCTTCGCACTGAAGATATGGCGACATCACTTGTATGGGGTAAGTGTGACGATTTATTCTGACCACAAGAGTTTGAAATACTTGTTCACTCAGAAAGAGTTGAACATGAGGCAAAGAAGGTGGGTTGAATTTCTGAATGATTATGACATCGATTTACAGTACAAGGAGGGTAAGGCAAATGTGGTAGCTGACGCATTGAGTCGCCGAGCACACTCTCTCCGTTCGCTAGTCTCTTATACTGGCTTGGTTGAAGAGGTGCGGAGTGCTCAGATGACGGATCAGTATATGGTGGAAATTAGACAGAAGCTTATTGATGGCACATTCGAGGGTCAGAAGTACGACTTCAGACTCCACGATGATGACCTGATTAGGCTTAATGGCAGATTGTGTATACCCAGGAGTAGCGCTGAGTTGAAGGAGCGCATATGAGTGAATCCCATTGTTCTACATCGATTCACCCCGGAGCTTCAAAGATGTATAAAGGTATGAAAAGATATTTTTGGTGGGCTGGAATGAAAAAGGATGTGAATGACTATGTGCTGAGGTGTCTCACTTGTCAGAAGGTCAAGTTTGAGCACCGACGGCCTGGTGGTATGGTGCAGCCAATGCCAGTGCCGGAGTGGAAGTTCCATGACATATCCATGGACTTCGTGGTAGGACTTCCGCCTACAAGGGGAGGTCTAAATATGATTTGGGTTGTGGTAGACCGACTGACCAAGGTGCTCGATTCACCGATGAAGGACACCTGGAAAGTGGCAAACTGGCAGAACTCTTCGACAAAGAGATTGTAAGACATCATGGTGTACCAAAGACGATAGTATCTGACAGAGATACCAGATTCCTATCCAGATATTGGAAGTCTACACGAGAGGCACTTGGTACTGAACTGAAATTGAGCACAGCTTTTCATCCACAGACAGATGGTCAGAGTGAGCGCACCATACAGACACTTGAGGATATGCTACGTGCATGTGCACTTGACTTTCAGACCAGCTGGATTGATAAGTTACATCTGATCGAGTTTAGTTACAACAACAGTTATCATGCATCGATCAAGATGTCTCCCTTCCAGGCATTATACGGTAGACCATGCCGCACGCCATTATGCTGGGATGAATCGAGTGAGACGGTCATTATAGGACCAGAGTATCTTGAGCAAGTTCAGGCAGAAGTTCGCCAGATCAGGGCTAATATGAAAGCAGCTCAGGATAGACAGAAGTCGTACGCAGATGTGCGCCGACGTGACCTGGAGTTCGCCGTGGGCGATCAGGTATTTTTGAGAGTATCCCCCATGAAGGGAGTATTTCGTTTTGGTCAGAAGGGCAAGTTGAGCCCGAAATATGTAGGTCCTTATGTTGTGACGGAGCGGATCGGCCCGGTAGCTTATAGACTTGATACCCGCCGACTGGGCAAGGTACATGATGTATTTCATGTGTCCCAGTTGAAGAAGTATATGTCTCATCCGTCTCATGTGCTTCAGCCGGAAAGGCTAACCTTAGAGCCAACCATGCGATCAGTGGAGACTCCGGTACGGATTCTGGATACTAAGACTCGAGACACTCGCCATAAGTCCGTGAGACTGGTGAAGGTCCTCTGGTCTAACCAGGACGTTGAGGAGGCCACTTGGGAGCTGGAAGGAAAGATGAAGGCGAAGCACCCGTCATTGTTTGCTTCTTAGTGTTCATATGTATAGGGTACGGGGCGTACCCCTTTTAAGGGGGGTAGAGCCGTTTCGGTCGGTTATGGTTGTGTACGACATGTATATTAATACATTGTCTATGTTATGTTACAGACCGTGGTGTCTGAATGGTATTATGTGGTTTGGACCTCGAGTCCGTTATGGTATTATGTGGTTTGGACCTCGAGTCCGTTATGGTATTATGTGGTTTGGACCTCGAGTCCGTTATGGTATTGTGTGGTTTGGACCTTGGGTGGGTTGTGGTGTAAGAATGATGGTAAGGTTGGTAAGGATGGTTGGAAGTATTGTTTTTATAAGTGTTTCCCGTGTTCTAATATTAAGATATGTGGGAAGTATGAACTTTGGGGACAAAGTTCTTTTAAGGGGGGTAGATTGAAATACCCCAAACCTTGGTATGTTGGTTAAACATTAAAACATGATTTATTAAGACTAAAAAGAGTCTTAGAAACCTTAGTAAACAAATTTAAACAAAAGGAAACACAAATGTGCTTTAAAGTCAATAAGAGCCAAAATGTGCTCTAAGCTTGGGATAAACTTGGGTAAGACCTAATGAACTTACCAAGACCTCATTTATATACTAATGAACGTATTAAAGCAATTACCAAAGAAAACCAAGCTTGAAAACAAGTTAAAACATAAAATGTGCTTTAAGAAGTCTTAAAGCACATTTTTGAAAAATTGTCTTGTAAAGGAGTTTTGAATGGCTAAATGTCCATCATTACTCTTAAATATATATGTGTACTATATAGTATCACATTTGGGTGGCTATATTAATGGGAAATCAAAAATTTCACTTCTAAGTGCCTTGTTTAGGTGAATAGTGATTTTTATAAGCTATTTTGTAACATATGTGGTATAAGTAATTAAATTGACAAAAGAAGACTATACTACCCTCATATTAATAAGGGGGCCGGTTTTTCTCAAGTGTGGTGACTCACCACTCTCTAATTAATACAATAAGTAAGTAAAGAAAACTAAGTAAAACTACTTTTTACTTTATACTACAAATATCTCCTTAAAAGTAAGTTCTATCTTCATTCTCTCATTTCTTTCCTTCATTCACACGGTTTCCCACCTCTCTTCTTCCTTCTTCCTTGTTCTCTCACGGTAATACCATCACCACCATTAGAGCTCCACCTTTGACCACTTGCTAAATCAAGCTCACTTGTCCAAATCAAAAACAAACACCACCAATCTCTTCCTCTCATCAAGCTCTTCATTCCTATCTTCTCAAAACTCCAAGAGCTCCATTTCGGTGCCAAGGTGTTCCACCATTGAAGGAGCTTGAGCTTGTATTTTGACATATTGTTGATCTCCTTTGCTTCTAGGTAAGGAATCTCAAAGAAAAATCATGTTTCCTCCATGTTTTTACCTTGACCGAAAATACACATTGATATAGCTTTGTGTGACTTTGTTCTAGCTTCATTTCAACCCTTCATGGACTAGGTGGAGTCCTCTTGTTATATATTCAAACTCTCTCCAAAGATCAAGGTAAAACAACTACATTAATGTTTTTGAAACAATGTAAAATTAGGGTTTACAATGAGATGAAGCTCAAAGCTTGAATACTCATTATGGTGTTTGTATATTGTCTAGAACTTGACAAGGAATCAAATTATCATACGGTTTTGTAAGGAATCAAGGAGGAAGTATTTTGGAAAAAAGAGGTAAATCTACTAACTTAATGTTGTTTAATGCCTTAGGAGAAATGAGCTTATAAATGCTTATTAAAACTACCTAAAGAGCAAATGGTGAATGACTTAGTAAAGTATTCTTAAGAGACTAGTAAAGGGCATATGTGTGTGTTGAGTGTATTTGCAGGTTAAAGGCATATATATTGTGGAAATTCAGTGTTTATGATTTAAGCACTTTAAGGGCCTAAGAGCCATGCATTTTAAGGGCCTAAGTGCCATGCAATTTAAATTATGCACTATATTGTAATGTGGTGTAAATTTGGTGAAATTGTGTATGAGAGTGTTCTTGGTGATTTTAGATGTTCTTGTGTGTTTAAAGGAGAAGGCAAAGTGTTTAGGCTTAGTAATGTTCTAGGGGAACCTATGTCAAAATTTAGGTAAATAGCAAGAAGTTCTAAGTGTTAACATAAGGTTTGGTGAGTTAGAAAATGTAGGAAATGGATAAGGAGTTCATGATGTTTTAAAGGAATTTTGATGAACTAGGAAGTGCTCTAGAGTGTAATAAGGACTTAGGCATGATCTTGAGATTTAGTGAGTACCAAAGTAACTTTAGGACTTAGGTAAATACCTAGGCAAACTTTGGTAAAACAAGGAGAAGTGTACACTAGAAAAAGAGCTTCAAGAAGGATATAAGTAATTAGTTGTGAAAGATGGTGCTTGGGAGATGATGTTAAGTTAAGGAGAAAGCATTTTGGGATAGTAGTTATCATAGGTATGAAACACCACTTGAAAAACTAGGAGAAAATATTGTAAGTGTTAGGAATTTTGTGAAGGAATAAGTAAAGGCTTAAGGAATTAGAAAATGGGTTTTATGATGTTTAAGGGTGTCGTAAGTTGTGTTTAAAGTGCCCAAGTGAGGTTAGGGAGTACTAGGTTATATGGGGTGAAGTTTGGAGTTGTAAGTAAAAAGGAAAACATAGATTTGGGGCCGACCGGACTTGCGACCGGACTTGCAAGCTCGGTCGGGACCTGTTTACCCTGCGAGAATTAGTTTCTGGAATGGACCGGGCATGGGACCGGACTTGACAAGTCCGGTCGGGCTGAATTTCCGAAGGGGAGAAACTCTCTGGAAATCGACCGACATGGACAAGTCGGTCGGCAAGTCCGGTCGGACCTAAACTTGTAAAAAAAAAAAAAAAAACAGAAAAGAATGTGACTTATGTAGTTAACCCTAGGGTGTATAATGAAGGTAACCTAGGGTGAGGTAGACATTAAAACATGTCATCAATCATGTTGAATACTTAGTAAGTGTGAAGTTAAATAAATAATTAACCGACATTACTAATGTGTATAGGATTCTCTCAAGGTGGAAACGAAACAAGGCAAGGACCAAGGTATGGTTTTCTTGCAGTCTGTTGCCTACCGGTTTACACCGGCTTGGGTGTTGATTGTTTCTGAGTGTTTACGACCTTATAAGATTAAAGCATGAAAAGAGCTTACGGTTGTTATATATTATGATGTTGTGTTAATATGACTCCTTCCCTTGGTGTGTCTAACAAGACCTAAGTGTTCTTGTTGCGACTTAACAAATATTGTGTGATCACTAACAAGTGCTAATCGGGGGAGTGAGGAGTCCGGTTGTTCCGGCCACGCGTGTGATGGATGGGGGTCGATATCATATCCGGTTCGGCTCTCTTGGTGTATGTATAGGTGGTATTCCAATTTGGTTTCTACCTTCCCTTAGCTTATCCAAAGCTAGTTACTGACTCACGTCGGGCCATAGGGGCATACGTATGTTATTTCGGTGTGCTTGGGATTACTATATCCGACACACCTTTGGTATAAGTTAACCGTTCTATATAACCGGACGGTAACGAGGATGGTAACGAGCTTAACATGGGATTGGTAAAAATCTCTAGGCTCACATGGTATACTAACTATGGTGGAAGGTTCCTTGCGAGGACCGAATTATGGTGTTATGTATTGATGTTGTGATGCTATGCAATTTCCCTTGCTATGCTATGGTATATATATATATGTTGGATGATCTAAAATGGATGCCATGTTATTATGACAATTGGTTGCGCGTATCCCGGTAGTCGATGGGCTGCGCGTTGCGTTAGCCATACCAGCAAAGGTGCTGACCCCCTCGGGGGCTCCATATTTTTATTGCAGGATGAGGATCGAAGAGGCAGAGTGGCTCTAGGTCCTAGGTTGTTGATATACTTTTGGATAAGTAGGTTGTTGAGCCGGGATGCGCCTGTGCTCCCGAGGCGTACATTTTGATACCTTGTTATACAGTGTTGGATGATTATGGTTTGGAGATGGGTTGTAAATTAAATACTCGGTATGGTCGGTTATGTTTATATATGGATGTTAGTTACTATGCTCGGGTGATCATCAGACCGGTACACTTGTATTTATTCTGCCTAGTTAACCACGTGGGTGGTTAACGGCGTTGTAACACCAAAGCGTTTAGTTATTGTTTGGTTGGTTATTTCCACTGCGATTTTGGTAGTTGATAGGGGCGTGGTAGGGGTGTTACACCAACGGTGTTGTTGAAAACACTTCAGCTACCCCCGTGTCCCGCACTCCGGCTTGAGTCTTCTTCAATAACCTGGAATGTTTGGCCCATTGAAGGGCTCAGCAATCGAAATGCTGGTATGCTAAATGTGATCTTAAGTCATCTAGATTCCTTTAGTCGTTTTAGCCATCTTGATATTAGATTCTTTACAGATAATCCGGTTTACAAGAATAACAGAAATACTGTAAACACTGAGAAATCACATAACAATTCACCTGCAACATTTATTGCATAATAATACACATCAAACAATAATCAACACCAACAACCCAAATAAGGGGCACATATTAAACAACTGTTCTTGTTAGTAGGTTACATGACCCTTATCCTTTTTAAACCATCCACTTAACCTTCCAATTAATTTTACCTCAGCGTCCTGTCAAGACAACCCTTAATAACCTGTGAAAATAGACAGTGTGTCCACTGGGTTCCAAAGGAACCGTTACCAGCTAACCTTATGGCCCTGGATAAATATATACATTGACCGATCTGGTCGAACCTATGCACCAACGGCAGTGCATTCCGCCATCCCCAAATGTGGGTGATGGATTTCATTTGAGTGACTCCCCATTGAAGTCTCTCGTAGTGATCACAATGCGCAACCAGAAAGTCGAAACAATCCGGATTCCTCTCTTAATAAGTTTAGCTTTTTGTCAGTGACATAATAACCAATACTTGAAATAAGACTATCACATTTGACCCTTATTAGGTTCAATAATACCTAAAGGTCAGTTAGTCTCTTTTTTTTAGATGTATAAACTTTTGGTCATAAGACATTCGCGTATAAGATACAACGCAACAGTTTAGGAAATACCATATATAATACCATTCACATAAAATCATAGATATCGTTCTTAAACATTTAAACACATAATGTCTGGACCATAGGATAATCCTTAGGACATTCAGACCACACAATTAACATACCGTTAACCAAGTAACTGCTATCTTGACAAACTCCTGTTCAGTAGTCCTCCCCGTACGCTGTTATTTAAACATGCAATACCGGGTAATTTTAATATAACTATTCATTAAATATTATAGTACTGTCTCTATAGAGTTTATTCCCGTTGTATAATAACTCTGTACGTTATTTATTTTCCACTGTTATTTTAACAGTGGTTCTAGATAACCCACCAGTTCATTATTATTTATGTGAAGCTCACATGTGATAAATGAATTATCATTTATACGGTATATCTTTACCTCATTCATTATATACTCATAATTAATTCCACTTATCAGTTATATCATATCATTTAGTTTTTTTTTATGTTATAACCACCTTTATTTCATAAACTTTATATTATATTTCATAATATACCATAATACATTATATTACCTAGTTTTACTTCCTTTCCTTATTAAATTACAAAACCAATCTTATTATTTCGGTATTCAATTTTATACCCAACAACTTTATAAATTTCTAGATAACCACATATAATCTCCGGTAATCATAATTGATCCCATTAACTTTTACAACTTACCAAATGACCATATACTTTTATAATTTACTAAATACTCATATTAATTTTCGGAAATTGTAAAACAATTTATTAACTTCTATAAATTGCCAAATAACCTTATAACCTTATAATTCCAATTATCCACGCTAACCTTTATAATTATTAATTAACCACCTTACTTTATCAATTTACCAAACGCCCTTACTAATTTCGGTAATTACAAACTAATACCACCAACCTTTATAAATTACAAATAAATCCCTTAATTTTCGGTTTTCCCTTATATTTTCCTTTATTCACTTTTAAACCCCAAAACATTATATAAGTTACATATTAACTTATAATCTATAGTTTAAAAATTTTATTTCCTAAAATAACCGAAGCAACCCATATCTTTTCTTAAATTACATTTCCGCCCATATTAAATTCTATCTTTCATATATACTTCCATAAATTACATATTCACCCCAAAACTTTTATAAACTTAATATTTTATGTCATAAATCATTTTAACCTAAAGTTTCTGGTCAACACTTTGACCAAGACTTAATTTCATAATTAATACTTTAATAAACCCTTAAAATCACAAGTAATTCTCGGCCATACACTAAATTTCCCAATAATTACAAAATAGTCCCAAAACATTATAAAATGTTATTCTTTACACTTAAACACTTACTTAAATTTACCAAAATTCATAATATTAATTCCTACCTTATATTATACTATAAATGTACCAAATCAACCCCTTTGTTCTCGGTTTTCATTATTTGTACTCCAAACTTTTCAAAATTTACATATTAGCCACATAACTTATTTAACTAGCCATTTAAATACTTGTAGCTATTTTTAATACTCCCAAAATTTATAATATAAGCTAATATATTTATATATATTTCGAAAATTACCCAAACTATATATTAAGCTCTCGGCTTCAATTTAATTTTACCAAATGGTTTTAAAACTTGATTTGAACTTTATAATATGTATATATAAATGTATATAAGCCATATAACACTTCTAAAAATTATGTTAATGACTTAGAATGATTATAGACTAAAAATAGAACATAAAATTCCAAGACCATTCGGTTTCAATATCTATGTAACATAATTAATTTTTGTGACTCAAAAATATACCTTAAGGTAATAATCTTACCGTATATGTTATAATTATTTTCTTGACAATATAACCTATAGTTTTCGGTCCTAATTTTTTTAAAGATTTATACGAACTTTTTATACCAAAGTTTGAAACTTAGATCAAACTTAAACTTAATAAACCTTATTTATATAAACTTACCCTTAAATCAAGACAATACTTGTACTTGATTTTTCCTTGAATTTCCAAGCTCCTCAAATGCTATATTGATGTAGAGAATTCGAACTCCTTGTACATATATAGGAGATCTATTTGTTAGACTTCTAACAAGAGTTTATAAATAATATTTGTAGTAATTTTACAAGAGTTTACCTTAGGAATTTAACAAGGTATTTTTGATACACCTTGAGATGATTGTAGATCCAAGTTTCCTTCATGAAATAATGAAGAGAATATAGATTTAGAAGTTCTTATATTTTCGAAAATGGTTTAGGTAATTACTTAGGATTTTCAACATGAAAATATACCTTAACTTGATCTT
Source organism: Limonium bicolor (assembly GCA_023374045.1). Lineage (NCBI taxonomy): Eukaryota > Viridiplantae > Streptophyta > Magnoliopsida > Caryophyllales > Plumbaginaceae > Limonium > Limonium bicolor. The sequence continues at coordinate 275,360,435 of CM041782.1, read as the reverse complement.
GTTGTTCCTTGTGTTGTTGTTGAATTTAGGAACCTCCTTGGAGCATATATGCTTGGCGATTTCTTGTAGGTTTGCTAGGATGATTTCTTGCTTCATGTAACACCCCATCCAACAACAACCACGTAACAACATTCTGCAGCGGAAAATTTACTACTACACATTACTTAACTCGTTGGTGTTACACGCCGTTAACCACCCACGTGGCTAACAAGGCTATTACATAAACATTGTACCGGTCTGATGGACTAGATTCCCGAGCGACTACACATTATTATCCCTTTCCATTAACAACAAAACATACACATACCTTCCAACTGTACCGAGTATTTACAAACTGATGCCGATAACAACTTCGGTCTCACTACACCTACTGTATATATACAACTTACATGATTACCCATGTACAACGACTACCCCGTCCTACTCTCGAACGGCTTCCAGCTCCTTGAACCTGAAATAGGAAAAGAAGAGAAAGGGTGGCCCCCAAGGGGCTCAGCACCTTTGCTGGTATGGTAATCCCGCAGCCCACATGCTACCGGGCCACGCACAACTAATTGTCGTCTTAGCATGTGGTTGATTATGTTTAAATCATGCATGTAACTTAAACACACAACACATAACATTGCGCCTCGAGGGGCTCAACGAATAGATAACACATCCTCATTTGATAAGTCACTCATGGTATTCATTACCCCTAGAGTGTTTCTTCTCTAATGGAGCTACTTCCTTAATAGACGACAACTACCCATTAATCGGGTTATCCTTAAACGCCTCTTATCACAAACTGGGACTCATATCCATGATCCACATACTCCACATTTTACAACGTATAACATACACTACATAACAACACATAACAACACTTTTCACGTTTCAACGTGCACATAATAACATCGCAATAGATATTGCATCATAACAACAATACATACACAACGGGTACGGTTCCCTTTTATGAACCGGCCCAAACATTGTCAGTCCACTTGTAGCCTAGAGAATGTTGCCAGTCTCGTGATAAGCTCATTACATAACTCGTTACCGTCTCGTTAAATGAACGGATAACTTAACACAAGGTGTCTCGGATATAGTGATCCAAGCCCACCGAACAAACATAACATAGTATGCCCCTCTGGCCCGACGCGAGTCAGTAAGATAGCCTTGGTTAAGCTAAAGGGAAGGTTGGAAACCAAATTGGAAAACAACCATAACATACAGAGAGGATCGAACCTGATATGACAACGACCCCCATACTCACACGCATGGCCGGAACAGACCGGACTCCTCACTTCCCCCGTTAGCACTTGTTAGAAGTACAACATTGAACTTAATTAAACAACCATCTAATTGGGTTAAGTCTTGTTAGACACACACAAGGGAAGGGAGAGTCATACATTCACACACAAACATCACACACAAACATCACATAACTAACTCACGCATAGCCGTGGTTAGAACGTTCCTTAGGTCAGAAACGTTATCACCGGATACCGTTCTCTTACGTTTACCTAATAGTGGTTAACTAGCCCTTCAAGCGCATTCGAGGTTACCGGTATCAGCACGTAAACATACAACAACAATAACGACTGTAAACTCGTTTCATGATTTATCTTATAACGTGGCAAAGACACAGAAAAACACGTTGGCATACAAGCCGGTGTAATCCGGTAGGACACAGGTTGCAAGAAAACCATACCTGTCACCGGAGTCCACTTTATCGTGTCCACTTATGTTCCTCGAGCAATCCTCGAACAACTGATAACATTACATGTATTTTTATTAACATCGGGGTATCATGATTGTTTAAAGTATAATGCTTATAACTTTTCCCCGTTAACTTAGTTACATAACTTCACTTTTTAACTTGTTTTACTTTTACATTTTGATACAACTTTTCCCTCACCAATTTATCATTATAACTCACTTAACATGTCCTTAACAATATTATAACATCACTACTTAATAACCCCCATCATCCTATAACCTTAAACCATGTTTTTGGTCCGACCGACCTTACCGACCGACCTTACACAAGGTCGGTCCATTCCAGAACACATTACCGTCAAAAATTCTACTCCGACCGACCTTGTAAGTTCGGTCGCATGTTCGGTCCATTCCCGAGAGTTTCTTCCCTTTGAAAATTCAGGCCCGACCGAACATGCGAAGTCCGGTCCCATGTTTGGTCGTTTCCAGAAACTTAATTCGTACACAAAATACAAGCCCGACCGACCTTGCAAGTCCGGTCCCCAAGGTCGGTCCGTTCCAGAAACTAATTCTCGCAGGGTAATCTGGGCTCGACCGACCTTAGCAAGTTCGGTCGCAAGGTCGGTCTGCTCCAGACCTCATTTTTCCATTGCCCATTTAACTCCAAACTTCTCTTAAGGCCTCATAATGTTTTCTAACATCATTTGGTACACTTATATCCTCATACAACATCCATGAAACTCATTATCTATCACCTTAAGCACTTACTCATTTCATACCGAAATTCCTAACTCTTATGTTATTTCCTCCTTAGTTTTCCAAGTGGTGTTTCATGCCTATGATAACCACTATGCCCATAATGCTTTCTCCTCATTTTAACATCATCTCCCAAGCATCATTTCCTACCAACCTAAACCCTAGTTGATGTCTAAGTCCTTTTGTTTACCTAGAACATCTTAAGACATTATTTCTCCTCATTTAAAATGCTTAGGCATTTCCAACACTTCTAGTTCACCAAAACTTATTTAAAACACTTAGAACTCCTTATACATTTTCCAAATTTTGCCATGGGTTCTCTTAGCACTTCATCATTCCAAAACTCATGGTTTTCACCATTAAACATTCAAGAACACCTATATCCATCAGGAGTATTCTCACACTCAACACTTAGGTTTTCACCCTTTTACAACCAAAAACACTTAATCACTTAATGCACATTCCTTACACACAAACATATTGTTTTTCCTTCATTAACCATCCAAGACACTCATCTTCACAAAGAATGTTCTTTACACACATCTAAATCCTTAAACTACACTACATCACAATATAGTGCATAAGCTTAAATTGCTTGGCACTTAGGCCCTTAAATAACATGGCTCTTAGGCCCTTAAATAACATTAAACTTAAACAATGAATATCCCACATATATATTGCCTTTAACCTGCAATTACATACAACAACACATATGCCCTTTATAAACTCCTTAGAGCATTTCACTAGCTCATTTACCATTGGCTTCTTAGGCATTTTATTAAGCATATCAAGCTCATTTTCCTAAGGCATTTAAACTACATTGAGATAGCATATTTACCTCTTTTCTTCACAAACTTCTTCCTTGTTTCCTTGACTAAATTGGCAAGGCTTTTAGTTGTTTGTCAACTTCTAAACATTATACAAATAATATAATGAGTAACAAGCTTTAAGCTTCATCTCATTGTAAACCCTAGTTACATATATTATCTTAAGGTTTTAAAATGATTGTTTTACCTTGGAATGGAAAGAAAGCTTGAATGAGTATCAAGAGAGGACTCCTCCTAGCCCTTGGAAGATTCAAATGAAGCTAAAACAAGCAAGGTGAAAACACCATTGTGAGGTGAATTTTCGGACAACACAAAACATGAAGGAAACATCATTTTTCTTTGAGTTTCCTTACCTTGAAGCAAAGGAGAACAATAATATGTGAAAAGGTGAGCTCAAGCTCCTTCAATGGTGAATATCCATGGCACCAAAATTGAGTTCTTGAAGATTTGAAAAGAGGGAAATGAAGAGCTTGATCTAACTAAGACAAAGGTAGTCTTGAAATTGATTTTGGAGCATGGAATCATAAGTTACAAGTGAAGGAAGATTGAGAATGGTATATGGCTGTAGCAAACCGATGGAGAGAGGAGGAAGGAGATGTAAAACTGTGGGAAATGGAAGGAAAGAAGAGAATGAGAAGGTAAGTAGCTAGCTTAAGATATTTATTTGTTAAAAGCAAATAGTAACTTGCTTTATCCTTTATGTATTTATTTGATAAGTGCTAGCAAGGGTGGTGACTCACACCATGAAAACCGGCCCCCATTTAATAAGAAGGGTGTTTTGGTCTTTGTTGACCAATTAACTTACTTATAATAACATATGTTACAAACTAGCTTATAAAAGTTACTATTCATAAAAACAAGGCACATAGAAGTGAAATTTTTGATTTCCCATTGATATAGACTTCCAAATGTGACACTATATAGTACACATGTTAATTAAAGATTAATGATGGACATTTAGCCATTCAAAACTCATTTACAAGACAATTTTTCAAAAACGTGCTTTAAGACTCCTTAAAGCACTTTTTGTGTTTTAACTTGTTTTCAAGCTTGGTTTTCTTTGGTAATTGATTTAATATGTTCATTAACATATTTATAAGGTATAAGTATGACCATTAGGTCTTATACAAATTTATCCCAAGCTTAGAGCACATTTTTGCTCTTATTGTATCTTAATGCTTTATTGCATTTTACTATGGTTTAAATCGTTCACTGATGTTTCTAAGGCACTTTTTAGCCTTTACATACCTTAGTTTAGTATTTAAACAATATATCAGGGTTTGGGGTATTTCAATCTACCCCCCTTAAAAGAACTTCGTCCTCGAAGTTTACACTTCCCACACATCTTGGATTAGAATACGGCGATTACTTATAGAAATAAAACTTCCATAACCAAACACACTTTACATAACAACCTCGGACTTAATGGTCCGGGTAACACATTCACATCCATACATAACATAACATATTCACAAGATAACCTCGGACTCAATGGTCCGGGTATCTTAACAGCATTTACACATACATAACAACCCTTAGACTCTCTGGTCTTGGGTAACATAACAACATTTAGACACACAGGTCTTGATAACATAACAGCCTTTAGACACATAGGTCTATGTAACACAACACATTTAGACTCATAGGTCTTAATAGCATACACTTTAGGAACTCAAGGTCAAAATAATATTTATTACACATACCACACAACATGTCATAGCATGTATAACAACCAAAAATATCCTTTTATATACACTATGATCCCGTAGAACTCGGTCGCGATGGACACCTTCCGTCCCCGTGCCTTTGGGAGATCAAAACAATCACTTAAATTTAAAATTTCCTTGTGAGGTTAAGTAAGAGAACTTTAATTATGTAAAGTGTCTATCGACGTTTTATAAGTACCAATTGAAAATCCTTTTGAAAACACACATAACTCCAAGTCCAACTTATGCTCTTTGCTTCTTTTCTTAGCGTGGTTATTTGTGACCACTTATAGGGAGCTTCAAGAGTCATCCAACCCTGATGTGATCAGCATCAGTGTTGAACTATCCTTCCACCCAATCTGTGTTCGGCTTCCCTTGATCGCATGCAAATCAAGTTCCACCTCCCACTTCATTTTCAAGCATCAATTAAATCATTCATTTCCAATTTTCTATGTTTTTAATCATTCTATCATGATCATACATCTCCAAGGGATAGAACTTCATCTATCAGTTATTTCCATTCACTTTAATGTTGTTACCTAGGGAATCTTATTCTCACTAGGTTCTATGTCGGTTTCATACCCTTTTCATGAATTACTATATAGTATATATATACACATATATTTTATCAAAATACAACACACAGTTTCACATTTATACACTGTCGGGGTTTTTGTTCCCCTGGGAGTTTCTCTACTCCCACACTTGTACTATCACACACAAATGTTAACAAATCAACACACTTATTACAATGGTACTCGCATCTCCTGTGCGCAATTACCACAATTAAACCATGAATGAATGCGTTTGTTTACATAACACACACACCAATCATCAAAACAAATTATTTTATGCTATGCACAACATAAGTCACGTACACTAGTACGGTGATACACACTAAGTGGTTTTGCGCTCTACCCCCCTTAAAAGGGATTACGCCCACGTAATCAATCACTAAACATTGGTTTAAAATGTTCTGCCGTCGTGAAGTATTTTAACTTCCACGCGGTCTATTATACAATGCATTCCGATTAGAGGATCTTAACCATATTGGCGGTTTAGTCCCTAAATCAAGAATTCTCATTGGAGTTTGCTTTAACTCATAACAGATTTTGGTTTTGGCCTGTGAGGCTTCTAGGCATTAATAATTAGCCATTCACTCATGTTCACCATGTACATTCAACACTTGAATCTCTGGCTAACTAGTTTCTGCTACGAAACTCTAATAACTGTAGAGCTTAATTTGCCCATTTGTTATTCTTACTGTATTGTACATCCCCAATTGTCACCTTCATCTTGGTAACAATGGTTTCTCAACCGACGCGTGGTATCTCTTACCGTTAGCGAACTCGGTGAGTTACAAAACTTCCATCCACTTCTCTAGTAACTTACTGTGTATACAACTATGTATTTCACAATGATTGACTTGTTCCCTTCCGACCTACTGTCGGTTGAGATTGAGCTACTACCTAGTGTGTAGTGCTCTCTCAGCTGTTTACAACATTTGGGGTATATTCCATACCGATATTTGGCAGTTAGTGGTACTGTAGTCACTTACTGTTAATCATGTCTCCACATTTGGTTCTGTACAAGTACCCTTTCATGGTATGTCTTTGCATCAATCCCTATGGCATTATAAGCCGTTTTCTGTTTCCACCACAATTAACATTTCCATAACCCCTTCCATCGCACTCGATCATTACTGTTCAAACGCAACATCAAAACACTCAGTCATACAGAGTGCAGAGGCGTAACTCTTGACAGTAAATCTCTTATGCGATTCGCCATGGAATTCACACTGAGTTCCTCATCGCATAGTACCTACCACTGGCTTATTGCCCAGTCTGTTTAACATCACTTACCTTGCATCTCCACTGAGTTTAACTCGTAACTGGTCTTACCTGCCATATTATTATTCAACAACATTTATACAATGGTCGCCAGCTGCGAACCGTGCTCTTACTCATTGCATAACAATAACTTACATGGTATTTACTGTCACATTAACTTCCACACCTACACTTATATTATTCACATTATGGTTCGTCATTCATTTGGATGACTACCGAATGCTCCTTGAGCGTTGCTCACTCGAGTCTCAAACCGACGTTATTTAGCTCGGTGCTTCACTTTATACACACATACTACTAAACTAACTGCTCTCAAATAATAATATTGTCCATCCTTAACATATTTCTTGAGCTTGGTTCACATAACTACCGCTCCAGCGGTTTCACAGCATCGAGAGGTATCCCCACTCTTAGTGCAGTGGTTCGTACTCCACTCTATTCACTTATATAACATAAACTTCTGCAATCAATCTAATTTACATAACACATTTTATTTGTGGCTTATGAGCCTTACTGCTTCGAGCTCTGTCCATTGTGGACGGTTCACACACATTTATTTCTCTGTACAACATTACATAGTTTGGATATCATATTGAGCTCCATGACAAGGTCGTTACATTCCGTTTCCTTTCATGGGATGCCCCTTAGGATTGTCGGTCCGTCTCCTGACAACTTATGTCTAAACTGGGTGTTAGTTTCAACCCTTGTGCTTTGTCATGCTATTTCGTGCAACAATTGTTGATGCGAACACCCTTTAAGATTGCTCCTGGGTGTTACTAAGTTATGCCTTTACATCTGGTTCAAACTTATTGGTATATTCAGTTAGCCACGCCGTTTTGCGTTCTTAACTAGCTTATTATCTTCTTCTGTGAAGATCAACATTTCCTGGTAGTGTAGGTACTCATTCTGGGAGTTTCATCCCGTTCATTGCACACTAATGTGTCCACATTAGGCATCTGCTTGCCATGTACAGGCTGGGTCACCGTTCCAGCTATTATGTTTTATCCCTGAGGATCCTTAAGACATATACGCTGTCTTTATATTACAGTTAGTGCACTTCGCACCTCCTGACTCTTAAACATTTCCTTGAAATGAATTCACTAATTCCTTTAGTCTAGTTATCTTAACTGGGTTCCTTTACTTCAACCATTCATGGTAGTCCTTAGCTGTTGTTTGACTTATACTGCTGACTGTAGAACGCAGTCGACTACTTCCCGCGTTTCGGACTCTACTCGTGTACATATGTGGGGTACCCTACTGATACATTACTACTTACCCAACTAACCCATAAGTAGGTCTGTCAGGCCCACAAGCTCCTATCGGAGTGCGGTCGTCGCACATTACAGTTGGTACACCCGTAGTGTCCGTCACACGCCTAGGTGAAGTATTCTGTTGTCAACTCCCTTATATTGTCCCGTGACAATATTCATTCCATGCTTCCCGAACTTAATCGAGGGAAAGTTTATTCATTGTTGAATTCTTATCAACTGCCCTTGGTTTTACTGGTTTGGTTTGGAAGAAGGTTTGAAAGAAGTATTGGTTTGAAAGAAAATCTGGTTTTGAAGGGAAAGAGTTTGAAATAAATCTGAGTTTGAAAGAAAACTTTCATGGTTTCACAACATCTTCTTACCTTAACCACGTCTAGCTTCTTGCTGACTGGTGTACTTACAATTACAGGGGTTAGGCTAACAGGCCCTTCCACTGTTATGACGATCACATTTAACTTTATGGTACTTTACCAAGTACTTTGTAGTGGTTATAAATTTCCCGAACAGCCCTGTTATAGCAGCACTTGCTATGGCAAGTGCGCCATGCTAATTGGCTATCGGTTTAACACATACCGGTTGTGGTATTGTTTTTACCCGCACTATCATCAGTGGCCTTGTTGGCCCTCACTCGACCTTACAGTCTTGCCAATAACCCTCTGGGCGACTTCTCACTGTATTCACATGATAATCATCAACTAGGGTGTTTCCCACTCTGGGAGACCCCCTTTTTCTTTTGTATTGTTTCCTCTTCGTAGCCCGTTCCACGTATTGTCGTGGTTACTGAGACTTGTCTCTTGTTTGGGCACTACGTTGTAGTTCCTTTGTCGGTTGGTGTACCGTTGGTGTATCACTTAACAATTGTGGTTCCGTAGACACTTGTCTCGGGTTTCATCAATCCACTTCTTGCCTGTTGCACGATTAGTGCGTTGCAAGCTGGTTATTCTCGACTGCTCGGCATGTCGACCCAGGTTGCCGGAAATTCCATTCTTCTATACACAAGATTCTTCATTCTTCGCTATTAAATGCGGTTAACATCGTTCAGATGGAGACCGTCTCCGGGATTCTCAGTTTTCGGGATCTACCGTATGACAGGTTCTCCGTACCTTTAGAGGTGTTTAATAACAGCCAGATCGGGTATTCCCGAGTAAGAGTGGACTTCCATCTCTCTGGCGTTGTTTCCCAAGTTATATACAGGGATTGTGGAGGGCGGGATGGATGTTGTAGGTTTCCAGTACACACTGGTAATACCTAACTAGCGTATCTCTCACGCTTTCACTCAACCCTTAACCCAAAGTACTAAAATCCTAACTCGGTACTTCCTAAGCTCGGTAATTCAGTCATCAGAGCGATACTTCACTCTGATACCACTTTTTGTAACACCCCATCCAACAACAACCACGTAACAACATTCTGCAGCGGAAAATTTACTACTACACTGAAATACCCCAAACCTAAGTATGCTAAGTAAACATCAAATCATGATGTAGTAAGGCTAAAATATGCCTTAGAAAGATTGGTAGACAATTTAAACCAAGGAAAACACAAGAAAATGCCTTAAGGGCAATTAGGGCAAAAATGTGCTCTAAGCTTGGAGGGACTTGGGTGAGTACCCAAATATCATGGTAAGACCTTAGTAATATTCTAATGGTCATTTTAAATCAATTAGCAAAGAAAACCAAGCTTGAAAACAAGTTAAAACACAAAATGTGCTTTAAGAAGTCTTAAAGCACATTTTTGAGAAATTGTCTTAGAATTGAGTTTTGAGTGGCTAAATGTCCATCATTACTCTTTAATCAACATGTGTACTAATTAGTATCACATTAGGAAGTCTAAATCAATGGGAAATCAAAAATTTCAGAAATATGTGCACTGATTAGTGAATAGTGCCAAATAGTGACTAGTTTAAGTTTTAATCAACTTAAGTCAATTAGTTGGTCAACAAAGACCAAAAGTATCTTATTATTAAAGGGGGAACGGTTTTTGAAGTGGTGACTCACCACATGTGCTAGTAAGTAAGGAAAGAGGTGGGAAAGTGAGTAAATTCACTATTTGCTTTTAAATGACAAATATCTTCTTATACCTTCTCTCTCCTCTCTTCTTCATTTCCCACCTTCACCATCGGTTTTACTACCTATTCCCTTCTCCAAAACCGTGAGAGCTCCATCCATGGTGCCTCCACCTTCAATTGCTCACCAAATGTTCATCTTTGCTCCAAATCGAAAAGTAAGCATAGATTTCTCTTAGTTAGATCAAGGCCTTCATTCCTATCTTTTCAAATCCTTCAAAGCTCAAGTTTGGTGCCATGAGAAAACTCCATTGATGGAGGAAAATCAAGTTTGAAGAGCTCATTAGCTTCTCCATTCTCTTAAGGTAAAGAAAATGTAAGAAAAACCATGTTTCCATCATTTCTTCTACATGGCCGAAAATTTCTTCTCATGGGGCTATGTTTTTATGCCTTGTTCTAGCTTGATTTATTCACCAAGGACTAGTGGAGGTCCTATTTCATTCAATGCCAAAGTCTATCTTGAGACTTCAAAGGTAATCATCCATTTTTAGACCTTAAAACACATTTTTAACCTAGGTTTTTATTCCTTGAGGTTGGTTATTGTTTAGTACTCATATGAGTCATTGAATATTGATTAGAACATTGGCAAGGGGAATTTAAGTGGTGGCCGAGATTCATGCAGAAGAAGGTCTAAGGAGGAAGTTAAGATAAGCTTGAGAAAACAAGGTAAAATGCTTACCTAATGGTGGTTTAAGTTTTAAGGGATGAGTTTAAGTGGATACCAATGTGGCTTAGAGCTTACATTGTGTATTGGGTTATATAACCTAAGAAAAAGAACTTAAATAAGCTTGTGAACTTGTGACTAAGGAGCCAATGGGAATGAGTTAGTAATATAAGTTTAAGAAGGATTTTAAGAACATTATAACTACTATGAGATTGATGGGTGTATTTGCAGGTTGAAAGCTTTTATATGTGGGAAATTCAGTGTTTAAGTTTAAGTCATTTAAGGGCCTAAGAGCCATGTCATTTAAGAGCCTTAGTGCTATGCAATTTAAGATTATTGCAATATATTGAGTTTGTTGTGAATGAGATGGTTGAGTGAGGAAAATAATGCATTTGGGCATGATAAGATACTAGGGAAGCTATGGCAAAATTTGAGTAGAAAACAAAGTGTTTAAGTGGTAGTGGTGAGTTAATATGCCCTAGGGTTTACTAGGGAGCATGAAAAGAAAATTGGGTGGAAATGAGTTAACAAAGGAGTTCTTGAGGTTTAGAGTGACCTAGAGATGTCTAGGATGAATTAGAGGATTGGCGAGTGTACTAAACACACCAAAATCATGATATGAGGAATGTAAGACTTGTGCATAAGTTTTAAGGAAAGGTGTATAATGCCTTAAGAAGATTTAGGTATGCCCAAGAGTTTAGGAATGATGAGTAACAAATGGAAAAGAGAGGAATTTGTGCATGGTTATGTAAGACGACTTGAGGAAGTTTTGGTAAATGAACTGAAGGTGGAAAATAATGTTTATGAAGTGCCCAAACTGTTAAGGAGGGAACACTTGGGTTGGTTGAAGTTTTCGTAAAGATACAAGTTGGTAATGTAAGGAATTATATGATAAGTGTTAGGAGTGTTTGTAAGAATTGAGCAAATGTTTGAGAAGATCTTTGGAAGTTGTTTTAATGAGTTTGGTGGAGGTTATAAGGTGTGTTTGATGTGCCAAATGATGTTAGAACACATTAGGAGGCTTGAGGAAAAATTTGGAGAAAGTTTGACAATGTATGCGAAGTTTCTGCGCAGCCGACCTACCCAGGGGACCGACCCCAGTCTGGGTCGGTCGGGCTGAAACTGTGAAGTTGGATGTTCTCTGCAGCCGACCTACCCAGGGGTGGGTCGGTCGGTGGGTCGGTCGGACCATAAAAAAATAAAAAAATAAAAAAAGAAGAAAAACCCTAAGAGAGTTTAGTGGTATTAATGGTACCCCATTAAGGGGGCAATGATGATTAGAGGTATAAAGACCTAAGGGATTAAGTTAAGAATTAACTTAAAAGTTGTAAGATTAAGTTGTAAGACTTAAGAGGTGTTAGGTTGGAGTCATTAAGGGTTAAGTAAGTTAAGTAAGATAAGTAAGTTGAATTGAGTTAAGTGATTAACAACCAAAACTGAATGAATGTTTTAGGACTTGGAAATTGGACTCCGGAAGAGATTAAGCAACTGAACGGCCAACGGTGAACGGTACAGTTCTCTTGTGACCTGCTTGCTAACGAGGTGTCCCTCGGCTTGTGTGCTATTTGTTTTTGTGTGCTCACTAAACAAGATAAAGCATGCAACCGGAATATAGTATATATATTGTATGGTTGTGTGATGTTTGAAAACTAACACAACATACCGTGAGAACTTACTAACCAATGTTTAGTAAGGAATTGAGTGAGACTAAGGAACGCCCCCTAATGAGGGACGATATGAACCGAATGAGGTTAACCAACAAACATGGTCTTGAGACTATTACTAACTGGAACTTGAGTGAGGAAACCCGGGACCGATCTCCGGTCATGCATGCTAAGGAAAAAGGGGGACGGTATCTGAATCAGATCCGCCCTCCGCTTAAGGACTTGTCTTCGGACTTGTAGCCTAGGGCCGGTTGCCGGCTCAGCTACGCTGGATTCCCGTCCAGGGTAGGTTGCATTAAGATGGTGCGGTGGGATCACCTAAATCCCAGGTTTGGACTTAGGCTACAACCATTCCCCTCCAGGAACAGTTTGTATTCTGAGAATAAGTTAAGATTAAGATAAGTTACAATTATTCCTTTTTAAAGGATGATTTGTATTGTTAAGATTAAGATTAAGTTAAGATTAAGATAAGTTACAATCATTCCTTTTTAAAGGATGATTTGTATTGTTAAGATTAAGATTAAGTTAAGATTAAGATAAGTTACAATCATTCCTTTTTAAAGGATGATTTTATTGTTAAGATTAAGATTAAGTTAAGATTAAGATAAGTTACAATCATTCCTTTTTAAAGGATGATTTGTATTGTTAAGATTAAGATAAGTTACAATCATTCCTTTTTAAAGGATGATTTGTATTGTTAAGATTAAGATTAAGTTAAGATTAAGATAAGTTGCAACCATTCCTCTTTAAAGGATGGTTTGTATAATTAAGATTAAGATAAGCGACATCCACTCCTTATTAAAGGATGGTTGTTTCTAAGGTTAAGATAAGACTAAGATTAAGGTGAGATAAGGATGGACTAAGGTTAAGAGGGAACATTACTTAAGGAGTTTAATAACTAACTCTCTAATTAAGGGAACGCATTTAAGTCGTTCATTGTGTGTGAACTTTGATTGTTCATCTCTGAGTTGTTGTTTACTGCACTTTCTATTATGTTGTGCATCTAATCAACCTCCATGCTATCCATAATTAGTCGTCGTAGCCACGTTAGCTTGGGGGCCATGAGAGGATCGTACCAGCATTCGTGCTGACCCCCTTTGGGGCTGTTTTTACTACACAGGTACATCAGGAAGCGGCCGTCGTGAGAGTAAGAAGGGGTACAAGTGTTACGGGTTAAGTGTGGCCTACGAGTTGTGCATGTACACTCGTATGGAAATTTGAGTTAGTAAGATGTATAGGATGTGAGGGGGTTGTAAGAAGGATATGTAAATGGTTAAGATTGTAGTACTAATGTTCGGTATATTCTGTAGTCAGACCGTGGCAAGGTCCTGGAGTGTAAAGAATTCCGCTGTGACATGTATATATATATGCTGTTAAGTTGCGAGACCACATTTGGATTGAGTTGGGGTGTTACAAAAAGTGGTATCAGAGCGTAGTTACGCTCTGAAGACAAGAAATACCGAACTTAGGAGAATATTGAGGTTGAGATTGAGTTATGGGTTAAGGGTTGAGAGATAGAGTGAGAGGTGCATTAGTCGGGACTTCCCGGTGCTTACCGGACATCCATAGTACCTAGACCCGCCCTCCACATCCCTAACCCTGAATATGTGGAACAAACGCCAGAGAGAAGAAAGCCTTCTCTTACTCGGGGAAACCCGATCTGGCAGTTAGCTAACAGTAAGCAATACGAGAAACAATTTTTGTACAACAGTTATGGAGAACTTGGAGGTTTTTAATGGAGCGCAACAGAGAAACAGGCGCTACCTATGGAATTCTATCAATAAGGGAACGGAAATTACCGGCAACATGGGTCGACATGCTACGCAGTTGAAATAACCCGCGATACCAATGGTAAGGGAAGCACTACGCGTGCAATGGATAAGGAAATGATAAGAGACATGAGTACCGGACAGCGGTCCGAGTGAGCATAACAATGGGATAATACAAAGCATGAGGATTGAGATTACTGGAAAGTCCAGTTAGAAACGGGAACTCCAAACCCCATACAATGAAAAAGGTTACAAACCTGGCCGACACAACGCGAACAACGGTGGAAACACATATAAATTGTATACCGAAATAAGACTACGATGTAGTGCTTAGAGGAGAATCATTACTGAGTAACCACAACAAAATGTGTGGAGACAGGAGCGAGGATTAAGACATAAGAAAATATTAAGGGATTACCTCAGAAAGAGGAACGCCCTAATAGATGACAGTACTGTCAAACAACAAGGAAACTACCGGATGGTTGGTTATCCAAAATAAGAGATTATCGAAGGAGTCCCGAGGACTATCAATTACAAGGAAATTAGAAGGAAATATCACTACCGATGTACCTTGTACCAATAACCCATCCTGCATGGCGCACTTGCCATAGCAAGTGCTACCACGATTAAGCCACACGAAAAGCCATCAAGGCGAAATAGGAGAACGCTACAGTCGTAGCATATATTAATACCGGATTGTAAATCCATAAGAACAGAAAAGTAGGACCTTGGAAAGGCCCGACGGCCTGACCATGATGAGATGAGGTGACACACCAGTCAGCCGGGAGCGGAACTCAGACAAAGTAGTAAACCATATAAATATTAGCAACGGTATAACCCACTACAACGATAACCGACAGTACGGTAAGAACATCAATCCCGAACTCCAAGGGGAAAACCTAAGAGATTGCTCGGTATCGCGAGCAAAAACACTATATAAGCAATGATATACAAGGGATGTATTATAAGATACTATAGAGACTGTTGAAGCATCGACTTACAATGAAAACGGGATAAGACTCCCAGAGTGACCATTAAGGATACCAATAACAACATTCTTCAATGAAGATGACGGAAACCCAGAAAACAAGGATAAAAGAAATAAACGTAAGCTATAACCTACTAAGGATTAAAGTCATACAACCCTGGGAAAGGAAAGCTCAGAAGAACTACCCCCACAGAACGGGCATAGTCGAGCCGAGCAAACTGATGAAGAGAGTTAGTGTTGTTCGTCTAACTCATTAACACCCAAGTATGATTGATCATCAACGGGTGGCATAGTCAACGGAAGTTGAACGAAGCATTGAGATGGGAGTGTAAGATAATAGAATGATATCCAACTTCGACACCTTAAGGCGAACGCCTAATACGAACCTAACCTTGACTATTAAAAGACATAAGTCTAGTAAAATGACAGCTTTGTCAAAGACATCAAGTAACCTCAGATCACCTGAACAACTTCCCTAGCAGGAAGCAGGATGCAGCAACTTATCATGAAATCCGATACTACATTTAGGATGTAACCTAACGGTGGATAGTGCTCAAAGAACCAGAATCTTATAGGGATGACCTGCAGATGAGTAAGAGTACAAATAATGAACTGAGACATTAAGCATTAAGAGCCTACGAGCCAAGGATGTTAACCACATCAGAGCCCGAGGCGCAGTAAGTTATAAGAGAGCTTGTTTAAGCCACGAAGGGACTACAATTTGTAGATATGAACGGTTACCAAACCTATAACTTTGATTTGGAAGAACATTACCAAGAGAAGGTACCAATGAGAATATTGAGATAATGCTGAGGACAGGAGCGGAGAACGAACCATGCCTTTTAGGGTGGGGATACCTCTCCTTGTTGTGAGGCCATGAGTGGGAATGAACCCCTCGATAGGGCTTTCACTTATTAGAGATACAATATGCTTTCGGTAGAGAATGAAAACTGTAAAACCTTGAGATTTCCTTGAAATATATCAGATACACATGAGTAATAAGGTAGCTTGCAGAGATAGACCCCATATCCGACACCCAGGATGTAAGAATTAGTGATCGTCAGAGAGAAACACTGTGATTGCACATTATGGCTCGTCAATTAATCAATGCTCAGAAGAGCTTGTGATTTAGTGGATGACTTCGTCAGTAACCAGTTAAACTACATGGTAGATAACATCACTAAGGATGAAAGAAAGCGAAAGAAATCAGCCTACTTACGAATCCACGATTTAAGCAGAACATCTTCATATCAAGAGTCAACTATTTTGTAACGCAGTACGGCAACCGCCATACACCAGAATGAGGGAACTCCCAGTGGGTTTGCACCAAGAAGGGGATTGAGTATAAGGTAAGACATGAGAATAATTAAATAAGGGGTTGCACCATTAATGGGCAACATGGTAAAGGCCAACTACCACGGTAGTAGTGGTCGTGAGTACAATAGTTAGATAAGTGGATTAAGTCATAGTGCGCGGTAAAGCGACCGTTATGTATAAGCCGTCAAATAATGACATAGAGGCAATGAGATTTATGAGTTAAAACCGATATAAGTAAGGAAATAAGATGGTAGACGAACTGAGCATTGATGCCAGTAGTCTGGACCTGGTTAGGTAAGATTTCACAGGAAGCACACTACCCATTCCTTAAGGAACTGGAAGTGCATTCCTAGTAGCATAAATATGAGAAACAAGATAAGAGGCTCTATGGAAAGAGACCTAAGCTACTAAGAAATAAAAATCAATGCAGAAAGGAGCTGGAGAATACAATACCCAAGAACACAGTAAATGGACTTCCCTTGATTAACTTCAAGAAGAACAATAAATGTTATTATGGAACGATGAAGAGGAGATCGACAACAGAATACTTCATAATTAGCAATAGCTAAACGTGTGACGGACACTATGAGTTTACTAAAACGAGACGTGGGACGACTGCACCCCACAGGGGCTTGCAGGCCTGACACGCTCATTTATGAGTTAGTTGGGTAAGTAGTAATGTACCATAAGGTACCCCATGCATGTGACGAGTGGTGTAAGGAACACGGGAGTAGTCGACTCCGTACCACGACAACGACGCAAGATCAGACAAGAGCAGCTACTACCACAAACAGTCGAAGAGAAGAATTCAGTTGAACCAGCAACACAGAGGAACCAGAGAACAATAATTAAGGACTATGAAGTGCGAAGAGCACGGATTGTTAAGTACAGACATTGGACATGTCTTAAGATGTAAGAGATTAAGACTGTAAAGCGCATATGCACTAAACAGTAGTTTCAGACTAAGAATCATCCTCAGACCAAAGGTCATTGGGGAGAACAATTTAGACATTCGAGAAAATACTAAGAGTATGAGCGTAAGATCTTCAAGGAGAATGGATAGACGAGTTACAACATTAAGGCCGTGTATATAAAGATAACACGTGTCCATTGAGACAATTAAGACTAAGATTATCAGAGCGCGCAGCGGAAGCTAGCAGACCACTACTTTGAGATTAGACCAAACTAAGTTAAGAAACGGTGTAAGTACCGTTAAGAATCCTCGATACAGAGACTAAGTCATTTCTGATCGATTATAAGTAAGATAGATGACATGGAAGCTAGAATGCTTGGTAAGAATTAGACATCTTGAACTTATGTTCAAGGATGATATAATTTGATTACGTGGGCGTAATCCATTTTAAGGGGGGTAGAGCGAAAACCGCTTAGCGTATGTTTGTGTACTGAGTACATAAACTACGGTGTGCATAGCACAAAATAATTTGAGAATATGTTTTACATAAACATTTTGAGATAAATCATGGTTATTGCACACAGAAGATGTGAATACCATACATATTAAGTACCTATCTTGTTAACTCCGGTGTGAGTACAAGTTAAGAGAATTAAGGAGGATTAAGGAGACTTAAGAAATAAGGAATATATGAGGTATGAGTCGATATGAGACTATGTGTGAGATAAGAATAAGATAACATTATGAGATACAATTTGATAT
Organism: Limonium bicolor; assembly: GCA_023374045.1. NCBI lineage: Eukaryota > Viridiplantae > Streptophyta > Magnoliopsida > Caryophyllales > Plumbaginaceae > Limonium > Limonium bicolor. Next base: position 275,342,188 of record CM041782.1, on the reverse strand, counting down.
GATATGAGTTAGGAAATGTAATGCTATGAGTATGAGAGTGAGAATTGGTATGGGACAGTTATAGAACTTAGTAGGAATTTAAATCTCGAGGTAATTACTAAGAGATGAATCGGGAATGTTTGATGGACTGGGTCCACACTTTGGAGATGTATTGATTATGATTAGAAGAACTAAAAAGATAGAAAATTGGACATGAGTGAATTATTTGGATGTTTGAAAATGACGTGGGAGGTGGAACTTGATTTTCTAGGGATCAAGGGAAACCGAACACAAATTGGGGTGGAAGGATAGTTCTACACTGATGCTGATCACATCAGGGTTGGATGATTCCTGAAACTCCCTACCAGTGGTCACAATTAAATCACACTAAGGATAGAGGCCTTAGGGTAAAATGAAATTGGACTTGATTGTATTTTTAATTAGAGGAATTATTCCTCACATGACCTCGTAAAAAGGATTACCTTTTTACTGAGTCTCGCCCATGAAGTCGAGGACGCACGAGCCTTTGTCTTCGGACCGGTGACATGGGGAGAGCAGCGTGTTTTGTATTCTGGCCCATGGTGACGAGGACGAATGAGCCATTGTCTACGGACCGGTGACATGGGAGAATACGTTGGAATTTATGTGAATGTTTTTTATCATCAAAAGAAACAAGGAGAATTGTGAGTGTTATACATGCTTAAGCATGTTGTGTGATAGTTAAGAATAAGAATATGGTGGATCTAAGGATTCAATGAGTTTAAGTATACATAAGTATGATCTATATGATCTAAGGAATGAGGTAATACATGTACTCTAATGAGATAAGATGCATGGGAACTTTGGGGACAAAGTACTTTTAAGGGGGGTAGATTGAAATACCCCAAACCTAAGTATGCTAAGTAAACATCAAATCATGATGTAGTAAGGCTAAAATATGCCTTAGAAAGATTGGTAGACAATTTAAACCAAGGAAAACACAAGAAAATGCCTTAAGGGCAATTAGGGCAAAAATGTGCTCTAAGCTTGGAGGGACTTGGGTGAGTACCCAAATATCATGGTAAGACCTTAGTAATATTCTAATGGTCATTTTAAATCAATTAGCAAAGAAAACCAAGCTTGAAAACAAGTTAAAACACAAAATGTGCTTTAAGAAGTCTTAAAGCACATTTTTGAGAAATTGTCTTAGAATTGAGTTTTGAGTGGCTAAATGTCCATCATTACTCTTTAATCAACATGTGTACTAATTAGTATCACATTAGGAAGTCTAAATCAATGGGAAATCAAAAATTTCAGAAATATGTGCACTGATTAGTGAATAGTGCCAAATAGTGACTAGTTTAAGTTTTAATCAACTTAAGTCAATTAGTTGGTCAAAAAGACCAAAAGTATCTTATTATTAAAGGGGGGAACGGTTTTTGAAGTGGTGACTCACCACATGTGCTAGTAAGTAAGGAAAGAGGTGGGAAAGTGAGTAAATTCACTATTTGCTTTTAAATGACAAATATCTTCTTATACCTTCTCTCTCTCCTCTCTTCTTCATTTCCCACCTTCACCATCGGTTTTACTACCTATTCCCTTCTCCAAACCGTGAGAGCGCATTTCCCACCTTCATGGTGCCTCCACCTTCAATTGCTCACCAAATGTTCATCTTTGCTCCAAATCGAAAAGTAAGCATAGATTTCTCTTAGTTAGATCAAGGCCTTCATTCCTATCTTTTCAAATCCTTCAAAGCTCAAGTTTGGTGTCATGAGAAAACTCCATTGATGGAGGAAAATCAAGTTTGAAGAGCTCATTAGCTTCTCCATTCTCTTAAGGTAAAGAAAATGTAAGAAAAACCATGTTTCCATCATTTCTTCTACATGGCCGAAAATTTCTTCTCATGGGGCTATGTTTTTATGCCTTGTTCTAGCTTGATTTATTCACCAAGGATTAGTGGAGGTCCTATTTCATTCAATGCCAAAGTCTATCTTGAGACTTCAAAGGTAATCATCCATTTTTAGACCTTAAAACACATTTTTAACCTAGGTTTTTATTCCTTGAGGTTGGTGTATTGTTTAGTACTCATATGAGTCATTGAATATTGATTAGAACATTGGCAAGGGGAATTTAAGTGGTGGCCGAGATTCATGCAAGAAGAAGGTCTAAGGAGGAAGTTAAGATAAGCTTGAGAAAACAAGGTAAAATGCTTACCTAATGGTGGTTTAAGTTTTAAGGGATGAGTTTAAGTGGATACCAATGTGGCTTAGAGCTTACATTGTGTATTGGGTTATATAACCTAAGAAAAAGAACTTAAATAAGCTTGTGAACTTGTGACTAAGGAGCCAATGGGAATGAGTTAGTAATATAAGTTTAAGAAGGATTTTAAGAACATTATAACTACTATGAGATTGATGGGTGTATTTGCAGGTTGAAAGCTTTTATATGTGGGAAATTCAGTGTTTAAGTTTAAGTCATTTAAGGGCCTAAGAGCCATGTCATTTAAGAGCCTTAGTGCTATGCAATTTAAGATTATTGCAATATATTGAGTTTGTTGTGAATGAGATGGTTGAGTGAGGAAAATAATGCATTTGGGCATGATAAGATACTAGGGAAGCTATGGCGAAATTTGAGTAGAAAACAAAGTGTTTAAGTGGTAGTGGTGAGTTAATATGCCCTAGGGTTTACTAGGGAGCATGAAAAGAAAATTGGGTGGAAATGAGTTAACAAAGGAGTTCTTGAGGTTTAGAGTGACCTAGAGATGTCTAGGATGAATTAGAGGATTGGCGAGTGTACTAAACACACCAAAATCATGATATGAGGAATGTAAGACTTGTGCATAAGTTTTAAGGAAAGGTGTATAATGCCTTAAGAAGATTTAGGTATGCCCAAGAGTTTAGGAATGATGAGTAACAAATGGAAAAGAGAGGAATTTGTGCATGGTTATGTAAGACGACTTGAGGAAGTTTTGGTAAATGAACTGAAGGTGGAAAATAATGTTTATGAAGTGCCCAAACTGTTAAGGAGGGAACACTTGGGTTGGTTGAAGTTTTCGTAAAGATACAAGTTGGTAATGTAAGGAATTATATGATAAGTGTTAGGAGTGTTTGTAAGAATTGAGCAAATGTTTGAGAAGATCTTTGGAAGTTGTTTTAATGAGTTTGGTGGAGGTTATAAGGTGTGTTTGATGTGCCAAATGATGTTAGAACACATTAGGAGGCTTGAGGAAAAATTTGGAGAAAGTTTGACAATGTATGGGAAGTTTCTGCAGCCGACCTACCCAGGGGACCGACCCCAGTCTGGGTCGGTCGGGCTGAAACTGTGAAGTTGGATGTTCTCTGCAGCCGACCTACCCAGGGGGTGGGTCGGTCAGTGGGTCGGTCAGACCATTAAAAAAAAAAAGAGAAAGAAACCCTAAGAGAGTTTAGTGGTATTAATGGTACCCCATTAAGGGGGCAATGATGATTAGAGGTATAAAGACCTAAGGGATTAAGTTAAGAATTAACTTAAAAGTTGTAAGATTAAGTTGTAAGACTTAAGAGGTGTTAGGTTGGAGTCATTAAGGGTTAAGTAAGTTAAGTAAGATAAGTAAGTTGAATTGAGTTAAGTGATTAACAACCTAAAACTGAATGAATGTTTTAGGACTTGGAAATTGGACTCCGGAAGAGATTAAGCAACTGAACGGCCAACGGTGAACGGTACAGTTCTCTTGTGACCTGCTTGCTAACGAGGTGTCCCTCGGCTTGTGTGCTATTTGTTTTTGTGTGCTCACTAAACAAGATAAAGCATGCAACCGGAATATATTATATTTATTGTATGGTTGTGTGATGTTTGAAAACTAACACAACATACCGTGAGAACTTACTAACCAATGTTTAGTAAGGAATTGAGTGAGACTAAGGAACGCCCCCTAATGAGGGACGATATGAACCGAAAGAGGTTAACCAACAAACATGGTCTTGAGACTATTACTAACTGGAACTTGAGTGAGGAAACCCGGGACCGATCTCCGGTCATGCATGCTAAGAAAAAAGGGGGACGGTATCTGAATCAGATCCGCCCTCCGCTTAAGGACTTGTCTTCGGACTTGTAGCCTAGGGCCGGTTGCCGGCTCAGCTACGCTGGATTCCCGTCCAGGGTAGGTGGCATTAAGATGGTGCGGTGGGATCACCTAAATCCCAGGTTTGGACTTAGGCTACAACCATTCCCCTCCAGGAACGGTTTGTATTCTGAGAATAAGTTAAGATTAAGATAAGTTACAATCATTCCTTTTTAAAGGATGATTTGTATTGTTAAGATTAAGATTAAGTTAAGATTAAGATAAGTTACAATCATTCCTTTTTAAAGGATGATTTGTATTGTTAAGATTAAGATTAAGTTAAGATTAAGATAAGTTACAATCATTCCTTTTTAAAGGATGATTTGTATTGTTAAGATTAAGATAAGTTAAGATTAAGATAAGTTACATCATTCCTTTTTAAAGGATGATTTGTATTGTTAAGATTAAGATTAAGTTAAGATTAAGATAAGTTACAATCATTCCTTTTTAAAGGATGATTTGTATTGTTAAGATTAAGATTAAGTTAAGATTAAGATAAGTTGCAACCATTCCTCTTTAAAGGATGGTTTGTATAATTAAGATTAAGATAAGCGACATCCACTCCTTATTAAAGGATGGTTGTTTCTAAGGTTAAGATAAGACTAAGATTAAGGTGAGATAAGGATGGACTAAGGTTAAGAGGGAACATTACTTAAGGAGTTAAATAACTAACTCTCTAATTAAGGGAACGCATTTAAGTCGTTCATTGTGTGTGAACTTTGATTGTTCATCTCTGAGTTGTTGTTTACTGCACTTTCTATTATGTTGTGCATCTAATCAACCTCCAGGCTATCGACAATTAGTTGTCGTAGCCACGTTAGCTTGGGGGCCATGAGAGGATCGTACCAGCATTCGTGCTGACCCCCTTTGGGGGCTGTTTTTACTACACAGGTACATCAGGAAGCGGCCGTCGCGAGAGTAAGAAGGGGTACAAGTGTTACGGGTTAAGTGTGGCCTACGAGTTGTGCATGTACACTCGTATGGCAATTTGAGTTAGTAATGTATAGGATGTGAGGGGGTTGTAAGAAGGATATGTAAATGGTTAAGATTGTAGTACTAATGTTCGGTATATTCTGTAGTCAGACCGTGGCAAGGTCCTGGAGTGTAAAGAATTCCGCTGTGACATGTATATATATATGCTGTTAAGTTGCGAGACCACATTTGGATTGAGTTGGGGTGTTACATACACATTACTTAACTCGTTGGTGTTACACGCCGTTAACCACCCACGTGGCTAACAAGGCTATTACATAAACATTGTACCGGTCTGATGGACTAGATTCCCGAGCGACTACACAATATTATCCCTTTCCATTAACAACAAAACATACACATACCTTCCAACTGTATCGAGTATTTACAAACTGATGCCGATAACAACTTCGGTCTCACTACACCTACTGTATATATACAACTTACATGATTACCCATGTACAACAACTACCCCGTCCTACTCTCGAACGGCTTCCAGCTCCTTGAACCTGAAATAGGAAAAGAAGAGAAAGGGTGGCCCCCAAGGGGCTCAGCACCTTTGCTGGTATGGTAATCCCGCAGCCCACATGCTACCGGGCCACGCACAACTAATTGTCGTCTTAGCATGCGGTTGATTATGTTTAAATCATGCAAGTAACTTAAACACAACACATAACATTTCGCCTCGAGGGGCTCAACGAATAGATAACACATCCTCATTTGATAAGTCACTCATGGTATTCATTACCCCTAGAGTGTTTCTCCTCTAATGGAGCTACTTCCTTAATAGACGACAACTACCCATTAATCGGGTTATCCTTAAACGCCTCTTATCACAAACTGGGATTCATATCCATGATCCACATACTCCACATTTTACAACGTATAACATACACTACATAACAACACATAACAACACTTTTCACGTTTCAACGTGCACATAATAACATCGCAATAGATATTGCATCATAACAACAATACATAACACAACGGGTACGGTTCCCTTTTATGAACCGGCCAAAACATTGTCAGTCCACTTGTAGCCTAGAGAATGTTGCCAGTCTCGTGATAAGCTCATTACATAACTCGTTACCGTCTCGTTAAATGAACGGATAACTTAACACAAGGTGTCTCGGATACAGTGATCCAAGCCCACCGAACAAACATAACATAGTATGCCCCTGTGGCCCGACGTGATTCAGTAAGATAGCCTTGGTTAAGCTAAAGGGAAGGTTGGAAACCAAATTGGAAAACAACCATAACATACAGAGAGGATCGAAGCTGATATGACAACGACCCCCATACTCACACGCGTGGCCTGAACAGACCGGACTCCTCACTTCCCCCGTTAGCACTTGTTAGAAGTACAACATTGAACTTAATTAAACAACCACAACATTGGGTTAAGTCTTGTTAGACACACACAAGGGAAGGGAGAGTCATACATTCACACACAAACATCACATAACTAACTCACGCATAGCCGTGGTTAGAACGTTCCTTAGGTCGGAAACGTTATCACCGGATACCGTTCTCTTACGTTTACCTAATAGTGGTTAACTAGCCCTTCAAGCGCATTCGAGGTTACCGGTATCGGCACGTAAACATACAACAACAACAACGACTGTAAACTCGTTTCATGATTTATCTTATAACGTGGCAAACACACAGAAAAACACGTTGGCATACAAGCCGGTGTAATCCGGTAGGACACAGGTTGCAAGAAAACCATACCTGTCACCGGAGTCCACTTTATCGTGTCCACTTATGTTCCTCGAGCAATCCTCGAACAACTGATAACATTACATGTATTTTATTAACATCGGGGTATCATGATTGTTTAAAGTATAATGCTTATAACTTTTCCCCGTTAACTTAGTTACATAACTTCACTTTTTAACTTGTTTTACTTTTACATTTTGATACAACTTTTCCCTCACCAATTTATCATTATAACTCACTTAACATGTCCTTAACAATATTATAACATCACTACTTAATAACCCCCATCATCCTATAACCTTAAACCATGTTTTTGGTCCGACCGACCTTACCGACCGACCTTACACAAGGTTGGTCCATTCCAGAACACATTACCGTCAAAAATTCTACTCCGACCGACCTTGTAAGTTCGGTCCATTCCCGAGAGTTTCTTCCCTTTGAAAATTCAGGCCCGACCGAACATGCGAAGTCCGGTCCCATGTTCGGTCGTTTCCAGAAACTTAATTCGTACACAAAACAAGCCCGACCGACCTTGGAAGTCCGGTCCCCAAGGTCGGTCCTTCCAGAAACTAATTCTCGCAGGGTAATCTGGGCTCGACCGACCTTGGCAAGTTCGGTCGCAAGGTCGGTCTGCTCCAGACCTCATTTTTCCATTATCCATTTAACTCCAAACTTCTCCTAAGGCCTCCTAATGTTTTCTAACATCATTTGGTAAACTTATATCCTCATACAACATCCATGAAACTCATTATATATCACCTTAAGCACTTACTCATTTCATACCGAAATTCCTAACTCTTATGTTATTTCCTCCTTAGTTTTCCAAGTGGTGTTTCATGCCTATGATAACCACTATGCCCATAATGCTTTCTCCTCATTTTAACATCATCTCCCAAGCATCATTTCCTACCAACCTAAACCCTAGTTGATGTCTAAGTCCTTTTGTTTACCTAGAACATCTTAAGACATTATTTCTCCTCATTTAAAATGCTTAGGCATTTCCAACACTTCTAGTTCACCAAAACTCATTTAAAACACTTAGAACTCCTTATACATTTTCCAAATTTTGCCATGGGTTCTCTTAGCACTTCATCATTCCAAAACTCATGGTTTTCACCATTAAACATTCAAGAACACCTATATCCATCAGGAGTATTCTCACACTCAACACTTAGGTTTTCACCCTTTTACAACCAAAAACACTTAATCACTTAATGCACATTCCTTACACACAAACATATTGTTTTTCCTTCATTAACCATCCAAGACACTCATCTTCACAAAGAATGTTCTTTACACACATCTAAATCCTTAAACTACACTACATCACAATATAGTGCATAAGCTTAAATTGCTTGGCACTTAGGCCCTTAAATAACATGGCTCTTAGGCCCTTAAATAACATTAAACTTAAACACTGAATATCCCACATATATATTGCCTTTAACCTGCAATTACATACAACAACACATATGCCCTTTATAAACTCCTTGAGAGCATTTCACTAGCTCATTTACCATTGGCTCCTTAGGCATTTTATTAAGTATATCAAGCTCATTTTCCTAAGGCATTTAAACTACATTGAGATAGCATATTTACCTCTTTTCTTCACAAACTTCTTCCTTGTTTCCTTGACTAAATTGGCAAGGCTTTTAGTTGTTTGTCAACTTCTAAACATTATACAAATAATATAATGAGTATACAAGCTTTAAGCTTCAACTCATTGTAAACCCTAGTTACATATATTATCTTAAGGTTTTAAAATGATTGTTTTACCTTGGAATGGAAAGAAAGCTTGAATGAGTATCAAGAGAGGACTCCTCCTAGCCCTTGGAAGATTCAAATGAAGCTAAAACAAGCAAGGTGAAAACACCATTGTGAGGTGAATTTTCGGACAACACAAAACATGAAGGAAACATCATTTTTCTTTGAGTTTCCTTACCTTGAAGCAAAGGAGAACAATAATATGTGAAAAGGTGAGCTCAAGCTCCTTCAATGGTGAATCTCCATGGCACCAAAATTGAGTTCTTGAAGATTTTCAAAGAAGGAAATGAAGAGCTTGATCTAACTAAGACAAAGGTAGTCTTGAAATTAATTTTGGAGCATGGAATCATAAGTTACAAGTGAAGGAAGATTGAGAATGGTATATGGCTGTAGCAAACCGATGGAGAGAGGAGGAAGGAGATGTAAAACCGTGGGAAATGGAAGGAAAGAAGAGAATGAGAAGGTAAGTAGCTAGCTTAAGATATTTATTTGTTAAAAGCAAATAGTAACTTGCTTTATCCTTTATGTATTTATTTGATAAGTGCTAGCAAGGGTGGTGACTAACACCATGAAAACCGGCCCCCATTTAATAAGAAGGGTGTTTTGGTCTTTGTTGACCAATTAACTTACTTATAATAACATATGTAACACCCCTACTACGCACATAACACTACTTGAAGTCGCAGCGGAATTTAAACAACTAAACAGTAACTAAACAGATGGTGCTACAACGCCGTCAACCACCCACGTGGTTAACAAGGCTGAATAAATACAATTGTACCGGTCTGATGATCAGACTCCCGAGCATAGAACTGATATCCATATAAATACATTAAACAAAATACCGAGTGTTTACATACATTCTTCACTGTTAAACATCATTGTAACACGTTCATAACCAATATATACCGCCACGGGAGCACAGGCGCATCCCGGGCCAACAACCAAAAGTAATCAAAAGTAAACCTTCATCCTAGGATCTAAAGCCACTCCACTTCTTCGATCCTCATCCTGCAGTATAAGAAATAAGGATCCCCCGAGGGGGTCAGCAACCCTTGGCTGGTATGGTTAACGCACAGCCCATCGGCTACCGGGATACGCGCAACTAATTGTCATGATAACATGGCATTCATTTTTATACATAGCATAACATAACGTAATATGTGGCATAGCATCAATAGTGCACAGCACAACATCACATACATAGTGGATCTTCGTTCCACAATAACAAACCACGAAGGTCAAATAACATAAGAGCCTAGATAATGATTCACCCTCATGTTAAGCTCGTTACACACACTCATTACCGTTCTGTTATTCGAACGAGTAACTTAAGTCACAGATGGTTCGGATATAGTGACCCGAACACACCACACAAACACATGTTCCCACTAAACCGATCATAAGTCAGAATAGGTAAGCTTTGGAGGAAGCTAGCGGGAGATCGAACGCCAAATTAAGGAGAACAATCTTAACAACATAAGAGTCGAATCTGATTCAGATATCTACTCTTAACTTACATGCATGACCGGACAACCGGATTCCTCACTTCCCAGTTAACACTTGTTAGAAGTTCATGGTGGAACTTAACAACCAATACATAATAGGTGGTCAGTCATGTTAGACACACACAAGGGAAATGAGTCACATCATGTCAACACAATAATATGAACAACTGTAAACTCATTACATGTTTAGATCTTATAACGTCATAAACACACAGAAAAACATACAACACACAAGCCGGTGTAAACCGGTAGACAACAGACTGCAAGAAAACCATACCTTGGTCCTTGCCTTGATTCTTTTCCACCTTGAGAGAATCCTAAACACATTAGTAACGTCGGTTAATTAACGCACTAATCCATTGTTAACTTGTTACTTCACATATCTATTTTATTTTATTTTCACACTTGTTATAACTCTTCACCATTTTAATTACCTTTATAACACTCCTAACATGTCTTAATTAACCTCACACCATCTTTACTAGTTAATTACCATTTTTAGACATCATTTCCCCACTTAAAACAACAATTTTGGTCCATACAGTGGCCCGTCCGAACTTGTGTCCAAACCACCAAGTTCGGACGCAAGCCGTGACTTTAGACAGAAAACAGACACACGTCCGAACTTATGTCCGGACTTCGGAAGTTCGGACGTGAGTCGAGAACAATTCTAGACAGAAACCCGTGCGTCCGAACATGTGTCCGGACTTCCCAAGTTCGGACACAGTTCGAGGATAACTCTAAGGAAGAATGGGTACGTCCGAACTAGTGTCCGCACTTCCCAAGTTCGGACACTGTTCGCGAGTGAGAATTCCTTTACCCAACAGAGCCTGTCCGAACTTCCATATCTGGACGGAAGTTCGGACAAGGCATAATACTCAATTTCTAAGCCTTTAAACACTTAACCGAATTTCTCCAAAGCCTCCAACACTTATAGTATCTTCTCCGTAGGTTTCTAAGTGGTATTCCTTGCCTATTCTAATCATTATACCAAGATATTCCTTCCACACAACATCATTACTTAAACATCATCTCTTACAACTAAAACTCCTTGTGTCATCCTTGAAATCGCTTTTTCTAAGTTTACACTTTCTCCTTATTTTACGAAAGTTTGCCTAAGCCCTTACCTAAGTCCAAAATGACTTTGGTACATACTAAAACCTCAAGATAATGCCTAAGTCCTTATTACACTCTAGAACACTTCCTAGTTCATCAAAATTCCTTTAAAACATCTTGAACTCCTTATGCATTTACTAAATTTCGACATAGGTTCTCCTAGCATTTTGTTACACCAAATCACATTGTTTTCACCATTAAACACCCAAGAACACTAAGAATCACCAAGAACACTCTCATACACAAAACTTCACTCAAATCTCACTACATTAAAATATAATGCATAACTTAAATTGCATGGCACTTAGGCCCTTAAAATGCATGGCTCTTAGGCCCTTAAAGTGCTTAAATCATAAACACTGAATTTCCACAATATATAAGCCTTTGACCGGCAAATACATACAACAAGACATATGTTCTTTTACTAGTCTCCTTGAGAAGATTTACTAGGTCATTCACCTTTTGCTCTTTAGGTAGTTTTAACAAGCATTATAAGCTCATTTCTCTCTAAGGCATTAAAACAACATTAGGTTAGTATATTTACCTCTTTTCCAAACAACTTCTTTCTTGTTTCCTTATAAAACCGGTAAGGTATTTGATTCCTTGTCATGTTCTAAACAATATACAAACATCATAATGAGTATTTAAGCTTTAAGCTTCATCTCATTGTAAACCCTAATTTTACATTGTTTCAAAAACATTAATGTAGTTGTTTTACCTTGATCTTTGAAGAGATTTTGAATATCTATGAAGAGAGGACTCCACCTAGTCCATGAAAGGTTGGAATGAAGCTAAAACAAAGCCATGTAAAGAGCACCTTCAATGGGTATTTTCGGTCACAACAAAAACATGAAGGAAATGAAGTTTTTATTTGAGATTCCTTACCTAGAAGCAAAGGAGAGTAATAATATGTAGAAATACAAGCTCAAGCTCCTTCAATGGTGGAACTCCATGGCACCGAAATGGTGGTCTTGGAATTTTAAGAAAATAGAGATGAAGAGCTTGAGGAGAGGAAGAAGATGGTGGTCTTAGAATTTTGATTTGCTTAAGTGAGCTATGAACTATTGATGGTCAAAGGTGGTGAAATGGTGGTGGTGCTGTAGTACCGTGAGAGAGCAGCAAGAAGGAAGGAGATGGAGTTTGGAACCGTGTGAAATGGAGGAAGAAATGAGAAGGTAAGTTGCTTTTGAAGATATTTGTTAATAAAGTAAAGTAAATAGTACTTAACTTGTCATCTTTATTTAACTAATGAGCTAACAAGAGTGGTGAGTCACCAATCTTAAAAACCGGCCCCCAATAGTAATATGAGGGTGTTTTAGTCTTTGTTGAACATTTAATTACTTAATACAACATATGTTACAAAATAGCTTATTAAAATCACTATTCATGAAAACAAGGCACATAGAAGTGAAATTTTTGATTTCCTATTGATATAGACATCAAAATGTGATATTATATAGTACACATATATATTTAAGAGTAATGATGGACATCTAGCCACTCAAAACTCATTTACAAGACAATTTTTCAAAAATGTGCTTTAAGACTCCTTAAAGCACATTTTGTGTTTAAACTTGTTTTCAAGCTTGGTTTTCTTTGGTAATTGATTTAATATGTTCATTAGTATATAAATGAGGTCTTGGTAAGTTCATTAGGTCTTACCCAAGTTTATTCCAAGCTTAGAGCACATTTTAGCCCTTATTGACCTAAGGTATTTAATTGTGTTCTTTATGGTTTAAATTGTTTACTAATGTTTCTAAGACTCTTTTTAGTCTTAATACACCATATTTAGGTGTTTAAACAACATAACTAGGTTTGGGGTATTTCAATCTACCCCTCTTAAAAGAACTTTGTCCCCAAAGTTCATACTTCCACATATCCTAAATATTAGAACACGGGAATACTTATAAACAATACTTCCATACATCATTAACAACACACTTACATAACATTGGACACAAGGTCCGTACAACATAACATCGGGTACATAACATTGGACACAAGGTCCATACAACATTATCCACATCATTCAGACACAACGGTCTGTAACATAACAACATAACATAGACGATGTATTTAAATACACGTCGTACTTACATAACCGAAACGGCTCTACCCCCCTTAAAAAGGGGTATGCCCCGTACCCTATACACATAAGCACTAAGAAGTAAACAATGACGGGTACTTCACCTTCATCTTATCTTCCAGCTCCCAAGTGGCCTCCTCAACGTCCTGGTTAGACCAAAGAACTTTCACCAGTCTCACAGACTTATGGCGAGTATCTCGTGTCTTAGTATCCAGAATCCGTACCGGAGTCTCCACTGATCGCATGGTCGGCTCTAAGGTTAGCCTTTCAGGCTGAAGCACATGAGACGGATGAGACATATATTTCTTCAACTGGGACACATGAAATACATCATGTACCTTGCCCAGCTCGGCGGGTAGGTCAAGTCTGTAAGCTACCGGGCCGATCCGCTCCGTCACAACATAAGGCCCCACATATTTTGGGCTCAACTTGCCTTTCTGGCCAAAACGAAATACTCCCTTCATGGGGGATACTCTCAAAAATACCTGATCGCCCACGGCGAACTCCAGGTCACGTCTGCGCACATCTGCGTACACTTCTGTCTATCCTGAGCTGCCTTCATGTTAGCCCGGATCTGGCGAACTTCTGCCTGAACTTGTTCAAGATACTCTGGTCCTATAATGACCGTCTCACTCGACTCATCCCAGCATAATGGTGTGCGGCATGGTCTACCGTACAAGGCCTGGAAGGGAGACATCTTGATCGATGCATGATAACTGTTGTTGTAACTAAACTCGATCAGATGTAACTTATCAATCCAGCTGGTCTGAAAGTCAAGTGCACATGCACGTAGCATATCCTCAAGTGTTTGAATGGTGCGCTCACTCTGACCATCGGTCTGTGGGTGAAACGCTCTACTCAATTTCAGTTCGGTACCCAATGCTTCTCGTGTAGACTTCCAATATCTCGATAAGAATCTGGTATCTCTGTCAGATACAATTGTTTCGGTACACCATGATGTCTTACAATTTCTCTATCAAAGAGTTCTGCCAGTTTTGCCACTTTCCAGGTGTCCTTCATCGGAATGAATCGGGCCACCTTGGTCAGTCGGTCAACAACAACCCATATCATATTCAGACCTCCCCTTGTAGGCGGAAGCCCTACTACGAAGTCCATGAAATATCATGGAACTTCCACTCAGGCACTGGCATTGGCTGTACCATACCACCAGGCCGTCGGTGCTCAAACTTGACCTTCTGGCAAGTGAGACACCTCAACACATAATCACTTACATCTTTTTTCATTCCAGTCCACCAAAAATATCTTTTCATACTCTTATACATCTTTGAAGCTCCGGGGTGAATCGAAGTAGTAGAACAATGGGATTCACTCAATATGCGCTCCTTCAACTCATCGCTACTCCTAGGTATACACAATCGGCCATTCAGCCTAATCAGGTCATCATCGTGGAGTCTGAAGTCGTACTTCTGACCCTCGAATGTGCCATCAATAAGCTTCTGCCTGATCTCCACCATATACTGATCCGTCATCTGAGCACTCCGCACCTCTTCAACCAAGCCAGTATGAGAGATTAGCGAATGGAGAGAGTGTGCTCGGCGACTCAATGCGTCAGCTACCACATTTGTCTTACCTCTTTATATTGCAGATTGATGTCATAGTCATTCAGAAATTCAACCCACCTTCTTTGTCTCATGTTCAACTCCTTCTGAGTGAACAAGTACTTTAAGCTTTTGTGGTCAGAATAGATTGTCACACTTACCCCATACAAATAATGTCGCCATATCTTCAATGCGAAGACAATGGCACCCAACTCTAGATCGTGGGTTGGGTAGTTCTCCTCATGCTTCTTCAGCTGTCGGGAGGCGTATGCTAAGACCTTCCCGTGTTGCATCAAACACAACCCATACCTCTGCCTGATGCGTCGCAATAGACCTCAAAACCATCTGGACCTTCTGGTATAGTCAGGACTGGTGCAGATGTCAGAACATCCTTGAGACTCGTGAAAGAACTCTCACAGTCGACTGTCCACTCGAATGGTGCATCCTTCTTCATTAGGAAGTCATCGGCTTCGAGACACTGGAGAAGTCCTTCACAAACCTCCTATAATAACCTGCCAGACCGAGGAAGCTCTGATATCGGTAACTGTCTTCGGCCTTGGCCAGGTGCGCACAACATCAATCTTTGCCGGATCAACAGCGATCCCGGCCTCAGAAATCACATGTCCAAGAAAGGATACTTGGTTCAACCAAATTCACATTTCGAAAACTTTGCATACAACTGATTCCTCCTCAATGTTTGTAACACATTTCTCAGGTGGCTTTCGTGCTCACCTCTCGATTTCGAGTACACAAGAATATCATCGATGAAGACTACCACAGACTTGTCCAACTGATCTTGGAACAAGCGGTTCATTAAGTCCATGAACTTAGCTGGTGCATTTGATAAGCCAAACGGCATAACTGTGAACTCATAATGCCCATACCTAGTTCTGAATGCTGTCTTTTCGATATCACTATCAGGATGGCAATCTGGTGGTATCCGGATCGTAGGTCTATCTTGGAGAATACTGATGCTCCCCTCAGCTAATCAAATAGATCGTCGATGCGTGGTAAAGGGTAACGGTTCTTCACCGTAACAGCATTCAGCTCCCGATAGTCAATACACAGGCGGAGGCTACCGTCCTTCTTCTTCACGAAGAGGACCGGCGCTCCCCATGGTGAAACACTAGGGCGGATAAAGCCCTTGTCAAGTAGGTCTCTCAGCTGCTCCTTGAGCTCTGTCATCTCTGCTGGAGCCATACGATAAGGTTTTCGCAATGGGTCCAGTGCCCGGAACTAAGTCAATCTCAAACTCCACTTCCCGTGCTGGCGGCATGCCCGGCAGTTCCTTAGGAAATACATCAGGAAACTCCGACACTACCGGCACATCTGGGCTAAACTCTGGATCTCTCTATGTCCTGGACATAGCAGAGGTATACATCACTCCCTCGTCGTAGTTCACGACACATAGCCATGGCGGTGATGATCTGAGTCGAAGGCTCCCTGGGCCTCTGGCGGTAAGATATAGTAACCCAGACGGACTCCGAAGAAGCAGTCGATGCTCGGCACACAGGATTTGCCCTTGTACCGCTCCAACCAGTTCATCCCGACAATCACATCAAAGCCAAGTCCGTCGAACTCTATCAAGTCGATCGGAAACTCTTCACCTCTGATTCTTACAACAGCATCTCGGTGGTAGCGGGTGCACCTGATCCGCTCTTTCGACGGGAGAGTGACTAGAAAGTCTGGCATCTCATCACCGTCTAACTCCAGCCTCTTCGCAAAAGATAGCGAAATAAATGTGTGTGAGGCTCGGAGTCGAACAAGATCGAAGCGTCCACGCCATTGACTGGAAAAGGTACCGGTGAGGATTGTGCCGCTCTTGCCGGCTTCTGCCTCATTGCAGACACTCAGTGTACCTCCCGTTCCGAGTGCACAGCCTAATTCATTGGCAAACTAATGAGTACTGGGTAACACACGGTTGACATACTTCAATAACTCCACTTTATTCATTAACATATTCTCTTTACAACATTGTTGGTTTACACTGTTGACATAACTTAACACATACATAACTTCCTTAACATATACTGGCTTAACACATTACACAATTATACAAGGCTTAAAACTGTCTGAAGGTCAAATTCAAACGTCCAGGTTTCATGTGTGTGGCATTGATCACTGCCGACGGTGCGGTAGGTATTCAGTTGATCTTCCTGATGCCATGATATACCATCCTTGACTGCCCACCCATGATTAACACATCTCCCGATTTCAACACTAGCTTCTTTGCGAGGTCAGCACGCTTCTGCTCGCCATACACAAACACTGCGGTATCACCAATGGACCAAGACACCACGGGTACTCCCTTACTTAGAGACTGGGTGACTCGTCCTTGTCTTGGTGTAACCCTAACCGTCCACCTTTCTGGTAGAAGTTCACAATGCATAGATCGCTTTCACACTCGGAATTGAATCCGTTTCAACTTGTTGAGCAATTCCCACGGCGTGGTTAACAACCGCAAGGAACTCCTCAGGTATACTTGGTACTGTTGCTCCATCTTCAGCTCGCACTTCTTGATATGTCTTGGTGTAAGGGTTCCAGTCCTTACCCATGCACATCATCTTCAACTGCATTCTTGATCCGTTCGGGTATTCGGGTGTGTAGAAACCTCCTGGTTTAGCTCCAAGTTCGTCGCATCGTATGATGACATGGATTGTGCTTCCGGTGTCAGGTATCCATTTAAGAGTATCATACCTGGCTGGATAACCTGACATTGCTCCATTGGAAAGTCAGTGATGTTGATGGTGGTTCTTCAGGGTTTGGTGTGGGGGATTGGATAACATATATTGAAGGTTCCTTTAAGTTTAGAATTATCTAATTAGGTGACTTTCATACTATACTTTAACTTTTCACTCTCATGATGACACATTGGACTCACTAGTACACACATGCATGAAATGCGGTATGCAATCACTTATTACATTCAACAGTTTAGGGCGGTACCTGGCTAGAAGAGGGCCCTGGCGCCTCAGACCGGTCCACCACATTCAGGGCGGCCTTGCTAGGTCCCGACCCCTTTCCCCTTCTGGGATCAGTGTGTATCTGATATGTGGGGTGGCTGGATAGCCGTCTCGGGCCATCAATAGCTGTTGTGGCCTTACCCTTCAGGTAGTAAGCGGCAAGATGGACTAGCCTCTGCAAGTACAGCCAAGGTCTCGAGGAGCGGTATCAAGATCGGAGATGTACGCCTCCAGTACGTGGGTCGGTCTCCCATGAAAGAAGGGGGTCTCAAGTCTGCAATGCCTGACCCAGTTGGCTCTTGTGGCGGTGGCTGGTGGTGGTTGAACTCAGGGAGTTTGCCACTGCTGAATCGCAGCTACAAGGGGTACCATTTGGGCTACAGCGGCTGCTACAGCCTCAGCCATAACCTGGGCCGTAGTATTCTCGCCCTGGTCACCCGTATCTCCATTGCCGCCTCCGCGGCGTCGACCTCGCGGTCTACCTGACATCTGAATTCACATGAACATTATTAGCATTATGCTTACACACTTATCGGTTCCAACGGTTGAAACGTTTCCCGACAACAAGGTATCTCCACACTTGGTTTGTGGTTAACCTTTCCATAACTGATCACTTAGGTAACTGTAGTTAGGTTTCCTAACTCGGTATATTCCTAAGCTCGGTATTCTAGTCATCAGAGCGATACTTCGCTCTGATACCACTTTTTGTAACACCCCTACTACGCACATAACACTACTTGAAGTCGCAGCGGAATTTAAACAACTAAACAGTAACTAAACGAATGGTGCTACAACGCCGTCAACCACCCACGTGGTTAACAAGGCTGAATAAATACAATTGTACCGGTCTGATGATCAGACTCCCGAGCATAGAACATATATCCATATAAATACATTAAACAAAATACCGAGTGTTTACATACATTCTTCACTGAAACATCACTGTAACACGTTCATAACCAATATATACCGCCACGGGAGCACAGGCGCATCCCGGGCCAACATCCAAAAGTAATCAAAAGTAAACCTTCATCCTAGGATCTAAAGCCACTCCGCTTCTTCGATCCTCATCCTGCAGTATAAGAAATAAGGATCCCCCGAGGGGGTCAGCAACCCTTGGCTGGTATGGTTAACGCGCAGCCCATCGGCTACCGGGATACGCGCAACTAATTGTCATGATAACATGGCATTCATTTTTATACGTAGCATAACATAACATAATATGTGGCATAGCGTCAATAGTGCACAGCACAACATCACATACACAGTGGATCTTTGTTCCACAATAACAAACCACGAAGGTCAAATAACATAAGAGCCTAGAGAATGATTCACCCTCATGTTAAGCTCGTTACACACACTCATTACTGTTCTGTTATTCGAACGAGTAACTTAAGTCACAGATGGTTCGGATATAGTGACCCGAACACACCACACAAACACATGTTCCCACTAAACCGATCATAAGTCAGAATAGGTAAGCTTTGGAGGAAGCTAGCGGGAGATCGAACGCCAAATTAAGGAGAACAATCTTAACAACATAAGAGTCGAATCTGATTCAGATATCTACTCTTAACTTACATGCATGACCGGACAACCGGATTCCTCACTTCCAGTTAACACTTGTTAGAAGTTCATGGTGGAACTTAACAACCAATACACGGTGGTCAGTCATATTAGACACACACAAGGGAAATGAGTCACATCATGTCAACACAATAATATGAACAACTGTAAACTCATTACATGTTTAGATCTTATAACGTCATAAACACACAGAAAAACATACAACACACAAGCCAGTGTAAACCGGTAGACAACAGACTGCAAGAAAACCATACCTTGGTCCTTGCCTCGATTCTTTTCCACCTTGAGAGAATCCTAAACACATTAACGTCGGTTAATTAACGCACTAATCCATTGTTAACTTTTACTTCACATATCTATTTTATTTTATTTTCACACTTGTTATAACTCTTCACCATTTTAATTACCTTTATAACACTCCTAACATGTCTTAATTAACCTCACACCATCTTTACTAGTTAATTACCATTTTTAGACATCATTTCCCCACTTAAAACAACAATTTTGGTCCATACAGTGGCCCGTCCGAACTTGTGTCCGAACCACCATGTTCGGACGCAAGCCGTGACTTTAGACAGAAAACAGACACACGTCCGAACTTATGTCCGGACTTCGGAAGTTCGGACGTGAGTCGAGAACAATTCTAGACAGAAACCCGTGCGTCCGAACATGTGTCCGGACTTCCCAAGTTCGGACACAGTTCGAGGATAACTCTAAGGAAGAATGGGTACGTCCGAACTAGTGTCCGGACTTCCCAAGTTCGGACACTGTTCGCGAGTGAGAATTCCTTTACCCAACAGAGCCTTCCGAACTTCCATATCCAGACAGAAGTTCGGACAAGGCATAATACTCAATTTCTAAGCCTTTAAACACTTAACCAAATTTCTCCAAAGCCTCCAACACTTATAGTATCTTCTCCTTAGGTTTCTAAGTGGTATTCCTTGCCTATTCTAATCATTATACCAAGATATTCCTTCCACACAACATCATTACTTAAACATCATCTCTTACAACTAAAACTCCTTGTGTCATCCTTGAAATCCCTTTTTCTAAGCTTACACTTTCTCCTTATTTTTCCAAAGTTTGCCTAAGCCCTTACCTAAGTCCAAAATGACTTTGGTACATACTAAAACCTCAAGATAATGCCTAAGTCCTTATTACACTCTAGAACACTTCCTAGTTCATCAAAATTCCTTTAAAACATCTTGAACTCCTTATGCATTTACTAAATTTCGACATAGGTTCTCCTAGCATTTTGTTACACCAAAGCACATTGTTTTCACCATTAAACACCCAAGAACACTAAGAATCACCAAGAACACTCTCATACACAAAACTTCACTCAAATCTCACTACATTAAAATATAATGCATAACTTAAATTGCATGGCACTTAGGCCCTTAAAATGCATGGCTCTTAGGCCCTTAAAGTGCTTAAATCATAAACACTGAATTTCCACAATATATAAGCCTTTGACCTGCAAATACATACAGCAAGACCTGTGTTCTTTTACTAGTCTCCTTGAGAACATTTACTAGGTCATTCACCTTTTGGTCTTTAGGTAGTTTTAACAAGCATTATAAGCTCATTTCTCCTAAGGCATTAAAACAACATTAGGTTAGTATATTTACCTCTTTTCCAAACAACTTCTTTCTTGTTTCCTTATAAAACCGGTAAGGTATTTGATTCCTTGTCAAGTTCTAAACAATATACAAACATCATAATGAGTATTCAAGCTTTAAGCTTCATCTCATTGTAAACCCTAATTTTACATTGTTTCAAAAACATTAATGTAGTTGTTTTACCTTGATCTTTGAAGAGAGTTTGAATATCTATGAAGAGAGGACTCCACCTAGTCCATGAAAGGTTGGAATGAAGCTAAAACAAAGCCATGTAAAGAGCACCTTCAATGGGTATTTTCGGTCACAACAAAAACATGAAGGAAATGAAGTTTTTAATTGAGATTCCTTACCTAGAAGCAAAGGAGAGTAATAATATGTAGAAATACAAGCTCAAGCTCCTTCAATGGTGGAACTCCATGGCACCGAAATGGTGGTCTTGGAATTTTAAGAAGATAGAGATGAAGAGCTTGAGGAGAGGAAGAAGATGGTGATCTTAGAATTTTGATTTGCTTAAGTGAGCTATGAACTATTGATGGTCAAAGGTGGTGAAATGGTGGTGGTGCTGTAGTACCGTGAGAGAGCAGCAAGAAGGAAGGAGATGGAGTTTGTAACCGTGTGAAATGGAGGAAGAAATGAGAAGGTAAGTTGCTTTTGAAGATATTTGTTAATAAAGTAAAGTAAATAGTACTTAACTTGTCATCTTTATTTAACTAATGAGCTAACAAGAGTGGTGAGTCACAACCTTAAAAACCGGCCCCCAATAGTAATATGAGGGTATTTTAGTCTTTGTTGAACATTTAATTACTTAATACAACATATGTTACAAAATAGCTTATTAAAATCACTATTCATGAAAACAAAGCACATAGAAGTGAAAATTTTGATTTCCTATTGATATAGACATCCAAATGTGATATTATATAGTACACATATATATTTAAGAGTAATGATGGACATCTAGCCACTCAAAACTCATTTACAAGACAATTTTTCAAAAATGTGCTTTAAGACTCCTTAAAGCACATTTTGTGTTTAAACTTGTTTTCAAGCTTGGTATTCTTTGGTAATTGATTTAATATGTTCATTAGTATATAAATGAGGTCTTGGTAAGTTCATTAGGTCTTACCCAAGTTTATTCCAAGCTTAGAGCACATTTTAGCCCTTATTGACCTTAAGGTATTTAATTGTGTTCTTTATGGTTTAAATTGTTTACTAATGTTTCTAAGACTCTTTTTAGTCTTAATACACCATATTTAGGTGTTTAAACAACATAACTAGGTTTGGGGTATTTCAACATATGTTACAAACTAGCTTATAAAAGTTACTATTCATAAAAACAAGGCACATAGAAGTGAAATTTTTGATTTCCCATTGATATAGACTTCCAAATGTGACACTATATAGTACACATGTTAATTAAAGAGTAATGATGGACATTTAGCCATTCAAAACTCATTTACAGTCAATTTTTCAAAAACGTGCTTTAAGACTCCTTAAAGCACTTTTTGTGTTTTAACTTGTTTTCAAGCTTGGTTTTCTTTGGTAATTGATTTAATATGTTCGTTAACATATTTATAAGGTATAAGTATGACCATTAGGTCTTATACAAATTTATCCCAAGCTTAGAGCACATTTTGCTCTTATTGTATCTTAGTGCTTTATTGCATTTTACTATGGTTTAAATCGTTCACTGATGTTTCTAAGGCACTTTTTAGCCTTTACATACCTTAGTTTAGTATTTAAACAATATATCTGGGTTTGGGTTATTTCACTTCAAGACTTGATAGAATTAACTAGGAAATTACATTAAAATGGTGTTAGGAACTAGTACACCATTAATGGAGTTTATTAACACATAGGATTTAACTTAGCAAGAACGGAGAAAAGAGAGAGCTAAAGATGAACTTACCATTCATGAATGAAGTATGGCAAGGGAAATGGAAGCTCACGTAGAGCATTAGTAGAAGAGATTGAAGGTGATTAGAATTTGATTTGTTTATTGCCATGTTTATTATTTCTTTAATTACGAAATTTAGCTACTAAGATACCTTAATGGTCTAGACATGCGGCTGTAATGGAGAATAATTGAATTAGGCCATCTCCAATTGTAGTGCTACGACTGTAGTGGAGCATGATTTAGCTTAGCATTAGTTTAGGATGTTTTAGTTTAATTTAAGTTGTTAACTTGTCTAACTCCTGCAGGTGCGATCGGCTTACGGATGTGGAGCAATCAAGCAGCTTTCCACCATCTTGTTTATGGTATTGGTACAGCTAGAAAGGTGAGATTTTTGTTTGTTAATTGTCTCCATTATACTTAATCATGCAGCACTAATATTTCTTGTCCATGCAGGTGGTGGTGATCGTACATGCTGGAGTATATAGGCTGCTCCAAGTGGAGTAGACCCACGGCTAAATGGAGTCTCCAATGGCTAATTGTATTGTTAATTGTAGACAAGCAATTATGGAAGTTAAAGGTAGTTTCTTTTGATTAATATAAGACAATCTTTCTTCATATTTTCAGTATAGAAATCGGTAGCATTCAATGAGTAACATGGTGTTTTGGTTGCTTATCTAGTCACCATTTGGATTTTACAAATCTAACTTTACTTTTGGTGTATTTTATTTCATTCATTGTCTTATACTAATCTTCTTTGTTTATCCTTGCAGGTTATGTATGGAGGAGCTTAATTCTACCGATTATATTTGTTACATTGACACACATCACATGCTAGGATGAGTCACATGGCATTAGGCAATATTTTTGTCAAAACTAGCCAATTAAGACATAGACTCACGCATGGAATAGAGCTCAAATGGAATTAATATTTCATTTGATTTTTGTTATACTATATTGTACTAAGACCATACTAATATGTGTAATAGGTTCCAGCATTTAATTGGTACATTTTTATTATGGCAAAAGATGAAAGTTTTAAGGTAAAAATGCTGATTTTTAGGTACCTTTTTGACCTAAAAATCGCCCCCATTTATACTATGAGTTTAATACTGCCATCAATTGACTAAGATGGTCATTTTATCCACTTTTAAGTTTATCAACTCGTGGCTCCCCAAAAACTTCAAGGCAATTGCGTAAAACGCATTTTTATGACACCCGAAGGTGCATTTTTGTGCTTTAAGGATTTTTCTGGGTATTAATTAGTCGCTATGACTTCCAAGTGTTTATTGACATTTTTTATAGTCAATAATAATATATTAAGGTGTTACATTGAGTTATATGGGGTTATACTAACTCAGAACACAATTCTCGGGCTACTCGGGCAAAAAGGAGCGTTAAGAAATCCTCCCGGGTATTTTGTCTTTAACTGAGAATTTATCTTGAGAACTTTATCTTAAATGTTCATTAAGGTACTATTATGCATTTAGAATGAGGTGTAATGATTTATTTTATTTTATAAGGTATTTCCGGGACTTTCGGGCCTTAAGGGGCCTTTAAGGGAATTCTCGAGCATATTGTATTTTCATTCAATTTTTTTGATGAAGTCCTGCGCTCCAAGGGTCATTTAATGATCCTTGATTATCTTCATAAGAATTGTATAGCTTATATAACTTGTTTACTTAAGGTCGGGCTTTGATGTACGTTTTTGACCTTAAGGAGTTTAGGTGCGTTTTTATCGCCCAAGTGTTTATATGCTTTCTTAGGGTTTCATAATCCCCCAAATAATATTTATTATCCCTCCGATAGTATTTATAATCCCTCCAATAGTATTTATTTACTTATATTTAATTATTTAAATGTTAGGGGTATTTTAGTCTACCCCCCTTAAAAGGACTTCGTCCCGAAGTCATAA
Source organism: Limonium bicolor (assembly GCA_023374045.1). Classification (NCBI taxonomy): domain Eukaryota; kingdom Viridiplantae; phylum Streptophyta; class Magnoliopsida; order Caryophyllales; family Plumbaginaceae; genus Limonium; species Limonium bicolor. The sequence continues at coordinate 275,317,423 of CM041782.1, read as the reverse complement.
CTTATATTTGTTCATCCTATGGAATCAAGTTCCTCTTATCTATTTCCTGTATACCTACCATTCCAGGGTGTCAATATTATATTGACATCTCTATATTGCATCACTACTCTGAGTGTATGTAATTCCTATAGACAGATATTCTTTATTCGTGATAATAATATATCACAGCATAATAATTTAATAAATACTGTAAAACAATGCGTGTTCCAACTTCCTAGCTATCCCACTCGGTCATCACTACATAAGTGCAATACCAAATCCTCAGTCCTACAGAGTGTAGAGGCGTAAACCCTTGGCAGTGAGTCTCTTGTGTGATTGTAGGAATAAATATAAATATACTGTAAAGTAATTAAGTGCTTCATAAACATCCAAATGTTACATAGGATACAACCATAACTTATTCAAGTGTCACATAGGACCCAACAATAACCAAATAGTGTCACATAGGACATACCAACAATCATTCAACCAATTGCACACATGCGTAACAATCAAACACAAATAACCATACACAAAACCAATATAGACTGCAGATATACAAGTCGCATGTGGTGCTCTACCCTCCTAAAAAAGGGTTACGCCCACGTACCCCACAAGTATACACAAAACTATAAGCAAGTGACGTATACTTGTCTCGCATGTAGTCCTCTAACGCCCATGTCGCCTCCTTAATGTCGTGGTTTGACCATAAAGCCTTGACTATTCTAATGGTCTTGCTCACGGTCTCTTTAGTTTGGAGTCTAAAATGCGTACTGGGTCTCCTCATATCTAAGTGTAGGATCTAACTCGAGTGTCTCGGGCTCTAAAATAAATCTGATTTGTAAGCTAATGGGCCCACTCGCTCCGTAATAAGGTACGGTCCTACATACTTCGGGCTAAGCTTGCTCTTCTGCCCTAATCTAAAAATTCCCTCCATAGGTAAAACTCTAAGGAAGACTCGATCGCCTACTGCGAATTCGAGATCTCTCCTACGGACATCTGTATATGACTCCTATCTCTTTAAGTGTTTATATGCCTCGAGAATCTATGCATTCTCTGACATGTTCCATAGTGCATTACTATGCTTTTATATCTGAATCCCGTATGTATGGGTGAAGGTGATCTATTAGCTTGTATATTGTCAATATTATTTCATGGCGTGTTTAAACTATTTGTGTATAACACACTTCCATTTATCGCCTCTTAGTTGTAATCGTCGGTGCTCGTGTTTTTGTATTAATATTGGGCATACTTATAATCCCTATCTTTAGATCATCATCTTGTGATTCTGGTATTTGAGTTTACTTTCGCCATATACGGCTTTCATTTCCAATGTAAAGTATGAGCTACGGTTGAACCGTGCATCTTATGTGTATTATAGAAATTTTTCCTGATATTATTTATTCACCAATTGTTGGTAGTTCAAACACGATTATTACTGTCTGTTCGTCAGGTTTACCACAATAGGGTTCCTGTTTAGGGTTTCTAATAAGGTACAGTTTTCTCTCAACTGAACCTGTTCTTTACGGTTTGAATCAACTCATGTGTGTATTAGTATAATGTTTCTATCCCTTATATTCTACCACATTTATAGGTAGATCCCTATTTAATATACTGGGTTTGAATTCATAAAGAAAGACTTAAAGTGATTTTTCCTTCCGATGGCAATATGGCCATAACTTAAAGCTAGTTTGAGAATACTTTTATTATAAGTAGTTATCTCTTGATCTCATATTTAATTTATTATCATAGTTCATGGAATAATAATAGTTAGTATTTCCCTCACAATTGATTATTTTCCCGCCATATGTGGAGTTGTTTTGGCTAATTAATTTCCTCAGAGTAACCTGGATAACTTAACTCTTAATTTACACATTCTACCTCTCATATACCTATTATTCAAATTTTATATTTGATTTAAGAATAGATACTTACGTATTATAGAAATATTTGTGACCACTTGTAAGGAGTCTCAGGAATCATTCAACTCTGACGGGGTCAGCATCAGTATTGAACTATCCTTCCACACCATTTTGTGTTTGGTTTTCCCTTGATCTGACCAGGATCAAGTTCGACCTCCCACGTCAAATATCAAACAATCACATAATTGTCATTTCCAAATTTTATCTTATTAGACTTTGTGACGTGGTGAGTACAACATTTTCTCCTGATCAATATCCTACTATTCCAATAACTATTATAACCTATACCTGAATCTAGGGTATTGCCAAAATCCCTAGAATAATGTTCCTTTGATCAAATCATCAAGCGGGGAAGCCAGTTTTTCCTCTTGGCATAAAAGATAAATTCTTATTAAAGCATCTAGGCTCATACTGTCTAATAACTATATCCATCAATCTTTTTAACTCTTAAATCCATCATACAAGTAATAAGTTCCGTCATGGACTTGCATATCTTAGAATACTCTCTTCTCTTTAAAAGGCTTATCTACATTTCACTTAACTTATCAGGGCTTGATTATTGCCTATACTTGGTTAATATTACCTAGAACAAAGGCAGCCACAGTTAGACTCCAAGGAAAGTTTCCATAACACCATCCACAACTACAGTCTATAAAGCATTACTTCTTCCTCCTTAAAGCATGGCTATCTTATTCCATCCAAACTCCATAAACCACGTGAACCATATGTCCAGCCTAGGTTAAGTATCTCTTTATATTTGTATCATCTCAACTAAAGGCTTCTAGTTTGAATCCTACAGTTTGGTAACTGGACAATCAATGCTTATTGTTTGTTTCTATCTTTTAGAAACGTGGTTAATCCACAAGCTCAATGGCTTCCAAAAAAAATATGATGATTAGGTGTAATAAATAGAGGGTCTAAAAATTCTTAGAGATTGTATATAAAGTTTGGAAGGTTTACGTATAGAACGCTTGTTACAAGTCAAGGGGTATGTTTTCCGACTTTTAAATATGATCTCCATTCACTTTTAGTGTATGTATAAATCCAAACTCTTAATATAACTTGTACTTCCTTCATTGTAAGTGTCAATGAGGGGTATTTGTTACCATGCTTATATTGAATTTACATTACATATGGTGTTAACCTTACTTGATTTATTGCGACCTTTATTCGCGTTTATAACTTGAGCTGTCATAAAAGACATATGCTCGTATAGAACCATCAGGATAGTGTAGGACGATAGCCTCAAAATAGGGTAGGTATATTTAATGTTACTTAGCCCTCTGAAATGTATCAATACCCTTCAATGTTTTAGGTTTACAACCTCCAAATTATATGTTTATGTGTAGCATTTGTATTGCTAATTAGGTAGTTCTCTCGACTTCAGAAAATATATATTCAAATTTTATTCTCTCTCCTTTATTAATTAAGAGTCCAGCATTGTCACTATAGTAATATTAGCTGAGACCCTTGGTATTTGTTCAAGTATTAAAACTTGTGCTTATCCATGATGGATGTTTAGTTAGATATTATTTTATTATTATTATCATTTATATTTTTTTTTTGAGATTATGTTTCTCTATTGTCATATTTCAAGGTTTCGTACTATCTTCCCTCATAGTTAATAAGGGATTGTAAGATTTCCTAGCATCGCACTGAGCGGTGAGCTCGGTGCCTGGGTATCCCATAAAATTTTAGTGTTTGATCTTTATGCGTAGGTCTTCCTCAAACTCTTTTGACAATTCTTATAGTCTTACGTATTTTATTTTAATTAATGTATTCCTTTTCATGACATCTGCTCGTTATTTAGGCAGGTCATAATTTGTAGTTACTGTAAGTTTGGACAGTTGATATTGCCCTTTGGCAGTCCATGTAAAAACTTACTTGTTATTCCTCATTGTACTTTCTCTCTCCCTCTTATTCCAAGGCTATTCTCCGTTCGTATTCTGTTTAATACTCTTAATCCTATGGTACACTAATCAGGTTCCTCCACTATATATCCACACATCTCCTGACTTTAAAATAATCTTGTTAGACTTATCCATCCTCTTCTTATACCATATAAACTCAGCATCATCTCCTATAGAGAATGATACAGCTGGTATTCCAATCCTTACCCATAAACATCGTATATAATTTAAGTTTTGATCCACTCTTATGTCCTGGAATATAAATCCTCCAAGGCTTATCCCCAAGGTTCTACATTCTATTATAATAGTTATTTGTTTATCATAGTTAAGTATTTCTTAAGTAGGATCATACCGTGTCCAGTACTTGGCATTATGCCTCTAAATATTCCCAACCTTCGCTCATAGGCTCAGGTGACCTCGATCTCGTAGGTAAGGGAAGAATAAGTATCGAAGTATCATATTAGGTGAGAGGTTACCCAAGTTAGGTCTCTCTAAATTTTAACTCCTACTAATCACATATAAGTCTCATCGACTGATACTACAACCACATATTTATGCATCATGCATTAGGTTTAAGTTCTAGGCTTACCGGTTTCGTGCTGAGCGCTCGCCTCAGCGCCTGAAGTTCCCACTGTGTACAGGGTATTTCTTTATGGAACTATCTCATTTCCCTTCCGACTACCGGATGAGGATGGTTGTTCTGCCGGTCCACTAGTATAAGTATTGTCCTGCGGTGCCTAGCCTCCTCTTGGTCCGCCCGCTTCAATAACTGGTGTCCTCTGTAAGCCTCTAGCTCCCTTGTATACTCGGCTCTCTGGATTGGAAAAACATTCATACTCCTTGTGACCTTCCTTTTTGCAATAGCGGCACTTTACCTTCATTCCTGCGTAATCTACGCCTGGGTGATCATTTCTACAACGTTTACAGTAATATTGCCTCTAGGTGGTGCTGTTCGTAGTGGCTGAGCATCAACAGCTGGGCCGGTCAGACAAGGGATCTGTTCCTTCATCTTCTGACCATGGAAATCCTTCCGCCCCTTCTTCCTTTCAAAGAACCTCTTCCTTTTCTTGCAGTAACCGCCAGGGTTTGTTCCATCATCATCTCCTTCAGTACTCTTCCTTTTCTTTCTTCCTGCATCGGAGTAGTCGACCCCTGGTATATAGTTTAACAAACTGGTGCACCTTGCGTAGTACTGGTCAACTGTTTGACTCCCTTGGATTTAGGTGTTTATCTCCTGCCTTTTTCTTTGTTTTAGGTCCTCGGGGTAGTACTTCTCCCGCATCACTTCCACAAACTCTGTCCATCCAAAGTCTGGTGTAGTTCTACGGTGGCCCTCAATAGACCGCCACCAAATGTCAGCTGTGCCCTTCAGGTTGCATGCGGCGTTGTCGACCTGTTGGTCTTCTGGAACTCCGACAGCCTTGAACACCTTCTGGTGCTCTGCAACGAACTTCTCCAGTGCGGCGGGGTCCGGTTCCCCTGAATAAATTGGTACCCTCGCGTCTGCAATTGTCTTCACCCAGTTGGTTTCCCTGGGCCGCGGCGGGTGGGGTATGGCTCCCGTAAATTGAACTCCCAGTTCCTTCGCGAAAGTTGCCATGGCTGCTGCTAGTTCTGATACTGTTGGGACATCCGCCGGTGTCTCGCTACTGCGTCCACTGCTGTCTCCACGTGATCCTTCGCTGGTCGACATCTAAGATAGTATACTATTATTTCTACTCGGTTGCTACACCGTCATACACAAACACAATCATGTAAGTAAGCTAACTACTAGCAATAAAATATCCCTAGGATTTTTTCTAAGTCACGAATCCTCACGGACGTTTCCCATATCCCAATATTCCTATGCTCATTGTCCTAGACTCAATATCTTTCATCAGAGCGGTACTCCGCCCTGATACCACTTTTTGTAACACCCCTAATCCTAAACCTGTAATGACGTCGCAATTCGCAGTATAATAAATAATAACTCGCAGCGGAAATAAAACTAACTACCTTGGTGTTACACGCCGTTACCCACCCTTGTGAGTAACAAGGCATCCATCCAACAACCTTAACTCTACACGCTGTGATGAACAGATACTGAGCGCTCCTAATTATTACAAACCAAATCCAACTAAATGAGCAACTAACTGAATACAACAATCTTCTTAATACAACACATAGTAAAACCAACGGTGTTGTTGAAAACACTTCAGCTACCCCCGTGTCCCGCACTCCGGCTTGAGTCTTCTTCAATAACCTGGAATGTTTGGCCCATTGAAGGGCTCAGCAATCGAAATGTTGGTATGCTAAATGTGATCTTAAGTCATCTAGATTCCTTTAGTCGTTTTAGCCATCTTGATATTAGATTCTTTACAGATAATCCGGTTTACAAGAATAACAGAAATACTGTAAACACTGAGCAATCACATAACAATTCACCTGCAACATTTAGTGCATAATAATACACATCAAACAATAATCAACACCAACAACCCAAATAAGGGGCACATATTAAACAACTGTTCTTGTTAGTAGGTCATTGACCCTTATCCTTTTAAACCATCCAATTAATTTTACCTCAGGCGTCCTGTCAAGACAACCCTTAATAACCTGTGAAAATAGACAGTGTGTCCACTGGGTTCCAAAGGAACCGTTACCAGCTGACCTTATGGCCCTGGATAATATATACATTGACCGATCCGGTCGAACCTGTGCACCAACGGCAGTGCATTCTGCCATCCCCGAATGTGGCTGATGGATTTCATTTGAGTGACTCCCCATTGAAGTCTCTCGTAGTGATCACAATGCGCAACCAGAAGTCGAAACAATCCGGATTCCTCTCTTAATAAGTTATCCCTTTTGTCAGTGACATAATAACCAATACTTGAATAAGACTACTACCACATTTGACCCTTATTAGGTTCAATAATACCTAAAGTCAGTTAGTCTCTTTTTTTTAAATGTATAAACTTTTGGTCATAAGACATTCGCGTATAAGATACAACGCAACAGTTTAGGCAATACCATATACAATACCATTCACATAAAATCATAGATATCGTTCTTAAACATTTAAAACATAATGCCTGGACCTTAGGATAATCCTTAGGACATTCAGACCACACAATTAACATACCATTCACCAAATAACTGCTATCTTGACAAACTCCTGTTCAGTAGTCCCCCCCGTACGCTGTTATTTAAACATGCAATACCGGGTAATATTAATATAACTATTCATTAAATGTTATAGTACTGTCTCTACAGAGTTTATTCCCGTTGTATAATAACTCTGTACGTTATTTATTTTCCCCTGTTATTTTAACAGTGGTTCTAGATAACCCACCAGTTCATTATTTTATGTGAAGCTCACATGTGATAATGAATTATCATTTATACGGTATATCTTTACCTCTTCATTATATACTCATAATTCCTCCACTTATCATTTATATCATATCATTTAGTTTTTTTATGTTATAACCACCTTTATTTCATAAACTTTATATTATATTTCATAATATACCATAATACATTATATTACCTAGTTTTACTTTCTTTCCTTATTAAATTACAAAACCAATCTTATTATTTTGGTATTCATATTTTATACCCAACAACTTTATAATTTCTAGATAACCACATATAATCTCCGGTAATCATAATTGATCCCATTAACTTTTACAACTTACCAAATGACCATATACTTTTATAATTTACTAAATACTCATATTAATTTTCGAAATTGTAAAATAATTATATTAACTTCTATAAATTGCCAAATAACCTTATAACTTTTATAATTCACTAATTATCCACACTAACCTTTATAATTATTAATTAACCACCTTACTTTATCAATTTACCAAACACACTTACTAATTTCGGTAATTACAAACTAATACCACCAACCTTTATAAATTACAAATAAATCCCTTAATTTTCGGTGTTCCCTTATATTTTCCTTTATTCACTTTTAAACCCCAAAACTTTATATAAGTTACATATTAACTTATAATCTATAGTTTAAATATTTATTTCTTAAAATAACCGAAGCAACCCATATCTTTTCTTAATTACATTTCCGCCCATATTAAATTCTATCTTTCATATATACTTCCATAAATTACAAATTCACCATCACCCCAAACTTTTATAAACTTAATATTTTATGTCATAAATCATTTTAACCCAAAGTTTTCTGTCAACACTTTGACCAAGACTTAATTTCATAATTAATACTTTAATAAACCCTTAAAATCACAAGTAATTCTCGGCCATACACTAAATTTCCCATAATTACAAAATAGTCCTAAAACTTTATAAAATGTTATTCTTAACACTTAAACACTTACTTAAATTTACCAAATTCATAATATTAATTCCTACCTTATATTACACTATAAATGTGCCAAATCAACCCCTTTGTTCTCGGTTTTCATTATTTGTACTCCAAACATTTCAAATTTACATACAGCCACATAACTTATTTAACTAGCCATTTAAATACTTGTAGCTATTTTTAATACTCCCAAATTTATAATATAAGCTAATATATTTATATATATTTCGAAAATTCCCCAAACTGTATATAAAGCTCTCGGCTTCAATTTAATTTTACCAAATGGTTTTAAAACTTGATTTGAACTTTATAATATGTATATATAAATGTATATAAGCCATATAACACTTCTAAAAAATTATGTTAATGACTTAGAATGATTATAGACTAAAATAGAACATAAAATTCCTAGACCATTCGTTTCAATATCTATGTAACATATTAATTTTTGTGACTCAAAAATATACTTAAGGTAATAATCTACCTTATATGTTATAATTATTTTCTTGACAATAAACCTATATTTTTTTCGGTCCTAATTTATTTAAAGATTTATAAGAAATTTTATAAACCAAAGTTTGAATTAGATCAACTTAAACTTACTAAACCTTATTTATATAAACTTACCGTTAAATCAAGACAATACTTTTACTTGATTTTTCCTTGAATTTCCAAGCTCCTCAATGCTATATTGATGTTGAGAATTCGAACTCCTTGTACATATATAGGAGATCTATTTGTTAGACTTCTAACAGAGTTTATAAATAATATTTGTAGTAATTTTACAAGAGTTTACCTTAGAATTTAACAAGGTATTTTTGATACACCTTGAGATGATTGTAGATCCAATTTCCTTCATGAAATAATGAAGAGAATATAGATTTAGAAGTTCTTATATTTTCGAAAATGGTTTAGGTAATTACTTAGGATTTTCAACACGAAAATATACCTAACTTAACTTGATCTTGTTGTTCCTTGCGTTGTTGTTGAATTTAGGAACCTCCTTGGAGCATATATGCTTGGCGATTCTTGTAGGTTTGCTAAGATGATTTCTTGCTTCAAGACTTGATAGAATTAACTAGGAAATTACATTAAATGGTGTTTGGAACTAGTAGACCATTAATGGAGTTTATTAACCATAATATTTAACTTAGCAAGAAGGAGAAAAAAGAGAGCTTAAAGAATGAACTTACCATTCGTGAATTTCGGAGTAGGCAATGGAGGGGGAGTATGGCAAGGGAAATGGAAGCTCACGTAGAGCATTAGTAGAAGAGATTGAAGGTGATTAGAATTCGATTTGTTTATTGCCATGTTTATTATTTCTTTAATTACGAAATTTCGCTACTAAGATACCTTAATGGTCTAGACATGCGGCTGTAATGGAGAATAATTGAATTAGGCCATCTCCAATTGTAGTGCTACGACTGTAGTGGAGCATGATTTAGCTTAGCATTAGTTTAGGATGTTTTAGTTTAATTTAAGTTGTTAACTTGTCTAACTCCTGCAGGTGCGATCGGCTTACGGATGTGGAGCAATCAAGCAGCTTTCCACCATCTTGTTTATGGTATTGGTACAGCTAGAAAGGTGAGATTTTTGTTTGTTAATTGTCTCCATTATACTTAATCATGCAGCACTAATATTTCTTGTCCATGCAGGTGGTGGTGATCGTACATGCTGGAGTATATAGGCTGCTCCAAGTGGAGTAGACCCACGGCTAAATGGAGTCTCCAATGGCTAATTGTATTGTTATTTGTAGACAAGCAATTATGGAAGTTAAAGGTAGTTTATTTTGATTAATATAAGACAATCTTTCTTCATATTTTCAGTATAGAAATCGGTAGCATTCAATGAGTAACATGGTGTTTTGGTTGCTTATCTAGTCACCATTTGGATTTTACAAATCTAACTTTACTTTTGGTGTATTTTATTTCATTCATGGTCTTATACTAATCTTCCTTGTTTATCCTTGCAGGTTATACGTATGGAGGAGCTTAATTCTACCGATTATATTTGTTACATTGACACACATCACATGCTAGGATGAGTCACATGGCATTAGGCAATATTTTTGTCAAAACTAGCCAATTAAGACATAGACTCACGCATGGAATAGAGCTCAAATGGAATTAATTTTTCATTTGATTTTTGTTATACTATATTGTACTAAGACCATACTAATATGTGTAATAGGTTCCAGCATTTAATTGGCACATTTTTATTATGGTAAAAGATGAAAGTTTTAAGGTAAAAATGCTGATTTTTAGGTACCTTTTTGACCAAAATATCGCCCCCATTTATACTATGAGTTTAGTACTGCCATCAATTGATTTAGATGGTCATTTTATCCACTTTTAAGTTTATCAACTCGTGGCTCCCCAAAAACTTCAAGGCAATTGCATAAAACGCATTTTTATGACACCCGATGGTGCGTTTTTGTGCTTTAAGGATTTTTCTGGGAATTAATTAGTCGCTATGACTTCCAAGTGTTTATTGACATTTTTATAGTCAATAATAATATATTAAGGTGTTGCATTGAGTTATATGGGGTTATACTAACTCAGAACACAATTCTCTCGGGCTACCCGGGCAAAAAGGAGCGTTAAGAAATCCTCCCGGGTATTTTGTCTTTAACTGAGAATTTATCTTGAGAACTTTATCTTAAATGTTCATTAAGGTACTATTATGCATTTAGAATGAGGTGTAATGCTTTATTTTATTTTATAAGGTATTTCCGGGGCTTTCGGGCCTTAAGGGGCCTTTAAGGGAATTCCCGAGCATATTGTATTTTCATTCAATTTTTTTGATGAAGTCCTGCGCTCCAAGGGTCATTTAATGATCCTTGATTATCTTCATAAGAATTTTATAGCTTATATAACTTGTTTACTTATGGTCGGGCTTTAATGTACGTTTTTGACCTTAAGGAGTTTAGGTGCGTTTTTATCGCCCAAGTGTTTATATGCTTTCTTAGGGTTTCATAATCCCCCAAATAATATTTATTATCCCTCCGATAGTATTTATAATCCCTCAAATAGTATTTATTTACTTATATTTAATTATTTAAATGTTAGGGGTATTTCATACCATTAATTAGAGGTGCTGATTGATACAGATTTTGTTTTTGTTTATTACCATTTTTTCCTTTAATATACAGTGCATACTTGATGAACACTCACGTTAAACATGTATAGTACATGATGTATGCATCCACAAGTATTACTGTGAGTGCATGTACGCTGCAATTTTTTTTTTATTAAAACACATGTATACCACGTTAGTAACATGTGGTGTCCCAGAATTTTGTTGCCAATTTTATGTACAAGATTAACCGTTACTCATATGATGATTGGTACAGGTCTTTGCTTAATTAAAAGCTAATCTATTCACGCTAGTTACTAGGTGATTGCTCCTGATTTGCTTGGTTAATTATAAATGCACATGCACTACCGTTAACTTGCATAATTTGCTACAGGTTTTATTCTTGTAGGCATACAACAATAGACTAGCATAGAGGCTGAATAATTTGACATATTATTGTCTATCACCCACTTGTATATAGATGTAGTTTAGTGTTGTTTCCTTTTTGTTAATTATTTGTGCAAGTGTACTGCCTTTATATATAGAATTGCTACAGATTTAATCAATTATAAACATATGTACTCTACGGTAATCACATGTACTTGACCCGCCACTGAAGCGATTGGAAAAATTTGAGTTCTCGGACACTGACCCGACCATGAGACAATGAAGTATCTAGAAGATCCTGAGGAACGAATCATTCTTGATGACATTCAGAAAGGCTCAGTCTATAAAATTGATTGCAAGAAGCTACCTCCCTCGACTCTTAAGGTTCTACGAGAGTATGTTCATGTTATTTTGGTAACAAGTGAAGAAATGTTATTTGGCTTTATCCTAGTATCCATGTTGCATCTGTTTTATGTTAATGAAGAGGACAATAATCGGTTTGCTGAAGATAAATAAACATGTGAAAACAATATATCTGGTAGGAATAGGCACTAGTTATTTGCAGAGGGAAGAAGTTGTTTAAAAACTCTCAAAAAATGTACTTGCTACCGGTTTTTTGTTGCCAATAATGAGTTATATTACTGTTAATTCCTGCAGGGGTTTTCTTTGTAATCAAGGGTGCAAGACTACTGTAGCATGTATGATTTGTTACCGGATTTTGTATGCTTAATTATAGATGTATTACCGTAGTTAGGTGGTAGTTGTTACCGTTTTTTTTTTGTTTATATAATACCAAGGTATTATCGGTAATTAACAAGGTGTATATTAGTAGGTTTAACTTGTCATAATAATGTATACTCTTATATAAGTTAGGTACATTAGGTGGTTAATTGTTTTACTAAGTAAAAGTCTATAAAACATGTCCAAATATGCCATATAAAATCGGCATCAATATACTGATTTTTGGACTTGTAAACTTTGTGTTATAATTATTGTATAACATTTCCTAAGTATTTACGATATATAGTAAATAATAAATTATGTAACATAAGTTGTTACATTGTTTAAATGTGTATATCAATTTATTTTAACATTTTTAAATGATTAGTCAATCATAAATATTTACGTTGCTCGTTAGTATTTTTTCCGCGTTTTTATAGTGAACGTTATTGTGTGCCGGGTCGTATAAACGCTCGTATATATTTTCCCAAGTGACGCTCTCTTAATTGAACTTGTTTCGTAAGGGGTTTAATGCCCGTTAATGTTCGTACGTAAGCGTTTATATGCGTACGTGAAGATGACATTATATTAGCGTTCGTGGATCGAACGTTGACATTTTATGAGTTGTATAAACGTCTGTATTAATCTTTCCTTGTTGTCGCTCTCTTTATCGAGCTCGTTATGTAAGGAGTTTAATCTTTGTTAATAAACGTACATGAGCGTTTTGTACGGGTATGTTACGACGTTTGTAAAATTACACCCGTTAGCGTTTATGGTAAAACGACTATTAATTTACGTAATGTTTGCATGCATAAATTAGCATGCGTAACTAAAATGATTTATTCCAAGATCAATTCTTCATTATTTAATAGTTTTAAGGTATTAATTAGATTTAGGGTATTTCAATGTGTGCCAACTAAACAAGATAAAGCATGCAACCGGAATATTATGTTTGTTGTGTGATTGTGATTCACTAACACAACCTACTGTGAACTTACTTACAAAATTTAGTAAATAATTGAGCGAGAATAAGGAACACTCCCGATTAATGTTTTCTTAGTAACCGAAAGAGGTTAACTAACAAACACTGACTTGAGACTTTCTACTAACTGGAACTTGGGGGGAGTGAGGAATCTGGAATGGTACCGGCACATGTGTATTGGGGGAGGTCGGTATCCTTATCAGATACCACTTCCAAATATGACTTATCTTCGGACTCGTCGTCTAGAGTCGACATATAGACTCGACCTCCTCGGACTACTTGTTCTAGGAGGGAGGCATACTAAGATGGCGTGGGGGGATCCAGCCTACATCCCCAACAATTTAAGAAATGATGTTTATTGTCGATAAGTGTACTGCTGCTGGCTAGGGTTAACCAAACTCAACAAAAATAAACAACGAACTAAGGGCTAGCCAATTCTAATAAGAGAACGGTTGGCATATATGAGGTAAGAGTGAAACTGACAATAAGAGGATTGTGGACCTAAGGAGTTAAAATCTAACTTACTTAATTAAGGGAACTGCAAACGGTGTATTTGACGTATTAAATGCTAAGAAATAATCCTAGAATTCAATAATTCAATAGATCGTCGGGTTGCAAAAATCCCGGTCGAAATAGTATAATGATTTATGAAGCGACCGGGTGTCAATCCACGGGACTTGATGTAATAAGTCTACCCTTAGGCAATGGGTACTAAAGAGGGGTTTTTTTGGTTTTGGGGTTCAAATAGGTAACAAGAAAGTAAATAGCAGATAAATTGAAGTGATAGTCCTGGGAGTGTGAACGGTACTCTAGGTTCAGGGAGTTGTTTCACTAGCTAGGTTCTGCATATTCTACTACTTAAGTGGAGACTTGGATCGGCTTGTAATTCTCAATTATCTATTCTGTATTAAGTCTTAATTCCAGATAGCTCATCTAGACAGGCATGTAGTTCTAGTCTAGACCTAGCAAGTATATATAGATGGTTTTATTGCACAGAATTACTAGTCTGGTTTAATCCGGACTAAAGCTCCTAGTGAATAGTGTAATCTATCCGATTGCAATTATCACAGGTAACAGGTTAATAGGACCGTCGATGCTAATCACCTTATCTAATCATAACATGATTCGAGGGCTTATAATAAATTCATGACATTTATTAAAAGCACTTAAAGCATTAACCTGAACAATCCAAATAGTCTCAATAAAGCAGTAAAATAATGCAGAGTTTTACTAATTACAACATCCCTTCCCCTAGAGTATATCCTCTTAGCTAGACATAGCGATTATAATAATAAATGAGAGAGAGTTGAGAGAAATCATTTGTTACGAAGATCTTCTTGCTCGCTCCGTCCTTTGTCCTTGTGCTATGCTGGTTTGGAGGTTGGTCTTGGTGATATGGAGTGAACTAGGTGAAATGGGGCGAAAGTGGAAATTTTGGTGAGTTTGTGAGTTGTCCGGATCAACGGGGTCGGACACAGACCCGAACGTGAGCTGTCCGGCTAAGTCAGATCGGACACGATCCAGACGTGGTGTTTTTGGGTGAGTCCGGATCCGGACGTGATCCGGACACGGCTAAATGAGGCGTATGAATACGGGATGTATGTGTGAGTGAGCGGTGAAGATTATGAAGAAATTGATGAATGAATACTGATTGTGTCGTGAGTGCAAGGTGTAGTTTATGGAGGAGATTGATGGATGGAGATGGAGTGTGTCGTGAGTGAGAGGATTAGCAGATAGGGAGAAGGGAGTTGGACTATGAAGTCAGGTACGATTAGAAATGAAGGCTAAGCAGGTTTAAATAGGGATAGAAGAAAAACAAAGATTAGTGGAAGTTTGGTAAGTTGACAATTATTTGAGCATGGCCTTGTCTTAATAAATGTTGCAGTGGTTAATGTGTCGCCTCCTGATAATTGCGCCGTCTGATAATTGCGCCGAAAGGCTAATTATCAGTGCAGTGCATTTTAATTTTTCAATTCTGTGTGACGTCCGGATCTGTGTCCGGATCCGGACGACGTGACACAGAACTTTTAGATCTGCAACTCAAAATATGTCCGGATCGATGTCCGGATCCGGACAAGACAGAGAACTCTCGGATCTGGATTTTAGGTCATGTCCGGATTTGTGTCCGGCCAAACAGATCCGGACAGGAGAGGTCCGGATTTGCATCCGGCTAAACCCATCCGGACGTGGCCAATTTTTGTGTCTCTTCTCCTGATTTGTTCCTCGTTTGTTGTGTTGTAATTCTTATGATGTAAAATCTTCATTTCCTGGGTTTTTCCTATATTTAGCATATAAAATACATAATTTCTTATCAAAACATCAATCTTAGGAAAAACACATAATAAGTGGGAAACATTGCCTGAATTGTTACAAATTATACGGTATTTAAACCCTAAAAGGCCTATATGTTTCATACTTATCAGGAACACTTTTAAGTCGTTCATTGTGTTTGAACTTTGATTGTTCATATGTGGCTTGTTGTTTATTGCACTTTCTATTATGTTGTGCATCTAATCAACCTCCATGGTATCGACAATTAGTCGTCGTAGCCACATTAGCTTAGGGGCCATGAGAGGATCGTGCCAGCAATTTGCTAACCCCCTTTGGGGGCTGTTTTTATTTCACAGGTGAATGACAGAAGGCGACAGTCCTGAGAGTAGGTTCGGGTTGAATTTACTTCGGGTTGTCTTCTTTTAGTTGTACGAGTTGTGCCTGTACACTCGTTTAGTGATTGGTATGAGATGTAGTAAGTTGTGTATGATGTAATGGGATATGAAGAATTTGTACTGAAGATATGTAATGTGTAAGATTTAGTATACTAATGTTCGGTATATACTGGTAGTCAACCGTGGCAAGGTCCTGGAGTGTATTCAATTCCGCTGCAACGTTTGTATATATGTTGTTAAGTTTGCGATAACTACGATTGGATTGAGATAGGGTGTTACAAAAAGTGGTATCAGAGCGTAGTTACGCTCTGATGACAAGAATTACCGAACTTAGGATAATACTGAGCACTAGTAGAAAAAAGGCGTTTTTGGCCCCCAATTTTCGGCAGTTTTAATATTTTGGCCGAAAAAGAGTGTCGGGTTAGGTTATTTTTTGGCGGTTCCTATATACAACCGCCAAAAATGAGTCTTATTTCTACCCTAACTCGAGCTCGACATTACTGTAATCAGTATTCTCGACTTCTCACCGTCGCCGCACCCTAGCATCTCCGAATCGCCTCCAAATCGCCGCCTTTCTCTCTCTCCGTCGAACGCTGCCGCGCGCCTCCACCACGGTCGCCGCCGCCACCTGGAGCCGCCCCACCAGCCGCTGTCGCCGCCTGTGAAGCTGCACAAGTTAGGGTTAAACAGAGGCGATTTAGGTTAGTTTTTTGCAAATTGTAACTATCGAATTTTGGTTGAATTAGGTCTTAATTTGTTGTTTATATGTTATTGTTGATTGATATATGTCATCTAGAGTGTAAGTAATTGATTGGTTTAATTGGAAATACTATATGTGGTGAATTTTTGAAAATGATCTATATGCTCGCAAGGTGTTCGATGAAATGAGTTAACCAATTTCAGTGACTTTTTTTGCTATTATACCATTGTTTGTGTGAATTGTTGACAACTAAATGACATTGGTGAATTATCGTATAATTTAACATTAAAAATGTTGACTAATTGTACTAATTTTGTTGATAATTATTAATTTTTTACATAACTATTACTATTATACTCACTTCTAATTTATATAATTCTTTACAGTTACACCATTTGACATTCCCTTTGTCGTTGTCCTCCGCTCTATTACCTCCCTTTGAGCTCCGCCTGAGAATCTTGTCCTTTCATTCAACATTTATACGTGGTGCACTTATACCAAGACAGGTTAGCTTTATTTTTCAATTAACCTCAATTAATTACCGTTTATCATAATTGTTTGTGTAATTAGTTTATTTTTATGTAATAGTTAGTTGAGATAAGTTTATATAACCAAATAGTATTTAAATATATTATATGTAGATGTAGATGTATATATATATAAGACAACCTATTATATAAAATATATATAATAGTCAGTGACGTTTCATGCTTTATCACCATTGTTTGTGTGAATTATTGATGAGTAAATGTCCGTGATGAACTGTCGGTATGAATTAACATTAAAAATGTTGATTTATAGTTTACTTGTTTTTATGTTTTGATTCTCCAATAAGTCGTCGGTGTATCTACTCCGGGTATGAATTGACGTTTTCCAAGATTTATGAACTGTCGGTATGAATTAACATTAGAAATGTTTTTATGTAATGTCAACGAATTAGATTACTATACAAGTCGTCGGTGTATCTACTCCCGTCAGCTCTTCGCTGCCTTCCTTCACCGCCCACCTCTGCTACTCCCATCCGCCCTGTTATCTCCCTCTGAGTTCCACTTGCTCCTCGTCCTTCCATTCAACCTCATATACGGTATACATATACCAAAGACAGGTTAGTTTTATTTTGTCGATTAACATTAATCATTTGTCATTTATTATGATTGTTTGTGTAATTAGTTTGTTGTTGATTATTATCATATAGTACAACACAATAAGATAACAAATTATATATATTATAGATATATGTATATACATATCACCAAGTAGTACATATATTATATATAGACGTATATATACATATAAGTCAACCTACTAAATATATATATATATATTATACAGACTCGCCATGTAAGAACCATATCATTATATATCATTTTCCAAAGATAGTTTAGTTATTGTTGTTTTTATATTTATCAATATATTTTTGTATTTATTTTTTAGCTTTAACTTTCATTTGGAGTTTGTAGAATGGACCGTGAATGGATGTACGGTCAGCGAGGGAATTATTTTGAATCAAAAGTGGATAATGAATTTTGCAAAGCAGCTCTCGATCATCAGAAAAGGATGAACGAGACACACATTCCCTGTCCATGTGCACAATGTGAACTTCGCAATAAGTTTCCTAACCTACATACAATCAGATTTCATCTATCAAGCGTGGATTTATGCCGAACTATAAGATATGGTTTTTGCATGGCGAGTCATTAGAAGCCAGTAGCAGGGTGCAAACTTCTACTCAACCGAACAGTGAACCAGAAATGGTTACAGACGATACTACATTTCCTGATAATACGTGTGATCTGAGTGACACTGATATCAACGACGACAGTGATAAGAATGAACAACTTGACTCTATGCTGCAAGATGTTGAAGATAATTTCACAGACAAACCGGCTGAATATCATAGATTACTTGATGCATCACGTTCCCCTTTGTTTCCCGGATGCACCAAATATACAAAGTTGACATCCGTGCTGCATTTGTTCAATCTTAAAGCAAGATTTGGCAAGAGTGATAAGAGTTTTACGGCAATACTAGAACTATTCCACGACATGCTACCAGATGATAACAATCTTCCTACTTCCACTTATGATGCAAAAAAGTTGATGTGTCCTATGGGTGTGGAGTACGAAAAGATACACGCATGTCCAAACAGTTATGTATTATACAGAGGAGAGAATAAACATTTGAATGACTGTCCAAAATGTCATTTGTCACGCTATAAACAGAAGGACGGTCAAACATCCAATTCTAAGAAAATAAGTCCTCCAGCAAAAGTCATTTCGTATTTACCCGTAATACCAAGATTCAAACGACTTTTTGCAAATGTCAGAGATGCCCAAAATTTAAGATGGCACGCAGAAGGAAGAAAAAATGATGATAAGCTGAGACATCCAGCTGATTCACCACAATGGAGGACAATCGACAGAAGATTTCAAGATTTTGACAGTGACAGTCGAAATATTAAGACTCGGTTTATGTACGGATGGGATGAATCATTATGGCAGTCTAAGTAGTCAGCATAACACTTAGCCTGTTCTACTGGTGATCTACAATCTTCCCTCGTGGCTGTGTATGAAGCGGAAATACATAATGTTATCATTGTTGATTTCTGGACCTAAACAACCAGGACATAACATCGATGTATACCTTGCACCACTGATTGACGATTTGAAATTGCTATGGAATCAGGGGATAGTGGTTAATGACAGTTACACTAGACAAAACTTTACACTTCGTGCCATGCTTTTTTGCACAGTGAATGACTTTCCAGCATACGGGAACTTATCTGGATACACAGTAAAATGCACATTTGCTTGCCCAATATGTGAGGACGACACTTGTTCTGATCGTTTACAGTTTTTTGGAAAAAACGTCTACATGTGTCATCGTAGATTTTTGCCATCAGCTCACCCGTACCGTAAAGAGAGGAAGTTATTCAACTGAAAGACTGAGTCACGTGTTGCTCGTATACCTCTAATTTCTGAAGAGATTTATCAAAAGGTGAAAGACATTGACAATGTTTTCGGTGTTCCGTCCAAGTCTACCCAAAAAAACATCTGGAAAAATGTTCAATATTTTGGGAACTTCCGTATTGGAAACATTTATCTATAGGCATTGTCTTGATTTCATGCATATGTCTCTGTCATTTAAAGTTTATTCATTTGATTATCTATTCAATATTTACATATATGTTAAAAGTTGCTTACTGACTACATACCTGGGAAAACAAAAGACAGAATAAAGGTTCGAAAAGACATGCAAGCTATGGGCATACGTGAGGTGTTGCATCCCCAAGAAAGAGGCAAACGAACATTTTTACCTTCAGCATGTTACACTTGGTCTAAGAATGAGAAGAACAGCTTTTGTAAATGTCTTCATTCCCTTAAGGTTCCTACGGGTTACTCATCTAACTGGAAAAGTCTTGTGTCAATGAAGGACTTGAAGTTGATCGGGTTGAAGTCTCATGATTATCACATTCTGATGTTGCATCTACTTCCTGTTGCCATTCGAGTATATTGCCGAAAGATGTGCGGAATGCAATTACAAGACTATGTTTCTTTTTAAATGCAGTGTGCAATAAAGTCGTGGATGTTGATACACTAGACAGTCTGCAACGCGATGTTGTTGTTACGATGTGTCAACTTGAAATGTATTTTCCACCCTCGTTTTTTGACATCATGGTCCACTTGGTTGTTCACATTGTAAGAGAAATCAAATTATGTGGTCCTATATATTTAAGATACATGTATCCATTTGAGAGATACATGAGAATCTTGAAGGGAAGGATGAAGAATAGATATCGACCTGAAGGGAGTATCATAGAAAGGACAATAACCGAAGAAGTGACAGAATTTTGTACTGAATACATGAAGGGAGCTGTAGCTATTGGAGTGCCACAACCGAGACACATAGGAGGGACAGAAGGTCAAGGTGTTATTGGGAAAAAAATTGTGGCGATTGATTCATCCTCAATGGAGTCTGCACATCTATTCGTTTTACATCACCATGAGATTATTGAGCCATTTTTTGAGAAACACATGACTGCACTAAGAGCTCAATATCCTGGGAGGAATATTATTTGGTTGATAAAGGAGCAAAACAAGACCTTCTGTTCATGGTTTAGAGATCATGTCATGAAGATTGCATCACTAGAGCCAGATAATGCAAGTGAAGAGCTCCGTTGGTTAGCCTTGGGACCTGGTTCCACTTGTATATCTTATGAAGGGTATGACATCAATGGGTTCACCTACTGGACAAAACGGCAAGATGATAGATGTTTAAACCAGAATAGCGGGGTTAAAGTAGAAGCAACAACAACTGAGTATACTAGAGGTGATCCAGCTTCAACGATTTCTACCTCGAGGTTGTATTATGGATTCATTGCAGATATTTGGGAGCTTGATTATCAGTTTCAAAGTTTGTTATTTTTAAATGCAAATGGGTGGATAATAGAAACGATTATCGGGTTCACGATGGGTTCAACTTGGTTGATTTATCACGCCTTGGTCATACACAAGATCCGTTCATATTTCCCAAGGATTGTGAACAAGTATTTTACATAGAAGATCCCATCGATTCCAGGTGGTCAGTTGTATTACCAGGGAAAAGATTTGTCAACATTAATCCTGATCAAGATGTTGATGATGATGAATTAATGTTCGATGAGACACCACCTTTTTCTACCAGTATTCCTGTCACAGACATTGTTGATGTTCCAGACGATGTAGTGTACACTAGGTCTGATCACAATGAGGGTTTATGGGTTGAAAACCATAAATGAAGTGTTTAATTGTTAGGTAAATAAAAATATATTTTATTGTTTGTTTGTTCATTAAATAATTTGTTTGAATATTAACGATGTCTTATTATGTATTCATTACATTATTTGTTGTGGTGTTATTGATATACGGTTGTTTATCTTTGCAGATAGTTAAATGGATGATATGGATGACCTGGTCGGCGAGCTTTTGACAGAGGCATCCCGACCAAAGAAGAAAAACACGTGGAGGGAAAGGTCATAAGTCACAGGCCCGAGCTGATGAGGGGGGTAATGGCGGGGATGAGATTACTTCAGCCTCTATGCCAGCTGAGGACACAGAGCCTGGACCTTTTGGATCACAAATCCAGCTTCCCTGGACCGTAAAACCTCGAGGTCCGACGAAAGCTCTCAGATCAAAAAAATTGAATCAAAACCGTTACAGTTTAATGCGTATCTACAGCCGATTGGGGAATGGGCTACAGACTTCTCTACAGAGCTAGGCATCATTGTGCGAGAGTATTGTAATATTACTCTCACCTGGCCTCAAGTTGACAAAGGACTGAAGAAGCAGATGTTTGAGATTGTACAGGTAAATAAACAATAGTAAAAGTATTATTTTTGTACAATTTGTAGGTATCCATCACTAACATTTGTTTCATTTATGGTAATATGCAGAAACGATATCAAATACCTGCAGAAAGTGAATACTACTCCATGGTCAAATCAATGATGCGCAAGAAATTTGCAGATCATAAGCATGATCTGGTTAAGTGGTTTATCAGCAAGAAGCTTAGAGGCCGGACGCGACACACCGCCAGCCTTGGGAGATTTACACACCAATAACCAAAGAAGTGGCAGGAGTTCTATGATAAGAAGATGGAGACAAAGGTATGTATTAACTTTTAAATAATTAATTATTACATAAATATATATATTTTTTATGTATTTAAATTAACATATGTATATTTTTGGTCATCTTAATTGTATGTTTATTTTGTTAATATGAGTACCGCGAAGCCCAATCCGCGAATGCGAAGAAGAATGAATATCATCACGTGTTGGGTGCGAAAGGGGTTAATAGAAGAGTGCCGTGCTGAATGGGTGGCAGAAGGAGAGTTGCCATCAGATATGGGCACTCTTGATGAGCACCAGCTACGGGGTACGTTTTGGAAACTTTCACGTACTAAGAAAGACCCGAAAACTGGAGAGCGTTTATATCCCTTCGAGAAGACGAAGGAAATTGTTGATAAGATGGTAAGTACTTTTCTTTACTTTCAAATTTTTTGAAAGATTTATTTTATCATCTTAAAAATTATAATTAACTGCTTTCTACATTTAATTATAAAGGATGAGCTGAATGAACAAGTTACCCAAGGGACTTGGGTACCTGATTGACATGATGACCAGTTGTCTCGTGCACTTGGAAAGAAAGATCATCCAGGCCGAGCTGTGGGGTTAGGGGTGTTAACATAGGGATAAGAAACTTTTTGGTAACCCCGGGTCAAGGAAAGGGAGTACTCAAGGACAAACAATTTCTTACGAGCAGCACATGTGTGCCATTAATGAAATGAGAGAGCAATGGAAGAAGGAGGTCTTTGATGAAATACGTCAAGGCAGTCATGCATCCCAGCCATATGTTCCTCCAAGAAATTCTGACCCTACTCCTGTTGGAGTGTACACAAGTGTGGATTCCAATGACCAGTATCCTTACGCTTATGTACAAGTAATTTTGTATACCTTTAACTGTTCTATTAGTTGTCATATCTTTTATTACATATTTTTAGTTCAACATCTATTAATTTGATGAAATTAAAGGACCCACGGAACTGTAACCTCCTGCTTCCATACAACAATGAAGACATATGTGTCGCGGAAGGAAGGGTGTACCAATCAGGCCCTAATGACGTGACCCATGGAATACCACTGAAGCCGTATCACGGGAGAGTCTCTGTGGACGAACCGATTTATGAGGTTCCTGATCTACCACTCCCTGTACCTACAGAGGAGTACAACACAGTTCGGTCTGCAAAGGGTGCATTGGTTGACGGCCCATTCACCTGATTCAGAAGTGTGTGAAGGTATGTCTAATACTAACCACTAGTGTAGTTATTATTGTTCATTACATGAATATAGTATGCGTGGATGCTCATTTCATGACTAGTATTGAATGTCGGTTGTAAATAGGCATTAAGAAAGAAATCTGGATCTCCTAAGAAAAAGAAGTCAAAGATTGGATCCTCTGAATACAGAGCATCCACCAATGTAGTTGAAATACCCCAAACCTAAGTATGCTAAGTAAACATCAAATTATGATGTAGTAAGGCTAGTATATGCCTTAGAAAGATTGGTAGACAATTTAAACCAAGGAAAACACAAGAAAGTGCCTTAAGGGCAATCAGGGCAAAAATGTGCTCTAAGCTTGGAGTGACTTTGATTAGCACCCAAATACCATTATAAGACTTTAGTAATATGCTAATGGACATTTTAAATCAATTAGCAAAGAAAACCAAGCTTGAAAACAAGTTAAAACACAAAATGTGCTTTAGAAGTCTTAAAGCACATTTTTGAGAAATTGTCTTAGAATTGAGTTTTGAGTGGCTAGATGTCCATCATTACTCTTTAATCAACATGTGTACTAATTAGTATCACATTAGGAAGCCTAAATCAATGGGAAATCAAAAATTTCAGAATATGTGCACTGATTAGTGAATAGTGCCAAATAGTGACTAGTTTAAGTTTTAATCAATATAAGCTAATTAGTTGGTCAACAAAGACCATGACTAGCCTTATTTAAGATAGGTGGCCGGTTTTCTAAGGATGAGTCACAAAGGACTTCATCAAATAAGGGAAAAAGAAGAGATAAGTAAAGAAAGTTACTATTTGCTTTTATAAAGCAAATATCCTTATTAGCCTACCTCTCTCTCCTCTCTTCTTCATTTCCCCTTCTTCTTCCACACGGTTTTCTTCTTGTTCTCTCTGTTCCAAACCGTGCCCAACCAGCTCCATACTTGTTCCATCTTCAAATGTCCATAAGTTACTCATTTTAGCTCCAAATCAAAAAGTGAGCATAGATTATTCTTAGTTAGCTCAAGCTCTAGCTTTCCATCTTTACAAAATTGGAAAAGCTTCATTTTGGAGCCATGGGAAATCTCCATTGATGGAGGAAAATCAAGTTTGAAGAGCTCATTAGCTTCTCCATTCTTTTAAGGTAAAGGAAATGTAAGAAAAATCATGTTCCCATCACTTCCTCACCATGGCCGAAAATTCACTACTTATGGGGCTTTGTTTTTATGCCTTGTTCTAGCTTGTTTTATTCACCAAGGACTAGTGGAGGTCCTATTTCATTCAATGCCCAAGTCTACTTTGAGACTTCAAAGGTAATCATCCACTTTTATGCTTTAGAACACATTTCTAACCTAGGTTTTCATTCCTTGAGGTTAGTGTATTGTTTAGTAGTACTCATATGAGTCATTGAATATTGATTAGAAAATTGGCAAGGGGAATTTAAGTGGTGGCCGAGATCTATGCAAGAAGAAGGTTTAAGGGGGAGATTAAGATAAGCTTGAGAAAACAAGGTAAAATGCTTACCTAACGGTGGTTTAAGTTTAAGGAATGAGTTTTAGATGAGTACCAATGTAGCCTAGGGCTTACATTAGGTAATGGGTTGTATAACCTAGGAAAAAGAACTTAAACAAGCTTATGAACTTGTGATTAAGGAGCCAATGGAAATGAGTTAGTAAAATAAGTTTAAGATGAGTTTTAAGAGCGCTTATAACTACTATGAGATTGATGGGTGTATTTGCAGGTTGAAAGCTTTTATATGTGGGAAATTCAGTGTTAAGTTTAAGTCATTTAAGGGCCTAAGAGCCATGTCATTTAAGAGCCTTAGTGCTATGCAATTTAAGATTATTGCAATATATTGAGTATGATGTGAATAAGTTGATTTGGGTGAGAAAATAAGATGAGAAAGGACTTGGTGTGTGAGAGATTATTGTGTGAGAAAAACAATGCATTTGGGCATGAGAATATACTAGAGAAGCTATGGCGAATTTGAGTAGAAAATAAGTGTTTAGGTGATGGTGGTGAATTAATATGACCTAGGATTTGCTAGGAGTCATTATGAGGATTTGAGTGGAGATTAGTTAACTAAGGAGTTCTTGAGGTTTAGAATGACCTGGAGATGTCTAGGAGGAATTGGAGGATTGGTGAGTGTTTTTGAACACACCAAAATCATGAGATGAGGAATGTAAGACTTGTGCATAAGTTTAAGGAGAAGGTGTTGTGATGAGAAATTGAGTGATATTGATTGTTTGATGGAGGAAAACCATGTGTTAGGATGTATTATATACTAGAGAACCCATGGCAAAATTTAAAGGAGGACTTAAGGGTTTAAGATATTCCAAGGGAATTTCATGACTAAGGAAGTGCTAGGAAGTTTTAGAGGTTGTCTCGATGAACAAGGGGTGAGTTTAAGGTGTTTGATGAGTGATAATGACTTAGGCATTACTATGAAGGATTTAGGAATCAAGAGAGTGAAATTGAGTATTTAGGGCTTAGGCAAATGTTGGTAAACAACTAGGAAGGAAATAATGTGTTGATGGATGGAAGTTTAAGTTGTGAAGGAACTTTAAGTAAATGCATAAAAGGGTTTCGATGGTGAGAGACGCTTGGGAGATGATGTTATAGTGGTGAGGAAAACATTTGGCATAGTGGTTACATTAGGTATGAACCACCACCTAGAAACCTAGAGGGAAGCATTACAAGTGTTAGCATTATTACAAGGAAAAATGTATAATGATTAAGGTGAATCTTGGTGGATGATTTAATGTGTTTTGGAGGATGTTCTAAGGTGGGTTTAAGGGTCTAAATGATGTTAGAACACATTGGGTGGCTTGAGGAAAGGTTTAGTGAAGATTTGGCAAAGCTTGGGCATGTTTTGGTGGCGTCCGACCCAGGGGTCCGACCCAAGTTTGGGTCGGACGGCCTCTGTTTAACGCCAGGGAAAGGTTCTGGAATGGTCTGACCCAGAGGTCTTGGGTCGGACATGGGTCGGACGGGTGAGTTTTAAAGGGCAAATAAGTTTCTGGAATGGTCCGACCCAGTTGGTTGGGTCGGACGTGGGTCGGACATGTAGGGTTTTTCAAACCCGAAAGTTATTGGAATGGTCCGACCCAGAGGGTGGGTCGGACGGTGGGTCGGACGGCTCTTAACACTTAAAAAAAAAGAAATTTTGAATTCTAAGAATGATAAATGGTGATAAGGTATACCTTTGGTAGGGTGGTAATGATTGTGACCCTAAGAACTTAAGGGCTTAAGTTAAGTTAAGTTAAGTTAAGTATAAATATTAATGTTTAAAGTTAAGTTGTAGCTAAGTGGCAAAGACTTGAGAGGTTATTGGATGGGAATCCCTAGGGACTAAGTGAGTTAAGTAAGGTGCAAATAACTAATGACCTAAAAATGAATGAATGTTTTAGGTTTGTGAATTGGGACCCCGAAGAAGGTTAAACAAACAACGATCGACGGTGAACGGTACAGTTCTCTTGCGACCTGCTTGCTAACGAGGTGTCCCTCGGCTTGTGTGCTATTTGTCTTTGTGTGCTCACTAAACAAGATAAGCATGCAACCGGAATATATTATATTTCTTGTATCGTTGTGTGGTGTTTGAAAACTAACACAACATACCGTGAGAACTTACTAACCAATGTTTAGTAAGGAATTGAGTGAGACTAAGGAACGCCCCCTAATAAGGGACGATATGAACCAAAGAGGTTAACCAACAACAGGGTCTTGAGATTACTACTAACTGGAACTTGAGTGAGGAACCCGGGACCGATCTCCGGTCATGCATGCTAAGGAAAGGGGGTCGTTATCTATAGCAGATTCGACCTCCGATTAAGAACTGTCTTCGGACTTGTAGCCTAGGGCCGGTTGCCGGCTCAGCTACGCTGGACTCCCGTCCAGTCCAGGTAGTGCATTAAGATGGTGCGGTGGGATCACCTAAATCCCAGGTTTGGACTTAGGATACAACCATTCCCCTCCAGGAACGGTTTGTATACTGAGAATAAGTAAGATTAAGATTAGGTAAGGTTAAGATAAGTTGCAACCATTCCTTTTTAAAGGATGGTTTGTATTATTAAGATTAAGGTAAGCTACATCCACTCCTTATTAAAGGATGGTTGTTTCTAAGATTAAGATAAGACTAAGATTGAGGTGAGATAAGGACGGACTAAGATTAAGAGGGAACATTACTTAAGGAGTTAAATAATTAACTCTCTAATTAAGGGAACGCATTTAAGTCGTTCATTGTGTGTGAACTTTGATTGTTCATATCTGGGTTGTTGTTTACTGCACTTTCTATTATGTTGTGCATCTAATCAACCTCCATGCTATCGACAATTAGTCGTCGTAGCCACGTTAGCTTGGGGCCATGAGGGGATCGTACCAGCATTTCGTGCTGACCCCCTTTGGGGCTTTTTTTTACTACACAGGTACATCAGGAAGCGGCCGTCGCGAGAGTAAGAAGAGGATACAAGTGTTAAGGGTTAAGTGTGGCCTACGTTGTTGTGCATGTACACTCGTATGGCAATTTGAGTTAGTAAGATGTATAGGATGTGAGGGGGTTGTAAGAAGGATGTGTAAATGGTTAAGATTGTTGTACTAATGTTCGGTATATTCTTTAGTCAACCTGGCAAGGTCCTGGATTGTAAAGAATTCCGCTGTGACATGTATATATATTGTATGCTGTTAAGTGCGAGACCACATTGGATTGAGTTGGGGTGTTAACAGTATAGAAAAGGAAAATTTGGTGACGATTCCGTATATGCACACTGGGGCCAACATGAAATGCTTGCATATCTTGTAACACCCCATCCAAAGCCATTCGTGGTTATCGCAAACTGAACACTTAATCGAATACGTCGCAGCGGAAATAAATAAACACCTGGACCTTGCCACGGTCTGATCGTTAGAATATACCAGCCTTAACATTTACAATACTTATCCAACTCAAAACATCACCCCAACCACAATACCATAACCAACCGAGTACAAGTATCTTAACATAATCCCAATCTTACATCAGTTTAATATAAACAGTCGGGTGCACAGGCGCAACCCGAACTCAAAATAAACATCCCACCCTAAGTCTAACCGCTCCTACTCTCGTAGTGCGTCCTCATGGGTCTCTTACCTGCAAGTGTAAAAATAGCCCCCGAGGGGTCAGCACGAATGCTGGTACACCCTCTCATGGCCCCCAAGCTAACGGGGCTACGACGACTAATTGTCGATAGCATGGAATTGATTACATACACAAGCATATATGAAGTGCAATAACAATAACCACAGATGAACATATAGTTCACAAAGAATGAACGACTCAAGCGTTCCTTACAAGTGGGTTAGTAACCCCTCCTAGTCCTCATTTTCTATTTCTTAATCTCAGTTCCTTACCTTACCTTAATCTTAATCTTAATCTTAATCTTAATCTCAGTATACAAACCTTTCCTGGAAGGGATTGGTTGTAGCTTAATTCAAACCTGGGATTTAGGTGATCCCACCGCACCATCTTAATGCCACCTACTATGGACGGGAGTCCAGCGTAGCTGAGCCGGCAACCGGCCCTAGGCTACAAGTCCGAAGACAAGTCCTTAAGCGGAGGGCGGATCTGATTCAGATACCGTCCCCCTTTTTCCTTAGCATGCATGACCGGAGATCGGTCCCGGGTTTCCTCACTCAAGTTCCAGTTAGTAGAAATCTTAATCATCATGTGCTAGCTAAGCCTTAACGGGCATTAACCAACAACCACCAAACTTAACTCTTATTCTTAACTCAGTAAGTACTAAACTTGGTTAGTAGCAATTTCAAGTCTCGCGGGTTAGTGTAAAGATAACACAAACACAACGAGAACAATATAACCGGTTGCATGCTTTATCTTGTTTTAGTCATAGCATTAAACAGATAGCACACAAGCCGAGGGACACCTCGTTAGCAAGCAGGTCACAAGAAGGATTGTACCGTTCACCGTCGATCGTTGTTTGATTAATCTTCTTCGGGGTCCCAATTCACAACCTAAAACATTCATTCATTTTTAGGTCATTAGTTTGTTTGCACCTTACTTAACTCACTTAGTCCCTAAGGATTCCCATTCAATAACCTTTCAAGTCTTTGCCACTTAGCTTACAAGCTTAACTTTAAACATTAATAATTATACTTAACTTAACTAACTTAAGCCCTTAAGTTCTTAGGGTCACAATCATTACCACCCTACCAAAGGTATACCTTATCACCATTTATCATTCTTAGAATTCAAAATTTCTTTTTTTTTTTAAGTGTTTAAGGGCCGTCCGACCCACCCTCTGGGTCGGACCATTCCAGTAACTTTCGGGTTTGAAAAACCCTACATGTCCGACCCACGTCCGACCCATCCACTGGGTCAACCATTGAGAAACTTTATTTGCCTCTAAAACTGAATGTCCGACCCAAGTCCGAAAACCACACAAAAAAAAATCAAAACAACACAAAAATGGGTCGGACCATTCCAGACCTTTCCCTGGCGTTAAACAGAGGCCGTCCGACCCAAACTTGGGTCGGACCCCTGGGTCGGACGCCACCAAAACATGCCCAACTTTGCCAAATCTTCACTAAACCTTTCCTCAAGCCATCAAATTGTTCTAACATCATTTAGACCCTTAAACCCACCTTAGAGCCCTCCAACACATTAAATCATTCACCAAGATTCACCTTAATCATTATACATTTTTCCTTGTAATAATGCTAACACTTGTAATGCTTTCCTCTAGGTTTCTAGGTGGTGGTTCATACCTAATGTAACCACTATGCCAAATGTTTTCCTCACCACTATAACATCATCTCCCAAGCATCTTCCATTATCTAAAACTCTCTTATGCATTTTCTTAATGTTCCTTCACAACTTAAACTTCCATACATCAACACATTGCTTCCTTCCTAGTTGTTTATCAACATTTGCCTAAGTCCTAAATACTCAATACATTCTCTTGATTCTAAATCCTTCATAGTAATGCCTAAGTCATTATAAGTCATTAGAACACCTTATTCTCACTCTTTTTCATCAAGACAACCCTAGAAACATCCTAGTACTTCCTTAGTCATTAAATCCCCTTAGAATATCTTAAACACTTAAGTTCTCCTTTAAATTTTTGCCATGGGTTCTCTAGTACATAGCACATCCTAACACATGGTTTTTCTCCATCAAACACCAACATCACCCAAATTCTCATCACAACACCTTAACACACAATTTACACTAAAACTTCACCACATCATCATATAGTGCTTAAACTTAAAATGCTTGGCACTTAGGCCCTTAAATGACAATAATCTTAACCACTGAATTTCCACATATATTTGCCTTCAACCTGCGAATACACACAACAAGGCTCCCATTGAAATAAAATGCTTCTTGTAATTCATCTCCACATTGTTTTAACTATCTCTTCTTCTCATTTGCTCTTAGTCACAAGTTCACAAATATGCTCATTGTTTCTCCTAGGTTTTATAACATCTTCCCAATATAAACTCTACACTAAACTCACTCATCATATACCTAAATCCCATTCCCTTAAACAACAAAATCTTAAGGTAAGTATTTTACCTTGTTCTCTCACAAGCTTCACAAGCTTTTCTCCTTAGACTTCTCTTACCAAATCTCGGTCACCAATATAGTTTCTCCTTGCCAATGTTCTAACAATGTCCAATAACTCTAATGAGCACTAAACACACACTTACCTTAAGGAATAAAACCTAGGTTAAAATGTGTTTTTAGGTTTTGAATTGATTGCTTTACCTTAGTTCCTCAAGACAAGCTTGGATATGAAGCAAGAAGGACCTCCTCTCTCCTTTGAAGAGTAGAAACAAGCTAGAACAACAATTCAAATGGAGTCCCATGAGTACTAAATTTTTGGACATGTGAAGAAAATGGTGGAAACCTAGATTTTCTTACACTTTCTTTACCTTAAGAGAATGGAGATGCCAATGGAGTCTCCAAACTTGAATTTCCTCCTCTAATGGTGGTTTGACTTGGCACCAAAATGAAGCTCTTGAAGTTTTGAAAAGATAGAAGAGAGAGCTTGAGCTAACTAAGAAGAGTATGTATTTTGTTTTGGATTTGGAGCTAAAATGAGCAAGATGTGACCAGGAAGGATGGAGCTTTCATGGAGGTTGGGTTTTACGTGAATGGAGAAGGGAGAAGCAGCTCAAACCGTGGGAAAACAAAGAGAATGAAGAAGTGAGGAGAGAGAACTAATAAAGTGTGATATTTATGTAAAAGGTGAATAGTGCTTTTACTTTATAACTCTCATTTGCTTTCTTATTTGCTTAATGACTCATGAAGGTGGTGACTCACCTCCTAAGAAACCGGCCCCCTTTTAATAATGAGGGTACTTAAGTCTTTGTTGACCAAATGTCTCACTTATATAGACTTATGTTATAAACTAGCTTAATTAATTCACTATTCACCAAAACAAGGCACATTGTTGTGAAATTTTTGATTTCCCATTGATATAGACTTCCAAATGTGATACTATATAGTACACATGTTAATTAAAGAGTAATGATGGACATTTAGCCATTCAAAACTCATTTACAAGACAATTTTTCAAAACGTGCTTTAAGACTCCTTAAAGCACATTTTGTGTTTTAACTTGTTTTCAAGCTTGGTTTTCTTTGGTAATTGATTTAAAATGACCATTAGGATATTAATAAGGTCTTAGAACAATATTTGGGTACTCTCCCATGTCTCTCCAAGCTTAGAGCACGTTTTTGTTTAAACTGCTCTTTTGGTGTTTCCTTATATTTTCTTTGATTAGAAATGTTTCTTAATGTTTCCTAAGGCATTATTTAGCCTCCTTATATCTTAGTTAATCATTTAAACACCATATCTAAGTTTGGGGTATTTCAATCTACCCCCCTTAAAAGAACTTTGTCCTCAAAGTTCACACATGTGCTTAACCATTCACGGTACACAATTCTCTTAATCTTAATACCACATCTTATATTCACATTCACACATCTCAAGACTCAAAGGTCAATCTCAAATACAATACATAAGTATTATACATAACTCAAACTTACACCGAAGTGTAGCAACTTACACAAATTCACATCTTAAACAACCAAACAAACGACAACATGATCGTTTCCTAACTCAAAAGCGAGGAAGCTCTACCCCCCTTAAAAAGGGTACGCCCCGTACCCTATACAGACGATCTAGTCAGTAAATAAAGAGGGTACTTCGCCCTCATCTTATCCTCTAATTCCCACGTGGCCTCTTCGACATCCTGGTTAGACCAGAGAACCTTCACCAGTCGCACTGACTTGTGGCGAGTGTCCCTAGTCTTGCTGTCCAAGATTCTCTGAGGAGTCTCCACGGATCTCATATTTGGTTCTAAAGTCAACCTCTCAGGTTCTAACACATGGGAGGGGTGGTGCATGTATTTCTTTAGCTGTGAAACATGAAAAACATCATGCACTTTACCCAGCTCAGCAGGTAAATTCAACCTGTAAGCAACCGGGCCCACCCGCTCCGTAATCTCATAAGGACCAACAAATTTCGGGCTTAATTTGCCCTTCTGCCCAAACCTGAATACACCCTTCATCGGTGAAACTCGCAGAAATACCCGGTCGCCCACTGCGAACTCCAGGTCCCGTCGTCGAACATCAGCATACGACTTCTGCCTATCTTGAGCAGCTTTCATGTTCTCCCTGATTTGCTGAACTTCAGCCTTAACTTGTTCTAAGTACTCTGGTCCTATAATGACCGTCTCACTCGACTCATCCCAGCAGAGCGGTGTACGACATGGTCTACCGTACAACGCTTGAAAAGGTGCCATCTTGATCGAAGCGTGATAGCTGTTGTTGTATGAAAACTCGATCAGATGCAATCTGTCAATCCAACTGCCCTGGAAGTCTAAGGCACATGCTCTCAGCATGTCCTCGAGTGTCTGAATAGTACGCTCAGTCTGACCATCTGTCTGAGGATGAACGCGGTACTCAGCTTGAGTTCTGTACCCAACGCTTCTCTGGTAGCTCTCCAGTACCTCGAAAGGAATCTGGTATCTCTATCTGACACTATGGTCTTTGGTATGCCGTGATGTCTCATGATTTCTTTCTCAAATAACTCAGCTAATTTGGTCACCTTCCAAGTATCCTTCATCGGTATGAATCGGGCTACTTTGGTAAGGCGATCCACCACCACCCATATCATGTTGAGACCTCCCCTAGCAGGTGGAAGCCCAACTACGAAGTCCATGGAGATATCATGGAACTTCCACTCCGGAACTGGCATCGACTGTACCATTCCGCCCGGTCGTCGGTGCTCGAATTTCACCTTCTGGCATGTGAGACACCTCAAGACGAACTCGGTAACATCTGTCTTCATCCCCGACCACCAGAAGTATCTCTTCATGTCTTTATACATTTTAGAGGCTCCCGGATGGATGGAAACTGAAGAACAGTGTGATTCTCTAAGTATACGGTCTTTCAGATCCGTGTTGCCTCGTGGTATGCATAACCGGCCCTTAAGTCTGATCAGATCATCATCATGAAGTCTGAAGTCGTATTTCTGACTCTCAAAGGTACCATCTGTCAGCTTCTGTCTGACCTCTCTCATGTACTCATCTGTCCTCTGAGCCTCTCGCACCTCATCAACCAAGCTGGAGAAAGAAACTAGCGAATGGAGTGAGTGTGCTCGACGGCTCAGGGCATCTGCTACAACATTGGCCTTCCCTTCTTTGTATTGGAGGTCAATGTCATAGTCTTTCAGAAACTCTAACCATCTCCTCTGTCGAAGATTTAACTCCTTCTGAGTGAATATGTATTTCAAACTCTTGTGATCGGTGTAGATCGTGACACTAACCCCATATAAGTAGTGGCGCCATATCTTCAAAGCGAAGACTACAGCTCCCAGCTCTAAATCATGTGTGGGGTAGTTCTCCTCATGTTTCTTCAACTGGCGTGAGGCATATGCCACCACCTTGCCATGTTGCATGAGCACG
Source organism: Limonium bicolor (assembly GCA_023374045.1). Classification (NCBI taxonomy): domain Eukaryota; kingdom Viridiplantae; phylum Streptophyta; class Magnoliopsida; order Caryophyllales; family Plumbaginaceae; genus Limonium; species Limonium bicolor. The sequence goes on along the minus strand of CM041782.1, from coordinate 275,282,968 downwards.
CAACCCAGCCCTCTGCCGGATGCATCACAATAAACCTCAAAGCCCTCTGTACCGTCTGGAATGGTCAGAACCGGTGCAGTGGTCAGTGAGTCCTTCAAGCGCTGAAATGATCTCTCACAGTCAACTGTCCACAAGAATGGTGCGTCCTTCTTCATCAGACTGGTCATCGGTTTCGCGACCTTGCTGAAATCTCTAACAAACCTCCTGTAGTAACTTGCCAGACCGAGAAAGCTCCGGATGTCGGTAACAGTCTTCGGCCTTGGCCAAGTACGTACGGCATCAATCTTTGCTGGATCCACTGCGATCCCAGCATCTGAGATGACATGACCTAGGAAAGAGACCTGGTCAAGCCAAAACTCACACTTGGAGAACTTAGCATATAGCTGGTTCTCCCTTAATATTTCCAATACCCTCCTCAGATGTTCCTCATGTTCAACTTTAGACTTGAATATATCAGAATGTCATCAATAAAAACCACAACCGACTTGTCCAGCTGCTCCCGGAACAAGCGGTTCATCAGATCCATAAACTTCGCCGGTGCGTTCGACAAACCGAACGGCATCACTGTAAACTCATAGTGGCCGTATCGTGTCCGGAATGCCGTCTTCTCAATGTCTCCCTCCTTAATGGCTATCTGATGACCCCCCGATCTGAGATCAATCTTGGAAACACAGATGCTCCCTTCAACTGATCGAACAGATCGTCAATGCGGGGTAGTGGGTACTTATTCTTCACTGTCACTGCATTCAGCTCTCTGTAGTCGATGCAGAGGCGGAGACTACCATCCTTCTTCTTCACGAAGAGGACTGGCGCTCCCCATGGTGACACACTTGGTCTAATGAATCCCTTATCCAACAAATCTTTCAATTGTTCTTTTAACTCAGTCATTTCTGCCGGAGCCATACGGTATGGTGCTTTGGCTATCGGTCCGGTACCAGGTAGCAGTTCGATGGTGAACTCTACCTCCCGAGTGGGTGGCATGTCGGGCAGTTCCCGTGGAAATAAGTCGGGGAACTCCGACACTACCGGTAAGTCGGGGTCGAACTCAGGGTCTCTCTCTATGTCCTGTACATAGCAGAGGTATACTTCTTCCTTTCTCCTTAATTCTCTATGCATTGCCATGGCGGTGATGATCTTAGTCGAAGGCTCTCTGGGCCTCTGGCGGTATGATATTGTTACCCCAGACGGACTCCTGAGCAGCAATCTATGCTCGGCGCAGAGGATACGTCCCTTGTGCCGCTCCAACCAGTTCATCCCGAAGATAACATCAAATCCTAGCTTACTGAACTCAATGAAACTGACTGGAAAGTCTTCCCCCTTAATTCTGATGGTGGCTCCTCGGTAGTAACGAGTGCAACGAACCTTCTCCTTAGACGGGAGCGTAACCGTGAAGTCGGGTAGCTCATCAGCGTCTAGCCCCAACCTGCTCGCAAATGATGCCGAGACAAAGGTATGCGAGGCCCCTGAGTCGAAGAGAACTGATGCCTCAATCCCATTAATCGGAAAGGTGCCGGTGAGGATAGTACCACCGCTAGCGTCGGCCTGTGCCTCTGTAAGTATGCTTAGTGCACCTTCCGTACCGAGTCCATAACCTAATTGTGTTCACAAGCTTCATGAGTATTGATGGTATAAAAGAGTCGTAACAATTTATATGAACAACACTGTTATTTTATTCATGACCATCCTGTTTACAACATGTGCTTCAATCTTACATCTCATTTCTCATCTCATTCTAACATTACATGGCTAATATTGTCTAAAGGTTAGGTTTAATCTTCCTGGTCTCATATGTGTCGCATTGATTACTGCTGATGGTGCTGTATTCAGCTTGATTCTCTTAATCCCATGGTATAACATCCTTGATTCTCCTCCCAAATTAATACATCACCTGACTTAAGTACTATCTTATCTGCACGGTCCGCACGCTTCTGCTCGCCGTATAAAAATTCTGCATCATCCCCAATGGACCAAGACACTACGGGTATCCCTCTTTCGAGAGACTCCGTTGTCTCGTCCTTATCCTGGTGTAGTCCCAGTCTCCCATCATTCGTAGAAGTTTACAATGCAAATGTCTGCCTGGATGTCTGGAATCGGTTCAGCTTCCAACTGCTGAGCGATTTCCACGACTTGTGTAATAACTGGATGGAACTCTTCGGGTATTCCCGGTGGTGAGACTCCATCTTGCTCCCTCATGGTTTGGTAATTCTTGGCATACGGATTCCAATCCTTGCCCAAGCTCATCATCTTTAATTTCATCCTTGCTCCCCCTGGGTACTCCGGTGTGTAAAAACCTCCCGGTCCCATTCCTAGTTGATTGCATCTCCTGATGATGGCTATTTGTGCTTCGGGTGTCAGGTATCCCCTTAATAAAATCATACCTGGGCGGATAACCTGACATTGTTCGGTTGGAAAGTCTGGTTTCGATGTCGGTGTGCTCCGGGCTAGTGTAGATGGTATTGGGTAGCAGATTTTGAATCTTCCTAAAGTGGTAGTAGGTTATATCTTACTTAAGTTCTAATCTCATCTTATTCTTACTTAACTCATTTATTCACCAGCATGCATGATAATGCGGTAAGCAGGTAGTTTTTATTACTAAATGGTTATAGTGGTACCTGGCCTCGATGAGGGTTCAGGCTCATCGTCCCGGTCCACCATGTGTAAAGTGGGCCCCGACTTCTGGGTCACCCTTGGGTTCTTGTCCGCCGGCTGCTGCACCTTCCTCTGACCGTCAGATCCAGCTCCCTGATCGGTCTTGCCCTTGCCCCTGGTATCGGGCCTATAGGCTCTGCTAGCAGGTTCCGGTAACACTCATATGCTCGATGCCCGTAGACTCCACAAAAGTTGCACTCCACCTTATTCCCCTTACAGTCGAGCCCGGGGTGGTCCTTGTGACACCATCTACAGACAATGAAGCGTCGCTGGTAGCCACCACCGGCTCCCTTCTCAGTCTCAGATCCTGATGATTCATATTGTCAATTCTCATATCTCAAACGTTACTAATTTATTTCTTAACTCATTCAATATCAATTTCCTTACCCTTGGCGCCTTAGAGCGCAGGGGTGTAGCTGCAATAGCATATGTCAGCTTCAATGGCTCTTCCGAAGCCTTCTCCTTTTCCTCCCTCCCCTTTGGGTTCTGATTTTTCTGGGCCTGAGGCTGGTACTTTTGTTTCTTGTACCCTCCTTGCCCTTGACTTTCTGAGCTCTTACCAGCACTCTTCCTCTTAGCATTCTCCTCGTCCCTCAGCTGGACGGTTATCTCAACCTTAGCAGCGGCATGATAGCACTCCTGCTTTTTCCATAGTATTAGTCACTCTTATTTTTCATAATCTAAATCTTACTCATTACTTACTCAAATCTCAATCATTCTTATTACCTGCAAGGTAGTGTAACTCGTCGGCCCCATGCCGTAGCGGAGTCGATGGCTAAGCCCGCCATAGAAGCGGTCCACCAGGATCTGGTCAGAATATCCAAGACCCGGCAGAAGACGGAGCAAGGCAGTGAACTCTGAGTAATACTCGTCCACTGTCATCTTGTCCGTCTGCTTAAGCGCATCCAACTGCAAGCGCTTCTTTGTCTGGACATGGGCGGGGTAGTACTTTGCTCGTAGCAAGGCGGTGTACTGCTCCCAGCCGAACTCTGGATTGGCCACATGCTCGGCCCTCACCAGCTTCCACCAATCGCCTGCCGCCCCCTTCAGATAGAAAGCAGCTAGACGCACCTTGATCCCAGCAGGGACATCAAGGGTCTCGAAGGCGGTCTCCAGCTCGGAGATGTACGCCTCAAGCTTGGCGGGATCGGTCTCCCCCTTAAAATGCGCGGGTCGAAGATCTGCTAGACTCTTCACCCAGTTTGGTTCCCTAGGTTGTGGCGGTGGAGGTGGTGCACCCGCACCAGGCTGATAGCCCATATGCCCTAATGCGGCAGCTACGATCTCTGCGATCGTCTGCCCTCCAGGTATCCCTGAAGTATCATCACCCTGGCCGCGACCTCGGCTTCCCCTAGGACGTCCTGCCATCTGAACAAGCATATCTCACATTAGTTTGTATTCACCACTGTCTCGGTTAGCAAATTTATAACGTCCGTAGACGATGAAGACGATCCACACTTATTAGTGGTCATCTGACTCTACTCACTCTAACTTCTCACACCCTTAACCCATCACTTATTCCTTAACTTATATCCTAACTCGGTGGTTACTCATGTCCGGTATTTCTTGATCAGAGCGTAACTACGCTCTGATACCACTTTTTGTAACACCCCATCCAAAGCCATTCGTGGTTATCGCAAACTGAACACTTAATCGAATACGTCGCAGCGGAAATAAATAACACCTGGACCTTGCCACGGTCTGATCGTTAGAATATACCGGCCTTACATTTACAATACTTATCCAACTCAAAACATCACCAACCACAATACCAAACCAACCGAGTACAAGTATCTTAAACATAATCCCAATCTTACATCAGTTTAATATAAACAGTCGGGTGCACAGGCGCAACCCGAACTCAAAATAAACATCCCACCCTAAGTCTAACCGCTCCTACTCTCGTAGTGCGTCCTCATGGGTCTCTTACCTGCAAGTGTAAAAATAGCCCCCGAGGGGTCAGCACGAATGCTGGTACACCCTCTCATGGCCCCCAAGCTAACGGGGCTACGACGACTAATTGTCGATAGCATGGAATTGATTACATACACAAGCATATATGAAGTGCAATAACAATAACCACAGATGAACATATATAGTTCACAAACAATGAACGACTCAAGCGTTCCCTTAACAAGTGGGTTAGTACCCCCTCCTTAGTCCTCATTTCCTTAATCTCAGTTCCTTACCTTACCTTAATCTTAATCTTAATCTTAATCTCAGTATACAAACTTTCCTGGAAGGGATTGGTTGTAGCTTAATTCGAACCTGGGATTTAGGTGATCCCACCGCACCATCTTAATGCCACCTACTCTGGACGGGAGTCCAGCGTAGCTGAGCCGGCAACCGGCCCTAGGCTACAAGTCCGAAGACAAGTCCTTAAGCGGAGGGCGGATCTGATTCAGATACCGTCCCCCTTTTTCCTTAGCATGCATGACCGGAGATCGGTCCCGGGTTTCCCTCACTCAAGTTCCAGTTAGTAGAAATCTTAATCATCATGTGCTAGCTAAGCCTTAACGGGCATTAACCAACAACCACCAAACTTAACTCTTATTCTTAACTCAGTAAGTACTAAACTTGGTTAGTACAATTTCAAGTCTCGCGGGTTAGTGTAAAGATAACACAAACACAACGAGAACAATATAACCGGTTGCATGCTTTATCTTGTTTTAGTCATAGCAATTAAACAGATAGCACACAAGCCGAGGGACACCTCGTTAGCAAGCAGGTCACAAGAAGGATTGTACCGTTCACCGTCGATCGTTGTTTGATTAATCTTCTTCGGGGTCCCAATTCACAAACCTAAAACATTCATTCATTTTTAGGTCATTAGTTGTTTGCACCTTACTTAACTCACTTAGTCCCTAAGGATTCCCATTCAATAACCTCTCAAGTCTTTGCCACTTAGCTTACAAGCTTAACTTTAAACATTAATATTATACTTAACTTAACTTAACTTAGCCCTTAAGTTCTTAGGGTCACAATCATTACCACCCTACCAAAGGTATACCTTATCACCATTTATCATTCTTAGAATTCAAAATTTCTTTTTTTTTTTTAAATGTTAAGGGCCGTCCGACCCACCGTCCGACCCACCCTCTGGGTCGGACCATTCCAGTAACTTTCGGGTTTGAAAAACCCTACATGTCCGACCCACGTCCGACCCATCCAACTGGGTCGGACCATTCCAGAAACTTTTTGCCCTCTAAAACTCACCCGTCACACCCGTCCGACCCATGTCCGACCCAAGACCCCTGGGTCGGACCATTCCAGAACCTTTTCCCTGGCGTTAAACAGAGGCCGTCCGACCCAAACTTGGTCGGACCCCTGGGTCGGACGCCACCAAAACATGCCCAAACTTTGCCAAATCTTCACTAAACCTTTCCTCAAGCCATCCAATGTGTTCTAACATCATTTAGACCTTAAACCCACCTTAGAGCATCCTCCAAACACATTAAATCATTCACCAAGATTCACCTTAATCATTATACATTTTTCCCTGTAATAATGCTAACACTTGTAATGCTTTCCTCTAGTTTCTAGGTGGTGGTTCATACCTAATGTAACCACTATGCCAATGTTTTCCTCACCACTATAACATCATCTCCCAAGCATCTTCCATTATCTAAAACTCTCTTATGCTTTTATTAATGTTCCTTCACAACTTAAACTTCCATACATCAACACATTGCTTCCTTCCTAGTTGTTTATCAACATTTGCCTAAGTCCTAAATACTCAAATACATTCTCTTGATTTCTAAATCCTTCATAGTAATGCCTAAGTCATTATAAGTCATTAGAACACCTTATTCTCACTCTTTTTCATCAAGACAACCTCTAGAACATCCTAGTACTCCTTAGTCATTAAATCCCCTTAGAATATCTTAAACACTTAAGTTCTCCTTTAAATTTTTGCCATGGGTTCTCTAGTACATAGCACACATCCTAACACATGGTTTTTCTCCATCAAAAAACCAACATCACCAAATTCTCATCACAACACCTTAACACACAATTTACACTAAAACTTCAACCACATCATCATATAGTGCTTAAACTTAAAATGCTTGGCACTTAGGCCCTTAAATGACAATAATCTTAACCACTGAATTTCCACATATATTTGCCTTCAACCTGCGAATACACACAACAAGGCTCCCATTGAAATAAAATGCTTCTTGTAATTCATCTCCACATTGTTTTAACTATCTCTTCTTCTCATTTGCTCTTTAGTCACAAGTTCACAAATATGCTCATTGTTTCTCCTAGGTTTTATAACACCTTCCCAATATAAACTCTACACTAAACTCATCATATACCTAAATCCCATTCCCTTAAACAACAAACATCTTAAGGTAAGTATTTACCTTGTTCTCTTCACAAGCTTCACAAGCTTTTCTCCTTAGACTTCTCTTCCAAATCTCGGTCACCAATATAGTTTCTCCTTGCCAATGTTCTAAACAATGTCCAATAACTCTAATGAGCACTAAACAACACACTTACCTTAAGGATAAACCTAGGTTAAAAATGTTTTAAGGTTTTGAATTGATTGCTTTACCTTAGTTCCTCAAGACAAGCTTGGATATGAAGCAAGAAGGACCTCCTCTCTCCTTTGAAGAGTAGAAACAAGCTAGAACAAGGCATTCAAATGGAGTCCCATGAGTACTAAATTTCGGACATGTGAAGAAAATGGTGGAAACCTAGATTTTCTTACACTTTCTTTACCTTAAGAGAATGGAGATGCCAATGGAGTCTCCAAACTTGAATTTCCTCCTCTAATGGTGGTTTGACTTGGCACACCAAATGAAGCTCTTGAAGTTTTGAAAAGATAGAAAGAGAGAGCTTGAGCTAACTAAGAAGAGTATGTATTTTGTTTTGGATTTGGAGCTAAAGAGCAAGATGTGACCAAAAAGGATGGAGCTTTCATGGAGGTTGGGTTTTTACGTGAATGGAGAAGGGAGAGAGCAGCTCAAACCGTGGGAAAACAAAGGAGAATGAAGAAGTGAGGAGAGAGACTAATAAAGTGTGATATTTATGTAAAAGGTGAATAGTGCTTTTACTTTATAACTCTCATTTGCTTTCTTATTTGCTTAATGACTCATGAAGTGGTGACTCACCTCCTAAGAAACCGGCCCCCTTTTAATAATGAGGGTACTTAAGTCTTTGTTGACCAAATGTCTCACTTATATAGACTTATGTTATAAACTAGCTTAATTAATTCACTATTCACCAAAACAAGATACATTGTTGTGAAATTTTTGATTTCCCATTGATATAGACTTCCAAATGTGATACTATATAGTACACATGTTAATTAAAGAGTAATGATGGACATTTAGCCATTCAAAACTCATTTACAAGACAATTTTTCAAAAACGTGCTTTAAGACTCCTTAAAGCACATTTTGTGTTTTAACTTGTTTTCAAGCTTGGTTTTCTTTGGTAATTGATTAAAATGACCATTAGGATACTACTAAGGTCTTAGAACAATATTTGGGTACTCTCCCATGTCTCTCCAAGCTTAGAGGACGTTTTTGCTTAAACTGCTCTTTTGGTGTTTCCTTATATTTTCTTTGATTAGAAATGTTTCTTAATGTTCTAAGGCATTATTTAGCCTCCTTATATCTTAGTTAATCATTTAAACACCATATCTAAGTTTGGGGTATTTCAGATCTAATCCGTGACTTCCCAGAGGGCAAAATTCTGTCCTACTCATTTTTGACGATGACCTTCTTCACTACGGACAAACTTTAGAAATCCAAATGTGGACGACTGATGTTAGGGACATCCTACATTTGATTGGGTGCCTGTTGCAGTGATTCATTCATTTATTCTGAAGTATTAGTTTTGTTTTATAATTAAGTTATAAATTGATGCTCTGAACAATGTTAATTAATTTTATGTCTTTTTATTAATGAACTGGTTTTTGAATGACAAAAATGCAATCTTTTGCCCTTACCAAGTATGGATTTTTGTGTCCTGAATGAGCATCATCACTGCTCTGAAGTGCATTACAGAAGCGTGTAAGTGTACATACAGCGTGCGATGACTAACAGCATCAGAGCGAGGAAGAATATCTTATGCTACCTTATCATCAAAAGTATTAACTTTTTTTATCATTTTAATTTGAATAATTGTTGTAGTTATCTGGCACACATGCATTATAATGACATGTGAGTTGGTATTACACAGTGGCCATTGGGTTTTACTGGTGTTGTGTCCTGGATCGTTCGCGGATACTATTTCTTGATCCGCTGCAAACCAGAAATCCAAGAGACATCAAGATAAAGCCACACCTTACCATGTAAGTACATTATGAAGCAATTCTTTATGTATTTTCAACTCCTTTAATTTAATTTTATTATGAATGGATATCCTAATTTAATTAATGTATGTTGATGATAATAATTATGCAGTGTGTATCAAAGTGTTTTTTGCTTTCAGAGCTTGGTGTAAGGTCAAAAAATTCCATCCATTGGACTTCAGTGAAGGTAAATGAGTCTCAGTTACTTGTTTATTATTGATTGGTTGTAATCACAAATAAATGTCTTATATAATTAGTTATGTTCTTCCTGTGTTTAAGTGTTCACGTCAACCCGAGGTTCAGAGTGTGGGTATTATGTCATGAGGTATATGCATGACATAGTCACCCTATTTAGTGAGATGGATGATTAGTTAGAAAAGGTATATCGACTTATATTTATTTTTCAATTACTAATATAATTGTTTGATGATTAACCAATTTTGTCTTGTTTTGTTTTTCAAAGGTTTTTCCTAGTGTTGGAGAATATAACGCAGAAACCATCAACGGGATGCTATACGATTGGGCGGATTTCATCTCCATGACTTTGGTTTAATTTTTGTTTTTTGTTCTAGAATTGTTATTTAGAACTTTCGTTAGACTTTTATGGTTAGATAGATTGTAAAAAATGACCACTATGAGCATATTAGTGAACATTTGATCAATTGTGTATGTATATGGTCATTTGTGACTATGTGAATTGTGGTGTATGGTCATTTGTGACCATTTCAAATGTGGTGTGTATGGTCATTTGTAAGCTGTGTCATTATTTTTGGGATTTTTTTTACAATTTACTTATAAAGAGTGATGAGATCCTCTACCATGTGATGTAGTGAGATATGTGGACATATTTGGATGCATATTAACAGGTTTTGTGACATATGTGGGATTATAAACGAAAACGAGAAAAACAAAAAAAAACGGAGGATTTTCGGCGGTTTCTACATGGAACCGCCGAAAATCATACAATGTTTTCACGTTAATTTTGCCTCTGAAATAGGTCTTTTTCGGCAGTTTTGGCCTTAGGAACCGCCAAAAATAGTTACTTTTTTTGGCGGTTGTAAAACCGCCGAAAATAAGGGAAGACCCTTTTTCGGCGGTTGTAAACCGCCGAAAAAGGCATAAAAAACCGCCGAAAAAGACCCTTTTTGCACTAGTGGAGGTTGAGTTTGGGTTATGGGTTAAGGGTTTAGTGATAGAGTGAGAGGTGCGCTAGTTAGGACTTCCCGGTGTTTACTGGATATCCATAATACCTAAACCCGCCCTTCACATCCCTAACCATGAATACGTGGAACAAACACCAGAGAGAAGAAAGCCTTCTCTTACTCGGGAAAACCCGATCTGGTAGTTAGTTAACAGTAAGCAATACGAGGAACATCTTGTTGTACAACAGTTTATGAGAACTTGAACGTTTTAATTGGGGCGCAACAGTGAAACAGGCGCTACCAATGGAATTCTACCAATAAGGAAATGGTAATTACCGGCAACATGGGTCGACATGCTACGCAGTCAAGTTACCCCGCCATACCAATGATAAGAAAAGCAATACGAGTGCAATGGATCGGAAAAGATAAGCGACATGAGTACCAGATAGTGGTCCAAATGATCATAGCAGTGGGATAATACAAAATATGAGAATTAAGACTACCGAAAGGTCCAGTTAGAACGAGAACTCCAAACCCATACAATGAGAAAGGTTACAAAACCTGGCCGACATAGCGCAGGCGGTGATAAAGACGCGTACAAACTATATACCGAAATAGGACTACGATGTGGTGCCTACAGAAGAATCATTACTAAGTAGCCACAACAAAGTGTGTGGAAACGGGAGTGAGGATTAAGACATTAGAAAATAACAAGGGGTTCCCTCAGAAAGAGGAACACCCTGGTAAGTGACAGTACTGTCAAACCGACAAGGAAACTGCTAAATGGTCAGTTGTTTGAAATGAAAGAACATCGAAGGAGTCCCGAGGACTACCAAATATATAAAAAGATTAGGAGGAAGTACCATTACTGATGCACGCAGTACCGGTAGCCCATCTTGCGTGGCGTACTTGCTATAGCAAGTGCTACCGCGGTTAAGCTACACTAAAAACCATCATGGCGAGATAGTAGAAAGCTACAATTGTAATACATATTAATACCGGATTGTAAATCCATAAGAACGGGAGAATGAGACCTTGGAAAGGCCTGACGGCCTCACCATGATGAGATGAGTCGACACACCAGTTAGCCGAGAGCTAAACTTAGACGGAATGCTAAACAGTATAAATATCAGCAACAGTACAACCTACTCCAACAATAACAACTGAAAGAACAGTAAGAACACCAATCCCGAACCTTGGAAGGGAAAAACCTAAGAAATCGCTCAGTGATGCGAGCAAAACACTATGTAAGCAACAACATACAAGGAATGTATTAAGAGATACAATGAAGGCAGTCGACAGAACGACTTCCAACAAGAACGGGATAAGACTCCCAGCATGATCACTAAGAGTACCAGTAATAGACATTCTTCATTGGAGATGTTGGTAAACCCCGGAAACAGGGACAGAGAAAGTGAACTTAATTTATAACCTACGAAGGATTAAAGACATACAATCCCGACAGAAGAAGCTCAGAGGACTACCCCCACAGGGCGGGCATAGTCAAGCCGAACAAACTGATGAATGACAGTTAGTATTGTTTGCATAACTCATTAACACCCAAGTACGATTGATCACTAACGGTGGCGTAGTCAACAAATGTTGAACGGAGCATAAGGTGACAGGATGATATCCAACTTGGACACCGTAAGGCAAAAGCCTAATACGAACTTAACCTTGATTGCTAAAAGACATAAGTCTAGTAAAACGACAGTATTGTCACAGACACCGGTTAACGCCAGATTACCTGAACGAAATTCCATAGTGGGAAGCAGGCAGCAACTTGTCATGAGACCCGATACTACGTGTAATATGTAACCTAATAGTGGATAGTGTTCAAAGAACCCGAAACATATGGAGATAACCTACAGATGAATAAGAGCACAAGTAATGAACTGAGACATTAAGCACTAAAAGCCCACGAGCCAAGGATGTAAACCACATCAGAGCCAGAGGTGCAGTAAGATATAAGAGAGCCTAATTAAGCCATGGAGGAGCTACAATTCGTGGATATGAACGGTTACCAAACCAATAACTTAGATTGTGGAAAATATTGCCAGGAAAGGGCACCAAAGAGAATAATGAGATAGTACATTGTCAGGGGCGAAGACTGAACCATTCCTTTTAGGGTGGGGATACCTCTCCTTGTTGTGAGGCCATGAGTGGGAATGAACCCCTCAAAAAGGGCTTTCACTTATTAGAGATATAATACGCTTTTGTTAGAGAATGGAAACTGTAAATTTTGAGATTACCTTAGAAGATTGTAGATACACATAACTAATAACGAAGGCTGCAGAGACAGACCTCATATCCAACATTCAAGATTTAAGAATCCGTAATCGTCAGAGATAAACATTGTAAGTGCACAGTATGGCACGTTAAGGGACCAACGCTCAGAAGAGCTTGTGATTCAACCGATGACTTCTACAGTAACCGGTTAAATTACATGGAAAATAACATCATAAGGGATGAAAGAATGTGAGAGAAATTAGCCTACTTACGAACCCGAGATTGAAGCAGAACACCTTCATATTAAGAGATAACAAAATTACAACACGATACGGCAACCGCCAAACACCGGAATTTGAGTACCCCCAGTGTGTTTACACTAAGAAGGGATTGAGCATGAGATAAAGTGTTAGAATAAATGAGTAAGTAACTACACCGTCAATGGGCAGTAGAATAGGGCAAACTACCACGGTAGTAGTGGTCGTAAGTACAGTATTTATATAAGGGGATTAAGTCATGGTGCGCAGTAAAGCGACCATTAAGTGTAAGCCGTCAAATAGACCGATATAAGTGAGGGAATAAGACGGTAGACGAACTGTGCATTGACGCCAGTAGTCTAGATCGGGTGAGATGAGATTTCATAGGAAGCACAGTGGAACAAACATGAGAAACAAGATAAGAGGCTCTATGGAAAGAGACCTCAGTTACTGAGAGACCGAGACAGTACGGAATATAGAAAGAATCTAGAGCATACCATACCCAAGAACACAATAAATGAATTTCCCTTGATTAAGTTTAGGAAGAACAATAAGTGTTATTATGGAACGATGAAAGAGGAGATCGACACCAGAATACTTCATAATTAGCAATAGCTAACGTGTGACGGACACTACGAGTTTACTAAAATGAGATGTGGGATGACTGCACCCCACAGGGGCTTGCAGGCCTGACAGACTCATTTATGAGTTAGTCGGGTAAGTAGTAATGTACCAATAAGGTAACCCATGCATGTAGACGAGTGGTGTAAGGAACACGGGAAGTAGTCGACTCCGTACCAAGGTCAACGACGCAAGATCAGACAAGAGCAGCTACTACCACAAACAGTCAAAGAGAAGGAATTCAGTTGGACCAATGACGCAAAGGAATCAGTGTACAAATAATTAAGAGCTATAAAGTGCGAGGAGCACAGATTATTAAGTACAGACATTGGACATGTCTTAAGAAGTTTAGGATAAGACTGTGAAGCGCAATAAGCACTAAATAGTAGTTTCAGATTAAGAATCATCCTCAGACCAAAGGTCAGATGGAAAGAACGATTTAGACACTTGAGAGAACACTAAGAATATGAACGTTAGATCTTCAGGGAGAATGTATAGACGAGTTACAACTCATTAAGGCCGTGTATATATAAAGATAACACGTGTCCACTGAGAGACCAATATTCCTAAACTGTAAAGAGGCAGAGGGATATACAATACATTAAGAGGATTGGAAAGGCAAACTAAGCCTAAGATTATCAGAGTCGCGCAGCGGAACCTAGCAGATCAGTACTTTTGAGATTAGACCAAACTATGTTAAGGAAATGGTATAAGTACCGTTAAGAATCCTCGATACAGGTTAAGACCCTTTGATCAAATCGTAAGTGAGATAAAGGACATGGAAGCTAGAATGCTTAGTGAGAATTAGACATCTTGAACCTATGTTCAAGGATGATATAATGTTGATTACGTGGGCGTAATCCGTTTTAAGGGGGGTAGGGCAAAAACCGTTTAGCGTATGTTTATGTACTGAGTACGTAAACTATGGTGTGCATAGCACAAAGGAATTTGAGAATTTGTTTTACATAAACGTTTTGAGATTAATCATGGTTATTGCGCACAGAAGATGCGAATACCATACGTATTAAGTACCTATCTTGTTAACTCCGGTGTGGGTACAAGTTAAGAGAATTAGTGAAGAGGATTATGGCGACTTAAGGAATAAGGAATATATGATTAGAGTCGATATGAAAGTATGTGTGAGATAAGAATAAGATAACATTATGAGATATTATTTGACATGAATATGAGGTAGGAAATAGTAATGCTATGAGGTATAAGATGGTGAGAGTTGGTATGAGACTGATATAGAACTTAGTAGGAATGAGAGCCTTGAGGTAATTACTAAGAGATGAATTGGGAATGTTTGATGGGCCGAGTCCACACCTTGGAGATGTATTGATTATGACTAGAAATACTAAAAAGATAGAAAATTGGAAATGAGTGAATTATTTGATGTTTGAAAACGATGTGGGACGTGGAACTTGATTTTCTAAGGATCAAGGGAAACCGAACACATATTGGGGTGGAAGGATGGTTCAACACTGTTGCTGATCACAACAGGGTTGGATGATTCCTGAAACTCCCTTCCAGTGCTCACAATTAAATCACGCTAAGGATAGAGGCATTAGGATAAAATGAAATTGGAGTTGATTGTATTTTCAATAGAGGGAATTATCCCTCACTTGACCTCGTAAAAAGGATTTCCTTTTTACTGAGTCTCGCCCATGAAGTCGAGGATGCATGAGCCTTTGTCTTCGGACCGGTGACATGGGGAGAGCAGAGTTGTTTTGTATTCTGGCCCATGGTGGCGAGGATGAACGAGCCTTTGTCTATGGACCGGTGACATGGGAGAATTCGATGAAAATTATGTGATTGTTTTAATCGTCAAAAAGGAACAAAGGGGATTTTGAGTGCTATACATGCTTAAGCATGTTGTGTGATATTTGAGTATAACCATATGACAGACCTAATGATTCAATAAGTTTAAGTACATATAAGCATGATCTATATGATCTTTGGAATGAGGTAAGCCATGTATTATAATAAAATAAGATGCATGGGGGACAAAGTTCTTTTAAGGGAGGTAGATTGAAATACCCCAGACCTAAGTATGCTAAGTAAACATCAAGTTATGATGTAATAAGGCTAAAAACATGCCTTAGAAACATTGGTAGACAATTTAAACCAAGGAAAACACAAGAAAACGCCATAAGGGCAATTTAAGCAAAAATGTGCTTAAGCTTGGAGTGACTTTGACTAGCACCAAAATATCATTATAAGCCCTTTTTAACATGTTAATGGACATGTTAAATCAATTACCAAAGAAAACCAAGCTCAAAAACAAGCTTAAACACAAAATGTGCTTTAAGACTCCTTAAAGCACCTTTTTGAGAAATTGTCTTAGAAATGGGTGAGTGGCTAAATGCCCATGATTACACCTTAATCAACATGTTTACTAATTAGTATCACATTATGAAGCCTAAATCAATGGGAAACAAAAAATTTCACAAATTTGTGCACTAATTTGGGAATAGTGCCAAATAGTGCCTAGTTTAAGCTCTAGTCAACATAAGTCAATAAGTTGGTCAACCAAGGCCATAAAAACCTCATTATTAAGGTGGGGACGGTGTTTGAAGGGTGTGAGTCACCATTAAGTGAAGCCAACTAAAGAAAGAAGAAGGAGATAAAGTAGAAGTACTATTTGCTTTTAAGATAAATATCTCACCATTACCTCTTCTCTCTCTTCTCTTCTTCATTTCTCCTCTTCACCACCGATTTTCCTACCTTTTCTCTGCTCCAAAACCGTGAGAGCTTCATCCATGGCACCTCCATGTTCAATTACTCACCAAACACTCATTTTAGCTCCAAATAAAAAAGTGAGCATAGATTATTCTTAGTTGGAGCAAGACCTACCTTTCTATCTTTTCAAATTCTTCAAAGCTCAAGTTTGGTGCCATGAGAAAACTCTATTGATGGAGGAAAATCAAGTTTGAAGAGCTCTTTTGGTTCTCCATTCATCCAAGTTAATGAAAGTGACAGAAAAATCAACTTTCCATCATTTCTTTTATATGGCCTAAAATTTGCCTCTTAAGATACCTTGTTTATCCCTTGTTCTAGCTTGTTTATATTCTCCAAAGACTTGAGGAGGTCTTACCTTGCTTCATTATGAAAGCCAATCCAAAATTCAAAGGTAAACATACACTTTTATGTCTTAAAACACATATTTTAACCTAAGAATGAATTCCATGAGTTTAGGCATATTGCTTAGTGCTCATTAGATTACTTGAATGTGGATTAGAACTTTGGCAAGAGGATTGAAGTCCTTGCCAAAATTCAATCAAGAAAACCAAAGGAGAGAAGTTTGAAAAGCTTGGAAAAACTAGGTAAATGTTTTACCTAATGGTGGTTTAAGCTTTTAAGGGATGAGATTTAGATAAGCACTAATGTAGCTTAAATCTTACATTATGTAATGGGTTATATAACCTAGGAAAAAGGAATTTAATTAAGCTTGTGAACTTGTGTAACACCCCTACTACACACTTAGCAATAATTGAAATCGCAGCGGAAAAAACAACTAAACGATTCGGTGCTACAACACCGTTAGCCACCCACCTGGTTAACAAGGCAGAATAAATACAAGTGTATCGGTCCGATGATCAGACTCCCGAGCATTAGGCACTAACATCCATATATACATAACCAACATACCTAGTATTTAGCAACATCCATCACTGTAAACTGTACACATAAACTCCACTGTCAACTGTCAACGACCGTCACTGTAATACAAACGGTACCAAAAGATATCGCCACGGGAGCACAGGCGCATCCCGGGCTCAACATCCAAAAATAACCAAAGTACTCATAACCTAAGATCTAAAGCCATTCCGCCTCTTCGGTCCTCATCCTGCAAATATAAATATGGAGCCCCCGAGGGGGCCAGCAACCCATGGCTAGTATGGTTAACGCGCAGCCCATCGGCTACCGGGATACGCGCAACCAATTGTCATGATGACATGGCTTTCATTTTAAACATACAACATATATATCATAGCAAGAGTATTGCATAACAACATCACACATAACATACAAGAACGAATCCTTTTAGGAAGCGAACCAACACAATTAGATCCCATGGAGAGCCTAGAGAATGTTGCCAAACTCATGCTAAGCTCATTACATAACTCGTTACCGTCCTGTTAAATTGAACGAATAACTTAACACAAAGGTGCGTCGGATATAGTGATCCAAGCACATCGAACAAAACATAGTACGCCCCTGTGGCCTGACGTGAGTCAGTAAAATAGCCTTGGATAAGCTAAAGGGAAGGTTGAAAACCAAAATGGAAAACAACCATAACATACAAAGAGAATCGAACCGGTTATGACATCGACTCCCATACTCACACGCGTGGCCGGAACTACCAAACTCCTCACCCCCGGTTAGCACTTGTCAGATGTTCAACAATGAACTCCATAAACAAATCACAACAAGTGGTTAAGTCTTGTTAGACACACACAAGGGAAATGAGTCACATCTTAACAACACCATAATATAAACAACTGTAAACTCGTTACATGACTTAAGTCTTAGAAGGTCATAAACACTCATAAAAACATTCAACACACAAGCCGGTGTAAACCGGTAGGCAACAGACTGCAAGAAAACCATACCTTGGTCATTGCTGCGAACGTGACCCGCCAAGCGTAGTCCCTAAACATAATTAATAATGTTGGTTATTTAACTTATTTAACTTCCGGTTACTAAGCATTTACATGATTGTATGACAGGTTCTAATGCCTAAGGTCACCCTTGATTACCTTCATTATACCCCCTAGGGTTAACTACTTAAGCCACTTTTGTTTGTTTTTTTTTGTTTTACAAGTTTTGGTCCGACCGAACTTACCGACCGACCTTACATAAGGTCGGCCCATTCCAGAACATATTACCGTCAGAAAATTCTACTCCGACCGACCTTGCAAGTTCGGTCCACAAGGTCGGTCTATTCCCGAGAGTTTTTGCCCTTTGAAAATTCAGGCCCGACCGATCTTGGCAAGTTCGGTCCCAAGATCGGTCGATTCCCGAGACCAACTTACGTACAAAGATTTTGGCATGACTGACCTTGTAAGTTGGGCCCCAAGGTCGGTCTATTCCAGAGACTTAATCCGTACCAAAAATCCATGCCCGACCGACCTTGCAAGTCCGGTCCCCAAGGTCGGTCCATTCCAGAGACCATTTCTCGCAGGGTAAACTAGGCTCGACCGACCTTGTAGGTCCGGTCCCCAAGGTCGGTCTGCTCCAGACCCTTGTTTTTAATTGCCCATTTAACTCCAAACTTCACCTCATAGTGCCCTAGTATGTTCTAACCACATTTGGCACTTCAAACACCCCTTAAGACATCCTTTAAACTCCTTAAATCATTCACCAAAAACCTCCTCAACATTACACAAATTCTTATACAATGGTTAGCACATGCAATGTTTTCCACTAAGTTTTTATGTGGTGTTTTATACCTATAACTATCACTATTCCCAAATGTGTTCTCACCACTACAACATCATCTCCCAAGCATCTTTTCTTCCTAACCAAACTCCTTGAATATCTCCACAAGTTTATAGCTCCTTCATGCAATGCATTACTTCTTCCTTGTTCACCAACATTGTACAAGTGCTAAACAAAATCTTACCATGACCTTGAGGTATCCCAAAACACTCACTTGCATTCTAAATCCTCTAAAATATTGCCTAAGTCCTTTTTACATCTTAGAATACCTTAATGTATGTTTCTTTCACTAATAGAACACTTAATCACTTTAAACACTTCCTAACTCACCAAAACTCATTTAAAACACCTAAAACTTCTTATACATTATCTAAATTTCGGCATGGGTTCTCCTAGCATCTTGTTACACCAAAACACAAAGTTTTCACCATTAAACATTCAAGAACACTTAAATCCATCAAGAGCATTCTTATACACAAAACTTCACCAAACTTACACTACATCACAATATAGTGCATTATTTAAATTGCTTGGCACTTACGCCCTTAAATAACACGGCTCTTAGGCCCTTAAAATGCATAAACCATAAACACTGAATTTCCCATATTATATTTGCCTTTGACCTGCAAATACACCCAACAATACATATGCCTTTTTAATAGTCTCCTTGAGAACATTTACTAGGTCATTCACCATTGGCTCCTTAAGTAGTTTTAAAAAGCAACATAAGCTAATTTCTCCTAAGGCTTTAAATTACATTAGGTTAACACATTTACCTCTTTTCCTCACAAACTACTTTCTTGTTTCCTTGACTAAATCGGCAAGGCTTTTAGTTGCTTGTCAACTTCTAATCAATATACAAACAATGTAGTGAGTATTCAAGCTTTATGCTTCATCTCATTGTAAACCCTAGATACATATATTGTCTTAGAACATTTAGATGATTGTTTTACCTTGGAAATGAAAGAGAGTTTGGATATGTAGCAAGAGAGGACTCCACCTAGTCCTTGAAGGATTGGAATGAAGCTAGAACAAAGCAAGGTAAAGACACCGTTAATGGTGATTTTCGGTGAACATAAAAACATGGAGGAAATGTTATTTTTCTTTGAATTTCCTTACCTTGAAGCAAAGGAGAACAATAATATGTGAAAAGATGAGCTCAAGCTCCTCCCATGGAGATTCCTCTTGGCACCGAAGTGGAGCTCTTGGAGTTTTGAAAGGATGAAGTTGAAGAGCTTGGCAAGACAAAGAGAATGGTGGTCTTGGTTTTTGATTTGGCAAAGGGAGCTAGGAATTACAAGAGGTTGAAGATGAAGAATGGTGGTGGTGCTGTAGCATAACCGTGAATGAGAGCAAGAGGAGAGGTTGGAGACGTGGGAAATGAAGAAGGAAAGAAGAGAATGAAGATAAGTAGCTAGTTTAAATATTTAAGTAGAAAAAGCAAATAGTAACTTACTTTATTACTTTATTAGATTACTTAATTGTTGAAGTGTGGTGAGTCATCCATGAAAACCGGCCCCCTTATAGTCAAATGGGGTATTTTCGTCTTTGTTGACTAATTAATTCACTTATATTGACTTATGTTATAAACTAGATTAATTTAGTTACTATTCACAAAACAAGGCACATAATTGTGAAATTTTTGATTTCTCATTGATTTAGACTTCCTAATGTGATACTAAGTAGTACACATGTTAATTAAAGTGTAATGATGGACATTTAGCCATTCAAAACCCATTTACAAGACAATTTTTCAAAAATGTGCTTTAAGACTGCTTAAAGCACATTTTGTGTTTTAACTTGTTTTCAAGCTTGGTTTTCTTTGGTAATTGGTTTCATATGTTCATTAACATATGAATAAGGTCTTGGTAAGCTCATTAGGTCTTAACCAAGTTTATCCCAAGCTTAGAACACATTTTCACCCATATCGACTTTAAGGTATTTATTTGTGTTTACTGTGGTTTAAATTGTTCACTAATGTTTCTAAGGCACTTTTTAGCCTTATTATACCATATTTTAATGTCTAAACCACATACTAAGGTTTGGGGTATTTCAATCTACCCCCCTTAAAAGAACTTTGTCCCCAAAGTTCACACTTCCCACATAGTTTTAATATTAGAACACGGGGAATACTTATAAAACGATACTTCCATAGCAACATTAACAACACACTTACATAACATCGGACACAAGGTCCAAACATCAAAACATCATTCAGACACCACGGTCTGTAACATAACAAGGTAACAACATAACATAGACGATGTATTTAAATACATGTCGTACACACATAACCGAAACGGCTCTACCCCCTTAAATAGGGGTACGCCCTGTACCCTATACATACAAAAACTAAGAAGTAAACAACAACGGATACTTCGCCTTCATCTTATCTTCCAGCTCCCAGGTGGCCTCCTCGACGTCCTGGTTAGACTAGAGGACTTTCACCAGTCTCACAGACTTATGGCGAGTGTCTCGAGTCTTAGTGTCCAGAATCCGTACGGGTGTCTCCACTGATTGCATGGTCGGCTCTAAGGTTAGCCTTTCAGGATGAAGTACATGAGATATATAATTCTTTAACTGGGACACATGAAATACATCATGTACCTTGCCCAGCTCGGCGGGTAAATCAAGTCTGTAAGCTACCGGGCCGATCCGCTCTGTCACAACATAAGGCCCCACATATTTCGGGCTCAACTTGCCTTTCTGGCCAAAACGAAACACTCCCTTCATGGGGGATACTCTAAGAAATACCTGATCGCCCACGACGAACTCCAGGTCACGTATACGCACATCGGTGTATGATTTCTGCCTATCCTGAGCTGCCTTCATGTTAGCACGGATCTGGCGTACTTTTGACTGTACTTGCTCCAGATATTCTGGTCCTATAATGACCGTCTCACTCGACTCATCCCAGCATAACAGTGTGCGGCATGGTCTACCGTACAAAGCCTAGAAGGGAGACATCATGATCGAAGCATGGTAACTGTTGTTGTAGCTATACTCAATCAGATGTAACTTATCAATCCAGCTGGTCTGAAAGTCAAGTGCACATGCACGTAACATATCCTCGAGTGTCTGGATGGTACGCTCACTCTGACCATCAGTCTGCGGGTGGAATGCCGTACTTAGCTTCAGCTCGGTACCAAGCGCTTCCCGTGTGGATTTCCAGTACCTCGAGAGGAATCTGGTATCCCTGTCAGACACAATTGTTTTCGGTACCCCATGATGTCTTACAATCTCTCTGTCAAAGAGTTCTGCAAGCTTTGCCACTTTCCAGGTGTCCTTCGTCGGTATGAATCTAGCCACCTAGGTCAGTCGGTCAACAATAACCCAGATCATATTCAGACCTCCCCTTGTAGGCGGAAGCCCTACTACGAACTCCATAGAAATGTCATGGAACTTCCACTCAGTCACTGGCATTGGCTGTACCATGCCACTAGGCAGTCGGTGCTCAAACTTGACCTTCTGACAAGTGAGACACCTCAACACATAGTCATTCACATCCTTTTTCATGCCTGTCCACCAAAAATATCTTTTCATACCCTTAAACATTTTTGAAGCTCCGGGGTGAATCGAAGTCGTAGAACAATGGGATTCACTCAGTATGCGCTCCTTCAGCTCAGCGCTACTCCTCGGAATACACAGTCGGCTCTTAAGCCTAATCAGGTCATCATCGTGGAGTCGGAAGTCATACTTCTGACCCTCGAATGTGCCATCAATAAGCTTCTGCCTGATCTCCAACATATACTGATCCGTCATCTAAGCACTCCGCACCTCTTCAACCAAGCTAGAATGAGAGACTAGCGAATTGAGAGAGTGTGCTCGGTGACTCAATGCGTCAGCTACCACATTTGCTTTACCCTCCTTGTACTGTAAATTGATGTCGTAGTCGTTTAAGAACTCGAGCCACCTTCTTTGTCTCATGTTCAACTCCTTAGAGTGAACAAGTATTTTAAACTCTTGTGGTCAGAATACATTGTCACGCTTACCCCATACAAATGATGTCGCCATATCTTCAATGCGAAGACTATGGAACCCAACTCTAAATCGTGGGTAGGGTAGTTCTCTTCGTGTTTCTTCAAGTGCCGGGAGGCGTAAGCCACGACCTTCCCGTGCTGCATCAATACACATCCCATACCTCTGCCTGATGCGTCACAATAGACCTCAAAACCATCTGAACTGTCTGGTAAAGTCATGACTGGTGCAGATGTCAGAGCATCCTTGAGACTCTAGAAAGAACTCTCACAGTCGACTGTCCACTCGAATGGTGCATCCTTCTTCATTAAGGAAGTCATCGGCTTCGAGACACCGGAGAAGTACTTCACAAACCTCCTGTAATATCCTGCCAGACCGAGGAAGCTCCGTATGTCGGTAACTATCTTCGGCCTAGGCCAGGTGCGCACTGCATCTATCTTTGCCGGATCAACAGCGATCCCGGCTTCAGAAATCACATGACCAAGAAATGATACTTGGTTCAACCAAAACTCACACTTTGAAAATTTAGCATACAGCTGATTCTTTCTCAACGTTTGTAACATATTTCTCAGGTGGCTTTCATGCTCACCCTTGGATTTCGAATACACAAGTATATCGTCGATGAAGACTACCACTGACTTGTCCAACTGATCTTGGAACAAGCGTTTCATTAGGTCCATGAACTTAGCCCGTGCATTGGATAAACCAAACGGCATAACCGTAAACTCATAATGTCCATATCTGATTCTGAATGCGGTCTTTTCGATGTCACTCTCACGAATGGCAATCTGATGGTATTCGGATCGTAAATCTATCTTGGAGAACACTGATGCTCCTTTCAACTGATCAAATAAGTCGTCGATCCGTGGTAAAGGATAACAGTTCTTCACCGTAACTGCATTCAGCTCTCGATAATCAATACAAAGGCGGAGACTACCGTCCTTCTTCATCACGAAGAGGACCGGTGCTCCCCATGGTGAAACGCTAGGGCGGATAAATCCCTTGTCGAGTAGGTCTCTCAGCTGTTCCTTGAGCTCTGTCATCTCTGCTGGAGCCATACGACAGGGCGCCTTCGCTATTGGTCCGGTGCCCGGAACCAAATCAATCTCAAACTCAACTTCCCGTGCTGGCGGCATGCCCGGCAGTTCCTTAGGAAATACATCAGGAAACTCCGACACTACCGGCACATCTGGGCTAAACTCTGGGTCTCTGTGTATGTCCTGGACATAGTAGAGGTATACATCATTCCCTCGTTGTAACTCACGATTCATGGCCATGGCGGTGATGATCTGAGTCGAAGGCTCTCTGGGCCTCTGGCGGTAAGATATAGTAACCCCAGACGGACTCCGAAGAAGCAGTCGATGCTGGCACACATGATTCTGCCCTTGTACCGCTCCAACCAGTTCATCCCTATAATCACATCAAAACCGAGTCCCTCGAACTCTATCAAGTCGATTGGAAACTCTTCTTCTCTAATTCGTACAACAACATCTCGGTGGTAGCGGGTACACCTGATCCGCTCTTTCGACGGGAGAGTGACTAGAAAGTCTGGCATCTCTTCACCGTCTAACCCCAGCCTCTTCGCAAAAGATAGCGAGATAAATGTATGTAAGGCTCCGGAGTCGAACAAGATCGAAGCGTCCACGCCATTGACTGGAAAGGTACCGGTGAGGATTGTGCTGCTCTTGCCGGCTTCTGCCTCATTTCAAACGCCCAGTATACCTCCCGTTCTGAGTGCACAGCCTAATTCATTGGCAAACTTCATAAGTATATGGTAACAACACGGTTGATGTACTTCCAAAACAACACCTCTTTATTCATTAACATACTCTTTACACCATAAGTTGGTTCACTCTGTCAACATAACTAACATATACATAACATCCTTAACATACAACTGGCTTCATCGATTACATGGTTACACAAGGCTTCAAAACTGCCTGGAGGTCAAATTCAAACATCCCGGTTTCATATGTGTGGCATTGATCACTGTCGAAGGTGCGGTATTCAGTTTGATCTTCTTGATACCGTGGTAAAGCATCCTTGACTGCCCACCCATGATTAATACATCACCTGACTTCAATACTAACTTCTTTGCGAGATCACCACGCTTCTTCTCGACGTACACAAGCACTACGGTATCTCTAATGGACCAAGACACCACGGGTACTCCCCTACTTAGAGACTCGGGTGACTCGTCCTTATCTTGGTGTAACCCTAACCGTCCACCTTTCTGGTAGAAGTTCACAATACATAAATCTGTTTTAACACTTGGTATTGAATCCGATTCAACTTGCTGAGCAATTCCCACGGCGTGGTTAACGACCGCAAGGAACTCCTCAGGTATCCTCGGTATAGTTGCTCCGTCTTCAGCTCGCTCATCTTGATATGTCTTGGTGTAAGGATTCCAGTCCTTACCCATGCACATCATCTTCAATTTCATCCTCGATCCGCTCGGGTATTCGGGTGTGTAGAACCCTCCTGGTGCTGCTCCAAGTTCGTTGCATCGCCGGATAAAGTGGATTTGTGCTTCCGGTGTCAGGTATCCGTTTAAAAGTACCATACCTGGCTGGATAACATGACATTGCTCCATTGGGAATTCGGTGATGCTGATGGTTGTCTCTTCGAGGCTCGGTGTGGGCAGGATTGGATAACAGATATTGAAGGTTCCTAGATTTTTCAGATTACCTAATATAGGTGTTTCCACACTATACTTTAACTCTTTACTTACATGGTTGTACATTTAACTCACTAATACTCATGCATGAAATGCGGTAAGCAGTCACTTATTTCATTCAACGGTTTAGGCGGTACCTAGTCTAGAAGAGGGCCCTGGTGCCTCAGACCGGTCCACCACATTCAGGGCGGCCTTGCCGGATTTCGTCCCCTTCCCCTTCTGGGAATCAGTGTACCTCTGATCTGTGGGTGGCTGGTTAGCCAACTTCGGGCCATCGGTAGTCACGGCGGCCTTACCCTTCCACTGCCCCTTGGGCTTGTAGTTCCTGCTATTTGGGTTCTGGAAGCACTCGTAGTCACGATGCCCCATCTTCTTGCAGTATCGGAACTGCACAGCATTGCCCTTGCAGTCCTTGCCGGGGTGGTCTCCGTTACACCACTTACAGTAGTAGTGGCGCTCCGGTCTAGAGCCCGCGCCAGTTCCTAACACATTACACATTCAGTACACACTTCACAAAATAACAGCACACAGTAGAATTCGGTATTCGAATTTTATTAGTTACCCTTGGGCGGGTAAGAGCGTAAGGGCTTAGCCGCATATTCATAGGTGAGCTGTAGCGGCTCCTCAGCAGTGGTGGTCTGGGCTTGGCCTTTGCCACCCTGTTGCTGTCCTTTCTGGGACTGGGGGTATGGCTTTTTCTTTTTTCCTCCCCCGTGCCCTTGCGTGCTTAGACCCTCGCTCGTGGCCTTGCGCTTGAGCGCATTCTCCTTGTCCCTCAGACGGACGGTGATCTCTACAATAGCAGCGGCATGATAGCACTCCTATATTTATGGTGTTAGTTATGCCCCTCAAATCAATCTCACAATTACATTAACACACTGCACATACTTATTCACATCACACTGTAGGTCATTACCTGCAAAGTAGTATATCCGCTTGGCCCCATACCGTAGCGTAGGCGGCAGCTCAATAAGTTGTAGAAACGGTTCACTAAAATCCGTTCTGAGTAACCCGGATCCGGCAGCAGGTGGATAAGTCCGATGAAAGTGGAATAGTACTCATCTACCGTCATCTTATCCCCTTGCCTCAGATTGTCGAGCTCTAGGCGCTTGGCCTCTTGCACATGTATCGGGTAGTACTTGGCTCGCAGCAGAGCCGTGTACTCCCTCCACTGAAAGGTAGGATCAGCAACTCTGCCCTCCCGTACCAGCTTCCACCAACTCTAAGCCGATCCCTTCAGGTAGTAAGCGGCAAGACGGACCTTGACCTCCTCGGGCACATTCAAGGTCTCGTAGGCGGTCTCCATCTCGGAGATGTACGCCTCCAACTTACCAGGGTCGGTCTCCCCACTGAATGATGGTGGTCTCAAATCCGCCAATGCCTTGACCCAGTTGGTCTCGCGCGGCTATGGTTGCGGTTGTGGCCCTTGTTGACCCACACCGCCTTGCTGCTGCTGCATCGCAGCTACTAACTGGGGTACCATCTGGGCTACGGCGGCTGCTACTGCCTCAGCCATAACCTGTGCCATTGCACTATCGCCCTGGTCACCAGTATCACCAGTACCGCGTCCGCGGCCTCTACGTCTCGGTCGACCTGACATCAGAATTCACACGAACATTCATTAGCATTATGCTTGCACACTTATCGGTCCAACGGTTGTATCATCTTCCTGACAATAAGGTATCTACACACTTAGTACTTGTTAGATGTTCAACAATGAACTCCATAAACAAATCACAACAAGTGGTTAAGTCTTGTTAGACACACACAAGGGAAATGAGTCACATCTTAACAACACCATAATATAAACAACTGTAAACTCGTTACATGACTTAAGTCTTAGAAGGTCATAAACACTCATAAAAACATTCAACACACAAGCCGGTGTAAACCGGTAGGCAACGGACTGTAAGAAAACCATACCTTGGTCCTTGCTGCGAACGTGACCCGCCAAGCATAGTCCCTAAACATAATTAATAATGTCGGTTACAAGTTTTGGTTCGACCGACCTTACCGACCGACCTTACACAAGGTCGGCCCATTCCAGAACATATTACCGTCAGAAAATTCTACTCTGACCGACCTTGCAAGTTCAGTCCACAAGGTCGGTCTATTCCTGAGAGTTTTTCCCCTTTGAAAATTCAGGCCCGACCGATCTTGGCACGTTCGGTCCCAAGATCGGTCCACTCCCGAGACCAACTTACGTACAAAGATTTAGGCATGACCGACCTTGTAAGTTGGGCCCCAAGGTCGGTCTATTCCAGAGACTTAATCCGTACCAAAAATCCATGCCCAACCGACCTTGCAAGTCCGGTCCAAAAGGTCGGTCCATTCCAGAGACCATTTCTCGCAGGGTAAACTGGGCTCGACCGACCTTGCAGGTCCGGTCCCCAAGGTCGGTCTGCTCCAGACCCTTGTTTTTAATTCCCCATTTAACTCCAAACTTCACCTCATAGTGCCCTAGTATGTTCTAACCACATTTGGCACTTTAAAAACCCCTTAAGACATCCTTTAAACTCCTTAAATCATTCACCAAAAACCTCCTCAACATTACACAAAATCTTATACAATGGTTAGCACATGCAATGTTTTCCACTAAGATTTTATGTGGTGTTTTATACCTATAACTATCACTATTCCCAAATGTTTTCTCACCACTACAACATCATCTCCCAAGCATATTTTATTCTTAACCAAACTCCTTGAATATCTCCACAAGTTTATAGCTCCTTCATGCAATGCATTACTTCTTTCTTGATCACCAACATTGTACAAGTGCTAAACAAAATCTTACCATGACCTTGAGGTATCCCAAAACACTCACTTGCATTCTAAATCCTCTAAAATATTGCCTAAGTCCTTTTTACATCTTAGAATACCTTAATGTATGTTTCTTTGACTAATAGAACACTTAATCACTCTAAACACTTCCTAACTCACCAAAACTCATTTAAAACACCTAAAACTTCTTATACATTATCTAAATTTCGGCATGGGTTCTCCTAGCATCTTGTTACACCAAAACACAAAGTTTTCACCATTAAACATTCAACAACACTTAAATCCATCAAGAGCATTCTTATACACAAAACTTCACCAAACATACACTACATCACAATATAGTGCATTATTTAAATTGCTTGGCATTTAGGCACTTAAATAACATGGCTCTTAGGCCCTTAAAATGCATAAACCATAAACACTGAATTTCCCACATTATATTTGCGTTTGACCTGCAAATACACCCAACAATACATATGCCTTTTTAATAGTCTCCTTGAGAACATTTACTAGGTCATTCACCATTGGCTCCTTGAGTAATTTTAATAAGCAACATAAGCTCATTTCTCCTAAGGCATTAAATTACATTAGGTTAACACATTTACCTCTTTTCCTCACAAACTTCTTTCTTGTTTCCTTGACTAAATCGGCAAGGCTTTTAGTTGCTTGTCAACTTCTAATCAATATACAAACAATGTAATGAGTATTCAAGCTTTATGCGTCATCTCATTGTAAACCCTAGATACATATATTGTCTTAGAACATTAAGATGATTGTTTTACCTTGGAAATGAAAGAGAGTTTGGATATGTAGCAAGAGAGGACTCCACCTAGTCCTTGAAGGATTGGAATGAAGCTAGAACAAAGCAAGATAAAGACACCATTAATGGTGATTTTCGGTGAACATAAAAACATGAAGGAGATGTTATTTTTCTTTGAATTTCCTTACCTTGAAGCAAAGGTGAACAATAATATGTGAAAAGATGAGCTCAAGCTCCTCCCATGGAGATTCCTCTTGGCACCAAAGTGGAGCTCTTGGAGTTTTGAAAGGATGAAGTTGAAGAGCTTGGCAAGACAAAGAGAATGGTGGTCTTGGTTTTTGATTTGGCAAAGGGAGCTAGGAATTACAAGAGGTTGAAGATGAAGAATGGTGGTGGTGCTGTAGCATAACCGTGAATGAGAGCAAGAGGATAGGTTGGAGACGTGGGAATTGAAGTAGGAAAGAAGAGAATGAAGATAAGTAGCTAGTTTAGATATTCAAGTAGAAAAAGCAAATAGTAACTTACTTTCTCAATTTATTAGATTACTTAATTTTTGAAGTGTGGTGAGTCATCCATGAAA
Source organism: Limonium bicolor (assembly GCA_023374045.1). Lineage (NCBI taxonomy): Eukaryota > Viridiplantae > Streptophyta > Magnoliopsida > Caryophyllales > Plumbaginaceae > Limonium > Limonium bicolor. The sequence continues at coordinate 275,253,546 of CM041782.1, read as the reverse complement.
ACCGGCCCCCTTATAGCCAAATGGGGTATTTTCGTCTTTGTTGACTAATTAATTCACTTATATTGACTTATGTTATAAACTAGCTTATTTAGTTACTATTCACAAAACAAGGCACATAATTGTGAAATTTTTGATTTCTCATTGATTTAGACTTCCTAATGTGATACTAAGTAGTACACATGTTAATTAAAGAGTAATGATGACATTTAGCCTTTCAAAACCCATTTACAAGACTATTTTTCAAAAATGTGCTTTAAGACTCCTTAAAGCACATTTTGTGTTTTAACTTGTTTTCAAGCTTGGTTTTCTTTGGTAATTGGTTTAATATGTTCATTAACATATGAATAAGGTCTTGGCAAGCTCATTAGGTCTTAACCAAGTTTATCCCAAGCTTAGAGCACATTTTCGCCCATATCGACTTTAAGGTATTTATTTGTGTTTACTGTGGTTTAAATTGTTCACTAATGTTTCTAAGGCACTTTTTAGCCTTATTATACCATATTTTAATGTCTAAACCACATACTAAGTTTCGGGGTGTTTCAACTTGTGACTAAGGAGCCAATGGGAATGAGTTAGTAAGATAAGCTTAAGATGGATTTTAAGAGCATTATAATTGCTATGGGAGCATTGTTGTGTGTATTTGTAGGTTGAAAGATATTATATGTGGGAAATTTAGTGTTTAAGTTTAAGTCATTTAAGGGCCTAAGAGCAATGTCATTTAAGAGCCTAAATGCTATGAAATTTAAGATTATTGCATTATATTGAGTTTGTTGTGAATGAGTTGATTTGGGTGAGAAAATATGATGAGAAAGGATTTGTTGTGTGTGAGATGATTGAATGAGAAAAACAATGCATTTGGGCATGATAATATACTAGAGGAGCTATGGCGAAGTTTGAGTAGAAGACAAAGTGTTAAGTGGTGGTTGTAAATTGATATGACCTAGGATTTACTAGGCGTCATTAGAAGGAATTAGAGTGGAAATGAGTTAACTAAGGAGCTCTTGAGGATTAGAATGACCTAGAGTTGTCTAGGATGAACTAGAGGTTAGGTGGGTGTATTAAACACACCAAAATCATGTGATGGGGAATGATAAGACTTGAGCAAAAATCTGGAGGAAATGATGTATAATGTTTTAAGATGGTTTAGGTATGAACTAGAGAATATGGCATTGATAATTTTGGGAAGCTTGTGTAAGTGGTGAAGATGCTAGTGGTGGATTAATAAGGTTGTAGTTGGATAGTAATGAGTGGAATTGGGTGATGGAAGAGAAAATTATAAGAGGATGTTGTAAATTGTCTAGGAAAATGACTAAGAATGTATAAGAGTGTATCATCATGAGAATGGTGAGTAAGTTGAGTAAAAAGAGATGAAGATGTCTAAGGAGGGTGTAGGATGGTCAAGGTAAAGAAAAACAAGGTTAAGATGCTAAGAAGATGGAAATAAATGTTTAGGTATGTTCAAGAGTTTAGGAGTGATGAGTAACAAATGGAAAGGAGAGGGATTGGTGCATGGAGATGCAAGATAACCTTGGGAAGTTTAGTTAAGGAAAGATGGATGAATAATGATGTTTGAGGAGTAGTTATATTGGTTGAAAGGAAACACCTTGGTCAGTTGAAGTTTTAGACAAAACTTACATGCTGGAAGTGTAAGGAATTAAGTTATAAGTGTTAAGAGTTTAGTAAGAACTTGAATAATGATCAAGGAATTTGGAGGTGAGTTGATCCATGAGTTAGGACGATTTTAAGTGCTAAAATGGTGTTAGAACATGTGTGAATACATGGGGAAAGATTAGAAGAAGGTTGGGCAAAAGAACAAGTATGGAAGAGGTTCAAAACTGTAAAATTTAACAGTTTAAAGGATGGTCCGGGACTTGGTCCTTGGATAAAGTCCCGGACCAGCACTAAAAACATGCCGAAAATCCAAGTTTTGATTTGTCCGGGACCTAGTTCTTGTAATAAGTCCCGGACCAGCACAAAAAAACTACCGAGAGTGCCTTTCAGAAGTGGTCCGGGACCTAGGTTAAGTAAGAAGTCCCGGACCACCCATAAATAAGTGCCGATAGTGAACCCAGTAATTGGTCCGGGACTATAGTCCAGGACAATGTCCCGGACCAGCCATTTTTACTAAGGAAGTGTGCTTTTTAAGAGGTAAATGAAGACGGCTTGTTGGGTAATGTGATTATAAGGTTGTTAAGAGTTGTTTGGTGGATTTTTAAGGCCATTGGAGGTGTGAACAAGTGTGAGGTTAAGTGAGAAGTAAGTAACATAAGTGGTTAAGTTTAAACTACAAGGACTTAGTGGTATTTAGTGGGAAATCATTATTTATTGAGTAAGCTAGGTTAACTAAAAGTAATTAACCACCCAATTCGGTGAATGTTTTAGGGTTTGTGAATTTGAACTCCGGAGGAGAGTAAGCAACCGAACGACCAACGGTGAACGGTATGGTTTTCTTGTGACCTACTTGCTAACGAGGTGTCCCTCGGCTTGTGTGCTATTTGTTTATGTGTGCCCACTAAACAAGATAAAGCATGCAACCGGAATATTATGTTTGTTGTGTGATTGTGATTCACTAACACAACCTACTGTGAGAGCTTACTTACAAAACTTAGTAAATAATTTAGTGAGAATAAGGAACACTCCCGAATATTGTTTTCTTAGTAACCGAAAGAGGTTAACTAACATACATCGACTTAAGACTTTCTACTAACTGGAACTTGGGGGGAGTGAGAAATCCGGAATGGTACCGGCACATGTGTATTAGGGGAGGTCAGTATCCTTATCAGATACCGACTTCCAAATATGACTTGTCTTCTGACTCGTCGCCTAGAGTCAACATATAGACTCGACCTCCTCGGACTACTTGTTCTAGGAGGGAGGCATACTAAGATGGCGTGGGGGGATCCAGCCTACATCCCCAACAATTTAAGAAATGATGTTTATTGTCGATAAGTGTACTGCTGCTGGCTAGGGTTAACCAAACTCAACAAAAATAAACAACGAACTAAGGGCTAGCCAATTCTAATAAGAGAACGGTTGGCATATATGAGGTAAGAGTGAAACTGACAATAAGAGGATTGTGGACCTAAGGAGTTAAAATCTAACTTACTTAATTAAGGGAACACTTTTAAGTCGTTTATTGTGTTTGAACTTTGATTGTTCATATGTGGCTTGTAGTTTATTACACTTTCTATTATGTTGTGCATCTAATCAACCTCCATGCTATCGATAATTAGTCATCGTAGCGACGTTAGCTTGGGGGCCATGAGAGGATCGTACCAGCAATTTGCTGACCCCCTTTGAGGGCTGTTTTTATTTTGCAGGTGAATGACAGAAGGCGACAGTCCTGAGAGTAGGTTCGGGTATAATTTACATCGGGTTGTCTTCTTTTAGTTGTACGAGTTGTGCCTGTACACTCGTTTAGTGATTGGTATGAGATGTAGTAAGTTGTGTAAGATGTAATGGGATATGAAGAATTTGTACTGAAGATATGTAATGGTTAAGATTTAGTATACTAATGTTCGGTATATACTGTTAGTCAGACCGTGGCAAGGTCCTGGAGTGTATTTAATTCTGCTGCAACGTTTGTATATATGTTGTTAAGTTTGCGATAACCACGATTGGATTGAGATGGGGTGTTACAATTATGTATTCGGGAAGTATGTAGATTTGTGAGGTAGGGGTAGGATGCTAGACTCTTGGAGAGTATATATGGACATGTGGAAAATGTTGTACTTTGGTATTGTACTTATAAAACTCGGTATGTTGTATGGTAAGTATTGAATGGAGGATTGTTGTATTCGGTTTGTAATTGTAGTATTTGTTGTAATTGTTTTAGTACTCGGGTATTCCGGTCCATCAGACCGATGCTGTACTGGAAGTAGGCGTTGTTGGTCACGTGGGTGGCTAACGACATTGTATCACCCACAGTTGTGTAAGGAAGTATGCACTGCGTAAGTATGGAAGTACGAGGAGATTGGTCGGTAATGACGGTATTAGCGGTGGGGGTGTTACAAAAAGTGGTATCAGAGCGAAGTATCGCTATGATGACTGGAAATACCGAGCTTAGGATATACCGAGTTAGGAATTAGAACTTAGGGTTAAGGGCTGAGTGATAGCGTTAGAGATACGCTAGTTAGATACCACTGGTGTGTACTGGATACCTACAATACCAGACCCGCCTTCCACATCCCCCATCGTATAACTTGGGAAAGAACGCCAGGGAGAAGGAAAGTCCTCTCATACTCGGGAAGACCCGATCTAGCAGTAGTGAGATACTCCTGTAAGAGGAAAGAACCTGTTATATAGTAGATCTCAAGAATTTGGAGTCCCAGAGATGGTTCCCGGTTGAACAACAACACCCCACTTAATAGCGACAGAATTAGGAATCCCCAGGGATTGGAGAAGCACCCTGATCTATGACAACCATGCCAATATTATTGAGAAGTTACTCAGAAGATCGATTAACCCAAGTAAAGGATTAGCGGATCAAGGGAGGAGCTAACAAAGCTACTGAATACGCAAGGAAACGTACCGTGACCCGTACAGGTTAACCCAAAAACCACTAGTACCACGCACTTGCCATGGCAAGTGCAGTAATAACAGGCTATTTAGAAAGACCTTTAGCAAACAATAAGTACTTAGTAATGTACCGTGACCGTAGTGAAGCAACTACAGGTTCACACATCCTAAAAACTGGAAGAATGAAACCTTGGAAGGGCCTAACGGCCCGACCATTGTATTAAGAACATACCAGTCAGCGAGAAGCTAGACTTGGTCAAGACCTCAGACATGGCCACGCCATGAAGAAATTCTTTTAACAGCGAACTGTTATTTTAAAATCCAAAATTTTTCTTTCAAAACTACAACCCTTCTTTTAAACCTCGGATTTTTAAAACCGAACCAACAGAATTACGGTGAGTATCATAGAATGATACAAGAGGAGTTGATAATAGAATACTTTACCTAGGCGTGTGACGAGCACTATGTGTATACGCAAATACGGGATGTGAGACGACCGCACTCCGAAGGAGCTTGCGGGCCTGACAGATAGTCAGGTAAGTGGTAACGTGCCAACAAGGTACCCCACGTATGTATACATGTAGTGTACAAAACACGGGAAGTAGTCAACTCCGTTCTACGGACCATGAGTAAGTTCAAGCCAGAACAGCTGGACACCTCAGACGATCAAGGAGAAGGAACTCAGCTAGGTGATAAGTATAAAGGAACTTAGAGAATCCATCTAAAGGTAAGGAATGAGGATTAAGAAGTGCAAAGAGCGCAGACTAGTAAGTATAGACATTGGATATGTCTGAAAGACTTCAAGCCAAATCCATAGACAGCCTGGAAAGGATACCCGTCTAAACACAGTAAGAACAAATGCCTAACGTGAAGATAACGATGTTCAACAACCGGACGGAGTTCCCAGAACAATTACAAAGACTACCACACAGCATAATCCATCAGTGGAGAGGATTTTAAACCCATCAAGAACACTAAGAGAAAGTATAAACAGTCTAACCCAAGAACGGGAGACGTTATAACCCTAAAGGGGATAGCCCTCAAAATATGGTACAACAAGGCAGTATAGTGTGACATAACATATCATAGACATTAGCCCGGATAACGGCCGAAATTAAAAAAAGCAAACATACCGAATCGAAGTGTCATGGAGAAAGAGCACGGGGGGGGGGAAGGGAGGGGGGGGAGCTAGATGAACACTCGGTTTGGACACCGAAGGGAATTTACTTAACAAGAAATACCCTCAACCACTAAAAGGCACTGATTAACACCAGATTGCCTAAAGGGCCTCCCATGAATGGAAGCGTAATGCATCAACTTGCCATGGAGCCCTGTAAATACCTCCAACCCCATGATGGCTTGCAAGGAGGTGGAAACATGTATAGACAGCCTGCAAGGAGCATAGCTCGCAGCAATAAGGCTCAAAAGCCATAAACCAACTACGTTGTGTAGATTTAAATGGTTGTAGAACCACAATGAATAATAAGAAGAACTGCCGATGAGCAGGACGACGATCGAATTGTGTAATTTGAAAACAATATAATAAGCAGCTTGAAGTAATGGCTACCTCAGTGTCACTGTCACTAGAGCATCGCCTAGTTTACAGTTGATGAGGCTTTTAAATGCCCTTCATGACTTCTGTAGCAATGGTAGCACAGAGGCATAGGGATCATGATGATGACAACAATGGCCTGATCCACACTTGGACACTACGAGGAATCTGAGGGAAGGTACCTCTCGTTAACGGAAGACCACCAATGCGGTGGTGATATGAACCCTTAGAAAAGGCTTCCATCTACCATAACAACAAAGCTTGCGCATGTAGTTGTTACCAAGAGGCGATTGAATAAGGAAATGAGATTTCCAAACTATTATGACTAGAAGGAGGCTTTGAGAGCAACTGTGAAAACCAAAGAAGGGTCAGGTTAGAAGCAAACACAGAATGTGTATAATGTGGACTGTAGAAGCACATCGCTTAAAGAGCGTAGAGACTTGAAGGAGTAAGTATACTTCATAGGCAACCGAGCATATGGTGAACCATTGTATGAATGGCGGAAGTGTATAAATGAAGACTAACATAGTAAACCTGGTCATGAGACTTATGAGTGAAAGCAAACCTCTCAACAAGAACTTTCACTTATCAGTGATAGAATACTCTTCATTTGGAGAACGGGACCAGAAAACCCTTGAAGTTTCCTTGGGATGTCCCAGTGATGTGCACAGGGGAACAAGAATGCACAATCAAACCTTATATCCAATGCCAGGATTTAGAAGGAAGTGAGCACTAGTGGAAAAAATGTTTTTAATGACGGTTATTTTGCCTATATACCACGGTTAGAAACCGTGGTTTATACTCGCGTGGTATATCGGAAAATTGCAATAAACCACGGTTTGGAACCGTCGTTTAAAAGACGGATTATAAACCACAGTTCGCTAAAACCGTCGTTTAAAGCCCGTTGTGTCGCTGGAATCAGACGACTTATACGACGGTTGGGAGAGAAACCGTGGTATATAATGTTGTTCGATCGACTTTTATAAGACGGTTCGGGTGTTTAACTGTGGTATATCACTCCTTTATACGACGGTTTTATAATAAACCGTGGTTTATACTCGTCGTTCCATTGAGTTTTAAACCACGGTTTTAAGTGAACCGTGGTTTTTTTTTCTTTTTTTTTTGTTTTTTTAGCCTCTACCACATATGTTTTCCAACACAACCCAATTTACAATCGCATATACAACCTGTACAGGGCATCCAACTGATATTGCCCTTTGATAACCAACCACACTATATGACCATAAACCAAGTTGCCAGTTTGAATTGCAACATTGAAATCGAATTGCAAACAAACCCATTCAAACTTTCAAAAATAAGAGAGAGTTGAACTTTTACAAACTTTGAGAGTATACGTTGCTTCAGCAAAAACAAAAGTCTAAGTCTAACTACACTAGGATAAGATCTAAGAAACACTCAAGTAATTTTTACACCAAAACTGCGATAAATGATCTCTTACAAAGTTGAGATCCCCTTTGCGATACGTGCTCCCTACTTTTGTGAAATAAGAAACGATCTGTCCATAAAAAGAAACGGATCATCATTAGTACACAATTTTATTTAAAATGCAATAACTTTAACTAAAACTTTGATTGGTATGGGTTACCTTGTCATCATCCTTAAGCGTGTCAATATTTTGTACAATCTCGAACATGTACCGCATCACATAATAGCCATAGCTTCGTGAATCAGGCTGTTGAGGACACTGTCATCACACCATCCATGGATTACCAACTTTAGACAGATCAAAAAATTAAACGTTTAACTTTAATACAAAAATGCATAAATTAAATGATTACTTACACGTATGTATTGGAAGTCCAAGATGGAGAATAGTTTCTTTTCATCACTTAAACCAAGCTTATGGCCCCTGCATAAATACAACATTTTAAAATGAAGCCATTTATTGTCAATAATCTAGGACAAGCTTAAAATAAATACAGAATGCATTAAAATTTTGAATACTCACTCCTTCAAATATTTCTCTACAGTGATCTCTCGAAGGTCATCAGGGCTGCCCAATGGGTCTAGTATCAACAAGCATGAGGTGTCGATACACAACACCATCAACATCCAATGATTGCTGTGAAAATGTCTTGTGAAGCGATAAGATGCACACCACTGTTCTGGTTTGTCGATTTACAATCTTGATGTGCAGTGTAAAAAGAAAATCCATTTACATCATATCCTTCATAAGACAACACATCGAGATTGGACCAAGTGCCAACAACTGGATCATTTCATCCACGTTCCTTGAATCTTCATACAACACCTTCGGTCTGAACCACTTAACAAATGTTGCATTCTGCTCTTTTTTAATTTGGCATTACTCATCGTTGGGTGTTTTGTTTTGAGGTAGGCTAGGTGTGCATCGAAATACGGTTAAACAACTTCAGAATGATTCAACACAACCAGATGTGCCTTGTTCAATGTATCAATATCAACTCTGCATAATTTTTTCCCACAGGTACCAACCCCTTTAAGCCTGCCATCATGTCTTGCTTTCGGTAATCCAGTAACATCAACACCGTCTAAGTAATGAGTGCAGAAGTCAACTACTTCCTCTGTTATTGTCCCTTCAATTATGCTTCCCTCTGGACGCCGACGGTTTTTCATTTTCTTTTTCAGTATACCCATATATCTCAAACGGATACATGTATCGAAGGTATAACGGACCACAATGTTTGATCTCTCTAACAAGATGAACAAGTAGATGCACCATAATATCAAAAAACGAAGGAGGAAAATACATTTCCAACTGACACATGGTGATCACAAGGTCATTCTATAGTTTATCCAGCGTCTCCACATCAAGCACTTTACACGAAATTCCTTTGAAGAAAACACATAAATTTGTAATAGTTTTCCTGACATCAGCTGGAAGGATTCCACGGAGAGCAACCGGAAGTAAGTGCTGCATCAGCACATGATAGTCGTGAGACTTCATCCCTACCAATTTAAGATCAGACATTGATACCAAACTTGATATGTTCGATGAGTAACCGGATGGCACTTTAATATGACGAAGAGAACTACAAAAACTTATTTTCTCTTCTTTGGATAATGTATGACAAGCGGGAGGCAAGAATGTTCTTTTCCCTCTTTGTTGTGGCGCGAGTTCTTCTCGTATACCCAATTCAACCAGATCTTTTCTACCCTTTAAATGGTCTTTGTCTTTCCTTTCACGTTTAGTAGTGTCGCAGATACACTTTCACCAATGTTTTTCTCCACGTGCATAGCATCAATGCAATGTCTCACCTCTAAATGTTGCCAATATTCAAGTTCCCAAAATATTGATTTTTTCTTCCAGATGCTCTTTTCAGTGGCTTTAATTGGTGGACCGAAGTTGTTCACAACATTCTTCAACTGATTGTAAGTCTCAGCAGCAGATAGTGGTGGTCGAGCGACTGCATGATCCGTTTTTCCATCAAACTCTTTTGTCATCTTACGGTATTTGTGCCCTTTAGGGAGGAATTTCCGATGGCCCATGTACACATTTTTTCCACTGTGTTTTAACCGTATACTGCAAGTTCTATCTCCACATATAGGGCACGCTAGAGCTCCTTTAATTGTGTATCCCGAGAGGTTGTCGTATGCAAGGAAATCATTGATCGTACAAAATAACATAGCCCGGAGCGTGAAGTTTTCCATACCATATGAATCATACACCGTCGCACCTTTATTCCACAACAATTGTAAATCGTCAATAAGTGGTTGCAAAAACACATCAATTTTGTTTCCCGGTTGTTTTGGACCCGATATCAACAGAGAGAGGAGAATATGTCTGGGTTTCATACACAACCATGGCGGCAGATTGTATATTGTCAATAAAACAGGTCAAGTACTGTGTATACTTCTTAAAGTGCCATAAGGGTTCATCTCATCAGTGCATAAACCAACTCTTAAGTTCCTTGGGTCTGTACCGAATTGAGGGTATATTCTGTCAATGTTTCTCCATTGTGGTGAATCGGCTGGATGTCTCAATTTACCATCATCCTTTCTATGGGTAGCATGCCATCGGAGGTTCTCAGCATCTTTCTAAACTGCAAACAAACGTTTGAATCCGGGAATTATCGGTAGATACCACAACACCTTCGCAGGAGAGCCCACTTTAGTGCTTATGTGGTTTCTGTCACCCTTTTTACATAGCGTGATTCCCCACATTCAGAGCAATGGTCATCCAACTCATTCTCCTTCCAATACAACATACACCCATTTGGACAAGCATGTATTTTTTTATATTCCATACCCATCAGACACATTAACTTCTTTGCTTCATAAGTTGTTGTGGGTATCACATTGTCCTTTGGTAGTACATCCTTCAGCAGTTGTAAAAGATCTGTAAAACTGACATCACTCCATCCATGTCTCGCCTTCATATTGAATAGTTTTAGGACAACGCTCAATTTGTTTTGTGTTTGTGTTTCACATCCACTGTACAACGGTTACTTTGATGCTTGCATAAGATTTTCGAATGTTTTGGGTTTGTTGGAAAAATGTTGTTCAACATCTTCCATCATTGCATTAAGGTCCTCCTGATCATCTGAATCACCACCTAGTGAATCATCTTGAGTATCCCCAAAATCGTGTGAAGCATCCATTTCTGATTGTTCTGCAACGACGTTATCAGCACATTCAAACACTTGTACTGAATGTTGACCATGCAGTATTGTTATGGCTTCATAATCATCTGTAAACCCTCTGCGAATCAGATGATCCTTAATCTTGTCCACACCTCGGTATTTGAAGTCGTTCTTGTAATCGACACAAGGACATCGAATATATCCCTTATCCCTTGGTTTAAGATTGTCAACAAGGACTTTGCAAACTTTATTGACCCCTTCTAGGTACTTGATGTCCAATCTGTCACTGTACATCACTGAGCGCTCCATCTCCTTTTTCAACACACACCAGATGTCGTGAACTCGTTCCATTGATCTCCTCTTTTTTTATTTACAGATTTAACAACCTAAACCTATCCAATCACCTTCGATCTCACCTAGGAACAAGTTAATAATATACAATAGTTCAGTGATAATTTCGGCAGCATTACCCTACAATTCTCCTTGTGTAGATATATATATATATATATGAATTGTTTCAATTCACATATATATATGTACACTAGAAGAACACTACGGTAATGCTGCTGAAATTATCACTGAACTACTGTATATTATTAACTCATTCACAACCTAGATGGTGAGATCAAAGGTCATTGGACAGTCCCAACAGGGACTATCTAAGACATACCTCTATCAGGTAAATCTCAGACAGGTAATTCTATGTTTGAATTGATTTTCCATTGTTTTAATAGAAAAACAAAAATAAATTGAAACGTTTTAAATACCAACCTGATGAGTACTGGATGGTCAGCGCGAACAACACAAGATAGAGAAGAGACAAGTAGACAGATGTTCTTGCACGTAGTATATGACACCTATTCAATGAAATAATAATAAGGTTTTAATTTTATAAAAACTTGAATAATTGAACATATTAAACAAACGATGGAATTAGAATCAGCTTAAATTCTAGAAAAAATTTGGCATGACCTTTGCGTATTTTTAGACACTCCACATTTTTTTAAGGCAGAAACAAACACAGTAGCAGCAATAACATTTATTCTCCGTAAACCATACGAATTATTATCAGACAGACAAGTATATAATAATATATATGATCAATGAACAAAAACAACCACCCCATTTCAACTTAATCTCACATTTCACCACACTATGCAAATATATATTCTAATGATTGCAGAATACAAGTAGAATTTAGTATAACGTTTATTCATGACAATATAAGTATTTGTTTGTAAAATCATAATCAGAAACGCAAGTGTTTTACCGTGGGTTCTAGATCAGGCAAACTGGTGGCAGAGGTTGACAGCAGCAGATGGTGCGACAAGTAGACAATCCGACCGTGTGTAGTGACACCTATTCAATGAAATTAGAATATAAGGTTTTGATTTGAAAAAATATGAATAATTGAACAAATAAACAAACGAATATATTTTCAATAAACCATGTTATTGAAACATTTTTTAAAAAACTAACCTAATGAGTAGGGATGATCAACTCATAAATGTGATGGAAGAGGAATTTTTCAACCGTAGTAACACGCACCTATCCAATAAAATAAGAATAAGGTTTAATTCTGGAAAAAATTTGGCATGACCTTTGCGTATTGCTAGAGACTCCACACTTTTTTAAGTAGAAACAAACACAATAGCAGCATCAGATCAAGGTTCAAGTGATTCCCAAATGTTGACTAGTACACTCCATTTATCCAGTAATCCAAAATTTACATAGAACTCTATCGTCATACTTTCGCTCAAACAAACTGGAATGTCCAGAAACCTTATTTCAAATTCGAAACCTTAAAGTTTAATTTGAACCATAATTTGGTTTTAGTGTTGCTAATTAGCATAACCGCATCAAGATAAAAAAAATATAATCCAACTACATACATTGTTTGAATTTGTGAACTTCCTTAATTTAAGGAATTAGTAAACACTCACCCGAAAACACTAAATCCAGAATCGACCAACCACAACCAATTTTCCAAAATCATCAAAACCACATAAGTAATCTTCCACAATAATCACAAGATTTTGCCTATGGTAATCATAGCAAATGTGCTGAAATAAATTGCATCCCTATCTGCAAGAAATAAATTGCATCCCTATCTGGTGAACAACAATATACATGCCTCTTTTCATTCTCTAATTTGCAGCCCTAACTGTCGAACAAGAACATTTTCATTCCAAAATTTTGCAACCTAAATGACGAACAAGAGCATACATGCTCGCGCCTGTATTCATTCTCTAATCGCAACCCTAACTGTCGAGCAAGAACATACATAGTTGCGCCTTTCTTCATTATATAATTATATAAAACCCAACTGGAAAACATACCTGCGGTGGCTACAACGTCGGTGGTGAGCAGAGACGACGCAATGGGCGCGGCTTGTCGATGGCGATGGAGAAGCTAGGACGACGAGTGGGGCGGAATTGGTGGCGCAGACCGTCGGAGCTAGGCGTGGCTTCACCGGAGAGGGCGACTGGGAAGGGCGGCGTTGGCGCGGCGCGCTTCAGTACCAGTGGGGGAGCTTCGGGAGGACGCGCGACAAGACGAGGGGCGGAGGCGGTGGAGCGAGCTGGTGACCGTGAACAGGGCGACGGTAGAAGGAGGGCAAAACGGCGAGGGGGGTGGGAGTCGTCGACGGGAGAGGAGGGGAGTCGGGCCGGAATCGCACAGGAGAGGGGATAGTCGGGAGGAAGAAGAAGAAATGAGGCTTCGGGTTTTTAATTCAATGACTTTAAATGACGGTTAATACACAAACTGTCGTTTAAAACCTATGTCACCAGAGGAATAAACGACGGTTCTTAGATAAACCGTGGTTTTTAAGTGTTGGCGCAATACTTTAAACGACGGTTCAATAGTAACCGTGATTTATGTTGATTATATACGACGGTTGTAACGGGAACCGTCATTTATCTTCTAAGGCGTCGAACTATAAACGACGGTTTCTGTTGAAACCGTCGTTTATATAGTGAGCCAAGCAACATAAATGACGGTTCTCTAAATAACCGTGGTTTATACACTTTAAACGACGGTTTCATTATTAACCGTGGTTTAAAGTCCGTCATTTAAAATCTTTTTTCTACTAGTGGAGCGTCAAAATCAATCAGTGTCAATGCACATTTTGACAATGTGAATGACCAAAGCTCAAGAGAGCTTGTAACCCGGTAAATTACTTCATCCTTGGTTAACCAGGATACTTGGCAAATTATATCATAAATGATGAAGTAATGTGAGGTAAGCTAACCTACACATGAAACCTAAATTGAAATAAAACATCTCCACATTGGAAAGATGATAATATCGCGGTATGCTATGGCAACCGGCATACACACGAACATAGAAAACTCCCAGTGTGTTTACACCACGAAGGGATTTAACATAAAACGAGACATTTGAATGAACAGTTGAGAAGTTGCGCCAACAATGGGTAAAGTATAAGGGCAAGCTACCATAGTAGCAGAGGCTGCAAAATATACCTGTATGATGAATAAAAGTGTGGTGCGCAGCAAGCGATCATTACGTGAATACAACTAGACAATAACATGGGCAACAAGAAGACCCTTGAACAAGACTCGGCATAGCTGAAAAGCAAGAGTCAATAGATAAACTGGGCATGGAAGTCAATAGGTTGAACCATATAACATGGATCACACAAGGAATGCATTGTTCATTCCTAATGCAACTGCACAAGGAACAGAAGGTGTATACCTAGTGGATCAATTCGAAAAGAGGAATAATAGCTCGGGAAAAGAATACCCGATTGCTAAACAACGAACTGTATCAAATGCGGGAGACTCACAAACGCAACAGCGAACATGGCGCCTGCCAGTTTTAACATAAATCTAACAATAAACCGTTTGGCTTTCATCCAATGATGCACGAAGAACGTTGGAGACACCAACAATCACAACCTGTGAATTCCACCGGAATAAAAACAGAAACGAAATCATAAATGCTCTGAGGATCGAGGTTTATGAAAGAAAACGTCATGTAATACAAGAAAACTGGTATAACACTACATGAGTGAATAGCCAGAAACCAATGATCAGAGGAAGCACTACATATGTGTAGTAGCTCAACCTCAACCGACAACAAGTCGGAGGAACTAAGAGAGTAGTCATAGAAGTATACAGCAGTATGTACAATAGATTTCCAGAAACTAGATAGAAAATCTGTAAGACAATCAGTTCAGGTACCGTAAGAGATACCACACGCTGGTAGAAAAACTGTATATCTCAAGATAAAACAGATAAGAAGTAGATGTGTAACACATTTGGAATAACAAAAGAGAGAATTAAGAACTAAAGTTATTAGGGTCACGCAGCAAAAGCTAGTGGGCCCTAGAGAAGAGGTTTGATACACCTAGTAAGTACAAGAAAAGGGCTATCAATGCCTTGAAGCCTAATAGGAATTCTTGGTGCAGGGACAAAACCGTTAGTATGGTTAAGACCCTTTTGACCAGAATACATTGAATAATAGACCGAAGGGAAGCTAAAACGCTTTAGGATACCTGAATTGAGTGAACCAGTGTTCAATAATAACATATGGTAGATTACATGGGCGTAATCCCTTTTAAGGGCGGTAGAGCGAAAAACCGCTTAATGTAAGTTTCATGTATTAAACACGTAAACCATAATGTGCATAGCACAAATAGGAATTGTTTGATGATTGGTATGTATGTTACATAAACATATGCACCATTCATAGCCTGGTTATGGGTATTGCGCACAAGTAATGCGAATATTATGTATATAAAAATATACCTATCTTGCTAATTCGTGTGTGAGTATACTGTAACACCCCTACCGCTAATACCGTCATTACCGTCCAAACTCCTCATACTTCCGTATTCACGCAGCGGATAGTTACTTACACAACGAAGGGTGATACAATGCCGTTAGCCACCCATGTGACTAACAAGGCTTACTACTAAATACAACATCGGTCTGATGGACCGGAATATCCGAGTACTACACAAATACAATACATACTCCAATTACCAATCAAGTACTACGATTTCCCATTCAATACAATGCTCCATAAATACAATACAACATACCGAGTTTACTAAGATCCAAATACAAATACAATAATTCTTTCAAGTTCATACATACTCACTATGAGTCTACCATCTACCCATTCCTCACAAGCTACTTACTTTCTAAGTACAAAGGGATGTGTACCACTTGGCACACTTATATCGAAGGCTATAAGCCTTATACCGTTCATTGCTAACTACACTACTTTTCTAGCTATCTAAGCGTAGCCGCCAGTCTCCTACCATGGCCATAACTGCTTCGATACCTGTACAATAAAAACATTGCCCATAGGGGCTCAGCTTATGCTGCATATGACTACCGTATACCCCGTGTACTAGCAAGGGTACGCCGACTACTTAGGTCGAATACATGCGATTCATTTCATTCATACATACATACTTACATGCTTTCATACATAATACTACAATACTACACAAGGAATACATACATACACTTCAATACATACAAGGAAGACAATATAAGTCAACCGATACATACTTACCTTCACTGAAATACGCATACACAATACTTGTTAGCTCCTTTTATCCACCCAGGTTAATCGGGTGGAGATTACTCTTTACTCGGGGTCAATGACTTACACCAGCCAAGACAATTACTCATACATACTTTACTTACTTACTTACTCAAGTCAAGTCGTAGTGACCTCCGGGCAGGGACTACACCGTTCCACCACTGGGCTTTACTGTGGCTCACTAATCCAGGATGCTACCCATTTAAGGGGTTTGGGACGTGGAAAAGATTAAAAGCCAGGAATCGGGTCCAACCTCTTGTGTCTCCTCATCCTCACGCGTGGCCGAAACTATATCGAACTTCTACTCAATCCAATTTACTCAATACTTATGTTAGGAGTTAGGTAGTTAAGAATTAGTAGAAGTCAACACATCCAACCACACAAATACACTACAAGGTACATATACACTTCATCTTCATCCATCATTTCATGAATTATACAAACTAAATGTTCAAGAAAATATAGCAAGAACAAATATAAACAAGCACAAGTAGGTGCATTAAAGTTTGATTTGTGCATTTATCTTATTAAGGTGAACAAATAAGCACACAAATTGGGGTAACCAGGTTAGGATACAGAGCATGAAGAAATCATACCGTTCACCGTTGACTTGGACTCACCAACTTTCCTTTGGTGTTCAACTATTCGAATACTATAACATATATAGAATCGGGCAGTTAATTATTTATAATTAACCTTACTCATTACATTTCTAAGGTTTCTCGGTTTACACTTACTAATTCCTTACATATCAAATTCATCCACATAAGTTACTTACTTCTCATTACTTCCCAAGCTTGTTTATACCCTTAATGACCATTAAACATCATTAATCAAATCTTAATTACCTTATAATACCATTACCATTAAAATCCCCATCATTAGAATGCTTTAAAACACATTTTGGTGAATTTTTGGGGTCGTCCGGGTTTGTGTCAGGGGTTACAAACCCGGACAATCTCTTCAAAGACATTTCTGTCAAGTTTTTAAGGTGGTCCGGGTTTGTGTACTTGTTTGCAAACCCGGACCATCCTTCGGCGAGAGTTTCTGTCAAGTTTTTGAGGTGGTCAGGGTTTGTGTACTTGTTTGCAATCCCGGACCATCCTTCAGCGAGAGTTTCTGTTGCGTACTTGTTTGCGTAGTTGTTTGTTTACTTGTTTGCGTACTTGTTTGTGTACTTGTTTGCAAACCAGTACGAATTCAGTCTAATGCAAATTTACAGTTTTTAAGCTCTGTTCTCACTTCAATCCTTTGCCTATTTCTTTGCCAATATTCCCACATGAACTCTAGCATGTTTTAGCACTAAATCAACACTCTAAACTCCCTTAATTCATTCCTTAAACTCATCACCCATTTCTTGGTTTCCTTACACCATTTTTCTTATTGTAATGCTCCTAACGCTCTATTACAGATTTTGCTCTTCCTCTCTTCTAACCCAATGGTTCTTTCATTGCATTATTTCCATTACATTCTTCCCAAGTCTTACCCAATACAACCTTCCTTCCAAATATAGTTTCCAAGGTGACTAACTATTCCATCAAACTCCAAAACACACCTAGTTCAACCTAGGTTATTTCTTCTCCTTAAGACACTTAAGTCACTAAGTTTTCTATAGAATTTTTGATTGAGATTCCCGTATAATTGTATCATTCTCCCACACATTCAGCTCATCCACATTGATCCCAATTTCCACCTTACTTCAAGCACTAGCCACACATTAAATTTCCTGCACATATACTCTCATTCAACTAGGCTCCAAGGCATTTATTCAATAATGTAAATCAACCTAAATACTCTGTTTCCTTTCCTACCATTACAGTAGCAGTACACTATGCCAAGGCAATATACTTATTCATACAAAAACCTTAAAAATATGTACAAGGTAATTCATTACCTTAAGTATCTTAAATCCTTTTTCCTTTCTCTCCTTCTTTCTTTCTTGTTCCTCCTTCATTCTTTGTTCTTGTTTTCTTGTTTCTTGATTTTAACTAGGCCAAGCTACAGCCACATTCCAAGGAGTACACACACAAAGCTAGTAATTTTTTTTCTAACTGAAGAATCAAACCCTAACTTATAAGAGAACACTTAAAAGTCTTAGGAAGTATTACCTTGAACTTCTAAATGATGGTTTGACTAGAAAAATGGCAATGCTTCAGCTCCCCTTTTGAAATGCCAAACTGGCTGAACAATGGAACATGGGAGTTCAACGTGGGTTTTTGATTTTATAAGGGAAAGGCTAAAAAATGAGGGCTTTTTGAGTCCTTTTCTTACCTTATAACAACAATAAGAAGATGGAGCTCGAAATGACCACCTTCAAGCTCTAAAAACGGTTGCACCCACGGAAATAAAGTTGGAGATTTTCAATTTTTGAGAGATGGAAAACGATCTCTAAAGCAAGGGGAATTCAACGGTATATTTTTTGTAGGATTTGGAGGTGATTTGGGCTTTCAAATATGGAAGGGAATGGATCTGCTATGAGGGGTATTTCTAAATCGCCATGGTTGCTGGAGGTGGAAGAAGAGAGTTCAGAGAGGGGAAAAATGTGAGAGAAGAATGAGAGTTAGGAGAGAGAGTTTTACTTTTTACTTTTCTAGTTTTATTTTTTTTGTCTTTTTGTGCATAAAGTGAAATAAGAGAGGGGAGTGTGGGCTGGCACAAAACGTGCCCCTTTTACAAATTAAGGCCGGCTGCCTACATTACAAGTGGGGATTGAAATTTTGCTTTATTACATTTTCACCCCACAACTTCCCGGTTTTTACACTATTCACTCCCGGAACCCGTTTTCCGGAATTTTCTCGTTTAATTAATTTTATTGGTTCTAGACCTTCATTAATGTTTAATAATGACTATTTGATTGACTAAAATTATTACGGGTCTATTTAACTCACTGAAAGTCATGTTTTCCCGGTTTCCTCGAAAAACGCGCTTTAAGGTTCATTTATGGTTTTAATCCATTTTATGGATCCGTTTTCTTCGGGAATTGTTCCCACATGTTAATTTAGGCATAATTAAGCCTAAGGAACCCACCTAGGATCCTAGTCAAGGTCATATAACTCCTACGGTTATGTAACACTCGGTTTTACATTTTTCAATTTTTAAGCATTTTCATCTCTTCTCTTGGGTTTATTTTTCCTTACCAATATTACTTAGGCGCTATTAGGCCCTCAAATACATATTAGGATAATTTTATTCACTGTATTTAAGTCCGGGGTATTTCAATCTACCCCCCTTAAGAAACTTTGTCCTCAAAGTTGTTCAAGGTTATAGGATTACTATACTTACTCATTCGTGCATGTCTAATGCCAAAGTCATACATTCCTCCTCCTTAAAATTTCCCAAATCCATTACTCAAGGTTTCTACATACCATACCATTCAAATGTACAATAATTACTCCAATCCGCATTACTACCAACCATCTGGTTCCACATTACAAAATTTATACATACATACATACATACAGTGCAAAGCTATCCCCAAAGCAATGCAATACACATTACAATCCCGCAGGCACTCCGGTCATCTAGACACAGGACTCCTCTATGTCCTGCTGCCCTTGGAATAATACAATATGATATACTAGCACCGTTCTCCGGTATAAGCTTCCAACAAGTTCTCAGTCTCCAGTCTAAGGGAAATCCTTTCACAACCGCTAATTGGGAATCTTCCTAAAACACAACAACTCCAAATTCCAATTTATGTTTATTACATATATCCTATGCGTGATTCTTATGACCACTTAAGGGGAGCTTCAAGAATCATTCAACCCTTGATCTGATCAGTGTTGAACTATCTTTCCATCCCAATTTATGTTCGGTTTCCCTTGATCTGATCAGGATCAAGTTCGACTTCCCACATCAATTTCAAACAATCAAACAATTCAGTTATTTTCATTTTCTATCTTTTTACTCTTCCTAGTCATAATTACAAATTCATACAACTCCAAAGGATGGAATTCAGTCCATCAATCATTCTCAATCTACTTCCCAAAAACTTTACTTCGAGATTCAATGCCTACGACCTCATTTCATCGCCTTTCACTACTTTCATCCATTACTCTCCATCATCTCAAATATTCTAGCTAAGGAATACGATACTTACAGAATCCAATCGTCCTCAATTTGCTTCCAATAATATACTTAGGAATACACTACTCATGGACTTCATTCATCAACTACTCTCAATCATTTTGTGCTATTTCTTTAAAGGGTACAATACATGTGGAGCTCCATCCACTGCTCATTCTCAATTGTCTCAAAACATCTTCTAGGTTCTACATTGGCTTTATACCGACTCATGCATCATAATGCCATGTCTAAATTCAAATAGACATACACTATAGGGATTATCATTCCCAAGGAGTGTCTCTACTCCTCTTTACTAATACTCTTATACTGAGGTTACAAGATAGGTATATTCACCCTATGGTATTCGCATCTCTCGTGCCTAATTACCACAGTTACAATATGAATGAATATGTATGTTTATTTAACATAAGTACCAATCATCAATTCGATTCTCATTTGCGCTATGCCTATTTTAGTTTATGTGTTTTATGCATGAAACTTACATTAAGCGGTTTTCGCTCTACTCCTCTTAAAAGGGATTACGCCCACTTAATCTACAATATGTTATTATTGAACATTAGTTCACTCAATTCGGGCACTCTGAAGCATTTTAGCTTCCCTACGGTTTATTATATGATGTACTTTGGTCAAAGGGTCTTAACCATACTAATGGTTAAGTCCCTGCACCAAGAATTCCTATAGGAGTTTATTTAACTCATAATTAATTCGATTCTAGCCTATCAGCCTTCAGGGCATTGATAGCCATTCTCTCATACTTACTAGGTGTATTAAACCTCTTAGTTAGGGCCCACTAGCTTCTGCTACGCGACCCTGATAACCTTAGTGCTTAATTCGATCTTTCGTTATTTCTTGATGTGCTACTCATTGCCTTTTTCTCCCTCTATTGTGGGAATAAGATTTACTAACAAGTGTGGTATTCTTTTACCGTGCTTGAACTCAATGGGTTTAGATTTATAATTAGCTCTCTAGCAATCTATTATACATACTATTCATACTCCCACGATTATTCACTAAGTTCCTCCGACTTATTGTCGGGCGAGGTTAAGTCACTGCTTAGTTGTAGTGCTTCCTTTGTTATCAATAGCTTCTGAATTATACCAGTTCCTCTGGTTCAGTACAAGTGTTCTCCGCTTGTATGACCTTGCATTTTCTATGCGTTGGTCCTAGTGACTTTCTTAAGTCTCCCTTCACCTTTTTATTCCATTGGAATTCACATCTTGAGATTGTTAGTGTGTTTTACACTCTTCGTGCCTCCTTGGCCTTAGGTCGCACGGTTGTTGCTAAGCTTTTGCTTAACTAGCTTCTGCCCTAATCGTTGCTGAAACGAAGGATTTACTACGATTTACATTTTCCATATTCCTAGCTATCACACTAGATCATTAGCTGCACAAGTGCGATACCAAAACACTCAGTCATACAGAGTGTAGAGGCGTAAACGCTTGGCAGTAAATCTCTTATGTGATCGCAATAGGAATAAATACTTCTGCCGGTCATCTCGTATTTACAACTCCATGTCATTGTCTAACTACTTCCTCATAGTGGTCGCTTGTTGTGCACCATATTCTTACTCATTATACAGCATCATTTTCACCGTCCCTGTTAATGTGGTAGTTTATCTTTACTTATTGCCATTGTCGTTGGCACCATTTCCTTATGGTGTGAATACACCGAGGGTTTCCTATGTTCGTGTGTATGACAGTTGTCGTGGCATACCGCAATGTTATTATCTTCCCAATGTGAAGATGTTTTATTTCAATTTAGGTATCATGTGCAGGTTAGCTTACCTCACATTACTTCATCATTTATGATATAATTTGCCAAATATCTTGGTTGACCAAGGATGAAGTGATCTGTTGGATCACTAACTCCTTTGGCTTTGGTCATTCGATGTCAAAATGTGTATTCACATTGAATGATTTGACGCTCACTTCCTTATAAATCCTGGCATTGGATATAAGTCCGGCTGTGCAGTTTTACTTTTGTATGTACAACACCGGGACATCCCAAGGGATTCAAGGGTTTGCTGGTCCCGTTCTCCAACTGAAGAGTACTCTATTACTGATAAGTGAAAGTTCTTGTTGAGGGGTTTGTTTCCACTCATAAGTCTCATGACTATGTTAGTCTCTACTTATGTACTTCCGCCATTGACACAATGGTTCACCATATGTTTGGTTGTATATGGAGTATACTTACTCATTCAAGTCTCTATGCTCTTTAAGCGTTATGCTTCTACAGTCCGCATTATACACTTTCTATGTTTGTTTCTAAACCAACCCATCTTTGGTCTTCACAGTTGCTCTCAAAGCCTCTTTAGGCGTAGTGGTTTGGAAATCTCATTTTCTTATTCGATTGTCTCTTGGCAAAAATCACATGCAAGCTTTGTTATTATGGTAGGTGGAAGCCTTTTCTAAGAGTTCACATCATCACCGCATTGGTGGTGTTCGGTTAACGAGAGGTGTCTTCCGTCTGGTTTCTCGTAGTGTCCAAGTGAGGGCTAGAGCGGGGTTGTCATCATCAAAATTCCTATGCCTTTGTGCTACCATTACCACAGAAGGCATAAAAGGTAATTAGAAGTCTCGTCAACTGTATACTGGGCTGATGCTCCAGAGACAGTGACACTGAGGTAGCCATTACTCCAAGCCACTCATTATGTTGAGTTCTAATTGAGTGGTTCGATTTTCGTTCTGCTCATTGTAGGGAATAACATTTCTCTTCGCCATTCCTGGCATTTCTTCTCATCATTTAATGTGGGTTTGTAACCATTTAAATCTACATGACGTAGTTGGTTCATGGATTTTAAGCCTTATTGCTGCAAGGTATGCTCCTTGCAGGCTGTTTATACATGTTTCCACCTCCTTGTATGCCATCATAGGGTTGGAGGTATTTACTGGGCTCCATGGCAAGGTCCTTTCATTACGCTTCCGCCCATGGGAGGCCCCTTAGACAATCTGGCCTTAATCGGTGCCTCTTAATGATTTAGGGTATTTCCCGTCAGGTGAAATCCTTTCGGTGTTCTAATTGGCTCCCGTGTTCTTATCACGACACCTCGTACAACTGTTGTTAATCCAGACACCCTTCACGGATTGCTCCTGGGTGTTGTTAGGTTACGCTGTTACATCCGGCTAATGTTTATGATATGTTGTGTCCACCATACCGCCTTGTGGTATCGTATTTGAGCTATCCCCCTTTAGGGTTATAACGTCTCCCGTTCTTGGGTAGACTGTTTATACCTCCTCCTAGTGTTCTTGAATAGGTTCAGAATTCTCTCTAATGATGGATTATACTTCATGGTAATCTTGTGATTGCTCTTGGGAACTCCGTCCCATCTGTTGAGCATTGTTGTGTCCACATTAGGCATTTGCCTTATGGTGTTTAGGCTGGGTATCCCTTACGGCTGTTATGTATATGCTTGAAGTTCTTGAGACATATCCAATGTCTATACCTACTAGTTAGTGCTCTTTGCACTACTTAGTTCTCATTCCTTATCTTCAGATGGATTCTCTTAGTTCTTTTATGCTTATTACTTAGCTGAGTTCCTTCTCCTTGATCGTCTGCGGTGTCCAGCTGTTCTGCTTGAACTTACTTATGGTCCGTAGAACGGAATTGACTACTTCTCGTGCTTGAACTAACATACGTGGGGTACCTTATTGATACGTTACCACTTACCTGACTATTTGTCAGGCCCACAAGCTCCTTCGGAGTGCGGTCGTCCCACATCCCGTATTTGGGTACACTCGTAGTGCTCGCCACATGCCTAGGTGAAGTATTCTATTGTCAACTCCTCTTGTATCATTCTATGATACTCACCGTAATTCTGTTGGTTTGTTTTTTTTTAAATCCAAGGTTTAAAAGAAGGGTTGTGGTTTTGAAAGAAAAGGTTTGGGTTTTAAAATTGTAGTTCGGTGTTAAAAGAGGTTCTTCATGGCATCGCCATGTTCGAGGTCTTGACCAAGTCTAGCTTCCCGATGACTGGCATGTCCTTAGTACAATGGTCGGGCCGTCAGGCCTTTCCAAGTTTTCATTCTTCCGGTTTTTAGGATTTGTGATCCTGTAGTTGCTTCATTGCAGTCACGGTACATTACTATGTACTTGTGGTGTGTTCGGGTTCCTCTACATGCATGTTCTAGTTCTTACTGCACTTGTCGTGGCAACTGCGTGGTACTGGTGGTTTTTGGGTAGACCTATACCGATCGCAGTATGGTTTCCACTCGTATTTGGTAGACTTGTCGACTCTTCCTTGGATATGTTGATTTATGTTTGGGATACTTGATCCTTTAGGTAACTTCTCAGTGATCTGGACATGGCTGTCGTAGATCTGGGTACTTCTCAAATCCTGGGAGATTCCTATTTATTTGGTTTTGCGTTTTTCCTTGCTGCTCGTTCCCACACGTTTACCGTGGTTATTGAGCCTGAACTAGTTTAGGCACTACTGATGTAGTCCTGTCGAATTTGTATTCCGTGAATGTGCTCGTAGTTGTGTAAGCATACTGGCCAGGTATTGTAACCTCTTTGGCGTTGTAGTTTTGGAGTTAACCATTCCCGACTATGTCCTTAGTCGGCTAGCATACCGTTCGTGGTGTTATTTAGCTATTACTGTCCCGTAGACTTATATCTTAGGTTCTGTTACTGCTCCTTCTTCTGCTTTGTTGCACGCTTAGTGCTTCTTTTCGTGCTGCTGGTTGACTAGCTAGGTTTCGCGACTGCTAAGCATGTCGCCCCATGCTGTTGTATGTTGCAGCCTCCTTATGGTTGGAGTGCTCATTCTACCGCTATTAAGTGCGGGTATCGTTGTTCAACCGGGAACCATCTTCGAGACTTCCAATTCTTGGAATCTACTATATGTTGGTTCATGTTTACCGTACGGTGACTTCACAACGGCCAGATCGGGTTTCCCCGAGTATGAGAGGACTTTCCTTCTCTCTGGCATTCTTTCCTAAGTTATACAATGGGGATGCGGTGGGCGGGACTGATATTGTAGGTATCCGGTACACACCGGGAGTTCCTATCTAGCGTATCTCTAACGCTATCCCTCAGCCCTTAGCCCTAAGCTTCTAATTCCTAACTCGGTATTTTCTAAACTCGGTACTTCCAGTCATCAGAGCGATACTTCGCTCTGATACCACTTTTTGTAACACCCCTACCGCTAATATCGTCATTACCGTCCAAACTCATCATATTGCCGTACTCACGCAGCGGATACTTACTTACACAACGGAGGGTGATACAATGCCGTTAGCCACCTATGTGACCAACAAGGCTTACTACTACATACAGCATCGGTCTGATGGACCGGAATATCCGAGTACTACACAATTACAATACATACTCCAATTACCGATCAAGTACTACAATTTCCCATTCAATACAATGCTCCATAAATACAATACAACATACCAAGTTTACTAAGATCCAAATACAAATACAATAATTCTTTCAAATTCATACATACTCACTATGAGTCTACCATCTACCCATTCCTCACAAGCTACTTACTTTCTAAGTACAAAGGGGTGTGTACCACTTGGCACACTTCTATATCGAAGGCTACAAGCCTTATACCGTTCATTGCTAACTACACTACTTTTCTAGCTATCTAAGCGTAGCCGCCAGTCTCCTACCATCGCCATAACTGCTTTGATACTTGTACAATAAAAACATTGCCCCTAGGGGCACAGCTTACGCTGCATATGACTTCCGCATACCCCGCGTACTAGCGAGGGTACACCGACTACTTAGGTCAAATACATGCGATTCATTTCATTCATACATACATACTTACATGCTTTCATACATAATACTACAATACTACACAAGGAATACATACATACACTTCAATACATACAAGAAAGACAATACAAGTCAACAGATACATACTTACCTTCACTGAAATAAGCATACACAATACATACACAATACTTGTTAGCTCCTTTTATCCAACCTGGTTAATCGGGTGGAGATTACTCTTTTACTCGGGGTCAATGACTTACACCAGCCAAGACCATTACTCATACATATTTTACTTACTTACTTACTCAAGTCAAGTCGTAGTGACCTCCAGGCCGGGACTACACCATCCCACCACCGGGCTTTACTGTGGCTCACTAATCCAGGATGCTACCCATTTAAGGGGTTTGGGCCGTGGAAAAGATTAAAAGCCAGGAATCGGATCCAACCTCTCGTGTCTCCTCATCCTCACGTGTGGCCGAAACTATATCGGACTTCTACTCATTCCAATTTAGTCAATACTTACGTTAGGAGTTAGGTAGTTAGGAATTAGTAGAAGTCAACACATCCAACCACACAAAGATACACTACACACATACACTTCCATACCAAGGTACAATACATTACACAAATACACTACAAGGTACATATACACTTCATCTTCATCCATTTATTTCATGAATTATACAAACTAAATGTTCAAGACAATATAGCAAGAACAAATATAAACAAGCACAAGTAGTGCATTAAAGTCCGATTCGTGCATTTATCTTTTTAAGGTTATCAAATAAGCACACAAATCGGGGTAACCAGGTTAGGATACAGAGCATGAAGAAATCATACCATTCACCGTTGACTTGGACTCACCGACTTCCCTTCGGTGTTTAACTATTCGAATCCTATAACATATATAGAATCAGGCGGTTAATTATTTATAATTAACCTCACTCATTACATTTCTAAGGTTTCTCGGTTTACACTTACTAGTTCCTTACAAATCAAATTCATCCACATAAGTTACTTACTTCTCATTACTTCTCAAGCTTGTTTATACCCTTAATGACCATTAAACATCATTAATCAAATCTTAATTACCTTATAATACCATTACCATTAAAATCCCCATCATTAGAATGCATTTAAACACATTCTGGTGAATTTTTGGGGTGGTCTGGGTTTGTGTCCGGGGTTACAAACGCGGACCATCTCTTCAGAGACGTTCTGTCAATTTTTTAAGGTGGTCCGGGTTTGTGTACTTGTTTGCAAACCCGGACCATCCTTCAGTGAGAGTTTCTGTCAAGTTTTTGAGGTGGTCCAGGTTTGTCTACTTGTTTGCAAACCCGGACCATCCTTCAGCGAGAGTTTCCGTTGCGTACTTGTTTGTGTACTTGTTTGTGTACTTGTTGGCGTACTTGTTTGCGTACTTGTTTGCAAACCAGTACGAATTCAGCCTGTTGCAAATTTACAGTTTTTAAGCTCTGTTCTCACTTCAATCCTTTGCCTATTTCTTTGCCAATATTCCCACATGAACTCTAGCATGTTTTAGAACTAAATCAACACTCTAAACTCCCTTAATTCATTCCTTAAACTCATCATCCATACCTTGGTTTCCTTACACCATTTTTCTTACTGTAATGCTCCTAACCCTCTGTTACAGATTTTGCTCTTCCTCTCTTCACTAACCCAATGGTTCTTTCATTGCATTATTTCCATTACATTCTTGCCAACTCTTACCCAATACAACCTTCCTTCCAAATATAGTTTCCAAGGTGACTAACTATTCCATTTAACTCCAAAACACACCTAGTTCAACCTAGGTTATTTCTTCTCCTTAAGACACTTAAGTCACTAAGTTTCCTACAGCAATTTTGACAGAGGTTCCCCTATAATTGTATCATTCTCCCACACATTCAGCTCATCCACATTGATCCCAATTTCCACCTTACTTCAAGCACTAACCACACATTAAATTTCCTGCACATATACTCTCATTCAACTAGGCTCCAAGGCATTTATTCAACAATGTAAATCAACCTAAATACTCCATTTCATTTCCTACCATTACAATAGCAGTACACTATACCAAGGCAATATACTTATTCATACACAAACCTTAAAAATCTGTACAAGGTAATTCAATACCTTAAGTCTCTTGATTCCTTTTTCCTTTCTCTCCTTCTTCCTTTCTTGTTCCTCCTTCCTTCTTTGTTCTTGTTTTATTGTTTCTTGATATTAACTAGGCCAAGCTACAGCCACATTCCAAGGAGTACACACACAAAGCTAGTAAATTTTTTTCCAACTTAAGAATCAAACCCTAACTTATAAGGGAACACTTAAAAGTCTTAGGAAGTATTACCTTGAACTTCTAAATGAGGGTCTGACTAGAAAAATGGCAATGCTTCTACTCCCCTTTTGAAATGCCAAACCGGCTGAACAATGGAACATGGGAGTTCAATGTGGGTTTTTGATTTTATAAGGGAAAGGCTGAAAAATGAGGGCTTTGAGTCCTTTTCTTACCATAGAATAACAAGAAGAAGATGAAGCTCCAAATGGCCACCTTCAAGCTCCAAAAACGGTTGCACCCATGGAAATGAAGTTAGAGATTTTCAATTTTTGAGAGATGGAAAACGATCTCTAAAGCAAGGGGAATTCAACGGAATATTTTTTGTAGCATTTGAAGGTGATTTGGGCTTTCAAATATGGAAGGGAATGGAGCTGCTGTGAGGGGTATTTCCAAATCGCCATGGTTGCTGGAGGTGGAAGAAGAGAGTTCAGGGAGGGGAAAAAAACGTGAGAGAAGAATGAGAGTTAGGAGAGAGAGTTTTACTTTTTACTTTTCTACTTTTATTTTTTTGTCTTTTTGTGCATAAAATGAAATAAGAGAGGGGAGTGTGGGCTGGCACAAAACATGCCCCTTTTACAAATTGAGGCCGGCTGCCTACATTACAAGGGGGGATTGAAATTTGGCTTTATTACATTTTCACCCCGCAACTTCCCGGTTTTTACACTATTCACTCCCGGAACCCGTTTTCCGGAATTTTCTCGTTTAATTAATTTTATTGGTTCTAGACCTTCATGAATGTTTAATAATGACTATTTGATTGACTAAAATTATTACGGGTCTATTTAACCCGCTTAATGTCATGTTTTCCCGGTTTCCTCGAAAAACGCACTTTAAGGTTCATTTGTGGTTTTAATCCATTTTATGGATCCGTTTTCTTCGGGAATTGTTCCCACATGTTTATTTAGGCATAGGTAAGCCTTTGGAACCCACCTAGAATCCTTATCAAGGTCACATAACTCCTACGGTTATGTAACACTCGTTTTTACATTTTTCTCTTTTTAAGCATTTTCTTCTCTTCTCTTGGGTTTATTTTTCCTTACCAATATTACTTAGGCGCTATTAGGCGCTCAAATACATATTAGGATAATTTTAATCACTATATTTAAGTCTGGGGTATTTCATATACAAGTGGAAAGGTGTAGAGAAACTCCTGGGGAAAGAGAATCCCTATAGTATGTGTGTCTAGCTGAGATTAGACATGGCATCGTGGTGCATGAGTCGGTATAAAACCGAGGTAGAACCTAGAGGAAATTGAGTTCCCTAGGTGATTAATTTGAGACAATTAAGAATGAGTAGTGGATGGAGCTCCACAAGTATTATATCCCTTAAAGACATCGTACGAAATGATTAAGAGTAATCGATGAATGGAGTCCATAAATAGTGTATTCCTAGGTAAGTCATTGGAAGTAAATTGAGGATGACTGAATTCCACGAGTATTGTATTCCTTAGTTAGATTATTTGAGATGATGGAGAGTAATGGATGAAAGTAGCAAAAGTCGATGAAATGAGCCCCTATAGGCATTGAATCTCGAAGTAAAGTATTTGGAAGTAAATTGAGGATGATTGATGGACTGAATTCCATCCTTGGAGATGTATGAACTTGTAATTATGACTAGGAAGAGTAAAAAGATAGAAAATGGAAATAATTGAATTATTTGATTGTTTGAAACTGATGTGGGAAGTCGAACTTGATCCTGATCAGATCAAGGGAAACTGAACACAAATTAGGGTGGAAAGATAGTTCAACACTGATGCTGATCACAACAGGGTCGAATGGTTCTTGAAGCTCCCCTCAAGTGGTCACAAGTAATCACGCATAGATAGATGTAATGAACATAAATTGGAATTTGGAGTTGTTGTGTTTTATAAAGATTTCTAATTAGTGGTTGTGAAAGGTTTTTCCTTCAGACTTGAGAATGAGGATTTGGTTGAAGCATATACCAGAGAACAGTGGTGGTGTGAAATACCCCAAACCTCGATATGTGGTTTAAATATCAAATTATGGTATGTAAAGGCTAAAAAAGTGCCTTAGTAACATCAGTGAACAATTTAGACCATAGTAAATGCAATAAAGCATTAAGACACAGTTTGAGCAAAAACATGCTCTAAGCTATGAGTGAACTTGGTTAGGACCCAAAGAGCCTACCAAGACTTGATAACATTTAATTATGATTTAATAAGGCTAAATAAGTCCTTAAGAAACTTTGGTGGACAGTTAAACCAAATAAAACAAGAAAATACCTTAAAGTCAATATGAGCAAAAATGTGCTCTAAGCTTGGGATGAATGTGTATAAGACCTAATGGTCATACCTATACCTTATTTATATGTTAATGAACATATTAAATCCATTACTAAAGAAAACCAAGCTTGAAAACAAGTTAAAACACAAAATGTGCTTTAAGGAGTCTTAAAGCACGTTTTTTGAAAAATGTCTTGTAAATGAGTTTGAATGGCTAAATGTCCATCATTACTCTTTAATTAACATGTGTACTATATAGTATCACATTGGGTGGCCATATTAGTGGGAATCAAAAATTTCACTTCTATGTGCCTTGATTTGATGAATAGTAACTTTTATAAGCTAGTTTGTAACATGTGATGTTATAAGTAATTAATGAGTCACAAAGACCAAACTACCCCTAAGTATATTATGGGGGCCGGTTTTTAGTAAGTGAGTCATCACCATGTAAAATAATTAAAGGAAGGAAGGAAAAGAAAGTAAAAGAAGAAAGTTACTTTAGTACATAAATATCTTCTAAAAGTAGACTCCAATCTTCATTCTCTCATTTCCTCCAATTCCCACCGTCTTCTACCTTCCTTCTTTCTCTCTTTTACGATTTGCCATAGCACCACACAAGAACTCCATCTTTGAATGCTTGTAACTCCTAGCTCATGGTCCAAATTCAATTTCAAGACCACCATTCTCTTTTAAGCCAAGCTCTACAATCTTGTCCTTTCAAAACTTCAAAACCCTCATTTCGGTGCCAAGAGAAACCTCCATGGGAAGAGCTTGAGCTCATCTTTTCATGCCTTGACATTCTCCTTTGCTTCAAGGTAAGGAAACTCAAAGAAAAATCAAGTTTCCTTCATGTTTTGTGTTGTCCGAAAATTCACCTCACCATGGTGTATTTATCTTGCTTGTTTAGCTTCATTCGAACCTTCCAAGGGCTTGGTGGAGTCTTCTCTTGATATATATTCAAGCTCTCTTTCCATTCCAAGGTAAAACAATCATGTTAATACCTTAAGATATATATGTAACTAGGGTTTACAATGAGATAAGCTTAAAGCTTATATACTCATTTCAATGTTGGTATATTGTTTAGTTGTTGGCAAGGAACCAAATGCCCTACCGGTTTCACAAGGAACAAGAAAGAAATTTGTGAGGAAAAGAGGTAAACAAGCTATCTCAATGTAGTTTAAATGCCTTAGGAAAATGAGCTTGATTTGCTTAATAAAATACCTAAGGAGCCAATGGCAAATGAGCTAGTAAATGCTCTCAAGGAGTTTATTAAAGGAATATGTATTGGTGTATGTATTTGCAGGTCAAAGGCATTATTTATGTGGGAAATTCAGTGTTTAAGGTTATGCAATTTAAGGGCCTAAGAGCCATGTTATTTAAGGGCCTAAGTGCCAAGCAATTTAAGTTATGCACTATATTGTGATGTAGTGCTTAATGTGTGAAGTTTGTGTATAAAATGTGTTTGATGGATTTTAGGTGTTCTTGGATGAAATAAGGTAGAAACCTAAGTGTTTGGATGTGGGTATATACTAGAGAAGCTATGGCCAAATTTGGGAAATGTGTAAGAAGTTCTAAGTGTGGTAAGTGAGTTTTGGTGAACTAGGAATTGTTAAGGAAGAATACATGCATTAAGGTGTACTAAGGTGCTATAAGGATTTAGGCATTATCTTGGGGGAGTTTGTTTAAGGTTTAGGTAATGTTGATGTTCAAGGAATAAATGAGGTTTAGGTAAGGTTTTGAGTAAGGAGTTTTAAGAAGTTGTGAAAAGGAGATTTAGTTAGTAAGAAAAGAAGTTGAGAGATGATGTTAAGGTGTAGAGGAAACACCTTGGTATAGTGGTCATTATAGGTGAAATACCACCTAGAGATCTTAAGGAGAAAACATTCCTAGTGTTAGGAATTTTGTTGAGATATAATAAAGGTTTAAGGAATTAGGAAAAATAGTTTGTGAGTGTTTAAGAATATCTTAAGGGTGTGTTTGAAGTGCCAAATGATGTTAGAATACATTAAGAGGCCTTAGGAGAGATTTGGTGATGATTTGGCAAAGTTTGGGTAAGATTAGAAGGCGACCGACCCAGGGGCCGACCCAGTTTTTGGGTCGGTCGAGCCTCTGTTAGGTGTTAGGGAAGTGTTCGGTGAAGGTCCGACCCAAAAGGGTGGGTCGGACATGGGTCGGTCGGTTAAGTTTCAAAGGAAGGAAAATGTTCGCACATGGACCGACCCAGAATGGTGGGTCGGACGTGGGTCGGACGGGCATGTTTGTAAGGAAGTAAAAGGGTTCTGTAATGGACCGACCCAGTTGTGGGTCGGACGGTGGGTCGGTCGGACCAAAAAATGGTTTAAGGTTATGAAATGTTATGTGATGATGGGGATTGGTAGGTCTGATATTATAAGGTTGTTAAGGACATGATAAGTGAGTTTTAATGGTGATTAAGTGGGTGAAAGGTTGTAATAAAATGTGAAAGTAAAACAAGTTAAAATGTAAAGTTATTTAACCAAGTTAACGGGGAAAAGTTATAAGCGTTAGACTTTAAACAAACATATTACCCCAATGTTAATGAAA
Source organism: Limonium bicolor (assembly GCA_023374045.1). Lineage (NCBI taxonomy): Eukaryota > Viridiplantae > Streptophyta > Magnoliopsida > Caryophyllales > Plumbaginaceae > Limonium > Limonium bicolor. Next base: position 275,220,355 of record CM041782.1, on the reverse strand, counting down.
ACACGTGTGATGTTAACAGTTGTTCGAGAATTGCTCGAGGAACATAAATGGACAGGATAAGTGGACTCCGGTGACAGGTATGGTTTTCTTGCAACCTGCGTCCTACCGGATTACACCGGCTTGTATGCCAATGTGTTTTTCTGTATGTTTGCCACGTTGTAAGATTAAACATGTAATGAGTTTACAGTAATTCATTTATGTGGCGTGTACAACTCCGATACCATTTAACCTCGAAAGTGTTAACCTTAGTTAACTGAGTCTAGGATCACATGAGAGTTCGGTATTCGGAGTAAACGACCCGTACCATGGGACGTACTAACCACGGCTATGCGTGCGTTAATTGTGTGATATGTGTATGTGAATGTAGGGATCTCCCTTGTATGTTTAACCCAGTTGTAATACTGTATGAGTTGTTATGTGACAGGCTCCATAGTGGGGTTCTAAGTATTGTCTAAAGTAAGTATGTACTAACAGTAGTGAGGAATCCGGTTTGGCCGGTCGCGCGTTGTTTGGGAAGGGTATCCTTCCTAGCCTTACCCTTCTCTTTGTTATGGTTGTTTCCCTCACGGGTTATGATCTCCCATTAGCTTACTCCAAAGCTTGGCTATTCTGACTTATGATCGGTTTAGGGGGAACATGTGTTTGTGTGGTGTGTTCGGGCCTCCAAACCCGAACCGCCTTAACTTAAGTTACTCGTCCAACTATTAGGACGGTAATGAGTGTTGTTGTTATTGTATAACGAGCTTATCATGAGACTGGCAACATTCTCTAGGCTCACCAGTGTGTAAACAATGTTCGGGTCGGTTCCTAAGCGAACCATTCCCGTTGTGTTATGTGTTGTTGTGATGCAATATCCATTGCGGTATTATGTTGTGTACGTGGAAACGTGCAAAGTGTTGTTAGGTGTTGTATGTAGTGTATGTCATATGTTGTAAAATGTGGAGTGTGTGGATCATGGATATGATTCCCAGTTTGTGATAAGAGGCGTTTAAGGATAACCCGATTTAAGGGTATGTGTCGTCTATTAAGGAAGTAGCTCCGTTGGAGGAGAAACACTCTAGGGATGATGAATACCATGGGTGACTTGTTAAGTAGGATGTATTATCCGATTGTTGAGCCCATTGAGGCGAAATGTTAAGTGTTGTGTGTTTATTGTCACATGCATGATTTAAATATAATCAACTGCATGCTAAGACGACAATTAGTTGTGCGTGGCCCGGTAGCATGTGGGCTGCGGGATTACCATACCAGCAAAGGTGCTGAGCCCCTTGGGGCCACCCCTTTCTCTTCTTTTCCTATTTCAGGTACGAAGTGCTGGAAGCCGTTCGAGAGTAGGACGGGTAGTCATTGTACATGGGTAAACATTTAAGTGTATATATATAGTAGGAGTAGTAAGTCCGATATTGTTGTCGGCATCAGTTTATAATACTCGGTATAGTTGATAAGGTGTATGTTGTTGTCGTTGTTGTTAATGGAAAGGGATAGTAATGTGTAGTCGCTCGGGAATTTAGCCCATCAGACCGGTACAATGTGTATGTATTAGCCTTGTTAGCCACGTGGGTGGCTAACGGCGTGTAACACCAACGAGTTAAGTAATGTGATGAGGTTGTTCTTCCGCTGCAGTTCATTGTAAGTATGTTAATGTTGGATGGGGTGTTACATGGTGTATCATGTTATGTTATTCCAAGGGCAGCGGGACGTAGAGAAGTCCGGTGTCTAGATGACCTCAGTGCCTACGGGATCGTAGTGTGTATTGCATTGCTTTGGGATAGCTTTGCATTGTATGTATGTATGAAACTTGTAGTGTAAAACCAGATGGTTGGTTGTAATGCGGATAGGAGTGATTGTAGTATATTTGCATGGTATAGCATGTAGTGACCTTGAGTAACGGATTTAGGAATTTGTAAGGATGAGCAATGTATGATCTTAAGCATTAGATATGTCTAAATGAGAGAAGATAGTAATCCCTCAACTTTGAACAACTTTGAGGGCAAAGTTCCTTAAGGGGGGTAGATTGAAATACCTCGAACCTAATTATAGTGATTAAAATTATTCTAATATGTATTTAAGGGCCTAAAGAATATTGGTGAAGGAAAAAAAACCAAAAGAAAAGAGAAAACGCTTAAAAAGTGAAAAATGTAAAAATGAGTGTTATATAGCCATAGGTGTTATGTGACCTCGACTAGGATCCTAGGTGGATTCCTAAAGCCTATTTATGCCTAAATAGTATGTAGAAACAATTCCCGAAGAAAACGGATCCATAAAATGGATTAAAACCACAGATTAACCTTAAAGCGCGTTTTTCGAGGAAACCGAGAGAACATGACTTTGAGCGGTTTAAATAGACCTGTAATAATTTTAGCCACATCAAATGTCTATATTTAGACAATAGTGAAGGTCTAGGACCATCAAAATTAATTAAATGGGAAATTTCCGGAAAACGGGTTCCGGTTAGTGAATAGTGCAAAAACGGGTAATTGTGGGCTGTAAACTGTAATAAGAACAAACTAATGGGATGTGAGTGTATGTGTGTGTCACGGTTCCATTCCCTCTCTCACACACTCTAATACACAAAAGACATAAAGAAATAAAATAAGATAAAGTAGAAAAGTACTACTTACCTTACTTTTGGAGATTCTCTCTCCTACCCATTCTCTACCCTCTCATGTACTACTCCCCCCCCCCCCCTATTCTCTGATTTCTATTCTTCCTCTTGGAGCTCCATCCATGGCGATTTGAAAAGCCAAACAAGACTCTATCTTCTTCTCCATCTTTGACCACTCAAATCTTCTCCAAAAATCACAAAATTTGTACCGTTGGAATCCTCTTATCAAGGAGAACATTCTCCTCTATTCAAAAATCGAAAACCTCCCATTCCATCTCCATGGGTATTCCTCATTTAAAGGTTTGAAACCACCATTAGGAGCCCCTCCTTCATCTTGTTGGTTTAAGGTAAAAAGAAATCATAAAATCTCTCATTTCTAGCTCCTATTTGCATTATAAGAATTCATAAAATGTGAGCTCTTGTTCCTTGTTGTTCCAGCCATTTTGGCTTCTTCTTGGAGATGAAAATATTGCCCTCTTGCAAGTCAAGAACTCTATCTAGTGAGTGAAAGGTAAAGTCACTCCTAAACCCTAAATATATGTTCCTAAGTTCTAAGGTAAATTTCTAAGGTTTTAAGTGTTAAATTAGATATTCATTAGTATCTTGGATATGGGATGTAGTTGTAACACCCCAAACACTGGCCTAGGTGTTAGGGATGTTACACGCCGCGTATTATTACACAATAACGCAAGGCTTTAATAATCGAACGCAAACAACGAAATAAAGGCCCAAACAGAAAACTTATATAAAAGTATAGTCAAAGTGATGTTGAAACATGTAACACCCCTACTACGCACTTAACAATAACTGAGATCGTAGCGGAAATAAACAACTAACAATAACTAAACGGTTTGGTGCTACAACGTCGTTAACCACCTACGCAGTTAACAAGGCAAATAAATACAAATGTACCGGTCTGATGATCAGACTCCCGAGCATTAGGTACTAACATCCATACGTATATACATTACCAACATACCGAGTATTTACATTACGACGAAACTATAAGCTGTAAACTGTGAACTGCCACTGTAACTGTCAACAACCGCCACTGTCAAAGTTAACGGTACCAAAATTTAACGCCATGGGAGCACAGGCGCATCCCGGGCTCAACATCCAAAAATAACCAAAAGTACTTAAAACTTAAGATCTAAAGCCATTCCGCTTCCTCGATCCTCATCCTGCAATATGAATATGGAGCCCCCGAGGGGGTCAGCAACCCTTGGCTGGTATGGTTAACGCGCAGCCCATCGGCTACCGGAATACGCGCAACTATTTGTCATGATAACATGGCATAGATTTTAAACAACAACATATATATATACATAGCATGGCAAGGAACATTGCATAGCACAACCAACACACAACATTACAAGAACGATTCCTTGTAGGAAACGAACCAACATAGTTAGATCACATGGAGAGCCTAGAGGATGTTGCCAAACTCATGCTAAGATCGTTACATAACTCGTTACTGTCCTGTTAGATTGAACGGATAACTTAATCCCAAGGTGTGTCGGATATAGTGATCCAAGCACACCGAACAAACATAGTATGCCCCTGTGGTCCGACGTGAGTTAGTAAAATAGCCTTGGATAAGCTAAAGGGAAAGTTGAAGACCAAAATGGAAAACAACCATAACATACAAAGAGAATCGAACCGGTTATGACATCGACTCCCATACTCACACGCGTGGCCGGAACTACCGGACTCCTCACTCCCCAGTTAGCACTTGTTAGAAATTCAACATCGAACTCAATAAACAAATCACATACAAGTGGTGAAGTCTTGTTAGACACACACAAGGGAAATGAGTCACACCTTAACGACATAGTAATATTAACAACTGTAAACTCATTACATGACTTAAGTCTTACAAGGTCATAAACACACAGAAAAAAAAAACAAACAACACACAAGCCGGTGTAAACCGGTAGGCAACAGACTGCAAGAAAACCATACCTTGGTCCTTGCTTCGACTGGTTTCCACCGTTGGAGAATCCTATACACATTTAGTAACGTCGGTTAATTAACGCACTAGTTCGTTGTTGACTTATTACTTCACATAACTAGTTATTTAATTTTCACACTTGTTATAACTTTTCACCCTTTTAATTGCCATTATAACCGCCTAACATGTCTTAGACAACCTTACATCATCATTACTAACTAATCACCATTTTTAGACAACGTTTTCTAACCTTAAACAAAAATTTTGGTCAACATAGTGGCATGTCCGAACTTGTGTCCGAGCTTCCCAAGTTCGGACGCAAGTCGAGACTCAAAGGGTGAAGCCAGACGTATGTCCGAACTTGTGTCCGAGCTTCCTAAGTTCGGACATAGGTCGAGGAAAATCAGGAAAAAGAGGTGGCGGTGTCCGAACTTCAAGGGTCGGACAGAAGTTCGGACACTGGCCGAGACTCAGAAAACTTAAACACAACAGGGCATGTCCGGACTTCCAAATTCAGACGGAAGTTCGGATGTGTAGGAAAATTCATTTTCTATCCTCTTAAACACTTGTTCATTTCTTACCAAAACTCCTAACACTTATAATGTTTTCTCCTTAGGTTTCTAAGTGGTGTTTCATGCCTATAATAACCATTATACCAAAGTATTTTCCTCTCCATTACAACATCATCTCCCAAGCATCTTTTCTTACAAACCAAATTTCCTTATGTCATTCTTGAAATCCCTTACAAGTTTATACCTTCTCCTTATTTACCAAAATTTGCATAAATCTCTACACACTCCAAAATGATTTTGGTGCATTCCAAAACACTCATTTGATTCCTACAATCTCTAAGATAATGCCTAAGTTCTTTTTGCACTCTAAAAACACCTTAATACCCTTTCTTTCCCTAGTAATACACCTAGTCACTTCTAACACTTCCTAGTTCAACAAAACTCATCTAAACACTTAAAACTTCTTATACATTACCTAATTTTTGACATGGGTTCTACTAACATCTTGCTACACCAAAACACATTGTTTTCACCATTAAACATCCAAGAACACTAAAATCCATCAAGAGCATTCTTATACACAAAACTTCACCCATTTAACACTACATCACAATATAGTGCATAATTTAAATTGCTTGGCACTTAGGCCCTTAAATAACATGGCTCTTAGGCCCTTAAATAACATGAACCATAAACACTGAATTTCCCACATAATATATGCCTTTGACCTGCAATTACACCCAACAATACATATGCCTTTTTAATATACCCTTGAGAGTATTTTTTTCTAAGTCATTTACCATTAGCTCCTTAAGTAGTTTTAATAAGCAATATAAGCTCATTTTTCCTTAGACATTACAAGCTACATTAGGTTAGCACATTTACCTCTTTTCCTCACAAACTTCTTTCTTGTTTCCTTGATTGAAAATCGGCAAGGATTTGGGATGGCTTGTCAACTTCTAAATAATATACAAGCAAGGTAATGAGTATTCAAGCTTCAAGCTTAGTCTCATTATAAACCATAGTCATATATATTGTCTTAGAACATTAAGATGATTGTTTTACCTTGAAAATGAAAGAGAGTTTGGATAGGTAGCAAGAGAAGACTCCACCAAGCCCTTTGGAGATTGAAATGAAGCTAGAACAAGCAAGGTAAACACACCATTAATGGTGTTTTCCGGACAACATAAAAACATAAAGGAAATTGAGTTTTTCTTTGAGTTTTCTTACCTTGAAGCAAAGGAGAACAATAAAATGTAAAAAGATGAGCTCAAGCCCCTCCCATGGCGATTCCTCTTGGCACCGAAATGGAGCTCTTGGAGTTTTGAAAGGATGAAGTTGAAGAGCTTGGTAAGACAAAGAGAATGGTGGTCTTGGTTTTTGATTTGGCAAAGGGAGCTAGGAGATACAAATGATTGAAGATGGTGGATGGTGGTGTGCTGTAGCAACCGTAAAAGAGAGCAAGAAGGAAGGTAGAAGACGGTGGGAACAAGGGAAATGAGAGAATGAAGAAGACTTAGCTAGTTTTAGATATTTGTAAGTTAAAAGCAAATAGTAACTTGCTTTATCATTTGTTATTTACTTGTTAATTAGCAAGGTGGTGACTCACCTCACAAAAACCGGCCCCCATTAGTTATCTAGGGGTGTTTTGGTCTTTGTTGACCAATTAAATTTCTTATATTGACTTATGTCATAAACTAGCTTAAAATAGTTACTATTCACCAAACAAGGCACATAATTGTGAAATTTTTGATTTCCCATTGATTTAGACTTCCTAGTGTGATACTAAGTAGTACACATGTTAATTAAAGAGTAATGATGGACATTTAGCCACTCAAAACCCATTTACAAGACAATTTTTCAAAAAATGTGCTTTAAGACTCCTTAAAGCACATTTTGTGTTTTAACTTGTTTTCAAGCTTGGTTTTCTTTGGTAATTGGTTTAACATGTTCATTAATATATAAATAAGGTCTTGGTAAGCTCATTAGGTCTTAACCAAGCTTATCCCAAGCTTAGAGCACATTTTAGCCCTTATTGACTTTAAGGTATTTATTTGTGTTTTCTATGGTTTAAATTGTTTACTAATGTTTCTAAAACTCTTTTTAGTCTTAATATAACATATTTTAATGTTTAAACAACATACTAAGGTTTGGGGTATTTCAAAACATCCCAAAAGTTAATAAAAACCCATAAGCAAATAACAAATGCGGAAGCTAACTTCCGATGCCCAAAGGCTACAAGTCAAATACAAATATCCCAAAGAACTGAATAATACAATAGCTAAACTCCAGGAGCTGAACAAAGTGACCGTCACTGATCAATCTGCAATGTTAGATAAAGTAGAGGAATGAGCAAACAACTATGCCCAGTAAATGACTAACTTCATCAACCAGTATGCTCAAAAAATTTATAGAAGGTTAACAAATCAGAAGTAAACAGAAGGGAAGCCATATTCATTAACAGAAATCAGAAGCAAAAGTCCACACACCAAAGGACTAATCAGAGTTCAAAACAACAGAGGCAGAAACAGAAGGGGACCCTAGTTGATCACAGCATACAGACAGAACGGGAAACAATCCCGTGAGTAGAACGAGGAAACCTCACTCGTAAACAGAACAGGTGGAACACCTGTGAACATAATGGGGAACATCACCTGTGAAACAGAAGGATATCCTACATAGCGCACTACGAGACAGCTAAACCAGCCATCCAAGGGTTCAGATACAGAGATAACTAGGTCCCAAAATAGAAGCTTAAATGTAAATAAGCACATGTGCACCAACCGCACCAGAAAACACATAGAAAGCTGAGTGATCGGAAGGGGAATCCAACCCCGCAAACAGAAGTTACAGAATTCGGAGGCTTGTTGAAGACCTTCAAATCAGAGAACACATAGCCATGTGCCAAAACATATATAAACAGATAGTATTTGGAAATAGGAAACCAACGCCGCAAACGACACTCAAAACGGAGCTCAAACGAGCAAGTTATGGCGAAAACAAAGAGGTGTCCGAACTTGTGTCCGAGCTCCAAAGTTCGGACACAAGCTCAGACTCAAATCAGAGGGAAAAATCAAGATGTCCGGACTCCGAAGTTCGGACTGAAGTTCGGACAGTTTTTCGGAAAAGTTTTGTGGTGAAGTCCGAGCTTCAATGCTCGGAATATTCAGAAAACAGGGGTGTCCGAACTTCAAAGTTCGGACACCTGCAAAACTCGAAAATAAAAAAAATGCAACAGAGGCATGTCCAAACTTCAAAGCTCGGACAACCCGAAAAATTCAATTTCCAGAACCGAACAGAAACGAACAGAAACCCCAAAACAAACCCAAATCGACACACACTTTCAGAAAACAACCTTGGGGGTTTAATCCATTAAAAGGCATTAAATCTGACATAAAACAAACACAATACGAAGTCAATCCAACGAGTTAATTGTAGAAACCAAACTCCCCAAGGATGAACACACAAGCCGAATCCGAGAGCCACCTACCTCAAAATACAGCAGATAAATCTTCGAATCCGAACAGCAGACGATCCAACATAGACACAGCAGTAACGCAGACCCAAAACGCAATCCAAACAGCCACTGAATCTCTGAATAACAACTCAGCGATGAAACTCTCAATCAGAACTATCAAAACTACCAAATCTGAAACGGAAACGGAGAACAGACTCGCATCTCTCACCTGAATCTGTCTACGGATTTGCAGAGCACGCCAACAGTAGATGAATTTGATAGAGGAATCGAGAACAACCGTTGATTCATAATCAGATTGCAGAGAACGAATTAGAACGTGAAATTCTACACAACTGTAGAACTGAGAGAGGGCTGAATACTATACCTTGAACAGAATACGAATTGCGACGGAGAAGATGAATACGCAGCAGAGATTCAGAACCCAGACGAACACAGCAGGAGCCAATTCTTGACAGATTGAGAAGGAAAGAAAACGTTGAGAAGGAGAGGGAGAGTGAGACATCTGACAAACTGATTGAGGGTTAGGAAAATTGAACGTGATTAACATCGCGATAAGAGAAGCCTTAATATTTCTTAATTGATAAAATAAATCCCTTACCAGATAATAAATAGCGAATGACCTTCACGCCCCTGACTTTAATTTTGTACTTGTATATCTTATAGTTTTAATTTCATAACTTTACATTATACTCCAAAATACATTATATTACATAGTTTCATTTCCTTAATTAATTTAATTCACTAATCCACCATTATAAATTCGGTAATTAATATTTGAACACCTTAACTTTTATAAATCACCAATTAGCCACATTAATTTTCGGCTTTGCCATATAATTTCTTATAATTATGTTTTAACCCCAAAAACATTATATAAGTTACATATCCACTTATAAACTATAGTTTTAATATTTAATTTCCTTAAATTTCGAATAGTACATAAAATTCCCTTAATTATGCTTCCGCCCCAAATTAAATTCTTGATTTACATATAAACTTTATAAATTATTATTTTAACTTCTAAACAATTCTCCCAAAATTCATAATATTAATTTCTACACCATTTTATATTATAATTATGCCAAGCTCAATTATTCTCGTAATACTATATTCCCATAACTTTCTAAAAATTACATTTTTTTACCACATAACTTATTACAACGTCATTTAAACACAGTAATTATTTTTAACTTACCCCAAATTCTTAATATAAGTTTAATCTATTTATCTAGCTCTTAAAACCATTTTTTCACCATTTGAATTCGGTCATAATATATATGCCATATAATTTTTAAAACTTGTTTATAACTCAAATAATTATACAATACATACTAGAGCTAATGTTCACTCATGTAAAATTATTGTAATGTCTTTTAGATATATTTTTAGCTCAAAATGGAGCAAATATTTCCTAGATAATCGGCCACAAAAATAACTCTTCATAATTTTTTTTTTGGTGCATAAATTATCCTTAAGGTAATAACTTTGCTTAAGAGTTATAATTATTTTTCTTGGTAATACCTCAATAATTTTGGCCTTAATTATTTGGTATAGATGTACATAATTTTGTACAAAATTTAGAGCTTAAAAACAAAGCTCTAAACATTAAGTATTACTTAAAACTTACTCTTAATCAAAGATGATTAAGTACTTGATTCCTCTTGACTTCCCAAGCTTCCTTCAATGGAAATTGTAGCTCTAATTTCGGTATTACACATAAGACGGAAGGGGTTTTAGGAGTTAGATCTTAGCAAAGATCTTTAAGTAGATTTATAAGATGTTTTCAAGAGATTTACCTTAGGTATTTTTACCTGAATTTTGGCCATGATAGAATGGATGAAAATCCAACTTCTCTTCACAGAAATTGATGAAGAAACCTGTTTTAAATTGTGTAGAATTTTGGGACATGTATATAAAATTTCTTAAGGATTTTCATGTATGAAAAATACCTTACGTCCTTGATGCTCCTTGGTTTTAATTGTTGATTCAATAACTACTTGGAGCATGAATGCTAGCCGATTTGGTGTAGTAATATGGTTGGTATTTGCTTCAATCGATAGAATTCACCTAAGAAATTGGACATAAAAATGAAATTAGACCTAGCTCCATTAATGGAGCTTGAGCTTGAAAGGAGAAGAAGAGAGCAAGAAGGAGGAGCTTACCACCGGCCATGTTAGGCAATAAAATGAAATGCCATGTCGTAGCCGATTGATATGTAGGAAATGAGGATAATGAGTTTTTGCCAATTTTCTTAATCTTTGCTTTTAGTTTAATTAATTAACTAATAAGCTCAAGCCCCTCTCTTGACTAAATGAAATCGGATCATGATTAGGAATTAGCTAATCAATGTCAAATTGGAAACATATTAACGTGGGAAGTTAGGTATAGATTATTCTTTTGATTTTTTTTATACGTAACAATTGGTCTTCCTTTCTCTTGTAAGCATACGGTATTGGAATGGGGCTGATTTAATTGACTATTTTGTTGTCTAAACATAGTACATTAATACCCTAGGTCTAGATCTAGTTTGTAGCATTTATTTCATGATTTATATATGCTAATCTTATCTTCTCCCCTTTTCTGCAGTTTTTTGCCCCTTTGGTGCAGTTTTTCGGCAACATGAGGCTAGTTTGGACTAGTATTATTTTGTAAATATATTGTATAACATATGGAAGGATGACTCATAATGTTTACATGTTAAATAAGACATTTAAACCATGTCCAATGTGTATGCATATTACCGATTTGTTATTGTCAAAACCTACAGATTTTTTGTCAATCTTTGAACATAGGAGCACCACCTTAGTGATGGTGCTTAGTGCAGGTTTTATAGTGCTAATTAAAGACTTGCACACTACTGTAAACATAGGTTTATTGGCTACAGATTTTTTGTCAAAAGTAGGAGCACTTACCGTGAATTAGAGGTGCTGATTGATACAGATTTTGTTTTGTTTATTACCGTTTTTTCCTTTAATATACAGTGCAGACTTGATGAACACTCACGTTAAACATGTATAGTACATGATGTATGCATCCACAAGTATTACTGTGAGTGCATGTACGCTGCAGTTTTTTTTTTTTTGTTAAAACGCATGTATACCACGTTAGTTACATGTTGTGTCTACAGAATTTTGTTGCCAATTTTTTGTACAAGATTAACCGTTACTCATATGATGATTGGTACAGGTCTTTGCTTAATTAAAAGCTAATCTATTCACGCTAGTTACTAGGTGATTGCTCCTGATTTGCTTGGTTAATTATAAATGCACATGCACTACCGTTAACTTGCATAATTTGCTACAGGTTTTATTCTTGTAGGCATACAACAATAGACTAGCATAGAGGCTGATTAATTTGACATATTATTGTCTAATACCCACTTGTATATAGATGTAGTTTAGTGCTGTTTCCTTTTTGTTAATTATTGGTGCAAGTGTACTGCCTTTATATTATAGAATTGCTACAGATTTAATCAATTATAATATGTACTCTACGGTAATCACATGTACTTGACCCGCCACTGGAGTGATTGGAAAAATTTGAGTTCTCGGACACTGACCCGACCATGAGACAATGAAGTATCTAGAAGATCCTGAGGAACGAATCATTCTTGATGACATTCAGAAAGGCTCAGTCTATAAAATTGATTGCAAGAAGCTGCCTCCCTCGACTTCTAAGGTTCTATGAGAGTCTGTTCGTGTTATTTTGGTAACAAGTGAAGAAATGTTATTTGGCTTTATCCTAGTATCCATGTTGCCTCTGTTTTATGTTAATGAAGAGGACAATAATCGGTTTGCTGAAGATAAATAAACGTGTGAAAACAATATATCTGGTAGGAATAGGCACTAGTTGTTTGCAGAGGGAAGAAGTTGTTTAAAAACTCTCAAAAAATGTACTTGCTACCGGTTTTTGGTCGCCAATAATGTAACACCTGTGAGCCTCGATTTTAAACCCTATCCTATGTTGATTAAAGTTGATTAGGATCTAACCGGGTTTTAGGTCCACTTATAACCTAAGATTAATAACTATGTCATATAACAAAAATTATTAAAACCTAAGCTAGCTCACTGGAACCTATTAAGAGTCGCCACCTAATTTTAACCTAGATCAAATTAGGAAAGGAGAGTTCGGGTTCGGGGGCTTGATATTCGACTTAATTAGGGTTCAATTACTTTCATTACCCCTAGAAGTCGTTTTTCCTCTACTTAGTTTAATTACGGCTTATTACGAGTCGTTTTTAACCTAAGTGCGCGCTTCTGTTTTTTTTTATTTTTTAACATTTTTTGACAGAAAATTAAAGTTGAAATTAAAATACCTAAACTAGGGTTTCGGAGGCAGAATTAGGTCAAGTTTTGTTTTCGTCCGTGGCTACGGACCTAATGTCCGAACCCACGGACCCTAGTTAACTTAATTACACAGTAAAGTCAAATTTAAACATAAATGAGATTTTGAAAAGTCCGGGGCCACGGACAGGACGTCCGTGGGCCCGGACATGTTTTATAAAACCCTAAATTTTGAAAATAAAATATCCCGCCACCGTCCGGGGGCGTCCGGGACCTCCGGACTACACGTCCGTGGGTGCGAACCGCCCTCGGACAGCGGCGTTTGGGTGGCTCCCAGCGGTGTTTCTGGCTCAAATTTTATGGGTAGGTAGCCTGAAAGATTCTAAACACGTTAGTGATTGAAAGTTTACAATTTGAATTCGAATTAAACATGAAACTTAGCAAACAAGTTATTGAGCAGAAACGAAAACAAACGCTAATTCAGAAGTGATAAAAAGTCAATTCGACTCCAAATTTTAACACAGAGTAGTTAAAGTTGAACAAAGTCAGAAAAACATGACTTCAACCTGTTTTACCTTCGGATTTGATGAGACTCTTCACAACGGGGATCTTTTGGTGCCTCGTTGATGCCGGTTTTGGATTGACTTCGAATTGTGCTTCTGACTCCTTCTTCTTTATGCTGTTAAGGACGTTTCTCTTCTGTTTTTGTGGTGGTTTTATGTGTTTTTGGTGCTTGGAAGTTCAATAGGAGAAGAAAGGATGAGTTTTTGGTGATTTCGGGGTGATTTCTGCAGTGTTTCGGTATTGATTTGAGGCTTGGAAGTGTTAAAACGTGGGGAGAAAGTTTGTGGCTGTGTTTATGACTTTGGAAGTGTTCTCTCTGCCCTAATTCGTTTTTGGGAGGTCCTTTTATAGAAAGAGCATGGTCAAATTGATAGAGCAAGATCTTTATCTAAAACGTGATTTTGTGCTCTAAGGGAATCTGATTTTTTAGAATATGTTGCAGGACGATAAAAATTCTGAAATTTTAACCAAAGATAAAGAACGAATTTTAGGAATTTTGAGAGTTGGAATCAGGTTATTTCATAAATAACCTATTAGATAAAAATCGCACAATATGGAATATCCCATAATTCATAACTAATTATTGGAAAGTCGAAATAACTAAATTCCAACGGCTTAGTCTCTAAAAATCATCCTCTATCTTGTGTTAAAATTGCGTGATATTTTGTTTTTATTTCGGTATTTTCCAGAGGAGAGAGAAAATTGCAAAAATGATTGAATTTCTCTTTTAAATTTTGGGATAAGGTTCCCAATAAAATAATTTCAGGTTTATGACTGTATGTAGTCATGGTAACCATGTGACAATTTTATTTTAATTTTGGAAACCTTTTAATTTCTATTTTGAGGCTATTTCATGTGTTGATTATTAAAGAAATTAGCTTATAATATGAATTAAAAGCTAAATTTCCAGAATAAATATTATCAGAGAATCATGAAATACCTTTCATAATGACCATGATATTTGGAAGTGTTTGGAGATAATGAACAAGTCATATGAAAAATAGAAAATCCCGAGAATGTCCTTGGAAAATCCTGCATTGGTGCATTTTGACCACTTTGCCCTTTGTAACACGTATGCCTTAGAGACTACTCCAGGGGGGTTGAAATTTTGGGTATAACAGATTGCCCCCCGTCAACTAGGCTTTGTAATGAAGATGAAAAGACTAGTTGATGCCTGAGTGATACCCCAAAATTTTGGATCTTAAAAGGCCCTATATGCAGATTGCGTCGAGCTATTCTAAGGCGCTGACTACCTATGAGTGAGAATGAGAAGCTGTCAAGCGATTCTAAGGCGTTGACTACCTATAAGATGAAGTAATGTCAAGCGATTCTAAGGCGTTGACTACCTAAACGATGAAAATGATGTCAAGCTATTCTAAGGCGTGACTACCTATAATGAGTGAAATGTGCTTAATGTGATGATGAATTGTATGACCTAGGTGCATCTAGGGACCGGAACCTATTCCGAAGTGTGTGCAAAAGGTTAAGGACTGAGAGTGCCAAACGTGGCAGGTGCTAAGGAAGTGGGTAAGACTTATGACGAGCTTGAGGGTGAGTTCTTCTACTCAGGTGAGAATTTGTATCTATAAAGAATCTGCATCTTCGTGGTGAGAATCTGTATCTGAATCTACGGGTGAGAATCTGTATCTCTGAAGAATCTGCATCTATGGATGAGAATCTGTATCTCTGAAGAATCTGTATCTTCGGCTAAGAATCTGTATCTTTGAAGAATCTGTATCTTTGGCTGAGAATCTGTATGTCTGATCGGGTGAGAATCTGTATCTCTGAAGAATCTGTATCTTCGGCTGAGAATCTGTATCTCTGATCGGATGAGAATCTGTATCTCTGAAGAATCTGTATCTTCGGCTGAGAATCTGTATCTCTGATCGGGTGAGAATCTGTATCTCTGAAGAATCTGTATCTTCGGCTGAGAATCTGTATCTCTGATCGGATGAGAATCTGTATCTCTGAAGAATCTGTATCTTCGGCTGAGAATCTGTATCTCTGATCGGATGAGAATCTGTATCTCTGAAGAATCTGTATCTTCGGCTGAGAATCTGTATCTCTGATCGGATGAGAATCTGTATCTCTGAAGAATCTGTACCTTCGGCTGAGAATCTGTATCTCTGATCTATGAGGAGTTTCGTACGGACAGATGCAAGGTAAACTTTATGCAAATGATCATGATGAAAGTTGATTATGAAAGTGCCAAACGTGGCAAAGATGATGTGCATGTCAAAATACAATCAAAGTGTATGTAGGAAACTTGTCCAAAACAAGAAATCGTTGGAAAATGTGCCAAACATCGCAATGTTAAGGATCAAAAATTGTCCAAAGCAAGATATTGCTAGAAAGTGTGCCAAATGTGGCCATGATGAGGTTTATGAAACCGAAGTGGTTAGAGGAAAGTTGTTCAAGACAAGAAATTGTTGAAAGAGGTGCCAAACGTGGCAGTGTTTGAAGAAGATTCTGTTTAGTGAAAAGGAAAGTGAATTATCATTTCCTAACTATAGACTTCGGACTTGTAATTTATCTCCTACGAGATGAACATGCCACCGGTGGGGTATGGTGTATGATGTGAAGGTAAGGGCTTATGTGGGCCTGTGGTGTTTGATGTGCAGGTAAGGGTTTATGTGGGCCTGTGTAGTAGAGGTGTGGAGGTAAGGGCTTATGTAGGCCAGTGTGGTGTATGAAGTGAAGGTAAGGGCTTGTGTGGGCCTGAGGTGCTTGATGTGGTGGTAAGGGCTTATGTGTGCCTGTGGTGGGATGATGGTGGTGATGTTTGAGCTTTGGGTTCCAATTGGTGTTGTCATAGCAATTGTTGGAACCAACAATTGCCCCCAGTATTTTTCCCTAAGACAATCTGAGCTAGAGTTCATGGCAATCGATCATTCCGATCGATTGCCCCCAGTATTTTCTTTGATCAAACGTGGGAACGAGTCTCGTCCTCACAGGGTCAAGGCTTATGTTCTGATTTGGTGCTTCCTAACCTACACTCGACGTGTTTGGTGTTTACACTCGTTTCTCACTTACGGTCACAACTTCTAGACCATTGAATTTGATATTTGATGAATTTACGCATTCGATCTGTTACTTTCACGTGATTGGATACACAACTACCAAGTCGGAAGTCTTTGAGGCTTATAACGTGGCCATAGGGTGTGATGAAAGACGACGGGATCATGGAGGGATATTTGAGGTATGCGGAGCTTAAATGGGTGACCAAAGCTGCAACTTGCGTCTTCTCTCGGATTCATCTTCCTTGTCTTGAAGTCGTCTGGCTGCTTCATGTTGACGTTGTTTTCGAGCTTCTGGACCTGGACTCTTGAAGTTGTCCTTTACACCATTTCTCTTTTCGTCATTTGGATTTCTTCGAGGCACTTCGGGTTTGCCTTTTGTTTTATCCTTTCTTGGCTTTGCCTTGGGGTTCTTGTGTTTCCCGGTTTTGGGCTTCGAGAGCTGTTTTGATGTGAGCTTTGATCCTGTGTCACTCTGGGACCATTTGCGGATCGCTTCGTCATGCTGATAGCGGCATTGCTTCTTTGGACTGATGAGAATGTTATCTGAGAGTCGGGCTCCTCGCCTCCTTTGGTCACCGGGTCGGACATTCATCATTGGCTGGGTTATTTTGTGGAGTTCATAATATCGAAAAGGGATATATGAAAGGCTCAACGGGGGTGCCTAGGGTTTAATGACAGGGCTTACAAGCTTTTGGCTATGTGGTGCTGTACCTAGGTGCTTCGTCATTCCTGATAGTTGTATATCCGTTCTTTATTACTTTCCACAGGTCTAAACGTAAATTTACAAATTATCTCCTTCGGTCAGAGTTATACCGTTTACCTCACCTTTGAATGTGGTCTCACCAGAGTCGTGTAAAAATGACACGCTCGTTCACTCATGGTTTTTCCGCTCAAGTCACTCTCATGAATTCTCACTCTGAGACTTGTTCACACAATTAAACAAAAGAAATAATCGTGGTTGGTCTTTAAACTCAGATTGCCCCCAGTATTAGTCCAGGGTTTATGACAACAATTTGTATGTGGTTTGTTTGGATGCTTAGGGGTGAGCTGTGGCATTTGGTTGGACATGTTCATCCTTTTGGAAACAAAAAGACAAATCATTTTATTCAATTGCCAGAAAATGAACTTAGTTTTGAAAGATGATTTGGTTGAAGGTGCAAAATGAACAAACATTTTTTTCTTGAGATTGTAAATCGAAAAGACAAGAGACTGAAATTCGAACATCTAAGCCTCATTAAAATGGAAATATCATAAACCCCTTACAAAATAGAAAAGAAAAATTAAGAAAGCAAAATGCAACTAGACACTAGCCTACTCGACAAACTGGAGTCCTTGCTCGATAAGGTCCTCAATCTTGTGCTTCAATGCTCTGCAGTCGTCAGTACTGTGTCCTGGTAGTTGATGAAACTGGCAGAATTGATGGAGATGTTCCCCGGCTTGGGCGATCCCAGGGCTAGGTGTGAGAGGCTGTAGTAGGTCTAGCTCTTGTAGCTTCACGAGCTGCTTGACTGAGAGGCCGGCCGATGTCGGTAAACTGTCTCGGTGTAGAGAACCTCTTGGATCGGGGTGAGGCCTTGATGTTCTGCTTTACAGCACTGGGTTTTTGTATGGTGCTCACTTGGTATGAAACTTGAGCTGCTTTGGCCGGTCCTGACTTAAAGGTCTTGATACTCACACCCTGGGCTTTGGGTTGTTCCAGCTTCAGCTCGCCTTTGTGAATCTTTTCTTCCATGATTCTTACCTGTCCCACCAGCATGTCGAAATTAGGGAAGTATGTGCAACTCAGCTCGTTATTGTATTGTCTCTGCATATTGTCCACAATCATTCGAATCTGTTCTTGCTCATCCATTTTTGTAGGCATAGCAGCGGCCTTCATCCTCCACCGTTTGATGAAGTCGGACATTGATTCACTGTCTTTCTGCCGAGTGCTGGCAAGGTCGGACCTGGTGACTTCGAGATTCTTAGCATACTCGAAATGGTGCAAGAAATCCTCACAGACCTCCTCGTAGGTTTGGTGTTCATCCTCTGAGTCAAATACCAACGTTGAGGTGTTTCATCGAGGTAACGGGCAAAGACCTTGGCCTTTTGCATGTCATTCAACCTGAGGATGGACATCTCCCTATCGAACATCGCCAGATGGACCTGCGGGTCTGAGGAACCCTTGTATAGAGCAAGTGTGGGCAACTTCAATTTTGGGGGGAGATCAACCTCGGGGTACGATGCCATAGAGGAGTAATCAAAACCAGCCGGCTTGCTAGCCTTTTCCATGCGCTCGATCCTTTTCAGAGCCTTCTCGAGTTCTGCAGTTAGCTGGTGATCTGGGGCGGCTTTCCCTACGAATCCTTGCGCACCCTGGGCCCCAATGGAGTTAGCTTCGACGTGGTCATGCTCGTTCCCAGAGTCAGCAATCTTTCCTGAAATGTTTTCCTGATGACCAACCTCAAGGGAATTGATTTTGCTTTTCAGCTCTTCGATGATGGTGACATACTTAGCCTCCATGGCATCAAAGGCGGCTCTGTACCTCTGCTCTAAGGCTGCAAACTGGGCCTCCATGCTGACTGGGTTTCCTCCCTCTGCCATACTTGGGATTCGGGCTTATCTGTTGGAAAACAGAAATGGATTGAGCTAAAACTCTGGACCGTGAAGAAGTTGTAGGTTAAAACTTGTTTGGGCTGCAAGAAAAGCACATGAGCTGGAATGTTTTGAAGATTGTGGGTAAGCACTGAGGCCCTAAATGAGTTGGAAGGGAGGTGCCTAGAAATGTTTGAAGAATGTGGCTCTTGGGCCAGAATATTTTGAGAATTGGGCGCTTGGGCCAGAATGTGTTTGGGCTAGAGGTAAGGCACATGGGTCAAAATGATTTCTAAACCATGTTCTTGACGTGAATTGGAATTTGGGCCAAGTAATTCTGATGAGGCCTAAAAGATGATACTTGTTTCTAGGATCTTGGGTCAAAGCCCAAGTGAAAAGTCTTCCTAGACTAGAATGAACCTTGAAATGGAAAGGCCTGATGGATCTTCATGAACTGCTTTAGGTGGATTTGCTTTTCATGGGCCTAGAACTAAATTGATAATTAAAATTGGGCTGAAAGATAAATCACCTAAATCTAAACTTTTGGGCCGAAGCCCGAACAAATAACTCACACATTCAAATCAAGCAGGGCCTTTGGGCCGCAAACAATAAAGCCGCGATATCGGGTTGGGCTGAGTTGATGTAGGAAAAGTTCCTATCAATCTCTAGACTGGGTAGTGGGCCGATCATAGGCAAACAGGGCCCACACAAATTCAACATGTCCTCACTTGACGGTTAAATCAATTTGGGTATGGATCGATCCGGAGAGGTGCTTGGGGCTTGGGCCCAGGTCACCACAAAGGAATAGGGCTTGCACGCTATTCTCTTTGGGCTTCCCCACTTTTTCACATCACCTGAAGGTGTGCGTCTACGGTCGGGTCTTTGACTGACCAAACAATAGGCTAGGTAAGGACACTGCCAGAAAAACGCTTGGGGCTAAAGCCCAGGTATTAAGGGGATGTGGTTAGACGACATCCTCCTCTTTTCCCCCGCTTATTCACATCACCTAAAAGGTGTGAGTCCCTGACAGGGGACCCTAGATGGGTCCCGGGGTGAAACTGGTTTGTGTGGACCCTCGCTCTCATATGATGCAAGGGTGCAAAAATTTAAAGTGCGCACGAAAGTAAACAAACAAAGTAATAAAGCCATAAATAAACAATTTTTCGAGTTAAGCCCTCTTTCTTAAAATTAAACAAGTTAAAATTAAGAATTTATCCCCAGCAGAGTCGCCAGTCTGTGAGCCTCGATTTTAAACCCTATCCTATGTTGATTAAAGTTGATTAGGATCTAACCGGGTTTTAGGTCCACTTATAACCTAAGATTAATAACTATGTCATATAACAAAAATTATTAAAACCTAAGCTAGCTCACTGGAACCTATTAGAGTCGCCACCTAATTTTAACCTAGATCAAATTAGGAAAGGAGAGTTCGGGTTCGGGGGCTTGATATTCGACTTAATTAGGGTTCAATTACTTTCATTACCCCTAGAAGTCGTTTTTCCTCTACTTAGTTTAATTACGGCTTATTACGAGTCGTTTTTAACCTAAGTGCGCGCTTCTGTTTTTTTTTTTTTAACATTTTTTGACAGAAAATTAAAGTTGAAATTAAAATACCTAAACTAGGGTTTCGGAGGCAGAATTAGGTCAAGTTTTGTTTCGTCCGTGGCTACGGACCTAATGTCCGAACCCACGGACCCTAGTTAACTTAATTACACAGTAAAGTCAAATTTAAACAAAATGAGTTTGAAAAGTCCGGGGCCACGGACAGGACGTCCGTGGGCCCGGACATGTTTTATAAAACCCTAAATTTTGAAAATAAAATATCCCGCCACCGTCCGGGGGC
Source organism: Limonium bicolor (assembly GCA_023374045.1). NCBI lineage: Eukaryota > Viridiplantae > Streptophyta > Magnoliopsida > Caryophyllales > Plumbaginaceae > Limonium > Limonium bicolor. Next base: position 275,199,528 of record CM041782.1, on the reverse strand, counting down.
GTCCGGCTTTCGGACAGGGCGTCCGGGACCCCGGACATAACGTCCGTGGGTGCGAACCGCCCTCGGACAGCGGCGTTTGGGTGGCTCCCAGCGGTGTTTCTGGCTCAAATTTTATGGGTAGGTAGCCTGAAAGATTCTAAACACGTTAGTGATTGAAAGTTTACAATTTGAATTCGAATTAAACATGAAACTTAGCAAACAAGTTATTGAGCAGAAACGAAAACAAACGCTAATTCAGAAGTGATAAAAAGTCAATTCGACTCCAAATTTTAACACAGAGTAGTTAAAGTTGAACAAAGTCAGAAAAACATGACTTCAACCTGTTTTACCTTCGGATTTGATGAGACTCTTCACAACGGGGATCTTTTGGTGCCTCGTTGATGCCGGTTTTGGATTGACTTCGAATTGTGCTTCTGACTCCTTCTTCTTTATGCTGTTAAGGACGTTTCTCTTCTGTTTTTGTGGTGGTTTTATGTGTTTTTGGTGCTTGGAAGTTCAATAGGAGAAGAAAGGATGAGTTTTTGGTGATTTCGGGGTGATTTCTGCAGTGTTTCGGTATTGATTTGAGGCTTGGAAGTGTTAAAACGTGGGGAGAAAGTTTGTGGCTGTGTTATATGACTTTGGAAGTGTTCTCCTCTGCCCTAATTCGTTTTTGGGAGGTCCTTTTATAGAAAGAGCATGGTCAAATTGATAGAGCAAGATCTTTATCTAAAACGTTGATTTTGTGCTCTAAGGGAATCTGATTTTTTAGAATATGTTGCAGGACGATAAAAATTCTGAAATTTTAACCAAAGATAAAGAACGAATTTTAGGAATTTTGAGAGTTGGAATCAGGTTATTTCAATAAATAACCTATTAGATAAAATCGCACAATATGGAATATCCCATAATTCATAACTAATTATTGGAAAGTCGAAATAACTAAATTCCAACGGCTTTAGTCTCTAAAAATCATCCTCTATCTTGTGTTAAAATTGCGTGATATTTTGTTTTTATTTCGGTATTTTCCAGAGGGGAAGAAAATTGTAAAAATGATTGAATTTCTCTTTTAAATTTGGGATAAGGTTCCCAATAAAATAATTTCAGGTTTATCTGTATGTAGTCATGGTAACCATGTGACAATTTTATTTTAATTTTGGAAACCTTTTAATTTCTATTTTGAGGCTATTTCATGTGTTGATTATTAAAGAAATTAGCTTATAATATGAATTAAAAGCTAAATTTCCAGAATAAATATTATCAGAGAATCATGAAATACCTTTCATAATGACCATGATATTTGGAAGTGTTTGGAGATAATGAACAAGTCATATGAAAAATAGAAAATCCCGAGAATGTCCTTGGAAAATCCTGCATTGGTGCATTTTGACCACTTTGCCCTTTGTAACACGTATGCCTTAGAGACTACTCCAGGGGGGTTGAAATTTTGGGTATAACAACACCCCAACTAACAACAACACACTTATCAACAAACTGCAGCGGAAAACATACTTCATCACATTACTTAACTCGTTGGTGTTACACGCCGTTAACCACCCACGTGGCTAACAAGGCTATTACATAAACATTGTATTGGTCTGATGGACTAGATTTCCGAGCGACTACACATTACTATCCCTTTCCATTAACAACAACAACATACATATACCTTCCAACTGTACCGAGTATTTACAAACTAATGCTGATAACAATTTCAGTCTTACTACACCTACTGTACATATACAACTTAAATGGCTACCCATGTACAAACGACTACCCCGTCCTACTCTCGAACGACTTCCAGCTCCTTGTACCTCTAATAGGAAAGAGAAGAAAGGGTGGCCCCCAAGGGGCTCAGCACCTTTGCTGGTATGGTAAGCCCGCAGCCCGTATGCTACCGGGCCACGCACAACTATTTGTCGTCTTAGCATGTGGTTGATTACATTTAAATCATGCATGTACACCATTAACACAAAACACAGTACAATCCACAACATTGGTCACAACAAATACAGACAACACATCTTCACCAAATAAATCACTCTTTGTGTTCTTTGACCCTAGAGTGTTTCTCCTTTAATGGAGCTATTTCCTTAATAGATGACACTTACCCACTAGTCGGGCTATCCATAAACGTCTCTTTTATCAACTGGGATTCATATCCATGATCCACATACTTCACATTTAAACAACATACAACATCACATCGCAATAAGCATTGCAGTACATCAATAACACGTAACATAACGGGTACAGATCTCTTTAGGAACCGCCCCAAACATAGTTAGTTCACTGGGAGAGCCAAGAAGATGCTGTCAAACTCATGCTAAGCTCGTTTACATAACTCGTTACCGTCCTGTTAGACGAACGGATAACTTAACATAAAGATGGATCGGATATAGTGATCCGAACACAACATACATAATCCCCAACAGACATGAGTCAAGAGCCTTGGTTAAGCTCAGGGATGATCGAAGACCAATGAAGGAAGACAACCAACAGAGAGGAAGCTGATGAAACTGTATACAACAACTCCCAAACAACGCGCGACCGGAACTACCGGATTCCTCACCCCCCATAATATATAAATATTCACAGATAAAGACTCCGCTGTGGAACCTATCACATCAGCACACCATACAGTATTACAACTGAGTTAATCACGTAAAGGAGGGTCACACATATACGGCAACAGCACACACAACATCACACAACTAACTCACGCATAGCCGTGGTTAGAACGTTCCTTAGGTTGGAAACGTTATTACCGGATACCGTTCTCTTACGTTTACCTAATAATGGTTAACTAGCCTTCCATACGCATTCGAGGTTACCGGTATCGATGCGCAAACATACAACACAATAACGACCGTAAATTCGTTTCATGAATTATCTTATAACGTGGCAAACATACAGAAAAACACATTGGCATACAAGCCGGTATAATCCGGTAGGACACAGGTTGCAAGAAAACCATACCTGTCACCGGGGTTTCACTCTAACGTGCCATCACATGTTCCTCGTGACATCTTTGAACAACTGGTAACATTACATTTACTTTCGTTAACACCGGGGTAACTTGTTTGTTTAAAGTCTAATGCTCATGACTTACTCCCGTTAATCAGTTAAATAACTTCACATTTTTTACTTGTTTTACTTTTACATTTTAACACAACCTTTCACCCACTCAATTATCATTATAGCTCACTTAACATGTCCTTAACAACCTTATGACATCATTACTTATCAATCCCCATCATTACATATCATTTTCCAACCTTAAACAACATTTTTAGAGTGGTCCGGGACTTGGTCCTTACCTTAAGCTCCAGACCAACATTTAATCTAACTCTCGGGTGGTTTTATGCAGTGGTCCGGGACTTCATACAGAACTTAAGTCCCGGACCAAAATAAGCTAGCAATCCTCGGGGGTAAATCAGGGTGTGGTCCGGGACTTCCTACAAGACCTAAGTCTCGGACCAAGGTAGTACAAGAACTCTCGGCCCTTTTTCATGCATGGTCCAGGTCATCTTCCAATACCTAGGTCCCGGACCGCTGTAACAGATTCCCAAATTTGACATTTTCAAGTTTTGTTTCACCTATTCTTTTCTTCCATTGATTACCCAAGCTTCCCATGTGATCTTATGTATATTCTAATGCTAAAATAACACCTTAAACTTGTCTAATTCCATATCCAACATGTTACTCAATTTCTTACAAAATTTACCAACACTTATAACATTTCTTACTAGGTTTCTAAATGGTGTTTCCCACCTATAACAACAACTATCCTAAAATGCTTTCTCACCAAGACTTTGAAGTATCCCAAACACTCATTTGCATTCTAAATCCTCCAAGACAATGTCTATACCCTTATTGCATCCTAGTACACTTTAAGACATGTTTTCCTCTCTAGTAAAACACTTGTTCATTTCTAACACTTCCTAGTTCACCAAAACTCATTTAAAACACTTAGAACTTCTTATACATTTTCCGAATTTTGCCATGGGTTCTGTAACACCCCATCTCAATCCAAATGTGGTTTCGCAACTTAACAACATATATATAAATCTCACAGCGGAATTCCATACACTCCAGGACCTTGGCACGGTCTGACTGACAGAATATACCGAACATTAGTACATACAAATCTTAACCAAATACATATCCTTCTTACAATCTCCTCACATCCTATACATCCTACTAACTCAAATTGCCAAACGAGTGTACATGCACAACTCGTAGGCAACACTTAAGCCGTAACACGTCCACCCCATATTACTCTCATGACGGCCGCCTCCTGACGTACACCTGTGTAGTAAAAACAGCCCCCAAAAGGGGTAAGCACGAATGCTGGTACGATCCTCTCATGGCCCCCAAGCTAACGTGGCTACGACGACTAATTGTCGATAGCATGGAGGTTGATTAGAGGCACAACATAATAGAAAGTGCAATAAGCAACAAACCAATTATGAACAATCAAAGTTCAAACACAATGAACGTCTTAAATGCGTTCTCTTAATTAGTGAGTCAATTACTTCACTCCTTAAGTTACGTTTCCTCTTAATCTTAGTCCATCCTTTTCTTACCTCAATATTAGTCTTATCTTAGTCTTAGAAAACAACCATCCTTTAAAAAGGAATGGATGTAGCTTACCTCAGTCTTATAATACAAACCATCCTTTAAATAGGAATGGTTGCAACTTATCTCAAACCTTATCTTAATCTTAGAATACAAACCACTCTTTAAAATAGAAATGATTGTATCTTACCTCAATGTTAATTTTTGTCGGGTCAAAAGCATCCCTAGCCAACGAGCTATTAACTCCATTAGTTGAATAAACAACTTATCTTATAATTTAGGATTTAGGTGATCCTACCGCACCATCTTAATGCCTCCTACCTTGGACTGTATGTCCAATGTATCTGAGCCGGCAACCAACCTTAGGCAACAAGTCCGAAGACAAGTCCTTAAGCGGAAGTCGGATCTGCTTTAGATACCGACCCCCTTATTCCTTAGCATGCATGACCGGAGTCAGTCCCAGGTTCCTCACTCCCCCCTTAAGTTCCAGTTAGTAGAAGTCTCAAGACAATGTTTGTTGGTTAACCTCTTCCGGTTTATAACAAACTAATATTAGGGAGCATTCCTTAGTCTCACTCAAATCCTTACTAAACGTTGGTTAGTAAGTTCTCACGATAAGTTGTGTTAGTTTTCAAACATCACACAACAATACAATAAACATAATGTTCCGGTTGCATGCTTTATCTTGTTTAGTGAGCACACAAAAACAAATAGCACACAAGCCGAGGGACACCTCGTTAGCAAGCAGGTCACAAAAAGAACTGTACCGTTCACCGTTGGTCGTTTGGTGGCTTACTCTCCTCCGGAGTCCAAACTCTCAAGTTCTAAAACATTGATTCAGTTTTAGGTTGTTAATCACTTAACTTAATTAAACTTATTTATCTTACTTAACCCATAATGATTCCCCACCTAACACCTCATAAGTTTTACAACTTATTCTTACAACCTAACCTTAAACTTTTAAGTTTATACTTAACTTAATCCCTTAGGTCTTTATACCTCTTATCATCAATGCCCTCTTAATGGGGTACCATTTATACCTCTAAACTTTCTTAGGGTTTCTTTCCTTTTTTTTGACAACTTAAGAGTCGACCGACCTTACCCAAGGTCGGTCCATTCCAAAACTTATTGTCGTTTGAAAATTTTACCCCGACCGACCTTGCAAGTCCGATCCCCAAGGTCGGTCCATTCCAGGGACTCAATCCGTACCTAAAATTCAAGCCCGACCGACCTTGCAAGTCTGGTCCCCAAGGTCGGTCCATTCCAGAAACTCTTTCCGGTAGTGTAAACTGGGCTCGACCGACCTTGCAGGTCCGGTCCCCAAGGTCGGTCTGCTCCAGACCTTTGTTTCTAAATTCCCATTTGACTCCAAACTTCTCCACAAGTTCCCCCATGTGTCCTAATACCATTTAGCAACTTAAACTCTCCTTAGAACTTCCACCAAACACTCTAAAACAATTTCCATAGATCTACTTAAACATTCATTCAATCCTTTTAAAACTCCTAACACTTAGCACTTATTTCCTTACATTTCCAACTTGTAACCTTACCAAAACTTCAACCAACCCAAGTGTTCCCTCCTTAACAGTTTGAGCACTTCATAAACATCATTTTCCCTCTTCAGTTCATTTACCAAAACTTCCTCAAGTCACCTTGCATATCCATGCACAAATTCCTCCCTTTTTCCATTTGTTACCCATCATTCCTAAACTCTTGGACATACCTAAACATTTCTTTCCATCCTCTTAGCACCTTAACCTTGTTCTTCTTTACCTTGACCTTCCTACACCCTCCTTAGACATCTACATCTCTTTTACTCAATTTACTCACCATTCTCATGATCTTACACTCTTATACATTCCTAGTCAATTTCCTCGACAATCGACAACATTCTCCTTCAACCTTCACTCCCATCACCTAAGTCCTCTCATTACCATCTAACTAAAACCTTATTGTTCCACCACTAGTATCCTCTTCACTTACACAAGCTTCCCAAAATTCTCATTGTTATATTCCCTAGTTCATACCTAAATCATCTTAAAGCATTATACACCTCCTCCTTCAAATTTATGCACAAGTCTCACCATCCCCCTTACCATGACTTTGGTGTGTTCAATACACCCATCTAAACTCTAATTTCCTCATAGACAATTCTAGGTCATTCTAAACCTCAAGAACTCCTTAGCTAACTCATTTCCACTCAAATTCCCCATAATGATCCCTAGTGAATCCTATGGCATATTAACTCACCTCCACCACTTAAACACTTTGCTTTCTACTAAAATTTCGCCATAGCTTCTCTAGTATATTATCATGCCCAAATGCATTGTTTTCCTCATCCAACCATCTCACACACATCAAGTTCTTTCTCATCATATTTTATCAACCAAACCAACTCATTCACAACAAACTCAATATAATGCAATAATCTTAAATTGCATAGCACTAAGGCTCTTAAATGATATGACTCTTAGGCCATTAAATGACTTAAACTTAAACACTGAATTTCCCACATATAAAAGCTTTCAACCTGCAAATACACCCAACAATCTTATAGTAGTTATAATGCTCTTAAAATTCATCTTAAACTTATCTTACTAACTCATTCCCATTGGCTCCTTAGTCACAAGTTCATAAGCTTGTTTAAATTCTTTTTCCTAGGTTATATAACCCATTACATAATGTAAGCTTTAAGCTACATTAGTACTTATCTAAATTCCACCCCTTAAACCTTAAACCACCTTAAGGTAAGTAATTTACCATGTTTTTCCAAGCTTCTCCTCACACTTTTCTCCTTGGTTTTCCTTGTTTAGTTTTCGGCCACCAACTTAGATTTCCTTGCCAATGTTCTAATCAATCCACAATAACTAATGAGTGCTCATGAACACACTAACCTTAAGGAATCATACCTAGGTTAAAAATGTTTTTTAAGGCACTAAAATGAATGTTTTACCTTGGAGTCTTAAGATAGGCTTGGATATGAATCAAGAAAGACCTCCTCTAGCCCTTGGAGAATAGAATCAAGCTAGAACAATGGATAAAACAAGGCTCCATGAGTAGGTAATTTTTGGTCATGAAGGAAAAGTGATGGGAACTTGGTTTTTCTTACATTTTCCTTACCTAGAATGAATGGAGAAGATAATGAACACCTCAAGCTAGCTTTTCCTCCTCCAATGGCGATTTCCCAAGGCTCCAAAATGAGGCTTTTCAAATTTTGAAAAGATAGGAAGCAAGGCCTTGGTCAAACTAAGAGAAATCTATGCTTAGTTTTTGATTTGGAGCTAAAATGAGTATTTGGTGAGCAAATGAATGTGGAGGTGCCATGGATGCTGCTTGGAACGGTTTTGGAACAGAGAGGGGGAGAAGAAAACGTTGGTGAAGGTGGGAAATGAAGAAGAGAGGAGAGAGAGAAGGTATAAGAAGATATTTTGCTTTTTAAAAAGGTAAATAGTCTTTTTCACTTTCTTTCTCTTCTTTTCTTATTTGATGTAGCCTATGGTGACTCAACCTCTTAAAAACCGTCCCCCCTCTCATCCACTTAGATATTTAGGTGTTGTTTGACCATTGACCACTTAAGAAAGTCATTTGACTTATTTTGGGCACTATTTGGCACTATTCACAAATTAGTGCACAAATTTGTGAAAATTTTGTTTCCCATTGATTTAGCTTCCTAATGTGATACTAATTAGTACACATGTTAATTAAGGTGTAAACATGGGCATTTAGCCACTCAAAACCCATTTCTAAGACAATTTCTCAAAAAGGTGCTTTAAGGAGTCTTAAAGCACATTTTGTGTTTAAGCTTGTTTTTGAGCTTGGTTTTCTTTGCTAGTTGATTTAAAATGTCCATTAGCATGTTAATAAGGTCTTATAATGATATTTGGGTGCTAATCAAAGTCACTCCAAGCTTAGAGCACATTTTTGCCTAAATTGCCCTTAAGGCGTTTTCTTGTGTTTTCCTTGGTTTAAATTGTCTACCAATCTTTCTAGGGCATGTTTTAGCCTTATTACATCATAACTTGATGTTTAATTAGCATACTTAGGTTTTGGGTATTTCAATCAACCCCCCTTAAAAGAACTTTGTCCCCAAAGTGCCCATTCATCTTATCTTATTAGAATACATGTCTTACCTCATTCCATAGATCATATAGATCACAATTATGTGTACTTAATCTTACTGACTCATTAGATTCATCATATGCTTATACTCATATATCACACAACATGCTTAAGCATATATAACACTCAAAATTCTTTTGTTCCTTTTTGATGATTAAAACAATCACATAATTTTCATCGTATTCTCCCATGTCACCGGTCCGTAGAGAAAGGCACATTCGTCCACGCCACCATGGGCCAGAATACAAAACAACTCTATTCTCCCCATGTCACCGGTCCGAAGACAAAGGCACATTCGTCCTCGACTTCATGGGTGAGACTCAAGTGAGGAATAATTCCCTCTATTTGAAAATACAATCAACTCCAATTTTGTTTTATCCTAAAGCCTCTATCCATAGTGTGATTTAATTGTGACCACTGGTAGGGAGTTTCAGGAATCATCCAACCCTGATGTGATCAGCATCAGTGTTGAACTATCCTTCCACCCCAATTTGTGTTCAGTTTCCCTTGATCCCTAGAAAATCAAGTTCCACCTCCCACTTCATTTTCAGACATCAAATAATTCACTCATTTCCAATTTTCTATCTTTAGTTCTTCTAATCATAATCAATACATCTCCAAGGTGTGGACTTAGTCCATCAATCATTCCCAGTTCATCTCTTATTAATTACCTCAAGACTTACATTCCCTCTAAGTTCTATATCAGTTCCATACCAATTCTCATCATCTTATACTTCATAGCATTACTATTTCCTATCTCATACTCATACCAGCTAATATATCACAGTGTTATCTTATTCTTGTCTCACACATACTTTCATATCGACTCATATCTCATATATTCCTTAAGTCTCCTTAATCCTCTTCCTTAATTCTCTTAACTTGTACTCACACCGGAGTTAACAAGATAGGTACTTAATATGTATGGTATTCACATCTTCTGTGCGCAATAACCATAATTTCTCTCAAGATGTTTATGTAAAACAAATTCTCAAATTCTTTTGTGCTATGCACAGCGTAGTTTATGTACTCAGTACATAAACATACGCTGAGCGGTTTTCGCTCTACCCCCCTTAAAATGGATTACGCCCACGTAATCAACATTATATCATCCTTGAACATAAGTTCAAGATGTCTAATTCTCACCAAGCATTCTAGCTTCCATGTCATCTATCTCACTTATAAATCATCAGAGGGTCATAACTATGGTAATGGCTTAGTCTCTGTATCGAGGATTCTTACGGTACTTATACCATTTCTTAACTTAGTATGGTCTAATCTCAAAGATACTAAAGCATTCAGTTGCTAAGTCTTATATTTGTTCCATTGGAAGGTGTGTGGTACGTCATTCCTTTTTCCGGTTCATCAGGTATGTGAAACCTCTTTAAGTTACCAGTCCGCTAGCTTCTGCTGCGCGACTCTGATAGTCTTAGGCTTAACTCCCTCTCTTATCCTTTTATAGTATTGTATATCTTTCTCCTGCGTGCTTATGGTTTAGCACTAAAGGTCTTTCAAATGGACACGTGTTATCTTTATATATACACGGACCTTAATGAGTTGTAGCTCGACAATCCAGTCTCCCTGGAGATCTAATGTTTGTATTCTTAGTCTTTTCTCAAGTATCTAAATCGTTCCTTTCAACTGACCTTTGGTCAGAGGATGATTCTTAATCTGAAACTACTGTTTAGTGCCTATTGCACTCTATAGTTTAATCCCTTACGTCTTAAGACATGTCCAATGTCTGTACTTAACAATTCGTGCTCTTCGCACTTCATAGTCCTTAATTATTTGTTCTCTGATTCATTTGTGTTGTTGGTTCAACTGAATTCTTCTCTTCGACTGTTTGTGGTAGTAGCTGCTCTCATCTGATCTTGCGTCGTTGTCTGTGGTACGGAGCCGACTACTTCCCGTGTTCCTTACACCACTTGTTCACATGCATGGGTTACCTTACTGGTACATTACTACTTACATGACTAACTCATAAATGAGCGTGTCAGGCCTGCAAGCCCCTGTGAGGTGTAGTCGTCCCACATCTCGTTTAAGTAAACTCGTAGTGTCCGTCACACGTTTAACTATTGCTAACTATGAAGTATTCTACTGTCGATCTCCTTTTTCATCGTTCCATAATAACACATATTGTTCTTCTTGAATTTAATCAAGGGAAATCCATTTACTACGTTGTTGGGTATTGTATGCTCTAGTTCTTTCTGTATCTCGTACTGATTCGGTCTCTTAGTAACTGAGGTCTCTTTCCATAGAGCCTCTTATCTTGTTTCTCATATTTGGTCTACTAGGAATGCACTTCCAGTTCTTTAAGGAATGAGTAGTGTGCTTCTTGTGAAATCTTACCTAACCAGGTCCAGACTACTGGCATCAATGCGCAGTTCGTCTTCCATCTTATTCCCTTACTTACATCGGTCTTAACTCATAAATCTAATTGCCTCAGTGTCAATATTTGACGGCTCATACATAATGGTCGCCTTACCGCGCACCATGAGTTAATCCACTTATATAAATATTGTACTCATGACCACTACTACCGTGGTAGTTGACCTTTACCATGTTGCCCATTAATGGCGCAACTACTTACTCATTTACTCTAACATCTTATCTTACATTCAATCCCTTCTTGGTGTAAACACACTGGGGGTTCTCTTATTTCGGTGTATGGCGGTTGCCGTATCGTGTTGTAAAATGGTCAGGTCTTAATATGAAGGTGTTCTACTTCAATCTCAGGTTCATAAGTAGGCTAATTTTTCTCACATTCTTTCATCCTTTATGATGTTATTTACCATGTAATCTAACCGGTTACTGAAGAAGTCAACCGTTGAATCCCAAGCTCTTCTGAGCTTTGGTCACTTGACGTGCCATTCTGTGCACTCACCATGTTTATCTCTGTCGAATACTGATTCCTAAATCCTGGGTGCTGGATATGAGGTCTGTCTCTGCAGCCTTCCTTATTACTCAAGTGTATCTGGTATGTTCTAAGGTAATCTCAAGGTTTACAGTTTTCGTTCTCTAACGAAAGTGTATTACATCTCTAATAAGTGAAAGCCCTTTTTGAGGGGTTTATTCCCACTCATGGCCTCACAACAAGGAGAGGTATCCCCACCCTAAAAGGCATGGTTCGTTCTCTGCCCCTGCCAATGTACTATCTCATTATTCTCAATGGTGCCTTTTCCTGGCAATATTTTCCACAATCTAAGTTATAGGTTTGGTAACCGTTCATATCTACGAATTGTAGCTCCTTCATGGTTTAAATAAGCTCTCTTACAACTTACTGTGCCTCAGGCTCTGATGTGGTTAACATCCATGGCTCGTAGGCTCTTAGTGCTTAATGTTACAGAGTGAGAGCTGGTGCTCGATTCACAGCTAGTAATCTTACTCATCTGTAGGTTATCCTCCTAAGTTTCTGGTTCTTTGAACACTATCCACCGTTAGGTTACCTATTAAATGTAGTATCGGGTTTCATGGTAAGTTGCTGCATCCTGCTTCCTGCTATGGAAGTTTATTCAGTGATCTGAGGTTACTTAGTGTCCTCGAAAATACTATCGTTTTACTAGACTTATGTCTTTTAGCAATCAAGGTTAGGTTCGTATTAGGCGTCTGCCCTACGGTGTCAAAATTGGATATTTGTCCAGGTTATCATGTGCTTCCATCTCAATGCTTCGTTCAACTCTCGTTGACTACGCCACCCGTTGATGATTAATCATACTTGGGTGTTAATGAGTCAGGCAACAATACTAACTGTCATTCATCAGTTTGTCAGGCTCGACTATGCCCGCTCTTTGGGGGTAGTCCTCTAAGCTTTCCTCTGTCAGAATTGTATGTCCTTAACCCTTGGTAGGTTATAACTTAAGTTCACTTCCCTCTGTCCCTGTTTCCAGGGTTTACTAACATATTCAACGAAGATTGTTGTTATTGGTATGCTTAATGGTCATCTCGGGAGTTTTATCCCGCTCCTCTTGGAAGACGTTATGTCAACAGTCTCAATGGTATCTTATAATACATTCCTTGTATGTTATTGCTTACATAGTGTTTGCTCGGGTCTCTGAGCGATCTCTTAGGTTTTTCCCTTCAAGGTTCGGGATCGGTGTTCTTACCCGTACTGTTCGTTGTTGTTGTTGTAGTAGGTTGTACCGTTGCTAGAATTTATGTCGTCCGGTATTCGGTCCAAGTTCAGCTCCCTGTTGACCAGTATGTCGACTCATCTCATCATGGTCAGGCCGTCAGGCCCTTCCAAGGTATCATCCTTTCGTTCTTATAGATTTACAGTCCGGTATTAAAATGTACTACAACTGTAGCGTTCTACTATCTCGCCATGATGACTTTCCGTGTAGCTTAACCGTGGTAGCACTTGCTATGGCAAGTGCGCCATGCACGATGGGTTACCGGTACTGTGCGCATCAATAATGGTAATTCCTCCTAATATTTTATATCTTTGGTAGTCCTCGGGACTCCTTCGATGTTCTTTAGTATGGATAATTGACCATTTAGCAGTTTCCTTGCCGTTTTGACAGTGCTGTTACTTATCAGGGCGTTCCTCTTTCTGAGGGAACCCCTCGTTATTTTCTTGCGTCTTAATCCTCGCTCCCGTTTCCACACATTATGTTGGGGTTATTAAGTAATGATTCTCCTTTAGGCACTACATCGTAGTCCTATTCCGGTATACAGTTTGTATGTGTTTTCATCGTCGTCTGTGCTATGTTGGCTAGGTTTTAAACTTTCTCATTGTATGGGATTTGATGATCCCATTTCTAACTAAACTTTCCAGTAATCTTAACCCTCAAGCTTTATATTATCCCACTGCTATGCTCATACGGACCACTATCTGGTACTCATGTCGCTTATCTTTTCCTTTCCATTGCACTCTTAGTTCTTTTCTTACCATTGGTATGGCGGTGTAACTCGACTGCGTAGCATGCCGACCCATGTTGACGGTAATTACCGTTCTCTTACTGATAGAATTTATCCGGCATTAGACTTGTTTGGGGTTTTGTTTTTGTTTCTACTGTTTTTGTTAGCGCTCCATATTAAAAACCTCCAAGTTTTTGTAAACTGCTGTACAATGAGATGTTTCTCGTATTGCTTACTATAAACTAACTGCCAGATCGGGTTTTTCCTAAGTAAGAGAAGGCTTTCTTCTCTCTGGCGTTTGTTCCACATATTCAGGGTTAGGGATGTGAAGGGCGGGTCTAGGTACTATGGATATCCGGTAAATACCGGGAAGTCCTAACTAACGCACCTCTCACTCTATCACTCAACCCTTAACCCATGACTCAAACTCAACCTCAGTATTTTCCTAAGTTCGGTAATTCCTTGTCTTCAGAGCGTAACTACGCTCTGATACCACTTTTTGTAACACCCCATCTCAATCCAAATGTGGTTTCACAACTTAACAACATATATATAAATGTCACAGCGGAATTCCATACACTCCAGGACCTTGCCACGGTCTGACTGACAGAATATATCGAACATTAGTACATACAAATCTTAACCAAATACATATCCTTCTTACAATCTCCTCACATCCTATACATCCTACTAACTCAAATTGTCGTACGAGTGTACATGCACAACTCGTAGGCCACACTTAACCCGTAACACGTCCACCCCATCTTACTCTCATGACGGCCGCCTCCTGACGTAGACCTGTGTAGTAAAAACAGCCCCCAAAGGGGGTCAGCACGAATGCAGGTACGATCCTCTCATGGCCCCCAAGCTAACGTGGCAACGATGACTAATTGTCGATAGCATGGAGGTTGATTAGATGCACAACATAATAGAAAAAGCAATAAGCAACAAACCAATTATGAACAATCAAAGTTCAAACACAATGAACGTCTTAAATGCGTTCCCTTAATTAGTGAGTCAATTACTTCACTCCTTAAGTTACGTTTCCTCTTAATCTTAATCCATCCTTTTCTCACCTCAATATTAGTCTTATCTTAGTCTTAGAAAACAACCATCCTTTAAAAAGGAATGGATGTAGCTTACCTCAGTCTTCTAATACAAACCATCCTTTAAATAGGAATGGTTGCAACTTATCTCAAAGCTTATCTTAATCTTAGAATACAAACCACTCTTTAAAATAGAAATGATTGTATCTTACCTCAATGTTTATTTTTGTCGGGTCAAAAGCAACCCTAGCTAATGAGCTATTAACTCCATTGGTTGAATAAACAACATATCTTATAATTTAGGATTTAGGTGATCCTACTGCACCATCTTAATGCCTCCTACCTTGGACTGTATGTCCAATGTAGTTGAGCCGGCAACCGACCCTAGGCAACAAGTCCGAAGACAAGTCCTTAACCTGAAGTCGGATCTGCTTTAGATACCGACCCCCTTATTCCTTAGCATGCATGACCGGAGTCAGTCCCGGGTTCCTCACTCCCCCCTTAAGTTCCAGTTAGTAGAAGTCTCAAGACAATGTTTGTTGGTTAACCTCTTTCGGTTTATAACAAACTAATATTTGGGAGCGTTCCTTAGTCTCACTCAATTCCTTACTAAACGTTGGTTAGTAAGTTCTCACGGTAAGTTGTGTTAGTTTTCAAACATCACACAACAATACAATAAACATAATGTTCCGGTTGCATGCTTTATCTTGTTTAGTGAGCACACAAAAACAAATAGCACACAAGCTGAGGGACACCTCGTTAGCAAGCAGGTCACAAGAAGAACTGTACCGTTCACCGTTGGTCGTTTGGTTGCTTACTCTCCTACGGATTCCAAACTCTCAAGTCCTAAAACATTGATTCAGTTTTAGGTTGTTAATCACTTAACTTAATTAAACTTATTTAACTTACTTAACCCATAATGATTCCCCACCTAACACCTCATAAGTTTTACAACTTATTCTTACAACCTAACCTTAAACTTTTAAGTTTATACTTAACTTAATCCCTTAGGTCTTTATACCTCTAATCGTCAATGCCCTCTTAATGGGGTACCATTTATAGCTCTAAACTTTCTTAGGGTTTCTTTCCTTTTTTTTGACAACTTAAGGGTCGACCAACCTTACCGACCGACCTTACCCAAGGTCAGTCCATTCCAGAACTTATTGCCGTTTGAAAATTTTACCCCGACCGACCTTGCAAGTCCGGTCCCCAAGGTCGGTCCATTCCCGTGAGTTTTTCCCCGTTGAAATTTTGAGCCCGCCCGACGTTGTCAAGGTCGGTCCCAAGTTCGGTCCATTCCAGGGACTCTATCCGTACCTAAAATTCAAGCCCGACCGACCTTGCAAGTCCGGTCCCCAAGGTCGGTCCATTCCAGAAACTCTTTCCGGTAGTGTAAACTGGGCTCGACCGACCTTGCAGGTCCGATCCCCAAGGTCGGTCTGCTCCAGACCTTTGTTTCTAAATTCCCATTTGACTCCAAACTTCTCCACAAGTTCCCCCATGTGTCCTAATACCATTTAGCCACTTAAACTCTCCTTAGAACTTCCACCAAAGTCTCTAAAACAATTTCCAAAGATCTACTTAAACATTCACTCAATCCTTTTAAAACTCCTAACGCTTAGCACTTATTTCCTTACATTTCCAACTTGTAACCTTACCAAAACTTCAACCAACCCAAGTGTTCCCTCCTTAACAGTTTGAGCACTTCATAAAAATCATTTTCCATCTTCAGTTCATTTACCAAAACTTCCTCAAGTCACCTTGCATATCCATACACAAATTCCTCTCTTTTCCGTTTGTTACCCATCATTCCTAAACTCTTGGACATACCTAAACATTTCTTCCCATCCTCTTAGCACCTTAACCTTGTTCTTCTTTACTTGACCTTCCTACACCATCCTTAGACATCTACATCTCTTTTACTCAATTTACTCACCATTCTCATGATCTTACACTCTTATACATTCTTAGTCAATTTCCTCGACAATCGACAACATTCTCCTTCAACCTTCACTCCCATCACCTAAGTCCTCTCATTACCATCTAACTAAACCTTATTGTTCCACCACTAGTATCCTCTTCACTTACACAAGCTTCCCAAAATTCTCATTGTTATATTCCCTAGTTCATACCTAAATCATCTTAAAGCATTATACACCTCCTCCTTCAAATTTATGCACAAGTCTCACCATCCCCCTTACCATGACTTTGGTGTGTTCAATACACCCATCTAAACTCTAATTTCCTCATAGACAATTCTAGGTCATTCTAAACCTCAAGAACTCCTTAGCTAACTCATTTCCACTCAAATTCCTCATAATGATCTCTAGTGAATCCTAGGGCATATTAACTCACCTCCACCACTTAAACACTTTGCTTTCTACTAAAATTTCGCCATAGCTTCTCTAGTATATTATCATGCCCAAATGCATTGTTTTCCTCATTCAACCATCTCACACACATCAAGTTCTTTCTCATCATATTTTATCACCCAAACCAACTCATTCACAACAAACTCAATATAATGCAATAATCTTAAATTGCATAGCACTAAGGCTCTTAAATGATATGGCTCTTAGGCCCTTAAATGACTTAAAATTAAACACTGAATTTCCCACACATAAAATCTTTCAACCTGCAAATACACCCAACAATCTTATAGTAGTTATAATGCTCTTAAAATTCATCTTAAACTTATCTTACTACCTCATTCCCATTGGCTCCTTAGTCACAAGTTCATAAGCTTGTTTAAATTCTTTTTCCTAGGTTATATAACCCATTACATAATGTAAGCTTTAAGCTACATTAGTACTTATCTAAATTCCACCCCTTAAACCTTAAGGTAAGTAATTGACCTTATTTTTCCAAGCTTCTCCTCACACTTTTCTCCTTGGTTTTCCTTGTTTAGTTTTCGGCCACCAACTTAGATTTCCTTGCCAATATTCTAATCAATCCACAATAACTCTAATGAGTGCTCATGAACACACTAACCTTAAGTAATCATACCTAGGTTAAAAATGTGTTTTAAGGCACTAAAATGAATGTTTTACCTTGGAGTCTTAAGATAGGCTTGGATATGAATCAAGAAGGACCTCCTCTAGCCCTTGGAGAATAGAATCAAGCTATAACAATGGATAAAACAAGGCTCCATGAGTAGGTAATTTTCGGTCGTGAAGGAAGAGTGATGGGAACTTGGTTTTTCTTACATTTTCCTTACCTAGAATGAATGGAGAAGATAATGAACACCTCAAGCTAGCTTTTCCTCCTCCAATGGAGATTTCCCATGGCTCCAAAATGAGGCTTTTCAAATTTTGAAAAGATAGGAAGCAAGGCCTTGGTCTAACAAAGAGAAATCTATGCTTAGTTTTTGATTTGGAGCTAAAATGAGTATTTGTTGAGCAAATGAATGTGGAGGTGCCATGGCTGCTGCTTGTAACGGTTTTGGAACAGAGAGGGGGAGAAGAAAACGTTGGTGAAGGTGGGAAATGAAGAAGAGAGGAGAGAGAGAAGGTATAAGAAGATATTTTGCTTTTTAAAAAGGTAAATAGTCTTTTTCACTTTCTTTCTCTTCTTTTCTTATTTGATGAAGCCTATGGTGACTCAACCTCTTAAAAACCGTCCCCCCTCTCATCCACTTAGACATTTAGGTGTTGTTTGACCATTGACCACCTAAGAAAGTCATTTGACTTATTTTGGGCACTAGTTGGCACTATTCACAAATTAGTGCACAAATTTGTGAAAATTTTGGTTTCCCATTGATTTAAGCTTTCTAATGAGATACTAATTAGTACACATGTTAATTAAGGTGTAAACATGGGCATTTAGCCACTCAAAACCCATTTCTAAGACAATTTCTCAAAAAGGTGCTTTAAGGAGTCTTAAAGCACATTTTGTGTTTAAGCTTGTTTTTGAGCTTGGTTTTCTTTGCTAGTTGATTTAACATGTCCATTAGCATGTTAATAAGGTCTTATAATGATATTTGGGTGCTAATCAAAGTCACTCCAAGCTTAGAGCACATTTTTGCCTAAATTGCCCTTAAGGCGTTTTCTTGTGTTTTCCTTGGTTTAAATTGTCTACCAATCTTTCTAAGGCATGTTTTAGCCTTATTACATCATTACTTGATGTTTAATTAGCATACTTAGGTTTGGGGTATTTCAGGTTCTCCTAGCACATCAACACTCCAAAACACATAGTTTTTTTACCATTAACCATTCAAGAACACCTAAATCCATCAAGAACTTTCTCACACACAAAACATCACAAATTTACACTACACCACAATATAGTGTATAATTTAATTGCTTGGCACTTAGGCCCTTAAATAACACGGCTCTTAGGCCCTTAAATTGCATAAACCTTAAACACTGAATTTCCCACATAAATAATGCCTTTGACCTGCAATTACATACAACAACACATATGCTCTTCAATAGTTTCCTTTAGAGCATTTTACTAGGTCATTCACCATTGGCTCCTTAGGTATTTTATTAAGCAAATCAAGCTCACTTTTCCTAAGGCATTTAAACTACATTGAGATAGTTTGTTTACCTCTTTTCCTCTCAAACTTCTTTCTTGTTTCCTTGAACCGAAAATCAGCAAGGAGTTTGATCACTTGTCAACTTTCTAATCAATACACATATAAGGGTAATAAGCATTAAGCTTCAAGCTTAAACTCACATATAAACCCTAAATTTACATAAGTGTTCTAATACACTAAAATGACAATTACCTTTGGAATTTGAAAGAGAACTTGATTAAGAAGCAAGGTAGGACTCCTCCTTGTCCTTTGAAGATTGAAATGGAGCTATGAAAAGTAAAACAAAGCACCCTTGTGACGTGAAATTTTCGGACATGTACAAAATGAGAGGAACCTTAGATTTTCTTTGGTTTTCTTACCTTGAAGCAAAGGAGAATAACATGGCATGAAAAGGTGAGATCAAGCTCCATCAATGGTGAATCTTCATGGCACCAAAATGGAGTTCTTGAAGATTTGAAAAGAGAGAAGTGTAGAGCTTGGCCTAACTAAGACAAATATGGTCTTAGAATTGAATTTGGATCATGGAGCTAGAAGTTACAAGCTATGGAAGTTGGAGATGGTGTGGTTTGCTGTAGCAAAACCAATGGAGCTTGGGAGAAGATGAAGAAATCGGTGGTGAGTGAAGGAGAATAAGAGAATGAGGTGAGAGGGTACACTTTATTAAGATATTTATGTTTAAAAACAAATAGTTCTTTTGCTTTATTACTTTCCTTAGTTATTTGATTGGTCAAGTGTGGTCACACATGAAAAATTGGCCCCCATCATCTACTTAGGGATAGTTTGGTCTTTGTTGACCAATTAACTTACTTATATTGACTTATGTCATAAACTAGCATATTTTGGTTACTATTCACAAAACAAAGCACATATTTGTGAAATTTTTGATTTCCCATTGATTTAGACCTCCTAATGTGATACTAAGTAGTACACATGTTAATTAAAGAGTAATGATGGACATTTAGCCACTCAAAACCCATTTACAAGACAATTTTTCAAAAATGTGCTTTAAGACTCCTTAAAGCACATTTTGTGTTTTAACTTGTTTTCAAGCTTGGTTTTCTTTGGTAATTGGTTTAATATGTTCATTAACACATAATTAAGGTATAGGTATGACCTTTAGGTCTTATACAAACTTATCCCAAGCTTAGAGCACATTTTTGCCCATATTGACTTTAAGGTATTTATTTGTGTTTTGTTTGGTTTAATTGTCTACCAAGGTTTCCTAAGGACTTAATTAGCCTTATTAAATCATAATTGAATATTATTAAGTCTTGGTAGGCTCTTTGGGTCCTAACCAAGTTCACTCCAAGCTTAGAGCATGTTTTTGCTCAAACTGTATTTATGGTACTTTATTGTTTTACTAAGATTTAAACCGTTCACTAACGTTTCTAAGGCACCTTTTAGCCTTAATATACCATAATTTAAGGTTTAAGCAACATATCAAGGTTTGGGGTATTTCAATCTGCCCCCCTTAAAAGAACTTCGTCCTTGAAGTTCGCACTCCCCACACATCATTTGGATTAGAACATAGGGATTACTTGCAAATAACACTTCCATAACCAAACATACTTTACATCACAACCTCGGACTTAACGGTCCGGGCAACATACTCACATCCATACATAACATAACATAACATACTTACATGATAACCTCGGACTTGACGGTCCGGGTACCTTTATCAACATTGTACTTACATAACAACCCTTAGACTCACAGGTCTGGGTAACATAACATTATTTAGACACATAGGTCTAGGTAACATAACAACATTTAGACACATAGGTCTAGGTAACATAACAACATTTAGACACATAGGTCTAGGTAACATAACAACTTTCGGAACTCAACCACATTAGGACTCAAGGTCAAAATAATATTTATTACACATACCACGCAACATGTCTTAGCATGTATGGCAACCAAAAATATCTTTAGTGTACACTGTGATCCCGCAGAACCCGGTCGCGATGGACACCTTCCGCCCCCGTTCCTTTGGGAGATCAAAACAATCGCTTAATCTTTAATACATATGCTTTTCCCATGTCACCGGGCAAGTACTACAAAAATATTCTTTGTTAAGGTTAAGTAAAAGTACTTCCATAATGTAAGGTATCTATCGACGTTTTATAAATACCAATTCAAAATCATTTTAAAAACACATACAACTCCAAGTCCAACTTATTTTCCTTATTTCTTTTCCTTAGCGTGGTTATTTGCGACCACTTATAAGGAGCTTCAAGAATCATCCAACCCTGATGTGATCAGCATTAGTGCTGAACTATCCTTCCACCCCTGAAATACCCCAAACTTAGATATGGTGTTTAAGTGATAAACTAAGATATAAGGAGGCTAAATAATGCCTTAGAAACATTAAGAAACATTTTTAATCAAAGAAAACATAAGGAAACACCAAAAGAGCAGTTTGAGCAAAAACGTGCTCTAAGCTTGGAGAGACTTGGGTGAGCACCCAAATATTATACTAAGACCTTATTAATATCCTAATGGTCATTTTAAACCAATTACCAAAGAAAACCAAGCTTGAAAACAAGTTAAAACACAAATGTGCTTTAAGGAGTCTTAAAGCACATTTTTGAAAAATTGTCTTGTAAATGGGTTTTGAGTGGCTAGATGTCCATCATTACTCCTTAATTAACTTGTGTACTAATTAGTATCACATTAGGAAGTCTAAATCAATGGGAAATCAAAAATTTCACAAATATGTGCACTAATTTGTGAATAGTAACCAAATAGTGCCTAGTTTAGTCTTTAATCAATTAAGTCTAATTAATTGGTCAAACAAGACCATGACCAGCCTAATTAATGAGGGGGCCGGTTTTCTAAGGGTGTGAGTCACCAAGAGTAGCCAATTAATGTTAGAAGAAAAAGAGGAAAAGTAAGTGGTTACTATTTGCTTTTAAGGAATCAAATATCTTATATGCCACCTCTCTCCTCCTTTCTTCATTCTTCATCTTCCCCATTGATTTCTCTTGCTCTCTTTCTTCTTTTTCACGTAAGAAGCAACCTCCATGCTAGCTCCATCTTCTTTTGCCCACATCTTGCTCATTTAAGCTCCAAAATCAAAACCAAGCACATATATCTCTTAGTTAGCTCAAGCTCTTCCTTTCTATCTTTTCAAAACTTCAAGAGCCTCATTTTGGAGCCAAGGCAAACCGCCATTAGAGGAGGAAACTCAAGCTTGGAGACTCCATTAGCTTCTCCATTCTCTTAAGGTAAAGAATATGTAAGAAAAATGAAGTTCCCACCATTTCATCACATGTCCGAAAATTATCACTCATGGGGCTTCATATTTATGCCTTGTTCTAGCTTATTTTCTACTCTCCAAGGGATAGAGGAGGTCCTTCTTGCTTCATATCAAAGCTTATTCTACGACTCCAAGGTAAAACAATCAATTTAATACCTTAAAGCACATTTTTAACCTAGGGTTTGTTCCTTAAGGTTAATGTATTATCTAGCACTCATTGGAGTCATTGGATATTGGTTAGAACATTGACAAGGAGAGTTTAAGTGGTGACCGAGATTGTCCAAGGGAAAAGGCTAAGGAGGAAAGTTTGTGAGCTTGTAAAAGAACAAGGTAAATTACTTACCTTAAGGTGTTTTATTGTTTAAGGGGATGGGATTTAGATAGGTGATGAGTTTAGTGTAGAGTTTACATTGGGAAAGAACTATAAAAACCTAGGAGTTAAAATGACTATACTTGTGAACTTGTGACTAAGGAGAAAATGAGAAAAGGAGATAGTTTAAGAAAGTCAAGGTGAATTATAAGAACATTTAAATTGCAATGGGAGCCTTGTTGTGTGTATTTGCAGGTCAAAGGCTATAATATTGAGGAAATTCAGTGTTTAAGATTTATGCATTTAAGGGCCTAAGATCCAAGTCATTTAAGGGCCTAAGTGCCAAGAAATTTTAAGTTTATGCACTATATTGTGATGTAGTGTAGTTTTGATGTTTTATGTGTGCTAAGGAGGTTTGGTGAGAATTTGAATGTTGATAGCTAATTAATGGTGAGAAACTAAATGTTTTGGTGTAATAATATGCTAGAGAACCCATGGCAAAATTTAGTGAAGAACCGAAGTGTTTAGGATGTGTTAAGGAGATTTCATGACTAAGGAAGCATTAGGAAACTTTAGTAGTTGTTTTGAAAAAAAGAGTGAGTTTAAGGTGTTCTTTAGAACTAGAATGACTTAGGCATCAGCACGGTGGATTTATGAAGAAAATGAATGTCTTGGGATATAGTTGTGCATTTAGGACTTAGGCAAATATTGGTAAACAAGTAAGAAGGAGAATAAGATGTTAATAGATCGAGGCATAAACTTGTGTAGAAACTTTGAGTAGTTGCATAAAGGAGTTTTAGATGGTGAAATATGCTTGGGAGATGATGTTATAGTGGTGAAGAAGCCCTTGGCATAGTGGCTATATTAGGTATGAACCACCACTTAGAAACCTAGGGAAAACATTACAAGTGTTGGCATTATTATAAGAAAAATGCATAATGACAAAGGTGGATGTTGTGAGTGATTTAATGAGTTTTGTGGAGGGCTTAAGGTGTATTTGAAGTGCCCAAATGAGGTTAGAACATACTAGTATATATGAGGTGAAGATTGGAGTCAAATGGGAATTTAGAAACAAAGTTCTGGAGCCGGCCGACCTTAGGGACCGGACCTGCAAGGTCGGTCGAGCTCAGTTTACACTACCGGAAAGAGTTTCTGGAATGGACCGACCTTGGGGACCGGACTTGCAAGGTCGGTCGGGCTTGTATTTTGTGTACGAATTGAGTCTCTAGAATGGACCGACCTTGGGACCGGACTTACAAGGTCGGTCATGCCTAGAATTCTGTACGGGAATTGGTCTCTGGAATCGACCGAACTTGGGACCGGCCTTGGCAAGGTCGGTCGGGCTTAAATTTCCCACGGGGAAAACTCCCTAGAATGGACCGACCTTGGGTAAAGTCGGTTGGTAAGGTCGGTCGAGCCAAAAACAAAAAAAAAAAATTAAATTTTAAAGCTATAATGGTAATAAGGTATGCCATTGGTAGGGTAATAATGATTAGGAACCTAAGGAATTAAGTTAGGTTAAGTATAAACCTTAAGTTTAAAATAAACTTTATATGGTTAAGTGGTAAAGACTTAAGAGGGATATGAATGGGGAAATCTTAGGGACTAAGTTAGTTAAGAAAGGTGCAAATAACTAATGGCCTACAAAATGCATGAATGTTTTAGGTTTGTGAATTGGGACCCAGGAGAAGGTTAAACAAAAGACGTCGACGGGTGAACGGTGAACGGTACAGTCTTTCTTGTGACCTGCTTGCTAACGAGGTGTCCCTCGGCTTGTGTGCTACCTGTTTGTTTGATATGACTAAGACAAGATAAAGCATGCAACCGGATATTAATGTTCTCGTTGTGTAAGTGTTTTCTTTACACTAACCCGCGAGGCCTAAGGAAAGCTACTAACTAAGCTTGATACTCATTGAGTTAAGGAGAGGATTTGTACATTGGTGATTGTTGGTTGATACCCGTCAAGGTTTAGCTAACACATTTTATTTACGACTTTCACTAACCGTAACTTGGGGTGGGAGTGAGGAATCCGGAATGGTACCGGCACATGTGTATTGGGGGAGGTCGGTATCTGAATCAGATCCGACTTCCAAATAAGACTTGTCCTCGGACTCGTCGCCTAGGGTCAGCAAACCGACCCGACCACCCGGACCACTGTTTGAGGTGGGAGGCACTTTAAGGATGGCGTGGGGGGATCAAGCCTACATCCCCAACAAATTAAGAAAGGTAGCTTATTGCTGAATAGTGCACTGCTATCGGCTAGGGTTAACCAAGCCCTACAAAAAAATAAGCAACCAATTAAGGGCTAACCATTCTAATAGTGGAACGGTTGGCAATTCTAAGGTTAAGGAGATTCTGGATCTAAGGAGTTAAGAACTAACTCATTTATAAAGGGAACGCCTGAGTCGTTCATTTGCATATGAGCTATTTATGTTCATTGTGGTTTATTGTTTTAATTGCGTTTCATATCATGATTGTGATGCTAAACTTCCATGCTATCGACAATTAGTCGTCGTACCCCGTTAGCTTGGGGGCCACGGGAGGGTCGTACCAGCATTCGTGCTGACCCCCTTTGGGGGCTGTTTTTACACTTGCAGATAAGCGGCCTATGAAGTCACACCACGAGAGTAGGAGCGGGTAGCCCTAGGTGGGACTTTATTTTGAGTACGGGTAGCGCCTGTGCACCCGTCTGTTGATAGTTGAACTTGAGAAATATTGTGTGGTTTTGGAGATACTTAAAACTCGATTGTTGTATGTATTATCGATATACGGTTGTAAATATTTAAGTAACGGTATTTCTTGTTGATTAGACCGTGGCAAGGTCCTGGTGATAGTTTGTTTCCGCTGCGACGTTAATGTATTATGTTAAGTTGCGATAACCACGATTGGCTTAGGACGGGGTGTTTCAAAACGTGGTAACGCTCTGATCAAGAAATACCGGACATAAGTTGCCACCGAGTTAGGTTAGGAGTTAAGATATAAGAAATGGGTTAAGGGTGCGAGAGGTTAGTGTGAGTAGAGTCAGATGACCACTATTAAGTGTGGATCGTTTTACCGTCTACGGACGTTATAAATTCATAACCAAAACAGTGGTGGATACGAATCTAACGTGAGTTGTAATTGTTCAGATGTTAGGAAGGAGAGGCCGAGGCCGTGGCAGAGGCGATGATGCTTCAGAGATACCGGAGGGGCAGTTGGTGCACCACCTCCACCGCCACAGCCCCGGGAACTAAATTGGGTGAAGAGCCTTGCAGACCTTCGACCCGCGCATTTTAAGGGGGAGATGATCCCGCCAAGCTCGAGGCGTACATCTCCGAGCTGGAGACCGTCTTTGAGACCCTTGACGTCCCTGCTGGGATCAAGGTGCGTCTAGCTGCGTTCTACCTGAAGGGGGCGACAGGCGATTGGTGGAAGCTGGTGAGGGCCGAGCATGTGGCCAATCCAGACTTCGGTTGGGACCAGTACACAACGTTGCTACGAGCAAAGTACTATCCCACCCACGTCCAGACGAAGAAGCACCTACAGTTGGATGCGCTCAAGCAGACCGACAAGATGACGGTGGACGAGTATTACACAGAGTTCACCGCCTTGCTCCGTCTTCTGCCAGGTCTTGGATATTCAGACCAGATACTGGTGGACCGCTTCTATGGCGGGCTTAGACATCGACTTCTTTACGGCATGGGGCCGACGAGCTATACTACCTTGCAGGTAATAAGAATGAGTAAGATATAATTAAGTGAATAAGATTTAGATTATGAAAAATAAGAGTAACTAATACCTGGGAAAGCAGGAGTGCTATCATGCCGCTGCTAAGGTTGAGATAACCGTCCAACTGAGGGACGAGGACAATGCTAAGAGGAAGAGTGCCGGTAAGAGCACGGAGAACCAAGGGCAATGTGGGTACAAGAAACAGAAGTACCAGCCTCAAGCCCAGAAAAATCAGAACCAAAAAGGGAAGGAGGAAAAGGAGAAGGCTCCAGAAGAGCCACTGAAGCTGACATATGCTTATGCTGCTAAGCCCCTACGCTCCAGGGCGCCAAAGGGTAAGGAAATACATCTTGAGTAAATAAGAATGGTTGACAGCATTGAGATACAATCACTGATGCGATGCGTAATCAGGTACTGAGACTAGAAAGGAAACCGGTGGTGGCTACCAACGACACTACTATTGCCAGAGGTGCATGGGGGACCACCCCGGGGTCGACTGTAGGGGGAATAAGGTGGAGTGTAATTTTTGCGGTGTACTCGGGCACCGGCATATGAGTGCTACGGGAACCCGGAGAGTGAAAGAATTACAGACCCAGTTTCAAGATTAAGACTAAGACCGATCAGGGAGCTGGTCCTGACGGTCAGAAGGGGGCGCAGCAATCAGCAAGCAAGAATCCACGGGTAGCCCAGAAGTCGGACCCACACTACACCTAGTGGACCGGGACGATGAGCCTGAACCCTCATCGACGCCAGGTACCGCTATAACCACTTAGTAATAAAATTGCCTGCTTACCGCACTATCATGCATGTTTAGTGAATGAATGAATTAAGTGAGAATGAGATAAGATTAGAACTTAAGTAAGATATGACTTATTACCACCTTAGGAAGCTTTAACATCTGCTATCCAATGCCTTCTACACCTAACCCGGAGAACACCGACATCGAAACCATAAACTTTCCACCCGAACAATGTCAGGTTATCCACCCAGGTATGATTTTATTAAGGGGATACCTGACGCCCAAGGCACAAATAGCCAGCATCAGAAGGTGCAATCAATTAGGAGCGGGACCGGGAGGTTTTATACACCGGAGTACCCAGGAGGAGCAAGAATGAAGCTAAAGATGATGAGCTTAGGCAAGGATTGGAATCCATATGCCAAGACCTACCAAACCACAAGGGTATAAGATGGGGTCTCACCACCGGGAATACCCGAAGAGTTCCATCCGGTAAATACACAAGGCATGGAGATCGCTCAGCAGTTGGAAGCTGAACCGATTCCAGACATACAAGCAGACATATGCATTATAAACTTCTATGAGAAAGATGGGCGACTTGGACTACATCAGGTCAAGGACGAGACAACGGAGTCTCTCGAACGAGGGATACCCGTAGTGTCTTGGTCCATAGTAGATGACGCTGAATTTTTGTACGGCGAGCAGAAGCGTGCGGACCGTGCTAATAAGTTAATACTTAAGTGAACGGATGTATTAGTTATGGGAGGAGAATCAAGGATGTTATACCATGAAATTAAGAGAATCAAGCTGAATACAGCACCGTCAGCAGTAATCAATGCGACGCATATGATACCTGGGAGATTGAACCTAACCTTTAGACAATATTAGCCATGTAATGTTTTGGGTATAAGATAAGGGATGAAATGTAAGGAAGAAGCACATGTTGTAAACAGGATTATTATTAATAAAATAACAGTGTTGTTCATGTCAATTGTTACGACTCTCGTTATACCATCATTACTCATGAAAGCTTTTAAAATACAATTAGGGTATGGACTCGGTACGGAAGGTGCGCTAAGCATACTTACAGAGGCACAGGCCGATGAGCTACCCGACTTCACGGTTACGCTCCCGTCTAAGGAGAAGGTTCGTTGCACTCGCTACTACCGAGGAGCCATTGTCAGAATTAAGGGGGAAGACTTTCCAGTCAGTTTTATTGAGTTCAAGGAGTTGGGATTTGATGTTATCTTCGGGATGAACTGGTTGGAGCGGCACAAGGGTCGTATCCTCTGCGCCGAGCATAGATTGCTGCTCAGGAGCCCGTCTGGGGTAACGATATCATACCGCCAGAGGCCAAGAGAGCCTTCAACTAAGATCATCACCGCCATGGCAATGTATAAGGAATTGAGGAGAAAAGAAGAAGTGTACCTCTGCTATGTACAGGACATAGAGAGAGACCCGGAGTTCGACCCCGACTTACCGGTAGTGTCGGAGTTCCCCGACCTCTTTCCACGGGAACTTCCCGGCATGCCACCCACTCGGGAGGTGGAGTTCACCATCGAGCTGCTACCTGGTACCGGATCGATAGCCAAGGCACCATACCGCATGGCTCCGGCAGAAATGATTGAGTTAAAGGAACAATTAAAGGACTTGTTAGACAAAGGGTTTATAAGACCCAGTGTATCACCATGGGGAGCGCCAGTTCTCTTCGTGAAGAAGAAGGATAGTAGTCTCCGCCTCTGCATCGACTACAGAGAGTTGAATGTAGTGACAGTGAAGAATAAGTATCCACTACCCCGCATTAATGATCTGTTCGATCAGTTGAAGGGAGCATCTGTGTTTTCCAAGATTGATCTCAGATCGGGGTATCATCAGATAGCCATTAAGGAGGGAGACATTGAGAAGACGGCATTGGACACGATACGGCCACTATGAGTTTACAGTGATGCCGTTCGGTTTGTCGAACGCACCGGCGAAGTTTATGGACCTGATGAACCGCTTGTTCCGGGAACAACTGGACAAGTCGGTTGTGGTGTTTATTGATGATATTTTGATATACTCGAAATCGAAGACTGAGCACGAGGAACACTTGAGGAGAGTATTGGAGATATTGAGGGAGAATCAGTTGTATGCTAAGTTCTCCAAGTGTGAGTTTTGGCTTGACCAGGTCTCTTTCCTAGTCATGTCATCTCAAATGCTGGGATCTCAGTGGATCCAGCAAAGATTGATGCCGTGCGTACTTGGCCAAGACCGAAGACTGTTACCGACATCCGGTGCTTTCTCGGTCTGGCAGGTTTTTACCGGAGGTTTGTTAAAGATTTCAGCAAGGTCGCAAAGCCGATGACCAGTCTGATGAAGAAAGATGCACCGTTCGTATGGACGGTTGACTGTGAGAAATCGTTCCAGAGTTTGAAAGACTCACTGACCACTGCACCAGTTCTGACCATTCCAGATGGTACAGAGGGCTTTGAGGTTTACTGTGATGCATCCGGCAGAGGGCTGGGTTGCGTGCTCATGCAACATGGCAAGGTGGTGGCATATGCCTCACGCCAGTTGAAGAAACATGAGGAGAACTACCCCACACATGATTTTGAGCTGGGAGCTGTAGTCTTCGCTTTGAAGATATGGCGCCATTACTTATACGGGGTTAGTGTGACGATCTACACCGATCACAAGAGCTTGAAATATATTCACTCAGAAGGAGTTGAATCTCAGACAAAGGAGATGGTTAGAGTTTCTAAAAGACTATGACATTGACCTCCAATACAAAGAAGGGAAGGCCAATGTTGTAGCAGACGCCCTGAGCCGTCGAGCACACTCACTCCATTCGCTAGTTTCTTTCTCCAGCTTGGTTGATGAGGTGCGAGAGGCTTAGAGGACAGATGAGTACATGAGAGAGGTCAGACAGAAGCTGACAGATGGTACCTTTGAGAGTCAGAAATATGATTTCAGACTTCACGATGATGGTCTGATCAGACTTAAGGGCCGGTTATGCATACCACGAGGCAACACAGATTTGAAAGACCGTATACTTAGGGAATCACACTGTTCTTCAATTTCCATCCATCCGGGAGCCTCTAAGATGTATAAAGACATGAAGAGATACTTCTGGTGGTCGGGAATGAAGAGAGATGTTACCGTGTTCGTCTTGAGGTGTCTCACTTGCCAGAAGGTGAAATTCGAGCACCGACGAGGGCGGAATGGTACAGTCGATGCCAGTTCCGGAGTGGAAGTTCCATGATATCTCCATGGACTTTGTAGTTGGACTCCCACCTGCTAGGGGAGGTCTCAACATGATATGGGTGGTGGTGGATTGTCTTACCAAAGTAGCCTGATTCATACCGATGAAGGGTACTTGGAAGGTGACCAAATTAGCTGAGTTGTTTGAGAAGGAAATTATGAGATATCACGGGATACCGAAGACCATAGTGTCAGATAGAGATACCAGATTCCTTTCGAGGTATTGGAGAGCCACTAGAGAAGCGTTGGGTACAGAACTCAAGGTGAGTACCGCGTTCCATCCTCAGACAGATGGTCAGACTGAGCGTACTATTCAGACACTCGAGGACATGCTGAGGGCATGTGCCCTAGACTTCTAGGGCAGTTGGATTGACAAATTACATTTGTTCGAGTTTTCATACAACAACAGCAATCACCTTCAATCAAGATGGCACCTTTTCAAGCGTTGTACGGTAGACCATGTCGTACACCGCTCTGCTGGGATGAGTCGAGTGAAACGGTCATTGTAGGACCAGAAAACTTAGAGCAAGTTAAGGCTGAAGTTCAACAAATCAGGGAGAACATGAAAGCTGCTCAAGATAGGCAGAAGTCGTATGCTGATGTTCGACGACGAGACCTGGAGTTCGCAGTGGGCGACCGGGTATTTCTGCGAGTTTCACCGATGAAGGGTGTATTCAGATTTGGGCAGAAGGGCAAATTAAGCCCGAAGTTTGTTGGTCCTTATGAGATTACGGAGCGGGTGGGCCCGGTTGCTTACAGGTTGAATTTACCTGCTGAACTGGGTAAAGTGCATGATGTTTTTCATGTTTCACAGCTAAAGAAATACATGCACCACCCCTCCCATGTGTTAGAACCCGAAAGGTTGACATTAGAACTGAGTATGAGATCAGTGGAGATTCCTCAGAGAATCTTGGATAGTAAGACTAGGGACACTCGCCATAAGTCTGTGCGACTGGTGAAGGTTCTCTAGTCTAACCAGGATGTCGAAGAGGCCACGTGGAAATTGAAATACCCCAAACCTAAGTATGCTAAGTAAACATCAAATTATGATGTAGTAAGGCTAAAAGATGCCTTATAAAGATTGGTAGACAATTTAAACCAAGGAAAACACAACGCCTTAACGGCAATTTAGGCAAAAATGTGCTTTAAGCTTGGATTGACTTTAATTAGCACCCAAATATCATTATAAGACTTTGGTAACATGCTAATGGATATTTTAAATAAATTACCAAAGAAAACCAAGCTCAAAAACAAGCTTAAACATAAAATGTGCTTTAAGACTCCTTAAAGCACCTTTTTGAGAAATTGTCTTAGAATTGAGTTTTGAGTGGCTAAATGCCCATGATTACACCTTAATCAACTTGTGTACTAATTAGTATCACATTAGGAAGCCTAAATCAATGGGAAACCAAAAAATTCACGAATATGTGCACTAATTAGTGAATAGTGCCAAATAGTGCCCAAATTAAGCTTAAGTCAACATAAGTCAATAAGATGGTCAACCAAGACCATAAATATCTCCATTATAAGAGGGGGCCGGTTTTTGATGTGGGGAATCACCATATGACTAAGCAATTAAAGGAAAATGAGAGGAAAGTAAAGGAAGTTACTATTTGCTTTTAAAAGCAAAATATCTTATATTAGCCTACCTTTCTTCTTCTCTCTCTTCATTTCACTTCTTCACACGGTTTTCTTCACCTCCTATCTTCTCCATTCACGTAAGAGCAGCCTCCATTGTTGCCTCACCTTGCTTTGTCCATAACTTGCTCATTTTAGCTCCAAATAAAAACCTAAACACATATTATTCTTAGTTAGCTCAAGCTCTAGCTTTCTATCTTTTCAAATCCTTCAAAGCTCCATTTCGGTGCCAAGAGAAAACTCCATTGATGGAGGAAAATCAAGTTTGAAGAGCCCATTTGGTTCTCCATTCATTCAAG